>CM074721.1:106596674-108047924 GCA_037306005.1 Rhinophrynus dorsalis | reverse complement strand
CATTTCACCCTAGGTAACCTGAAATGAAAATGGTTAGTTCTCTTCTAGTTTAACCCCTTGAGAGCCCTTTGTAATGCACAGGATGTAAGTATAATTCTACCTCTATATAAATCCTTGGTAGGGCCTCATCTAGAATATGGTGTACAGTATTGGGCACCAGTTCTTAAAAATGACATTATTGACATTATTGAACTGGAAAAAGTGCAGAGACATGTAACAAAATTAAAGGGATTGGAGGATCTGATTTGAGAGACTAGCCACACTGGGTCTGTTTCAGAGGCGTAACTAGAAGCCACTGGGCCCTGGTGCAAGAATTGCCATGGCCCCCCCCCCCCCCAACCACATTGGCCCCCCTCAACCACATTGGCCACCACCACATTGTCCCTTCTACAATGCCCCTTCCACAATGCCCCTCATTCTCCACATTGCCCCTTCAACAATGCCCCCATCACAATGCCCCTCATTCTCCACAATGCCCCCATCACAATGCCCATTCCACATTGCCCCTTAATCTCCACATTGCCCCTTCCACAATGTCCCTTATTCTCCACAATGCCCCTTCCACATTGCCCCCATCACAATGCTCCTCATTCTCCACAATGCCCCCATCACAATGCCCCTTCCACATTGCCCCTCAATCTCCACATTGCCCCTTCCACAATGCCCCTTCCACATTGCCCCTCAATCTCCACAATGCCCCTTCCACATTGCCCCTCAGTCTCCACAATGCCCCCTTCCACAATGCCCCTCATTATCCACAATGGCCCTCATTATCCACATTGCCCCTTCAACAATGCCCCCCTCACAATGCCTCTCATTCTCCACAATGCCCCTTCTGGTGGTCTAGCGGTGTGTGACATGAAAAATTCGGCACAGACGACCTCTGACTGGAACTCCCGTGAGGTTGTTAGTAATGCAGAGCACTGGGAGATTATGTCATCTCTCAGCGCTCTGCATTACTACAGCGCCGACCGCCGGGAGATCAGCTATGCACAGTGCTGCCCTGTTTTGCAGGTTGCTGTGGGCACGTGGCGAGCGGGTTGCAGGGGGTGGCCGGGCCCCTGAGAGTGACAGGCCCGGTCGCAGGTGCAACCCCTGAAACCCCTATTGTTACACCACTGGTCTGTTTATATTAGAGAAGACACATCTAAGAGGTGATAAGATTACCATTTACAAATATATTTTAGGTCAATACAAAGAACTCTCAAATTAACTATTTATTCAAAGAGCTGAGCGAAGAACAAGAGATTATCCGTTAAGACTAGAGGAAAGGTGCTTTCTACTAAAACAAAGACAGGGAGTTATGTAAAGTTATGGAATTCTTTGCTTTGGGATGTTGAGCTTGCAGATACTGTAACTTCTTTCAAAAAAGTAATGCATACATATCTAGCACAGAACAATACTGAGAATTATAACGGTTAGCTTCAAAGCAGATAGGATGTTGATCCAGGGAAATATCTGACATTTGGAGTCAGTTAGGAATTTTGTTTGCCTTCCCGTGGATCAACAGGGGTGATTTGTCATGGGCTGGACTTGATGGACGTATGTCTTTTTTCAGCCTCGTCCACTATGTTACTATTTAATGGTTTATATGTCAACAAGAAAAATAAATTCAAAAGAAAGTCTGCACTAATCCAATTGAAAGGGTCTCTGTCTCTAATATCAGGCATATATACCTAGGTGCACTCAGGTTTAATTAGAACTTAGAACAGAAAAAAAGGTACTAGGGACAAAAGGTAATGTCTCAAGCACCAAAGAAACCTTTACAAAAGAGGCACTCAAACAGACGACCAATATATATGTATTTATTAATGACAACAAATATCACCTAGAGACTATATAAAAACATCTAAAATTAGAGGTACTGGTAGTACACAATAATATCAACCTCCTTATATTACTAGTGAAAAAAATTTATAAAGTGCATACAAATCATGTGCAAATACCAAATCTCCAGTGCAATATTCAAGTGTAAGCATATCAAACAATATACTTATCTAAGTGTCATAAAGGTAGTCAGGTCATAGTGTACGGCCAGTCCTCAGAACTCACAACCCAACGCGTATCGCCATTCCCATGGCTTCGATACGCGTTGGGTTGTGAGTTCTGAGGACTGGCCGTACACTATGACCTGACTACCTTTATGACACTTAGATAAGTATATTGTTTGATATGCTTACACTTGAATATTGCACTGGAGATTTGGTATTTGCACATGATTTGTATGCACTTTATAATTTTTTTTCACTAGTAATATTAGGAGGTTGATATTATTGTGTACTACCAGTACCTCTAATTTTAGATGTTTTTATATAGTCTCTATGTGATATTTGTTGTCATTAATAAATACATATATATTGGTTGTCTGTTTGAGTGCCTCTTTTGTAAAGGTTTCTTTGGTGCTTGAGACATTACCTTTTGTCCCTAGTACCTTTTTTTCTGTTCTAAACAAGAAAAATAAAAACATAGGTTCAGGTTCCAAATTTTGCTAGTTAAATGCTACTATTGACACAACTGGCAGCAGCAGAAATAGATACTTGCAGCCTTAAAGGAACAGTAAATAGTTTTTCTAACCTAGCTGAAGTGTGTTCCAAGCTTTTTGCCCTACTTCCTGCAAGAGCTGAAGATGCAAGTGGCTCCTTCATTCATATTAGATGCGCATATGGGTGTGATGTTGCAGCAACCAAAATAATTATTCAGCTGACTTTCTAGATTCACAGCCTTCACTCTGGGACAGAAAAGCTCAAAGGAGACCTCTACATTGATCACTGTAGGTTTATGTAGCTTCTAAAATCCGTACGTTCCCCCCAAAAAATCTATAACTCTTGTGCATGCCCCCATTCTGTCCCGCTTAGACTATTGCAATGTCCTGCTAACTGTCCTCCAGGATTGTCATCTTTCCCCATGCAGTCCATCTAAAGCTCAGCTGCACGAATCACCATACTCTCCCCAAAAACTGAACTTGCATACATCATTCTTAGACAGCTGACATGGCTCCTTACTGGCCAAAGCATTAGTTACAAAGTCCTTCTTCTCACCTTTAATGCTCTCCACACTGCTGCCACCCCTTACATCTCTTCCTTCATCTCCTCTTATGTTCCTGGCCATCTCCTTCACTCAGCGCACAGTGCCCTACCATCTACACCATCTGCCCTCTCCCGTCTCAAACCTTTTTCACTTTCTGCTTCCTACCTATGGAACTCCATACCACTCTCCCTACTTCTAGAACAATCCCCCTCTGTATTTAAGTCTACAGTGAAATCTTATCTTTTGGGGCGCTAGAACCATGCACTACTTTTTGGCCAGCTCAGCACTTGAACTCACAGCATGTGACGCTCCTCATACCCTGTTGTTTGTTACCTATTATCCATTTAGGCTGTAAGCTCCTTAGAGCAGTAACCTCTCTCCTATTGTTTCTATGACTGTGAAATTTATTTATTGTAACATACTGCTATTGTAAGGCACTGAGTACACTGTGTGGCACCATATAAATAAAGATATACATACATACACACATACTTCCATAGGTGAGAGTATCAGTTTTTAAGTGTTAATGTTAGTTACACTTTAAGTATACTTCCTTTACTTAAAACTCAAGATTTTATATTTTATGTCCAATAAAAATGGTCAGTGCTGATAATGGCCGTTCTAGAACTGGACATGATCTGCAAAGATTGTTTAATTTTGCTCATTCTAGATGTGTAATTAAAACATGCCTTGTATAGAGAAATAACACTCCTCTGCTTAGAAAAACAAAAGATGCAAAGTTTTTGGATTGTGCTAGATAAAACACCTTTCTGAAAAAGATTATGTGATACTGTTCCATGTGGTTTCTATTAATCACCCAAAAATGTTTAACTTAGTAGGTAGCCTGTTCTTGTGGGAGGACACATGGAAAAGTAATTTCTATAAAGTGCAAATGCAGTAAAAGTTCAACAGATATGGGGTAGATTCTATTGCATGTGATAAATGTTAACACCCGTTTTATTAAACATTTTCCTACTGAAATCTGTGGGGAAACCTGGACATAAAAGCAGTGATAAAATTAGCACCTGGAATAGAATCCAGTCCTTCAAATCTTAATTACTGGTTTGCTTTTCTTCCTGGTATATTAATTGATTAAGAATCTAATTAATCGAACTCCTGAGATATAATTCTGTAGTAAAATAAACTCTCAAATTACTATGTTGTTTATTAAAGTGTAAGCACTAAGATCTATCCAACTTGAAAATGAGGCTCCATAGAACCACACATGAATTGGAGATTATGGCCTCGATTCAATTGAGGGTGGTAAAAGAGCCAGTAGGGCAATATTGGCTAATGACCCATTAGCAAAAAGTGCTAGAAGAACAATTCAGTTGCCCAGCTGAAACCACAACGGACCTTAGGCCATAGAAACAATCTTGTTTCCAAATATCCGTTTTGTGTGCTAAGTTCCCAAAACACATGCTAAATAGCCTGAATAATGGGAACATCAAAGGAAAAAAAGCTAACCATCGGTGTTTGACACACTGTCAAGCACCGACTGTTAGCTCAAACACACAGTCACCCTTCAGAACACTAACTCTACACTACCCCTAACAGTAAAGGGCAACAAGACTACCCCTGACACTAACCTAACACCCAGATCTGTGTTTCACTTACCTGTCATCCACTGTCAGTCTTCTTCTTTAATCTGTCTTCTTTCTTTTGTCTTCTTTCCAGTCTGTAGTTGAAAAGGGAAAAAATGTAAATGCAAGATGTTTCAAAAACAAACAAATTCCCCAAATATATGCGTGATTTAACCCTTTGCGTGCCGGAGAGGTATCCCTTCAGCACTTAAAGGGTTAATACAGTCTGGCATATCTGTTCAAAAGAATATGCTGCCATTCCAGCTGAAGAAAAGTGTAAGCCATTCTTTTTTGTCAATAAATATAAGGCCTTCCTAATGTTAAAAATGTTTACTCTACCGCTGCCTGCACTGGCTCAGCTGGCGGCGGCAGGAATGCATAGTGCCGCAGACACTCCGTGCCATTGCTAAGACTGAATGAGAGAATTTTGAACAGAGGTTTGCTTTTTATATGGCCAGTCTCTGTTCAAAATGGATTCCACGTGAACGCAAACAGCAAAAATTTTCAGTTGTGACACGGCCATTCTTAATTAATTGGACTAAACAAAACAGAAGATGCTACAGTTGCTGAGGAAACATACAGTATTTGTCACCTACCCCATGTCATAGAATAGATCAGTCCCATGTCATTGGCCTTTCAAATTTCAGTATTTCTTAAAACATAACTTTCACTTGTGTACTTAAAATTTGTTTGTCTTTCCCCTTGTATTTAATGAATATCATCTAGGGATAATTAAAAATGTGATATATCACTCACTTACACATTAAAAGAGTGGGTTGATTACCGCAGTGCTAGCTGTCACCTATGAGTTAATATCAGTTATTTATATTTCTTCCCAAAAATATATACAAATGTGCAAGTCCCTTTCAATCATTGTATTTTTTGTGTGCTCTCAGCAAATGTATTAAAATGTACCACACGTGATGGTAAATCACTGATTGTATTGAACACATACAAATGAGTTCAGAGAAGTATAGAGAGAGATCCTAGAGCCACACAAAGGGCGAGATGCGCAGAAAGTGGTGATAAGTGAAAGTGTCAGAATAAATCAGAATAAAAAAGTTCTTACACCATGATCCGTCAATTCTCAGACATGTTTCCATCATTTTTTGCATCCAATTCCGCCATCTCCGTCAAAAGGGGAAAAGCTGTCTTAAAAGTGGGTGTGGTTTAATCTTCCATCATAATGTAAGGCATTTTCAGAAAAAAATTCATTTGAACATCATTTTTTTGTCTGATTAACATAATTTTTCCCCGACATAATAAAAATGGTCTAAACTTGGAGAAGAAAAATTTGTTTCAAAGTCAAAAAAATGTCTTTGTTTCCTTGAAAATTTTCGTTTCAAAGACAAAATCAAAGACAATTTTTAAGATCAGAATTTTTAACAGCAATGTTCAATGAGATCTTCGTACTGTCATTTTTCATTCTTTAGATGAATATCCAGATGTGACGGATTTACTTCTGAAAATATTGTCCTTCTTTTACCACCAAGTCGTTATCCGACAAGTTTTTCCTTATGACGACTTTTTGAACATCTCGCCCTAAGAGTTGGGCAGTACTAATAGTGTTAAACTAAAGTTCCTGAGTCACATCAAAAGCTGACAGAACAGTGATTAGAAGGAAAGTATAGCGTTAGCATGGGACCCTAGAGCTGTGCTCAAAGTATGCTGGCACTTGGTAATTACTGCTGGAGTCCCTGAGTCACATCAAAAGTGGATAGGCCAGTTTAGGAGAAAGAGAACTGTAAGAGCACAGTTCTTGACTGAAACTTCGGTGACATCTTTAGAGGCAAAGTATGTTGCCAGACACCAGCAAATACTGAGTTTATAAAGCCTAAATATGTTGGGTTGTACTTGTCACGTCAATTGATGGGGTCACGTTTTAGAAAATCAGTGAACCTAATTGGTCAGGTTCCTGTATCAATCTAAGTCTTACATGTATCGTCATGTTGCAGATCACTGATTACCATTGGTCAATCAGTTGTTAGTAGAGAAAAAGATGAATTTTTGCAACTTAGTATATATTAAATACATATGTTGGGCGGACATACACTTTTATTCATATGAATCTGTATGTGCTACTCATAATTTTGCCAAAATGAGACATTAATCAATGCAATTACATGTCATTGACACGTATAGACATCTATCATTTTTCAATTTTTTTCTCATTATTGTTATTTTTTATTCATTGTTTTGGCATAGGTTGTATTTTATATAATGTAAAGATACAACATAAATGAGATCGCTACTTTAAACTCTTCAAATCATTGTATAATGAATATATGTGACAATGTTCTCTTTTACTCACCGCGGCAAAAAGCCGTTGCGGATCCGGAGCAACCTCCACAGTCCTGGCCACAGACTTCGACAAACGAGACGACACGTGAGGAGGTGCTACAACGGATCCACTATCCATCCACAGCCCAAGAAAAGTTCAACCAATATTTAAAATCAATTGATTTTATTAATCTCTAATTAAAAGCATCTTGCTTACTGTGCAACATATACACGCAACAATTGAAAGAAACCAAATTCACGAAGCGCTTAACATGTTTCGTGAATATATCACTTATTCATAGCCGCCAATTGTTGTGTGTATATGTTGCACAGTAAGCAAGATGCTTTTAATTAGAGATTAATAAAATCAATTGATTTTAAATATTGGTTGAACTTTTCTTGGGCTGTGGATGGATAGTGGATCCGTTGTAGCACCTCCTTCGGTGTCGTCTCTTTTATATAATGTACTTAACTCTTTGGATGACTTGAATAGTAGGTGTGTCCTAATTTTGCATTGGTATCGTCTACCTCCATAGCCAAGTTAAGTGGTGTTGGTTGCTGTGATATATAGCAAAAGTTCCAAATTGAGGTTTAGTGTTGAGATTTTGATGTATACTTTTTGGCTACTGTTCTACATGATCTAACTTTAAATATACATTAGGAGAGCTCACATTTTTTTTATATGTATAGATATACAACTTGTGCATGAGGCATTGTTCAGTGCAAATAGATGTCATTAACAGGTATAGACTTTAACCATTATGCAATCTTATCAGCATAATTCTTATTTTTTATATTCCCAATTCTGAAATGAATTGCATTTTATAAATATCTATATACAGAACATAAATGCCGTTCCCTTTTGGAGCGGAATCTTATTCCATTTAGTTTCAGCCAGCATACCAATACATTTTCCAGCATGCTGGCAGTATTTACCCCATAAGTTGTTTGAATAATGGACATGTACGTTACTTGCATTTATCTCCTACTTCGTTAACTAAGGTGAATGATGTTGGTTGCTGTGATATAGCAGATAGTCCAAAATAAAGATTTGGTATTGGACTATATCCTTATGTGTGGCAAATATTAGTCTGATTTTTGGTCAGCAAGCAAAGTTAACAGAGTTGTCTAAAGGATCAGAATCTCATAAGTATATCTTGTTGATGCAAAACGTCTTTCCGTAACAATATATTAGTTAACCTCATAGAATGTTGTAATATAGCTAATCTAATAATAGAGGAAATCATCCATATATAGTGGTTACAGTCTTGGGTGATTTAATTTTCTTGGTTGTGAAGAACCAGATGTGTCATAATCAGGGCCGGATTTACATCTCAGGAGCCTGTAGGCACACACATCTGAAGCGCCCCCCCCTCGAAAAAAGTAGGAATGGTGTTGTCCAAGAATTGTGTTGCTTGCAACATATGTATAGAGAAAGTTGATAAATGTGCTAAAAATAAAGACAATTTTAACGATCTCCAGGTCTTTGTTAACACAAATTAATATTAAAGCATAAGACTGGATGAATAAGTTGTCTCCTGGCTCATTAGCCTCAATGCTATTTTTAAAGCCTTGCATATACAGTTTTACCTATTATATTATATGCAGAAAGAGATAGAGCCGGCACTGATATATATAAACAACTCCTAAGTAAAACCACTAAATAGTGTGGTGTACTCCAAGACCCAAGAAACATAAACCAATAGAAAAACATGGAGGGAGGTTAAAGAGAGGCCACTCCTCTATATAGTGGGTCTCAACAAATGAGGCACTCTGACTATACCGGAGTATACAAACATACAAAATGGTGTTATTGATAAGCAAAAAAACATAAGTGGTTGAAATTAAAAACATATAGAAACATGAATAGAGAGGGATGCTACAGGAGCCTAAAAATACTAAGGAAATTGGCCCATGTACAGACAAATATAGTTCATCCAGCCACAAACATACAAAAATAATATATATATATATAGTCAGAGTGCCTCATTTGTAGAGACCCACTTTATGGAGGAGTGGCCTCTACCTCCCCTTCCATGTTTTTGTATTGCTTGCTCTTTGAATTAAAAAAAAACTTTTTATTTATTTTTTTTGTGTCGTGGCCTGTGGGATACTGGTACCTTGTGACAGGAGAATAAGGGGAGGAGACAACCATCACCAGCGCAGTGGTTTTCATTCTTCTCATGCGGACGGACGTGGGCGTCGTCTCCGCCGGGTCAGTAAGAGTCCGACTGAGGCGGCTCCGAGCAGCTCATCACTCACAGGCACAGCTCTGGAATCAGAAGTCGCTACACTCATGCGCGGGCATCTCATGGTCCGTCACTCACTGGCACTGCAGGTCAACGTTACTTGCCCCACGCTCATCATGTGAGCCATAATGAGTGACGGTGAGATGCCTGTCAATCAACATACATCTCTTAAGGCTTAAGAGTGCTGGCTGTCTGGCTGATGCATCATATAAGTTTAAAAAAAAAAAAAAAAAGATCCCAGTGACAGGCACCCCTCTGTGGGGTGCGCCTGTAGGCAGATGCCTACTCTGCCTTATTACAAATCCGGCCCTGGTCATCATAGATGGTTAGTTCCTTTATGAATGGGGAAAATGTAAATCCTTCATTAAGACCAAGGAGTGTTCTTGTTTTAGGCATGTAAATTCATTTTGCCACCTGCTTGAAAAGCAGTTCATCTAGATTTCCTTTGCGTTGATTTACGGTAAGTTTTTCCAATGCCCATGAAAGTTAGTACGTTGATGTTTCCTCCAAGTCCCTCATTGACATGTTTGGCAACTGAGATGTCTCTCTTATTATGGACATCTCCAATGTGTTCTAGTATTCTTCTTCTCAATTATCTTTTTGTTTTTCCAACATATTGTATGCCGCAATCATATGTACGTAGTTATATATTTTCAGTTAATGAACTGCTTTATGGGGTACTCCTTGTTCGTTAGATTACTTTTGAAGGTCTTACTCTTTTTCCCATATCTGTAAGCCTTGCACTTCCCACCCAAAAAGGCCTTTTAGGTCTGATTTTAACCACTGCTGTTTCCTCTCTCTCTCTCTCAAAAAATGGCTATTTACTAATAGATCCTTGAGGATTCTGATTTTCCTCTGTTATTTTTGGAGCATCTCCCAATATTTCCTTTAGTTAGTAAATGACATTGCCTTTGCAGTATATTTGTATTGTTTTATAGGTACGTATCACCCTTATTGTGTTATCTATTGACATATCTCTACTAGGTTGAGAATGCGTTCCTGTCAGATTTTAGGGCACTCTGTTATGCTCTTTTTAACAGTTTATTACTGTATCCTCTCTCTTAGAATCAGTTTCTCAATCCCATGAATTCTGTTTTGAAATCTTACAGACTGCTACAAATTCTGCATAGCCTTAGATATTGCCCTTCAGATTTTATGTGCACAAGTAAAGTTATGTTTTAATACTGAGGTTTGAAGGGCCAGTGACATAGAACTGATCTCTTCTATGACTGGGGGTAGATGACTAATACTGCATGTCTCCCTTCCAGCTGTAGAGTCTTCTGTATTGTTTAGTCCAAAATGGATTCCAGCCTACAATTGGCTGGGCTGTGTGCTTACGCACCTCCCAGCCAATCAGCTTCTATCGGGGAGGATGACAAACCCACTAGAAGCTGATTGGCTGGGAGGTGGTAAGCACACATCCCATCCAGTTTTAGGCTGGAATGCATTTTGAAAAGAGACTGGCCATACAAAAAGCCAGTTTCTGTTCAAAATTCCCTTATTTGGACTCGGTCACTGTAGGGTGACCATATTTCCCTTCTGCCATTCCAGGACATATGGTCACCCTAGTCCCGTGGCTGAGGCTCCTGCCTGCTCTGACAATCTTTCTGAGGCTGACACAGAGTAAGAGTTCCCAGTGGGAACTCTTACTCTGTGTCAGCCTCAGAGAGATGCTCAGCGCCAGCGAGAGCCTCAGCTGCGGGTCTCACTTGCAGCGCAGAATACCCGCTCCATCCCAGCTGTCTAGCACTCACCAGTCCAGCCAGCCAATGAAATGTATTTGCTGTATGGTCTTCATTGGCTGGCCCTTATGGTGCAATTGGTTTGGTGTAAAATTCTTCTTAGTACATCAGCCTGTGTGAGGGCAAATAATGTGTTGGATGCCCCTCAGGCTCTCAAAAGACAACACTTCTTAAAGAGTTAACAAAGGGCTCCATGAAAAATAAGAATTCTGCAGAGTTTCACTGGAATAGCAAATGCCCAAACAGCCTTACAGAAGGGATGGCTTATTATCCAGAGAATAAAGGAGGCCAACCAGTGGATCACCAGTTAGTGGGTGGGTATGATGTGTATATGTGTGGTCATGAGCAGAGGTGGGAGCAAGAGGACAAGTGCAGTTTCTGGCATGTATATCCACTGCCCAATATGGTGTGACTGACCTCTGCAAGCTACTTCACCCTCTTCACAAAGATATATGTGCTAGAACTTTGGCTGAAGAGTCCTGGCACATGCTTATATCATTAAAGTTATGAATGACAATTTACAGGTTGCAAAAAAAGCCTATCTTACTCCATTAGAATCTTGGAGGGAGAGGAATCCCCCCCATTCAATGTTTCCTATGCCCATGGGTGTGATACACTAAAATGAGATTAAGGTGTGGTAAAGGAGATATAAGCTCTCCAGTGTGCTAAACTATCAACTTCATGTTTTTCTATGTTGCCAATGCATTAATATACCTCAAATTGGACTGCATAGACATCATAGAATAATATAGAAGTTGAAGAGTATCACACTGGAGTTAATCTCACCTTTATGTCACCACATTGTATACAGCCAAAAAGAAGGGGGTAAGAGAGGGAAGGAGGAGCGGGGTGTCTGGAGCCAATGGAGCAGAGCCCAAAATAAAATCTGAATTAACAGACTGAAAGGAGAACTACTGCAAGATGGCCTCATGCTAGTGGGTTGGGATCGGGTTGGGATCTTGGCCTCTATGCAGCCATACCAATCTGATGTGAATGATCTGTTCCTCCATCTTGTCTACCCAAGCCTGGAGGGATGGAAGGGATGTAGATTTCCAGTGTAAGGGTATTAGTGCCTTTCCCGCATTCAGCATAGCCAAGAGAAATATTTTTTGAGGAGGATAGGTGGAAGGCAGCTCCCAAAACAAAAGGATCTGCCAAGGGTCTGGGGTGAGAGTGAGGTTTAAAAAGATTTCCATTTGTGCAAGACAATGGGAGGATCTTTTTTTTATTTTATAGAGGTGACAAATGCAGTGACATGGATTTTAGGGTTTATTTTTTTTATATTTAATTTTGGGATACTGATGTGAGGGCCAGGGAGTTAATGACACCACTTGATTTCAACACCAAGTAGAGTATGTTTTTTTTTTTTTTTTTTTTTTTTTAAATATATGGAGTATCTGAAAAATATACTAAAAACACTCTCCATTCTGATCTCATTTTGACACTATTTTCCCCATTGATTAATCTTTCTATTATTGTGTGACTAATGCTACCAGTGCAAGCAACAGAGGGGTTAATTATTTGTTTGAAGGGGAGGCAGCAGATTTCCTTAATTTTTATAAATTATAGTTAACCCCTTCATTGTTGGTGCAGTAAGACTGGTGTGATCTGACAACATAGAGCTTAAATGCTTGCAATACAAATGTTGTGAGGGTGCATGGGGGCATACAGGGGTGAGCTATTTTTGAGGAGGTTGGACTGTTTCATCTGCCTGATCAAGCATGAGGGAAGCAACTGATGTCCTTTGACTTATGGAACCTCATTTTACATATTTGCAGTGCAAGAATAAATACACATATAAATAACCATGTTGGTAAACAGTTTATGAATTACCCTAGGCCAGAATAAGACTGCAAAAATGACATCAGAAAATCAGAACATTTAGCATCGACCTTTAGTGCATCTCCCTCCAGTTTTTCTTAGTGCATCACTCTCAGAATGTATTAGTATCAAGCGGTAATACACAGAGCATTAATCTAGAAGAATTGCATCATCCAAAATCCAGCTCAATATTCTAAGAAAAGCAGATAGTTTTTTTTCTAATACTGATACTGATTGTGTTGAAGATAATGAATACAAATATAGAAGTGATGTTGGAGTATTTGTAATATGTCATTTAAAGCTGGAAATTGGTAGTGCTCTGTATAGTATGTAGGAAGATATGAGTGATGATGATACTGAAATCTTGTAAAAAAGATAATGGAACTTTAAACGAAAAAAATCCGAATGTAGAAATGCTCATGTCAATCCATTCTAATGCAATTAATATCCTAAAAAATGTATTAGTGTTATTGTTACCATTATCAAAACCATGACTTCAATCACGGTCCCAATCTCATCTCCCAACAATGAACAAATAAAAAGTAAAAAATGACATTTACCACAGATTTTACAGTGTAATGCCCCCTGTCCTTAAAGGGATAGTAATGTTTCACAAAAACAGCAGCTCCAATTAATCGTCATAGTATTTGAACCATAGAGAGTGTTATTTCAATACTGTCAGAGCTGTAGTTCAAGAGTAATTGAATGATAAAGTATCCCCCTCCCGCCCCTTTTACCTAGTGTAAGCCACCTCACCTCAGATGTGGGATCTGGTCCTGGGACCAGACAGCTCACAGCAAGGAACAATCTTCTTACTGTGAGAACAATGAAAACCTTGCCCCCCTTGACAGGTTTTTTACTTTTTTTCCTTATGCTTACGGAAGATTGTCCCTCTCTGTGATCCATCCGGACAGTCTTGCTGTTCTGAGGTGAGCAGTGTTACATCAGTAAAAGGTGCAGGAGGGGGATACTTTATCATTCAATTACTCTTGAACTACAACTCTGGAAGTATTGAAATAATACTCTCCATTAGTGTTGAGCGAGCACCCCGATGCTCGGGTGCTCGGGTGCTCTGACCGAGCACCGCCGGAGGCTCGAGTGCTCGGCCGAGCACCCGAGCCCCATTGACTTCAATGGGGCGACACGAGCATTACACCAGGCACCCCCTGCTCTGATGAGGGGAGGGTGCCTGGTCAATGCCCCCTTCATCTCCACAATGTCCCCCTTCATCTCCGCAATGTCCCCCTTCATCTCCGCTATGCCCCCTTCATCTCTGCAATGCCCCCTTCATCTCTGCAATGTCCCCCTTCATCTCCGCTATGCCCCCTTCATCTCTGCAATGCCCCCTTCATCTCTGCAATGCCCCCTTCATCTTTGCAATGTCCCCCTTCATCTCCGCTATGCCCCCTTCATCTCTGCAATGCCCCCTTCATCTCTGCAATGTCCCCCTTCATCTCCGCTATGCCCCCTTCATCTCTGCAATGCCCCCTTCATCTCTGCAATGTCCCCCTTCATCTCCGCTATGCCCCCTTCATCTCTGCAATGCCCCCTTCATCTCTGCAATGTCCCCCTTCATCTCCACAATGTCCCCCTTCATCTCCACACTGTCCCCCTTCATCTCCGCAATGCCCCCTTCATCTCCGCAATGCCCCCGTACCTCCAGTCCCTGGTGGTCCAGCGGAGCGTCTTCAGATCTGTGCCTCCTCCGGCACAGATCCCCGCCACCCGAACATGGCGGGCGAGCACATGGCGGTACTCGACGAGTACCGCCATGTGCCGAGCAGAGCGATGCTCGAGCCGATCCGAGCATCGGCCGAGCATGCTCGCTCAACACTACTCTCCATGGCCAAAATACTATGAAGATTAATTGGAGCTACATTTATTGTGAAACATTGCTATCCCTTTAAGAGTTTTGTTGGTTTGTTATTATATGTTTATTGGTTTATTGGTAGTAGTAGTAGTAGTAGTATTAACATTTTGCATAACATTAAATTCACTGCACATGCCTTTGTTCCTTAAAGGGTTAAAGCAAAGCTATATGTTCCCCGTTTGCAACTATAAAAAAGGTGAAAACCTTAATACCTTGGACCATCTTAATTATGGAATTATATCACATATATATATAGCTATTCATTTTTTCATAGCTAAAATGCAAGTTATTTTTCTATGAGGGAACATACTGTAAAGACTGTGCTAAATCTCATATTTGTTAACGATTGTAAAAGCCCGTGTACACGGGCCAAAGTACGTAAAGGAAGAAGCTCTCTTCTTCCTCCAGGGACAGTCTCTTCCAGCGTGAGCCGCCACAGGTGAAGATCACTTCCCAGATAAACTCCCAACCACGCAGCTTCACCCCGTACTATCCACCGACTACCTGGCTTCTCTGAACATTACTGTACTGCACATGACTACATCCTGCTTTCGGGCAGTCTCTACTGTGCATGACTGCATCAGACAAACATACATCTGGCCTTTTATATTATAGGATTGAGGTTTGAATATTTTATTGTTTAGTGCACCTACATAAACTAGTTTTTTCAGCATAAAATACGCTTTCTTTTGGTACCATATTTAAATATATATATATGTGTGTAATAATATAGCATGAGGTTCTCTCCATTCATATTCTTCCAACCAGTCTTCTGGCTTCCCTTGCTCACACACGCACGTGGGCATGTATGCAAACACACAGACAGACACTTAGGAGTGCACTGTCAGCACTGATACTGAGCCCAGTTCTCCTCTTCATTACAATAATATTCATTTGAATGATTTAATACTAAACAACAGTGAAATGTATAAACTTACATACTTGAAAACAAGAAAAATCTCAATGGATCATTCCTGGTAAAACATTTTCTAGATAAATAAATAAAACATAACATCCACCTTTACAGTTTTTGCATTATTGGCCTTAAAGAAGCAGTAAACATTTGTTATAAAATATATATATTCTAGGGCCTTTCCTGTTAAGTAAAATAAGGGTACTACCACTGCTGAGAGATGCATATTTCTCAAGTTCTTGCTATTTAAACTCTTATTTTTTACATTAACAGTGCCCTTTAGTGGTCATGTTCTAATTAGTTATTCTGTTATATTATTTGCATAGGAAAGTCACTGACAACCAGTTCTCCATAGAATGTGATCGAAACTGTTGTCAGAACTTTCAGGAAGTAATCACACTGTCACTTCACTTTCTGATCATTTGAACTGTTATAAGATTGGAATAAAATAACTGACAGTGGAGGGATAACATATAGGTTTTCATAAAAAAGTTTATTGCTCCCTTAACCCTTTAGTTGGTTGAGATGTCTCAAACACATTCCTCTAGCGAGCTAGCTTACTAAAGTGTCTGAGATCTGTCTTCAACTTGACAATGAGACTCCATGGAATAAAACAGGCCTCTAGATATTCCTGTCACTGGAGATTTTCTCAGCTTGGTTAATTTTCCCCATAGTGTTCTACTTTTTAATTTATCAATATCCTGGATATAATTTTGTTTAACAATGTAGCTACGATTCTTAGCTCCCGTAACACTATGCAGAGTTTTTTATCCTTGCAATTTACAGGTGCACATGGGTTGTATTACTTAGCTATCTATTGAAAGCAGCGTCACAGTATATGCAGTGTCCAATGGAATTATTTAGCTTTTTAATCATTTGCATTAGTTAACTGTATTATGAATCTTGTGATTACTGACACGAATTACAACTTGTTATACTCCCCTTGTCTGTATTAGTAAACTTAGTCACTTGAGTCGTGTCCAAAAAATATCAAAGACATGCAAGAATCACTGCACCATGCAATCGGACAAAATACAGTGAATTAAAATCATCAAACAATTATTCTGAAATGCATAAAAACATAAAATATCGAAATGACTCACAACCTCTGATGACTGGGTGCAGACTACCTTCTCATCAACACGTTTCATATGAACACTGAGTAATCATGATGACCATCAAACTGAAGCAGGAGCCTACTTAACCCTAACCCTTTTAGAAACTGAGAGGCATGCAACACATTGCAAATAAAATTCATTGTACACTCATCTGATCCTTAAAAGGTTAAGGTTACCTTGTGAGGTGAATAGGTTTTATGTCCTGTGGTCTTACTAGCAAATACCATGTCTTGCTCCATGGATAAGACATCCAGGACTAATTGAAGATGTTTACTGTTGAACAATGGCACAAGGTCAAAATTCATAGGGGACATTTGGATTTTCTGGCCATAGTAAGTTAAGTGGGGAGTTATTATTAGGTGTGGGTTCTTCTAATTTAAATTGAAGATCGTTTCTGTCTGATGTCATAGGAGCAGATCCACCATTCTAATAAGTGGTGTATTGTTCAACGCCACTGTGCACCTGATCAGCTGATTCAGTAAAATGATGACCGAAGCTGTTTCGGATACTTCTCAGTGGAAGTGTCGGACTTCTGCACAAACTGCACTCACAGCTATATATTCAATATATGCTGCCTATGAGAGCAGCACAGACTGAAAGTAGTCTGTGACTTCTCTATTGCTCTTAAAGTGATAATAATGTTTCACAAAACAACAGCTCCAGTTAATGATCATAGTATTTGAGCCATAGAGAGTGTTATTTCAATATGTCAGAGTTGTAGTTCAAGAGTAATTGAATGATAAAGTTTCCACCTCCCACCCCTTTTACCTAGTATAAGCCACCTCCCCTCAGATGTAGAATCTGGTCCATAGACCGGATAGCTCACAGCAAGGGACAATCTTCTTACTGTGAGAACAATGAAAGCCCTGCCCCTATTGGCAGGTTTATCAGGTTTTTCCCTTATCTTAATTAAGATTATCCCTCTCTGCAATCCACTTTGATACCACCCTGCTGCTCTGAGCTGAGCAGTGACATCCGTAAAAGGGTTCAGAGGGGGATACTTTATCATTCAATTACTCTTGAACTACAACTCTGACAGTATTGAAATAACACTTTCCATGGCCCAAATACTATGAAGATTAACTGGAGCTGCTTTTGTTATGAAACATTACTATCCCTTTAATTTATGATGGTCATTCTTCACTGCTGTCCATGAGGATCAGTTTTCTGATCCTCCCTGTCTTTCCCTCAAAATAAAATGGCTGATACAAACTATTCTGGGACTAAAAGTAGGAAACATAGTATCAATAAAAGAAGACTTATTAAAATGTCATTGTTGTCCTTTAACAGGTGATAGGTAGGGAACAAGTTTTCCCATGCTCAACCAAATCCAGGCTTCTAACCAAGTGAAACTAAAACAGTGGTTGGGATATGAGTTATTACTTTATGTAATTATATTGCATTTAAATTGTAAAACTTGCCTGTGGAAACCACAAATGATTAATGCATCCTCAGAACATTCTAATCACATCATAAACCACATATCATAGTAGAAGCTGCCTTCTTTATTTCACCATATTCTAAATCCACCATACAAATATGTATCCCACATAGATGACTAACTAATACAAAACAATTTGCCCTAGTGAGAATTATTACTAGATGTATATTCACTCAATGTACCAAATAGCGTTTTTTGTCCTGTTTCTAATTGTATTTCAACAATGGTTGAAATATGGTGCAGATCTATTGACTCCCACCTTAAAGGGGTAGTAATACTTAATAATTACTAACCCCTGTATTGAAGTCATATTAAAAAGAAACGTATTTCCCCCAGTGTCATCTCTCAAACCTTTATGGTTTGAGAGATAATAGCTCCTAAAGTTCCCTTCTCCCTCCCCCTTCCCCGAAGTCAGCGTTCTAGCTGACTGGGGGGAAGCCTGTCGTAAGACCATCAGGCGGCTCTGCAGCACAGCCAAGATCGCGTTAATAAAAAAGAAATTTTTCACTGAAATGGTCTTCTACGTCTGTTTGGTTTGCAAGCACACGTAGAAGACCGTTTTAGTGAAATATTTTTTTTTATTACCACAATCTTGGCTCTGCTGCAGAGCCGTCTGATGATTGTAAGACCGGATTTTCCTTCAGTCAGCTACAACGCTGACTTTGGGGAAGGGGGAGGGAGGGGGAACTTTAGGAGCGATTATCTCTCAAACCACAAAGGCTTGAGAGATGACACTGGGGGAAATACATTTATTTTTAATATGACTTTAATAGAGGGATTAGTAATTATTAAGTATTACTATCCCTTTAACTTTGCTTTGGAGTTGGAAGGTTCATTTTATACATGATATGTAATGACCCAACTGCACCTATATATTTGCATTATGGTAGGAGTTATATTGCATCAGTTTAGAATGATAAGATATCATCTTAGCCCCCTCCCCCATCTCATTGTATTTAGGGTAGGAAGGTTTAAAAGGTACATTTTGGAGCCTACAAAATGTTGGAATATAAATTGGAATGGAAAGTCCTCCCTGTAACAAATGAAACCAATAACTGTGGTTTGGGTGAATTTTTTTAACTTCCCCAACAATATTAGTTTTTCTTACTTAGATGTTAAAATCAGCAGTTAAAAAATACCGTTTCTACTGTATTTAACTCCCTTGCTTTTTCCAAGGGGGAAGGTAGGATTCAGTGTAGCAAAAAACTCACAAGAGTGGTATAAAGGTGATACCTTTTAATGTCTAACTGAGGACATAACAAGTGCAGGCTTTCAGGACACTAAGGTCCCTTCTTCAGGCATCGATTAACAAATAAAGCTAGAATAACACTGTACCATCTTTTTTCTGGATTCCAAGGGTGAAGAAAAGTGTTTTTATACTTTAACCCGCAACCCAAAAGGTGATGGGGCAGATCACTGAATCCTTTATGCACAATTTAATCCCAAGCATATAAGCAAGTGCTTGGTTATTAATAGCGGGATTAGAATCCATAATTAAATAAAATACCAGTTAATATTCTCATTCCAAATGTTAAATAATTCAACACCAACCATTTTATTAGGGTTAAATGTATCTTTTTACTGCATTTATATTTACTATTGTTTCTATGGTTGTTTGAAACAGTATCAAATACCACTGAATAATCAGTGGTACAACACAATGTTTTTGATATGAAGTGACAAATTGCCACTCTCCATCAAAAATTCACCAAGTAAATTGATGCATTTTTCAACAAATAACTGTCACTTTACTAGGAGTGGGTAAAAGGTCCCGTTGTGATCCTGTGAAAAATCCATGAAAACCACATGGTTGTCTGTTTCTTCATGGGACAAACTCCTTAACATTTTGCCTTTTTCTCCTACTACCAAAATACTTTCTCTATTTTTTTCAATGGCTAAAAAGTTCCCACCCATATACTTAAATGTACTTGAGTTTTCATGCCAAAAACTGATGTTTCCTGGAAGTGAAAAGCACAACCAAGCAGCCAGAGAGATAGAGAGGGTGCTAAGCAATTTTCCAGATTTTTATGGTGAAATTGTGGCAGCAGAGGCTCAGACTGTTGGCTAACAGGATGAGCACCCACCTGACAAAAAAGGTGGTGCTGGCAGGACCATGATGCATCCAGTGAGTCAGAAGAGGCGGTGGAGGAAGTGACTACCACCAGCATAGAAGAGTCTGCCCATCAGCTGCTACACCATCACTGTTACTACTACTACTAACACAAACCACATGATTTCAGTCCCTGAGTCTTCCTCATCACCAGTTATATGATCACCCCCTCCTTCACTCCTAACAATCCATACAAGCTGCTGGACCTTCTTACTAGGAGTACTATTGGCAGGACTGCTTGGGGATGGCAGTTGTGACTTAGGGTCCCACTTGGCATCATCTCCTCCCCCTCCTGAGAATTACAAGACACACTGGCAGCAGGTTCAGCACTGGCAGCAGGCGCAGCACTAGCAGAAGGGGCAGCACTGGCTGCAGGGGCAGCACTGACAGCAGGCATAGGTATCTGACCTGTCCTGCTCACTCTACTACCCACTTCTTCCTCCGAGAGATACATTTCCTTAAGATCCGTAGGGGTGATGTAGGTGGACTGGCCAGCATTGGGTCTGGGGAACCAGCACATCCAGACCCTTTCATGTTGGCGGTAGTGGTCACTTCCTCCTCCTCGGACTCACTTGGTGCATAATGGTCCTTCCAGGTCCTCCTTTTATTGTTATTAAACTTTCTCTAGTGATAGCAGTCATTATGAGCTTCTCCTGCCTCAATTTTGAAACTAATTCACAGCACAATAGCTTAGCACCTCTCTCTCACTCTGCAGCTGCTTGTATTTTCTTTAACTTCCTAGAAAACAGCAAGTTTTTACAGCTAAAAAGCAAATAACACATGATTAAAGGGGCAAAAACTTTCTAGCCACTGGAAAAAATAGCAAAAAAGTTTTGCCAATGGGCTAAAACAGCAAAGATTTTAATTGCTTTATTTAAAACGGATTTTCCCACAAAAAAACAGACAGCCAGGTGGTTTTCACTGATTTTGTCACGGGAACACCTCTATCTATGAGATTCCACTGTGTTTCTTTCCCATTCCTGCATCTCTCCTTTTTAGTAGATTAGACTGTGTATTGTGTATATAAGTGTATCAGTTTGTTCCACAGCAATAAAACTCATATTAAAGGGATAGTAATGTTTCAAAATAAAAGAAGCTCCAATTAATCTTCATAGTATTTGGGCCATGGAGAGTGTTATTTCAATACTGTCAGAGTTGTAGTTCAAGATTAATTGAATGATAACGTATCCCCCTCCCACCACTGATGTAACACTGCTCACCTCAGATGTAGACTCTGGTCTTAAGACCAGATAACTCACAGCAAGGGACAATCTTCTTACTGTGAAAACAATGAAAACCCTGCCCCCCCCTTGACAGGTTTTTCCCTTATGCTAATTGAAGATTGTCACTCTCCGTAAGCCATCTGGACACATCAGAAAAAGAGGCGGGAGGTGGATACTCTCCATAGCCCAAATACTATGAAGCTTCTTTTATTTTGAAACAGCAGAGCAAGTGTATACAAATAAAAGCATTTCAAAATATCCCTATAGTGAAAGCCATCCACAAAAATATTAAATTATAAAACAATACATAACTATAGATTAGATAAAGAGAAAATGATTAAATATAAACTCCAACATTGAAAGGTTCATTGATTTGAATGAATGTAGTATATTCATATTAAACCTCCACATACACTCTTTTTGTAAGAGCAATTATACCAGATCTCCTCCTTTTTTGCCAAAGGAGACTTGTTCAATCCCCCAAGAGAAGGAATTCAGTTACCCTGGTGCTATTCATTGATGTGCCTTGCAACTGGGGGTAACTGTTTCCTGAACATGTCATTATTGATATTCTTAATGTCTCTTGTGTGCTATTATATGTTCATATAATGTTCTTTAGGTCATACCTATACATATCATAGGACAATCACATTCAATCTTTCATTCAGCTTTGAGGAAAGGAGGTTTCAACTTCAGCAGAGGGAGGTTTTTTACAGTAAGGTCTGTTAAATTGTGGAATTCTTTGCCCAAGGATGTGGTAATGGAAGAGACAATGTATACGTTTAAGAAAAGATTAGATACATATCTTCAAGAAGGAACATATAGGGTTATACTGTGTATTTGTAGGCAAAATAGAAAGTTCAGATAAATACTGACTAACATGGCAGCAGGAAAGCTTATATAATTCTTATTTATCTGAGTTATGAGGAAAAGGTTTAACTTGATGGACTTGTGTCTTTTTTTGACTTAATTTACCCACTTACGTTCACAGTTAATATATGTATTGATCTTATATATTTTTCCAAATCTGTCAATCATTAATTTTTTTTCAGGTAGTGACGTGCCACATGTATTACAGGGGAAAGACCCTCTAAGGAGCCAATCCTCTTATGCCTAACATAATGACTCCTGACTAATTTGTCACAGAGTTTGGGACATCATCTGAAGGTAATAGGGTATGTGTACCCACAACCTCACACAGTTATGAATCATTAAGTTAAATGTTTTACGTATACTTTCAGTATTACCTCAAAGGTCTGTGATAAATCTTAAAGGTCCTCTATGCATGAAATGTTTTTGTTGCTTCACCAGTATAGTATCTCTCTTGGTGTGAAGTCCACAATGATATGCCTTTTTAATATGCAAATGTCTGTATTCCCTTTCTAAGAGTCATTCCTTCAATTACCTAGACTGGATTTGAACAAATCAACTGTGGAACAATTCCTTCTTAACTGTATAAATTCCCTAATGAGAATATTATCTTTTAATGATAGGGGTGCCAGCTGTTACAATGAAGGACTGAATTCATAGCTGTGGTCTTTCTAAAGACTCCTTAGGGATAAGAGGGATTGGAAATGTGTTTTGTAGGACGGAGTGCGGACATCTTGCCACAGTGACGTCCACGTACCTGCGCTGTCAGTCCCAGCTGGGTCTAGGAGGCGTTGCTAGGAGCCGGCCAGCTCCAAAAGGGACTGATAGCTCAGGCGTGCGGGCGTCACTATGGCAAGATGTCTGCGCTCCGTCCTGCTGTCAGTCTTGGAATAATAACGATTTCTCTTTAATCAGGTAATAATTCTGGCGACTGGCGCTACTGAGCAGCTAGTCGCCAGATGGGCAATTATATGGTGCAATGTTATTATTGGGTGGTAGTTCCGCTTTAATACAATCTCAATATATCCTTCCTGGTAAAACACTTTCATAAAAACAATATAAAGCTGTATATTGGTTTTTCAAGATAAAATAAGCGTACATTTGATACCATATGTAAATAAATACCCATTAAAATATGGATACATATACCAAAAAGGAGCAAAACAAGTATTTTTCATGATTGTGCTCTAAATTGTGATTAATGCAGTAGTCCTAAAATGGCACTAATTACATTCTGCTGGATGTGACAATTACTATAACACCCTACATACACCTCTTTTCTGTGTAATTTGGAAAATATAGGATTATGCCATCTTTTTCAACAAATAAATACACATAATAAAAAAAAAATTGAAGTTGTTCTTTTTGGTGTTTTTAAGGGGTACAGGAAGTTAGACTATCATTATATATTTTGTTAGCCATTTTTTTAATTTGAAAGTCTAGTTTTTGAGTTATATATTATACTAATTAAGATATGCCATGCAGGTACTTCCTGTCTTAGCCCTAAATTACCTCCCCACTCACTGGCACTACTGCTCAGTTATGCACTGCCCACCTCCCTTAACACTTTAAGGATTAAGTGTTAGTAAGTGGAAGAGACAATGTAGGACTAAAACGGGACCAGTCTGCATGGCATGCCTTACTTACCATAATATATCTATCTAAATAACTCAAAAACTAAGCAATTTAGAAAGTTCTTTCAAACATCAAAGTTGTTTTTAAGGGATAGAGGCCTTTTAACTATATGTTTTGAAAAGTGTAGTAATAAATGGGATTAAAAACATTATGGTATCCATGAACAAATTCTACACGCTTATACTAGTTTTATTAAGTTATTAAGGAAGCTTTGCAATTAAAATGTTATCAGGCAGCAAAGGAGAGTGAACCCAAGGCAAAGAGAGAGAAAAGTCTAATGAGGTTGAAACATGTAAGAGAGAGATGGAGAGAGGGCGATGGATAGGGATATGCCGGGGAAAGTTGGAGGGGGGTGTTCATACCATGATCAGAGAACAGGATAGTAATGGAGAGTAACATGCCATGATTGACTTCTAAAGTTATGTGAACCAATTTTTTCCCTGAAACAAAAACAAATCAGCTGTTTCACATGATGTGGTTCGGGTCTTATGAAACAGCCTGTGTTTTGCAAAGAAAAAAACAAATTTACATAATAGTTTTTCTCACCTTTGCTCACCACCTCTGTTATTAGGCCTAAAGTTATTGAAATAGCGGAACTGAAACTTATGCACCTATAGTTAGTTAAAGTTTGGGGCAGAAAATGTGAATTTCCAGCTAATTGTACAGCGCTGCGGAATTAGTTGGCGCTATATAAATAAATAAATAAATAATAATAATAATTTCCATGCAGCTGTTAAGAAGCTTCTTTCAGCTGGTATGGGGGGAGGACAGGGAAATACAGATTCACTCAGGCAATTTTAGAGCAGAATTTAATCCACTGGACTAAACAGCTGAAATTCTAAACCATTTCTGTGCATTAGATTGTTCACTTTGATGATTTCACCAAAAGGCAGCTTAATGAAACTTTATTATGTTCTAAGCAGGGAATTTTCAGTATGGTGGACTCTGGGGTCACAATGCAGATAGTTCAAAATGAGAATTAACGAGAACTGATTCATTAATAGTTCAAAGCTCAAAAAGTTTATTGGCCATGCAAACAGCTACTTTGCACAACTAATTATTTTTATCATTGTGTTTCATATGAACTAGTTAAAGCATTGTATTTGCATTAACCCTGTGTTTGCCTTGCCAGAGTATCTCATTGTCTTTCTTGCCTGCAAACACATCCATTACCAGCTTCCAGCACCTGCTCTGCTCCTGCATGCAGTCATTTCACTGTAACAAGACCAGTGTTGACCACTCACCATAGTTCCCATACTGCAGGGTAGGATCTTTGCCCAGGTCCTTTGGTTGATATTTCAAATGCTCTGTCCTTTGTCCTATGGGTCCTATTTTTGAGCAGGCATTTTCAGCCATTTGTAATTTTTAGCATTTTTTTAATTTTTAGTAGGCTATTTTAAAAGGAATATGAAAATGGTTGAGTAAAATATCAGGTCTCTTTAGTGAGGATGAGACATCCTGGACATTTTCCCTAGAGTGTAACAGTCATTTCTCAAGGCGTCATCTTCCTTTAAGTGTCAAAAAATACTCTACTGCCAGGTGCTCATGGTGTCCTCTTTGGGTTGGTATGGCACCACCTTATGTCATAAACCTTCAAAGCACAATTGTTCTACACTTCACTGGACCACCACAGTCCTCAAGGGCCACCAACAGGTCAGGATTTAATGATTTCCCTGATTAAGAACATGTGAGTGAGTCAAAATTAATGAGCCACTGATTAACTCTCCTGTGCTTAATCAGGGAAATCCCAAATCCTGGCCTGTTGGTGGCCCATGAGGACTGAACATGGACAGTCTTGATCTAAATCAATGAGCATTTTCTTTTCACATCTACTGTGCAGTTAGTTTGTTCCAGAATTATTCTAGTTTTATTCTGAATCTAGGACCGTATGGCAGAGGTGAATGTACCATTTCTGGAAAATGAGTGTCTACTTTCCAGCAATAGATTCATGTCAGGTCACTTGCATTTTATGAAAGAGTAAGTAGTAATTTGGACAGGGGAATTGCTGTTGATGTAGTATACTTGGATTTTGCAAAAGCCTTTGATACAGTGCCTCACAACAGGTTACTGCATAAATTAAAAGGCTTCGGTTTGGGCAGTGTTATCTGTACATGGATTGAGAACTGGTTAAATGATAGATGGCAGAGAGTTGTGGTAAATGGAACTTTTTCAAGGTCTAAGGTTATAAGTGGGGTGCTGCAGGGTTCAATCCTGGGATCAATGCTTTTTAATTTGTTTATTAATGATCTAGAAGTGGGAATTGAAAGTAGCATCTCAATATTTGCTGATGATACTAATCTATGTAAGGCAATACATACAGAGATGGATGTTTTTTCCCTACAGAAGGATTTAGATAAACTAAGTGAATGGGCAGAAAAGTGGCAGATGTAATTTAATGTAGATAAATGTAAGGTTATGCATTTGGGCTGTAGAAACAAACTTTCTACATATACTCTAAATGGGAAACAACTTGGGAAATCCTCATTAGAGAAAGATTTTTGAGTACTGATAGATGATAGACTTCACAGCAGTGTGCAGAGTCACTCAGCTGCTGCAAGAGCAAATAGAGTACTAGCCTACATAAAAAGAGGTGTAGAAGCAAGGGATGCTAATATTATCCTACCTCTGTATAAATCCTTGGTTAGGCCTCATCTAGAATATGGAGTACAATTTTGGGCGCCTGTTCTAAAAAAAAGACATTACTGAACTGGAAAAGGTGCAGAGACGTGCAACAAAACTGATAAAGGGATTGGAGGATCTGAGTTACAAAGAGAGACTAGCCAAACTGGGTTTGTTTACATTAGAGAAGAGACGTCTAAGGGGTGATATGATTACCATTTACAAATACATTCAAGGTCAATACAAAGAATTATCCAATGAATTATTTATGCAAAGAGCTCAGCTAAGAACAAGAGGTCATCCATTAAGACTAGAGGAAAGGCGCTTTTGACTAAAACAAAGGCAGGGATTCTTTACAGTAAGGGCGGTAAGGATATGGAATTCTTTGCCTCAGGATGTTGTGCTTGCAGATAATGCAACTGCATTCAAAAAAGCAATGGTTGCCTATCTAGCACAGAACAATATTGACAATTATAACAGATGGCTTCAAAGCAAATAGGATATTGATACAGGGAACTGTTTTGACTACCAATTGGTGTCATGAAGGAATAATTCCCCCCCACACACACACACACACACTGGGTACTAGATTGGTAATGGCTCCAGAGGGCTTTTTTTTGCCTTCCTCTGGATCAACAGGGGTGTTTTTGGCATGGGCTGGACTTGAGGGACGCATGTCTTTTTTCAGCCTTATCTACTATGTTACTATGTATGTTACTATGTTAGGTCACAAACGATCACTCTATATGCAAATATTAACAAACTAGTATAAAAGCCCATGCATACAGGCCAAGGTCCGGTGTGGTAAAGAGGCTGGTCCTGCTCTGCGTACTGCCTCCGCCTCACTGGCGGCACACGCGGTGCAGTCATGTGCAGTAGAAATGGCCCGACTGCACAGAATGCTGGGAGCCCACAGCATTCTGTGCGTTCAGGCAGTCTCTACTGGTCATGACTGCATCAGACAAACATTCTGGCCTTATATATTACAGGATACCTACTTAGTAATGTAGCAGAAATGCTTCTCCAGCTACTAACTGTCAATTTTATGGCATTCTCACGGAGGCTTCATATTATGCATTAAACTCTCTTCACTGCCTCCTAGCAGCAAAGACAAACTTTATTTAATACAACAAATAAAGAGAAAACTTGCTAGGTTCCGTAACTATATCCCACCAATAGTAGTGAGACCCCTCTAATAAATTGAACTGCCAACACTTCCTCTTCCTCTTTCTTTGCTGCTTTCCTAGCAGGATAAGTATATTCCATTTCATTATTCTAATATTGTGTGGTAAAATTTGCTTGTCTTATATTTATATTTGCTTGTATGATATTAACCCATTGGTTTCCAGTAGCTTTCTATCACAACTTTCAGTTTTCCCCTGTTAGTTCATCCTTCAGTCTATTAAAGTATATAAAAGTATATTAAAATTACTTTTCACCTTTTCACACTTATTCTTCAGTGTCCCCCCTTTTATTTTGAGTGGGCTGCGGCTCCACCGCTTGTTCCCCGTTATCACAGGCTCCCTTTCCCTTCAGCCCTGACAGCGCGCGCTTCCTTTCACAGACCTGCCGTCAGAGCTTCTGTTCTCCCTACTACGTATGCTCTTAGTGTCCTCAGACGAATCCTGTCACTGACGGTGTCATTTCTGTCTTCTCTCACGGAGCAGTTAGGTTTATAGTGTTATTTTCTGTTCAATACTGTCAGTCTCTAATACTTTTTCTAAGCTAATAATAGCAGCTCTCCCATAGCATAGTGGTTAGAGCATAGGTCTTGCATTCAGTCACCCTATGTTCAATTCCCCGTATAGCATAGTGTATGTTTAACTCTTTTATTTCCACAATAATTATTTTTTCTCTCTATAGATAATTAATATTATATTTCCTTCAAAATTTTTTTCTTAACCTGATTTATTTCTATTTTATATCATCATTATGGATAATGATAGCTCTGATTATGAGAGCCCTGTATCTCCTTTGTTGGAACAGCCAGACAAGGCTGAGGTAAATAATTTTAACCCAGACCAAGTTTTGGGAGAATCTAGTACTATCCAATTCCAAAAAATTATGGAGCTGTCTCTCCAATCTACTATGCAAAAGTTGTCAACATCCTTAGCGGAGTCTTTTGCGCTGGCTTTTAAAAGTCATTCTTCTATAACTAATGTTAATCCTTCCCCATCTAATGCCCCAGTAACCCCTAAGGTAGGGGCTGACAATCAATCTTCTCCAATTTTACCCGGGGAAAAATCAAATTACAAAGGGGGCAAATGCCTGCGTAAAAGGCGGCATATTTCAGACCCTTCAAAGGGTAATAATGATGAAATATTAGTTTCTACTGAGAATACGCCCTCTGGCGACATTGAACCGTGCGGCTCTGGCCCACATAAGCGACCCTCACCTCAAGAGGAAGTAATGTTGAGGAAAAAGAACCTGAGGAGGTCAAAACCTGATTCTTATTGTTCATCTAGTGAGGAATCTTATGATGAGGATTGGGAATTATCCTCTGATGAGGGAGAGACTTCTGATGAGTCTCCAAGTAAAAAGAAAAAATTGACGGAATCAGGGGCTAAGACTACTCCCTCTGATTCATCTGCTCCCACAATTTTAGATGCTATGGGAAACCCCCTTTTTGACCCGGAGGGTATCAAACACCCCCGTTCTTCCGAGTGGACTCCTACCCCTCACATATCCCAATATTTAGAAAATTGGATACGTAAATCTATGAATAGGACCACTAGGAATAAACTCAGAGCTGAGTGTCCACGCCCTATTGTGGCTAATAGAGTGTGTGAAACACCCGAATTGGATACTAGAATAGTGCAATTCATTTCCAAGTCTGGCAAGGATCCCAGGAAAGGGTTAGACAGAGCCTTAAAGTCTTGCCAAGATAAATTATTGGATTCTTTGGGACCCCTTACAAAAATATTTGAACTTGCAGAGACAGCCATGCAATCCAAAACCCCTATTAATACGGACTTACTCCGTGGGTGGATACAGAGGGCCATATGCCTCTTAGGGAATGCTAATTCCGCCATAGCCTCTGAGCGAAGAAGAGCTATTTTACTTAGAATAGATCCAAAGTTAGCCGAGATGGCCAACTCAGAACCCGGCCCGTCCGCTAACGGACAACTGTTCGGGGATTCTTTTATCAAAGAACTGGGAAAGTTCGTGTCAACTTTTACCGCCTTGGATAAGGCACAATCCTCCTTGAAAAAGGTTTTCAACCCTAGGGTTTTCCACAAGGCCGGGAGAAGCAGGGGTCGTTCTCTCGGCCGTACCCAATTTACACAACAAAGATTTCAGGCCCCCCCTCAAAACACGTTTAGGGGTCAGTTTCCTCAAGACACCGGAATCCAAACTCCGTTCTTCCCCTCAAGGGGCAGAGTATGGAGATCACGCTCCGGCAGGAGGACTTTTCGATCCAGACCCTTTTCAGGTAAGATTAATTCCACCAACCCATTCTTTACCGGAAAAAGTGGGGGGCAGACTCTCCCATTTTTTCCAACATTGGTGCAATCTAACATCAGACCAGTGGGTACTTCAGACTGTAAGGGGATATCACATAGAATTTTACACTCCCCCAGTCCAAAGGATTATTCCTCCTCCCTTCCAATTCTCAAAAGTAGACGCTCGGTTAGTAGATGCCGAAATCACAGAACTGATGAAAAAAGGGGCCATCAAACTGGCATCAGATCCCACCCCAGGCTTTGTGAGCAATATTTTCCTAGTACGGAAAAAAGACTCAGGCCTTCGACCAGTGATCAATCTAAGATCACTGAACACACATGTTCTATACCGTCACTTCAAAATGGAAGGAATCCATCTCTTGAGGGATTTAATCCTTCCGTCAGATTGGATGGTCAAGATAGACTTACAGGACGCGTACCTCACTGTACCTATGTCAGTTCCTTCTCAAAGTTACCTTCGTTTCCTATGGCGTGGTCGGACATGGCAATTCACCTGCCTTCCTTTTGGGCTGTCCTCAGCACCCTGGTGCTTCACGAAACTCCTAAAGCCTGTAGTAGCATACTTGAGGAGTCGCGGAATCCGACTCATAATTTATCTAGACGACATCCTGATCATGTCACAGGATCTATCTCTTCTACGCAGTCATGCCGATTGCACAATCCGTCTTTTGACGAATCTAGGTTTTCTGATCAACTGGAAGAAATCCCAGTTAACACCATCCCAGACCATGGAATTTCTGGGTTTCGTAGTGAACTCCCTAGAGACTTCATTAAGTCTCCCGAGAACAAAAATTCGAGCTATTCGCAAAGAAATACGCTCCATTCTTCAAAAAGAACTGATCTCCTTGAGGACCCTTGCCCGGGTAGTAGGTCTGTTATCGGCCTCCATTCAAGCAATATTTCCGGGTCCACTCCATTATCGGGCACTTCAAAGATTGAAAGCACTCCATTTACGCAGAGGCCTCGGTTATTGCGATTTTATCGCTCTCTCATCCGACGCAAAAGAAGAGCTCATTTGGTGGCTAAAACATCTCGATGCTTGGAATGGCAAAGCCATTTTTGGTATGGTGCCAGATGTCATCGAGTCAGACGCCAGCCTTTTGGGCTGGGGTGCTCGTTTAAACGATCTTTCTACCGGCGGAAAATGGTCACCGCAGGAAGCGAACTTACACATCAATTGTCTAGAGTTGTTGGCGGGGTCTTTCGCACTGAAGAGTTTAGCAAAAGACCGTGTCAACTGTTGTGTTCTTTTAAAGATGGACAACGTCTCGGCGGTGCAATACATCAATCGCCTGGGAGGCACGAAATCCAAACAATTGGCGGAATTGGCCAAAGATTTTTGGCATTTTTGCCTGGATCGCAATGTGACCATTCTTGCACAGCACCTACCTGGACTCTCCAATGCAGTAGCGGATTGGAATTCCAGATACCTCTCCGATCGCAGCGATTGGATGCTCCACAGACAGATATTTTCCCTAGTACATCACTTATGGGGACCCTTTCGGATCGATCTCTTTGCATCCCGATTGAATCGACAAGTTCCCCATTTCTTCAGTTGGAGGCCAGACCCAGAAGCTCTAGCCACGGATGCCTTCCTACAATCGTGGGTTCCAGGAACGAGTTATGCCTTTCCACCATTTGCAATGATACCACAGACCCTTCTATCGATTCGCCGTCAACAAGCAACTGTAGTTCTAATTACTCCTTTTTGGCCAATGCAACCATGGTTTCCTCCTCTTCTGGAATTGTCCGCAGACGTTCCACGCCTACTCCCATCTTTTCCCAATCTTTTAACGAATCCATCCGGAGATCCTCACGATTTGTTGGTGTCCGAGAATCTTCAACTCATGGCTTGGTTCCTATCGGGAGTACCTTCGATTCCGGAGGAATTTCGGAATCAGCTCGCTCACTCTTGGCAGAATCTTGGGCACCAGGTACACGAACCATGTATCAATCCGCCTGGTCATCTTGGAGTAGTTGGTGCTTGGAACGGGATTTGGATCCCATTTCAGCCCCTTCAACAGAAGTAGTCAATTTTCTATCTCACCTATTTGATTTGGGTAAGGCTTATCGTACTATCAATACTTACCGTTCTGCCATATCTGCAGGTCACGCTACAGTAGACGGCATTCCAGTGGGTCAAACAGTCGTTGTTTGTCGCCTTATGCGAGGAATTCGCTTTTCAAGACCTCCCCAATCCAGATACCATTCGATATGGAACGTAAACGACGTTTTACGTTTCCTGGAAAATTGGCCAGCCAATAAATCTTTGTCTTTAAAACAACTGTCGGCAAAGTTGACCATGCTTCTATGCCTAGTGTCCTTCAAGCGAGTCTCAGATGTTAGAGCCTTGGATCTACACTCTAGATCCTTCACACCATCAGGAGTCCAGTTTCAGATTTCACGTCGCACTAAGACGACGATCCGAACGATCTCTTATCCTTCTTTTCCCTCACAACCACAGTTATGTGTGGTTAAATGCCTTCAAGAGTATGAGAAGCGAACGGCTCCACATCGCAACCCCAAATGGTCGCAATTGTTGATATCTTTCCGTACACCTTTTCTTCCGGTTTCGGCGGCCACCCTAGCCCGTTGGGTCAGATGGATCATGCAATTGGCTGGCATTAATGTTGCCCTGTTCGGAGCTCATTCTTCTAGAGGTGCAATGGCATCTATGGCGCTACAATCTGGAGGAAGACTGGAGGATATCCTTAGGGCTGCAGACTGGTCTAGGGAATCTACCTTTAAAGAGTTTTATTGTAAACCCATTGATCATGTGTCAACTAATGTGTTAAATAATCTCTAACATGCTTAATTTCTTAGCTTTGAAATTGCATAATATGAAGCCTCCGTGAGAATGCCATAAAATTTGTGGATTTTCCTAACAAGGGTGAAGGAAAGTCAGAATTTTATAAATGACACGGAGGCGAATATTATCCCTCCCTATATAATTCCCACCCATTCATATATATATATTTTTCTGTGTCTCTTACAGGTTGAAAGTTGGCAGCATCTGCAGAGGTTGGACGTCTGCTGTTTTATGACGAGATTCGACTCCTTAACAGGATACCAGTTGAAATGTTGTGGGTCCGTCATGTTTCATTCTATGGACTATCCAATTCAATAAGTTTGATGTTGCAGTGATAATGAAGACCTTTATTGGAAGAGATCGACACGCAAGAAAGAGGAAGAGGAAGTGTTGGCAGTTCAATTTATTAGAGGGGTCTCACTACTATTGGTGGGATATAGTTACGGAACCTAGCAAGTTTTCTCTTTATTTGTTGTATTAAATAAAGTTTGTCTTTGCTGCTAGGAGGCAGTGAAGAGAGTTTAATGCATAATATTCGCCTCCGTGTCATTTATAAAATTCTGACTTTCCTTCACCCTTGTTAGGAAAATCCACGAATTATTTAACGCAGGAAATTATGTGAATTAATTTTTACTAAAAAGTATTTATCTTATGTGAAACAAACGTATGCATTATAAACATGTAACACCATTTCATATTAAAGCACCATACAAAATAGTTTAAAAGTAATTAATAATTTATTAAATAAAACAGGAGATGTGACACACATATTATTTACTGAAAATAAATATAATCCATAACTTTAAATAAGATTATCCTAAAAACAGTATAAATCAATCTAACATTATGTGGTGACAGTATCTAATTTTCTTCTACATAAATTTCCAAAGTCCCAAATCAAGGTGTCCTGGAAAGTTCCAGTAAAACAAAAAAAATTTGAATTTTATTTTAACCCTTTGAGTGCTCTGCAATGCATTGCGTAGCCCCCCAGCACTCAAATGGTTAAACAAAAACACTTGTTATAATTACTGAGTGGTAGAATTAAATTGTTTCCAACCAAATAACTTATTTATATGCTAAGTACATGTTTAACACTAGGCATAAATAGTTTAATTCATCAAGTGACATACGTGAAATTCTGGTGCAAACCAAGTGCACCATAGGTTTGAAATTAGAATTTTTGCAAATTTTCATTGATCTAAATAGGGCTTTTAACCCACTGAATACTAGAGAGATCTCCAGTTCATTACTTTGCAAAGCATTGGAGATCTCTCTGGCATTGAAAGGGCCCCTTCAAAAGCTAGTTATCACATTTTACTAATCATGCTCCGGTGGGAGAAGCTGCTGTGAGCAGCTCACTGGCTGCTATTATCATTCGGGTTGAGCTCATCCTGGAAGTATATGGCTCTCAGCCACAAATTCCTGTGTTGTGCGCACATATGCAATGCACAGCCCGGGAAACTGTCTTGCAGGATACAGTATGGATGCACCAGGAGAGCATCAAGTTAAAGGGATAGTAATACCTAAAATGTAAAAAAAAAAAAATATGTTGTAGGGTTTATCCCCCTGAGTAAAACAAGAGTACTCCCACTGCTGAAAGATGTTTCATTCAAAAGTTATTAATTTTCAAAGTTGAATTTTTTAGGTGCAATATCACAGTGGCCTGAAATTGTACAGTGGCGCTGTTGCTACACCATCCTATGGAGATTTATGGTCCTGAGACCAGAGCTGTCCATAGGATCGTGTAGCAACAGCACCACTGTACAATTTCAGGCCACTGTGATATTGCACCTAAAAAATTCAACTTTGAAAATTAATAACTTTTGAATGAAACATCTTTCAGGGGGATAAACCCTACAACATATTTTTTTTTACATTTTAGGTATTACTATCCCTTTAAGAATGGGATGTCTTTCAGAACCTCATTCTGCTCTCTTGTTTTTCTGTAGGGGCCCATAATGCAGCCCCGGCTTAATCAGAAGGTTTTCTCCCAGGGAATCGGATCTGCCAATATTTGATGTTAGTTGCTCATTAACTCTTTGAGTTCAAATGGATGTGTGACACTTTTGCTGTACAATGCATTGCGTACCTCTCTGGCACTCAAAGGGTTAAAGTAAGATACATTTCAAGTTTCATATTTGTCCTTCCTGTCTGCAAACCCATGGTGCTCTTTAACTTGAGGAATAAGACCATGTCTTTTTTTTTCATCTTTACATCAATTGCTGTACAAACAAATTAAAATCTTTATATAAATTATACAACAAATTTTATGTACCAGTAAAATTAAAACAAAGAATGTGAAAGTAACATGAAAAAGAACGCTAACACTTCAAACTAAACTTGGGTTATATATACATAAATACCCTGTACTTCATGCTAGTATATGTAAAATGTCTTTGTTTCCTGAGGCCTAAAATCTAGTGATATATTCTCAGTGGGAGTTTCCGTTGTTGCCTTTTGCATGGTTCCCTAACTCCCATTAAAGGGATAGTAATGTTTCACAGATATAGCCCCCCTTGACATATATTTCAGATTTTTTCCTTATGTTAATTAAAGATTGTCCCTCTCTGTGATCCATCCGGACAGTCTTGCTGCTCTGAGGTTTGCAGTATTACATCAGTAAAATGGGAGGGAGAGGGACACTTTATCATTCAATTACTCTTGAAATACAGCTCTGACAGTATTGAATTAATACTTTCCATGGTCTAAATACTATGAAGATTAATTGAAGCTGCTTTTATTGTGAAACATTACTCTCCCTTTAACATTGCAATCTTGGTATGTGACTGGTGATAGTGCTGTAATGTCTGTTAGCATACTGAGATGAAGCACTAGTGTTTACGAATACAAGAGCAGTGGGTACTAACTGACTGACTCTCTTACCTTACATTACACTCATAAAATAATAAATTAACCAAATGACGTCTATATATATCAGTCTTCACATGTATTAAGGGTAATATGACTAGTGATCTAGGACACAATAAATACCTTTTGGACATGTTAGCTGCATGTATAATATTTAAAGGTATAGCAATCAATTCTATTGTTTTAGTTTTAGCGTTACTTGTATGTGCAAGAACAGGTCTTATATTGAAGCTGATAACTTTATCAAGGGTTATAGCTACACATTTCACCATAGATTTCAGTGGTTGGAATCTGTTAGATAAAACTAGTGATAACATTTCTCAGCTGTAATGCAATCTAGGCAGGAGTTTCATATAACCCCTTAGTATCCCATGACCTGCCAGTACCGTGACAGCTGTTTGGGTATTAAGGACCAATGACGGTGCTGGCACATCATGGAATTTTGTGATTGAAGTGCAACTGCATGCCACACTGTGATCACAGAACACAGCAGTTAAAAAAAAAAAAAAGCGCTGCTGTCCTCTATAGTGCCCCACCCCAGGGGGTCTATAAAATTGACCAGTGTGAGCCCCTTGTTTGTGAATACTCTCACCATGGATTGATTTCTCTTTAAAATATTCTTACAGGTCATACTGAAGTACAAAACACTATCATCACTTATTAATAAATACAAATGCACAACATTTGATTATGAAAATCCTAAATTAAAGCACAGTTCATATAGAACTCTGAACTGCAGAAGAATATAAACTGAAGTGCTTCCTCAGATGGTTAGTATTTTTTGCTTGCCTTCATTTTTGTGGTATTAAAAAACAAAACATTTTCTGTTTAACCTTTTCATAAAATCATTCAGTTGTTTCAAGAAAATATGTGCATCTTTTTCTTCAGTAATGCATATGTCCTGAAAGAAACATAATGGAAAGCATTATAAATAGCTATAATAGCTAAGAACAAAATAAACACACAAATCAACAAATGATTTGAATTACATTTTTTTGCAGGAAAAAAGTATGATTCAAGGAGATGTCAAGAATCCAATTAACAATGATAACTACATCCTGGTGCATCTATGAGTAGAAATATTTAGGTAAAACTCTAGAAAAAGAATTGGGACTGTTCAAGATTATATTTTGATTGGTAACAATTTAGGATTAATTCAAACGTTCTATCCCAGAGATTAACATATGTAGAATTATTTTTGCACAATTTTGGAATTTAAAGTGGAACTATCAGTCATAGAAAAGTGCCCCCCAAATAATTTTTACTATAGCTAAATGCATTTCTCTTGGAGGAGAAGTAGCTAATGAATGTAGTAAGAATATCCATAGTTTTGAAAGATTTTATTACATTTGAAGAGGTGGAAACATAAAAAAAAATATATGCCTATTACTCCCAGGAGTGCCACCTTCTGGAAATGTTTGAGCACACTAGGTTAGGTATAGAAATGCAAGTGACCCCAAATTTGATTTGCGGAGTTGTCTTATTTCCAAAAAGGTGTGATTTGTCTACATTTTCTTCATTTCTGTAGTTGTCACAACCATTTCAGTATAGGCAAGTCATGTTTGAAAAAATTAGAGAAAAATGAGAGCTAGGGTAGTTTTTTGCTTCTGGTACCCCCTACAGTAAGACAACTCATACCAATGGAGTGCCATCTCTCTCAAAAGAGCACTAGCTAATGATTACAGTAGGAAATTCTATAGTTTTCAAAGGTCTCTGTACATTTGCAGTGGTAGAATTGAAAACAATGCCTAATTTTTTCCTTTAGCACCAATTTCTGGAAACATTTATGCAGAGAAGCTAAGAGTAGAAAGGTGAGTGACCACTCATTTGATGCAGTGGGATATCAACTATCAGGAAATATATACTTTTATACAGTTAATCAGCTGTTGTACCATGTGCATTTTACTTCATAAAGTTGAAAATACCAGGGGTCTGTACAGGCAATGTAAAATTATACATATTTGGTATTTTTGTATAAAGGGGTTTCAAGGCTTGTAAACATAATTGACATATTCACTACAAACATAAATGTTTTTGATACATATTTTATGATAGTGGCAAAATAAATAATTTGTTTAATTTGTTTGTATTTATTACATCATAGCTTGTTGCACAATGCAAAATTTTGTTTCTCTGTCATTCAATACAGGTTACAGGTAACTCTGGGTAGGCGATCCGCCCCTTTAATTGTAGGCAGGAACAATTCTAGAATTGTATACAGGGGGTGGAGCCTACCTTCCCTCCTTGGCTGCAGCTAGCCAACCAGCTCCAGAAAGATTTGTTCCTTGGTGAAGATAACACGGGCAAGAGAACAGTTCTGCTATAGCTTTAGAAGTTTTTTTTATTTTTCTGTTAGAAATGGAATACCACCATTAGGCGGATTACCATAACTGACAATGCCCTTAGATGTGGCTAGCTCAGTGACCAGGTGCTTTTTGTGGACCTTAAGCCCTGGGGGGAAAATCTTGGCTACAAGTTCTTTCCTCAGGAATTGCCCACAGAGGCTTCTTCTTTAAACATGGTAATCTGAAGACAGAAGATCTGAAGGAAAGGTGAGCAACCTTTTGAGTGCTGCAGGTCCACATGTCCCACAGTGCCCCTCCGCACAGGGGTTTTCATTTGGAGTTCCTATTGCACACTCCTGCACTCATTGGGTCTATCTGTATGTCTGCTGGGTGTTTAGAGCAGGTTTATGTGGTACTTAACCCTTTAGCAGCTAGTTTTGCATTAATTTGGGGGGTTTTCTAAAACCTTTCCTACTGGTTCAGTGTTTTTTGGTTATTATAACATGTTCTAGTGATGTTTCATGTCTTTTAGTTTTACACTTTCAATTTTGTAAAATTTGAGTTCCCAGGAGCGCTTTACCGCATAAGCGCCAGTGCTCCATTCACTCCTATGAGACTGTACAGTTTGGAACATATCTCTGCAACCGTTTAACCTAGCGACTTCAGAGATGGATCATTTTACTTGTCTGCCCTTGCTCTATCATCCGGTTCATGTTTCTAATGTGTTGGGGGGCTCAAGGGGCTTTGGGCACTGTTTGGGGTACTTTTTCTTGGAAAACTATGTTTCCCATGAGCACTTGCTTCTCACGCTCGTTTCTGATTGGCTCCCGCCATGCAGCCATTTTGTGCTATTTCAAGAAGGAGTATCCTACGCAGGGCTTGGACTCTCCTTCTCTCCTCTGTTGATTAACCCTTTGCCTGCCAGGTAAGTCTATTATAGCATTTTCCGTGTGTGAAACTTTAATCCTACTCATTGTAATTGGGTGGATCACAGGTGGATCATCAACTTGGACAATTCAGATCTTGTTCCATCTCAGCGTCTGGTCTTCCTGGGCCTCCTCTTCGATACCCAGAAGAACACTGTGTTTCTCACGGACAAGATGGATCACCAGATCGCCCACAGGGTTTCTGCAATCCTGGCTCAAGATCCAGTTCCAGCCAAGAAGCTGTCATCTCTAGCGGGGAAATTCATTTCCACCATAGAAGCTGTACTGTTTGCCATGACGCACACCAGGGAACTCCAGCAGTTTCGGCTGGGGAGCGGTCCTGGGTCACCTGAGTGCTGAGGGTTGGTGGTCTCCGGAGGAATTTCTCCTTCCCATCAACATATTGGAGCTTCGGGTGATATTTAATACCCTTCATCATTGGACATCTCAGCTGGAAGACTGTCCAGTCCGGGTAGAGTCCGACAACGCCACGGCCATGGCTTACATCAACAAGCAGGGCAGAACAAGAAGTCTCACCTCTTGGTTAGAGGTCAAGGCTATTTTGTCCTGGGCAGAAAAATATGTTCCTGTTAAGGGAGTGCAGCAATGCGTTGCTCATTCATTTGACACTTAAAGGGTTAATACGGATTTTATAAACACTTTTTTCCTGTTTACTGCAAAGCTATAGCTCAAAATGCATGCAGACCAAGATGAAAATTCCCTTTTATGATATGGGCCATAGGCACAAAGTAAAAGGTGAAGCAAATCTGGGATAAGCCAACTGCATACAAATAAACATTAATAAAAAAATTCCAATAATTCAAATGAATCTTTTAACTCCTTGAATGCTGGAAAGGTCTTCAATGCATTGCTTTGCTATTTGTCGGAGACCTCTCCAACATTCAAGGTATTATAAGCTTAATTTAAAGCAACAGTAATCTGTTTTTGTCCCCTTTGATGCAGTCAGCTTTTCCCAGAATTATTCCACTTTTGATTTTGTGCCTATGGCCCATAGTGTTAAAGTGCATCTTGATGGCAACAGGTGAAAATACACATACCTCACTGTGTGTCAGGTTGTTTGTCAGTGCACTGAATAAGTCAAATACAGTCTTCAGGCTGCTGGACGATGCTTGTAGTGTTTCCAGCCCATTCTTATACTGCATAGAACATCTCAGCTGCTGAGAAAAAAAATTGTATTATAAAGTTATAATGATGGTCGTACACTAAATTATGTTGATGTGTGTGTGTATGAAGAAAGAACTGGCAAAAATAAATACTGGTGCACATCCCATATGGTATATACAGAGGTGTACTGTCTCTCTTTAAATATATATATATATATATACTCTTATATATATATAAAGAGTATAAAAGAGTAGGCAGTCATGTGGTGGAGAATTCTCTGGTGGTTCCTGCTAGACCCCAGGGTGTCAGTAAGGAGAAGATATGCTAATCTCCTCCCTACTGACTGTTGCAAACATACAAGGGGGAGTGATTTTGCCAGGAGTATGACCTGCCAAGGAGTTTCACGTCTGTCTCTCATTCACAAACTTCTGTTTACATGCCCTCCCTCCCATTCACCACCTTCTCCTATACATGTTGTCCCTTCCTTTATGCTATTATCCTTAGCCCACACTCACTCCCTTCATCGCCACTGTGTTCTCCTTGCCTCATATGTTCCCCTCCCCTTCACCTGATCACCTACCCTCCCCTCCGCTGTGTTCATCCCTCCCATCCCATTCGCTACCTTCTCTTACCAATTACCTTTTGGCCTTGCATCCATTCATCGCTCCACTTCCCTCTCACATCCATTCACCACTTCACCTTACTTCTGTCATCCAGCACCACATTGAGCAACAATATGACATAATTTACAATCACACTATTACACTGACTTGTACCTCCTTCACATTACCATACCTGGGAACACTACAGATCTACCATGGAGACTCTGTTTTTTTTGTAGTTATTTACCCGGTCTCTGGGGACAGAGGCTGATTGTCCAGTGGTGGTGAGTTTCTTATGAATCTCTGCTCACTTCTCCTCCTTCTTACACTTTTCTTCCCATTTCCCACCCATTTCTCCTCCTTTCCACCCTGTTCTGCCCACCTCCCATCCACTATATGACACAGGCCATCAAGCCCTGCCATGCCTGTAATTAAGCCCCACCCCGTTGTGATGTAAATCACATCATTAATCGTCCCTCCCCTATGGCAGCACATGAGCCCTCTCTGCGAGCTCACAAATTCAAAGTTTCCAGGGATGCATACTGCACAATATCTCACAAACATTGACTCTACCTCCTTTGCTTTAACCCTTTGAGCAGCAGAGATATGCGGAACACATTGCTTTGCAATGTGTTGCAGAACCCTATGACACTCAAAGGTTTAGTTCACCAACAAAAGCACTTTCAAAACATTGTTAGCTTGGCCTACTACCTTTTTTACCCCCCCACCCGATCTTTTCAGCTCCAGAAATGCTTGCATGCAAGCCACTATGTGGCAGCCAAATTGTTAACTACAAGCCCTTATCTTAACATACCACAGTGCACACATTAATCCTCCTCCATTTCCCAGAAAAATTCCTGCAGTAGTGCTCAGCCCCACAATTTAACCCTTTACACAGGCATTTTCAGAATTAGTTGGGAGGCTGTACCGGGGATATATTGCGTGGCTAATCTTCCCCATCCATCATTCCATGGGGAGTTGAGGGCAACACACATTAAAGGGATAGTAATACTTAAAATGTAAATAAAAATATGTTGTAGGGTTTATCACCCTGAGTAAAACAAGGGTACTCCCACTGCTGAAAGGTGTTTTATTCAAAGGTTATTACTGCTGAATTTTTTAGGTACAGTATCACAGTGGCCTGAAATTGTACAGTGGCCCTATTGCTACACAATCCTATGGACAACTCTGGTCAGTTGACCATAAATCTCCATAGAATGGTGTAGGCACAGCGTCACTGTTCATTTTCAGACCACTGTGATATCGCACCTAAAAGAAATCAAGTTTTAGATGTAATAACTTTTGAATAAAACACCTTTCACCAGTGGGAGTACCCTTGTTGTACTCAGGGAGCTAAACCCTACAACATGTATTTTTTACATTTTAAATATTACTATCCCTGTAATTACAAGCTGTACAGGGAACTAGAGAGGGTTGTGCTTTCTATGACAGCATGTCTGGGAACAAAATGTAGTTTCATTCACACTGCACTCTGTGTAGTCTGAATGAAACAGATATGTCATAAAAGGGATAGTGGGAGGGTCCAAAAAGCACCAATATAGGAGAAGGTGGGTGGGACAAAGACACCGCACAGTTCCACAGCAATAGCCACAAGGTAGGTCAGTGCTATCAGTGTGTGTGTGCATGTTAAATGGTCCAGGGCTACTGTAAATAAACCACTTAACACTGCTAGGGTAATTTCTGTCCATTAGTCAGCCACGGGCATTTGTAAATACCATTTTAATACTTAATCCTCTGAGTGCCAGAGGGGTACGCAACTCATTGCTCTTCAGTGAATTGCGTACCCCTCTGGCACTCAAAGGGTTAATCACCCTTTAACCCTTTCACTGCTGCACAAGCAGCCAAGTCACTGTCAGGCAATGCATTGTATACCCCTCAAGCACTCAAAGGACCTAATCCCCATGGACAACACCGTGACCCTTTTGCTAGTATGTATATATATATATCCTGTATAATAATTCGCTAGGATGTTTGTCACGATGCAGTCACGCGCAGTAGAGACTGCCCGCGTTTGGACAGTCTCTACTGCACATGATTGCATCGCGTGAGTGAGGCGACACAAGACTGCATTGCATAGAGCATTGAGGTAGTGGCCCCTTAACCCTTTGAGTGCCAGAGGGGTACGCAACGCATTGCAAAGAAATGCGATGCGTACCTCTCTGGGACTCAAAGAGTTAACATCAGCCGGACCATGGCCCGTGTATTTATCCTATATAATAATCCGCTAAAACGTGTGTAACGATGCAGTCATGCACAGTAGAGACTGCTGCGCATGCTGCAGTCATGCTCAGTAGAGACTGCCCGCGCTGCGGCTGATACAGAGCTGTATCAGCTGCGGAGCGGGCAGTCTCTGCTGAGCATGACTGCCCCGCGACCGGATGGCAGTCGCACTGTGGCCCGTATAAAGGGCTCTTCAACTAGTATATATATATAAAAGAATAAGCCTCACTGCATAATTTATGGTACCTCACACACAGAACATAATTTATGTCTCCTCAGAAAACAAACACACATTGAACAGAATGCCTCATTACATAATTTATGTCTCATTAGGAGTCACAGCTCCCATTGGGTGATTCAATGGGGACATTACTGCTCCCATTGGATGATTCAATGGGGGCATGCTTATCATACAGGGAGTTGGCCCGCCCCCTCCAGCCCACCCACCACTATCCAACTGACAAAAAAAAATTATAGCTGCCACTCGCTCCTGAAGTAGGGGATATCAATAACTTCTCCCAGTCCACACACACTCTCACTCAGGATCATGACCCCACAAACACACTGTTTTACCTCCCACAGATAATTGTAACCCTCCATACACTCTGTTTCAGTACAAGGGTGTAATGTTTTCATAAAATACAAACTCAGGGATAAACTTAATAGCAACTCTTTTATTTAACCCTTTCAGTGCCAGAGGGGTACGCAACACATTGCTTTGCAATGTGTTGCGTACCCCTCTGGCACTCAAAGGGTTAATGGATACACTGACGACTATATAAGCACACATACCTAGGTAAATCCTAAATTCTAAAAATAAAAAAGATAATTGTTTTTACTTCTTTTTAAGGGGCGGATAAATAAATCTAAAAGAAAAGTGCATTAAGAGAATACTGTAATTTCCCCACACATGAGTTGTTTTTTTTAAGTAGTATAAATTGTTTTTTAAGAAATGACTTGTACTTTTTGACACAGTCTGGCCCTATATGCTAATTAGTTCCTATGCAGGACCAATTTACCACTGTGCTAAACAGAGCCCGTACACTGCAGACATTTCTAATAGCACAGCAAGAGAAGTTTGGCCTTGACTATAACGGATGAGTTAATTAACATAAAGTATCACACTGTGTTGCCAAATTAAAAGGTTAATGTCTTAAAAACAAGTTGTTTAACAGAAAAATGGCTAGTGCAACCTATAGGAAGAATGTATTATCTGTTATACAACCTTTGATGTACGCTTTTTCCCCATCCATTTTCAAATTATGTTGAATTTTATGTCAAATACAAAGCATTTTCTCATGAAATATAAATACATTTATTGCTGTAACACAACATACAAGAGATGCTGTTACAGGGCTGCCATAACCTCTTAGATTCAGGCCATATGCAAACAATGGAATCATTAAAAATAGAGTGGTATCCAAAAATGTAAAGGGCTTGCATGTCTTTATTTGGTAAGCCTCAGAACTGCTACACTACTTTTTGGCCCGTGGTGCCTTGTCAGTTCAACTTTTCTCACAAAGAGACAAAATCTACTGTGGTAGGTAAAGTTAAACAAAGGGTTTTATATAAAAAAGTGGAGTAGTGCATTTCTGGAACAAAAAAACTTCACCACATGGGTGAAAAATACAAATCACAATTGATTTAAATTTTACTTTTAACCCCTTGAATACTAGAGTGGTCTCCAACACATTGCATTTGGCAGCCTGGGTCATTTTTATGTTTCCCCTATGGCGTATTAGTTGGTTTATCATAGGATTGTACTGGAATAAACAGGAAAAAAAAGACTGTTCTCATTTGGAACTGTCTGCCAGCAGAGGTGGTAAGGACAGCTACTTTTAGGCAATTCAAAAATCACTGGGATAGACATAAATCTTTTTGAGAAGTATGTAAGACTGTGTATTTTAATTAGATGAGGAAATTGGCAGACTGGATGGGCTAGATCAGTGATTCTCAATCTTTTTTTGTTCGGGGCACCCCTAACACTTCATCTAGAACATTCGGGGCACACCTAACATATTTAATTTACTTTATCAAGGGCATAATGAAGGTTCCATACATAAATATACAGTTATTATTAGGTCTTACAATCATAATAACACAATTAAACATAATGTGCATAACAATTTCTATAAATCTTTATTTAAAAGTCCATTTTTGTTAGTCTTCATAGAAAACATGGGGCACCCTAAGTTGATGTCTGTGGCACACCAAAGTGCCACGGCACCCTGGTTGAGAATCACTGGGCTAGATGGTTCATTACTACAGTCCAAATCTATGTTTCTATATATGATATAGTGACAATACATCATATTTATCAAGAAAGTGGAACAATTCTCTTGCAAAACATTCACACCACATTTATGAAAGAAAAATCCCTATTAAAAATAATGTTTTCTGATTCTTTGATAAATATGGTGAAAATGCTTTTTCTGTACCTGATATGTTTTTTACCTTGATATGATTTACCTAAACATCATATAAATAATATATAATATTTAAGGAGGAGAGTAGAAGAAAAAGATTATTTAATCACAAGCGAATGTTTAGAATATTAACAAATCTCTGAAGGGAGTGCAATCAAGCCTGACTAAGATCAGGTTTGTATGTGAAAGAAACTTTGGATACCTCTGTTAAATGACACCTGTGTTATTAATGTCTATATTTATATAATGTTGTAAAACAACATGGGAAAATTCTAAATGTCAATGCACGTTTATCTCCCCTACATTTCATTAATAAAATGCCAGACAAATATTTCTGCCTCCAGGGGAGGGCTGGCCTGGGGGGCAGGGGGGCAATTGCCCCCTGGGCTGGTCATATGTCTGGGCTGGTAGGCCACTGCACCTCACTAAATCTCCCAACTGTTTCTGTAAATGGAGCTACAATAGTGATACCACAGAGCTTACAATTATAATGGAGCTAAACTAGCAGCATAAACCGTTTCCCTTGTAAGCTCTATAGAATCACTAGGTAAGCTTTGTAGTAGCACACTAGTATAGCCCCATTTCAACTGTAAGCTCTGTGGTATCACTTGACTTACATCACAACATTAATGCCAATTTTAAAATAAACAAAAAGGGGTGGGCTTGAACGATAATAGAAATGGGCCACTTGAATGTATTTGCCCCCTGGGCCACAAGTTGCCAGCCCTCCCCTGTCTACCTCCTAACTCCAGCAAGTAGTTTACAGTTGCCTTTAGAATAAAGAATGGAAAAAGAGCATGTGGATTATAATGCATAAAGATTAATAAGACAAACTAAATAATAACAGTTTATCATAACTTGGCCTAACCTGACATAATAATAATAACTAGCATTTATATAGCACCTTTCTCCCCATGGGACTCAAAGCTCTTTCAGCTCATGCTCTCTAAATTAACCAAATCAGCAGCTGAAATAATAGATACAATTATTACCCAATTAATAGTACTCATTTATCAACCTCAGAAGAATGAAGGGTTGAGTTGATGCTGCTAGGAATCAAACCTGCAACCTTGTGGTTTCAGCAGACTCTGCAGTTAGGGCATTTACCACTGAGCTATCTCATGACAAGCACAGGCTAATCAAATTGGTGAATCAGGTCAAGGAAAACAATTGTACAATCTCTTCTCACTGTTACTATCTCATTAATTAAGTATAACATCTTATAGTAACTTTTACTTACTGTGTTTTCAGGAGGAGTTGAAACATATATTTTCTAAAAAAAAAAAATATATATATATTAATTTATAGCCACAAGAGAAACATGTGTTAAAATTAGGAGCCATAATTCTGCAAAGCAGAGTATTACCTCATTTATGTTTGTTTCTGCAAGCCGTGTCAAGATCTCTTTCACAATAGTGCATTTGTTGGCAGCACTATATGTGCTAAGTGTGCAGAATGCTAGAAACATGAAACACAGATGCAGCTTCATGATGCACAACTTAAGATGGTGTTTGAATGAAGGCATTTTGCTCTGTCATGTTTAAATATTTTTTCATGGGGAAGTACCATAAATAGTACTTGAGATGAGATTCATTAGATAATTTCTGGGGAAAGTTAACTTGTCACACATTTTAAAGGGCATTGCCAACTAATAAGGTCTTATTTGTCATATTAAAGAACATTCAGTAGGATGTAATCTTCAAAGATAAAAATGTGCAAGGAAGATATAATTTGTTTAAAATGCTCTTAAATATACACATTAATATATACTACTAGGGAATAAGTAAAAGAGGAGCAAATGAAGGCCAATGTGGCTTAATAAAAATGTTTGCAGGGAAATGAGAAATTAGTAATAGGTGTTTAAACTGTTTAAGTCAGAAGGGTCAGATGCATCATCTAAAAATATAAAGAACTTATAAAATCTACAAACAAGAAATTAGGTTATATAAAATAGAAAATGAGAAAAACATTGAAAAAAAGAGCAAGACAAACCCTAAATAATTCTACAAGTATATAAATAATAAAAAGATTAAGGTTGATATCTGTCCTCTTACGGCTGAGACAAGTGAATTGATTAGTGTGGATAAGGCTATGGCTGACACCTTGAACACATTCTTTCCTGTCAAGTTATGGGCAAATGGACCAAATAACAGAATTTCCTCCATAGTGTTGTCACAGTTTGTTATGACGCTCAGACACAGAGGTAGGTAAAAACACAACTTTATTGAAAAGTTAAAGAAAACCCTATTGGGTAGCATACACATACAATATATATATATATATATATATATATATATATATATAGCGAATTTACATAGTAGCATAGTACTGGTACACGGAATGAGATACAGGCTCTACCGCCCTGCCAATACCGGGTAAGGCAACCTTAGGTGGCACAAGACGGTAACAGGTTCTACCGGCCTTACCAATATACCGGGCAGAGCAGCCTGGAGACTAGTGCAATGAAGAGAAGGCTCTACCGGCCTTGCCAAGATACCGGGCAAAGCAGCCTGGAGACAGGTACCACGAATAGTGAAGGCTCTACCGGCCTTGCCAATATACCGGGCAAGGCAGCCACGGGACTGAGACTGCAAGTAATGAGGCTTTACCGGCCTTGCCAATACCGGGTAAGGCAGCCCAACGAGGAATAGAGACGACTAGGTTCTACCGGCCTTACCAATACCGGGCAAGGCAGCCTAAACTGCTGATTAGGATGGCAGCACTGGTGGTCATGGTGACTGGCTAGGTGGAGAGACCAGTCACCTAAGATGACAAGCAAGGCCCTTAGGATATACAGAATGGAATAGACTGCCAGTCATACAAGAATGGATCAAATACGAGCAGCGTACCACAGTCACAACCGATGCTGACAGATCATGCAACTAACTACCGGTTTATACAGGGGCGAACCAGTACTGGTGGAAACCTTCAATCTGTCGGGCTGTCTAGGACTGAACAGCCTCCGATAATGTAGAGCATACCAGTACCCGCATACCGGAATAACCAATGTCCCTAACGGTGCACAGCAACCGGTATAGTGGAGCGAACCAGTACCCGCGTACTGGAATAACCAAATGACTCTAATGGTGCATCAGCAGCCAGTTACAGTGGAGCGAACCAGTACCCGCGTACCGGAATAACCTATGACTCTACCGGTGCATCAGCAGCCGGTTACAGTAGAGCGAACCAGTACCCGCGTACTGGAATAACCAATGACTCTACCAGTGCATCAGCAGGCGGTTACAGTGGAGCGAACAAGTACCGGCGTACTGGAATAACCAATTACTCTACCGGTGTAACAGCAGCCGGTTACAGTGGAGCGAACCAGTACCCGCGTACTGGAATAACCAATGACTCTGCCGGTGCATCAGCAGCCGGTTACAGTGGAGCGATCCAGTACCCGTGTACTGGAATAACCAAAGACTCTGCCGGTGCGTCAGCAGCCGGTTATAGTGGAGCAAACCAGTACCCGCGTACTGGGAAACCAGCAAGTGAATAAAAATGTCGCCAAGACCACAGGAGGAAACAGGCATCCTGTAGATGATACAAGCAGGAACCCAGCCGAGGATGAAGAGGAACAGCTCTGCGGACGGTCAACCGGATCTGGAACAGCAGCAGGAAACAGCAGCAGGTAGAGCAACCCCAACCAGATCAGGAATGGATGCAGGAATCAGGCAACTAGGAAGCAGGAACTAGATGACCACAGGCAAGCAGGAACAGCAACAAGGCCCAGGCAGCACAGGAACTCAACGCAGGTGCAAACAGCATAGAGTCAACATGAAAGGGCACTCAAAGGGTGCCCAAGCTCAGTCTAAATAGGCAATACAGGGCAGGCTGAAGGCAAGCAGCCAATGGACAGCCCCCTACAGGTAACTGACATATAAAGGCAGCAATCACGGGCACCGTGATAAGTGTACATGGCTTACTGAGGACAAAATCCAAAGAAGTCTGGAAAAGGTTATGGTGATTTATGCATCTGGGCATAATGGCATACATCCAAGGGTACTTAAGGAACTTAGTTCATTAATAGCAAGACCCTTATAATTAATATTTATTGGTTCACTTCATCAGGCATAGTGCCCTGTGATTGGAGGAAAGCTAATGTAGTACAATTATTGAGAAAGAAGGCAAGTTCCTAACCAGTAATTTATAGACCTGTGAACTTGACATCCATAATAGGTAAGATATTAGAAGGGATACTAACTGACAGTATTCAGAACTATGTGAAGACCAATAATATTATTAGTTGGAGCCAGCATGGTTTTATAAAGAATAGATCATGTCAAACTATTGGACTTGCATTTCATGAATGACAAAGTAGTAATCTGGACAAGGGAAATGCTGTTGAAGTAGTATACTTGGATTTTACAAGAGCCTTTGATACTGTGCCTAACAACAGGTTACTGCATAAATTAAAGGCTTTAGTTTGGGAGGTGATATATGTGCATGGAAAGAGAACTGGGTAAATGATGGATGGCAAAGAGTTGTTATAAATTGAACCTTTTGAAGTTGGTCTAACATTATAAGTGGGGTGCTACAAGATTCAGTCATGGGCTCAGTGCTTATTGTTATTAATGATCTAGAAGTGGGTATTGAAAGTAATGTCTCAATCTTTGCTGATGACACTAAGCTGTGTAAGGAAATACATAAAGAACAAGATGTCTTTTTTTCTCTGCAGAAAAATTTAGATACACTGAGTGAATGGGTTGAAAAGGGTTAAATGAGATTTAATGTAGATAAATGTAAGGTTATGCATTTAGGGCTGTGGAAACAAACATGCTACATATACACTAAATGGGAAACTACTTGGAGAATCCTCATTAGAGAAAGATTTAGGAGTACTGATTAGAGATGGGAGAACATTTTTGCCTCAAACCAAAATCGGAGAATAATGTCTCTTTCCGCTTGGCTAATAATTTCCCTCGAAAACTGTAGCTTTTCACATAGTTCATTGCACTGCAATCAATGGGAACATTGAATTTGCACACAACACACAGCAAATGTTATTTTATTTCCTACAGGCATAGTGTAAAAGGGGTCTGGGGTGCCTGTGTTGGTGGAGTGTGGGGAAACAATCAGTTGAAAAGGGAATTTTTGGAGTGGTGTTCTTGAGTGGGATTGGGGGGACAGTTAACAAATTAAATACACTTAAAAATGGAATAAAATAGGTCTGAGGAGTGTACCTGTGTTGCTAGAGTCTGGGGAAAGAATCAGTTGAACAGGGATTTTTTTTTGGGGGGGGTTGTTGCCTGGGATTCGGGGACAGTAATCCCCTGATGTAAGCTGTGACTGGGGCAGACTGATACTTGATGGGATAGAGTATCTTGTAGAGGATCATAGTAGTACTTAGACTTATTGTTAAAGATCCAAGCCCTGAGGAAACTTTGATTTGTAGGACTTAAAGTATTAGAGGCAGAAGCCCTAAGGAAACAGTGATTTGTAGGACTTAGACTTCTTAGAGGCCCAAGCCCAGAGGAAACATTGATGTGTAGGACTTAGACTTGTTAGAGGCCCAAGGTCTAAGGAAACATTGATTTGTAGGACTTACACTTGTTTGGCACAAGCCCCAAGGAAATATTGATTTGTAGGTCTTAGACTTGTGTTATTCCCATTCCCAGAGGAAACATTGATTTGAAGGACTTAGACTTTTTAGGCCCCAGCTCTGAGGAAACATTGATTTGGAGGATATAGACTTTTTAGGTCCAAGCCATAAGGAAACATTGCTTTGTAGGACTTAGACTTGTTAGAGTCCCAAGCAATAAGGAAACACATTTCTTTTGCTTTGAACAAGTTTACTTTATGACCAGGCTCCTGGAACTCTGACAAGGCTACAACAAAACACTCTCACCCTGGGGTGGTACCAAGAAGATAAGGTCAAATAGAAGCCTGGGCCTAACAGATAAGTTAACCATTTAAGGAACAGCCAGCATCTCTCCTTAACCAACAGGAAAAGTGGCTCATCTTCATTTTCCCCCTCACTCTCTGCCAGAAATCTGAACTAATTAAGAATGCCATGATGGGCTGTCCATTGTTTCAGACACTCAGGGCATTGCTCCCCTGTTATTTGTAGACAAGCTGACACCCAGCCTGACTTATTAGTAGAGGTGGCAAGCCAGTGGATTATGCATTAAGGTGTAATGATGTGATAAAGTGAGATGACTTCTCCAGTGATATCACTTCTTCAATTCCTACATTTTCTATAGAACCTATGTACTAGGAAGCAACTGGAAGTTTACAAAAGGTAAAACATATGAAGTTCCCCTTACGTATTTTGTAATACATAAATTAAATTCAATTAAATCCAACATTACAACTTCACCCCCTATGGTTCCTCCAAAATCTGGCAGTACATGTTGTCACTCCCTGGGCTCAGAAAAAGAGGATAGGGATTGTCCTCCCCCAGTGACCACTGGAGAGCAGGCTTAGCCTGTATTCATGCTTTCTCCCTATTCATCCCAGGCAGGTCTGGGAGTGTAATACAGGGTAGAACAGGGATCAAGTCCTTCCAGGAGCGAGGACTCATCTGTGGTCAGGTACTCTCCATTTCCTGGGTGCTGAACTACTTTGCTGGAAATTGGCAACATGGCATCCTAGGGGACACTAAGGTTTAAACATCACGTATCTCCTATATATACATATCAATGTGTAAGCTTTGTTAAGTAGCTTAGAGACACAGGGGGAAAGGGAAATGAAATGGATAATTATTCATCTACTTAGATCTGGGCTAGCCTCAGATAAGTAGTTACTTCTTGTATTTATCTAAAGTGACTTTGCATTCTTACAATTATATTGTTATAGCATTTCTGTCTATTTATTTAAGTATTTTCCACCTCAGTAGCTCAGCTGTTGACAATTAGTTACGTTCTTAATGCTTAGGTTTTCTTTTTTCCTGAGTCATGTATGTCTTAATTTCTTTAGGAGTAGCTCTTCTTTTACCTGGCTATACTGTTTATCAGGAATATCTTGTCTCAGTGTGTTTTAGTTCTAAAAAGGTATAGGAAAATTCACTGTTTAATTATATCTCTTGTCCTTCTCCCTTGTAAGTAATGCAGCTAGGTTAGTTTTGCATTGCTGCAGTCATCCTGACTGCTAACTGGCTCAAGTAAGGATGATCCTCTTCCTCCTGGCTGTTTGAAATAATGAGATGAAATGTTGCATCACCAGCATTAGCAGTAAAACGAAATCTTTTAACAACGCTAAAGAAGATGATCAGTCACATTCTAGTGTTGTGGCAGTAGAAAAGGAGGATTGATCAGTGAGACCAACTGTTTAATCAGGTAGTAACAGAAACATCCTGTTGAAAACTATTGGTCAATATTCTACAAATTCTTGGAAAGGGAAAGGTAAAAAAAAACTTTTTCAGACTTTAAACAATCCTACAAGAATATGATAGTGAGGAAGAAGCTAATATTGCTGCTGATACCTAAATTTGATTATACGGATTATGTTATTGTTAATTTAGAATATGCCTCCTCCCTTTCTTTAAATGCAAATAGAGACTGAGACCCATGATGATATGACCAAATATTAGATGAAAAAAAAGGCTTAATCTTCCACCCCTGGAATTGAACAATATGCCTGTTATAAACTATTTGAGAGATCAGCTATAAAGTTTTACTCTAGACACGTAAGCGTGTAAATATACACAAGATTCATCATCGGTATCATAGCTTCTAAGTCCATCCCCTACCCTGTCTCACTCTCTATTAATCAATAAGCAGCAACACAGGTCAAGAAGATTCATAAGCATAGTTATCAGTGCTTCTGTTACTGCTGATTGAAGTAAAGCATCACTGTTGCTATCTTTTGTCTCTGTAAAAAAATTGTGAGCACATGCTGATTTAAATCCCCCTGAAGCACAACCACAGATCTGACCGAGTGACACACTGGCAACACATCAGAGGTGCGATGAGTAGAAGAGGTAGAAACACTCATAAAAGTGTACTGGGCATAGGGGTGCATAATAGTAGTGTTGTAGATGTCTCATAGAGTGATACATTTTCATCAGTTAGCTGGATTTCCCCCACCTGTAGCCACCACCACCATCTCCATCACCACTAGTCATGTTGTTAAAACAATTAAGTTACATGTTTTTTCTTCTATGTGCTGCTAACCCACACTTATTGAGTTATTAGAAAGACGTAAACAAAGCACGAAAATGTGCCTTTTGAATGGCAAAGATGCCAAAATGTTGGATGTTTGTTGATGCCCTATTCTTTTATTGAAAACTAGCAGTTTTCTTGCACTGAAAGGGTTAATGTGAGGCTGCCGAACACAGGAGTGCATATATAATGTGTATTAATGTACACAATGTACACACAGGACTGTATGTAATGTATATTAACCCCTTAAGGACCAGAGCATGCACGCGCGGCCGGCACTTGAGGACCACTGGCCTTTTTTTTTGGGGGGGGGGGCGATTCCGGTTCAGGACATCCGGAGTGGCGTGCAGCCGCGCTGGGAGCCCTGAACTCTATGCCGTGCCAGGACCGTCATTGGTCCTTAAGTGCCGGACCACCTTGACGGTCCTGGCACGTCAGTGGTCCTTAAGGGGTTAATGTGCAGATTGTACACACAGGAGTGTATATATAATGTACTGTACACACTGTGTAAATTAATATACATTATATATACACTCCTGTGTGCACCATCTGTGCATTAATATACATTATTGCTCTGTGTGTGTAGAATGTGTACATTAACATAAATGCTATATACAGTCATGTGTGTGTATTAATATACATAATATATACACATCTGTGGAGCGTGTATATATAATATGCATTATATATACACTCCTGTGTCACTGAGGCTCACGTTAACCCTTTGAGTTCCAGAGAGCTGAACAATGCATTGCAATGCACTCAAAGGCTTAACTACTGCTTCAAAAACAAAGAAACAGATGGGCAATGCCGTCCCGCACTGCTAGTATACATATACATATATTCACGTACACACACACACACAAACACAGCACAGCTGGATTGCAATACAATTGTTGATCTTGTGCTTTCTCAATAAGGCTTATAAGGTTCAATTTTTTTACCCACAAGTTGCTTCAATATTGCCCTGATTCAGAGGGTGCAAATTCACAATACAAAATAGAAGTTTATATGTATAACAAGTAATTAGAGTGCATATGACACATAGTTTATGATAACAGTTGACTGGCAGGGATAAAGATGCTGCTGAAGATCATAAATCAGTAATAGACCAAACACAGAAAGAAGGAAAAGTCAGGGATAATAGCACCAGACTTCACCCCTATATTCAGACAGATAGAGATATCAGATCTTCCTATTGAGACACCCGGTCTTCCTACTAATAAAACTTAACTTTTATTATAAAATAGTATAAAATAAACATAAATTGAAACGTAAAAGAAAACTATATGGATACAAAGAACCACTTAAAAAAGTAAGCAAATTAAAATCAGTTATATAGCCTAGTATCGTCTGTACTTCGTTCCACACTTAGATATAGGTAAATTCTAGTTGTGGTCCTTGTACATTGACTGTTGACCACACATCGATATGTGCCCAGGGATGGAGGGTAATGGCTGTATTTTGTATTATTGATCCCAAAGTCTAGTATGAAGTGGGGCCAGGTTAAAAAAAAAAAAAACAGTCATTGTTGATTCCGTGTTTATGTTGCAACAGAACAATAGCGTTATAATACTCTAAATTATATTGTATAAGTTAGAGCATGTAGGCTTTATATGCTTTATTGTTGACATATATTACCAAGCTTAGTAGGGTTTGTTCAACAGAACTCATTCTTCAGGATCTATATTTAGGTGTTAAATCCTGTCTTATTAATGTGCAATTAGTGTGAGCCCTGACTCAAAGTGGATCAGATCTGATTCGTATCAGTTGGTAAAAAAATCATGATATGTTGTGCTCAGTTATATTCCAAATGGTCATATACCAGGACCTTACTTAGAGAGTCAAAGAGATTGAGACCCGAGTATTGATAAGGCTTCTCCCAGAGGTCTTACTGGTGGTACAAAGTTACACACATATTAGGACGTAACTTTGCATCTCTTATACCTGTTGGGGAGATTCAGAGTAATTCGAAGACAAAGTTAATTAAGGCTCACAGTTATGTATCTTATGCACTTGTGCTGTCCTCCGGACAGATGCTTAAGAAATATTTGTTTAAATATTTCTTTTAACCCTTTGAGTGCCAAAGGGGTACGGAATGCATTGCTTAACCCCTTAAGGACCGGGAAAATCTGAGTTAGATTTGACTTAAGGACCGGAGCAATTTTGACTATGTCTTTGTTCAACCATATTTTCTCTTTAATTCCCTTTGTGCACCCACACAAATTATATACTGTTTTTTTAAGTGCAAGTAGGGCTTTCTTTTGATACCACACTTATATGAATACCTCACCATTTAATTTGATTAAAATAGAAAAAACTGCAAAAAAAATTAAAAAAAACAACATTTTGTATATATTTTCCTGTCAGGATTTGCATACAATTAGTTTATGACAAAAAATACCCCTAAACATATTAATTTGCTTCTCCTGAATATAAGAGTACCCCATATGCCTAGTATTTCAATCCTTTCCTAACATTTACAAGGTAAATATTACAAGATGGCTACCATTATTTCCAACTTGTAATTTTTCAACAATTGGCATGTGAGCATCATAGCTTAGTTGACGATGCCATAACCAAAAATTTCTCACAAACGTATATGTTTCTGTAAACTAGACAACATAAGGTAAATAATCAGGAGAATTTTGGAGTTTTTTATGCAGCTATTTTTCCAGAAATATTTTTCAAAATTGTGGTAATATTTTGTTTTTTTTGCAGTTTTCACACTTACATTTCAATATTACTGTTGATATCAAGCACAGGATAGTTGAAAATTTTTAAATATCCATTGTTTAGTGTTCAGCTCCTTCTTCTGAGTACGACAATACCCCATATGCATAGGTTTCTCAAGTTTTGTGGGAGCTACGGGGCCCAAATTGGAACATGCGCGTTTCCAGTTGCACAGCTTGCATCACTGTTGCCATGTCTCATTTGGAGCTGTGTAAAAGTGCTCCACTCTAAGATTTCCCCCCAAAAGTGTATATTTTTGGAAAGTAGACAACCCAGGCTTTCATTTTATGTATGTTTTCAAATTTTTTACGCAGCCATTTTACCACCAATCACTCGTAAATCTTGACGCAAGTTAAAAAAACAGCGTTTTTCACACTTTCACTTCAATGTTGATATGAATTTCAAGCACATGATAGGTGAAGATTTTTAAAAATGCATTGTTTAGTGTTCAGCTCCTTCTTCTGAGTACGGCAATACCCCATATGCATAGGTTTCACAAGGTTTGGGGGAGCTACGGGGCCCAATTTTGAACAAATATTGAATTTTCACAGCATGCATCACTGGTGCCATGTCTCATTTAGGGCTGTGTAACAGTGCTCCACTCTAAGATTTCCCCCCAAAAGTGTATATTTTTGGAAAGTAGACACCCCAGGCTTTCATTTTATGTATGTTTTCACATTTTTTACGCAGCCATTTTACCACCAATCGCTCGTAAATCTTGATGCAAGTTAAAAAAACAGCATTTTTCACACTTTCACTTCAATGTTGATGTGAATTTCAAGCACATGATAGGTGAAGATTTTTAAAAATGCATTGTTTAGTGTTCAGCTCCTTCTTCTGAGTATGGCAATACCCCATATGCATAGGTTTCTCAAGGTTTGGGAGAGCTACAGGGCCCAATTTTGAACAAATATTGAATTTTCACATCTTGCTTAACTGGTGCCATTACTCATTTTGGGCTATGTTCCAGTGCTCCACTTTAGGATTTCCCCCCAAAAGTGTATATTTTTGGAAAGTAGACACCCCCAGTAAAAAAAACAGCGTTTTTCACAGTTAGACTTCAGTGTTGATGTGAATTTCAGCACAGAATAGGTGAAGATTTTATAAACTGCATTGATTAGTGTTCGGCTCCTTCATCTAATTATGGCAATGCCCCATATGCATAGGTTTGTTGGGGTTTGGGGGAGCTACTGGGCCCAATTGGAACATGTTAGTTTCCTTTTACAGACATGCCATTTTTACAGCTGGTGCCTTGTCTCATTTCGGTCTGTTTGTCAATGCTACAATTAATTTTACCCCCAAAAGTATTTGTTGTAGAAGAATAGACAACCCTGGCTTTCATTCTATTTGCATCTTATCAATTTTTTCACTGCCACTCCCTAAACCTTTCCCTAACACACGTCTACACTAAACCTACCCACCTACCTACCTAAACTATATTTATTATTCAATTTTTATTAAAAAAAAAATAAATAAAAAAAATGTAAAAAAATATAAAAAAATACAAGGGGGATGGGGGGTGTCCCACAGATCAGCAAAAGCTGATCTGCAGCAAATTGATTACTCCAAGAGTGATCGGATGGGGGGGAACTTATTGATCACTGCAAACCAGTGATCAAATGGTTAATTTTAGCTTTTTTTTTTTTTTTTTATAACAGATTTCTTCACAGCAATGCTGCAACACGATCTAGCACAATCTCTCTCTGTCTCTCTCCACGTCAGCAGTGTGCAAGATGGAGGGAGGCAGAGATATATGACAGGGACAGTATTTACAAATACTGTCTCTGTCATTCAGCGTTTGAACATGTGATTCGCTCATCAAGCGAATCGCATGTTGCAACAAAGTTTCTACTGGTTGTTACTAAGTGTCCCGGTACCAGGGCACTTAGTAACAAGCAGCCCGCACTCTACCATCGCTCCGTGCGGCCGCGATGGGAGAGTTTAACCCTTGACGTACCGGGACCGTCAAGGGTCCTTGGAGCAAATTTACCCTTGACGGTCCTGGAACGTCAAAGGTTGCTAAGGGGTTAAAGTTTGCTATGTTGCCCTATTATGTAATGCATAAGTGTTGGCACCATCTAGTGACCATTTGTTGTAATTGCCAGGGTTTTGTACAATACTTGAGGCTATGACGTAATTCCATTTCCTCTAGGCTCTATAATTGATTAAAATTTGCCTACTTTTTTCAAGTGGTTCTTTGTATCCATATAGTTTTCTTTTACGTTTCAATTTACGTTTATTTTATACTGTTTTATAATAAAAGTTAAGTTTTATTAGTAGGAACACCGGGTGTCTCAATAGGAAGATCTGATATCTCTATCTGTCTGAATATAGGGGTGGAGTCTGGTGCTATTTTCCCTGACTTTTCCTTTTTTCTGTTTTTGGTCTGTTATCGAATTTCAGTATTGAGCACATTCTCCTTAATACACACTTACCCTTATTACATTAGAGTGGTGCCTCACGTTTTCTCTTTGTGATCATAAATCAGTGTCTAAGGATGTAATTGTTGTGGTTTGGATAAAAGCAAATTCATGTGATTGAAGTGCAAAGAGTCCTGAACATCCTATCAAGTCATCAGAGGTACAAGAATAGTGTATTAACCCTTTGAGTGCCAGAGGGGTGTCTAATACCTTGCATAGCAAAGCAGTGAAGGCTCTCTGGCACTCAAAGGGTTAAAATCATATTCTTTTATGGAAACAAAGTTGCTATAGTTGAGCTCCATAACCTAGTTAATGTATGGCCTCTTCCAGGTCTATCCAGTTAGAAGTTTTCATATCTCAACAAACAAAATGGTCTCTCACTTCAGAATATCCTGGATACAAACTATTTATTATGGGATCATACCAATAATAGTAACAGCCAAAACAAACATTTGAGAGGTTTTGTATGACCTCCCCATGTTTCATCAGGGTCGTGGATGAAACGGTCACATGAAATAGGCTAATACGCACATAACTACAGCTTGCTGAGACCAGTATCATTGTAGCCATGATCTTGCAATAAAAAGTTTTTATCATACACTACTGACCAGTAGATGTCACTAATTCCCACACCATTGTACAGCAGGCATGTTATTCCATGTCACTTAGGAAGGAAAAAAAAAATCAGTAAGAGGCAGTAGAAACACAGATCATCAGAATCAAATCACTGCATAGCTGGCAACTGTCCAGATTTATACGGGACATTCCTGAATTTGGGGACCAATCCCGCTGTCCCGCCAGATTAATTGAATGTCCTGCTTCCTAGGCTTCTGACCTGCTTCCCTTTTTTCTGCCCAGCTAGCTTTCTGTTACCTCAGACACGTTGCTCAAGTGGAGGCTAGATGGTAAAAATTGAATGGACAGTGCATGATCGTAATGCGAGGCACACACATGCAGTATATGTTGTCATTCACCCTTGCCCTTCTGAGTAATCCTCTAGTAACAGTAGAGTGAGTGAGAAGGCAAATACGCAGGCAGTACTTTGACTTAAATTACTGAGTCAGAGGAAACTTGAGTGGTACAGAACAGTTGGGAGAAGGTACTCATCCTGATTTAATTTAAGTAACTTGCAAAACCGAGAGAATCATGTCAACTTCATGAGGGAGGGGGTGGGGGAGCTTCTACCAAAGTGCTTGCAGCATCAGAAACTTCCTGTAAATGGAATAAAATATCAGCTGTTCAGGAGAGGACTGTTGTCACTAGTTAGTAGTACATCTGCACAGCCAGCCGTTCAGCTTTCTTGCTACCTGGGCTGACTTACTGCAGCAATCATCTGCAAATCCTTACTTTTTAACCAATTAATCTGGGTTAATAATATGCCCTGGTATTTTTTTTTAAATCATTTATTAGTTTCATAAAGAGGTATCAATAGGTTATGAATCTGATAATTTTCCACCCATCAGCCATGCCCTAAGCAACATCGACTAAATCGAAAGTGCCCCTCTTTGGCAAATTGAAATGTTGGGAGGTATGTCGCTGTAATAAGGAAAAGACCTCTGTGTGTGATGAATGGAAATGGAAAGAAGTCACTTAGAGAGAAGAAAAAAATCACATATTTTCCCAAAGAAACAGCAAATTAGACCACTGGTGCTGAAGTCCCTTATATAGAAACACAAGCAGATAAGCCATGTACCTCTATCTCATTTGTAATGTTGTTGAGCTATACGCCAACAAGGGGAGAGAGAGGCCAGAGCAGTGCTCAGCAAGATTAAAAATGAGATTTAGTGCAAATCCTGAGTTTGACCTTGGCGATTGAGATGTTTGTAGCGTCCAGTTGGTTAATAACTAAGCAGATTTAGAATGCAAGCTTTCAAGACCTCTCAGGTCTCTTCCTCAAGAATGTTATACAGATAAATATGAAAACATCTCTCTTATATACAAATACACACTGCATTGTTTAGAATTGAAATCAGATAATAAAACACATCATAATACTGGGCTCAGGTAATAGAGGACAATTGCCAATCTCCTCTTGCTGCCTCCCTGGGGGTGTGTGGCACGGACATACAATTTGTGGTCACCTGACCACTTTTTTTATTTAAATTGTTTTAAAGAACTGATGTCCTGGGTTACACCCCTCCAGCATATCCCAAGCTGCAGTTATTTTTCAAGGATGGCTGTGCTAGAGCATGACAAGCAAGTGGCTAGTGTCATATGCAAAAGGCTAAACACATCATACAGCACAGTTTCTTGACAATGTGAAATTGTCCCTCAAGATCTAAATCAATTTGTATTAATGGCACTGTGCCCCTTCTCTGTCCCTAGTCTCAGCCTACTAAAAATTTTTCAGGGCTTATGTTGCCACAAGACTCAGCCTGCTATCAGTGGATTATATTCTTTGCAAGAGTGTAACCACCTGCCCTATTACTTTCACCAGTTTAAAATGGAGATCCCTACCAGCCTTCTAACAACTTCTTTAAAGCTTATGTTGCAATAGAACTACTCATATTGCTACCAGTTTCAGCAAGGCTTATGTTGTCATAGTCTTCAGCTTCATATAATTTATTTCAAGGTTAACGTTGCTGTAGTCTGCCAATGTTTACTTTCAACTGTAGACTTCTCAACTTCAGCATTCAGCAGCAGCCATCTTGCAGTGCAAAGTCTTGCAACCATAGAAAGCACTGGGGGAAACGGCAAAGTTCTCTACTGAATTTCAATGACATGCAGCAACTACTCTCTACATGTGAAAATTTCCACAGAAATGGAGGGAAATAGCTTTTTTGCAGCAAAAATTCTCACAAAAATAAAGGAACTCTGTCCATTGCTAATACATAGCAAATACCTATTTAAACTTATTACACTATATATGACACACTACCCACCACTTCACACTGCCTTTTAGACCAGATTTATCAACCGCATTCCACAAGTACCCCTAACAGTGCAGGTTATTTTGGATTTCCCTGCTTGAACACAAGTGTGTAATTAGTGGATATTTCTTTCTGATTAGTTCACATATAGGGAACTCCCTAGTAAAACCCATACGATTTGTCATACATGATGGCAGTTGAGATATTCTATTCTAAACTATTCTAAATAAATAAGGCAGATTCATTACATGGACAACAAATTGAGGAGAGCAATTCACATATCACAGAGGGCTCTGACTAGGTGTAATGTGAGGGAGAGGGAAAACTGAAAAATAAAAGTTAACCAGTGGAGAGTGAATATTCAATGAATGTGACATTTATTATAAAAAAACACAGCACACAGAGGTTAAATGAAAGAAGAGGAGCAGATCTTCTAAGAACATTGTGGAGCTTATTATTAAAGTAGCAAACAAAAAGTATTGAGGAGCGTAGCTTTGCAGAATAATTATTAGGTCAAAGACAAATATGTATTTCAGTGTACTACAATTCAGTGGACTTCTAGGGTAGCATGACAAAGTAAAGGAATACTAACAACTAAAATTGAACTAGGGGTTATATACACTTAAAGGGATAGTAATACTTTGTTTTATCTTTATTTTATTTTGTAGGCATTAAAAAAAACATGAAGAACGATATAAGTCTTATTTCTCAAACCTTTATGGTTTGATAGATATTCACAAGCAAAGTTTCCCCTCCTGCCACTTTTACCTAGTGTAAGCCATCTCTTCTCAGATGTGGAATGCAGTCCATAGACCAGACAGATAACAGCAGGGGACAATCTTCTTCCTATGAGAACAATGAAAGCCCTGCCCCCCTGTAACGGTTTTTTAGACACTCAGACCAGCAGGTTAGAATAAAACACAGTTTTATTAAAAAGAAATAAAGAGGAAAGATCGCCCTCTACAGGCAACACAAAATAATAGCGATATATTGACAGATATGCCTTCACAGGCCCAGTATACAGAAGCAAAAGTATCACATATACTGTCTCAGGACAGGCACACAGTAGCGAGGATACTCAATGGTTAAATACAATAATCAGTCAGTCTCTGATGTGGTGTTTGGCATGCCCAAGGTGGTGATGAGGCAGCAATTGGTGTTAGATGATGCAACACCTAAAGTTCTTAAGGCTAGAAAGCTGCTAGGCAGTACCGGAATTGTGGTAGAGTTTGCAGAGAAGTTGCAGTCAGTAGCCCCCACGGGCGTAGTAATGGAGACAACTTAAACTGCAGGTGCTTGAGTCAATAGCCCCCACGGGCGTAACAACAGAGATGGCTACACTGCAAGAGCTTGCCAATAGCCCCCACGGGCGTAATAACGGAGACCAACTGCACAAGATTAGCTTGAGCCAATAGCCCCCACGGGCGTATACAGGAGACAACCTGCACTGCAAGAGCTTGAGCCAATAGCCCCCACGCGTGTAACAACAGAGACCACCCTGCTCTGCAAGTGCTATAGCCAATAGCCCCACCGGGCGTGTAGCGGAGAGAACACAGCTAGAGCAAGAGCCGATAGCGCCTCCCACGGGCACTGTAACGGAAACCGACTACTCTGCTAGATGACAAGGTGAGCCGCCGTCTAGACAAGGCTTACAACGCGGCTGGCTCAGCAGATGTAGCGGATAAACAGCATCGGCTCTGCAAGTGTAAATGAAGGCTCATATGAGGAGACAGCAGCACTGCAAGGGTTAAATCAGCTCAAGGATCGGAGGCTCAGCAATAGTGGGTATCGCTCTGCAAGTGAAAGGAAGGCTTAGCAATGGAAGCACAGCTCTGCAAGTGTAATGGAGACTCAGCACTGGAGACATGGCTCTGCAAGTGTTAAAGAGGCAAATACGATCAGCCCGGTGATGAGCTCAGCAGAAGTCAGAATGTCGCCACGGCGACACCGGGCAGCAGGAAGCAGGAACAAAGGCAGGTTCTGAAGCAAGCCGGTTCAGGTCATGGAGCAGGAAGTCAGCCAGGCCGGGTCAGATCACGGATGTATTCTCAGACAAGCCAGATCAGTCACGAGCAGGAAAGTCAGCCAAGCCAGGTCAGATCATGGAGGAGGTTCTCAGACAAGCCAGATCAGTCACGAGCAGGAACGTCAGCCAAGCCGGGTCAGATCACAAAGCAGGAACACAGGAGCGTAGTCAAACAGGCCAAATCGGTACACAGGAATCAGGAACACTGGAACACAGCAACAGCAACGCTGGCTCTGGAACACCACGAAAGGGCACCTGACAGGTGTCAATGGCCAGGCATAAAAAGGTCACCAGGGGCGGGCCAAACGGACTCAGCCAATCGGAGCGCACCACAAGAGAGAGTGACAGAGAGAGATCACGGGCACCGTGATACCCCCTTGACAAGCTTTTCAGCTTTTTCCCTTATCTTAATTGAAGTTTGTCCCTCTCTGCAATCTACCTGGGCACCTCCCTTCTGATCTGGCTGAGCAGTGTTACATCAGTAAAAGGGGCAGGAGGGGGATACTTTGTCATTGAATTACTCTTGAATCATAACTCTGACAGTATTGAAATAACACTCTCCAAAGTCCAAATACTATGATGATTAATTAGAGCTGCTTTTATTATGAAACATTACTATCCCTTTAAATACTCCCATTCTTCATTTTAACATCTGTATTTATTATGCGTGTTTCCTGAGGTCTAAAATCTAGTTACACTGTAAAGTAGCTTGAGAAAAGACACAAGTACAAAAGTGTGGGGACCCATTCATGTATCTTTCAGGACTCCAATTACCATAGAAATCTTGATAGGGTGTCTCAGAAGTAAAGTAGGATTGTCTGTGAACAACCTAAGATAAGCAAGAAAAAGAAAGGAGAAGAGACGGGGCGCTCCCTCTTTTCAAATCACCCTCCACCAAAGCACCTCAGTGAATTATACTCACATATATAGTAGCTGTCAACCACGTAAGTGGAAAAACAGCCTCTACACTTGTTGGGAATTCTATGCTTTCCCAAAATCAGCACTGACTTCAATTATCGGTAGTGTAAGTGTAATGGGCTGCACCTTCTAATCATGCTCTCCCAGCAGCTCTAGTAACATATAAAATAGAAAAGAACAAAGGGCACCCAATTGTGCAGTTTCCTTAACTCAAAGGTACATAAAAGAGCTGACGGATTAGCATATGGAGAGAACAAATCCATCTCTGTTTGGATATAGTAACTCTGCACTTCTCTTGCTTATCCTTGGGTGATCCCGAATGTTAGGCTGTTACCCTGTCTGTCTCTCCCTCCCTTTCTCCCTCATCCTCCCTCCCATGTCCCATGTACAATGCATTGTGCATCCCCTATGACACTCAAGGGTTAACATCTGGTACTGCCCTGGGCAATCAGGGACACCCTAGTCCCAAACCCTAACATCTGGGGTGCTTAACCCCTTAAAGGGATAGTAATGTTTCATAATAAAAGCAGCTCTAATTAATCATCATAGTATTTGGACTTTGGAGAGTGTTATTTCAATTCTGTCAGAGTTATAGTTCAAGAGTAATTCAATGACAAAGTCTCCCCCTCCCACCCCTTTTACTGATGTAACACTGTTCAGCCAGAGCAGAAGGGCGGTGCCCAGGTAGATTGCAGAGAGGGACAATCTTCAATTACGATAAGGGAAAAACCTGAAAAAATTGTCAAGGGGGGAAGGGCTTTCATTGTTTTCATAGAAAGAAGATTGTCCCCTGCTGTTATCTGTCTGGTCTTACAACCAGATTCACATCTGAGGAGAGATGGCTTACACTAGGAAAAAGGGGCGGGAGGGGGAAACTTTGCTTGTGAATATCTCTTAAACCATAAAGGTTTGAGAGATAAGACTTATATCGTTCTTCATGTTTTTTTAATGCCTACAAAATTAAATAAAGATAACATGAAGTATTACTATCCCTTTAAGGACCAATGACGTGCCAGGACCATCAAGACGGTCTGGCACTTAAGGAGCAGTGACGTTCCTGGCACGGCATGGAGTTCAGGGCTCCTGGCGCGGCTGCACTCCGCTCCGGAAGCCCTGAACCGGAACTTTAAAAAAAAAGCCCAGTGGTCATCAAATGCCAGCCGCAAGTGCGCGTGCCGGTCCTTAAGGGGTTAAAAGACCTAGGGCTGGATTCAAATGCAGGTGCTAATTTTATCACCAGGTATGCCCAAAGACTTCAATAGGAACATTTTTGATAAAACGAGAGGTAACATTTATCTCCTGCATTTGAATTCATCCCCATATCATTAGTATTTCCCTGTTTGTGTACAGGTGAATTAATCAGAGGCTTTGTCATTTAACTCTCTGGCATCCAACTGGTTAATTATCTCATCAGTGTACAAGTAAGACAATCCTAATGATATGGCTTGTTAGAGATCCCTGAGGATAGAGCTGTAAAACATTGTCTCATAACATGTTTATTCAGGAAAAAAGTTTATTATACTTTTAACCCCTTAGTGACCGACCGCGCACGCGTCCGGCACTTAATGCCCGCTGAACATTTTTTTTTTTCATTTTACTGAATGACTTCCAGAATGTACATGTACGTCCTCTGTCCACCTGGGACATCCACTCGGGATGTACATGTACGTCCTCGGGCGGTAAGTGTTTAAATGCATCATGAGAAAATATGATTATTTTTAAAGAAGTTAATACTTAGTAAAGATATTTAGATATGCTTTTTTTCTGATTATGGAAAGACAGTTTCAGTTAAGCTGGTTTATCTTTGTAGATTCTGTGAAGATGGAATGCAAAAAAAGGCAAGATTTGAATCTACAGGTTTCCTGACTGCATGCAAAGGAATATCTTGAATTCTAGGTATTACTTTATGCACAGAGATTAATAGAGGTAACTGTAGGAAATTCTAATCTAATAGGGGAATTAAAGTGGATTAGTATATGGGTTGCACCTTTAGGCCAGACCTCAAGGTGTTTTGCAACAAAACTTAGGGCTAGTTATTCAAAAAGTTGTGGTAGCCAAAATTTTCTGAAATCACTCTGAAAAAGTTCTTATACCGTGGTAAGTCAATATTCAGACAGTCATTGTTTGCATTCAATTCCACCATCTCTGTCAAAGGAAAAAACAGTCTTAAAGGGGAACTACCACCCCGCAATAACTTAACCTGCATTCATTCTTCATCTGGCGACTAGCTGCTTAGTAGCGCTAGTCGCCAGAAATATTACCTGGTTCCGAAGATTTTGCCGTTTTACCGATGCTCACAGGAGCAGGAAGCACGGACATCTCGTCACAGTGACGTCCGTGCACCTGCGCTGTCAGTCCCTTTTGGTGCCAAGTGGCTCCAAAAGGTACTGACAGCGCAGGCACACGGACGTCACTGTGACGAGATGTTCGTGCTTCCTGCTCCTCTAAACATCGGTAAAACGGCAAAATCTTCGGAACCAGGTAATATTTCTGGCGACTAGCGCTACTAAGCAGCTAGTCGCCAGATGAAGAATGAATGCAGGTTAAGTTATTGCTGGGTGGTAGTTCCCCTTTAAAAGTGGTTGTGACTTAATTTACATTCATATTGTAAGATATTTTCAGAAAAAAAAATCCTCTATTAGCCATCACTTTTTTCCAACAAAATAAAAATGAAGAAGACAAATTACATTTTCATTAGCAGATAGCAGTGAAAAGCAGTACTATTAAAAAAAAGCCATTATTTAGTTATAGATTTTCATTTTAAAGACAAAAAGGGGGAAACTTTATCATTCAATTACTCTTGAACTACAACTCTGGCAGTATTGAAAAAACACTCTATATGGCTCATATTCTATGAAGATGAATTAGAGCTGCTGTTTTTGTGAAACATAGTAACATAGTAATTTAGGTTGAATAAAGACACAAGTCCATCAAGTTCAACCTTCTCCTCATACCCCAGTAATTTTATAGCTTTCCTGCTACCAAATAAGTTAGTCTTTACTAGACCTTCCTGATCTGCCTACTAATAAACAGTATAACTCTGTATGTTCCCTTTCGAAAGAAATGTATCTTCTATTGAATGTATCCATTGTATCTGCCATAATCACCTCCTTGGGCAAAGAATTCCTCAATTTAACAGACCTCGCTGTAAAAAACCCCTTCCTCTGCTGAAGTCTAAACCTCCTTTCCTCTAATCGCAAGGTGTGTCCCCTGATCAGGCCTTGAAATAAATAGCTCACCGCAGAGTTCCTTGTATTGACCTCTCATATATATATATATATATATATATATATATATATATATATATATATATATATATCATTACTATCCCTTTAAAATATTGTCCTTGTTGTACCACCAACTCACGATCTGACAATTTTTTTGTCTATTTTTCATTGCTCTGTTAATGAACACAAATCCTAAATTTGAATAGCAATGCAGAGGATAATAAATATCTTATTCTTGTCAGTAAATATTTTAAGACTTTTACAATGTGTTACATTTATGCTAGCTAGTGTTAGAAGCGGTTATATTTCCTGAAAGGGTAGGAAATATTAGGGAGCATGTACTAAGAACAAGCGGATTGTGTCTGCGTTTATTATAGGTGCATCAATAGACCTGTTCTGTGCTCCACTCCCCACCCATGCTTATGTATTAAAGGCACCCCTGGAGCCTTATAGAGCGATGCAGGAAATGTGCACAATCGCTATTTTCTTTGTAAAAACCACTAGGAACTAGGTTTGCGCATGATTTTGTTTAATTGCGCATGAAAATTAGCGAACGGCTGTGTATATTTATTTTTTTGTGGGCGTGGCTAAGATTAACAAATCTGTGTGAGTGGAATAGCGAATGCGCCTAATGCAAGAACTGCTATTGAGAATGAATTTATACGTCTGTGTACTGTTGTCGTAAAATGGAATTTTTTATGCGCAATTCAAGAAACGTTCGGTATTTAGCTTCCTGGATTAGAACATGCGCAAAATCTATCTGCGCACAAAAATGCTTTTATCCAATGCAAACGTTTCTTGCATCACGCCATTAGTACCTAGGTGGATTTCCTGGTCAGCCCTGTATTACTGAATAATGTACAAGGGAAGGGTTTCTTAATGTTGCCATGTCCTTATCTATGTCATGACCTTTACCATAGCCATGTATCTCTCTCTCTATCCCTCACTCCTATCACCACATTACCAGTATAACTCCTCAACAATTGGTATTCTCACAAACCTCTGTGGAACCCATCCCTGCAACGCACACATAAGGGTTCTCAGCCAGAACCGGATTTCTAGCTTCTTTTGTCAATCCACCAGGTCTCTTCTGGGCATTAACCCTTTGAGTGCCAGAGGCATGTGAAACACGTTGCTCTGCAATGCACTGCACACCCCTCTGGTATCCAAAGAGTTAAAGAAATCCATCATCACTTTGTCTTTAATGACAAATGGAATATTTCCAACATAGCTTCAATGGGTGTAGTAGTAGCAGCATCTCGTGAAGCGTAGACACAAGGCCTAGGGAAAAGAGCACTGGTTCCAGAGATCGGAGGTGGCACAGTCGGTCACCAATGCAAGAAAAGAAACGAAAGCAGTAAATACACTGGAATGTCTCCTTCCAGGCTCTCAGCACTTCATATAGTATAAAGTCATGCACACTGAACAAATTCCTGCTACAGCTCTCCTTCCTACTATGACACCTGATGGATTGTCTGTTATTCTGACACCTGTGTCCATTATGGGTAGTCAGATGACCAGATAGGCCCGATGGCTCTATCTAGTCATAGTAGGAAGGAGAGCTGTAGCAAAAATCTGTCCAACCGTATGAGTGTGATATGCTGAAAGCAGGAGGTGGAATATCTCACTATTTATGGACCTTCTTTTCTTTTTCCTGCCTTGGTGACTGACTGTGCTTCTTCTGATATCTGGAACCACTGCCCTGTTCCCAAACCCTTCTGTCATTGTGTGTAGAGTGGCTGTGACTACATTTTCTGGTACTGCTCTCCTGGTAGCACCTATCCGCAGGTGTCGTTTTTATAGCACAGATCCTCAGCTGACATGGGTAACATATATATCCCACCCATCTCACCCTTTTGGTGAAGGTGACACGGGCAACATTTTGTTGTTGCCCTTCTGACATGGGTGACATTTTGATGTCGCCCTTTTGACAGTCTACATTTTGTCATACCCAAGGGAAGCAAGCCTGCTATAAATCTACTCCATTGCTCCTGGATTATTCAGGGTTAGCTGGGAAAGCAAGAACCTCCTGGGCCCTTGTCTGACCTACAGTGGCCTCCTTCCCTAAACAACCTCCCCACACATGTGATTCTCACCCTTTAATCCCTCCATTGCCAGAGTTGACTGGAATGCATTGAACAGCAACTCATTCCAACTGTACTAGTAATGGAATGGTTAAGAAGTGCTAAAAACACTACATCATCCCCCCATCCTCCACTCTATCCTAACATGCCCACAAATTAACACTTCTATTGCCAAACCAGCTCAATTTAGACAAACCAGCAATGGAGGAGTTAATGTTTAACCCCATAAGGTCCAAAGGAGTGTGCAATGCATTGTTGATATTTATTAAAATTAATACTCCACACAAGGAGTCCCTGGAACTTCTTCTACCTCCATGTGCGTGTGTGCTGAAGATAAGAAACACATACCTGGATACTTTGAAGTAGCTGTGTATGCAACATCCTCTTTCTCCAGTCCAGGTAACTATACTTTTACCTCTGGTGGGTGCGTATGTCTCTATATATATCTCCCATCTCTGATAGGTGCTTGTTTATGCAGCTGTGGCCCCTCCTGCAGGTGCGTGTCTATACAGATGTGGCCACTCTGGTAGGTACCTATCCAGATATGGCCCCTCCAGTAGGCAATTGTCAATACAGCTATGGCCCCTCCAGTAGGCAAGTGTCTGTACAGCTATGGCCGCTTAGATAGGTACGTGTCTATACTGATGTGGCCCCCCAGTAGGTACATGTGTCTATACAGATGTGGCCTCACCAGTAAGTCTCTAAACAGATGTGGCTCCTCCAGTAGGTGCAATACAGATAAGGCCCCTCCGGTAGGTGCATGTGTGTGTATGCAGATATGGCCCCTCTGGTAGCAGTCTATACAGATGTGGCCCCTCTTACCACTCCAATCCCAGTCAGGCTGAACCCCACACCCTCCCCTCCAGGCTCTGGATCTGCTGACTCGAACAACTCGGGCTCCTGATCGCCGGAGATCAGCTCCTCACGGTTTGGACCCACTTCTGTTTCCCACTTTTTTGCTGTCGCTTCCATTTCCAGTGCCCAGTCCTGGGGTGCATCACCCGCTTTCAGTTTGAGACTACCAGCTGGCTCCATGGTGACCAGACTGTTTGTGGCGGAGCTGTAACTTGGTCAAGAGCAAAGAAATACCCAGCACATCAGTGCCACAGCAGACCGCCAAGGAATTTTTTACCCACTTGGAGCTTAATTGAAAATGTCTTTGATTTTTTTTTTTTTTTTGCCTTCCTCTGGATCAACAGGGGTGATTAAGCAGGGGCTGCAGGATGGGTGAAACTTTCCACCTCAAACTGAAATCGGTGAAAAATGGCACTTTCAGCTTGGCTAAATATTTCCAGCGAAAAGTGCAGATTTTTTGCTTTTTCCAGCTTTTTTCGCCTAGCTCAGAGACAGGAACCCCATGACATAATCTGCTACTGGGGTGGATTGATATTTTATTTTGCAGAGGATAATTTGTTAGATTTGTTGTTGGAGGCCTTTGTAGGACTTAAACTTATTAGTCCAAGCCCTGAAGAAACATTGATTTGTTGGACTTAAGCTTGTTTGGCACATGCCCTATGGAAATATTGATTTATAGGACTTAGGCTTGTTAGAAACAACCCCCCCCCCCAGATTGTTTATTTTTTTTGTAGCACTATGTTTTTTGAGGGTTTTTTTTATTATTATTATTTATTTTTTATTGAAAGAAAAAAAAAAAAAATACAAATGCCCTACTGGCCTAGTGCCAGCAGTTCATGTTGGCTAGTGGCCACTGGCCATTGTCAAATGTCCTCCTGAGTCCATAATTGAGGAATTTGCAACTGCTGTTCTTACTGCTGTTGCTGAGTTGTTTAAGCAGCAGGATGATTAGGCAGCTGAAAGGGAATAGGATCAACAATAGCAGTAACATGGAAGATGGATGATGAAGGTTCACAGGACACGACTGGCTGACGACTGTGCCTGAGGCAGTAGCAGCACAATAAGTAGCCCCCAGTCTATGTGGAGAAAAGAAGAAGTTGGCCATTAATTCTTGTCCACCTGCCCCTCTTCCAAAATCATGGGTGTATTGTTATTAGAATAGAATTAGATTTTTTTTCCCTTGAGAGCAGGAACTGTGGCTCTCATCAGCAACTACATTGTTCACATTGTGTGTGTGTGTGGTAAACAACATCTAGGGGCACACCTGTGTCCAAACACCATGACACCTGAAACCAAGTACTGCTGATATCACTATACCCCTTGTTCAGACCCCTCTAAGGACACATGACAACTTGCTGACAGTTTAATAGTGATGATGAACCCTCCCTGCCAGCATCTTAGCATATTCTGTGGGATGGAATCTCCTCAGATGCAGCTTGATGCACTGCTTGTGATTCTCCTCCACCACACTGTCATGTGTAGTCATTGCACCACACAGTGTGCAATTTGGAGGGGGAGGTAACGATGAACGAGGTGGATTGGCAGAAGATGTAGTTACCCTAGAAGGTGAGGACATGCTAGTTGTTTCACTCATCGTGGAACTTCCAGTCTCTGCCTGGGTGTCACGGTTCCCCAGAGATATTCAGGAGTCAGTACGGTATAGTAAAATGCAGTTTATTAAAATATAAGGAAGGTACTACATGATAGTAACATATCAAAAACAAGCAGAGGGTCCTAAGCCAGCAAGCACTGCTATCAGAAATAGTAGGCTGTCCAGATTGGCCACCTGACTCTCGCCTGCAGTCAGTATGGAGAAAATGGAAGCTAGACCCATGCCTGCAGTCATTAAATAGCTAGTTTACTAGAGCCCCAGGTCCACACCAGATTGGGTGTCTGCTAGCTACATGGTACAAACAAGAGAATAGTCAGACAGAGCCACAGGTCAGCACCAGAGAGGGTAGTAAGACAAGCCAGGTCATACACAGTTCAGGTAGTCAGTCAGAGCCACAAGTCTGCACCAGATTGTGTGTCCACCATAAGGATAAGGCAGGAGAATAGTCAGACAGAGCCACGGGTCAGCACCAGATTGCATGGTCAGACAAGCCAGGTCATACACAGAGTCCAAGCACACAGAACTGCTTTGTACAACAACGCAATGGCAACTGAGTCAGGACTCAGACTGCCCTTTAAACCCCTCCTCAGGAAGTAGGTAGGAGGAGCAGGCTCAGAGGAAGGAAGCAGGTAGGAGGAGACTATAGGAAGTATGGCATAAAACAGAGGCCTTTTACACTCTGAAGCCTCACGCCTGTAGATGACACATCTTGCTCTGATGCGTCCAACCGATGCCATCTTCCTGATTCATCCGTGCGGCATGACCGGTCGCTGGAACCAAGGTAAGCTGTGACACTGGGTTGCTCTATTCTTCCTCCTCTTTGATCTCCACCTCGTCTCTTGTTTCCTTTCTGGAGAGTCAGGGGGTACAGCAACAGCAGTGCTTGATTTCTAGGTGGGTGTTTGGCTTTAACATGTTTGACATAGTTGTCATGGTGTCTGTGTTTCATGGGTGATGTCAGGGAGCTTGTGCCAAGGTGTGTTCTCTCCTTTCCTCTTCTCACTGACTTGTCACAAATTGTGCACAGTGCTGTTGGTGATGACTGCACAGTGCCTGCCCCAAGAGAAAAATAGTCCCACACCCATGACTTCAGGGGATTGGGAACAGATGGAGAAAAATGGCCTCTTTTATCTTTTCCTCCACATTCCGCTTCATTGTCTGTACGCTGGCTTGAAGGTAGCGGATCACATTTGCGGATCTATCTGGCCATCGCTTATTGAAGAATAAGCGGTGGCCAGATACAATCCGAAAGTTGCTGAATGGGCGAATGGTTAATACTCAGAGAAATCCACTGATTTTCCTGCATATTAATCCATTTGCACCTTGATGAATCCAGGCCTTAGAGATATTTAAATTTCTGTCTTTTTCCATTTATAATTCCTGTTTTCTGAACTCTTGAGTTTTTATCCGTATCCTATCTCTAAGATTAAGCCAACAATAAGATAAATTATTTCTCCATGGGATCTTAGTTTGGTACTAATCCAATTGGCATCTAGTTCAGCTTTTTAACCAGGTGATTCTATACCTATTAAAAATCTGTCCATTAAAACAATATTTATACCAGACATAACATTAGTTTTATTGCTCACTTAAATATGTTCCCAACTGGGCCCCACATCCATACCCTGGATGCCCAGCTGGGTGGACGCACTGCTGCAGTCATGTACCCCAACTCCCAGGTAGCGGAGGCTCAGGATCAGCCTGCAGAGCACAAGGAGGTTTCTGGGGTAAAGGACCACAGGGGTGTCTGTGTGCCTACGCAAAACCCCATTACAATAATATAGAACACTTGTAGATGGTTTGAAAGGTCTGTGCACTACACTGTAGTCCTGTCATGTACTGATAGAGCTAAAAGACTATTTTAAATCAATGGCAATTTTGGAAATATGTATTTCTCCACTATGGTGCAGACAGTTTTCTGGAGAATCCCTTCTCTTTTCTTTTGTACAAAAGAATAAATAAATAAATATTTACCCATTTGTTCACTTCATTATACCCATGGCACATGACCTATACAACATTAGGGGTTCCCTTACTATGTGATAGTGGGTGCCTTGTGGGAAAAAAAATGTGAACCACTCTCCTATATTGTCAGCAGCCAGTAACCATATAGCTATTGTTGTACTACATGCCCCATAATCGTCCACTGTAGTCCAGTAACAGCTGGGATCCACACATGCTGTAAACGCTCCATACCGTTGTCCATGAAGTGCTGTAATGCCAGTGACACGACTGTGCATTGGGGATGCAGCAGGGCCGAGGTTATGTCCATGATTGCTCCTTTCCTCACTTCCACTGCACACGTGCAAGACATTAACCATTTGAGAGCCAGAGGGGTACGCAACGCATTTGAAAACAATGCATTGCATACCTTGAGAGCAGTGTAGAGGAAGACTGTTCAAAGAGAGTTTTGCAGAGGAAAACACACAAAATGCTTACAGCACAAGTATGTAAATGGAAAAATTAACCCGTGCAATTCCAAAAGAACACAAAAACATGGACAGACACCACAAATCACTCTCACACACAACAGCAAGCAACACCACAGGGCAGGGCCGGATTAACAATTAGGCAGAGTAGGCATCTGCCTACAGGCGCACCCCACAGAGGGGCCCTGTCATTTGGGATTTTTTTTTTTTTTTTTTTAATTAGTTAGCCTGCAGTGTGAAGGAGGCACTGCTGGCTGTGTATTACATCCACTCCTCAGAACAGACAGTACAGTACTGCCCTGCCTCCGGCCTCCAGTCCTCCCAGACAAACACACATTGTAGCCTGCAGGGAGCCGCAACCCTGCCCACCACGGCCCTGGACGAACAACGTGATGTCTGACTCCTGAGTAGTGCTCCTGTGACTGAGTGACAGGAGCTCTGCAGCCCGCTGCCCACAACACAGCCACAGTTAGTCCACAGAGGAGCTCAGCTGCCTGCACGTACAGTTACTTTAACCCCTACCTCTTGGCCTGAGATAAGCCAGCGCCGTATGAGATACCCCGCTCCCAGGTCCTGTTATTAAGGGTTCTGGCCTGTGTTCAGCCAGTAAGCCAGCGCCGAATGAGACACCCCGCTCCCTGGCCCTGTTATTAAGGGTTCTGGCCTGTGTTCAGCCAGTAAGCAGTATTAGACATCAGCGTTTCAGTCACTGCCTGTCTCAGGAGCTTTAAAGTGAGTGACTGATGGCATCATACACAATTGAGACTGTTTTGTGTGTCAAATATCCAATACTACACCAAATGAATATCTTTGTGTCTGGAAGATAGGAAACTCAACCAGCATATACCACACAGGGAATTTTAACTTTTATTCCATCATGGCAATAAAAATAAAAGTGAAAATTCCCTATGTGGTGTATGTTGGTTGAGGTTCCTATATTCTAAACATATTAATTCGGTGTAGTATTGGATATTTGACACACATAACTGTCTCAGTTGCTTACTGGCAAAATAAAGTATAATACACTACAGATTGACCAATAGATAGGTGTGGATAATAGGGGCGTGGCTAGGGGTGGGGTCAAGGTGGGGCTAAGGGTGCCAGAGGGTACTATGCCTAGGGGCGCTTGAGATGTAAATACGGCCCTGCCACAGGGACAAGGGCCCCCCAAAAAACACCATCACAACATGGCACGGAACAATGCGGGTTATCACACAACACGGACAACTGCAAATACAAAACAAGCTCACCTGTGCAACATCACCACACGATCCAGACGCAACCTGCACCCCACAACTTCACACCCGCAACTGACACAGACACAGCAATCAGAACACACCACATTTTTAAACACAGACACACCTGCAAACACATACCCGGACAACAAACACCTTACCATTGGTCAGCACTCACCTCATCACCACACCTACATAACGCCCTACCAGGGACAGCTCACCACACTCACTTGTGGCTGTTTTCCACTCAGGGAAAGAGAGATAGAGAGAGAACAATACATATTTTGGGATACTTATTGAAGAGAAGACTGCGGAGTAGGTGTGCCGTGGCGAGAGCTAGGGAACACCAGAAAGCCCCAGGCACACCTGATCAACAGCCTTCACCTGTTGCAAGTGAGGAGGCTCTGGCTCAACAGCCACACAGGAGCCTATTCCACACCTGGAGGACAGCACCTGCCCGCAGATGCACAGCTGCAACAACAGAATGCTCCACAGCAACAGGATGCTCCCCAGCTGCCACAGGGACCCCTGCAGCAATAGAGGATGTATAGATGACCAGTAAGGCCCAGGTTATACCGCCTAAGGGTCACCATCTTTGGAATGACCGATGATGAGGTGATTTATGGCTACAGGTTGAGCCCACACAGCATCATTGCCTTATATGAGGTCATCAAGGATCAGGTGAATCCCATCTACATCCACAACCATGCCCTATCTGGCCTGCAAAAACTCTTGTGTGCCATACACTTCATGGCAAGTGGTGTCTTCCAGTCCACTGAGGGTTACGCATCTGGCATGTCACAGGCCACATTCTCCAGAGTGCTGGCCCAGGTCTTTACCTGGTCTGGTTTTTAGCAAGGCCATTACCTACATATATTTCACCAACATCGACATGGACTGGATACATCTCAAGCAGGGCTTTTACGCAACGGGAGGCATGCCCAAGGTCATGGGTGTAATAGATTGCACCCATGTCCTTATCAAAGCCCCAGCACGTGATGCACAGCTATTCATCGACAGGAAGAACTTCCACTCCATGAACGTGCAGATGGTGTGTAACAGCAACATGAGGATCATGAATGTCTGTGCAAAGTATCCTGGCAGCTCTCATGAGTCCTACATTCTCCAAAACTCCTCAGTCCACAGAGATTTCGAGAATGGAACTCATACAGGGAGATGGCTTCTGGGAGAGTTCACAATACTAAATCACACCACATCCACATATGTAAACACAATACTGCTCACCATACTCCTGACCCACAGCTAGTACATCCACAACACAAAACATCATTCACACAACATGTGCTCTAGTGTTGAGCGAGCACCCCGATGCTCGGGTGCTCGGGTGCTCTGACCGAGCACCCCCTGAGGCTCGAGTGCTCGGCCGAGCACCCGAGCCCCATTGAATATAATGGGGCGACACGAGCATTACACCAGGCACCCCCTGCTCTGATGAGGGGAGGGTGCCTGGTCAATGCCCCCCTTCATCTCCGCTATGCCCCCTTCATCTCCGAATGCCCCCTTCATCTCCGCAATGTCCCCCTTCATCTCCGCTATGCCCCCTTCATCTCCGCTATGCCCCTCTTCCACAATGTCCCCCTTCATCTCCGCTATGCCCCTCTTCCACAATGTCCCCCTTCATCTCCGCTATGCCCCTCTTCCACAATGTCCACCTTCATCTCCTCTATGGCATAGAGGAGATGAAGGGGGACATTGTGGAAGAGGGGCATAGCGGAGATGAAGGGGCACATTGTGGAAGAGGGGCATAGAGGAGATGAAGGGGGACATTGTGGAAGAGGGGCATAGCGGAGATGAAGGGGGACATTGTGGAAGAGGGGCATAGAGTCTATGCCCCTCTTCCACAATGTCCCCCTTCATCTCCGCAATGCCCCCTTCATCTCCGCAATGCCCCCGTACCTCCAGTCCCTGGTGGTCCAGCGGAGCGTCTTCAGATCTGTGCCTCTTCCGGCACAGATCCCCGCCACCCGAACATGGCGGGCGAGCACATGGCGGTACTCGACGAGTACCGCCATGTGCCGAGCAGAGCGATGCTCGAGCCGATCCGAGCATCGGCCGAGCACGCTCGCTCAACACTAATGTGCTCCCTGTCTCACCATGTCACTCACAATCCACAAACAGATGCCCAGGAAAGATACAACCAGGCTCATGGCAGAATGATGAATGCCATTGAGCGGACCTTTGGCCTCCTCAAGGCCCGATTCATATGTCTGGACCACTCGGGGGGAGCACTGTAGTATGCACCTTGAAAAGTGTGCAAAATAATAATGGCGTATGCAATACTGCACAACATCGCAGTGGACACCAGGCTGGTGAATCATATCCAGGACCCCCCCATACCTGAAGTGCCACTGGACATCGGCCATGTTGAGGAGACCCTGAGAGGGGCACAGATCAGAGACAGGCTCATATATATATAGCTGTGAGTATAACACAGGCATTCAAACAATCCATGCAAGTCCCCCATCAGTCCTGTGAATTGGTGCCAACACACTAACCACACTGCACATGATGTTCTGTTTCACCCCACAGGGTCATTGACACAGCACTGCACTTGCAGCAGTATGGCCCCAAACATCATCCATACCATGGGCGTGGCATATTGTGTGTGGGGATTCCAAAACCATCTTCCATTCCCTTCTCCAAATTGACATACATACCTCAAGGATATCACGCACACCCCCAGGAGAAACAAGGTACAACACATAACCCATGTTCATCACTTTACAGGGTTTGATTGACAGCAACTAATGTGATTTTCCATGATCATAGCCAGAGCAAACATGGTAACCTTGTAGCAAAAAAATGTTATGCAATGCATTGGATAACACTCTGTCACATCAGGGGTTAAAGGGCCATTAGAGTCAACATGGGACCTGTAGTTTGCTCAAGCTGAGAAGAGCAGCAGAGGGGTAGATCTACTGTGTTATTGTTACACAACGTAGAGGTCATGAAACGTGGATCAGATCTCCAGGGACACCATGCTGACCCGTGAGTGTGCAGTGATATGTGCCCCTGACATGAACACACACATCAACAAATATGTCATAATTGTTCCATGGAACAAGTAAAATTGGGCTGCCACTGTCACTCTCACAGTAACAGCCCAAATTCATTACTTCCATGGAGCTCTCTGCACATACTTGTTGATGTGTGTATTCATGTCAGGGGCACATATCCCTAGGGCTGGTTCACATTTCCTTAGTTCTCTACATAATGGGTTACCGAATAGTACACAACACATTACAAAGCAATGGTTTGTGTACTCACCTGTAACAAAAAAGATTGATGGGATTATGAAGTTGAAATTGTTGTTGCTTGATGATCAGTTCGAGGCTGCTGCTCCAAAACCTGTCCTCTTGTGCCACGGACATCCATAGCATGATCCATCCTTGAAGTGAAGATCTTCCATGTGACTGGATTGATGTCTTGACAACACGCCTATGAAGCTCACTCCTTGCCGTTTCAAGTGATTGTGTTGGTGATGCAATGTTTGACCTGATGTTCACAGCAACCTCTACTGGAACATTCTCATATAGACACAGAAAACACGAATTCATGTGTGTACTAACATCCAGGTATCAAACCTGTACAGTTAGGATGCTCATCTACAGACTTGTCAAACCTTGTGGACAACACATGAGCAGGACAGTAGTGTTACTAAAGTATTAATATTTAGTTTCAAAGTACATTTAGTGTTCTCATACAAGTGTTTAATGCATATAGGTAATATACCCAGAAAACACATGTACGTTCTAATGTACTTTGAGACACAATAAAGAAGAACCATCACCACTTAATCTGTGTCTGTATGAAGAAATGTTGGATTACACATTTGTCAATGCGTAACCACACTCAAGGCTAGGGTATCCCCCATACATGGGAAGGCATGACCCACATCACAGGAGTCCACTATTTGTTTGGCAGTGAGTGCACTCTGTGATGTACTCATGCAAACAGATGATGGCAGTGATACACTAATGTGTGTTGGGAGTGATAAAGATGTGATACAGGGGACATACTTCCACAGTGATTTCATGTCCGTGTTTCGGTGTTGCTCAATATAATCAATGTTCTGAGATTGCTTTAGTTTGACATATCTCAGTACATGGGCTACATCAACAAACAACCAGACTAAGTGGCAAGTGTTATCACTGGTGAAGTCTGTCACAACCTTAGGAAAACAACAACACAACTTACTGGAGAACCCAATTGCTGCATGTTCCATCTGTCCTGCTTGTTAGTTCTCTGCTAAGCAAAATAGCTGTTTGTTTGGGTAACCCCTTGAACAGAACAATTGATGCAGACGAATGTTCAGTGTTGCACCAGTTGTTTTGCTAAGGGGTATGTTTTGTTGTTCAAATTCAACCCACTACATCGCCATATAACACTCTCGTGTTATATGTCTCTGGGGACGGATTGCCAGTTGAATTTGGACAACGGTGTGTGTGTGTGTGTGTGTGTGCGTGTGTGTGAAAACCCATGTTGTAACATCCCACAAAAATTTTACATAAGCAGATGTTGTGTTCACTGCATTGTTTGGCAATGCATTGGAGACAACTCTGCCACTCAATCTATAACTAAATACAAAGCAGATCAGACAGGATTGAAAAGCACAATGTTCTTTTATTCAGGGAGAAGAGAACAAGTTGGGCATTTTATTTCTTTTTTTTTGGAGGTGGACCTTAGACTGTGTGCCAGAGGTGGATGCCCTGGCTGTTTGCATGGTCACCCTTTGCCCCCTAGGTGTGGCTTCTGCTGCTGCATCCTCAGCTGGTGCTGTGGCCTCAGCTGGTGCCTCAGCCGGTGCTGTATCCTCAGCTGGTGCTGGTGCCTCAGCTGGTGCTATGTCCTCAGCTGCTGCTGTGTGTGCTGTGGCTGCTGCAGATGGGTATATGCCCACCACGTCAATCGACTCACTTCTGCCCACTGATGTCTGTGCTGGTGGAGGTGGTGGAGTAAACAGGTCCCTCAGCATAGGGCTCCCCAAGCAGGCCCAGGTGTTGGTAGTCGAATGGCCAAGGGTCATACCGTGGCCAACGGTCATACCTTGGCCACTGGTAGGTGCTTGGCCCCCACCTGGGATCATACCTGGGGCCATGCTGGAGAGCTATCCAGGAGGATAGGTCCATCTGGAATTAATATGGGCCATACTGGGTGGTAGCCACATTCCTGGGCTGCCATTGCCTCCCTTTTGGTGGTGGTGCTGCTGCTACTGGAGGGTAGTAGCTCCTGGAGGTGGTGGGATGCATCCACCTCTCCTCCTGTTGCATCCAGGCACTGTTATGGGTGGTGCAGCCAGTTGTTGGGCAGCCAGTGGTGATGCAGCCAGTTGTTGGGCAGCCAGAGGTGGTGCAGCCAGTTGTTGGGCAGTCAGAGGTGGTGCAGCCAGTTATTGGGCAGCCAGTGGTGGTGCAGCCATTTGGGGAGGAGGTGTGGATGTTGCGTACGGTGCCCACTGGCTGGTCCCCTCCTCCATATGCTCCTCACTGTGTGGTGAGGTAGGCTCCTCCATGGGCTCATGCTGTGCTGGAGGCCCGCAAGCTGTGTGGAGAGTTGAGATTGTGTGACTAGTAAACATAGCCATGATAGGATGAAAGGGATATTAATACTTGATATGTGGAAAGGGAAATATATGTTGTAGGGTTTATCCCCCTGAGTGAAACAAGGGTACTCCCACTGCTGAAGGGTTTTTTATTTGAAAAGTATCACAGCTCAGAGTTGAATTCCTTTGGTGCCACATCCCAGTGGCCTGAAATTCTACATTGATGCTGTTGCTACATCATCCTATGGGGATTTATGGTCCCTGGACCCGAGCTGTCCATAGGATGGTCTAACAACATCGCCATTGTACAATTTCAGGCCACTGTTATATTGCCCCTGAAATATTCAACCTTGAGCTGTGATATTATTTGAATAAAACACCTTTAAGCAGTGGGAATACCCTTGTTTTACTCGGGGGATAAACCTTACAACATACAAAGCAAGATTTTGTATTATTTTACATGACACTCTCTGGTTGTCATGATGGTATCCTATGCATTTCATTGTGATACATGGAATACCACCCTGGCAATCAGAGAGGTCTGTTCCAGTTGAATCCTGAAAGGCAACAATCAAGCCAGTATTGAAGAATATCTTTGTTTGAGGCCTGTGTTTTTTTTCCTGGATGAGCACATCCATCCTTCTGAGTGAGGCAGCTGTACTCAATAATAGATATCCATAATTCATGGCCTGTTGTTGACCAAACTACAATGGTTCATGTTTGGTTCACATATGTATCCTGCAAATAGTGGCTGGTGTACCATCCATCTATGGCATCAGCACTCCTGAGGATCCATGTGTGAATCAAATGTGAGATATATAATTTCAAGTTAGAATAAATGATTGCATGCACAACACAAAGCCTCACTTTGTCACCTTTAATGCGGTGGAGTTGTTTTAGGCCTGTGTTCTGCACATATAACCAGTTATTCTCAGTGGCACTATGATTTGTGACATGCTCCATCCTTTTTGTGATTCAGTAAGCGTTGAAGTAGACCTGGTGAACTGAACATGATGCTGACTTCTCCAGTGATCTAATTTCCCCATTTGCAATGTTTTCTATGGAGTCTATACAATGGGACCTTTGCAACTTGATTCATGTTATTGAATATTCTCCATAGACTAACACTGGGAATGGTGAAGTGAAGGGATGTAAGTGTAAATTTCTCTCCATCATCTCTTTTTCACTGCTTAGTGAATGTCCCCTGTGTGGCATGTAATCGTTAGCCTATCGACTTGTGTTTGTTGTCTGGTTAACCCTTTGAGTACCGGAGGGGTTGCCAAAGCATTGTTGAGAGATGCATTGATGATCCCTCTAGCACTCAAGGGGTTATGTGCTGACTTCCCTGTGGGTACATGGGTGACATTTAGTGATGAGCGAGCACCCCAATGCTCGGGTGTTCGGGTGCTCTGACCGAGCACCCCCTGAGGCTCGAGTGCTCGGCCGAGCACCCGAGCCCCATTGAAGTCAATGGGAGGACTCGAGCATTACACCAGGCACCCCCTGCTCTGATGAGGGGAGGGTGCCTGGTCCATAGGAAAAGGGCAGAAAATTATGGAAACACCACAGAAATGGTTCAGGGACAGCATAGGGAGGATGTCTGGATGCATCTTGGACTCCAACATCGCTGCTGGGAACGATCTTTCGCCCGTAGTACGCCATTTTTACAGACTGACCATAAAACACACAAAAAGGAAAATAAAAACGACTTTAGGCGAAAAATTGTTACCAAACAGTATTTGCTGTATATTTACTTGTATATCATCTGCAAATTCTCCCAAAAATTTCCTTGATTTTCAGAACTGAGGCCATGATTAAGAGGGAAACGTGCGCAGAGGCAAATTCTCCCAAAAATTTCCTTGATTTTCAGAACTGAGGCCATGATTAAGAGGGAAACGTGCGCAGAGGCAAATTCTCCCAAAAATTTCCTTGATTTTCAGAACTGAGGCCATGATTAAGAGGGAAACGTGCGCAGAGGCAAATTCTCCCAAAAATTTCCTTGATTTTCAGAACTGAGGCCATGATTAAGAGGGAAACGTGCGCTGAGCTGACCATCTAAAACATTATGGGTGAGGGTCTGCTGCAGAACTGACCATCCTAAACATTATATGCGAAGGCCCGCTAGTGAGCTGACGCTATAAAACATTATATGAGAGGGCCCGCTAGAGAGCTGACCCAATAAAACATTATATGAGAAGGCCCGCTGGTGAGCTGACCTATATAAAAATTGTCAAACAGGGCCCGCTGGTGAGCTGGCCCTATATAAAAATTATATCACAGGGCCCGCTGGTGAGCTGGCCCTATATAAAAATTATAGCACAGGGCATATGGAAGAGGAGGAGGAGGATGAGAAGATTAAGAGTCAACCATATACCCGTTTTTTGGGTGGAAGGGGTGAATGGGAATACAAGGAGGGATCATTGAGGACGCTGACACGGTCTGCTACGTACTCCTTCACCATCTTCCAAAACTTTTCCCTCCTTGTGACACTAGGCTGCGCATCAGGGTGAGGGTGCTGGCGGGGTGTCATGAAGGTGTCCCACGCCTTGGAGAGTGTTGCCCTGCCTTTCTCGGAACTGCTGTGTGCTCCCCTTTTCTCCCCTTCTCTGTTGGCCAAGGTAGCACGTACTCTGCCGCCAGCGTTGTCAGATGGAAAATTTTGGAGCAATTTTTCAACAAGAACCTTCTGGTATTGCACCATTTTGCTTGTCCTCTCCACCGGAGGAATGAGAGATGAGAAATTCTCTTTGTAGCGGGGGTCCAGAAGGGTGAACACCCAGTAATCCGTGTTGTTTAAAATGCGTATAACGCGTGGGTCACGGGAAAGGCAGCCTAACATAAAGTCAGCCATGTGTGCCAGAGTACCAACAGTCAAGATTTCGCTGTCCTCACCAGGAGGATGACTCTCAATATCCTCATCCTCTTCCTCCTCTTCTGCCCACCCACGCTGAAGAGATGGAACTAAAGTTCCATGGCTACCCTCTGTAGCGGAGGCAACCGTGTCTTCCTCCTCCTCCTCCTCCTCCTCCTCCTCCTCCTCCGCCTCCTCCAATTGTCGCTGAGAAGACGAAGTGAGGGTGCTCTGGCTATCACCTTGTGTAAGCTCTTCCTCCCCCATTTCCACCTCTTCCACATGCAAAGCATCGGTTTTAATTGTGAGCAGCGAGCGTTTCAGTAGACACAGAAGTGGGATGGTGACACTGATAATAGCGTTATCGCCGCTCACCATCTGTGTCGATTCCTCAAAATTGCGTAAAACCTCGCAGAGGTCTGACATCCATTCCCACTCCTCACTTCTGATTACAGGAAGTTGAACGGAGAGGCGACGACCGTGTAACAGCTGGTACTCCACTACTGCCCTCTGCTGCTCACAAAGCCGGGCCAACATGTGGAAGGTGGAGTTCCAGCGCGTGCTCACGTCACACAGCAGCCGGTGAGCTGGCAATTGTAAGCGCTGCTGCAGCTTCAACAGGCCGGCCGAAGCTGTAGATGACTTACGGAAATGTGCACACACGCGGCGCACCTTGGTCAAGAGATCATGCACATTGGGGTAGGTTTTTAGAAATCGCTGCACCACTAAATTAAATACATGCGCTAGGCATGGTACGTGTGTGAGCTTGCCGAGCTCCAAAGCCGCCACCAAGTTACGCCCATTATCACACACAACCATGCCTGGTTGCAGGTTGAGTGGCGAGAGCCACTGCTCGGTCTGGTGACTAATCCCCTGCAACAGCTCTGAGGCCGTGTGCTGTTTGTCCCCAAGGCAGATCAGCTTCAGCACGGCCTGTTGACGCTTCCCCACTGCAGTGCTACACTGCTTCCAGCTACTGGCTGATGGGGGAGTGGCGCTGCGTGTAGAGAATTCGGAGGTGGAAACGGAGGAGGAGGAGCCAATAACGTAGGTGCTGGCGGAAACCCTGATGGAGGTAGGGCCCGCAATCCTCGGCGTGGGTAGCACCCGTGCCATCCCAGGGTCCGAGTCGCTCCCAGCCTCCACGACATTCACCCAGTGTGCCGTCAGGGAAATGTAGCGTCCCTGTCCACAAGCACTTGTCCATGTGTCAGTCGTTAAGTGGACCTTCCCAGTAACTGCGTTGGTCAGGGCACGGGTGATGTTACGGGACACATGGTGGTGTAATGCGGGGATGGCACACCGGGAAAAGTAGTGGCGGCTGGGGACCGCGTACCGAGGGACAGCTGCTGCCATCAGGCTGCGGAAGGACTCAGTGTCCACAAGCCTAAATGGCAGCATTTCGATGGCCAGTAATTTGGAAAGGTGTGAGGTTAGTGCTATGGCCTGTGGGTGGGTGGCTGGGTACTTTCTCTTGCGCTCAAATGCCTGGGGTAACGACATTTGGACGCTGCGCTGGGACAGGGAAGTGGATGTGGTCGCTGATGGTGCTTCAGATGGTACAGGTGCAGGGCGGGAGGTATGCGGGCCTGCGCCTTCGACAGGCGATTGGCCGGCACCGAAAACAGGGGAAGAGGAGGCAGTGGTGTGGCCTGCAGACACAGATGGGCGATCCAGGCGTTCCTCCCACTTACTACGGTGCTTGGATGCCATGTGTCGGATCATGCTGGTGGTGGTGAGGTTTCTAGTGTTCATGCCTCGGCTCATTCTGGTGTGGCACAGGTTGCAAACTACAATTCTTTTGTCGTCCGCACTTTCCTTAAAAAAACGCCATACCGCGGAACACCTACCCTTTGGCAAGGTAGATTTACGCAAGGGGGTGCTCCGTGGAACATTTGCGGGCCGGTTTGGTGCGGTCCGCCTTCTTTCTGTAGCCACACCACTGCCTCTTCCAGCCTGTTGCGGTGCTGCAGATGGCTCACCCTCAGGACTGCTGTCATCGCTCGGCTCTACACCTTCCCAGGTGGGGTCAGTCACCTCATCGTCCACCAAGTCCTCCTCCACTTCCTCACTCTGATCATCCTCCTCAAGTCTTGATCCCACCACATACTCAGTCATTGACAACTGTATAACATTCTCCTCAACAAGGTCTTGAGACGGAAATAGTGGTTGATTTAATGGCAACTGTGTCTCATCATCATCATCATCATCCACTTCTTCCTTTGACCTTAAATGCCGTTCACATCTGTCATCTTCTTGTGATTGGGTAGCCTCTAGAGGTTGTGAATCAGGGCACAAGATGTCATGTTCCTCTGCAAGCGTGCTTGGAGAGAGGGTCAAATGAAGGATTGGTGATGAGACGAGCTCCTCACTATATCCCAGTGTGGGATCACTTCTTTGACCAGACCGTGTATGGTGGGAGGAAGGATGATCAGAGTGAGGATTATGTTGACCAGACTCTTGGCTACTGAGAGTGGACTTGGTGGAAGACAGGGTGGTGCTTAACCGACTGGAAGCAGTATCAGCTGTCATCCAACCGACCACCTGTTCGCAGTGGTCGGACCTCGAGAGTGATGTCCTGCGACGCCCTGTAAAATTAGACATGAAGCTAGGTATGGTGGATGTCTTTCTTTCTTGTGCTCTGGCACCAGGCACAGTTTCTCCGCGTCCTGACCCGCGCCCTGAACTATCAGGATCACGTCCACTTCCCCGTCCCTTTTTACCCGCCTTCTTCATCTTACACGGAATATGTGACTTTAATATTTTAGTTTGAAAACTTAACAGTATTTCTTCCTATTCTGCAACTGTGCACAGTACACAGAATAGGCTGCTAAACGGCGGTGACACACACTGAATGGAATATGTGACTTTAATATTTGAGTTTGAAAACTTAACAGTATTTCTTCCTATTCTGCAACTGTGCAGAGTACACAGAATAGGCTGCTAAACGGCGGTGACACACACTGAATGGAATATGTGACTTTAATATTTGAGTTTGAAAACTTAACAGTATTTCTTCCTATTCTGCAACTGTGCAGAGTACACAGAATAGGCTGCTAAACGGCGGTGACACACACTGAATGGAATATGTGACTTTAATATTTGAGTTTGAAAACTTAACAGTATTTCTTCCTATTCTGCAACTGTGCAGAGTACACAGAATAGGCTGCTAAACGGCGGTGACACACACTGAATGGAATATGTGACTTTAATATTTGAGTTTGAAAACTTAACAGTATTTCTTCCTATTCTGCAACTGTGCAGAGTACACAGAATAGGCTGCTAAACGGCGGTGACACACACTGAATGGAATATGTGACTTTAATATTTGAGTTTGAAAACGTAACAGTATTTCTTCCTATTCTGCAACTGTGCAGAGTACACAGAATAGGCTGCTAAACGGCGGTGACACACACTGAATGGAATATGTGACTTTAATATTTGAGTTTGAAAACTTAACAGTATTTCTTCCTATTCTGCAACTGTGCAGAGTACACAGAATAGGCTGCTAAACTGCGGTGACGCACACTGAATGGAATATGTGACTTTAATATTTGAGTTTGAAAACTTAACAGTATTTCTTCCTATTCTGCAACTGTGCAGAGTACACAGAATAGGCTGCTAAACTGCGGTGACACACACTGAATGGAATATGTGACTTTGATATTTTAGTTTGAAGACTTAACAGTATTTCTTCCTATTCTGCAACTCTGCACAGTACACAGAATGTGCTGCTAAACTGCGGCGAAGCACACTGAATGGAATATGTGACTTTGATATTTTAGTTTGAAGACTTAACAGTATTTCTTCCTATTCTGCAACTCTGCACAGTACACAGAATGTGCTGCTAAACTGCGGCGAAGCACACTGAATGGAATATGTGACTTTGATATTTTAGTTTGAAGACTTAACAGTATTTCTTCCTATTCTGCAACTCTGCACAGTACACAGAATGTGCTGCTAAACTGCGGCGAAGCACACTGAATGGAATATGTGACTTTGATATTTTAGTTTGAAGACTTAACAGTATTTCTTCCTATTCTGCAACTCTGCACAGTACACAGAATGTGCTGCTAAACTGCGGCGACGCACACTGAATGGAATATGTGACTTTGATATTTTAGTTTGAAGACTTAACAGAATGTGCTCTAATCTGCAACTTTGCACACTAAACAGAATGTGCTCTAATCTGCAACTTTGCACACTAAACAGAATGTGCTCTAATCTGCAACTTTGCACACTAAACAGAATGTGCTCTACTCTGCAACTGTGCACACTAAACAGAATGTGCTCTAATCTGCAACTTTGCACACTAAACAGAATATATATTTTTTTTTTTTTTTTTTTTTTTCCCCCCACACAAAATAACCTGCTGCCCCCACACACAGTAGTCCTAAAAAGGACTTTTGGTTCTTTTTTTTCACAATTTTGCTTGTTTTCCTCCCTACACTGCCTTTCCCTTCCTATCCTCAGCTCTCCCTGGCTAAGACTGAGCCGAACTCGATGGTCAGGTGCTATACAGCACCCGACCACGGGTTCTGGCCAGCCAATCAGTGTAATGCCAGCAGCCAACATGGCTGCTGGCATTACACCGATGTCAGAGCCTCCCTGCACGTTTATTGGCTGCGCAGCAGCTGCAAAACGTGCGGGGAGGAGACCCGAACATGGCGGGTGAGCACATGCGGTACTCGTACGAGTACCGCCATGTGCCGAGCAGAGCGATGCTCGAGCCGATCCGAGCATCGGCCGAGCATGCTCGCTCAACACTAGTGACATTGTCTATGAAATGTAATGATGTTTAACATACAACACTTTGTAGAGCATGGTTTGTGTGTATTGTTTGTGATCAGCACAGCAACATGAGGGTTAAACTGGGACTTGGACAGGTTTGGGCCTGGTTGAACCTTGTTATTTATCCTTGTATTGTGTCCTATTTTTAACCCTCAGGGTGCTGAGTTAGTGCAGTTGTGTGGATGAATGATGGGCATGTGTTGAGGTGTGACTGTGTGATGGTTGTGTTCGTTGATGTGGTTATGTGATGATGCACTTTCCGGTAGTGTGGAGGCTCCTCTCATCCCCAGTTTCCGATCCTCCAGGGACCCCCTCGATCAGTGTAGGGGACATATTCTGTCGCACCATCTCCACCCTTCCCCAGAAGGTGATTGGGACAGGTGGGCCACCTCCGGTGCCACGGGCGTGCTTGGCGATTTCAGAGAGAGTATGTTCTTGACCACCCTCCGGCAGTAACCCCATCGCTTCTTGATGGAGTCCACATCCCGTCTGCATTGAGCCACCGCATTCACCCGGCTGCAGATCTGGTTCCAGGCTGCCTTCCTCCTCGCTGACAGGCCAGGGACCTTTTCCCTCAGGTGGAGGACATGCTCTCTCTCCGGGACAGCCTCCATGAGAGCCGTGTTCACCTCCTCAGTATATCGGGGATCCCTGATCCTGTCCCCCTCAGCTCTGGCCTGCGAGGATTCGGAACCAGAGTCTCTTGTCTGCTCTGCCCCTGACAGTGTAGGGTGCTTGTCGACAGGTACCCCTCGTCCCACTGACACAGCTGACCCTCTCCTTTGAGTGCCTGCTCCTGTCCGTGTCCCCCTCTCCGCCAGGTCCCCCTCCGCCCTGCGGATCTCCCTCTCCCACCCCTGCTCTGCTCAGGGATACCCTCCTGACCTTCCTCCTCCTCCTCCACTATTCTCCCCATCCCTCTCTCCTGTCCTCCTCTCCTCACCATCACTCACCCACTGGCACCCAGACACTCCCACAGGTCCTCACAGACACACTCGAACCACTCACTCTCTGTCACACTCTTTCACTCACAGATTCAAACTGTCAAAAAAAGTTTAAAAAATGTGTGAAGTGTTATTAAAAAATAAAACTATGTGTATATTTTTGTGTTTGTATGGGTGTATGTAATATGTGCTAAAGTGTGATATGTGTCGAATTAGTGCACCTCTCTCCAAACTCCAAAATACTCCTTCTACCTCCAGTGTCAGCTCCTCTCTCCTTCACTACAATCACTTTCCTCCGCTCCTGGGTCCTGTGATCTAGCTTGCCAAAACTCGAAACACAGACAGGGTGTGATGGTTATTTTTAGGCATATATAGGTGTATTTGAACATTTTTGCTACTTTGGGGCCTTGGGTTTGGCTGTAGGTTTGAATTTTGTTGGTGCATCTATCAGGGTTGCTAGCCAACGGCTGCCGTAATGTTACATTTTGACTTAAGTTGTGTTTTAATGGGTGTTTGGGACGCACAGTGATGTGAAAACAGGTGCGACGCAGGTTTTTGTGTTACGTGTTTTTGTTGTGCCTACGCTCTTTAGCTATTCTCGTACACTTACTTTTAAATCCGCCGTAAATCATGTGTTATTTGCAGCCGATGTGCCTTTTTTACTTAACGGATGGTTTAACGCAAACCCTTAAAATAACACAAACCCTTAAAACTAGCCCTGAGTGTATGTATTTGCATAGCATCGACAGTGCTTCAAGTACGTACACATATACAGAAAGACGTTGTGGCCCATTGCTCAAACAGGCGCTCACCTGGCACTATTCGGCCTGCCGCTTCTCAGAACAGATACTGCGCTCACAGTGAGTTTAATTTTGTTAGTGAGCATCTGTCATAGGCAACTGAATATGGAAGGTGGCTAAACTCCAAATAAAACACAATAGTGACTGTGGTGAAAATTGTAGGAAGATTAATATTGAAGGTGGGTAAAGAGCTTGCAGATAGTGAATAGTGAAGGGCAGTAAAGTTGTGCTGAGGCAGAATACTGAAGGCAATGAAAGTCGTACATAGGGAAAAAGAGAGATGCAGGAGCATGTAGACAAAGATAAAGAGATAAAGAAGGCCAGAGGAGGCTGGGGGGAAGAAGCATATATAGGGGAGAAGCAGGGCCATGTGCAGAAAAGCATTATACTTACATGAATGTGTGAGATGTGTTTGTAATGTTGTGGAAGACGTGACTGGGGCATGTGTATTCTTGGATTGAGCTTTGAGTCGACCATTTCTTTTTTGTTTTTCCATAGGGAAGTTGAAGGAAGGCCAACTCCTTGCAGAGATTTTGACAGGAGTAGGTAGGGGCTGTCAAAATCACACACCCCCTTTATCTCCAGGACTGGCACTATGGAGGACATATGAATATCTCCTCCTTACTGCCCTCCTGAGTATGTTTTTTCACCTAGGTGTGTGTGTGTGTGTGATAGAGAAGGAGAATATATATATATATATATATATATATATATATATATATTTTTTTTTTTTTTTTTTTTTTTAAAGCTGTTTTGGCATTAAATTGCATGTTTAATTTTTTTAACCATAAATTCCCAGTTGCCGGTTTGGTTACACAACCTGATCTGGTAACAGGGGCGTAAATCAGAGGTTACAATTGGATAGATAGGAGTGGCAGGGGGCCATTTATTAGGGATGGGTTGGTTTAATTAATGCAATGTACATTAACCCTTCTGTTGCCAAAGAGTTTGCAACGCAGTGCATTTTGGTCTCCCATGGCAATGAAGGTGTTAGGGAGGATGTTTATATGTTGTGGGATGTGGTTTGGGGCACTAGGGGACACATGGTTCCAGCAAGACAATGGGAAGGGAAATGTCTCCCATTTTTGCACCTAGACTTACTGGTTTCTCTAAATTCATGTATTATCAGCAATTTGCCTGAAATCAGACCCATGCTGATAATGTCAGCTCGCCTTAGCACACCCACCTGCCTGCCTCAGATGAAAACAGTTGTAAGGCAAGAGCTCAAACCATTTTTTGGTTAATAGTCTTCATACATATGTGCAAATTGTGTGCTGCCTTTGGGCCTAGGTGCAAGCCAGAAATCAATGTGCCAGAAAATGGCTTAGTACATGGCACCCATAGAACCAGTTGCATAACTAGTAAGCAGAGGCCCCACCACACTGATAAGTGAAAAGGGATAACTGTACAGAGTTAGGGAAGCCCATATGCCCCCCCCAAGTACCAAACCAGTCACTAATCAGCTCAGTTTGTGATAGGGAATACTGAGCTGCACACTCTCTCTTCCTCGTTCTCCCTCCATTTATTTTATCACTAAACAGAGAACACTTTATAAATCTAGCAATTAAAATATTTTACCAGGAAGGATACATTAGGAAAGTCTCTCATTTTCAAGTAAGTCCTGGGTGCTCATTTTATCTACCTCAGAGGGATTGAATGCTTAATTGACATTTCCAGGACCAGAATCTGCATGTCAGGAGGTGCATTAACTAATTGCTTTCTCACAAGCAACTAAAGCTTCGAATAAGAAAATGGCCATACAACATACATTAAAATCGCAAGATCATAAAATTTGTTTTTAGGAGATGGGGTCTATTTAGTATAGGATTTATTCTTATTCTTTCAGTGTGTCTCTTCATTACACTGGCATGTAGCACCATGTAAGGTGTCGGGGTACGGTCACTAATGCTATATTTAAAGGAGCAGTAAACTTTTTTTATATGAAAACATATATTTTATAGAGCATTTCCTGCTGAATAAAACAAGGTCACTACCACTGCTGTCAGATGTTTTATTCAAAATGTATAGCAGTTTAAGTAATCAGGAAGTGAATGTTTACTTCCTGATAGTTCTAACTGACAGGAAGTGACAGGTAGTTTCTATCACATTCTATGGAGAACTGTATGTCTCTGACTTTTCTGACTTTCCTCTCCATTAGAATCTAACAGGAAATCTAATTAGAATTTGACCACTAGAGGTCACTACTAATGTAAAAAAACATGGGTTTAAACTGTATTAACTCTGGAAATATAAATCTCTCAGCAGTGGGAGTACCCTTATTTTACTCAATAGGAAAATCCCTACAATATATATTTTTTCATAAAAAAGTTTACTGCTCCTTTAATAAGGTGCATTTTTTCCAAGTAGATGTCAACTACCCTTCAAATAATTGATAAAAATTTCACAGAATTAATGAAAAGAAAGTCAGCATATAGATAAATATATATTATATATATATATATAAATGTATAGTAGTAAAAAGATTTAAAATAAAGAATTACTTTTCCATTAAACATACCAAATAAAAAGTATATATCTAAAATAATTTTTAATGTCAATTTTAAATGACACTTAAGTCCCTCCTATTGTGAGGTCACATTATTGTCTGATTCAGTGACAATTCTTTGGTTGCATAAATTAAACAGGAACATTTTTTTTCCTTGATGGTGAAATTCTCAAGAAATGTATTCATAGTTACCAATATTGAGTAATGAATTTTTCTACCAAGACTGTTTCACTTTCAGTCAATTTATTACACACTCGGAAATATTTCTTACTTACTACCCTTGTTAAATTATAAATAATATATATAACACTGGAGGTGGGCACTCCAAAACGAAAAAAATAAATTAGTATAACCTGCCTGGGTGCTTCTTGAAAATTAACGTATTCAGGAGAAGTAAATGGTGAGGCTCTGTAATGGATCCGAAACGTTGACCTTGTAAAACCTAATAAACGTTATTATTTTCTTCAAAAAAGACCCGTGTGTGCTCTTGTATATGGTGGTTTCACCATTTACTTTTCATATATATATATATATATATGAAAATTGTGGTTTGGGAAAGCACTCACTCATCAATACTACTATGCCCAGGTGCACAATCCCTAAAGGAGTGTATGCAAAAATGAAAGAATTGGGGCAGCACCCGTGGGACTTTTAAATCTTTTATTATGGTAATAAACAAACTAGGTCAGGTCAACGTTTCGGTCCTAAGTGGACCTTTATCAAGACAACAAACAATACTCTAGCCATGTGTTAAATACTCTCTTCAACTCGAGCGTTTGGTCACTTGTCGATGACGTCACTGACCCGTCATCATGGGCGGGCCAGACGTGCCACCATCAACACCAAATCGTAAGTTATGACACATAGGCAAAACTGAAAATAGAAATCATAATGTGAAATAAAGTGAAATAAATCCCCATGTACTCGAATGTTGGATACATATGCTAAAAAAGGGGAGAGTGGAGGCAAGTATGAAGCTTAGAACATCGTGAGAGGACATACCTGATCGGGAGACACATCATATGCGACACGCACGGCGTGCGCGTCACATGGTGACGCCTCTTCGAGCCGATCGAGCCCTGGGCATATCAGTGCGCTGTAAGAAAGCGCAATCATGTACATACCTATGCTCAATGTATCCAAGTATTACTGGGGAGAACATATCGAAGTTAATAGTGCAAAACGTAAAAGTACAAAAAACACAAAAAAATGCACAAAAAAATGCACAAAACAATACAAAAAAATACACAAACAATATATAACAGCCTGTGTGGATCCCTAAATTCACTGCCACTCGAGGGTCATCTGGTTCTTCAACACTGGAACCAATAAGTACAGAAAGATGTTAACCAAAGGACGCCATTGTTGGCCAGTATCCACTACCAATCACTTCAATAAGTGCCCACCTCTTAATGAGGGTCAAAAAGATGCAGTCAACTGATCCAAGGTCAATGTCTCCTAGGTGTCCTACTAGAGATTAATGTAAAATGTACAAACAGAAGGTTACAATTGCAGGACTATCAGAGGAAACGTTCTGGGAGCATTAATTGAGGATGATAGGGTGCCAGTGGGTTAAAGCTGATGTTCAGAGGAGGAGCAACAGGAAATGCCAAGGGTTAATTAGTGGATATGTCTGACATAATTAAGGTCGCCCCTAGGGATCTACTGCCCGTCAGATATGTCATGTCTCGCAGACCAGTGCTACCACCGGTCAGCGCGGCCATCCGTCTGACTTTATTAAGGTCATCCCTTGGGGTGCGGTTGCCCGTCAGACTATGGGACCTGTGTTTGGTAAGTCCCACTGCTGATCTTCATAAAAAGCAGGAAAGATTGGACCTTTCATTAAGACCTCTAGGGTACAAGGTATCCAACCGATGTATCCACCTCTCTTCCCTCTGTAATAATTTGAGGCCCCTGTCTCCACCTCTCCTAAGTTCGGGTTGTTGGTCAATGACCATAAACCTCAAGTCTGCCAATGTATGGTTGTGTTCAGCAAAATGTCTCGCCACTGGTTTGTCACTGTCCTTGCCCCTTAAAGCTTCCCATTCTGGAACAGCCCGTGGATTCCCTCACATTCACTAACCAACAAGCGGAGGACATCCTGTTTACCGAATCTGCCACAGAATATCACCAAGGTAAGGCACCCCAGGATATATTCAACAATTTATTAAAATTAAAGCAACGAGAGTGTGATTTACATTTACACGGTATCTACCTTTCTGATTATTTTAGAGCCAAACAGATCCCTAGAGGCTTCCGCGTTACCAATATCCCAACTATAGGACGCACCAATCCTGAATTTTGTCGCAGGTGGTGCTGCATTCTTAACAAATGTTCATATGATCTTATGTTATTGGTAATTGAGGAAGTCTCCAGGGAACTGAAACTAGTGAAATCAGACATCAACACATTTGAACATCTTCACTTAGAAACGCTCACCGCGGACACTGAAAAGAAGTGGTCAGCAGAGTTGACTGAGGCAATTGAAAAATATAAGAGTGAACTACATCGGTTTAAATCAGCGAAAGTCCTAAAAGTCCAACAAGACTATAAGGACAACAGGGTATATAAGTGGCTAACCGGCACACAAGACAGACCTAGGCAAGCGCCAAGGTATAGGAAACGTATTAATAAACCCAATCTACGCACGATTGACCAATCCTCAGGCAACTCTTCTGAATCAGACACTACTCCCGAATCTGTTACCCCAAAGGAGTCTTTTTTAGGGGTGACCACCAGATCCGCCGCCCTCGCAAAAGACTCCACACAAGAAGGGGCAATTACAGGCAAAAGAATAGGCTTGAAACCACCAAAGAAACCCTAGTCTTTAACCTGAGCTCGCATCCACTAACACCTGATGAAACAAACCTTTTATCTAAGGGTCTCACCTATATACCAACCACGAAGCAAAGTGAGTTTGATTTGGCCATAGATATATTTAGATTTCAAAGAACTCTGAAACTAAAAGATTTTTTCCAGGGGTCAGAAGATCGTAACATCAATCATTTTAAACCAAAAAGTAGATTCGATCCCCCTAACACCAATGCATCAATTAAAAGCTTCACGCGACTAGTGGAAAGCGAGTCTAAGATTAAACCTAGGAGTATTCCTCACAACAATCTCACGAAAGCAGAACACAGTGCACTCAGGAGTCTAGCTGAAAATCCTACCATAGTTATTCGACCAGCTGACAAGGGGGGTGCGGTAGTCATCATGAACTACACTGACTACCAACAGGAGATCTTGCATCAACTGAATGATAGTACAGTGTATACTAGATTGACGGCCAACCCCATTGTCAAGCATAAGAAAATAATAGACATGTCGCTCAAAAATGCTCTTTCACATGGTTGGCTGGATGAGGACACATACAGTTTTCTAACAGTTGAGTATCCAGTGTGTCCGATCCTCTATACACTACCTAAAATCCATAAAGACCTGGCACACCCTCCAGGCCGCCCAATAGTTTCGGCTAGGGGGTCCTTATTGCAACCGGTCGCCCAGTACTTGGACCACTGGTTGCAACCACTTGTACAAAAATTGCCCTCTTACATACAGGATACCGGACACTTTATTCGTGAACTCTCAACTGTGGGAACTCTGGAAGGTGACTTCCTTCTGGCCACCATGGATGTTAAATCACTGTACACTGTGATACCAATTAACGACGGTATACGAGCAGTAGCTACTGCACTGATCAAAGCTCCTAAAACTCCGGCTAGACCCCCCATTGGTTTCCTTTTGGAACTATTAGAGTACTGTCTCACTCTGAACTACTTCAGATTTGAGAAGGAATACTTTTTACAAATATCTGGAACATCAATGGGGTCCAATGTTGCACCTACTTTTGCCAATTTGTACATGGCTCAATTTGAATCCCTTCATTTCAATCCACTCATACCCTCTAAGATCATTTTTTACAGACGCTTCATTGACGATCTCTTCCTAATATGGAAAGGAGATCTTAACTCATTTACTGATTTTGTCAACTCTCTTAATGCATTGATTTCACCCATCAAATTCACCAGTAGTGTTGACAAAACACAAGTTAACTTTTTGGATCTGACTGTCTTTGTCAATGAAGGTTGTCTGGGCACCACCAATTACAGGAAGGTAACTGACCGCAACACACTGTTGCATTTCAATAGTTTCCATCCCACACATGTGAAACAAGGGGTGCCTTATGCTCAGTTTCTGCGGATCATCAGGAACAATTCAGATCCTGACAGAGCATTGACACAACTGAATGAACTTCTCTACAGATTTTTGCAGAGGGGTTATAAGATGTGTATCTTGGAAAAGGCGCTGAAGAGGGCCTTAGAGAACTCACAAAAGTCTCTGCTACAAAAGAAAGACATCACTCCAAGTCCAGAGAGATTAACATTCATCTCCACATACACCACTTCCAGCTCACATATCAAACAGTCGATTTTAGATAACTGGAAGATTTTATCTTCAGACAGATCACTACCCAACACCTTTATACAGTCACCAAGGATTTGCTACAAGAGGGGCCGTAATTTACGCGACTTACTGGTAGTCACAGACCCGCAACACTGTTACACCAGCAAATACAGCACTTGGCTCCCAAGAGCAAAAAATGGCTGCTATAAATGCACAGGTTGCACGACTTGTAATTACATGATGACAGGTGACAGTTTTTCCCACCCACGCACAGGGAAACATATTAAAATCCGATATAGGCTTACATGCACCAGTCATCATGTCATTTACTTCATTAAATGCCCATGTAGTTTGTTATATGTGGGCAAAACGGTCACCAGCATTAGAGAACGCTTGGCCAATCACCGCTCGAACATCAGGGAAGCTTTAAGGGGCAAGGACAGTGACAAACCAGTGGCGAGACATTTTGCTGAACACAACCATACATTGGCAGACTTGAGGTTTATGGTCATTGACCAACAACCCGAACTTAGGAGAGGTGGAGACAGGGGCCTCAAATTATTACAGAGGGAAGAGAGGTGGATACATCGGTTGGATACCTTGTACCCTAGAGGTCTTAATGAAAGGTCCAATCTTTCCTGCTTTTTATGAAGATCAGCAGTGGGACTTACCAAACACAGGTCCCATAGTCTGACGGGCAACCGCACCCCAAGGGATGACCTTAATAAAGTCAGACGGATGGCCGCGCTGACCGGTGGTAGCACTGGTCTGCGAGACATGACATATCTGACGGGCAGTAGATCCCTAGGGGCGACCTTAATTATGTCAGACATATCCACTAATTAACCCTTGGCATTTCCTGTTGCTCCTCCTCTGAACATCAGCTTTAACCCACTGGCACCCTATCATCCTCAATTAATGCTCCCAGAACGTTTCCTCTGATAGTCCTGCAATTGTAACCTTCTGTTTGTACATTTTACATTAATCTCTAGTAGGACACCTAGGAGACATTGACCTTGGATCAGTTGACTGCATCTTTTTGACCCTCATTAAGAGGTGGGCACTTATTGAAGTGATTGGTAGTGGATACTGGCCAACAATGGCGTCCTTTGGTTAACATCTTTCTGTACTTATTGGTTCCAGTGTTGAAGAACCAGATGACCCTCGAGTGGCAGTGAATTTAGGGATCCACACAGGCTGTTATATATTGTTTGTGTATTTTTTTGTATTGTTTTGTGCATTTTTTTGTGCATTTTTTTGTGTTTTTTGTACTTTTACGTTTTGCACTATTAACTTCGATATGTTCTCCCCAGTAATACTTGGATACATTGAGCATAGGTATGTACATGATTGCGCTTTCTTACAGCGCACTGATATGCCCAGGGCTCGATCGGCTCGAAGAGGCGTCACCATGTGACGCGCACGCCGTGCGTGTCGCATATGATGTGTCTCCCGATCAGGTATGTCCTCTCACGATGTTCTAAGCTTCATACTTGCCTCCACTCTCCCCTTTTTTAGCATATGTATCCAACATTCGAGTACATGGGGATTTATTTCACTTTATTTCACATTATGATTTCTATTTTCAGTTTTGCCTATGTGTCATAACTTACGATTTGGTGTTGATGGTGGCACGTCTGGCCCGCCCATGATGACGGGTCAGTGACGTCATCGACAAGTGACCAAACGCTCGAGTTGAAGAGAGTATTTAACACATGGCTAGAGTATTGTTTGTTGTCTTGATAAAGGTCCACTTAGGACCGAAACGTTGACCTGACCTAGTTTGTTTATTACCATAATAAAAGATTTAAAAGTCCCACGGGTGCTGCCCCAATTCTTTCATTTTTATATATATATATGTATATATATGTATGTATATGTATATATATGTGTTCACAGATAATGGTGAACAAGACCATCTGGACCATCACATGACTTTTTAATTTGTCGAACAAATTCATTGTCTTTAATGGTCAACATTTAGACTCCCATGAGAGCCTTCCTCAAGACAACCAAACAATTATAAAAGGTGGACTTATATACATTAATTATAATGAAAGGCACCAAACAAAATCAGTGACATCACCATTCAGACATCACAGTGTGACTTACCAGGCAGATATGTATTACTAATAAATAAACCCAAAAAGATTAAAATACTAATACTGTAGAACATTTCTAATATTTCAATTAGATATACGTGTTAGCGCTGTTACTTCCTAAACCATGATAACGTAACATCCTGAGGATAATTATAAATCGTATCCTATCGCTAAACCCAATGTATCCAGTCTAACTTTGTGTATGAAGGGAAACAAGCCATACAGAATTTCAATTAATCACCATAATCATGTGCAATAACAGTGTTCAAATAGGTGATTGCATTAGTGTAAAAAGCATTCATGTGTAACTTATGCAAGTGAATACACTGCATCTTGTCTGAGCTCCATTCATAAATTGTAATTTGTAATACTGTTTCACCCCTGACTCGACATGTTCTGCTGCTCTTGCAGACAACACGGAGAGTGATTTTGAGGCTTGTCTCAGTAGGTATGAAATTCCAAGCAAGTATTATCAAATAATCAACATAGGAATTGCTTGTTTATACATATATAATATTATAGACCCCCGACTCGACGTGTGCTGCAGCTCCTCAGACAGCATAGTTACCCCCCCCCCCCCCCCAATAAAACACATTGAGGTCAGCGTGGCTATGTCAGTGATTTTGTTGGGGGCCTTTCATTATGATTCACAGTAGATAAGGCCACATTTATATTTATAAACCTGTTTCTGGTTCTCTGTCGGCCCAGGGTGGCAGGGGAACAGATGCAATCTATGTCAGTGAATCTCCACAAGCCAACGATCACTGCAGCGAGATTCACAGAGGTGGTGATTTGGACAGCAGGATTCACTGGTGTCATGTTGAAGACGGTATTCCGTTTGATTTGGTATCTGTCATGGCCACAATGCTGTACATCAGGCTCTGCTCTGCCTGCTAAGCGTGTTCAGTTGTGTCCTGCACTGACTGGATATCATCTAGTTATCACAGCCCTACTAACTTCCACATGGGGGTTGGTATTCGTACGAGCAGTTTCTATATTTCCATCTCCATTTAAGTTGTATCTCCACGTTATTAATATCCAATGTTTTTAATGTTCACTGTTTATTTTGCTCACCTTTCAATGTTTATTTTAAACATAAGGATATATAGAATTTGAGTTACTATCTCATGTCACGCACATTTGGGTCACTGATGACATCACAATTATATGAGGAAACCACTTTTGCTATATCTATCTAGTTTTGTTTATTTGTCACAACCTTTTACCCAGGTCACTGCCAACTTTCTCTTTATTTGCTTTTTTATATTTTCCTCTCAGCCTGGTCCCAGGTGCCATCTCTGAGCAATGGGCACCTCATTACCATAAGAAATGATAAGGTTGTCTGATTTTTTTTTTTTAATGATGAGGTACCACTAAGTGTAATATTTAGGGTCTTATAGCCTGTTATTTTGTCACGCACAATAATTTTACTCAGTGGAAATTAACCAAAAGATTAGGGGCTCGATTTAAAGGCAGCCGTTAGCCAAAATCACTAACGGGTGCATTAAGTGTCATGTTGCAATTCAAAGACCCGTCTAAACAACAGCTAACGGCAGTTGCACAATCCTTACGGCCGATACACTTGCGTGCATTCAGACGCATGGAACAACATACCCCAGAGCTATTCAAAGGCTTGCGGTACTGGTAACGGCTGAAAAAAAGACACACCTAACGGCTAAAAGTTAAGACCCACTTTTCACACACGTTAGACACTTAACGGCCAAAACGAAACACCCGTTACAGAGGAAAAGACACAAAAGGCTTACCGCACAACCATGTAAATGGGAAAATTAACCCGTGCAATGCCAAAACAACACAAAAACATGCACACACAACACAAATCACTACACACACAACAACAACCAACACCACAGGGACAACGACACACAAAAAAAACAACAACACAGCATGGCACGGAACAATGGGGGTTATCACACAAAGCGGACACCTGCAAATACAAGCTCACCTGGCCAACATCAACACGCCACCTGCACCCCACAAATGCACACCCGCAAATGGCACACACAGAACAAGCACAACACACCACATCTTATAACACACACACACCTGCTAACACTTACCTGGACAAAAACAACACACCATTGGTCAGCACTCACCTCATCACCACACCTACACAACGCCCTAGCAAGTACTTAAAGGGACAACTCAACACACTCACTTGTGGCTTGTTTTCCACTCAGGGAGGGAGAGAGAGAGATAGAGAGAGATAGAGAGATAGAGAGAGAGAGAGAGAGAGAGAGGTAGAGAGAGAGAGAGAGAGAGAGAGACAGATAGAGACAGACAGAGAGAGCAAACAGTATGTTGGGTTACATATTGTTGCGAAGGCTGCGGAGAAGGCGTGCAAGGGAGAGAGCTGGGGAACATCAGCAACCTCCAAGCACGCCTCATCAACAGCCTCCACCTGTTGCAAGTGAGGAGGCTCTGGCTCAGCAGCCACACAGGAGCCCATCCCCACCCGGAGGACACCTGCCTGCAGATGCACAGCTGCAGCAACAGGATGCTCCCCAGCTGCCACAGGGACCCCTGCAGCAGCCCAGGATGCATAGACGACCACCAAGGCCCAGGGTATACCGCCCAAGAGTCACTCTCTTTGGAATGACCGATGACGAGGTTATTGATCGCTACAGGTTGAGGCCACACAGCATCATAGCCCTGTATGAGGTCATCAAGGAGCAGGTGGATCCCATATGCACCCATAACCATGCTCTAACTGGCCTTCAAAAACTCCTGTGTGCCATACACTTCATGGCAAGTGGCGCCTTTCAGTCGACAGAGGGTTACGCATCTGGCATGTCCCAGGCCACAATCTCCAGGGTGCTGGCCCAGGTCTTGCCAGCCCTCAAAGCCAAGGCCAGTACCTACATACATTTCCCCATCACCGATATGGAGTGGACACATCTGAAGCAGGGCTTCTATGCAAGGGGAGGCATGCCCAGGGTCATGGGTGCAATAGATTGCACCCATGTCCGTATCAAAGCACCAGCACGTCAGGGACATATGTTCCTGAACCGCAAAAACTTCCACTCCATGAATGTGCAGATGGTGTGTGACAGCAACCTGGCCATCATGAATGTCTGTGCGAAATTTCCCTGGAGCTGTCACTATTCACATATACTCAGAAATTCATCTGTGCAGAGGGATTTCGAAAATGGGACCTATACAGGCGGATGGCTTCTGGGTGAGTTAACAGCACCAAATGACACCACATACACATGTGCTAGTACGTTCACCACAGAAAACATTATTCACACAATATGTGCTCCTTGTCACACCATGTCACTCACTTTCCACAGGTGATGCTGGCTATGGATGCAAGCCATGGCTCCTCACCCCGGTCGCCAATCCCCAAAACAATGCCCAGGAACGATATAACCAGGCTCATGCCAGAACACGGAATGCCATTGAGCGGACCTTCGGCCTCCTCAAGTCCCGATTCCGATGTCTGGACCACTCGGGGGGAGCATTGCAGTATGCACCAGGCAAGGTCTGCCACATCATCGTGGCATGTGCCATCCTACATAATATCGCGGTGGACACCAGACTCATCGACGATGTCCATCCCCCACCCAGACCTGAAGACCCTGTGGATATCGTTGAGTGTGAGGAAACCCCAACAGGGATGCAGACAAGGGACAGATTGATCAGGGATCACTTCTGCTGTGAGTATAATACATGTATGCACACAATCCATGCATACACACCCACCACAACACACATGTTCTGTTTCACCCCACAGGATCAGTGACACAGCCCTCACACTGGCTGCAGTATGGACCACCAGCATCAACTATTCCGTGGACCAGTCAGATTGGGCCTAGAGATTCCGAATACATCTGACAACCTGTCGTCCATGTTGATACTGCTACCTCAAGGATATCATGCATGCCCCCCCTGGAAACCAAGGTACAACACTTTAACCTTGTTCAGCATATCCCACAGCTCCCTAGGCACCAGCTAAAGTGTTCTGCTAGGATCAGACCCATAGCAACCATGGTACCCCTGTAGCAAGGGAGTCTCATCCAAGCCAATGCATCGGATAGAACTCTGTCATATAAGGGGTTCAGGGGGCATTTGTGGGGACATGGGACCAGTAGCTTGCTACAGTTGAAGAAAGCAGCAGAGGGGTGGATCAACAGTAATAGTGTGTTACACAACATGGAGCTCATGAAATGTGGATCACATCTCCATGGACACCATGCTGTCCTGTGTGTGTGTGTGTGTGTGTGTGTGTGTGTGCAGTGATATGTGCCCCAGAAAGAAATACACACATTAACAAATATGTCCTACTAGCTCCATGAACCAAACATATTTGGCCTGTCTCTGACAGTGGCAGCCCAAATATATTGTTGTCAGGAAGCTATTAGGACATATTTGTTGATGTGTGTAACCGTGTCAGGGGCAAATATCCCTAACGATGGTTAACATCCCCTTAGTTCCCCCCATGATGGTTCATAGACCAGTACACAACACATTACAAAGCAGTGGTTTGTGTAGACTTATGTAACGGGAAAGATTAAGAGGATCATGATGTTGTAGCTGTTGCATGACAATCACTTCGAGGGTGATGTTCCAAATCCTGTCCTCTTGTCCCACAGGCATCCATAGCACGATCCATCCTTGAACAGAGGAGTTTCCATATGACTGGACTGAAGTCTGGACAACACTTCCATGAAGCTCACCCCTTGGCGTTTCAAGTGATTGTGTTGGTGATGCAATGTTTGACCTGATGTTCACAGCAACCTCTACTGGAACATTCACATATGGACACAAATTAATGTGTGTACTAACATCCAGGTATCAGACCTGTACAGTAAGACTTCTCATACACAGATGCCAAACTATGTGGACAACACATGAGCAGTTCACTAGCATTTCTAATGTATTCCTATTTAGTTCAGATGTACCTTTTTGTGCTCATACAAGTGTTTAATGCATATTGGCTAAATACACAAGAAACATCACTACTCAATCCGTGTCTGTATGAATGAATGTTGGATCAAACACCTGTCAATGTGGAACTGTACCCAAGGCTTGAGTATCCCTCATACAAAGGAAGGCATGATTTACATCACAGGAGTCCACTAGTTGCCTGACCATGAGTGGACTTTGTGATGTATACATGCAATGACATGATGGCAGTGATACACTGATGTGTGTTGTGAGTGTTTAGCTGGTGATACAGGGGACACACTTCCACTGTGATGTGATGTCCATGGTTTGTGTGTTGCTCAATATAATCAATGTCCTGAGATTGCTGTAGGTTGTCATATCTCAGTACATGGGCTACATCAACAAAAACAACCATGTGGACAAGTGTTATCACTGGTGAAGTGTGTTATAACCTTAGTTAAACAACAACACAACTTAAAGGGATAGTAAACCCTGAAAATAAGTTTATTTCACATTGTAGCCCTTTAAAAAACATGAAAAATTATATCAGTCTTATCTACCAAACATATATGATTTGGGAGATAAGACTTATATCATTTTACATGTTTTTTTAAGGGCTACAATATAGAATGAACTTATTTTCAAGGTTTACTATCCCTTTAATACATAAGCCAATGCTCAGTCTAAGGTTCCAATGTGCGTGCTACACAATGAAATCTTAGGAAGATCATTGGGTTATGCAGTAAGTTAGGCTGTGATTCAAACTCCTGTTGTGCAACTGACTTGCTGGAGAACACAATGCTCACCCTAGGATCACAATGTGTAACACACACATTGAGATCCTAGGGTGTACATTGTGTTCCCCAGTATGTCAGCTGCACAATAGAATTTTGATTTAAAGACCATATTGATGCATGTTCAATCTGTCCTGCTTGTTATTTCCCTGCTAAGACGCATAGCTGTTAGTTTGGTTTTCCCCTCAAACACAACAATTGCTGCAGACGAATGTTCAGTGTTGCACCAGTTGTTGTGCTAAGGGGTATGTTCTGATCAAATCTGACACACATCATGGCCATGTAACACTGTTGTGTTATATGGCTACAGGGATGGGTTGCCAGGTGAATTTGAACAACGGTGTGGGTGTGTGTGAACCCATGTTGTAACATCACACAAACATTTCCCCCAGGCAGGAGTTGAGTTCACTGCATTGTTTGGCAATGCATTGGAGACAACCCTGCCACCCAATCTATAAGTGAATACACAGCAGATCAGACAGGATTCAAAAGCACAATTTTCATTTATTGAGGGGGCAGATGACAGGTTGGGCCTTTCATTTTTTTTTTTTTGGGGGGGGGCCTTAGACTTGGTGCCAGAGGTGGATGCCGTGGCTGATTGCCTTGTCACCCTCTGTCCCCTAGGTGTGGCTTCTGGGGTAACACTGGAAGGGGTGGTGGGTGCAGTGGACCCCTCTGTGGAACGCAGGTTCTCCCTCTCCTTCCTCAGGTTCTCCCTGCGGTTAATCTCTCGCAACTCCACGAGCACCTGTGCAAACATGTCCATCATCCCCGTATGGATCTGGTGGAGTTGTGTGTTCCCCCTGGCAACCTCTGACTCCAGAGCTTGGATTCTGGTCTCCAACCTGTTCGTGTTCCTCCGGGATTCCCTCCAGTTCCTCGTGAGGTTGTCGTTGGTGGCGTGGGTTGCCCGGAGCTGTCCTCTTTGAAGGGCCATGCACTCAGCCTCCAGATCTGGGGTGCGTTGACTGCTGGAGATGGGAGTGGCCGGTGACACATGTGCTGTTTCCCCAGCTTCAGCTGTCTCCTCAGCTTCTGTTTCCCCAGCTTCAGCTGTCTCCTCAGCCTCTGTTTCCCCAGCTTCAGCTGTCTCCTCAGCCTCTTTTTCCCCAGCTTCAGCTGTCTCTTCAGCCTCTGTTTCCCCAGCTTCAGCTGTCTCCTCAGCCTCTATCTCCCCAGCCTCTGCTGTCTCCTCTGCTGGTACTGGGTGTGCTGTGGCTGCTACTGCTGTTTGTGTTGGTGGAGTGGCTTGCACAGACGGTGTGTGGGTGCCCACCACATCAAGGGACCCACTGCTGCCCACTGATGTCTGTGCTGGTTGAGGTGGTGGGGTGAACAAGTCCCTTGGCTGAGGGCGCTGGGGCTCCCCAATCAGGCCCAGGTGTTGGTAGTCAAGTGGCCAAGGGTCATACCTTGGCCAGTGGTAGGTGCTTGGCCCCCACCTGGGATCATACCTGGGGCCATGCTGGGGAGCCATCTAGGAGGGTAGATCCATATCGGTGGAATATGGCCCATATTGGCTGGTGGCCACATTCCCGGGCAGCCATTGCCTCCCTGGTGGTGGTGGTGGTGCTGCTGCTGGAGGGTAATAGCTCCCTGAATCCAGCCGCTGTACATCTGTGGAGCATCCTGTGGTGGGGCAGGCAGTTGAGGGGCAGGCAGTTGAGAGGCAGGCAGTTGAGAGGCAGGCAGTTGAGGGGCAGGCAGTTGAGAGGCAGGCAGTTGAGAGGCAGGCAGTTGAGAGGCAGGCAGTGGTGATGCAGCTAGTTGGGGAGGAGGTGTGGTACTTGTAGACGGTTCCCAGTGGCTAGTCCCCTCCTCTATATCCTCCTCACTGGGTGGTGTGGTCGGCTCCTCCACGGGCTCCTGATGTGATGGAGGCCCATAAGCTGTGTGGAGAATTGAGATTGTGTGATTAGTAAACGTAGCCATGATGGGATTAATGGGATACTAATACATGAAATGCAGAAAGGGAAATATATGTTTTGTGGTTTATCACCCTGAGTGAAACAAGGGTACTCCCACTGCTGGAGGGGGTTTCTGTTCAAAAAGTCTCCCAGCTCAGAATAGAATTGCTTTGGTGCTATATCCCAGTGGCCTGAAGTTGTACATTGGCACTGTTGCTACATTATCCTATGAGAATTTATTGCGTCTGGACGTAAGCTGTCCATAGGATGGTCTAGCAACATCGCCATTGTAGAGTTCCAGGACACTGTGATATTGCCCCTGGAGTAGTCAACTATGAGCTGTGCTACATTTTGAATGAAACACCTTTCAGCAGTGGGAATACCCTTGTTTTGCTCGGGGGATGAACCCTGCAATATATTTTTCTTTTCACATGTTAGGTATTACTATCCCTTTAACGGAATAGCAATGGTTAATTTCACCATGATGTAATATTGTAGGCATTGTAAGAGATAGGTGTGGATCGATGTTAGTCCTATCCCTCCAACCCACATGGTTAGACAGATATTGCTCTATTTGACAGTCATTTTGACATGTTTGACAGTCATTTCACCACACGGAGGCTCTTCAGCAGAGCCTAAATTGCCCCATTCAGAGATGTAAACTTCATTGGAATGGTGAACAGAGTTTGCTTGCAAACCTGGCACACTTTGTTGACCATCTCAAAGATGAATTGCCCATCTCTGAATGGGGCAATTTAGGCTCTGCTGAAGAGCCTCCGTGTGGTCTAATGACTGAAATCTCCAGCTGTCAAATAGAGCGATATCTGTCTAACCATGAGGGTTGGCGGGATAGGACTAACATGGATCCACATGTTGGTGAAATTAACAATTGCTATGCCATTACAGTTACATACAAGGAGAAATGGTCATATATGCATGTGGATGTGTGCCTTTCATATGGATATGAATATATCCTTTCCAGATATGAAGCCAGAGATCATTTCAGTAGGTGTGATTGCCTTACTGGCTATATATGTGCACCCATCAAAATATACATTGGATTGATATGATGGATATGAACATACCTTGTATATCCCATCTACGTAGGGTGGGATATACTAGGTATGTGTATTTGGATGGTATCAATGTATGTTAGTTTCTGATGGATGCACATATCTGGCTAGTAGGGCAATCACAGGCAGTGAGATGATCTCTGGGTTCACATCGTGTTGGGACATATTTGGAGCCATTTGAAAGGTACATATCTGACCATTTTCCTTTGTGTGCATATGTTTTTTGAACAGATGTGCAGTGGGAATCAAGTGTTATTCAACCCTATCTTCTTAGCTGATCCCGTCCAATTCACAATTTTTCATTACTTGACAGGTGACTCTCTGGTTGTCAGGATCATATCCTATGCATTGCATTGTAGGGCATGGGATACCACCCTGGCAATCAGAGATTGATGAACTGGACAGGATCCTGTCCATGTCGTGTGTTCCAGTTGAATCCTGAAGGGCAACAATCACGCCAGTAGTGAGGGATATCTCTGATTGAGGCCTGTTTTTCTTTGAGTATGAGCCCATCCATACTTCTGAGTGAGGCAACCGTACTCAATCCGAGATATCTATCATTCATGACCTGTTGGTGACCAAGGTACAATGGTTGATATTTGGTTCCCATGTGTATCCTGCAAACAGTGTCTGGTGTACCATGCATCCATGGCATCAGCACCCCTGAGGATCCATGTGGGAATCAGATGTGAGATATGTCATTTGAAGTTAGAGTAAATGATTGCAGACACAACACCAAGGCCTACTTTTTCCCCCTTTAATTCTGGGGTATTGTTTGAGGCCTGTGTGTTGCACATACAAGCAGTTATTCTCAGTGCCACTGTGATGTGTGACCTGCTCCATCCTTTTTGTGATTCAGTAAGCGGTGTTGTCGACATGATGGAGTGTACATGATGCTGACTTCTCCAGTGATCTCATTTCCCCATTTCCAGTGTTTTCTATGGAGTGTATACGATGGGACCTTAGCAACTTGATTCATGTTATTGCATATTCTCCATAGGCTAACACTGGTATTGGTGAAATGAGGATGTGTAAGGGTGAATTTCTCTCCACCATGTGTTTGTCACCGCTTAGTGAATGTCCCCTGTGTAGCATGTGATCGTTGGCCTATTGACTTGATTGTTGTCTGGTTAACCCTTTGAGTCCCAGAGGGGTTGCCAAAGCATTGTTGATCGATGCATTGATGATCCCTCTAGCACTCGAGGGGTTAAGTGCTGACATCCCAGCGGGGACATGGGTGACATTGTGTGTGAACAGTGATGACATTCGACATTTTGAACAGCATGGTTTGTGTATTGTGTGTGATGAGCACAGCGACAGGAGGGTTGAAGTAGGACTTGGCAGGTTTGTTCCAAGTTGGACCTTAATATTTGTCCTTGTGTTGTGTCCTGTTTTTAACCCTCAGTGTGCTGTGTTGGTGCAGTTGTGTGCATGAATGATGGGCATGTGTTGAGGTGTGAGTGTGTGTGCAGCTGGTGTTGGTTGCTGTAGTGTGTTGTTCTATAGTGTTGCACTTACCGGTAGTGTGGAGGGTCCTCTCATCCCCAGTGTCAGCTCCTCCAACAACCCCCTCGATCAGGGTTGGGGACATATTCTGGCGCACCATCTCCTCCCAGCCGCAGAAGGTGATAGGGACAGGTGGGCCACCTCCAGTGCCTCGGGCGTGCTTGGCGAGTTCGGAGAGCTTGTTCTTGACCACCCTCCGGCAGTCGCCCCATCGCTTTTTGATGGACTCCACGTCCCGCCTGCATGGAGCCACCGCGTTGACCCGGCTGCAGATCTGGTTCCAGGCTGCCTTCCTTCTCGCTGACAGGCCAGGGACCTTCGCTGTCGGGTGGAGAACACTCTGCCTCTCCAGGACAGCTTCCACAAGAGCCGTGTTCTCCTCCTCGGTATACTTTGGGTCTCTGATCCTGGCCTCGTCAGCTCCGGCATGGGATGACTCAGAGCCGGAGTGCCCTGCCTGGTCTGACCCTGACTGTGTGGGGTGCTCCCCAGCAACTACCCCTCGTCCCACTGCAGGTTCTGTCCCTGTCCTGCGTGTTCCTGCTCTTGTGGGCCGGGTCCCCCTCCGCCCTGTGGATCTCCCTCTCCCACCCCTGCTCTGCTGAGGGATCCCCTCCTGAGCTTCCTCCTCCTCCTCCACTACTCTCCCCATCCCTCTCTCCTGTCCTCCTCTCCTCGCCATCATTCACCCAGTCACACCCAGGCACTCCCACAGGCCCTCACAGACACACTCGATCCACTCACTCTCTGTCACACACTTTCACTCCCAGATTCACACTGTCAAAAATAAAAGTAAAATGTGTGAGGTGTTATAAAATAAAAGGACTATGTGTATGTATGTGTATGTGTTTGTGTTTGTATGTGTGTATGTAATATGTGCAAAGGTGTGCTATGTGTCGTATTCTGTGCAATGCTCTCCTCTCTCCAAACTCCAAAACTCCTCTACCTCCAATGAACGCTCCTGTCTCCCTCTCTCTAATGACTATCCTCCGCTCCTGGGTCCTGATATCTGGCTCTGAAGAACTCGATAACAGACAGTGTGTGCCGGTTATTTTTGGGTATATATAGGTGTATTTGAAGTTATTTGATACATTGGGGCTTTGTGATTGGCTGTGTGTTTGAATTTGTTTTGGCATCAATCATGGTTGCTTGACAACAGCAGCCGTTATGTTAGATGTTGTTTTGAGCTCAGTTATCGTGTGATTTGGCCGCCCGTTGTGCATTAACATGAGCGACAACGGGTTTTGTGTTACGTGTTTTTTGTGTGCCTGCGCTCGATAGCTATTCTCGTAGAGTACCTATTGAATCTGCCGTAACTCCTGTATTATTTGCGAGCGATGTGCCTTTTTCACTTAGCGGCTGGTTTAACGGTTGCCTTTAAATCTAGCCCTAGTTCGGATGTGAAGGTGCTGCTTATTTGTTTATTTTATTTTACTTGCCTTTTATTTCTTTACAGCGCACTTGCCTTTTTAGCCTTTGTTCATCCTTGTGATTTCTATTTTTCTAGTACTGAGTCTCTTATTTAGTGTATTATTCTGAACTAGTTGAACAGCCCGTTACACGGGCCACAGTGCCTCTGGCAGCCGGTCGCGGGTCTCCCGTGCCTCGGCTGATACAGAGCCTCTGTCAGCCGGTCGCGGGGCAGTCACACGCAGTGGAGACTGCCCGCGCCTCGTCTGATACAGAGCTGGACGCTCCTTCGGAGCTCCCAGCTCTGTATCAGCCGCAGCGCGGGCAGTCTCTACTGCGTATGACTGCCGCACGCGCAGCAGTGTCTACTGCGCATGTCGGGCGTTACACACAACTTGGCAAATTATTATATAGGATAGGTTTGGTTTATTGACATTTTGACACCGATGTCTACAATTCTAATTCAGTGGTACAGATGGAGCTACTACTCATACAACGTTTTTAGGGCTTGATACCATTGTCCCCGGCAAAATTGTCAGGAGGGGAAAAATGGATACCGAATGGGACACACACAGTGTTACCACAGATATCGAATTGCCCTTACAACAGGAACCACGATGAACTTTTGGACACAGAACCTAACTTGCGGCCCAACATTAGTTGTGTTTTTTTGTTAGTCCCATAATGCACACTAAATAGCATGAGAAATGAGATCAAAGGAAACCAGCTTGCGCTCTGTGTTTGACACACTGTCAAACACCAAGAGTGAGCTGCAAACACAGTCACCCTCCCAAACATTAACCCTCCCCTTACCCTACACTTCCCAGCCAATCAGCTTGAAGCTGGAGTGATGACTAGTGATGATCGAGCACCCCGATGCTCGGGTGTTCGGGTGCTCTGGCCGAGCGCCCCCGGAGGCTCGAGTGCTCGGCCGAGCCCCCGAGCCCCATTGAAGTCAATGGGAGGACTCGAGCATTACACCAGGCACCCCCTGCTCTGATGAGGGGAGGGTGCCTGGTTCATAGGAAAAGGTCAGAAAATGATGGAAACACCACAGAAATGGTTCAGGGACAGCATAGGGAGGATGTCTGGATGCATCTTGGACTCCAACGTCGCTGCTGGGAAAGATGTTTCGCCCGTAGTACGCCATTTTTACAGACTGACCGTAAAACACACAAAAAGGAAGATAAAAACGATTGTAGGCGAAAAATTGTTACCAAACAGTATTTGCTGTATATTTACTTGTATATCATCTGCAAATTCTGCAAAAAATTTCATCGATTTTTCGGAACTGGGGCCATGATTAAGAGGGAAACGTGCGCAGCGTAAAGCAGGTGTTCAACGTGGTTATGGCCCGGGTAAGGTACAGCATTCAGGAACGGAGGCCGCAGCTACCACAGGTTTTACAACATGTCCTTTGCCCTTGTTAAGGCCAAAATTTATAGTCGGAACAGTGGGGTCTGATCCATTGAGTAAAAGTGACGAAGTGACTTAGTGGATGAAGCCAAGAACTACCTTCTGCTCTGTCGAACACCCCAGCCCTATTTAATTCAATGGGAGGACCTGAGGCACTCCGATACAACCTGTATATCACAAAATGGAGGGCCTCATTCACATTGTGGTACAATAGTTCAGGTAGTGGTCCAACACTCATAAAGCCTATGCACTAAGTGAAAGGGCTGCCAAAAATTAGACTGAAATGTCACTCCAATACACCCTTTATTACACATAAAGGAGGGCATCATACACAGCCTTGAAAAATTAGGATTAATGGCCTGCTGGTGACCCTCTAAAACATTAGGGGCAAAGGCATGCCGCTAAGCTGACCATCTAAAACATTAGGAATGAGGGTCTGCTGCTGAGCCGACCATCTAAAACATTATGGGTGAGGGTCTGCTGCGGAGCTGACCATCCTAAACATTATATGCGAAGGCCCGCTAGTGAGCTGACGCTATAAAACATTATATGAGAGGGCCCGCTAGAGAGCTGACCCAATAAAACATTATATGAGAAGGCCCGCTGGTGAGCTGACCTATACAAAAATTGTCAAACCGGGCCCGCTGGTGAGCTGGCCCTATATAAAAATTATATCACAGGGCCCGCTGGTGAGCTGGCCCTATATAAAAATTATATCACAGGGCATATGGAAGAGGAGGAGGAGGATGAGAAGATTAAGAGTCAACCATATACCTGTTTTTTGGGTGGAAGGGGTGAATGGGAATACAGAGTATTCCCATCATTGTAAATAACATATCTAAAGTGACTTTATGTTCACCCGGGGCTTTCCTCCAGTGGAGTGGAGAAGTCAGGGGAAATCCAGGCCTTGTTCATTTTTATAAGTGTCAACCTATCAGCATTTTCGGTGGAAAGGCGGATACGCTTATCTGTTATGATGCCACCAGCCGCATTAAATACCCGCTCAGACAGAACGCTGGCGTCAGGGCAGGCCAGCACCTCCAAGGCGTAGAGTGCCAGTTCATACCACGTGTCCAGCTTGGACACCCAGTAGTTGTAAGGCACAGAGGGATCATTGAGGACGCTGACACGGTCTGCTACGTACTCCTTCACCATCTTCCAAAACTTTTCCCTCCTTGTGACACTAGGCTGCGCATCAGGGTGAGGGTGCTGGCGGGGTGTCATGAAGGTGTCCCACGCCTTGGAGAGTGTTGCCCTGCCTTTGTCGGAACTGCTGTGTGCTCCCCTTTTCTCCCCTTCTCGGTTGGCCAAGGTAGCACGTACTCTGCCGCCAGCGTTGTCAGATGGAAAATTTTGGAGCAATTTTTCGACAAGAACCTTCTGGTATTGCACCATTTTGCTTGTCCTCTCCACCGGAGGAATGAGAGATGAGAAATTCTCTTTGTAGCGGGGGTCCAGAAGGGTGAACACCCAGTAATCCGTGTTGTCTAAAATGCGTATAACGCGTGGGTCACGGGAAAGGCAGCCTAACATAAAGTCAGCCATGTGTGCCAGAGTACCAACAGGCAAGATTTCGCTGTCCTCACCAGGAGGATGACTCTCAATCTCCTCATCCTTTTCCTCCTCTTCTGCCCACCCACGCTGAAGAGATGGAACTAAAGTTCCATGGCTACCCTCTGTAGCGGAGGCAACCGTGTCTTCCTCCTCCTCCTCCTCCTCCGCCTCCTCCAATTGTCGCTGAGAAGACGAAGTGAGGGTGCTCTGGCTATCACCTTGTGTAAGCTCTTCCTCCCCCATTTCCACCTCTTCCACATGCAAAGCGTCGGTTTTAATTGTGAGCAGCGAGCGTTTCAGTAGACAGAGAAGTGGGATGGTTACACTGATAATAGCGTTATCGCCGCTCACCATCTGTGTCGATTCCTCAAAATTGCGTAAAACCTCACAGAGGTCTGACATCCATTCCCACTCCTCACTTCTGATTAGAGGAAGTTGAACGGAGAGGCGACGACCGTGTAACAGCTGGTACTCCACTACTGCCCTCTGCTGCTCACAAAGCCGGGCCAACATGTGGAAGGTGGAGTTCCAGCGCGTGCTCACGTCACACAGCAGCCGGTGAGCTGGCAATTGTAAGTGCTGCTGCAGCTTCAACAGGCCGGCTGAAGCTGTAGATGACTTACGGAAATGTGCACACACGCGGCGCACCTTTGTCAAGAGATCATGCAAATTGGGGTAGGTTTTTAGAAATCGCTGAACCACTAAATTAAATACATGCGCTAGGCATGGTACGTGTGTGAGCTTGCCGAGCTCCAAAGCCGCCACCAAGTTACGCCCATTATCACACACAACCATGCCTGGTTGCAGGTTGAGTGGCGAGAGCCACTGCTCGGTCTGGTGACTAATCCACTGCAACAGCTCTGAGGCCGTGTCCTGTTTGTCCCCAAGGCAGATCAGCTTCAGCACGGCCTGTTGACGCTTCCCCACTGCAGTGCTACACTGCTTCCAGCTACCGGCTGATGGGTGAGTGGCGCTGCGCGCAGAGAATTCGGAGGTGGAAACGGAGGAGGAGGAGCCAATAACGTAGGTGGTGGCGGAAACCCTGATGGAGGTAGGGCCCGCAATCCTCTGCGTGGGTAGCACCTGTGCCATCCCAGGGTCCGAGTCGCTCCCAGCCTCCACGACATTCACCCAGTGTGCCGTCAGGGAAATGTAGCGTCCCTGGCCACAAGCACTTGTCCATGTGTCAGTCGTTAAGTGGACCTTCCCAGTAACTGCGTTGGTCAGGGCACGGGTGATGTTAAGGGACACATGGTGGTGTAAGGCGGGGACGGCACACCGGGAAAAGTAGTGGCGGCTGGGGACTGCGTACCGAGGGACAGCTGCTGCCATCAGGCTGCGGAAGGACTCAGTGTCCACAAGCCTAAATGGCAGCATTTCGATGGCCAGTAATTTGGAAAGGTGTGAGGTTAGTGCTATGGGCTGTGGGTGGGTGGCTGGGTATTTTCGCTTGCGCTCAAATGCCTGGGGTAACGACATTTGGACGCTGCGCTGGGACAGGGAAGTGGATGTGGCCGCTGATGGTGCTTCAGATGGTACAGGTGCAGGGCGGGAGGTATGCGGGCCTGCGCCTTCGACAGGCGATTGGCCGGCACCGAAAACAGGGGAAGAGGAGGCAGTGGTGTGGCCTGCAGACACAGATTGGCGATCCGGGCGTTCCTCCCACTTATTACGGTGTTTGGATGCCATGTGTCGGATCATGCTGGTGGTGGTGAGGTTTCTAGTGTTCATGCCTCGGCTCATTCTGGTGTGGCACAGGTTGCAAACTACAATTTTTTTGTCGTCCGCACTTTCCTTAAAAAAACGCCATACCGCGGAACACCTAGTCCTTGGCAAGGGAGATTTACGCAAGGGGGTGCTCCGTGGAACATTTGCGGGCCGGTTTGGTGCGGTCCGCCTTCTTTCTTTAGCCACACCACTGCCTCTTCTAGCCTGTTACGGTGCTGCAGATAGCTCACCCTCAGGACTGCTGTCATCGCTCGGCTCTCCACCTTCCCAGGTGGGGTCAGTGACCTCATCGTCCACCAAGTCCTCCTCCACTTCCTCACTCTGATCATCCTCCTCATTTCTTGATCCCACCACATCCTCAGTCATTGACAACTGTGTATCATCCTCCTCATCAAGGTCTTGAGACAGTAATTGTGGTTGATTTGATGGCAACTGTGTCTCATCATCATCATCCACTTCCTTTGACCTTAAATGCCGTTCCCCTCTGTCATCTTCTTGTGATTGGGTACCCTCTAGAGGTTGTGAATCAGGGCACAAGATCTCATGTTCCTCTGCAAGCATGCTTGGAGAGAGGTTCAAATCAAGGATTGGTGATGAGACGAGCTCCTCACTATATCCCAGTGTGGGATCACTTCTTTGGCCAGACCCTCTATGGTGGGAGGAAGGATGATCAGGGTGAGGATTATGTTGACCAGACTCTTGGCTAGTGAGAGTGGACTTGGTGGAAGACAGGGTGGTGCTTAACCGACTGGAAGCAGTATCAGCTGAAATCCAACCGACCACCTGTTCGCAGTGGTCTGACCTCGAGAGTGATGTCCTGCAACGCCCTGTAAACTGAGAGATGAAGCTAGGTATGGTGGATGTCTTTCTGTCTTGTGCTCTGGCACCAGGCACAGTTTCTACGCGTCCTGACCCGCGCCCTGAACTATCAGGATCACGTCCACTTCCCCCTCCCTTTTTACCCGCCTTCTTCATATTAAACGGAATATATGCCGCTAATCTGCGGCTAGGCACACGAAACAGAATGTGACGCTAATCTGCGGCTAGGCACAGTGAACGGAATATGTGACGTTAATTTGTGAATTTGCACACTAAACAATATGTGACGTTAATTTGTGAATTTGCACACTAAACAATATGTGACGCTAATCTGCAGCTAGGCACACGAAACAGAATGTGACGCTAATCTGCGGCTAGGCACAGTGAACGGAATATGTGACGTTAATTTGTGAATTTGCACACTAAACAATATGTGACGTTAATTTGTGAATTTGCACACTAAACAATGTGACGCTAATCTGCGGCTAGGCACACGAAACAATATGTGATGTTAATCTGCGGCTAGGCACACTAAACAATATGTGACGCTAATCTGCGGCTAGGCACACGAAACAGAATGTGACGCTAATCTACGGCTAGGCACAGTGAACGGAATATGTGACGTTAATTTGTGAATTTGCACACTAAACAATATGTGACGCTAATCTGCGGCTAGGCACACGAAACAGAATGTGACGCTAATCTGCGGCTAGGCACAGTGAACGGAATATGTGACGTTAATTTGTGAATTTGCACACTAAACAATATGTGACGTTAATTTGTGAATTTGCACACTAAACAATATGTGACGCTAATCTGCGGCTAGGCACACAAAACAATATGTGACGTTAATCTGCGGCTAGGCACACTAAACAATATGTGACGCTAATCTGCGGCTAGGCACACGAAACAGAATGTGACGCTAATCTGCGGCTAGGCACAGTGAACGGAATATGTGACGTTAATTTGTGAATTTGCACACTAAACAATATGTGACGTTAATTTGTGAATTTGCACACTAAACAATATGTGACGCTAATCTGAGGCTAGGCACAGTGAACGGAATATGTGACGTTAATTTGTGAATTTGCACACTAAACAGAATGTGACAATAATCTATGGCTAGGCACACGTTTAAAATGGCCCTTTTTGTCGCTGCGTTGAAAAATATTTGTCCCTGTGCACCTAGTACAATGTCACCTTACTAATATCCCCCCCACAAAAAAAAATGAAATTGTGCCCCCCCAAACAAAATATAAATGCTGCCCCCACACACAACAGTCCTAAAAAGGACTTTTGGGTCTTGAAAGAGTACCAACACTTTTATTCTCCCTACACTGACTTTCCCTGCCTGATCGCATCTCTCCCTGGCTGAGAATGAGCCGAACTCATGAGTCGGGTGCTATACAGCACCCGATCACGGGTTCTGGCCAGCCAATCAGTGTAATGCCAGCAGCCAACATGGCTGCTGGCATTACACTGATGTCAGAGCCTCCCCGCACGTTTATTGGCTGCGCAGCAGCCGCGAAACGTGCGGGGAGGAGACCCAAACATGGCGGGCGAGCACATGCGGTACTCGTACGAGTACCGCCATGTGCCGAGCAGAGCGATGCTCGAGCCGAACCGAGCTTCGGCCGAGCATGCTCGCTCATCACTAGTGATGACCCAAAAAGCTGGGAGCTTATTGGCTAGGAAGTGGGGTTACTATAAGGCACGGTCCATGATCTGTGCAACCCCACATCCTAGCCAATGGGAATTAGTTTTAACAGGGACTGGCCTATTCAAATTTTCCTCAGTGCGCATCGAGCAGTGTCCCGAGAGGTACGCGGATGGGGGATTGTTGTTATTGTTTCCTGATGCCTGCGGCAGTGGCATCAACATCATACGTTTAATACTAGATTTTTTTTTTTTTTTATAATATTTTTTTTTTTCGGGTTCCACACTAAGGTTAAAGAAGTGGAATGAAGAGGAGGACAGATGAAGAAAGAAGATGACAGATGAAGACAGAAATGAGAGATGAAGATAACAGATGAAAGAAGAGAAACATAAAGAACATAGAAGCTTACAGAAGAAGAAATGAAGAAGAAGACCAAGTGCAGAAGACCCCGCTGGACATCAGGATTGCTTTTGTTTTACTTTTTGGAGTTATTTTTTGACTGTTTAACCCTTTGAGTGCTAGTGGGGTATGTAAAGCTGTGTAATGCATCGCATGCCCTACTGACACTCAAAGGCTTCATTTTTTAACATTCACAATCATTTTTGGAACCCTTGCAGTGCTGGAGGGGTACACAAATCATTGTTTACCAATGCACTGTGTACCCCTCTGGAATTGAAAGGGTTACATATTCATTCAAATTATTTTACATTACACACATTTTTTAAAGTACTTTGGATGCATTGATTAGGGGCTTTGGAAAGAAACCATTTTTAGCTAGAGTGTCCCAGTTTCATAATTCTGTGGAGGGATGCCAGGAAGAATTCTGTGGAGGGCTGGCAGGAAGAATATGCAGGGTATAAAGAATGCCGGGTCTCTGGGTATTGAGATCCCGGGAGCTGAAAGGAAGGAGTCCCTCTCCAAATCTGAAGGACAAGCTGTCAGCCGTAAGGCTTCAGAATTTGTCACTGTTTATATGGAAGCCAGAATATCTCCAAATTCTAGTAGCTTCTGAAGAATAGTGCCTCCCTGAAATTGGTTTTGAAGAGCAAAATATTTTCTGCGAAAGCAGGAAGTTTGTCCTCCACATACCCTATAGATATACCATTCAAGTCCTTTAGTTCATTTAGTTCATTAAGGTGTCTGATCAGAGGATCTAAAGCTAAGTTAAATAGGAGAGAGCAAAGTGGACATCCCTGACTTGTGCCATTATATATATAATAGATATACAGTAAGTGAGATCTCTAGTGATAATACAGTCATATTCTCATCATTTGTATTAATATGATTTCCATCCCTATCACTCCATCTGAATTCTACCATAATCTTTATGAGAGACAAATAAGTAAAATTTGTATACTGGGATCCTGAATATTTTTGAGACTTCATAGAATGTCTCCTGCTTGGTATAGAGCCCCATATAGTATGAAGAGGTGTGTTTCTGATGTTACTGCACACACTAACCAGTTCACCTCCACTGGTGTTCCTGTCTAACCATTCTGGCTGTGCATACTGCGCTTCATGGAATGCATTATAGTGTATGATCACTGTAATAAATACTAGAACACACTATGCCATCATTAGTACTTTAATGCCAGCAAGCCTCTTTAAACATGACCCAAAGCATGTGCAGGTAAATAGTGTGAAATCATGCCATTTAATTTTTTTAGTATATAGTGTTAAAAGAGGAGTGGAGAAAAGGAATTCCCTGAAAGCCCACAGATTTCTTCTTTATCCACCCCTTGGCCTCAAGCAGCAATAAGATATACAATACAACTTCCGCTGTACACGCTGTCACCAAGCACTGGAAGAAGGAAAGGCCTAACCGCAAGGACTGCTGAGAGTTGTGGTTTAGCTTTTCACCCACATTGTGTATGGGCAAGCCGTGAATCACTAGTTTTTGCTAGAAGGCATCATCAAAGAATGAGATAATATACTTAATACATTTAAACATCTAATTGCTGATTGTGTCACTTGTTAAATTAATGACTTAGATTTACTTGTCGAGAACACTGAAGATAGTTATTATTCATAAAAGAAATAGAAAAAGGAAGACTTTTAAAATGAGAACAAAATTATTTTCAAATAATGTGCCAGTTTAAGACACTTTAGCATAGCATGAGGGCCAGCAACAGTAAGATGAGGCTTAGCATTACTGGTTCAATAGACTCACTGGCCACAACAAGGCAGCAGGGAAGGAAGCAACAGTTTGCTGTCTGATACAATAATAACTCCTGCTTCCATAAAGCAATTCCTCCCCTGAGTGAACCCCTCCATTGTCAGATTTGATGTTTGTATTCCCTTCCTGCAAGCATATGTGAGAGTGAATCTGTGCAAATGAGCATGTGAATGTTGGTGCCCTTCTGCATGCCTTTGTAAGTAATAAAACGCATAAATTATTATAAGAGTCTTTACATGTGTATCTCTCTGATCTGAAGGTCTTTAGAAAATAAGAGGTTAATTCGTGTTTTACAGCTATCTAGCAAAGTTGCTGTCTACCTGGCAGAGGCAGGCTGGTCTGGAAGAAGGGGTCACTGGTATTTGTAAACATTAGGGCTGGTGCCAAGTACCTCAACACAGCAAAACATCACACTATTTTCTTTGTTTAAAATAAATAAGTCGCCCTTCTGGCCAATTCATTCGTTTACAGCATTATTGCATACAAGAGTTTGCTGTCTCAAGCCAAGCCTTAGTAACAGTTCTAAGGACATCTGCTGTTGCAGCTGGAAGAAGAAAAGAAAGCAAAAAGCTACATATGGCACAGGGTGGAAAATTGCACTTGGAACCAAGGTAAAGGGAAGGGCCCATGAGCCTTTCTCCCTCCACACACACCCTAGGCTTGGGAGGGCCAGGCTTAGGAGACAAAAGCAGGCCTACCTTCCCAACCATGGGGGAGGAGAGGAATAGAGGTGTTCATTGCCTTGACTATGGCAGGAAAATTGTAGGCAGGCTTCAGGTTTAAAAAAGGATGTACCTAATGTTAGATTAACTTTTTTATTTCTTTTAGGTGCAGGTTAGAGTGTGTTCTCGATGGTGTACATATGAATGATCCAGAAGCCTAGGAGATTAAGTGTGCTGTGTCCAGTGACAAGACCTGCCACTCCATGGGGCTTTGCAACACCCAGAGTCACAAAGTGGTTGACTATCTGTCATGGTTTTTGACGAACACTCAGAACAGTTTGGTAAGGTTAAAATAACTTTATTAAAGTAAAGTTCAAAGACATAGATAGGCACATGGCTCATACAACAGAGTAGATACACAGGCAAGTGAATATAACAGTATAGGCCAATATAGGAATTACATGTGATGAAAATGACTAGACAGTAGAGGTCCTGGCAGGGATCAAGACAGCTGGCAGGATCAGCAGGCAGCGGACTGACCACAGGACCTAGATCATAGGTGGTCCAGAGGAGGGTGACTGGCTCAACCCAGAGGAGCGAGACAACTGTGCTGGCACACCCAGACGCCTGGGAGGCACAGAACCCAAGGAGTAAGGCAACACTACTGGCACAACCCAGATGCCTGGGAGACACGGAACCCAAGGAGTGAGACAACACTACTGGCACAACCCAGACGCCTGGGCGGTACAGAACCCAAGGATCAAGGCACCACTGACCCTGGCACAGGATGGCAACAGACCATGTTAACTCTCCCAGAAATATCTCTAGAGCGCTAGGGGTGGATCACAGCACAGAATGTATAGTGGTGGAAACAACCAATGTCCCCTCTATGAGGATGGTGCATTATAATGCTGGCTCTTGAGCCAGAGGCTCCTGCAGATGAGATAAGCAACACTCTACCTGGAACGTCCAGGTACTCAAAGGGTCAATTGGAAGCGCCCAGAATACTGCAATACCCAGAGGGAGTGAGCCCAGCGAGGTATGAGAAGTGGACACAGAGAGATCAGAGTAACACAGTCAGTGATAGAACACTGCACCGGTACTTCGCTTGTGCACTCCGCTAAAGCGGTATGGAGAGAGACTAGGCACTAAGCCTAGCTAAGGGTCAACAAGACACAGCGCTTCGCGGTGCAACCGATTAACATACAGCAACCACTGTTCATAACGGAGGCAACAGCGAGGCCACAGTGGTATGCTGGAGATGCATGTTACTAGATACAAGGAAGCGCACAGGGCAACTGGCAGCCAGAGGGGTCAGATACAGAACCGGTACACTGACCAGCACTGAGTAACGGAAGCGATGCAGCCAGATATATTCGGTAACGGAAGTAGGTTCACTGCCAGGCCAGATCAGCAACGGAGCGGGTTCTCAGCCAGATACAGTCGGTAACGGAAGTGGGTTCTCAGCCAGGCCAGGTCAGGAACAGAGTGGGTTCTCAGCCAGATACAGTCGGTAACGGAAGCGGGTTATCAGCCAGGCCAGGTCAGCAACGGAGCGAGTACTCAGCCGGATACAGTCGGTAACGGGAACGGGTCCTCAGCCAGATGCAGTCGGTAACGGAAGCGGGTTCTCAGCCAGGCCAGGTCAGCAACAGAGCAGGTTCTCAACCGGATACAGTCAACAACGGAGCAGAATCAGGAACGCCATCAGGCAGGCCAGGTCATACACAGGCAACAATAACGGATCAGAATGCAGGAACAAATACACCACAAAAGGGCACCATCCTGAGGAAATGACAGGGTATATAAAGGTTTTGCATTTAGTATATTGTTAGCAACCAATTGGTTTGATAAAGCAGTTTTTAAACTGCGAAATGTCACATTACTGGTTTTATGAACTATTTACAATTGGTTTGTTACATTTGTTTTTAAATAAATATATTTTTTAGACATTGAGCAGCCTATTCCATATTTTTTTGAGGAATTTACCTTGGAGGAATACATACATTTCTTTTTTCCTGTTAATCCCTAAGCATTTGACAATCTGAGTGGGGACAGATTAAAAATTCCCCACAGGCTCTGTAGCTGGTTTGGGCATAAGCCAGTGTAACCAGCATCTCCAAATTGTGAGTATATAATCTCTCTCAATTCAATCTTTGGATCAAGTATTACATTTGCAGGCACTATCGGGCGCCCTCTGTTTCTTTCTGTGTTTCTTCTGTTTAGGGTATATAAAGGCCATAACTGGGCAGCGACAAAAGGTGTAGCCAATCCATAACCAGCAATGCAAACTAGCAATCAGAATATCACCGCCTGCTGCACAAAGCACGGGCACCGTGATACTATCTTGGAAGAGAGGGGTGGAGGCGGGGCCTGCCTAGGATTAGACCTCTCCATGAGGTGGACCATCCTAGCGGGGGTATAGGTTCTGGCCACTAATGGTATGCCATTGTCTATGTAGCTCCACATTTACAGGAGATGGGGTGCTACAGGACTAAATAGGTATATAGGTCAATAAACTGTGACCACTCTTTTGTCACCATATATTTGCCTGTGTCTTTCTTAGTAAAAGGTTATTGCCACCTGCCATTTGGGGAGAGGGAGTTATGAGTGTTTGTGATTTTGTTAAGAGGGTTAAGGTAAGACGGGGGAAATTGGGCATGTACACCGAGTGTTTCGCTCATTGTCCCAAATGACAGGATCAGAGTGGCCTACTGCAATTTCAAGCAAAAGAGAACCAGTATGTGAAGATCCATGAGGTGACGTGGTGCACTCTAGGGTTTCCTTCATCTTTTGTGGCACCACATTCAAATTTGCAATGAGAGTCTGTCCTCAAACAAGTTTGAAAGTTGCCAGCGAAAGATGAAGAAAGCTCCAGCATGCATCCATGTCACATCATGGACCTTTAGATACAGGTCCCTTGTTGCTCACAATAGTTTAATGTGAGCAGAACACTGGCTTCTCTCAGTAAATCTCAGAGTCTGGAACAGTGAACTCCTGATAGAGGGGGATTGCATGCCTATCCACTTCTCATGTGCCATGGAAGTCTCTAGAGAAAAAACACTGACATTATGGCATTGGCCTGGGTCAAAAGTTAAGGGCTTGAAGGCATCATTTTGTGAAGGGGTAGTGTTGAATCTGTTTCACAGCTTTCTGCATTGTTGTAATGTAATACTAATATTGAATGGTAAATAAAGTTCCAAGAGACATATGTGCCTCTAGTGTGCTCACTGAAAGTGGCAACAACACCAAAATGTGTATAAATTACAGTCAGTGGGATCCCCAGAAGTTACACAGCCAATGAAAACATAAAAAATACTTCAGTATTTGTCAGGGTTCTCACCCTTCCCCGCTCCACTATTGTTTTTGCTCAGCATACAGGTACACACCTCAGCTGATCACTAACGAGCAGCATTACTTCCCTGTCTCAGGCTTACTCAGCTGATAGGTTACTACTGTCTGTCGATCTCAGTTACCATGGTTACCTGTCAATTAGACAGTCCTTTTCTGCTGTGCTCTGGCTATTTAGCTGCTAAGGTTTAGTATCTCTCTGCCCTTGCGTGGTCTATGACCTCCCTGTGTATTCCTGCTGTTGCTACTATTGTTCCGGTGTATGACCCTGGCCTGGCTGACTGATTCGTCTGGCTCCTGATCCTGACTTTCATTCCTGACACAGTTGCTTCCTGACTCGGCTCGTCTGACTACCCGATTTGGCTTTGATCCCTGGCTTGTATTTTTGACTATGATTCCGGATTGTGCTTCCCATTTATTTTTGCTATTAATTTTATTATTTAATAAAAGGTATTTTTACCAGCATCTCCTGTTTCCATCTGTTTTTCTTGGTTCCCTGACATTATGCAAGGGCCATGAATCCTGACAGATGGAGCAGCAGGACCACCTTAAGGGTCATTTTGTCATGTCCTTATAAACTAGCTTGCATGGCACATCTGGATCCTGGCGTCCCTTGTCCACCAGTAGCTGCCTCTATTCCTGTTCCGCTGCCAGTTCCGTTCAGGCAGTCACAGTCGCAGCTGAGCCTGCAGTAGCCAGAGGCATGAGTGGATCTGCCCCGCTTCCTCAGCTCTATGGGGCAATCCAGAACAATGCAGAGGGTTTTGAACCAAGTTGGCATTTACTTCGAAATGGTTCCACAGGCATTTCTCACTGACAGCGCTAAGGTTGGGTTCCTTGTATCCTTACTCTCTGACAGGCTCTAGCCTGGGCCAATCTGTTATGGGAGACTGGGAAACCAGTAATACATAATTACCCTGAATTTGTTGCCACCTTACACAGGGTATTTGATGTTCCAGGGTGCTCCACCTCTGCTGCAAAGCAACTAATGTCCATTAGGCAGGGTGGTCGGACAGTTGCTGAATAGGCTATTGAATTCCGTACCTAAGTGGCAGAGGTTGGATGGAATGATGAGGCACTTGTGGCTGCATTTTCACATGGGTTTCTGACTGCATCAAGGACAAAATTGCAGCACGAGACTTACCTAAGGAGCTTGAGGACCTAGTGTTTTTCTTCATCCTAACAGACGTTAGACTCTGTGAGAGACCCTCTTATAGGGAGTCCTTTTCCTATGGCACCCACGCTTTCATCCCCTCCCGTGCCTTCCTCACTTCCCATGCCTCCTGGTGGTGTTGCTTCCGCTGGTGTGGGACCTGTGCAGCTGGGTTCCACACGTCTATCAGAGGCATAAAGGGCCTTTAGGAGGCGGGAGGGACGCTGTCTCTATTGTGGCCTAAAGGGACATCTGCTGAGATTGTGCCCTACACGTCCGAAACGCCTGCACTTAAGGTCCTGTCAGGGACAGATCTTGGGTGGGCTTTTCGAATCCCCAGAGACTCATAGAGAAAAAACACTGGTTATGATAGTTCTGTCCTGGGCTGAATCCTCTGTTACCACTCAGGACCTTTTGAATTCTGGTGCGGCCGGTTATTTAATTGACAGTAACATTCTAACCGAATATTCTATACCTGAGCAGCCACGATCCACTCCACTGGCTATTGAAGCCATTGATGGTAAACCCCTTCAGCCTGCGAACCTCACCCATGAGACAATTCCCATTTCCACGGCTGTGGGGGCTCTCCATAAGGAGACTCTCCAATTACAGTTAATTACCTCCCCACATTATCCTGTAGTATTGGGGATTCCTTGGTTGCAAAAGCACAATCCGGCTCTCAAATGGCATAAAGCCTAAATTTTGTCTTGGGCTCCTTAGTGTATCTCTGAATGTCTTACAAGACCAGCCAAACTCATGGGTACGGCCTTGGTATCCCAGCTGCCAGAGGAGTATCAGGAGTACCATGATGTTTTTGACAAAATATGAGCCAGCACCCTTCTGTGCGATTGTACTATAGACCTTCAGGCAGGTGCCATACCACCCAGCAGATGGGTTTACCCTCTGTCTGTTGCAGAGAACAAAGCCATGGAGGAATACGTTGCAGATGCACTTTCCCAGGGGTTCATCCACAGGTCCAGCTTCCCAGTGGGCATTGGTTCTTGATTTGTAAAGAAGAAGGGCGGCAAGTTGAGACCTTGTATCAGCTACATGGGTCTCAATCGCCTGACCATAAAGAATGCGTATCCCGTTCCGCTGATCATGGAACTCGTGGATCGCCTGAAAGATTTCACAATTTTTACTAAGCTTGATATGAATGGAGCTTATATCCTTGTGAGAATAAAAGAAGGCCATGAGTGGAAAACGACGTTACATACCAGGAGTGGGTATTATGAGTATCTAGTCATGCCCTTTGGACTCTGTACTGCTCTCGCCATTTTCCAAGAGTTCATTAATGTCATCCTTCAGGATATGCTGCAACAATGTGTGTGGTAGTCTATCTCAACGACATCCTAATCCATTCTTCATTCCTTGAAACCCATTTGTCAGATGTTGTACGAGTCCTTCAAAAGTTGCATGAGAATGGGCTATTTTGCACACTGGAGAAGCGTGAATTTCACCAGACTCAGGTCATATTTCTCAGTTACGTAATATCCTCAGCTGGCTTTGCAATGGACTCACCAAAACTATCTGCTGTATTTGAATGGCCTCGTTCTATTGGGTAGCGCTCCATACAACATTTTCTGGGTTTCGCTAATTACTTTCTTAAATTCATTAAAAACTTTTCATCCATAGTGAAACCCATTTCGGACCTAACCAGAATAGGCAGTGACCCTCTCCACTGGTCACCCTGATCGTAGCCGCTCATTCGCTCCCGCCTACCATGTCGGGGAGAGGGTTTGGCTGTCTTCCCGCAACCTCTACCTTCAAGTGCCATCCCAGAAACTGGCTCCCTGTTATGTCGGTCTTTTCCACATTCTTCGGCAGATCAACCCAGTGGCTTATGCCTTAGACCTTCCACCCAGTATGCGCATTTCTAATGTGTTCCACGTTTCACTCCTGAAGCCGTTTCACTCCTGTAACCGCTTCACTACCTTGTTGCCTCATCCTCAGCCAGTACATGTGAACAAATATGAGGAATATGAGGTTCAGAGCTGCTTCCTGTGCTCCTGACTCGGCTCGTCTGACTACCCATTTTGGCTTTGATCCCTGGCTTGTTTTTTTGACAATGATTCCGGATTGTGCTTCACATTTATTTTTGCTATTATTTTTATTTTTTAATAAAAGGTATTTTTATCAACATCTCCTGTTTCCGTCTAGTTTTCTTGGTTCCCTGACATTGTTGCCACTTTCAGTGAATGCTCTAGAATCACATATGTCTCCTCTAGTCTTCTTCTTCCTCTTTGTGTCTCTACTGTCTCCCCATTCCCACTTTCTTTTCTCCCCTTTTCTCCTCCTCCCCCTCTATCTTTTTTCTCTCCTCTTTCCCTCCCCATCTCCCCCTTTCCTTCTCACTCTTTTTCTTCACAAAATCCTTCATATATTCCCCTTTTTAAATCTTATATCCCCCTCTCATACTGCAGGGCTGGAGTAATTCTTAGGAAGCCCTGTTGTATGCATCTTTCATAATCTGCGATTATTAAAGGGATAATGTTACAACCCTAGATACCACAGGGTTCTGTGGTGTAGTAGATTATTTTCCTGTTTATTGCAAACACTATGTCATGTGGATTCATTTGTTAATTGTTAGATCCATGGTGTCATGTGGATTACTTCCTGGGGATTGCAATCTTTGTGGTGTCATGCAGATCACTTTTAAAGAGATTGGGACTATGTTCTTCCCAATTTAATCATCAGCTCTGTGGTATCACTAGTGTAACACAAGTACAATTGTAAGCTCAAAGGTATCACTAGTATAGCTTAGTTTCAGCTCTAAGCTCTATGATATCAAGCTCCATTTAATTTGTAAGTTCTGTAATATAACTAGTGTAGCAAATGTTACGTGTAAGCTCAGTGGTAGCACTGTTGTAACTCCATGTAAGGTTTGTGGCACCAACAACGAAGTTCCATTTCAGTGTAAGCTATGCATCACTAATGTAGCTCCATGTTAATTGTAATCTCTTTTAATTACTTCTGTAGCTCCATTTAAGCTGTTTATCCTAGCATAGTTCTATTTCCGCTGTATGATTTCTGGTATCACTAGTGTAACATAATTTGAGTTGTAAGCTATATGGTATTATTAGTGTATCTCCATTGGGACTGTAAACTCTGTGGTACCACAAATGCAGAGCCATTTCAATTGGTATCAAGTAGTGTCTCTAATGTACCTCATTTTCAGTTGTAAGCTCTGTGCATTGCCCTTCTGTCTTAATTTCAGATGCGTGCTCTGTGGTATTGCTAAGGTTGCTCCAATAAGCTCTGTAAAATCAATAGTGTAGTTCAATTTCATGTGTAGGATCTGCTTATAGGGTTAGTAATGTCCAAGTAAAACTTTTTTGCATTGTGTAGAGCTTAATAAGTAGGACTGAATGCAAAAAAATGTATCTCTCAAACCGCAATGGTTTGAGAGATACGTGCATTCACGACACAGAGGCTCTGCAGCATAGCTGCAGTCGTGTTATTTAAAAGGAATGTCTTCATTGGAATGGTTTAAAAAGTGTGCTTGCAAACCAGGTACACTTTCTAGACCATTACAATGAAGTCATTCATTTTGAATAACGCGATTGCGGCTCTGCTGCAGAGATTCCGTGTCTGCCGACAGCTTTACAGCTGCCAGCAGGAAACATCAAACTTTAAACGCACGTATCTCTCAAACGTAGCAGTTTGAGAGATACGTTTTTTTGCATTCAATTCTACTTATTAAGCTCTACACAATGCAAAAAAGTTTTACTTGGACATTACTAATGCTTTCAAAAATCAACATGTTAATAATTCATTTTTATCAATTAACAAGATACAAAATAAGTAAACAGAAGGAAAACCTAAATCAAATCAAAATGTGGAATGACCACCCTTTGCATACAAAACAGCATCAATTCTTTTAGGTACACTTGCACACAGTTTTTTAAGGAACTCGGCAGGAAGGTTGCTCCAAACATCTTGGATAACTAACCACAGCTTTTCTGTGGATTTAGGCAGCCTCAGTTTCTCTCTCTTCGTGTAATTCCAGACTGACTCGATGATGTTGAGATCAGGGCTCTGTGGGTGCCATACCATCACTTCCAGGACCCCTTGTTCTTCATTATGCTGAAGATAGTTCTTAATGACTTTGGCTGTATGATTGGGTTTGTTGTCATGCTGCAGAATAAATATGGAGCCAATCAGATGCCTCCCTGATTGTATAGCATGATGGATAAGTATCTGCCTGTACTTCTCAGCATTGACCATTAATTCTAACCAAATCCCTAACTCCATTTGCAGAAATGCAGCCCCAAACTTGCAAGGAACCTTCACCATGCTTCACTGTTGCCTGTAGAAAATCATTCTTGTATCTCTCCAGCTCTTTGGCAAACAAACTTCATTCTGCTACAGCCAAATATTTCACATTATGACTTTTACATTATGCTTTCCTGCATAGTTGAGTCACTTGGCCTTGTTTCCATGTCGGAGGTATGGCTTTTTGACAGCAAGTCTTCATTGAAGACCACTTCTGACCAGACTTCTCCAGACAGTAGATGGGTGTACCAGGATCCCACTGTTTTCTGCCAATTCTGAGCTGATGGCACAGCTGGACATCTTACAGTTGTGAAGGGAAGTAATCATGATGTGTCTTTCATCTGTTACAGTAAGTTTTCTTGGTCAACCACTGCGTCTGCGGTCCACAACTTGCCTGTTTCTTTGCTTCTTCCAAACAGTTTGGACAGCACATCTGGTGGGTGGTAGATACAATGTTAAACAAAAATTTGACACACCAGTCAAGCCATAAGTCTTGCTTTTCCCACAGAAATCTTACATTTACAGTGTTGTTACTACTGCAAGGGATTCTGGGTAGGCATATGCAAATAAGTTTAACAAGGAACCACCTTTTTGCCTCAGATTCCACTTTATACATGGATTCCTTAGAGTATGTGTATGCTTAGCAACAGCTAGACACAACTCAAGAAGAGATGCAAAGCCAGTGAACCACTCAAAAACAACCGTTTCTTTTTTTTTTTTTTTTGAAAGAATAATCTTTATTTTGACATGGAAAATACAATACAACATTTCTTTGGACACTAATGCTTTCCAATACAGAGTACATTCATACATTTAAAACAATAACATTCTTAATACCTGCAACGCAGTGCACTTTGGCAGCACACAGTTACATTTACATCACTTTATTGAACTCAACACTTGTACTTTATTTCACTGTATTAAAGTCTCTGTGGGCATTCGTCTGGGGGATTGGGTGTGTGTGTGGGGGGGGGGATATGGGGCATGGGGCAGGGTGGGTCTGGGGGCCAAGGGGAGGTGACAGTGATATTGAGCCATTGGAGGGGATGCTAGTCCTCTTCTTCAGGGTTGTCCAAGATGTTATAGTCTCTTAGCAGACTGTGGATCAGTCTGCGACAGTCCTATGTTGTCACCTGTTCTCTCCTCAGCACCAAACGATTCCTTGCAAACCACAGAGCATCTTTGACACAGCACATGATGCATCAGGCTTCCTGGATAGCACCATACGAGTGTGTCCCTGGAAATAGTCCATACAGTACCGAGTGGTACGACAAGTGCCTCTTTGGAACAGAGTCTTTGAGTTCATTTTCCAGGTCATCCAACAGAGTTTGGGCAAAGAGACACTGCCAAAAAACATACAGGGCAGTTTATTCTGCCATGCATCCTCTAGTGCAGTGTCTATACCTGCATAGGTTCCTTGCATGCATGAATGACCTGAGAGGCAGACCCCCCTGAATGGCCATCCATGCAGTGTCCTTGTGTATGTTGGTGAGTCTCACTGATGACACGTTCTGCCATACCATGTTGAAAGTGGCAGCTGGGATTCCTGAAATTGGCTCTATAATGTCTTTTGCTCTGATGAGCTTATGTATGACCTTTGGGGTCCACAGTTCTGGTTTAACACCCTCCAGTTGGTTCTCCCTCACAAATCTACCAACATCCTGGTAGAACCAGGGGGTAGTCTAGTTGTAAGGGATGGAGCTGTCCCACCTGTCCCAACCGAGTCCCCTCCAAAGAGGAAGCAGGAAGAAACGGTACATGGCATTACCGGCAGATCCCTGGTCACTCTCTGTTAAAGTCCTCCGCACACAGTTGCACACAAAGAAGGCCAGCAACATGGTGGGGATGTCTGGCACCTCCTTTACTTCTTTGTGGGGCTCCTTGTACATAAATGCACACTTCACTCTGTCCATTTTGGAGCCCCAGATGAAGTGAAACACTGCCCTTGTGATGGCTCTGCAAACTGTTGCCAAGGGTGGCCAAGCTTGGACCATATACTGCAGAACTGGAAGGATCTCATTCTGCAGCACCAGTATTTTTCCCTCTATGGTGAGGTCCCGGAGGCTCCATAGTCCAAATTTCTGTCTGACTTTTGCTAGTCTTTCATCCCAACACTTCAGGGCCGCGCCTTATCCACCAAACCAGACCCCTAGGTTTTTGATGAGGCCTGTCCTGATGGGGAAGGGGTCAGAAGACAGATGCCACTCTCCGAAGGGCATGGTCTCTGACTTCCCACAGTTAACCTTTGCACCCGAAGCTTTGCCAAAGTCCTTGCATGTCTGGACGAGCTCTTTCACTGATTGCTGGTCAGTGCAGAAGATGGTTACATCTTCCATGTACAGCGAGCACTTTGCCTCTTGTCTGCCACGTATTGGTGCAGTGATCCCCCTGATCTCTGGATTCCATCTGATGCATTCAGCGAAGAGCTCTATACAACAGACAAAAAGGAGAGGTGAGAAAGGGCAACCTTGTCTGACTCCAGAAAGCACTGGAAAATGGTCAGCCTTCCAGCCGTTCATGAGCACCATACTAAAAATGTCAAGGTACATTAGGTTAACATATGAACAGAACATTTCTCCTAGCCCAAATCTGCATAGTGCCCTGCCCATGAATTCATGAGAGACATGGTCAAAGGCCTTCTCCTGATCAAGGCTGACTAGGGTCACCTTTATAGGGCGGTCTCTGATATAGTGGACCGTGTCTCTGAAAAGGTTATGGTAGGGAAAAAAGTGAATGAAACCCCCTTCCACCTGAATTTGGTGGGTGGTAGATACAATGTTAAACAAAAATTTGGCACACCAGTCAAGCCATAAGACTTGCTTTTCCCACAGAAATCTTACATTTGCAGTGTTGTAACTACTGCAAGGGATTCTGGGTAGGCATTTGAAAATACATTTAACAAGGAATCACCTTTTTGCCTCAGATTCCACTTTATACATGGATTCCTTAGAGTATGTATGCTGAGCAACAGCTTTAAGACACAACTCAGGAAGAGATGCAAAGCCAGTGAACCACTCATGGACAGCCAGTTCGTTGTTAATGCAACTAATGTGCTAAACAAAAATTTGACACACCAGTCAAGCCATAAGACTTGCTTTTCCCACAGAAATCAGCACATCTGGAAACCCCTGTCTGTCTTGAAATTTCTTTCTGGGAGAGACCTTGCTGATGCAGTATAACTACCTTGTGTCTTGTTGCTGTGCTCAGTCTTGCCATGATGTATGACTTAGATTAGATCCAATGCCAAAAAAAAATCCCAGTGGCACTTTTTCAAGCAAGGTAAGCAATTCCATTAACTGTGCTATGATGAATACGGGCACTAAAGTTAGCACCCATTGAAACCCATTAAACACATTTCAAGCGGAACTATCAACTTCATAATATTGCCCCCCAATACATTACTAATATTGCGATAGGCAAAGTCATACATGTGTTATGTTGAATAAGTCAGAGTTATTGAAGATAACCAACTTCTTCTGCAGGCATCCAGGGCACAGAACTTACAAGAGAAGCTCTGTGCACCTGCATAGTCTGCAACTTCTGTTACCTTAACCATAGAACACCACCACCACCAATCTGGGCAGAGCATGGGACAGACAGTGCAGACTCAGAGGTAACTTTCCTCTAAGATGTCTGCGCTGTTGTCCGCCGGTGGCTGCAAAAGAAGTTGGTTTACTTCAATAATGCTGTCGTATTCAACATAATACAAGTATGCCTTTGCCTATCGCTATATTAGTAACTAGTGTAAAAGCCCGTGTATACGGACCAAGGTCCAGGTAATGTTAACCCTTTGAGTGCCAGAGGAGTACACAACGTATTGCTTTGGAATGTGTTGCGTACCCCTCTGAGACTCAAAGGGTTTAGTGGCCTCTAACTCACTGCTCCACGCGATGCAGTCTTTGCGTCACCTCACTCACGCGATGCAATCATGTGCAGTAGAGACCTGCCCAAACGGTTGGGCAAACCAACTGCAAAGGGAATCAATACAAACATTTCCATTGAATTAAATAAGCTTTTTAGTCTCATCAGTGCTACAGAGGTCTGCTTTGGTTTCCAGCATTAAGGGATTGAAAGACACTCTTAAATCACTGTTGTTTTTTTATACCTATGCAGTTGATTTTTCTCAGCTTAGATTTGGCCCACCTTTGTCTTTGTGGTATATCATGTCACATGGCCCTATTTGTTATTATGATGTACTAGTGAGAGTAATTCTGAATTAAACCAACCGCAAAGGGAACATTTAAAATATCATATTGATTTAACCACTTACATGCTACAGATATCTCCCAGTCCTCGCTATCATAAAAGGGTTTCAAAGTCTGATTAAAAATGGGATATTTTATTTGTATTATGGTTGGCAAGCAAAACCAGGAATCAGATGGTATAGTTAAGATAACCTTTATTTTGAGAATAATAACAGTAATGCAATATATATATATATATATATATATATATATATATATATATATATACACACAGTGGGTGATCGAAGAGGCGAGTACTGTATCAGGAATAGCAGTCACCCAATATCTCCACCACACTGTCCGAGACAAGGCTTCAGCCTACTGGAGTCTTGAGGTACGATAACGCCCAGATCTAGCACTGACTCAACCTGCAGTCAGTCTAGGAGCTGAGTCTATATCGTATGCAACACGGGAGCTACTGGCTCAAGCCTGCAGTCAGTAGTTAGGAGTCTGCTAGAGCCCCAGGTCAGTACTAGGAAGGATGTCTGAGAAACGGAACCAACACACAGAGTGAACAGACAGGGCCTTCTAGTAAGTACCAGTTAGGATAGTCAGATGAGCCAAGGTCATACATGGAGCGGGTAGTCAGCCACAGCCACAGGTTTGCACCAGATAGGATATCTACTGAAGCGATAGAATGTTGGATGCACAGTGGACAGAGCCCCAGGTCAACACCAGAGTGGGTAGTAAGACAGAGCCGCAGGTTTGCACCAGAAAGGATATCTGAGCCAAATTGGAGCGCACAAGGAGTATAGTCAGACAGAGCCACAGGTCAACACCAGAATGGATGGACAGACAAGCTGGATCAGGAATACAAGATAATGAACTGCTCAGAACAACAACGTACGGGTAACTAAGTCAGTAATCAGTCTGCCCTTTAAACCCCTCCTCAGGAAGTAGGGAGGAGGAGCAGCTCAGAGGGAGGAAGTAGGTAGGAGGAGACTACAGGCCTCAAACACATAAAACAGAGGCCTGTAGCATGCTGAAGCCTTGCGCCTGCAGATGACGCATCTAGCATTGATGCGTCCAACCACTTGTGGAAATGACGCAGGAGCATCATTGTAAGCATCGCCAGAAGCGGCAGCGCTACAAGGTACTGTGACATAATCTTGTTTTTACTCCCCTCATGATAAAAAATACAACTAAGAGATTTGTATGGCTCTAAGGAGGCATTCCTGCTTGTTTTTCATGAGTAAAAGATGACAACCAAAAGGGAGATCCTGATCATTGATCCATATGTTTTGATGTTGTCACCTATCTCACTTTATAGCTGATGACATCTTTGCTTTGACCAGCTCTCAGAAAGCAAAGTGACCATACCCAGGACCAATGATTAGTTTCTCATAGATGCTGATTATGGCCTCCATATCAAATAGTCTTTTTTGAAGGCCATCAGGACCCTCCATCACCCACCACATTTTATCACCCAGTGATTAGCACTAAGTAAACTTTAAGAGTTAACACAGGGAAATGGTGCTTAAAGGTGCCTTTTAATATAGCCCAAGACATCTGGGTTGTGAAAAAACATGTGTCCAACAACTCCAAGTCTCCCACAAATCCAGAAGTTTACACCACATGTGGATGCCATTATTGGCTGTCTATCACTAGCTATCAATAGCAGGGGGCATCAGGAGGGTCTTGATACCCCTAACTAGCCCTGGATATCATTATATTTAATGCAGTCCTGGATAAGAGTTAAACTAATTAACCCGATTTATGTTCATTTCAGTCAGAATATTAGTGAGTATTAATATCTCATAAACTATACCATATAAACTGTATGCAGGCCTTGTGGCTAACACAGCTAGTTTTGAATGTACTTTGAAAATATGCAAACTTAATTAACTCTTTGAGTGACAGAGAGGCACACTGTTTGTGTGTTATTTTAAAATGTTAAATAATACTGTGTGCAATTGATAGGGTCTGCTTAAAGGGATAGTAATGTTTCATAATAAAAGCAACTCTAATTAATCATCATAGTATTTGGACTTTGGAGAGTGTTATTTCAATTCTGTCAGAGTTGTAGTTCAAGAGTAATTCAATGACAAAGTATCCCCCTCCCGCCCCTTTTACTGATGTAACACTGTTCAGCCAGATCAGAAGGGAGGTGCCCAGGTAGACTGCAGAGAGGGACAATCTTCAATTAAGATAAGGGAAAAACCTGAAAAACTGTTCTCATAGGAAGAAGATTGTCCCCTTCTGTTATCTGCCTGGTCTATGGACTGCATTCCACATCTGAGAAGAGATGGCTTACACTAAGTAAAAGGGGCAGGAGGGGAAATTTTGCTTGTGAATATCTCTCAAACCATACAGACTTATATCGTTTTTCATGTTTATTTAATGCCTACAAAATAAAATAAAGATAAAATGAAGTATTACTATCCCTTTAAAGTAAAGTGAAATAAAGCATATATATAGTTGTAACTGTTGTGGTGGTTTGGGGAAGAAGTTAAAGTTGAATTTGAGCATCAACATCTTACTATGTTGATTTATTGTTTCCATTAAGGCATGGAACTTACTTTATTTTCGATAAGGATGAAACCTGTACATTATAGAAACTATTATACTGTGCCCAATATGTTTTGTGGTGTTAGTACAGGACTGAGAGATATCTTTTTGACAGTATGTGTACAGTGTTACCAGAAATAAGTGGCATGTTGAGTAGGAGTACGTTTCATAATAAAGCCTCCCTCGCTGTTAGGAGTAATACAGGAACTGAAGGAAGCTGCAAAAGTCCATGTTGCAGTCTCAGAGCTGACTCATACAATGAGACCTATACTGACAATGCAGTCCCACATTATATGGTTTCCTGTTGGCATATCGAAAAACTCAGATGCACCCACAATCATAAATCTAATATGCTGGTGAGTCTGTTTTGTGGGATTCCATAAAATCCCAAATAAGTTAAAATAAATTATTATCCTGCTTCTTTGTTGTTTCACTGAATATTGTCTGTTTTTGTATGTGCTAACATTTTTAAAGGGATAGTAATACTTAAAATGTAAAAAAATATGTTGTAGGGTTTATCCCCCTGAGTAAAACAAGAGTACTCCCACTGCTGAAAGGTGTTTCATTCAAAAGTTATTAATTTTCAAAGTTGAATTTTTTAGGTGCAATATCACAGTGGCCTGAAATTGTACAGTGGCACTGTTTCTACACGAATCTATGGACAGCTCTGGTCCCGGGACCATAAATCTCCATAGGATGGTGTAGAGACAGCGCCACTGTACAATTTCAGGCCACTGTGATATTGCACCTAAAAAATTCAACTTTGAAAACTAATAACTTTTGAATGAAACACCTTTCAGCAGTGGGAGTACTCTTGTTTTACTCAGGGGGATAAACCCTACAGCATATTTTTTTTACATTTTAAGTATTACTATGCCTTTAAAAAGTTCTTAATTGGGGAAAATATTTTTATAAATAATTTTGCAAGTACTGTTTGGTATTTTAAGTGCTGATCTTATGTTATTTTATTTAGAATTTAAGCCCTATAGATGTTATGTAAAGACCTCAATGAGCATATTCAATCAATGCAAGACATTTTTATTGATTCTTTATAAAACCGCTTAATAATTTAAATTAATGCAAGATGTGGTTAAACATAAAAACAGATCATGCATCAGTTAAGGATAAAAATCTTACTGTCCTCAGATATGTTGTGTTTAAAGGGGGACCACTCTAAGAGAGAGAGAGTGGGATTACAACCAGTATGTTTGCATATCTATTTCTACGAAGATATCAGAGAATGAAGTGTGTGAGGGCTAGGGATCGCCATCTACACCGAAGTACACCTGCTGAACATCCGTTGCCTGTTGCAATCCCTGATGCTCTGGCTGAAGAGTCAGACAGAAGCTCAGCTCCTCCTGGAGGACCACACCAGGTAGCAGCACTTCAGCTGCTGCAACTGGATGTCCCACAGCTCCCACACCTGCACAGGGACCAGTGGAGAAGCACAGAGAAGACAGACTGCCACAAAGATACATGATATACTGCACTAGAAAAGATGGATGGCGAAGTGGGACGCCGCTACAGGTTGACATTGCAAAGTATCATCGACCTATATGAGGTAATCAAAGAATATATCGACTCCATATAGAGTAACAAGCGTGCCCTATCTGGCTTACATAAGCTGATGTACTGGAACCCTTGCTCTTCTCAATCTACACTGCTTCCCTTGGAAAACTAATAAACTCCTTTGGGTTTCACCATCATCTCTATGCAGATGACACCCAAATATATCTTTCCTCCCCAGACCTCTCCCCTTCCCTCCTGTCCCGAGTGTCTGACTGTCTGTCTGCTGTGTCTTCCTGGATGTCCTCCTGTCAACTCAAACTTAACCTTGGCAAAACCAAACTAATTCTCTTCCCTCCATCTACAACCAGCCTTATCCCAAATATTACCCTCACCGTTAACAACACTTCCATCACACCAACCCCTACAGCACGCTGCCTGGGGGTCACATTTGACTCTGCCCTATCCTTCATTCCTCACATCCAGTCAATCTCCAACTCATGCCGCCTCCACCTCCGCAACATCTCTAGAATCCGACCCTTTCTCACAGAAGACACTACCAAAATTCTAATCCAAACACTCATCATGTCCCGTCTTGACTACTGTAACTCTTTACTAGTTGGCCTGCCTCTCACCCGACTAACCCCGCTACAGTCCATAATGAACTCTGCTGCAAGACTAATCTACCTCACTCATCGCTTCTCTAACACCACACCCCTCTGTCAGTCCCTACACTGGCTCCCATTAGCATACAGAGTAAAATTCAAAACTCTGGTGCTAACTTATAGAGCCCTCACTAACACTGCACCACCCTATATTTCATCTCTCATTTCCAAATATACTCCCGCCCGCCAGCTTCGCTCTGCACGTGACCTTCTGCTCTCCACAGCTCTTATCACATCCTCCCACTCCCGCCTACAGGACTTCTCCTGTGCTGCACCTGAGCTGTGGAATTCCCTCCCCCGTCCCATCAGACTCTCCCCCAGCCTTCAAATCTTCAGACGCTCCCTGAAGACTCACCTCTTCAGGGAGGCCTATCAACTGCCTCCATAAACATCATCACCAAGATTCACCCCTTGCACGGACTACTGCACTCAACGGCACTTCTCACACCCACCCACTGACTGGCAGTTCATGTGGCAGGAGGCACTTAAACGCAATGCACTTACTCCTTCTGTATCAAACCTACCTTCCTCTAGACTGTAAGCGCTCACGAGCAGGGCCCTCTGATCCTCCTGTTCTCCACATCTGATTGTACTATTTAATACCTCTGTATGTCTATTCCCAATTGTACAGCGCTGCGGAATTAGTTGGCGCTATATAAATAAAGAATAATAATAATAATAATAATAATGGTACATGGATCTTTCCAGTCCACAGAAGGGTATGCATCTGGAATGTCCCAGCCCACATGTTCAAGGGCAGTGTCTCAAGTGTTGGCAGCCCTCAAGGGGAAGGCCAGGAGGTACATTCAATTCCCCTCTACCCACCTGTGTCTGTGTGTTTGCAGAAGAGTGACATTGGCATGACAGCACCCTCTGTATCACAAGGCTTGGCTCATATACTAGATGATGTATTTCTACAATGTCCCATTCACATATACATATGGCTGGTTAGCATCTCCTTGTTCCTAACCAGAGGGGCCGACAACCCATTGCAAAGCGTTAGGTTGTCTACACCTCCAGAATGCAAAAGGTTAATGGGATAATGATGGTTCAGCTTTTGCTTGACAGACAGGTAGACTTTTCAGTTTCAAATCCTGTCATACCTTCCCACAGGCATCCATGGCATGACCCATCATGGAACAGAGGAATGTCTAGGTGACCCTAGGAAAACGTTGACTCCCTTTCCACATAGCTTACCTCTTGCTGCCCTCTAGTACTGGTGTTTCTTCAGAGTGTAACTTGAAGTTGTTAGCAACCTCTATAAAGCCTTTCACATATTCAAAAACCATTCAAGTATAGGTGTATGAATTGCCCAAAATCTAAGAGGAAAAACCTGTACACAATACTGCTGTTCATCAGAGTTCAAAGAACTTTTGGAGAATGTATTAGCAGCTCAACTTGGATTTTTCACTAGCCTGTTTTTATGTTAAACATACATTTTGTGTGCTTTTAGAAGTCTTCAGTGCATTTTGGTTTAACCCCCTTAACAACCGACAGTTAAGGACCACAGGACATTTTTTTTTCCAATGGATTCAGGAATGCCAAAATGGTGTGCAGGCACACAGGAACCCTGAATTCCATGACATGCCAGGACCATCATAGGTCATAGCACCTCATGGTCCTTAAGGGGTTAATACAATGTTTATGCTTTAACATATCGTTAAACATATTAAAGGAAGCCTATCACCATGAAAAATATAAAAGGGTAGGGAGACAGCGCACCAGAGATCTAAGTGTAGATTTAGTTAGATGTTCTGAAAGCAAGATCACCCGAGAGGCTATCAGAGCAAGAATACATCTGACTTATACGTAAGTCAGCCCGTATCTCCAACACATCGCAGAGCACAGCGGACGCGATCCAACATAAGAGGAAAGAACATACTGAAATTGCCAAGGCACCAGAGACCATCCAGCAAAGATCACCCAATACGCCATCAGAGCAAGAATACATCTGGTAAGCAGCCCATACATTCGGGTGTATTCTTTGTTCCTGTGTGCAGTGGCATTTATCCTCTAATCTAGTGTCCACGTGTCTATCCATTTATCTTGGAATAAACATCTGTGTATTAGCGGGTCTCTTGACGCCTCTCAACAATATTATGTTTTATATTTTACTATACGGTCTCTAAGTATATATTGCTACATAGACTCTATTTCAGATTGCCACCGTACTACATTTTAACATCTAGCAACATTGTATATATCTAGTATCGGTGGAAGAACTCTCTAATTTTACCCAACACTAGAGGCTGATTACAATTTACTTTTAAATCTGTATATTGAGTCTAGAGGTATACAATATTTTTATACAATACTTTTATATATATACTAGCAGTTTGGGACGGCGTTGCCCGTCATGTTATGCAGGAAATGTTTCTTTTTTTTTTAAATAAATGTTATGATAGTGAATTATAGCGTAGGGTGTACGTGTCAGAAAGGTACACACAGTGATAGACAGAGACACATGCAACACACACATATACACACACATGCACTGACAACACAAACAGTGACACACAGCTGCAAATCAGGACATAAATACATACAGTGTGAGCAGTGTAAGTAACATACCTCCCAACATTTCATATGGCCAAAGAGGGACACTTGTGTTTTCGGTGGTGTTACTGGGGGCGTGGCTGGTGGTGTATTTTAGAGAATTTTTAACCCTTTGAGTGCCAGGGGGTAAGCAATGCATTGCATCCCCTCTGGCATTGAAATGGTTAAGTTACTCTTTCTGTAAGTGAATGATTTAGAAGAAGATGAAAGTATTTTTTTTACACAGACTAATTTAACAGATATATACAGAAGTTTATTCCCACATTACTGTGGGTTTTATTGATGTGGAGCGATCTGATACACTGGTATATACACCACACTGTGTGATCTCCTAAATAGAGGAGCAGAGGGATTTGGGTGTCAAACAGGGACTGTCCCTCCTATACTGTATAGTGCCAGTCCTTATACACAGACACATGCAGACTGTATACTATACAGCAGAGGTTCTCAGCCCATGCCCTCAGTGGCCACTAACAGGCCAGGACTTAGGAATTTCACTGCTAGAACACAAGTGTGTTGATTAGAGGCTCAGTCATATTGATTAACTCACCTGTGCTCTTAAAAGGAAATTCTAAAATCCTGGCCTGTTAATAGCCACTGAGGGCACAGATTGAGAACCACTGCTATACAGTGCCAGACCATTGTAGAGAATTTTTAACCCTTTGAGTGCCAGGGGGTAAGCAATGCATTGCATCTCCTCTGGCACTGAAATGGTTAAGTTACTCTTTCTGTAAGTGAATGATTTAGAAGAAGATGAAAGTATTTTTTTACACAGACTAATTTAACAGATATATACAGAAGTTTATACCCACATTACCGTGGGTTTTACTGATGTGGAGCAATCTGATACACTTGTACATTAGGCTGACCAGACCTCACCTTTAACCAGTGACACATATGAAAAATGCATACTGCAGGGCTGCTTTGATTTTGGTGCACTCCTGAAATATGCTTATTTCCTATGTGTCCCCGGTTAAAGGTGAGGTCTGGTCAGCCTACTGTATATACACCACACCGTGTGATCTCCTAAATAGAGGAGCAGAGGGATTTGGTTGTCAAACAGGGACTGTCCCTCCTATACTGTATAGTGCCAGTCCTTATACACAGACTGTATACTATACAATGCCAGACCATATATAAATAGTTTGTCATACATGCTATACAGTGAGCTATGTACAGCATGGAGATGATTGCAGGAACTGGCACCTCTACTTACAGACAGACTGACAAACAACCTGCTCTCTTTCTCTCTCTTTGTGCAATATATAAATACAGTCACATCCATGTCTCTGCCATTTACCAGCTCAGCTGAAGCCTTGCTCTGCACTGCCTGATCACCTCTCTGCCGTTGTTTCCACTTTCTCAGCAAGCCAGTATCCTCCTGCTGATTGTTTAGAAATCAGCTCACTTGTAGTAATTAGCAGAGCTGTGTAGGCTCAAAGACAGGGAATGAAGAAGCTGCATAATACAGATTGGACCATGGCCTTCCAGCTGTAGCTTGAACATTGTTCCCATCATCCTCAGCGTGCATGTGTGTATATGTGTGTATGTGTCTGCTAGTGTGTGTGTGTGGGAGGGCATGTGCATGTGTCTGTGGTGTAGGAGTGTGTGGCAGCCATTTTTTTTTTCAGCCTTAGATAGTGGTGGGCGGGCTGGATAGTGGGGGCAGGCCAAAAATCACACTCCCACAGAATCACCCAATGGCAGCAGTAATCCTTTTTACTGCCGCCCCTGGGTGTGTTTTGCCAGGCACAAAGTCTTCTTTTATATATATAGATTATTTGTCAATTTATGTTTTTTAAATAAAGTATGTAATTTCTATTATACACATACCGATGAGTATTTGCTTGCACATGCAACAGGAGTACCTGTTTACTTGCTTTCAGAACATCAGAACTAAATCTACACTTAGATCTCTGGTGCGCTGTCTCCCTACCCTTTTCTATTTTACATGCTATTGCTCGAGTGGACTCCGGGCTTCAAACGGCAGCACAGAGATCTCTACAATTGAAATAACATTCAACATTATCATCCTTCATCTCCATCATTTTCATCATCTATCATTTTCATCCTACTTGACTATATAACAATAGACTATACATATTTTATTTATTTACTCCGATCAACAGACTGTGGACTGAATAGAGAACATTATAATACATACATTCTGATACATGCTTTGAAATCTTGCAAGTGTACAATACCAATCCAATATTTTGTTTTTACTGCTATTGTTATTCAGCTAATGCAATAAGTGTATAATTATTATCCACAGGTGATTAACTTCATCTATACGTTTACACAATATAATTTATAGAATCTTTACAACAGTACATTTAAATAATAGATCATGTACATGCAAATAGTCGCCTTACAAGTACAATAAATAAACGCCTAGCATATATATAGATCCCCAACACAACAACCTAATCTCTCCGGTGAGCACCAGCAACATATACATTTCAAGAAAACCATCAAAAATATGTCTGTTGATTTTGATGTTGTATTAGCCATTCCTTCAGGTTGCAGAATAGTTATAGAAACAGAATTTGATGGCAGATAAGATCCATTCAACCTATCGAGTTATGTATTTGTTAAACTTATGAAGGCATATCTCTAATCTTTAGGTTATATTAATGAATTGGGGACCATGAGTGTAGTTAGAAATGTATTGAAGCAAGAAGATTATGTTGTCCCTGTATTGTGTAATCAGTTGACACGACCAGTGGCTTCTTCATACTCCTGTTCTGTAGCCAAACACAACATTTATCTCAATCATTAAACTTAAATTACTAGGTGTGTGATGGATATTTCTTCATCAGAGTGTGAATCCCCATCATATGTTTGTTTTGTTAATCCATCCTGCCAATGAATAATTTAACCTAAAAAATGGTTGACTAACACCTTAGTAACCACACTAAATGGGGACAGTCTGGCACCTAGTATGCTAAGGTTTAGGTGTCAGTTGTTCAACCTCAACTCACATCATAGCCAAACAACACCTTCATGTTGTTTTGTTTTGTTAAGTGGATTGTGAGTTGATACTGGACAACAGTGTATGTGCTGTGTGGACTTACTCTTGCTCAAACACCAAGGAATATGTGCAGGAGTTGTGTTCACTGCATTGCTTTGCCATGCATTGGAGGCATTTTATCACGGTGCCCGTGCTATTGCTGGCAACATTCCGTCAATTTTACTTCCTGCTGCCTCTTATTGGTTGGTGTGGCTTTGCCCCGCCCAGTATTTGTCCTTAAATACTGGCCCTTGTCACTACTCCGGTGCCCTTTCGTGGTGTTTCCGTTGCCAGCGCTTGTTCCAGTTATTCGTGTGATCTCTGTGTATGACCCGGACTGCCTGACTACTCTGCTGTATCCGTTCCTGTTCTGTTTACCGACCCGGACTGCCTGACTACTCTGCTGTTTACGTTCCTGCTCTGTGTACCGACCCGGATTGGCTGACGTTCCTGCTCTGTGTACCGACCCAGCCTGGTTGACGTTCCTGCTCTGTGTACCGACTCGTATTGGCTGACATTCCTGCTCTGTGTACTGAACCAGTTTTGGCGAACCTAGTTCTGTGTATCAGGGCCTGCCTGCGGTCCCATCCGGCATCCGGCTTGGGGCTGTCATCCGGTGTCTCCTCTGTCTACGGACAGATCCTCTGTTGCCTAGTCGCTGCTCAGACAGTCTTGTTACTGTGACCCAGTCATTTATTGTGTCGCGTGGGTGACACCCTGGTGTTGTAGATCCATCTGGCTGCACCATGGTACGCTTGACCTTTTACTGCTGCAAGCTGAGGTTGGTCTAATCCTGGGCACCTCAGGCTGCTCTCACTATCTGGCTGTCGACTCTAGGTCTGATCGTTCATTAACCCCTTTGGGGTTGGTGCCATATTCCACTGGTTTACAATCATTGCGGTCTCCGTTGGGTGTCCCTCAGTGCCTACAGTTGCAATCCTCCTTTACTGCTACGGCAGTCTACCGCTTGTCCTGGGCCTTCGTTTACTCTTGTGGCATTCCTCGCTATTCTGTCACTCTCTGCAGAGTAAGAGTCTTGTGGGCCTCTCGCTATTAGGGCCTGTCAGTCTTCCTGGCCTAATAGTAACTATTAGTCTCGTTTGGGAATCACACAAACTATACCTGACTTGTGTCAGTATTATATTGTTGTGTACATATATTACTGGACCCGTGAGGGTTATTATTATTCTGTGTTTTTTCAATAAAACTGTGTTTTATCTAGACTTACTGTGTCTGAGTGTCCATAAAACCGTTACACATTTATGCCACGTAATCTGTTAGAAATCAGACACATCCACAGACATAAATGGAATGAATAAGTCCAATATTATTATGGGGAAATATGACAAATAGGGCTTTTTTTTTGGGGGGGGGGGACTTTGGAAGGGGCATGCCGAGGTGGATGCCCTCACTGACTGTCTTGTTACTCTAGTAGTCCTAGGGGTTGGTGTAGCGGTCGCACTGGAGGGGCGTTTGTTCCAGTTTACCCCTTCTTGGATTGCTGTGCCCTCTTCATCCTCAGGTTCTCTCAGTTATTATGTTCCTGCATTTCCACCAGCATCTGGCCTAGCATGTCCATCTTTCCTGGTCTGAATTGGTAGATCTCCGTAGATAGGATGGTATGCTGTGCTTTGATTGTACAGAGGGTGGCTGTGTTTCTCTGCACATCTATCTGCAACATCCTCCATTACCTTGTGGCTCATATTTACTCCCTGAGCTGCCTCCTCTGGATGCTCAGGCACTCCTCATCCGTCACCATGGTGTGGCTACCTGTGACAGGGGATGTGACCATAGATGGGGGAGTTACAGGTGCTGGCTCTACAACTTCTTCTGCCTCTTCCTTTTGGGCCTTTGTTTCCTCCAGGTCCTGTTCTGGTTCAGCAGGTGGTGGTGAGGTGTCTTGCGGGGCAGATGTCAGGAATCTAGTATGCGAGTACTGAGAAGATGCTCGTTTCCTCACAACAGCATTGGACTCCTCACTTTGCAGTGATGTTTCTCCCCCTGGTTGACTCTGTACTGGGGGTGTGAATTCCTCTAGAGGTTGAGGGTGCTATGGTTCACCAAAAAGGCCCAGGTGCACATAGTTAGGTGGCCATGGGTCATACCGTGGCCACTAGTAGCTGGTTCCCTCCAATCTGGGTGTGGGGGCATATCTAGGCTCATGCAGTGTCTGCATACAAGTAGCTAGCTGTGGCCGTGGTGTGGACCCATATGATCCATATTGTGGGGTGCTCACAGTACTGGGCTTTCAGTGCCGTCCTGGTGGTAATGGTGCTTGAGGTGCCTCTAATGGTTCCTCAGACACTGTGTCACTGTGGGAGAAAGCATAGGTCTCCACCTTACCCTCCTCCTGCTGTTCTGCAGGCATGGATGCTGTGTGGGGATATTAGATAGTGTGATTAGTAACCTGATCAATGACAAGAGGAATGCAAGTCGATGATACTGACATGTGAGCCCTTGAGTGGCAGGATGGTATCCATTGCATTGCATTGCAATGCACCGGATACTGTCCTGACACTCACTGATTGATGAGATTCATAAGATCCTGCACATTGATGTAAGCAACCTACAGTGGTTGAACTTTGGTTATCATATTTATTGTGAACAATGGAGATGTCAAGGAATACCTCCTCGCCATCCTCACTCTTCTGGACACATATGATAACCAAAGCTCAACCATGCCATGTTGGATGTGTGTTTGTTGTGGTTCTTCTGATGAATCATGTGTCCTCCAGCTGCTTGTGTTGCCATGTTCCCCCGTCTATGTGTGTTTGTGGGTTTTGCTTTGGCAGTATGCATTGCTGAAACTGTTTCTAGGTAGTTGTCATTGTTTTTTAAATGGTGCATTGATGTGTTTTGAGGGCCTAGTGTTTTTGCTTACAATTTCGATTACTTGAACTGTGATGTGTGAGTGGACTCTTGTGGACCTGTGCAATGTAACCCTGTTGTATTGTGTACATCCTCTGTTAACCTTTGGAGTGCCAGAGGGGTACTCAACCCATTTTTGAACAATGAGTTGCTTATCCTTCTAGCACTCAAGGGGTTAGATGCTGACCTCTCTGTAACTCTATATTTAACATTGTGGAGGAACATAACACATATTTGTATGACAACTTGATGGCAACCATTGTTTGTGTGCAGTGGGTATACTTGATCAACACATCAATGAAGGGGTTAAACCTGGACTTGAAAAGGATTTGGCCTGCTTAAAGGGATAGTAATACTTAAAAAGTAAAAAAAAATACATGGTAGGTTTTATCCCCTGAGTAAAACAAGAGTACTCCCAATGCTGAAAGGTGTTTCATTCAAAAGTTATTAATTTTCAAAGTTGAATTTTTTAGGTGCAATACCACAGTGGCCTGAAATTTTACAGTGGTGCTGTTGCTACATGATCCTATTGACAGCTCTGGTCCCGGGACCATAAATCTCCATAGGATGGTGTAGCAACAGCGCCACTGTACAATTTCAGGCCACTGTGATATTGCACCTAAAAAATTCAACTTTGAAAATTAATAACCTTTGAATGATACACCTTTCAGCAGTGGGAGTACTCTTGTTTTATTCAGGGGGATAAACCCTACATCATATTTTTTTTACATTTTAAGTATTACTATCCCTTTAAGCCTTCACATTTCTGCTTTGGTTGTACAGTATTACATCTTTGATTGAACCCTCTCAGTGCTGTGTTGATGAATTTGTGTAAATCAATACTGGCCATCTGTTCAGCTTGCACTGTGTTGGGCCATACTAGGTACGATGGTTTGAGCGGTGTATAGTTTTGGAATGATGCACTTACTAGTAATCTGGTGGGTCCCGTCCTCGCCAGTGTCACATCCTCCAGAGACCCCCTCTACAGAGGTTGAAGACAATTTCTGCCTCAGCATTTCCTCCCAGGGGTTGAAGTGGATGTCAGCTGGAGGACTACCAGCTACATTTTGTTCTTGAATCAACTATTGTAGTCACCTCACTGATTCTTGACTCCCAGTGTCACTGCTGCATCCCTGTCGGCCTGGCCGCAAAGGACTGGTGCTTCCAGGTTGCGGTGGCTGGTGGGTCTTTCTGCTGGCGTCTGAGCATGCATCTGGTTCCAGTGGGCACGGAACCAAACCTCAGCAAATCCAGCGGGGCTCCCAGATGAGCCCCTCTCCTCTGGCCTTCCTATTGACTACAGACTTCTATTTGAACGGGCTACCAAAGGCTTAGGGTGCCCATTCCACGAGCTTGTCTAGCGTTGCTTGTTTTGTTCTATAGTGTGATTCCCTTGCTCTGACCTCTGGCTTGTCTGTTGACCACTCTGATCTACAATCCCTGGCTCTGACCTCTGGCTTGTCTACTGACCACTCTGATCTCCAGTCCCTGGCTCTGACCTCTGGCTTGTCTGCTGACCACTCTGATCTCCAGTTCCTGGTTCTGCTCCTGGCCTCTGCTCCTGACTCTCCCCCTGCCTTCTTCCAGCTTGTCCAGCTGGCCTGGTTTTGCACGGTTCCCAGCGTACTCTTATCCTGGTTGCACCCTGGCTCAACTGGGCTGGAATAATCTGGTTTAGTGACCAGCACCTTTACTCCAACTTAGGTTGCAGCACAGGAGTACCTGGAACGCCGTCACCGATCTCTAGCTCTGCTCCCTTGCATCGCTCTCTAGCTTCTGTACCAGTGCCGGCACCACACGGGGGCCTTAGCCCCCGAGTGGTGACACTCAGGTCCTCTTACAGCTGGACACTGCCTTCACCCTGCTGAGGACCTGACACCAGGCAGTCTTCTTCTTGGTACCCAAACCATGGAGCCTCTCCCTTGGGTACAGGATAGTCTCCCTCTCCAGAATGCTGTGGATGAAGACCCTATTCTCCTCACAGGTGTACTTGGGGTCCCACAACCTCTCCTCATCAGCATCAGCATGGGATGTGTCAGAGTTCTGGCTTTCAGGCCCTACCTGAGCTGACCCTGACTGTGCGGGGTGTTCGGCGACATCTACCCCTCTTCCCACTGACAGTTCTGTCACTGGCCCATTCCTTCCCTGACTTGGATGCCCTCCTCAGCTTCCTCCTCTCCTGCATCTCTTCCCATCCCTCTATCCTCCTCTCCTTTCCCCGCCATCTCACACCAACTCACACTCAGGCACTTACTCAGGTCCTCACAGACACACTCAATCACACTCACTCTCTGTCACTGTACTCACTAACTCACACTGTCAAAATAAAAGATAAAGTTGTGTTATGTGTGCAAAACAAAAAAAATATGTGTGTGCTTCTGTTTGAATGCATGTGTGGAAGATTTCCCAAGGTGTTGTATGTGTAGATATTAGTGCAACAACTTTCTCCATTCCCAACTCCGTCTACTTCGCTCAACTGTCAGCTACTCTCTCTTTCTATTGCTATCCTCCACTTCTGGATCCTATACTCCAGCTCGCAAAAACTTGAAACACAGGAAAGGTATGTCAGTTATTTTGAGGTGTATATAGGTGTATTTGAATGTACATACAATGGCCATAGTTTAAGTAGGCATGGAAACATTTGTTGTTACAATCTGTGGACATGAAGTCAAGATTCAGAAATTATCCTTTAATTTTGCTAGAGCTTGTAGATTCAAGTTGAGAAGTCCAGGACGATATTAGAGCATTTTCTGTGTCTGTGCAATTGTCTGTTTGTTTCTATAATCTCGGCAGGGTTCTTTCTGTTATACCTATTTATAATTAGACTACAGCTCCCTGAAACAAGATGTGAGAGACACACATAATAACATTACTGTAGGCATACAGATAACACAGCTATAGGAACTGCATGGTATGCATGTAAAGATGTCACCTGTGAAATTTACAAATATAAAGAAGAAACGTATAACTTATTTGTTATAAGAGATTTGTAATCAGGGAATGTGGAAGGTAATAGAATAGGAAGGGAGGGTTAAGAACATGGCATAAACTTGAGCAGAGTGGGAAAAATGGCACATCTATAGTTTGGAAACAGAATAACACTGAGAATCTTTTGTTTGGGGAAGAGGGGAAACATATTTAGGTCATGGAATATAGGAAGTCATAAGTAAGATAAATCTGTTCAGATAAAGAGCATGTAGTTTTTCAAATTTGACTATATTGTTAAATGTATTTTTCCACTGGAAGATGTAGGGAAACAAGGTGATTGCTATTTTAAACAGATCAGTGCACCCTAAAGGGGGGTTCCTGGGTATCTGCCTCCATTTTCCATGAACATAAACCTCCTTTTAGTAAATCATATCAGAAATCACAACAGTCCTTAAAGGGATAGTAATACCTGAAAATAAGTTTATTTTAGATTGTACCCCTTAAAAAACCATGAAAGATGATATAAGTCTTATCTCCCAAACCTTTATGGTTTGGGAGATATTCATATGTAAAAATATAGTATAGTTCACTTTTCCTTGCTGTTTCAGCCAAGTCTGCCATCTAGTGGACAGATTTGGAATTTGGTCCACATAGCAACAGGCAGCTCTTTAGCAGTGCCAAGATCACGATCTTTGAAAAGAACTACTTCATTTTAACAGTGTACAAAGTGTGCCTGGCTTGAAAGCACACTTTGTAGACCATTCCAATGAAGAAATTCTTTTTAAAGATCATGATCTCAGCACTTCTGGGGAGACACTGCTGGTGAAGCAAACGGATTCCAAATCTGAAGGGTGGAGCAATGACATCACTCCAGGGGAAACTTTACTTCTGAATATCTCCCAAACCATAAAGGTTTGGGAGATAAGACTTATATCATTTTTCATGTTTTTTTAAGGGCTACAATATAAAATAAACTTATTTTCAGGTATTACTATCCCTTTAAGATACATTTACAATTTTATTTCCAAAGATCTGGAGAGAAACTTGAGATTGTTTTGGATAGCACCTAAAGGTTTAACTACTAACTTTAAATCTTGGCTCTATATGGGCTTAGTCTTCATCAGTGGTGGTTCTCGTGTTTTTTGGTTGGTGGGAATCTTTACAAGATATTTTGTGTGCATGCAAAGTAATTATAACTACTTAACAGAACACTTAACAATAGTAACATAGTTGATGAGGCTGAAAAAAGACGTGTCCATCAAGTTCAGCTCATGTCAAAAACACCCCTGTTGATCAAGAGGAAGTAAAAAAAACCCTCTGGAGCAATTTCTAATTTAGCCCCAAGTGGATAAAAAAATCCTTCCTGACTCCAAATGGCAGTCAGATATTTCCCTGGATCAACATCCTACCTGCTTTGAAGCCATCGGTCATCGTTTTCAATATTGTTCTGTGCTAGATAGGCATCCATTGCTTTTTTGAAAGCAGTTGCACTATCTGCAAGTACAACATGCCGAGACAAAGAATTCCATAGCTTAACCACCCTTACTGTAAATAATCCCTGCCTTTGTTTTAGTCAAAAGCACCTTTCCTCTAGTCTTAATGGATGACCTCGTGTTCTTAGCTCAGGTCTTTGCGTAAGTAATTAATTGGCTAGCTTTGTATTGACCTTGAATGTATTTGTAAATCATATCACCTCTTAGATGTCTCTTCTGTAATGTAAACAAACCCAGTTTGACTAGTCTCTCTTTATAACTCAGATCCTCCAATCCCGTTATCAGTTTTGTTGCATGTCTCTGCACCTTTACCAGTTCAACAATGTCTTTTTTAAGAACTGGCGCCCAAAGTTGTACTCCATATTCTAGATGATGCCTAACTAAGGATTTATACAGAGGTAGGATAATATTAACATGCTTCTACACCTCTTTCTCTGTCATCCAATACAGGTTACTGGTAACTTTGGGTAGGCGGTCCGTCCCTTTAACTAGGCAGGGAGAATTCTAGAAGTGAATGCAGGGGGTGGAGCCTACCTTCCCTCCATGGCTGCAGCTAGCAAATCAGCTCCAGTAAGACTGGTTCCTTGGTGAAGACACAGGCAAGAGAACAGTTCTGCTATAGTTTTAGCTATTTTTTATTTTTCATTTGGATATGGAATACCACCATTAGGCGGATTACCATAACTGACAATGCCCTTAGCGGTGGCTAGCTCAGTATCCAGGTGCTTTTTGTGGACCTTAAGCCCTGGGGGGAAAATCTTGGGTTCAGGTTCTTTCCTCAGGAGTTGCCCACTGAGGCTTCTTCTTAATACATGGTAATCTGAAGACAGAAGATCTGCAGAAAAGGTGAGCAACTCTTTGAGTGCTGCAGGTCCACATGTCCCACAGTGCCCCTCCGCACAGGGGTTTTTCCTTTGCAGTTCCTATTGCACACTCCTGCACTCATTGGGTTTATCTGTATGTTTCTGTGGTAACTTAACCCTTTAGCTGCTGGTTTTGCATCTTTTGGGGGTTTATTGAGACTTTCCCTACTGGGTTCAGTGTTTTTTTATGTTCTAATGATGTTTCATGTAATTTTTATTTCACAGTTTCAACTTTGCAAAATTTGTGCGCTCTTTACCGCATAGACGCCATTGCTCCATTCACTTCTATGAGACTGTTCAGGTTGGGACATATCTCTGCAACCGCTCAACGTAGCGACTTCAGAGATGGCTAATTTTAATTGTCTGCCCTTGCTCTGTCATCTGAGTAACATTTTATGTGTGTTGGGGGGCTCAAGGGGCTTCGGGCACTGTTGGGATACTCTTTCTGGGAAAACTACATTTCCCATGAGTGCTTGCTTCAAAAGCTCATTTCTGATTGGCTCCCGCCTCAGCAGCCATTTTGTGCCTTTTCCTGAACGAGTATCCTATGCAGTGCTTGGACTCTTCTTCTCTCCTCTGCAGATTAACCCTTCGCCTGCCAGATAAGTGCATTTTAGCAATTTCTGGTGTGAAATTTTAATCTTACACACTATTTGGGTGATTCCTTATACTTTAAACGTTTTGACACTGTAAGAATGTCTAATCCGTTAGAGCTTGGGGCCAGGCCTAAGACTAAGGATGCTGGGGTCTCTGTGTCCCCTGTTGTGCATTGCTTCTCATGTCATTCAGGGTTACCTAGAGAATTCTCAGGTCATTTATGCCCAGCATGTTCTGATGTCCCCGAGTCTCTCCCAGGGACCTCCAGCCATGCATTAGAGACAGTCTGGGTGCAAGAGTTCAAGGCTGCTACTAGAGACCTCCGGTCTACATTGCAGCTCTTTCCATCCCAGTTACAGGGGGTCTTCCACTCCTGGCAGACCCCTTCTTCCGTCAGATCTTCCCTGCCGAAACCGCAGAGAGTACCTGACGTATCAGATTCCTCTGTGGAGGAACTGTTGGTGGATTCGGATTTTGAGGAATGTTCTGTTGTGGGCTCTTCTCAGTTTTTTGGGGACCGCTTTGAGGCTGATCCTGATCCCTCTGCTGAGGGCTTGATCAGAGCCGTCTTAACTACCCTAAACATTCCCTTAGTTCAGGAGGTTTCTTCGGATCCCTCTGATGTATTTCAGGAGCCTAATATCACGGTGCCCCTGCTATGTTGGTGACATTCTGTCAGTCTCTGTCTTCTGCTGACGCTTATTGGCTGTAGTGACTTGGTCCCGCCCAGTATTTGTCCTTAAATACTTGGCCTTGTCACTACTCTGGTGCCCTTTCGTGGTGTATCCATTACCTGCACTTGTTCCAGTTTCGTGTAATCTCTGTGTACCGACCCGGCCTGCCTGACTACTCTGCTGTATCCGTTCCTGCCTGTGTACTGACCCGGACTGCCTGACTACTCTGCTGTATCCATTCCTGCTCTGTGTACCGACACTGCCCAGCTGACGTTCCTGCTCTGTGTACCGACTTGAATTGGCTGACGTTCCTGTGTACCGGCCCGGTTGGGCTACTACTCCTGGGAATTTCTACTACTGGCGGTCCCATTCCGGTCCTCGGTTTGGGGTTCTCCTCCGAGCTTCTGTCTCCGGACAGTACCATTGTGCCTTAGTGCCACTCCTGCAGTCTAGTCTTAGTTCCGTATTGTCGCGAGGGAGACATTCTGGTGTCTATCCCATCTGTGCACCATGGTACGCTTTACCCTCCTTCCTGCCTATAGCTGAGGTTGGTGTTTCATTGGGCGCCTCAGGCTGTGCTTACGATCAGGCAGTCGACATTGGGCTTAGCGTTCGTTAACCCCTTCGGGGAAGGTGCCACGATTTCACCGGCTATCCTCAGTGCAGTCTCTGTTGGGAGCCCTCCTGGGCATACTGTCTCTGTCCTCCGTTACTGCTAAGGCAGTCCTCCGGTTGATCTATTGGGCGTTTCTCGCTATTTAAGCACTCCCTGCAGAGTAGGAGTCTTAAGGGCCTCGCACTATTAGGGCCTGGCAGCATTCCTGGCCTAACAGTAACCCATTCATTACTGCCTCGGTTGACTTTCACACGAACATTGCCTGACCTGTGGTAGTATATTGTAAATTCTGTATTGTACATATACTGGACCCATGTGGGTATATATCTTGCTATAACCTGTCCTGTGTCAGTACTGTATTGTATATACATACACTGCTGGACCCATGAGGGTTATCATTTCTGAGTCTGTTCAATAAAACTGTGTTTTATCTCACCTACTTTGTCTGAGTGTCAATAAAACCGTAACACCTAAAAAGCCCTATACTTGTTTTCCTCCTAACCTCACTCTTGACCACTTTGTGTCCGATGAGTGGAAGTCTCCGGACAGGAAACCTTCTGTTTCCAAGAAATTTGCCAAGCTTTACCCCTTCTCTGAGGCGGCACTTGTTCAGTGGGTTCATCCCCCCAAAGTGGATGCTCCTGTCTCCAGGCTATCTAAGTCCACTGCCTTGCCAGTTGCTGATACTTCCGCTCTGAAAGACTGGACTGACAAGAAACTTGAGGTCTCCCTCAAGTCCATTTTTGCCACTGCTGGTACTGCCATGCGTCCAGTGTTCTCTGCGGCATGGGTGAATCGGACTGAACAGCTCACCCTGGCTGTCCGACAGGGTGCTCCTACTTCAGATATGTTGCAGCTTCTTGCCAACATTTCTGAGGCCCAGCACTATGTTTCTGCTGCCTTATTTGCTGCCATCCTTTTGGTGGCAAGGGTTTCCACCATGTCTGTGGTTGCCAGACAAGCTCTTTGGCTCAAGATCTGGTCTGCTGAAACTGCTTCCAAGAAAGCTTTGCTTTCATTGCCTTTTCAAGTCACCTCTTTGTTTGGGCCAGATCTTAAGGATCTGATTAGTGAGGCCGCAGGGGGCAAGAGTACCCTTCTGCTTATGGTCCCCAGGAAGAAGGCGCCTCTCAAGTGTAATCGGCTTTTTTGTTCCTTCCAGACTGAGACACGTCCGGCGAACCTGGCAGTTCCATCAGCTCCGCGTTCCTCTTTTATGCCCAAACAGCAATGGAAGCCCAAGGTCTCCTCCAAGCCTAAGGCTTCCAAGCCTTCTTCGGCATGACTCGCAGAATCCAGGTCCCCACTCGGCTGTGAGTGGCCGTCTGCGTCACTACCATAGCGTCTGGGAGGATTCAGTGGCGGACCTGTGGGTCTTACAGGTGGTGACGGAAGGGTGCAGGATTCCTTTCGCTTCTCTTCCTCCCTTTCGGTTTTTCCCCTCTCATACACCCCAGGGCGTAGAGAAACTCTGTCTGTTCAATGGCACTATCCAGGCCCTTCTGGACAAGGATGTTCTGGTACCTGTTCCAATTCGGGACAGAGGTAGGGGTTTTTACTCAAACCTCTTTGTGGTCTCCAAGAAGGACGGCAGCTGTCGTCCCATTTTGGATTTAAAGGATCTCAATTCCTTTGTGATCAAGACTCATTATCACCAGGAGTCCCTAAGGACAGTGATTGCGGCTATGTCTCCGGGGAATTCCTTGCCTCTCTGGATCTTCAGGACGCATATCTACACATCGCTATTCATCCAGAGAGTTGTTGGTATCTCAGATTTGCCTGCAACCAAGGGCAATTTCAGTTTTCAGCTCTTCCCTTTGGTCTGACTACAGCTCCTCAAGTCTTGAACCGTGTCCTGGGAGCTTTAGTATCCATCCTCCATCGAGACGGCATCAGAATTACTCCATACATGGACGACCTGCTACTGAAAGCCCCTTCTGCGGAACTTCATCAGCAGGTTCAGGACTGCATTCATGCTCTCACCCATCACGGGTGGATCATCAACATGGACAAGCCAGATCTTGTCCCATCCCAGCATCTGGCCTTCTTGGCCCTTCTCTTTGATACTCAGCAGAGCATGGTGTTTCTCACGGAGGAAGTGGCTCACCAGATCACCCAAAGAGTATCTGCTCTTGTGGCTCTCGATCCAGTTCCAGCCAAGAAGCTGTCCTCTCTAGTGGGGAAATTCATCTCCACCATAGAAGTGGTCCCATTTGCCATGGCTCATATCAGGGAACTCCAGAGGTTCGTGATCCAGGTGTGCAGGGGTCAGCCGGACCTTCTGAAGATGTCAGTATCCCTCCCTCTTCATGTGGAACTGAGTTTGTCGTTGTGGCTCGACCTCTCCAATCTGCTGAAGGGCAAGTCCTTCCTGGTATCCGTCTGGACCATGATGACAACAGATGCCAGCCTGTCCGGCTGGGGAGAGGTCCTGGTTCGCCTGAGTGCTCAGGGTCGGTGGTCTCCGGAGGAATCTCTCCTTCCCATCAATGTGTTGTAGCTTCCGGCGATATTTCATGCCCTTCGCCATTGTACACCCCAGCTGGAAGAATGCCCAGTCCGGGTCCAGTCTGACAACGCCACGGCTATGGCTTACCTCAACAAGCAGGGTGTAACAAGAAGTCTCGGTGCTTGGTTAGAGGTCAAGTCTATTTTATCCTGGGCAGAAGTATATACTGAAGCAAAGAATGTATTTAGGGTGTCAGCCATTATCACGGTGCCCGTGCTTTTTTTGTTTTGTTTTTTCTGTCAGTCTAGTCTGTGCCTTGCTCCCATTGGCTACCGTTATTAGTCCCGCCCAGTATGACCTTTATATACTGGGCTAGGGGCACCCCTCCGGTGCCCTTTCATGGTGTTCCTGTGCCAGTGCTTATTTCTGATCAGTGTTTCCCAGTATACCGACTTGGCCTGCCTGACTACTCTGCATATTGCCTGCTGCCCTTGTGTACCAACCTGGATTGCCTGACTATTCTTCTGACGTTCCTGCTCCGTGATTCGACTCGGCTTGGCTGACGTTCCTGCTCCGTCACTCTGACCCGGTTTGGCTGACGTTCCTGCTCCGTGATTCGACTCGGCTTGGCTGACGTTCCTGCTCCGTGATCCGACCCGGCTTGGCTGACGTTCCTGCTCCGTGGATCTACCCGGCTTGGTTGGCGTTCCTGTGCTGTGTCGCCTAGGCGACATTCTGACTGTCTGGCATTGGGTTATTTCCTTGTGCAGAGTATCAGCGGCCAGTCTCCGTTACTGCAGTTGAGTCACCGGTTGCCTCCGGTTATACTTGTGCAGAGTGCAAGTGTTGTCTCCGTTACTGCTACGACAGTTTACCTTGGGCCTAGACTCCGTTATTGTCTCTGCTCAGAGCAAGTATCTGCCTCCGTTACCACCCCAGCTGTTGAGCCAACGGTTGCCTCCAGTTATACTTGAGCAGAGTGCAAGTGTTGTCTCTGTTACTGTTACGGCAGTTTACCTTGGGCCTAGTCTCCGTTATTGCCTCTGCTCAGAGCAAGTGTGTGCCTCTGTTACCACTCCGGCTGTTGAGCCACCGGTTGCCTCCGGTTATACTTGTGCAGAATGCAAGTGTTGTCTCCGTTACTCCTACTGCAGTTTACCCTGGGCCTAGTCTCCGTTATTGCCTGTGCTCAGAGTAAGTGTCTGCCTCCGTTACCACTCCGGCTGTTGAGTCACCGGTTGCCTCCGGTTATACTGGTGCAGAGTGCAAGTGTTGTCTCCGCTACTGCTACGGCAGTTTACCTTGAGCCTAGTCTCCATTAGTGCCTCTGCTCAGAGCAAGTGTCTGCCTCCGTTACCACTCCGGCTGTTGAGCCACCGGTTGCCTCCGGTTATACTTGTGCAGAATGCAAGTGTTGTCTCCGTTACTGCTACGGCAGTTTACCTTGGGCCTAGTCTCCGTTACTGCCTCTGCTCAGAACAAGTGTCTGCCTCCGTTACCACTCAGGCTGTTGAGCCACCGGTTGCCTCCGTTAGACTTCAGCAGTGTGCAAGTGTTGTCTCCGTTACTGCTACGGCAGTACCTCATGTGTCTCTGTTCCCAGTATTGCCTAAACAGCTCATGATAGTTTTGCTTATCTGACTTTTGGCATTACGAATTCCACAGCTGTTTATATGCAGGGAGTCCCATCACTGACCTCTCAGCACATGGGACTGTTTACACTCTGAAGATCTTTAACCCATGCAAGACCTTGCTCCTGGGAATCCATCACTCTGCCTGACCTGTGTCAGTATAGACTATTGTGGACTTATTGTTTATGCTGGACCTGTGTAGGCCTATGTATCTATAACCTGTTGTGTGTCTGTACTATTCTGCTGATATACTACAGACCTGTGAAGGTTATTTATTTTAATAAAACTGTGTTTTATACTAAACCACTGTGTCTGTGTGTCAAACAAACCGTAACAGCCATAGCCTTATCATCACTAATCAATTCACCTGTCCTAAGAGGACCAATATCAACCTTAACTTTTTTGTTTTTAATATACCTGTAGAATTGTTTAGGGTTTTTCTCATTAGCATTTTTTCTCTCATTTTCAATTTTAGCTAGCTTAATTGCTTGTTTGCAGATTTTATTACATTCTTCATATTTTTTAAATGATGCATCTGACCTGTTTGACTAAAACACTTTAAAAGCCTGTTTTTTATTTCTCGTTTTTCTGCAAACCTTCTTATTAAGCCACATTGGTTTCCTTTTACTCCTCTTGTGCTTATTCCCCAATGGTATATATAGACGTGTATATTTGTCAGAGAGCATTTTAAATACATTCCAAGATTCTTGTGCATTTTTATCTTTGAAAATTACATCCCACTGAATATCCTTTAATACTTCTTTTAGCTTTGAAAAATTAGCCTTTTTAAAATTGAATGTTTTAGTTAAACCCTTGCTATTGGGTTTCTCATAACAAATTTCAAAGGTCACTGCTACCCTAATGTTCCCTTACTTGTACATTGTTTATCATATCGGAATTGTTTGAGAGCACTAGGTCAAGCAAAGCCTCTTTTCTAGTTGGCTCCTCCACTAGTTGGGACATAAAATTATAATTTATCATACTTAAAAAATTATTTCCCTTTGTTGTGCCGGAAGTCATATTTCTCCAGTCAATTTCAGGATAGTTGAAATCTCCCATTATAATTACCTTTGCTGACGTAGAAGCCTTTTCCATTTGCAGTAAAAGTTGGGCTTTTTTACAAGGTGGCTTGTGCGCCCAGTGTGTATTTCAACCCACACGGCCTCTACCTTTCCATTGGACCCTTCATTTTTATCTTCCCTTAAACTAGGTTTTAAGGCATGCTTTAGATATAGACATACCCCTCCTCCCCTTTTATTAACCATGTCCTTCCTAAAAATAGAATAATCCTCTAGATTGACTGCTAAGTCATCTAACCAGGTTTCAGACACCAATCAGATCATACTGATCATGTGTTGCAATCATTTAAAGTTCTCCCATATTGCCAGCCAGACTGTGAGCATTTGAATGCATTCATTTTATCATTTTGCCATTTCTCTCTTTGACAAATGTATCTGCCCTTTTTCAGGCTGTAACAATTGCAACTCCCTATTTGATGATCTAGTCCATTCCCCCTCTCCATCCCCATGGCCCTTCTCTAATACCATTTCCTCAATTGTATTGCCTTCCCAATCCTATGTTGAAGCACCCTCCCCCCCTTTTTAGTTTAAAGTCTCCTCCAACCCTCTAACCATCCTAACGATCAGCACCGTGGCCCCTCTTCCGCTAAGGTGCAATCCATCACTACTATAAAGATTGCCCAAAAGGGAAAAGGCTGCCCAGTGTTTTAGGAACCTAAACCCCTCCTGCTTACACCAAGTCTTTAGCAACGCATTTAACTCCCTAATCTCCTGTTGCTTTTCTAATGTAGCGCGTGGCACAGGTAGTATTTCAGAAAATACTACCTTAGAGGTCCTCTGCTTAAGCTTATATCCTTAGTCCCTGAAATCCTTCTTAACGGACTTCCATTTTTCACTGACTTTGTCATTAGTACCAACATGTATCATTACAGCCGGGTCATGCCCAGCCACTCCCAACAATCTAGCAACACGATCAACCACACGTGGAACTCCCGGGAGACAGAAAACTGTACGATTGTAGCGATCTTTGCAATAGATTAACCTGTCTGTCTTCCTACTAATAGAATCCCCTACCACCACCATCTGTCTAGGTCTGCTTGAGCCCTGGATCCCAACCATGTTCTCCCAGCTGTTAGAGAGAACAGTCCTCTCCAGCAAAGGCATTCCTGTGTCAACATCCCCAACATCATTACTCAAAGCAGCAAATCTGTTAGGGTTAATTACCACAGGAGTGTCCTGCCTATTCCTCTGCTCCCCCCTTGCTATGTCTAACTGTAACCCATCTGGCTACCTGCTCATTCTTTGTGCAGACTCCACCCTCGGAACTACCTACCACCACTATCCTCTCAAGATTGACCCTCGTTCTCAGTGTTGCAACTTGCCCCTCCAGATCTCTAATATGAGCTTCCAGAGAGACCACTTGCTCACATCTGCCACAGAGTTATGCACCTTGGATCGGTTGTTCCGGGTGTGCAAACATATGGCAGCTTGTGCACTGAGTTAAATGGACAATCATTCTACAACTCATATTATGCTAGTTACCACAATCTAAAAGGCAGGAAAAAAAATATCTGCACAATATGGTTAATAAATGTGTTGCTCTGTGTAATCTCCTGTATTTGAATCCCTTTATTTAAATTCCCACACTTACCACCCTTCTGCACTTGAATCGCCTTATTTAAATTCCCATACTTACCACACTTCTGCACGTACACATTGATGCAAGATTTACATGTTGAAGTATTCACCGTGTATCTATTATTTAAAGGGATACTAATACTTCGTTTTATCCTTATTTTATTTTGCAGGCATTAAGAAAACATGAAGAACGATATAAGTCCTATCTCTCAAGCCTTTATAGTTTGAGAGATATTAACAAGCAAAGTTTCCCCTCACTGACCAAAACGGTCAAGTGTGCCATCTAGGTGTCAGATTTGGAATCCGGTCCACAGATCAACTCGTGGCTCTTCAGCAGAGCCGAGATCGCAAGATATAAAAATAACTATTTCATTGGAAGGGTCTAAAAAGTGTGCTTGCAAACCAGGCAGACTTTGCAGACTATTTGAATGAAGTAGTTCTTCTTATATCTCGCGATCTCGGCTCTGCTGTAGAGCCACGGCTGGTCCGCGGACCGGATTCCAAATCTGACAGCTAGATGGCAGACTTGACTGTTTTGGTCAGTGAGGGGAAACTTTGCTTGTGAAAATCTCTCAAACCAGAAAGGCTTGAGAGATAAGACTTATATCGTTCTTCATGTTTTTTTAATGTCTACAAAATAAAATAAAGATAAAACGAAGTATTACTATCCCTTTAACGCAAGAATCCACCAATGACAAACACAGCAATTAACCACTCCCACCACAACTGACTGCAATTAGTTCCTTGTATCTTTGGGATTATGACTGCCTCTGTGGGAATAGTAGTACAATACAAACAAAATTTATTTTCATTTCTTTAACCTGGTACCCATTAATTCTGTGTGTAGATGCAATGCTAACTTGTTTTGCTGTATGTACTATATGTCTACTATCTATGTATTTATTATACACATACAAGAAAAGCATAATATAAGCCATACTTGCTCACTGTGCTAGCAAAGTATAGTGACACACCCAAAACAACATAGACTGAAATCTATAGTGACCCACATAAAAACATAGAGCTTTCAATCTATAATGACTCTCAGAAAACTTGCAATCTATATGACCACATGAAACAACAAGTCTAGTCTTGCTAGCTAGTAAAACACATGAAACAACAGAACTTGAAATCTATAGTGAACCACATGAAAATATAGTGACTGCAACTGTTTTTGCTTACATATGAAACAACAGAGTTTTAAATGTATCATGAGCCACATAAAACATAAGAGATGGAAATCTAGAAATTTGCTTGAAATCTATAGTGACCTTCATGAACACAGAACTTGCAATCTACTGGCCCAAAAGCCACGACAGAGCTTGTGATTTAATGAACCAAAAGGAAAACATAACGTGCAATCTATTGACTCACAACATAATCCGTATTCGAGTGACCCACATGGAAGGTTGAAATAAAGTATTTAGGTGAAAATGGGTCAAGATGCATTAAAGTTTGATAAAGGGCCAGGTTGGAGATATTATATTGTATTTGCTTCAATGGCATCTCAAGATATGCACTAAAATGTCTTCACCATCATATCCTTGTGAATCCACTGCAAATATGCTGACATCGCCATTAATCCGCCATGTCTCTGCCACATTACGATTTGCAGGTGGCCACTTCTCCAATGACCTATTAACATAATGAAATTCAACTTAATGAGCCAGTTGAATATTCATGAGGGCAAGTTCATATATATCACGGTGCCCGTGGTCCATCACCCATGGCATACCTCCTCTCCCCGCTTGTGACTCGGCAGCGGTGTGTCTGGTGACTACCTGGCTATGGACTTCCTGTTTGCATACGTGCATCACTACAGCGAGCTCGCTATTTTGTAGACTCGGCCGATTCATGTCCTGCCTCTCCGGTAGGCTTTATATGCAGCCTTCAGACCTAGCGTCAGTGCCCTTTTGTGGTGTATCTGAGCATTACTTGTATTCTGCTTTTCGTTGTGACCCTTTCTTGGCTGCTGATTCCGATTTGTGTAAGACCCTTGGCGCCGTCTGACTACCCAATTTGTGCCTGAACCTCTGACCTTGTCTGACTACCCGATCTGTGCTCGATCCCTGGCTCAGTCTGACTATCTGATCTGTGTATGACACCTGGCCTGGCTGACTACCTGCTCCATGCTAAGTACTGTGGCTCCGTATGACTACCTGATATGTGTATGACCTTGGCTTTGTCTGACTCCACTTGTCTTGTACCTTGGGCCTGGCTCATGCTCCATGCAGGTCTCTGGGCCTGGTCTCTGCCACCATATTACTCCGGGTTTGCCTCTACCCATAGGCCTTGTAGCGCTCTGGTCTTACTGGTATCCTGCTTGGACCCTAGCGTCCTATGGTGTTGTGTCAGGTTGCTGTGGACCCTAGCATTCAAGGGTATTGCATTTTCTAGGGTAGAGATTGGCCGCTTGCCACCCTGCTCCATCTCAGGTGGCTCCCAGAACCTTAGGCTAGGTTCTTTTCCTTGCTCCTGGTTCCAGTATTTCAGGCTAAGTTCAGTGTCAGCTCCTGGGTAGTGGACTGTAGCACTGTCTCCACTCCTAACCCAGGGGAAGGTTGGGGAAGTGCTTATTTGCTATTATATGTATTATATCTTTTAATAAAGTGGTGTTGATCTTAACTGTACCTGTCAGAGTCTTTATTTTGTCTGGTTACCATGACATTATGTTAATGTTTCCATTTGTAAATGCGTATATGTGTTATTATTATTATTATTATTATTATTATATTCATGGAATGAAAAACTAAATATATGACATTAGAAATGTACTATAAAAACATATTAATAATTGAATACATATTAATAAGAATGTTCCTATAATTAATAACAAAATATAGTATTTGTTACACATAAATTAGACTATTTTTACACACAAAATATATAGTATTTTTTGCACACATAAATTCATTCTTCTCATCTAGGCATATTTATAATAATATTTTATTCAATATAATCTTTTCATATATATAAATTTATGTTTTACATTATGGACATTCATATTAATACATATTAAATATATTAATAGTTTTTTACAGTACATTTATTTTTGTCACATATTTAGTTTTTCATTCCATTAATATAATATTAATAGGTCTATTACATATTTTTGTGGTTTATATATCATTAATAATATATAAGCAATTAGGTCAGCACAGGTACACATTTACATGGATTAAATGGGTTTAAGTAAACACCAGTGAACTTGGAGTGTTACCACAAAAGGGTACCAAATGTGTCCTTCTCAAAAAGACTCATTAATGACCAAAGAATAATGTATCTTTATTAAACCAAAACACCAATACGAAGATCCTATACATAAAAACATTTAAAACATATATCTAGAGGTAAAAAAGATGCCATTCAATGACTGAATACAAAGCCTACATGATAATTCCCCCAAATACCAGGAAAATTATATAATGAAGGCATTCAGCGAGTAAAATCTCCGAAATATTAAACAATCTAGATGTACAAATTATCAGTATAAGTACCTGACTATGCCACTTGTTGGCGATAAGCTTTGGGAGTTGGAGAGGAGGAGGAGTGGGGAATTTTGTGGATGCCATTTCCCATTGTGCCAATATGCCATCCCCAGGTAGAGGAGCAGGCGAAGCAGCAGCACCTGAACTGCCTGGACCAGATATTCCAGCAACAGGATCCAGAGGGACCTGTGGAGTAGCTCAGGGAGTGCAGACCTAGGATATACTAGATACGGTTAACGCTGTTCAGCATGGCAGATGATGCGGTCACTGATTGTTATAGGTTGATATGACAGAGCATCATCAACCTTTATGAGGTGATCAAAGATGACATCAACCTCATTGCCACTACCAATCATGCCCTATCTGGTATGGAGAAGCTGCTGTGTGCCATCCATTTCATGGCATCTGGATCCTTTCAGTACACTGAGGGATGTCCCAGCCTGCATGTTTCAGGGCATTGGGTGATGTGCTGATAACCCTCAAGAGGAAGGCCAGGAGGTACGTTCACTTTATTCCTCCCACATGCAGTGGGCAAACGTCAAGCAGGAGTCCTACAGAAGTGGAGGCATACTAAGAGTAAATATAATGTTGGGCATCCCAACACAAAAATGTACTTGGGGGGTGAAATTAATTTGCCCCTTTGGACGATGGGCCCCCTTGAATGCTCTGCCTCCTCCACATGCCCTAGGAGGTATGCCCCTTTGCAAACCCCAAAGGTTTGCTGTGCAACTATCAAGGGCATTTAGGTTGCATGAGGTTCCAGTGGCTGTCCTTGTCCACCACTGGAATAGTCCTCAGCAATTCTCTCCAGGAAGCATGCAAATTGAGCCAAGATTTGGTTCTGCTGGTCTTCTAATTGAGTCTGTTCTGCAACTGGGTGGCCATCAGTTATTTCTGTCTCTCAGTGTCTGTATCATATTATGTATTTTCTTGTTTAAAGAAGTCCCAAAGAGTCTCTGTTCACCAATCATGGTATGTGAAGCCAGAATGTCATCTGCACTCCATCCATGTGCTTGTGTAGGTGTTGATGTCACATAGCTAGGGATCTCCACCTCCTCCTCCCCCTCCTCCTCCATCTCCACCACTTCCTCCTCAGTAGAAATGAGTGGATCTGCCTATTCCCCATCTGTTTCCTGACTTGCATTCTTCACTGCGGTCTGTGTGTTCCTTCCTTCTTCCTCCTCCTCCTCCTCCTCTCCACTGTCTCAATCAGGTCTTGCTGCTGCTCCTAAATTGTTAGAGAGTGAAAAAACAGATTCACTATATGGCACAATAATTCTTATAGGTGTAAATTGTATCATTCAGGGTAAGCTATCTACATCACATTTATAATGTCCACTATGCTGGACATTCCTGTAAAAAAGACCTATGCTAAAATCACACAGCACTGGATCATCGGTTCTATTGCAGATAATTTCTAATCCCTACATCAGGCATTCATAAAAAGTGTCAATCCATAAGGGATGGACTGTCAATCCAACTCTATCAGCTGTTTTTAAAATGGGAACAATTCTTTAGCTTAACAATAGTGGTCCTATCGTCCAGTCATAAATTATAATTGTTACAATCATATTAAAGGGATAGTAATACTTTGTTTTATCTTTATTTTATTTTGCAGGCATTAAAAAAACACGAAGAACGATATAAGTCTTATCTCTCAAACCTTTATGGTTTAAGAGATATTCACAAGCAAAGTATCTCCCCCCCCGTTCAGCCAAAGCAGAAGGGAGGTGCCCAGGTAGACTGCAGAGAGGGACAATCTTCAATTAAGATAAGGGAAAAAGCTGAAAAGCTTGTCAAGTGGGGAAGGGCTTTCATTGTTTTCATACAAAGACGATTGTCCCCTGCTGTTATCTGTCTGGTCTATAGACTGCATTCCACATCTGAAAAGAGATTGTTTACACTAGGTAAAAGGGGCGGGAGGGGGAAACTTTGCTTGTGAATATCTCTTAAACCATAAAGGTTTGAGAGATAAGACTTATATCATTCTTCATGTTTTTTTAATGTCTACAAAATAAAATAAAGTTAAAACGAAGTATTACTATCCCTTTAAAGAACTGTTACACAGTTGTATTGAAATGTTAAAATGATGTATATTAAAGTTAGTCCATGCGAGTCCTGCAGAGGTCTACAGGTCTTTTTCATTACATTCATGTGTTCGGCCCTTCGATTTCCAGAGGGGTGTCCATCACACTGTGATCAATACACTGAACAGCCCTCTGTCACTGAAAGGGTGAAGATTCCCATTACATACAATAACAAAAGGTGCGCTGTATGAGAACAATATGAAAATAATAAAATGAGACGTGCACAGTTATTGAAACATACAATGTTCAGCATCATAGTAGAGAGACAGAGAAAGAGAGAAAGACAGTCAGAGAGAAGACAAAAAGAGAAAGAGAGAGACACAGAGAGAGACACACAGAGACATAGTGATAGTGTCACGGTTTATTATGACTCTCAGACACAAGTTTTAGGTAAAAAAAAATCAATTTTATTGAAATAATAAATTGATAACTTAGGATGGCAATAACATACATATATATATATATATACAGAATATAGCACAGACAGAAGGCAGACTCTACCGGTCCTGTCAATATACCGGACAGGACAGTCTTTAGGCTCTACCGGCCTTGCCAATACCGGGTAAGGCAACCTGCAGATGGAATAGCATAACGGTTCTACCGGCCTTACCAAATTCCCGGGCAAGGCAGCCTCAATAGATACACAATGTAGGCTCTACCGGCCCTGCCAATACCGGGTAAGGCAACCTCAGATGGAATGTGGCAAAAGGTTCTACCGGCCTTACCAATACCGGGCAGGGCAGCCCAGAGATAGTAGCAGCAGTCAGATGAAACGGGCAAATTAGCAGAATCGTTAAGCAGCAAGGCTTTGGAGCAAACCAGCGTCCGCACGCTGGGAACAACACTGAATAGTATAGCCGTTAGGCTTTGCGAGCAAACCAGTGACCGCACACTGGAGTAACAAGTGAGTAGTATAGCCGCAAGGCTTAGGAGCAAACCAGCGTCCGCACGCTGGGACCAACACAGAATGGTATAGCTGATAGGCTTTGGAGCAAACCAGTGACCGCACACTGGTGTAACAAGCGAGCTTGTATAGCCGCAAGACTAGGAGCAAACCAGCGTCCGCACGCTGGGACAAACACAGATTTGTAAAGATGATAGGCTTTGGAGCAAACTAGTGACCGCACACTGGTGTAACAAGCGAGCTTGTATAGCCGCAAGGCTAGGAGCAAACCAGCGTCCGCACGCTGGGACCAACACAGATTTGTATAGCTGATAGGCTTTGGAGCAAACCAGTGACCGCACACTGGTGTAACAAGTGAGTTTGTATGGCCGCAAGGCTTAGGAGCAAACCAGCGTCCGCACGCTGGGACCAACACAGATTTATAGAGCTGATAGGCTTTGGAGCAAACCAGTGACCGCACACTGGTGTAACAAGTGAGTTTGTATAGCCGCAAGGCTTAGGAGCAAACCAGCGTCCGCACGCTGGGACCAACACAGATTTGTATAGCTGATAGGCTTTGGAGCAAACCAGTGACCGCACACTGGTGTAACAAGCGAGTTCGTATATAGTTACATAGTTACATAGTAATTTAGGTTGAAAAAAGACTTGCGTCCATCCAGTTCAACCCTTTTCCTATTCCTGTTTACCATCGCTGACCCAAAAGAAGGCATCTGACTCCAAATGGCAATCAGATTTCTCCCTGGATCAACAAGCCCTAACTAAATATTAATCCCAATTCTAACGTGCATAGCCCTCTATATTATGCTCTTTTAAATAAGTATCCAGGCCCCTTTTAAAGGCATCTAATGTATTTGATAGCACCACCTCCTCCGGAAGTGCATTCCATACCTTTATTGTCCTTACTGTAAAGAAACCCTTCCGCTGTTGTAGACTAAATCTCCTTTCCTCAAGTCTAAGCGGGTGGCCCCTTGTCCTGTGTACTGTTCTGTTAATGAACAGGTCTTTTAAAAGCCCTTTATATGGGCCTTGAACATATTTATATAGTGTTATCATATCCCCTCTAAGACGCCGTTTCTCTAGTGTGTACAAGTTTAACTTTTCTAGCCTCTCTTCATAACTAAAACTTTCCATTCCCCTTACTAGTTTTGTAGCCCTCCTCTGCACTCTCTCTAGTTCCATAATGTCCTTCTTCAGAAAGGGCGCCCAGAATTGAACAGCATATTCTAGGTGGGGTCTTACCATGGACCTGTAAAGAGGCATAATTATATCTTCCTCCCTTGAGTCAATACCCCTTTTAATACATGCCAATATCTTATTGGCCTTTGCAGCTGCCAGCTGGCACTGCATGCTACTGCAAAGTCTATTGTCTACCATTACTCCTAAATCCTTTTCATTAGTAGATTTCCCCAGAGAAACACCATTTAAACTATATGTTGCATTTTTATTATTATACCCAAAATGCATAACTTTACACTTGTCTATATTGAATCTCATTTGCCATTTGCCTGCCCAGTTACTCAATTTGTCCAAGTCCTCTTGTAATGAAGACACATCCAGTTCAGACTTTATTACCTTACTTAATTTTGTGTCATCGGCAAACACTGATACATGGCTCCCTATGCCCTCTGGGAGGTCATTAATAAACAAATTAAAAAGAAGAGAACCCAGGACAGATCCCTGAGGCACTCCACTTATCACGTTTATCCAACTGGAGAACTTGCCATTTACTACCACTCTTTGCATTCTATCTTTCAGCCAATTTCCAATCCACACACAAACATTTTCCCCTAGTCCTATTTCATTCAATTTGTACAGTAACCTCTTGTGTGGAACTGTATCAAATGCCGCAAGGCTTAGGAGCAAACCAGCGTCCGCACGCTGGGACCAACACGGATTTGTAGAGCTGATGGCTTTGGAGCAAACCAGTGACCGCACACTGGTGTAACAAATGAGTTTGTATAGCCGCAAGGCTTAGGAGCAAACCAGCGTCCGCACGCTGGGACCAACACAGATTTGTATAGCTGATAGGCTTTGGAGCAAACCAGTGACCGCACACTGGTGTAACAAGCGAGTTTGTATAGCCGCAAGGCTTAGGAGCAAACCAGCGTCCGCACGCTGGGACCAACACGGAATTGTAGCAATGTCACCAACGCGACCAGGCAGAAGGTCGCCAGGATACTGAAGACAGGTGATGAGATGACAGGAACCAGCAACCATCAGTCAGGTCAGAAAACAGCAGAGAAGTTCAGCAGGAACTGCAACACCAGAGACTAGGCCGGAACCAGGACTGGAGTAACTCAGCATCCAGGAAACACTGGAACAGAAGAGATCAGGAAGTCAGGAACACATGAGATCAGGAAGTCAGGAACACATGAGATCAGGAAGTCAGGAACACTGGAACAGAGGCCCAGCTATCACTAGCATAGTGATAGCAAGAAGGTCAGAAACAACACGAAAGGGCACTCAAAGGGTGCCCAATCCAGGTTTAAATAGTCAATAAGAGGCGGGCTATCTGCAGATAGCCAATAGAAGCCCCCTACTGGTGACAGACAAGTAACTGCAGCAAATCACGGGCACCGTGATAGATAGACACACAGAGACATAGTGTGAGACAGACAGTGAAAGAGAGAGACACAGATTGAGAGAGAGAGAAAGAAAGAGACAGAGGAAAACAAGATACATACAAACAAAAGAGATAGTCATTGTGAGAGACAGAGACAGACAGAGAAATAGAAAGGAGAAAGAATGAGAGACAGAGAATGATAGACAGAGAGAAAGCAGTATGACAGACAAACACAGACAGAAAGAGACACACACATAGAGAGAGAAAGTGAAAGAGAGAAAAAGAGAGAGACTCAAAGCATCAGGGAGAGAGACACAGAGAGACAATCAGGGAGAAAGAGAGAGACATACACAAAAATCAGAGAGACAGACACAGAGATAGAGAAACAGTCAGAGATAGACAGACAGTGTTGGAGAGTAATAGATCGATACAGAGAAAACAATAAGCCAGAATAAGAGAGACGCACATAGACAAATGAGAGAGACAGCAGAGTGAGACAGACAGATACATTGTAAGACATAGAGAGGCATACACAGAGAGAGACACACACACAGACAGATGTAGACAGAGAGACTGTGAGAGAGGCAGGCACACACACAGACAAAAGAGGGAGACAGGCAGAATGAGAGAAAGACAGAGAATGAGAGACATACACAGAGAGAGACAGTCAGAGTGAAAGATACATATACAAACAAATGAAAGGGATAGACAGAGAGAGAGAGACAGAAGAGACAGACAGACAGAGAGAAAAGGTGAGACAGACAGATGCAGACATAGACAATCAGAGACACATATACAGACAAATGAGAGAGACAGAGAGAATGGTGACATAGAGAGACAGACAGCAGAAAAACAGATACATATACTGAAACAAAAGAGAGACAGAGAGAGACACATAATGAGAGAGAGAAAGAGAGAGACATACAGAGAGAGAAAGAGACAGAGATAGGCAGATCTAGACAGACAGGCACAAACACATACAGAGAGAGAGACACACACAAACACAGAGATAGCAAGACAGAGATAGTGAGAGAGACAGATATAATGAAAATAAACTGAATGAGACAGACAGAAAGACAGAGTGAGATACAGAAATAGTGATATACAGAGAGGCATACACATGCAGAGACACAGAGAGAGAGAAAGCCTGTGAGAGAGACAGAGTGAGAGATAGACACAGTGTTAGAGACAAAGGGAAAGACAGAGACAAAGAAAAAATGCATAGTGAGACAGACACAGATAAAAGAGAAAGGCAGAAAAAGTGAGAGATAGGGAGAGAGACACACACACACACACACACACACATATATATAGACCAACAGATAGAGAGAGACAAACACATGGGCCGTATGTTCAAAGGGATAACGACAAAAAATTGTCGTATGAAAGACAAAAATAAGTCATTGAATGCATGAACGACATATTTTCTATAGAGTATACGACAAAAAACTAGTAATGTCCTTGTGTACGACACAACTCCAGAATTGACGGGCAAAGGGGCGTGGCTAGGGCGTGGTTAAACTATTCTCCAGTGTCGTATAGAGGAAAAGAAAATTTGTCGTAACTAACGACAAAAAAATGTCTTTCAAAAGACAAAATTTGTACGTTAAGAAAAAAGTGGAGAGAATGTGTTCTGAATGAGAGAATTTTTGTTGTTAGTTAAGACATTTTTAAAGACATTTTTGTTGTTAAGGCATTTTTTAAGACATTTTTGTCTTTAGTTAAGACATTTTTTTGTCGTTCCATACGACAAATTCAGTCAGAACAAACGACATATTTCCAATCACAAAGGACACTCTCTGAAAATATTAATGAGCCCAACCACACTGTACTTTGAAAAGTCTTTACAAACGACAAAAGCTATTTCGCTACTTCTTTGAACATATGGCCCATACACACACTCACAGAAAGAGGTCGACCAACAGAGAGAGAGAGAGACAGGCAGAAAGAGACAGAGTGACAAACGGAAAGTGGGAGACAAACCTCATGTACAATGAAAGATAAAACAATAATCCAGTTACTTAGAATGTTGTTTGTTACCAAACCCCATGTACAGGTTTGTAAATTGTTTTTATCATGCTTTATGGTGCAGCCATGTTGGTATTATATTGCCCCAGTCAGGCTTGAAACCTCATGTTCATTGATTAGAATGTACACATGGCAAGGCCAGCAGTTAAGAGGACAAACTATTTCACATTAGGAAGGACCATAATACTATTTCTGATTAATTTACTGCTAAAATGTATTCTTCCCAAATACGCATATACTCTCCAAAAAGACTGTAATTCCAAACTTTTAAGGAGCAGAGTGTATTATGCTGAAGATATACAATACACAAAACTCTGTTTCTTAAAGAGTTACCCAGGAAGGAACAGATTATGCCAAGCAGTTCTGATGTCAAACAATTGATTAATAACTCTCCAATGAAATTTCTTGTCGTAATTAGTGTATCTCTGAAAAAAAGCTACAGCTGTTTGGTTCAATAACTACTCCACTGTCAGCCAATTAACGGTGGCTCGTTGCTTGTTGATGTCTTTTAGATTGTTGTCCTAAGCTGTCAACCTTTACTTAACATTTCAACAAAGCGGGAGCACACCCGGCTCAGGTGCTAAATCACAAGCGGTCTGACAAAACTGTTACGATCCATAAAAAAATCCCTTTATTCCATATCATAATATAAAATTCACAGACATGACGACAAAAATCAGCTACTAAGAACAGTCTGACGCGTTTCGAGCATCTCTAGCTCTTATTCATAGACTCAATATCCAAACTCCGCATAAAAGTTTAAAAAGTAGCAACCACAAGCTGATTGGTGCTACATAGTAGCCTCATTCTGATACACTCTGCTGTGTCAACAGGAGAGTACTACCAAAAAGGAGGGGCTGAAAACTCGAGAACAAATCAAAAAACCTTTTTGCTGCATGTCCACACTATATATAATCTATCAGCATAGCCAAATAACTTCTAGCCATAATATAATAGATAAAATTCAGAGAAAATTGTTAGAAGTATTCCATCAAATACCTCCTCCATTTCTCCAATTCCACAATATTTATATATATATAAATGCTGATAGTTAACATATAAGACAGTAGGCAACATTATCACTTGTGTCTACATCCATATTATTTAAAGGGATGTGGAGAGAGGTAAAAAGCACCTCCCATGACCAAAAAGCATTGAGATAAAATACAAATAATTATAAATATATATATAAAAGAATTTCAAAATCATCTCATGCGTTCTGCCCTCTAGGTTTGCATAAATACCTGTCTCCACAAAATACCCTAGATTATTAAAAATCAAATACTCGGCACATTTCAAAAAATCAGCACATTTCAAAAAACATGACTGATATCCCATTCTAAATTTAATCCCAATGGAGCTCTTGTTTTTAACTGAAAAATCCAGAAGGCTTCTCTTTTATTAATTAAGGAGGTCATATCTCCTCCTCTCCATGGTAATCTTACTTTTTCAATACCTTGAAAATTGAAAGCCAATCTGGATCCCTCATGCATTTCCAAAATATGCTTAGCGATTGCTGAATCAGTTAAACCTTTTTCCAATTGGTATAAATGTTCCCTAATTCGTGCTTTTAAGGGGCGGCACGTACGCCCCACATATTGGATTGAACACAACTTGCATCCGAACAAATAGATCACATTGCTCGAATTGCAATTGATATAGCTCTTAATTTGATACCTACGGGCATCCACTTGACTAGAAAAACAATTGGACACATGTGCAAAACTACAGCATTTACAACGGTTAGCACCACATTTGTAGAACCCCTTTTGTTGCAACCACATAGGTATTGGGGCATCTCTTCTATACATACTTGGTGCTATCTGATTTCCTATTGTAAAACCTCTCTTCGCTACAAAGTTGCAACCCGCTTTCAAAATAACTCGCAACTTGTCATCAGAGTATAATATTGGGAGATATCTCTTTATAATATCACAAACTTGTTTATATTGGGAGCTATAAGTGGTGACAAACCGTACCCCAGGTTTATCTTTCTTTGCCCCTTTCTTATCACATTTGCTGTTAAGCAAGAGATCATTTCTTGAATTAACCTTGGCCTGACTATATGCCCGTGTGATAAGCTGTTCGTTATAACCCCGTGCCAGAAATCTCTGACTCAGATCATTTGATGCTTTTTCAAAAGCTGCTTCAGTTGAACAGTTTCTGCGAATCCGCAAAAACTGTCCTTTTGGTATGTTATTGATTTGTGATCTGAGATGAGATGATCTAGCATGGAGTAAGCTATTACCACTAACGGGCTTCCTATAGTCAGATGTATACACATCTCCAGTTGTTGAATCACCTCTTAGAACTAAATCCAAAAAGGAGACCTCCGAATCCAAATGGGTATATGTAAATCTCAAATTACATGCATTAGAATTCAGATAGATCATGAAATCGGACACCTCACTTTTCGTTCCTGTCCAGATAAAAAGCAAATCATCGATATACCTCCCGTACCACTGTATCCTGCCCCGATAGGGGTTGTCACCTCCAAAGATGCGGCCCGCCTCCCACCATGCCATGTAAATATTGGCCAAAGATGGAGCAAAACTGGCCCCCATGGCCACTCCGCATCTCTGGAGGTAAAAAACCCCATCAAAGGCAAAAAAGTTGTGGCACAGGAGGTATCTCGAGGCTAGCACCAAAAAATCTACCAAAACATCAGCATAATCAGAATGTTGTCTCAAGTATTCTCCAAGAGCCACTAGTGCTTCCTGATGAGGGATCGATGGATAAAGAGAAACCACATCCGCTGACAGCCATGTGTAATTATCCAGCCAGCGGATCTTGGTCATATACTTCAAGACATGTTTGGTATCTCTGAGAGACCCCGGTGTGGTCTCCACCACCGGCCGAAGGTAAGAGTCCACCAGACGGGACAACGTTGTCCCGTCTGGTGGACTCTTACCTTCGGCCGGTGGTGGAGACCACACCGGGGTCTCTCAGAGATACCAAACATGTCTTGAAGTATATGACCAAGATCCGCTGGCTGGATAATTACACATGGCTGTCAGCGGATGTGGTTTCTCTTTATCCATCGATCCCTCATCAGGAAGCACTAGTGGCTCTTGGAGAATACTTGAGACAACATTCTGATTATGCTGATGTTTTGGTAGATTTTTTGGTGCTAGCCTCGAGATACCTCCTGTGCCACAACTTTTTTGCCTTTGATGGGGTTTTTTACCTCCAGAGATGCGGAGTGGCCATGGGGGCCAGTTTTGCTCCATCTTTGGCCAATATTTACATGGCATGGTGGGAGGCGGGCCGCATCTTTGGAGGTGACAACCCCTATCGGGGCAGGATACAGTGGTACGGGAGGTATATCGATGATTTGCTTTTTATCTGGACAGGAACGAAAAGTGAGGTGTCCGATTTCATGATCTATCTGAATTCTAATGCATGTAATTTGAGATTTACATATACCCATTTGGATTCGGAGGTCTCCTTTTTGGATTTAGTTCTAAGAGGTGATTCAACAACTGGAGATGTGTATACATCTGACTATAGGAAGCCCGTTAGTGGTAATAGCTTACTCCATGCTAGATCATCTCATCTCAGATCACAAATCAATAACATACCAAAAGGACAGTTTTTGCGGATTCGCAGAAACTGTTCAACTGAAGCAGCTTTTGAAAAAGCATCAAATGATCTGAGTCAGAGATTTCTGGCACGGGGTTATAACGAACAGCTTATCACACGGGCATATAGTCAGGCCAAGGTTAATTCAAGAAATGATCTCTTGCTTAACAGCAAATGTGATAAGAAAGGGGCAAAGAAAGATAAACCTGGGGTACGGTTTGTCACCACTTATAGCTCCCAATATAAACAAGTTTGTGATATTATAAAGAGATATCTCCCAATATTATACTCTGATGACAAGTTGCGAGTTATTTTGAAAGCGGGTTGCAACTTTGTAGCGAAGAGAGGTTTTACAATAGGAAATCAGATAGCACCAAGTATGTATAGAAGAGATGCCCCAATACCTATGTGGTTGCAACAAAAGGGGTTCTACAAATGTGGTGCTAACCGTTGTAAATGCTGTAGTTTTGCACATGTGTCCAATTGTTTTTCTAGTCAAGTGGATGCCCGTAGGTATCAAATTAAGAGCTATATCAATTGCAATTCGAGCAATGTGATCTATTTGTTCGGATGCAAGTTGTGTTCAATCCAATATGTGGGGCGTACGTGCCGCCCCTTAAAAGCACGAATTAGGGAACATTTATACCAATTGGAAAAAGGTTTAACTGATTCAGCAATCGCTAAGCATATTTTGGAAATGCATGAGGGATCCAGATTGGCTTTCAATTTTCAAGGTATTGAAAAAGTAAGATTACCATGGAGAGGAGGAGATATGACCTCCTTAATTAATAAAAGAGAAGCCTTCTGGATTTTTCAGTTAAAAACAAGAGCTCCATTGGGATTAAATTTAGAATGGGATATCAGTCATGTTTTTTGAAATGTGCTGATTTTTTGAAATGTGCCGAGTATTTGATTTTTAATAATCTAGGGTATTTTGTGGAGACAGGTATTTATGCAAACCTAGAGGGCAGAACGCATGAGATGATTTTGAAATTCTTTTATATATATATTTATAATTATTTGTATTTTATCTCAATGCTTTTTGGTCATGGGAGGTGCTTTTTACCTCTCTCCACATCCCTTTAAATAATATGGATGTAGACACAAGTGATAATGTTGCCTACTGTCTTATATGTTAACTATCAGCATTTATATATATATAAATATTGTGGAATTGGAGAAATGGAGGAGGTATTTGATGGAATACTTCTAACAATTTTCTCTGAATTTTATCTATTATATTATGGCTAGAAGTTATTTGGCTATGCTGATAGATTATATATAGTGTGGACATGCAGCAAAAAGGTTTTTTGATTTGTTCTCGAGTTTTCAGCCCCTCCTTTTTGGTAGTACTCTCCTGTTGACACAGCAGAGTGTATCAGAATGAGGCTACTATGTAGCACCAATCAGCTTGTGGTTGCTACTTTTTAAACTTTTATGCGGAGTTTGGATATTGAGTCTATGAATAAGAGCTAGAGATGCTCGAAACGCGTCAGACTGTTCTTAGTAGCTGATTTTTGTCGTCATGTCTGTGAATTTTATATTATGATATGGAATAAAGGGATTTTTTTATGGATCGTAACAGTTTTGTCAGACCGCTTGTGATTTAGCACCTGAGCCGGGTGTGCTCCCGCTTTGTTGAAATGTTTGGTACGTACGGATCTGATCGGAGGATCCTAAGCTGGATAAGAGCACCCTGAAGCAAACAACAGGTGAGCTTTCAAGCAACATTGCTGAGTATTGACTTTTAGCTTGATGTAATTGATATGTAGAGCATTAGTTTTAGTTATTGTTTAACCTTTACTTAACCCCTTAAGGACCCATGAAGTTCCAGGACCATCATGTGTAAACTTGCCATAAGGACCCATTACAGTCCAGACACATCATGGAATTCAGGGCTCCCCAGCCCTGAATCGGATAAAAAAAAAAAAAAAAAAGAGCTCCGTGGTCCTTAAATGATGGCTGCAATCACAGCCGGCTGGTCCTTAAGGGGTTAACACATTGTGATATAACTTACACTCTTTGTTTGTTTTGTGACAGTTGACACATGAAGTGCAATAGATGTAGATGGGCTGTATGTTCAAAAGAAAAGTGGAGGTGTGCTGGTGCAAACCATTTGCACTAAAGGGGACAGCTAAACATTTTCATTGATTTAAATGGGGATTGTATCCCCTTGAATGCTAGAGAGGCCCTCAACACAAATGCTTTGGAGAAGCGAAAATCTCCATTTAAATCAATGGGAATGTTTTGGAATTTTTAGCTCTCATATGACCCTTTAAGACTCAGCATGTTTAAAACAAGCTTCTGATTTAATACTGTTCAGGGCTCATAACACACATCCCTACACAACAATCATCTGAGTTTATATCAATTCCAAATCTTCACGTGAACCTTTAGTGTGACAGAGATTTATCCAATGCATTTTGTTGCAATATCTGATCCCTCTCTGAAAATTAAAGTGTCAAAGACATAGGGTGACCACATTTCCCTTCTGCCATTCCGGGACGTGGTCACCCTAGTTGCCCCTTCATGCCCTACCTTGAGTCCCTGGTGGTCCAGCGGCGTGGAAAGCGCTCTGTGCCTCCTCCGGCACAGAGCTGAAGCTCCCGCGCGCTGTGCTCTGTAATGCAGAGCGCTGGGAGATGATGTCATCTCCCAGCGCTCTGTATTACTAGAGCGCTTGCCTCCAGATCAGGTAAGCTGCATTGCCACCCTGGATGTCAGCGTGCAAGCAGTGTGTCATATCATGGACGCCGCGAGGGAGCGCTGATTTATGCTACCAAGCGCTCCCTCGCGGCGTCCATGATGTGACACACCGCTTGCAGGCTGACATCCAGGGCGGCTTGGCTTCATTCCGGGACACTTCATTGTCCCGGTTGAAGATGACCCGGGACGTGGGACATAGCCCTGAAATAAGGGACAGTCCCGGACGTTCCGGGACCCGTGGTCACCCTACAAAGACAATGTTAGATCATCTACAAGCAAGCAGTATTAAAAATAATAACATCTGATTAAGATATGTTAATGGGAACCTCAGGGAACATGCAACCTAGGGGCATTCATTTGGATGTTCCTAAGAAAAGGGGGATTAAATCTGATGCACATCATGAACATTGTTAATACATGCATTTGGCATAATGACAAAGACATGAACGAGAGACACTGAAAACACTGAATGCTTGCCAGAATTCTAATCCGGTAGAAAGCAATTCATTGGATACCCCTTCCAGCCAATGTTTTTGAAGACCCATTTGAGGCAAAGTTATGATCCATGTTCATATATAAAAGATAAACATGCTGCATCCTAGAAGCAAAGAAAATATCCACATTGATCACAGTGTACATTTTTAACCACTCAAATACCCCTGTTGCAAAGATGAGAGTGGGTAGTGTTAGCCATAGAAATACAGGAGGCAAATATAGTCAAGCTGATACTTTTATTGGCTAACTAAGCAGATTTAGGATGCAAGATTTCAAGACCTCTCAGGTCTCTTCCTCATGCATATTATACAGATAAATATGAAAACATCTCTCTTAAATACAAGTACACATTGCATTGTTTAGATTGGAAAGCAGATATGATCAGTTCAGTCCAGACCCAGATTCTTTGATCAGTCAATGGTAAAGGAGTGTGATATAAATTGCATTCATCCTCTGGAAGTGTCAAAGGTATTGACACTTCCAGAGAGCCTCTGTTGTAAAGGCTAATCCACAATGTGATAATGTGACAGAAACGCCCTATCCCTGTTGAGCCCATTATTTAATATTAAACTGGAGCAGTAATTTAACCTCCCATATTTTTTTCTCCCTTGAGTGCAAAAGAGTCCCATCAATACAGTCAGTTTAATGTCATTGACACTCAGATACAGAAAGCTACCCACATACTAAGAAAAAAATATGTTGAGGTACAAAGAACAACATAAGGGAAACTGGGTGCCTCTGATGCTTACTTACCCCCCCCCCCCACACACACACACACACAATTTGAAGTTCTATGCAAAATATCAAGATAATTTCAAACAACATTACATATGGATGAAAGACTTAAGAATATATTCCCACAGCCTCCCTAATTCTCCTTCAGACAGCCCAATTTAAAACAACTGATGGTAAAGAGTGCCCTGATTAAAAATATAAGAAATGGCACATCTCCCTGCCTACAAAGGAGCTGGTAAACCTGTTGACACATTTACACCACGGACAAGGTACTCATACCAAACTCCCAGTTATCCCATAAGTTCAATGGTATCTTCACCTGCAAATCATCCAATGTAATATACCTCACCATCAGTGCAAAATGCCTAACAGCTCTCTATGTGGGTGAAACTGGCTAACCAATACATAAAAGGTTTAATTCCCACAGATCCAGTGTTAACATGAAAAAGACAGAGACACCACTGGGAGAACATTTTTGACAAAATGTCGGGGATACCAAACTGATTGTATTGTTGGGACTGTTTCACACTCAGAGGGAGAGAAAAATAGGGCAGTTTAAATGAATACTCCAGTTTAATACTTTAAATAATGGGTTAAACTGAGATAGGGAATTTATGTCACATTATCACATTGTGGATTAGCCTTTACAGCAGAGTCTTACTGGAAGTATCAATACCTTTGACACTTCCAGAAGATGAATGCAATTTGCTTCACACTCCTTTACCATTGACTGATCAAATAATCTGGGTCTGGACTGGGTCTGATCTGTTTTCCAGTTTAAACAATGCAATGTGTACTTGTATTTTAGAGAGATGTTTCCATATTTATCTGTATAACATGCCTGAGGAAGAGACCTGAGAGGTCTTGAAAGCTTGCATCCTAAATCTGCTTAGTTAGCCAATGAAGTTATCAACTTGATTATATTTTGCCTCTTATTATAAAGGACAGCAACACATTGCAGATAGATTAGATATCAAAAGTGCATTATATGATGTGGTTTTGTAGCTCCATGATTGAACACGTTTGCATGGAAACTTGTGACACTATATGTCTATAATATTGGTAAAGTGTGAAATATTGGACTGCTAAAGGTAAACAAAGCTGACAAATATAAATTAAAAAAACAAAATCTAAAAACAGTAGATGGAACGTCAATGAAAAAAATTTGATGAAATGCAGAGTTTAATGTCAATGTTTCAGCCCCCTTAACCCCTTGAGTGTCAGAGGGGTACGCAATGCATTGCCGAACAATGCGTTGCATACCTCCCTGGCACTCAAAGGGTTAAGGGACTTTCTCAAGACATCATGGTTGCAATATACCATTTCTCTATATATTTACATTTTTATATAGCACCTAGGCACTATTTTCACTTTGCTCCATTTGTTTTGGAGTGCTCATTGCCACTTTATTTTAATATATATATATATATATATATATATATATATATAGCAACAACAAGAACAAAAGAACACTCAAGTCTTCAAAGAAAATGGATGCAAATCTTTTTTTATTTGGCCAATGTTCTGGATGCAAGCTCAGCAACTTTCATCTATTTTTTTGTCAGATGGTATTGAGAAATGCTGACATAATCATTTGGATCATTTGAACCACTGTGAAGTTTAATGTTATCACTATGGTGTATTTGGTTTGGCCAAGAATCACAACACTTTTGAGGTGAACTATATGGCGCTTCCTTGTTCTTGATTCCTTTTGTCTCTATGTAAGTCTAGAGGTGGTGCTGTATGTGTTGGGTGAGATATATTGGGGGGCATGGAAAACCTATATATGTATTGACAGCTTGTTGTTGATTTTTGGTTTGGGATGGCAGAGGAGGGGAAAGCCTTGAGGGCAGAAAAGTGGGGTGATAGACCTGACAGTGGTGAATTGATACCTTGAGAGGTATAGAAAGAAAGACTTTGTGTGTGTGTGTGCTCGGGAAGAGAGTCGTGGAGGGTTGAAGATTTGGCAGAAACATAGGCTAAGGGGCAGGGAGAGAACTATGCTCATGAATAGTTAGAAGGAGACCTGTCTAGGGAATAAATGGGGTGAATGGGATACTATCCCTACCTATGGGTAGAAGAGGGACAAGTTGGGTGGACTTCTTTTATACCTGCTTGTGTTTGGGGGATGTTGACACTGACTTTGGAAAATGGTAAACCAGTGGAACAATATTGGGGTGTCAGTGTATGTGTGTGTGTGGTTCTATGACTATCTGAGGGTCAGTGGAACAAGACTTGGGAAGCAGACAGTATATAAGTGATACTGTCACTATCAGTGAGGCAATTAAATTAGGCTGTGGTGTCAGACAGTGTATGAGTGGTTCTGTGACTACCAATTTATGGTGGAACAAGTCTGGGGAGTCAGACAGTGTATCATAGATGACAACAATAACAGATTCAGATCGCTCTCTACCTCTCTCTATATCTTATACAGAGTAACATAGTAACATAGTTGATGAGGCTGCTAAAAGACATGAGTGCATCAAGTACAGTCCATGCCAAATCACCAATTTTGATCCAGAGGCAGGTAAAAAGAGACATTGAATCCATTTCCAATTAAAGTGATAGTAATACTTTGTTTTATCTTTATTTTATTTTGTAGGCATTAAAAATACATGAAGAACGATATGTCTTATCTCTCAAACCTTTATGGTTTAAGAGATATTCACAAGCAAAGTTTCCCCTCCCGCCCCTTTTATCTAGTGTAAGCCATCTCTTCTCAGATGTGGAATCCAGTCCATAGACCAGACAGATAACAGAAGGGGACAATCTTCTCCCTATGAGGACAATGAAAGCCCTGCCCTCCTTGACAAGTTTTTCAGGTTTTTCCCTTATCTTAATTGTCCCTCTCTGCAGTTTACCTGGACACTCCCTTCTGCTCTGGCTGATCAGTGTTACATCAGTAAAGAAGAGGATACTTTGTCATTGAATTACTCTTGAACTACAACTCTGACAGAATTGAAATAACACTCTCCAATGTCCAAATACTATGATGATTAATTAGAGCTGCTTTTATTATGAAACATTACTATCCCTTTAAATCCGAAGTGGGTAAAAAAATTCCTACCTGACTCCAAATGGCATTTAGATAGGCATTTCCCCGGATCAACTTATCTGGTTTGATACATATGTATTTATATGGGGGGCTTCCCTTTCTGTGAACACCTTTCTTAAGTTACAAGAGGTATAAGCTTGTTTAAAAAAAAAAAAAAGAAAAAAAAAAAAAAACCTTATCTTTATTGAGGCTTATCTTGTAGGTTACTGCTCAAGAGTACACCTATCCTCCTCCCCTCACGAGCATGTTACAGGGCTATTATTAATGTTAGAAAGACATACCAGCTGTGTATATCACATAAGTGTGGCAAGTCTGTACTGCTATGTCAATCAAAACACTATTACTCTTGATCCTGTCATTATAAATTATGTTCATAAGCATAATGGGGGTGATATTTAATAATCAACATTGCTCAACAACATAAATTTCAAAAATAAAAGGTTGAATTTAACACAGTGGAAGTGGATATAGTAGTGGTGGAGAATAATTGTGATGATGATGATGATGATGAATAAGAAGGAATGCTAGACAAATGATATGTTTGTATATATAGTATTTATATAGCACTATACATGTGCCCAGCACTTTACAGAAAATAGTAATAAAAAAATACAGGACAGGGTTAAGAGTAGCAGGATAAACATGATCATTCAGGGCTAGTTCTAGGGTTTATGGGGCCAAGTGTAAAATAATTTGCGGGTAGGGTTGCCACCTTTTCTTAAAAAAATACTAGCCAAGACATTCCCTCCATAGACTTAACATTGGAAAGAAGCCAATTTTTTACCAGCCTGCCGGTAAAATACCGGCTCGGTGGCAACCCTATTTGCGGGCCGGGTTTTTGTTAAGCAAACAAATAAAAAAATTATTCAAGTATTCAACATCTCTTGCCATGTTATTAAACATGAAATAATTTGATTAAACATGGTTTCTAACATCCTATATAATAATTCGCTAGAATGTTTGTCACGATACAGTCATGCGCAGTAGAGACTACCCACGTTCGGGCAGTCTCTACTGCACATGATTTCATTGCATGAGTGAGGCGATGCAAGACTGCATCGCGCGGAACAGTGAGGTAGCGGCCTCTTAACCCTTTGAGTACCAGAGGGGTATGCAACGCATTGCTTTGCTATGAGTTGCTGCGTACCCCTCTGGCACTCAAAGATTTAACATTACCCGGACCTTGGCCTGTGTACACGGACTTTTACACTAGTGCTAATATACATATCAATGATGTCTACCCCTTGCCACTCCAGCTGCTCTGGACTATAGCTCCCATAATTTTCAAACTGCCAGATTCATAATGGTAACCATGATCCACAGCAGCTGGCGTGCCACTAGTAAGTCATCATACATTTCCCAAGTTCTACACAGTTATCCAGCACACTACAGGAATATTCATTTCTCAAGCACTACAGTGGGAACACATATATACAATATGCCAGTTACAATAATAATGTAATTTGCTATTGCAAACATTCTAAGATATTCTAAGAACATGCTGGAGAGTGGAAATTGGAGTAAATCAACAGCATTAAATGGGTCTTTCCTTGATTTAAATGAGTCTTCTCTTGATTTATATGGGACTTAGCACCCTGAACAATAGAGCAATCTCCAAAGCATTGCAGAAATTGTAATTTAATTTCTTAAAGGGATAGTAATACTTCTAATAAAGTGCAGGTCTGAGTCTTCTTTATTCTATTTTGAGCATGTAGCGCTATATTTCAATACTAAAAATTTTGTAATTCAAGCACAAATAAATCCTAAAGTATCCCCCCTCCCTTCCCTTTCCCTTATGTCACTCATACCTCTCAGTCTGGTCTGGATGGAGAGCGTTGAGGGGCAATCTTCAGTAAACAAAAGGAAAATCCTGCAGGGTTTTCCTTATACTTACTGAGTGAAGATTGTCCCTCGCTGCAATCCATCTGGTCCCACGACAGGATTCCAGATATGAAGGGAGGTGGCCAGAAGGAGTGGGAGGTGGGTCCTTTCAGATTCAGTCGTGATTGAACTAAAAACAGTTAGTATTGAAATATAGAGCCACGTGCTAAAAAAAGAATGAAGAAGACCTGCACTTTATTAGAATTATTACTATACCTTTTAAGCAGTGAACTGACATATCTTACATACAATGTTAGTTATTTGTGATAAATATTGGTACAGCAGCAGATCACTGAGGCTTATTTAAAGGGATAGTATTACCTGAAAATAAGTTTATTTTATATTGTAGCCCTTAAAAATGATATAAGTCTTATCTCCCAAACCTTTATGGTTTGGCAGATATTAGCAAGTAAAGTTAAAAAAGTTCCCTTAGCCAAGTCTGCCATCTAGTGGACAGACTTGGAATCCGGTCCACAGATCAGCGGGCAGCTCTTTAGCAGTGCCAAGATCACAATCTTTAAAAAGAACTACTTCATTGGAATTGTATACAAAGTGTGTCTGGCTTGCAAGTACACTTTGTAGACCATTCCAGTGAAGAAATTCTTTTTAAAGATCGTTGATCTCGGCACTGCTGAAGAGCGGAGGCCGGTCTGGGGACCGGATTCCAAATCTGAAGGCTTGAGCAGTGACGTCACTCCAGGGGAAACTTTACTTGCTAATATCTCCCAAACCATAAAGGTTTGGGAGATAAGACATATCATTTTTAGTGTTTTTTAAGGGCTACAATATAAAATAAAATTATTTTCAGGCAATACTATCCCTTTAATATGTAAAAGTAGAACAAACCAAATGTACCATAGCCTGTGGTTCACTGTGCAGTTGGCTTTTTCCATTTCTACTTAGTACATCAGACTCAATTATCTGTTATAACAGTATACTGTATTAGTCATATATAACTTGTGTTATTGGCATATAAGATTACTCCAAGCTGGATTAAGACTCCATAGGACAAGACCAAAAATTGTCCCCCCCCTCAGAACACCTGTCTTCATCCCTTCTGCATAGAATACCTCTAGATGTTATTGAATACAGCTCCCACCATCCTCAGAACCCCAGAAAGTCAATTGTGTTAAAAATTGTTGTGTGCTTTAAGTTTAATTAGGATATATTCTAATTAAGATAACAGTTGTGTTGTGAGACAATCCAGCCCTACTATTCTAAACAGCAAGTTATATTCACTAGGGCTGCAACTAACCATTATTTTGATAATCGATTAGTTGGCCGATTATTTTTTCGATTAATTGGATAAAAAAACAATATGCTAATTTTTCATTATTTAAAATGATTTAATGAACAAACTGAGTGTTAAAAACAACCAGCAGAATAAAAACTTTACACATTAACATGTGCATTGTTATTATTTTACTATGGGGTCTATGCACCTCTATTTCTCCCCCATGTACTTCTTTCTCCCCCTCATGTACCTCTTTCTCCCCCCTTGTACCTCTTTCTCCCCATGTACTTCTTTCTTCCCCATGTACTTTTCTCCCCCTTGTGTCTCTCTTTCTCCCCCATGTACTTATTTCTCCCCCTTGTGCCTCTTTTTTCCCCCCTTGTGCCTCTCTTTCTCCCCCATGTACTTCTTTCTCCCCCATGCGCCTTTCTCCCCATGCGCCTTTCTCCCACATGTGCCTCTTTTTCTCTTCACGTACTTCTTTCTCCCCATGTGCCTCTCTTTCTCCCACTTGTGCTTCTCTTTCTCCCCCATGTGCCTCTCTTTCTCCTCCATGTACTTCTTTCTCCCCCATGCGCCTCTTTCTCCCCCATGTACTTCTTTCTCCCCATGCGCCTCTTTCTCCCTCATGTGCCTCTTTCTCCCCCATGTACTTCTTTCTCCCCATGTACTTCTTTCTCCCCCTTGTGCCTCTCTTTTTCCCCCTTGTGCCTCTCTTTCTCCCCCATGTACTTCTTTCTCCCCCATGTACTTCTTTCTCCTCTATGCGCCTTTCTTCCCCATGTGCCTCTCTTTCTCTTCACGTACTTCTTTCTCCCCCTTGTGCCTCTCTTTCTCCCCCATGTGCCTCTTTCTCCCCCATGTACTTCTGTCTCCCCCATGTTCCTCTTTCTCCCTCATGTGCCTCTTTCTCCCCCATGTACTTCTTTCTCCCCCATGTGCCTCTCTTTCTCCCCCATGTACTTCTTTCTCCCCTTTGTACCTCTCTTTCTCCCCCATGTACTTTTTTCTCCCCCATGTGCCTCTTTCTCCCCCATGTACTTCTTTCTCCCCCGTGTACTTCTTTCTCCTCCATGTGCCTCTTTCTCCCCCCTTGTGCCTCTCTTTCTCCCCCATGTACTTCTTTCTCCCCCCTTGTACATCTCTTTCTCCCCTATGTACTTCTTTCTCCCCTTTGTTCCTCTCTTTCTCCCCCATGTACGTATTTCTCCCCAATGTACTTCTTTCTCCCCTTTGTACCTCTCTTTCTCCCCCATGTACTTCTTTCTCCCCCACATGTACCTCTTTCTCCCCCCTGCCCTTCTACCTCACTTTCTCCCCCCTTGTAACTCTTTCTCCCCCCATGTACGTTTTCCCCCCCGTACCTCTTTCTCACTCGTGCATCTATTTTTCTTCTCCCCAGTGCCCGCACTGATGACATCCGGGACAGAACCATGTCAAACGCGGAGACGCAGGACAGAGGAAGAAAATACTAGCATACTCCACACGGCATCTCTGAGCTGTCATCAGTGTGGGCAGTGGGAAGACACAGTAGCATCTGGCAGACATTAAGGCATTCAGCCTTTCAAAATGTATGGCGGCTGGGGGGGCTGCTGGGTGGCACAACTAATTGCTGCACAACTAATCGATAATTAGAATCGTTGGCAACGATTCTCATTATCGATTTTTATAGATTTAATTGATTAGTTGTTGCAGCCCTAATATTCACCAAGCTAAATAGGGAAATTCTGGAGTAAATTCCAAATATCTAAATATTTCTGCGCCCTAAATACTATATAGTACGTCTAGAACAGATAGATAGATAAGACACTACAAAATATTTTATAATAATAATATCACAACTCTAATATGACAAAACCTGGATATAACCCACCTAGATCATGGAAATGTTCAAAAATATACAAGATAGCAAAATCGCTAAAAATATACAGAATGTATGTTATTGCACAATCGCTCCCCACTGAGGTTCTCGCTTCACCACAAAAGATAATATTTAGTGATGAGCGAGCACCCCAATGCTCGGGTGTTCGGGTGCTCTGACCGAGCACCCCCGGAGGCTCGAGTGCTCGGCCGAGCACCCGAGCCCCATTGAAGTCAATGGGAGGACTCGAGCATTACACCAGGCACCCCCTGCTCTGATGAGGGGAGAGTGTCTGGTCCATAGGAAAAGGGCAGAAAAAGATGGAAACACCACAGAAATGGTTCAGGGACAGCATAGGGAGGATGTCTGGATGCATCTTGGACTCCAACATTGCTGCTGGGAACGATCTTTCGCCCGTAGTACGCCATTTTTACAGACTGACCGTAAAACACACAAAAAGGAAAATAAAAACGACTTTAGGCGAAAAATTGTTACCAAACAATATTTGCTGTATATTTACTTGTATATCATCTGCAAATTCTCCCAAAAATTTCCTCGATTTTCTGAAGTGAGGCCATGATTAAGAGGGAAACGTGCGCAGAGGCAAATTCTCCCAAAAATTTCCTTGATTTTTCTGAACTGAGGCCATGATTAAGAGGGAAACGTGCGCAGAGGCAAATTCTCCCAAAAATTTCCTTGATTTTATTGAACTGAGGCCATGATTAAGAGGGAAACGTGCGCAAAGGCAAATTCTCCCAAAAATTTCCTCGATTTTTCGGAACTGGGGCCATGATTAAGAGGGAAACGTGCGCTGAGCCGACCATCTAAAACATTATGGGTGAGGGTCTGCTGCGGAGCTGACCATCCTAAACATTATATGCGAAGGCCCGCTAGTGAGCTGACGCTATAAAACATTATATGAGAGGGCCCGCTAGAGAGCTGACCCAATAAAACATTATATGAGAGGGCCCGCTAGAGAGCTGACCCAATAAAACATTATATGATAAGGCCCGCTGGTGAGCTGACCTATACAAAAATTGTCAAACAGGGCCCGCTGGTGAGCTGGCCCTATATAAAAATTATATCCCAGGGTATATGGAAGAGGAGGAGGAGGATGAGAAGATTAAGAGTCAACCATATACCCGTTTTTTGGGTGGAAGGGGTGAATGGGAATACAGAGTATTCCCATCATTGTAAATAACATATATAAAGTGAGTTTATGTTCCCCCAGGGCTTTCCTCCAGTGGAGTGGAGAAGTCAGGGGAAATCCAGGCCTTGTTCATTTTTATAAGTGTCAACCTATCAGCATTGTCGGTGGAAAGGCGGATACGCTTATCTGTTATGATGCCACCAGCAGCACTAAATACCCGCTCAGACAGAACGCTGGCGGCAGGGCAGGCCAGCACCTCCAAGGCGTAGAGTGCCAGTTCATACCACGTGTCCAGCTTGGACACCCAGTAGTTGTAAGGCACAGAGGGATCATTGAGGACGCTGACACGGTCTGCTACGTACTCCTTCACCATCTTCCAAAACTTTTCCCTCCTTGTGACACTAGGCTGCGCATCAGGGTGAGGGTGCTGGCGGGGTGTCATGAAGGTGTCCCACGCCTTGGAGAGTGTTGCCCTGCCTTTGTCGGAACTGCTGTGTGCTCCCCTTTTCTCCCCTTCTCGGTTGGCCAAGGTAGCACGTACTCTGCCGCCAGCGTTGTCAGATGGAAAATTTTGGAGCAATTTTTCGACAAGAACCTTCTGGTATTGCACCATTTTGCTTGTCCTCTCCACCGGAGGAATGAGAGATGAGAAATTCTCTTTGTAGCGGGGGTCCAGAAGGGTGAACACCCAGTAATCCGTGTTGTCTAAAATGCGTATAACGCGTGGGTCACGGGAAAGGCAGCCTAACATAAAGTCAGCCATGTGTGCCAGAGTACCAACAGGCAAGATTTCGCTGTCCTCACCAGGAGGATGACTCTCAATCTCCTCATCCTCTTCCTCCTCTTCTGCCCACCCACGCTGAAGAGATGGAACTAAAGTTCCATGGCTACCCTCTGTAGCGGAGGCAACCGTGTCTTCCTCCTCCTCCTCCTCCTCCGCCTCCTCCAATTGTCGCTGAGTAGACGAAGTGAGGGTGCTCTGGCTATCACCTTGTGTAAGCTCTTCCTCCCGCATTTCCACCTCTTCCACATGCAAAGCGTCGGTTTTAATTGTGAGCAGCGAGCGTTTCAGTAGACACAGAAGTGGGATGGTTACACTGATAATAGCGTTATCGCCGCTCACCATCTGTGTCGATTCCTCAAAATTGCGTAAAACCTCACAGAGGTCTGACATCCATTCTCACTCCTCACTTCTGATTACAGGAAGTTGAACGGAGAGGCGACGACCGTGTAACAGCTGGTACTCCACTACTGCCCTCTGCTGCTCACAAAGCCGGGCCAACATGTGGAAGGTGGAGTTCCAGCGCGTGCTCACGTCACACAGCAGCCGGTGAGCTGGCAATTGTAAGCGCTGCTGCAGCTTCAACAGGCCGGCCGAAGCTGTAGATGACTTACAGAAATGTGCACACACGCGGCGCACCTTGGTCAAGAGATCATGCACATTGGGGTAGGTTTTTAGAAATCGCTGAACCACTAAATTAAATACATGCGCTAGGCATGGTACGTGTGTGAGCTTGCCGAGCTCCAAAGCCGCCACCAAGTTACGCCCATTATCACACACAACCATGCCTGGTTGCAGGTTGAGTGGCGAGAGCCACTGCTCGGTCTGGTGACTAATCCCCTGCAACAGCTCTGAGGCCGTGTGCTGTTTGTCCCCAAGGCAGATCAGCTTCAGCACGGCCTGTTGACGCTTCCCCACTGCAGTGCTACACTGCTTCCAGCTACTGGCTGATGGGGGAGTGGCGCTGCGTGTAGAGAATTCGGAGGTGGAAACGGAGGAGGAGGAGCCAATAACGTAGGTGCTGGCGGAAACCCTGATGGAGGTAGGGCCCGCAATCCTCGGCGTGGGTAGCACCCGTGCCATCCCAGGGTCCGAGTCGCTCCCAGCCTCCACGACATTCACCCAGTGTGCCGTCAGGGAAATGTAGCGTCCCTGGCCACAAGCACTTGTCCATGTGTCAGTCGTTAAGTGGACCTTCCCAGTAACTGCGTTGGTCAGGGCACGGGTGATGTTACGGGACACATGGTGGTGTAATGCGGGGATGGCACACCGGGAAAAGTAGTGGCGGCTGGGGACCGCGTACCGAGGGACAGCTGCTGCCATCAGGCTGCGGAAGGACTCAGTGTCCACAAGCCTAAATGGCAGCATTTCGATGGCCAGTAATTTGGAAAGGTGTGAGGTTAGTGCTATGGCCTGTGGGTGGGTGGCTGGGTATTTTCGCTTGCGCTCTAATGCCTGGGGTAACGACATTTGGACGCTGTGCTGGGACAGGGAAGTGGATGTGGTCGCTGATGGTGCTTCAGATGGTACAGGTGCAGGGCGGGAGGTATGCGGGCCTGCGCCTTCGACAGGCGATTGGCCGGCACCGAAAACAGGGGAAGAGGAGGCAGTGGTGTGGCCTGCAGACAAAGATGGGCGATCAAGGCGTTCCTCCCACTTATTACGGTGCTTGGATGCCATGTGTCGGATCATGCTGGTGGTGGTGAGGTTTCTAGTGTTCATGCCTCGGCTCATTCTGGTGTGGCACAGGTTGCAAACTACAATTCTTTTGTCGTCCGCACTTTCCTTAAAAAAACGCCATACCGCGGAACACCTACCCCTTGGCAAGGGAGATTTACGCAAGGGGGTGCTACGTGGAACATTTGCGGGCCGGTTTGGTGCGGTCCGCCTTCTTTCTGTAGCCACACCACTGCCTCTTCCAGCCTGTTGCGGTGCTGCAGATGGCTCACCCTCAGGACTGCTGTCATCGCTCGGCTCTACACCTTCCCAGGTGGGGTCAGTCACCTCATCGTCCACCAAGTCCTCCTCCACTTCCTCACTCTGATCATCCTCCTCATGTCTTGATCCCACCACATACTCAGTCATTGACAACTGTATAACATCCTCCTCAACAAGGTCTTGAGACAGTAATAGTGGTTGATTTAATGGCAACTGTGTCTCATCATCATCATCATCATCCACTACTTCCTTTGACCTTAAATGCCGTTCACATCTGTCATCTTCTTGTGATTGGGTACCCTCTAGAGGTTGTGAATCAGGGCATAAGATGTCATGTTCCTCTGCAAGCGTGCTTGGAGAGAGGGTCAAATGAAGGATTGGTGATGAGACGAGCTCATCACTATATCCCAGTGTGGGATCACTTCTTTGACCAGACCGTGTATGGTGGGAGGAAGGATGATCAGAGTGAGGATTATGTTGACCAGACTCTTGGCTACTGAGAGTGGACTTGGTGGAAGACAGGGTGGTGCTTAACCGACTGGAAGCAGTATCAGCTGACATCCAACCGACCACCTGTTCGCAGTGGTCGGACCGCGAGAGTGATGTCCTGCGACGCCCTGTAAAATTAGACATGAAGCTAGGTATGGTGGATGTCTTTCTTTCTTGTGCTCTGGCACCAGGCACAGTTTCTCCGCGTCCTGACCCGCGCCCTGAACTATCAGGATCACGTCCACTTCCCCGTCCCTTTTTACCCGCCTTCTTCATCTTACACGGAATATGTGACTTTGATATTTTACTTTGAAGACTTAACAGTATTTCTTCCTATTCTGCAACTGTGCAGAGTACACAGAATATGCTGCTAAACTGCGGTGACGCACACTGAATGGAATATGTGACTGATATTTTACTTTGAAGACTTAACAGTATTTCTTCCTATTCTGCAACTGTGCAGAGTACACAGAATAGGCTGCTAAACTGCGGCGAAGCACACTGAATTTAATATATTTTACTTTGATATTTGAGTTTGAAGACTTAACAGTATTTCTTCCTATTCTGCAACTGTGCAGAGTACACAGAATAGGCTGCTAAACTGCGGCGAAGCACACTGAATGGAATATGTGACTTTGATATTTTACTTTGAAGACTTAACAGTATTTCTTCCTATTCTGCAACTGTGCAGAGTACACAGAATAGGCTGCTAAACTGCGGCGAAGCACACTGAATGGAATATGTGACTTTGATATTTTACTTTGAAGACTTAACAGTATTTCTTCCTATTCTGCAACTGTGCAGAGTACACAGAATATGCTGCTAAACTGCGGTGACGCACACTGAATGGAATATGTGACTTTGATATTTTACTTTGAAGACTTAACAGTATTTCTTCCTATTCTGCAACTGTGCAGAGTACACAGAATAGGCTGCTAAACTGCGGCGAAGCACACTGAATGGAATATGTGACTTTGATATTTTACTTTGAAGACTTAACAGTATTTCTTCCTATTCTGCAACTGTGCAGAGTACACAGAATATGCTGCTAAACTGCGGTGACGCACACTGAATGGAATATGTGACTTTGATATTTTACTTTGAAGACTTAACAGTATTTCTTCCTATTCTGCAACTGTGCAGAGTACACAGAATAGGCTGCTAAACTGCGGCGAAGCACACTGAATGGAATATGTGACTTTGATATTTTACTTTGAAGACTTAACAGTATTTCTTCCTATTCTGCAACTGTGCAGAGTACACAGAATAGGCTGCTAAACTGCGGCGAAGCACACTGAATGGAATATGTGACTTTGATATTTTACTTTGAAGACTTAACAGTATTTCTTCCTATTCTGCAACTGTGCAGAGTACACAGAATAGGCTGCTAAACTGCGGTGACGCACACTGAATGGAATATGTGACTTTGATATTTTACTTTGAAGACTTAACAGTATTTCTTCCTATTCTGCAACTGTGCAGAGTACACAGAATAGGCTGCTAAACTGCGGCGAAGCACACTGAATTTAATATATTTGACTTTGATATTTGAGTTTGAAGACTTAACAGTATTTCTTCCTATTCTGCAACTGTGCAGAGTACACAGAATAGGCTGCTAAACTGCGGCGAAGCACACTGAATTTAATATATTTGACTTTGATATTTGAGTTTGAAGACTTAACAGTATTTCTTCCTATTCTGCAACTCTGCACAGTACACAGAATGTGCTGCTAAACTGCGGCGAAGCACACTGAATGGAATATGTGACTTTGATATTTTAGTTTGAAGACTTAACAGTATTTCTTCCTATTCTGCAACTCTGCACAGTACACAGAATGTGCTGCTAAACTGCGGCGAAGCACACTGAATGGAATATGTGACTTTGATATTTTAGTTTGAAGACTTAACAGTATTTCTTCCTATTCTGCAACTCTGCACAGTAAACAGAATGTGCTGCTAAACTGCGGCGAAGCACACTGAATGGAATATGTGACTTTGATATTTTAGTTTGAAGACTTAACAGTATTTCTTCCTATTCTGCAACTCTGCACAGTACACAGAATGTGCTGCTAAACTGCGGCGACGCACACTGAATGGAATATGTGACTTTGATATTTTAGTTTGAAGACTTAACAGAATGTGCTCTAATCTGCAACTTTGCACACTAAACAGAATGTGCTCTAATCTGCAACTTTGCACACTAAACAGAATGTGCTCTAATCTGCAACTTTGCACACTAAACAGAATGTGCTCTAATCTGCAACTTTGCACACTAAACAGAATATATGAAAATTTCTTTTTTTTGTTTTTTTCCCCCCACACAAAATAACCTGCTGCCCCCACACACAGTAGTCCTAAAAAGGACTTTTGGTTCTTTTTTTTTCACAAATTTGCTTTTTTTCTCCCTACACTGACTTTCCCTTCCTATCCTCATCTCTCCCTGGCTAAGACTGAGCCAAACTCGCTGGTCAGGTGCTATACAGCACCCGACCACGGGTTCTGGCCAGCCAATCAGTGTAATGCCAGCAGCCAACATGGCTGCTGGCATTACACTGATGTCAGAGCCTCCCTGCATGTTTATTGGCTGCGCAGCAGCCACAAAACGTGCGGGGAGGAGACCCGAACATGGCGGGCGAGCACATGTGGTACTCGTACGAGTACCGCCATGTGCTGAGCAGAGCGATGCTCGAGCCGATCCGAGCATCGGCCGAGCATGCTCGCTCAACACTAATAATATTCTTACAAAAGAAGAAAAATGAAACAATGTAGAAGTGTTCCTCGGACAAAGTATCTACTTCGTCATCAGAAAACAGCCACACGTCTGCGGTGAAGCAAAATGTATCCTCCGTGTGGAACAACGCCACAAGAAATATCCACTACAAAAAATTTCTTCAATATTGAAACATATACTACCTGACATGCAGCAAGATGTGTCAAAAGTTTTCTTTTGAACTACACTGTCCACCATATGGCAAAACAATGACTCAATCCCCGCATGAGGAGGTGCAACAAAAAACGGTTATATTAAAAAATACCACCTACTAATTAACTTTGAATTACACCAACCACAGCGTACACTGAATCTCGTATCCCTATTGGTGGAACAGTTTACACAAAGGTTGAGATCAATAATTAATACTTATGTATAAGCACCATAATATCTTTATTAAAAATCATGCACATACTCTATTTTAAAACATAAAGTCCACTCAAATATTTTTGCGTTGGTGTACACTTGAAATTATCTTTTTTTCCCCCCCGTACCTCTTTCTCACTCGTGCATCTATTTTTCTTCTCCCCAGTGCCCGCACTGATGACATCCGGGACAGAACCGTGTCAAAAGCAGAGACGCAGGACAGAGGAAGAAAATACTAGCATACTCCACACGGCATCTCTGAGCTGTCATCAGTGTGGGCAGTGGGAAGACACAGTAGCATCTGGCAGACATTAAGGCATTCAGCCTTTCAAAATGTATGGCGGCTGGGGGGGCTGCTGGGTGGCACAACTAATTGCTGCACAACTAATCGATAATTAGAATCGTTGGCAACGATTCTCATTATCGATTTTTATAGATTTAATTGATTAGTTGTTGCAGCCCTAATATTCACCAAGCTAAATAGGGAAATTCTGGAGTAAGCCAGCTGCACCATAGGGAAGAAATTAACATTCATGTTGATTTAAAGAGGGCTTATTAACCCTTTCAATGCAAGAGAGACCTGTGGAACTGTACTTCTGTAGATTAATGAATACAGACCCAACTGTCAGAGAATGAGGCTAATTTCTAACCCAAGTTATGTTGCTGTGCATTTAGCTCTTGTTTTCTCCCTAAAGGAATAATATAGCATGGACATCACATAATAAAGTAGACTTTGCTATCCTATTCCATGTGTATGTTCAGGATTACACTTTCCATGGTGAAAATCCTGCTCCATGAAAAGGAGGAGCAGAGTCCCTAATACGTGAAGAAAGCCACCGGTATGTGTTGGAAAATAGAACAAGATTAACCCTATGATTGCCAGTGGGCTATGCAACGCATTATACAGCGTTGCATACCCCACTGGCATTCATAGGGTTCATCTAGAAAAAGTTCCCACATTTCCCAACAAATAAAAACTTACCAGTAATCCTGATGTCCAGCGGGACTGTGGCCATCTTCTTCTTTTTCCTGTCTTCTTTTGTTCAGTCTTCTTTCTTGTTAAAAAAAAAAAAATTGTGCTGTAACTGTGAATAAAAAAATTAAGCCCCTAAATATGCGACCGTTATTACTCTGAGTGCCAGAGGGGTAGCCCTCTGATGCTCTAATGATTAATATGGGTGGCATCTTAATGTCCGCTGTAAATAAAAAATATAATGTTTTCAGAATTGGTCGGTACTATTTTATGTGTCGAATTGCTCTCCCCCCTTTGCCTCTGATGCCATCTTCATTGGTGGCAGAAGGCATTTTGAGCTGTGCAGACATCCCTTACCACCTCTTAGGTATTCCAGTGAGAGCATAAGGGGCAGCTACAAGCAGCAAATCAGAGGTGCTCTAGTACCAAAGGGGCTGCGCAACGCATTGCAAAGAAATGCATTTCCCACCCGCTAGCACTCGAAGAGTTAATACTCTTGCCCCTCTACTTTATGTGTGGGAAACTTTAATCTTTGCTTGGGGGTAAATAATTCATGCATGTGCACCTTAGATGAAATGTGTTATAAATTTTAACCAGATTCCCACAGAAACAAATGAAATACACATTTACACAGACAGATAGACACATTATTGTACTGCTTACTGCATTCGCGAACACACATACACTCTTTAAGAAAACAGGCACTCATGGGAACATGTGCCTCTAGTGAGACAGACAGTGGGAACTTGTGGCGGAATGCAGGAAACATGTGCAATCGCTATTTCCCATGTGAAAACCACTAGGGAATAGGTTTGCTCATGATTTTGTTGAATTGCGCATGAAAAATCAAGATTAGAGAACAGCTGCGCATATTTTTTTGCGGATGTTGCCAGGATTAACAAATTTGTGTGAGTGGAGTAGTGAAGGCACCTAATGCAGGAAGTGCTATTGCTAACAAATGTATACGTCTTTGTAGTGTTGTCATAAAAAATATTTTTTTATGCACAAGTCAAGAAGCATTTGGTATTCAGCTTCTTGGATTAGAACATGCGCAAAATCTATCTGCACACAAAAATGCCTTTAGCAGATGTGCACATTTCTTGATCGCGCCAATGGAAGCATATGCAAACGTGGAATGATCCACAAAGCACTTGTCTTTTACCTGCTATTTCCTTCAGTGCAGCAGGAAGCTCAGGGTGCCAGTCTGTCTGCTCTCACGTGGTTATAGAGGTTACGTAACCCATGTTAACATGCACAGCCACCTGACTGTTGATAAGTGCATCCAGCAGTGTCCCTACAGTACCAATTAATTCACTAGTTACACAGGAGGGCCTGCATATTCATGGGGCAGGGTGCACTGCACCACTGGCACCCACCCAAAATTGGCCCAGTGATCACTGCATTATTGTCAGGGAAAAAGCGCAGCAAAGAGAATCATACATTAGGAACAGGGCTATGCCTCAAAGATTACAATCTTATTAGTAATCGTGACAAGTGAAAGTAGGAGAGGATGATGAGTACAAGTGCAAGGCTTTTGTAAGGGACGTGCATAATGTCTCTTGTGAATGTCAGTGTGCACAAGAAGAATATAGGTACTGAGATGCCTTCTTGAGCAGGTGGGTTTTTAGGATATGCTTGAAAGTGATGAGTGTGGACAATTGGTGAAGGGAGATTTATAGCTCAACTGAGATGTAGACAGTGAAAATGATTGCAGCTTATAGATAGCTTCAGTTGTGTGAGGGAACATATCTGGAATCAAGGGCAGTTATTTTTGAAGCTGAGTGGTGATTAGGTTAGAAAAGTAGTGTTGTTTAGCATGGGTGAAAGCTGTGTTAAAACAACTTGTAATTATTATTCTAATAAAGCCTTGCAATTTTTTTCAAGCGTTCATTAATGTTCATAACGAGGGTCCCAACTGTTATAAATGGTGCAGACTTGGCAGCTATACAAATCCCTCCTCTCCCTCCGCTGTTGTTTCTACATGTGTCATATCCTTTTTTTGTCTTGTGTGTTTTTTTCACTTCTGCTACATGATACCTGCTAATTAAAGGGATAGTAATACTTAAGTATTACTAATCCCTATAGTAAAGTCCTATTAAAAATAAATGTATTTCCCATAAAGGTTTGAGAGATGATCGCTCCTAAAGTTGCCCTCTCCCTCCCCCTTCCCCGAAGTCAGCGTTGTAGCTGACTGAAGGGAAATCCGGTTTTAGATCATCAGACGGCTCTGCAGCAGAGCTGCAATCGCATTAATAAAAAAAAATCTTTCACTAAAACGGTCTTCTACGTGTGCTTACAAACCAAGCACACGTAGAAGACCATTTCAGTGAAAGTTTTCTTTTTTATTAACGCAATCGCGGCTGTGCTGGAGAGCCACCTGAAAGTCGTACGGCTGGCTTCCCTGCAGTCAGCTAGAACGCTGACTACGGGGAGGGGGGGGAGAGGGCAACTTTAGGAGCGATCATCTCTCAAACCATAAAGGTTTGAGAGATGACACTGGCGGCAATACATTTATTTTTAATAGGACTTTAATATAGGGATTGGTAATACTTAAGTGTTACTATCCCTTTAACTCTAAAAAACAGCCTCCAGGGCAGATCTAGAGAGTTCCCAGGTATGGTTGCTCTTCGTTGCAGACCCAATTTGCCTTTGACCATTTTGCCAGCTTCTATGCACCTGAGCTGGATGCCCTCCCTTACTTTTGACTTCCACCAACAATCCTTTGTCTTTAGATTTACATACATACATACATATGGCGCAATGCAAGAAACGTTCTCATTTGATAAAGGCATTTTGGTGTGCAGATAGATTTTGCGCATGTTCTAATCCAGGAAGCTAAATACCGAACATTTCTTGAATTGCGCATAAAAAATTCCATTTTACGACAACAGAACACAGACGTATAAATTAGTTTGCAATAGCAGTTCTTGCATTAGGCGCATTCGCTATTCCACTCACACAGATTCGCTAATCTTAGCCACGCCCACAAAATAAATATACGCAGCCATTTGCTAATCTTGAATTTTCATGCGCAATTCAACAAAATCATGCGCAAACCTATTCCCTAGTGGTTTTCACACAGGCAATAACGATTGCGCACGTTTCCTGCATCGCGCCAATAGTAACAAACTACACTGCATGTTTGAGGTGAGATCTTACCAATGATTTGTACAGTGGCAAACAATTAAATTGGCAGCTGGCATTTTAGCTGAAAATGGCTATTGGTTCCTTGTATATTTAAATTGCTCTATATTCTAATTTGTTACATCTGGGTTTATAAAGAGTGCTAAGTGTATTTATTAAGGTTTTAAATATGTGTAAACCCATATTAAGATGTTATTGTTCCTTCAAGCAGTATTTCAGGAAATTTGAGAATATGGATAGAAAGGCAACAAAATTGATGCATAAGTTTCATCTGTGCAGCATGACTTTAGTCCTCTATAACATTATATGCAATTCTGGAAATTCCTCCATGACGAAAGATGTTGTCACCCAATTGCAGGAATCCTGCAAGAGAGGGAGTGCTAGGGTGCGTCGCTGGGGTGCGAAGCTGGTCGTGCGTTGGCTGCCTATTGTCGGACCTTGCTGCGGCTACGGCCGTTAGAGGTGCCAACCGCAAGGCTGGATGACTAACCCCAGAGAAGCTGGAAGTCAGCCCAGGATGGTCAGACAATACACAGCGCAAGCTCTCCTGCAGGGGAGAGTGCAGGCTAGGGAGCGAGGAGTAGAGTGCGTGGATAGAGAGCGTAGGCCACTAAAGTAGCTGGAACTCTCCAAGGAATAAAGTACAAGGATACAGAAGCACACAGGAGATACACAGGGAAAACAGTAGCTATAGACTACCTAGGTCATGTACAGGTATCAAGACAGAATCGCTAGGCAAAGGCTTGGTCAGGGACAGGCAGGGTCATGCACAGTTATCAAGGCAGAATCGCTAGGCAAAGGCTTGGTCAGGGACAGGCAGGGTCATGCACAGTTATCAAGGCAGAATCGCTAGGCAAAGGCTTGGTCAGGGACAGGCAGGGTCATGCACAGTTATCAAGACAGGGCTGGCTAGGTTAGCTCAATAAGCAGGACAAGTGAAGCTAGCAGGAGCTCAAGCTACAGCATCCACACGGCTACAGAACACTGTAATAGTGCCCTGCAGCCTGGGACTGGAGGACAGACATAGGCATCGGGCGTGACGTCATCCGCACGGCACGCCCCCACCTAACCACAGAAAAGACCGAGCCGGCGACGCCTCGCACCAGTGCAGGGCGGTCTCGGTCAAAAGAGGAATGGGGAGAGACGCCCAGCAGAGGATGCGGTGGAGGCAGAACCAAGCCCGCCGAGCACCGAGGCGGCGCGCGAAGGCAGGCTCCGACGGAGGATAGAGGTGACACTGCCCCTCCCCCAAGGAGCGCCTCCGGCGCTTAAGGAGCTGGCTTAGCGGGATGGGTGCGATGGAAGGCACGGACTAGAACGGGTGCGTGTACATCCGAAGAGCGGACCCAAGAACGTTCCTCCGGACCATAGCCCTGCCAATTAACCAGGTACTGAAGCCGGCCACGAGTCTTGCGTGAATCAAGGATACTGTCAATGACGTACTCCTCTTCTCCGGCCACAGTGACAGGTGCCGGAGGAGATGGCGAAGCGGATGGTATAACGGATGGTAAGTAGGCCTTAAGCAAGGACACGTGGAACACCGGATGGATACGTAGGTTCTTGGGTAAAGCCAATTTGTATGAGACAGGCGAGAGCCTGCGCAACACCCGGTATGGTCCTAGAAACCGTGGACCCAATTTATCCGACGGCTGAGCTAGGCGTATATGTTTGGTGGAGAGCCAGACCCGATCGCCGATCTGAAAGAGAGGTGCCAAGGACCGACGTCGGTCCGCAGTGGCCTTTTGGCGGACCTGAGCCGACATCAGGGCGGTGCGTATGGAATGCCAATGGGTGGTTAGCGACTGTACCCTGCTTTCTACGGCAGGTAATAGAGAAGCCCCTGGCGAGAATAGAAGAACCCTGGGGTTATAACCCAAGGCGGCAAAGAAGGGAGAACACCCTAAAGAGGAGTGCAATAGGGAATTGTATGACAGTTCAGCCAAGGGCAAAAGATTAACCCAGTTATTCTGCCGGTGATTGCTGAAAGTCCGTAGAAAGTGTTCCAAATTCTGATTTAGTCGCTCAGTCTGCCCATTAGTCTGGGGATGATAAGCAGAGGAATGATGAAGGGATATACCTAATCGAGCGCAAATGGACCTCCAGAATCTGGATACAAACTGAGTGCCTCTATCCGAGGTTATATGCAGAGGCACTCCATGGTGACGTATGACTTCAGACAGAAAGATCTCTGCCAGGTCAGAGGCAGATGGCAGTTTGGACAAAGGAATGAAATGCCCCTGTTTGGAGAACCGGTCGATCACGACCAAAATCGTAGTCCTCCCTGCGGACTCTGGGAGGTCAACTATGAAGTCCATGGACAAATGAGTCCAGGGAAGAGAAGGCACCGGCAGGGGCTGTAGCAGACCCATAGGACGAATATGGGGTGTCTTCATACGAGCGCATAAATCACAGCTGGTTACCATTTTGTTTACATCAGAACGGCAAGAGGGCCACCAGAAATAGCGAGTGAGAAGGTCGAAAGTCCGATCCACTCCTGGATGACCGGCCACCAATGATTGATGTGCCCAAGATAATACCTCAGTGCGGTACTGTTCAGGAACAAACAGTTGCGTGGTATAGACACGGGACGAAGGACCAAGTGTTTGGGAGTCAAGGATCCTTTCCAGGGTGTCGGTGGATAAAGCACCTAAGAACACGGTAGGCGGGATTATAGGTTCAGGATTACTGGTAGGAGAAGACACTATTTCATGCTGTCTGGACAGTGCATCTGCTTTTTTGTTTTTAGAGCCAGGTATATACGATATGGTGAAATTGAATCTCGAAAAGAAGAGAGACCACCGGGCCTGCCGAGCATTCAGTCTTCTGGCGGAGGCCAGATAGGCCAGATTGCGATGATCCGTAAGGATCCTGATGGAATGTGCCGAACCCTCGAGGAGATAGCGCCACTCCTGTAAAGCTAATTTAATGGCCAATAGTTCCCTGTTGCCGGTGTCATAGTTCCTTTCAGCCGGAGAGAACCGACGAGAGAAGTAGCAACAGGGACGCAGTATGCCAGAAGAGCCTACCCGCTGTGAGAGTACTGCCCCAGCTGCGGTTTCAGAAGCGTCCACTTCTACAACAAAAGGAGACGCAGGATCTGGGTAAGTAAGAAGGGGGGCAGAGGTAAAGGCCTGTTTGAGAGCCCAAAAGGCGTTAACTGCCTCTGGCGGCCAATTGCGTGGATCCGAGCCCTTGCAGGTCAGGCGCACGATGGGTTGTATAACTGTGGAGAAATTTTTTATAAATCGTCTATAATAGTTGGAGAAACCCACAAACCGCTGTACTCCCTTTACGGTCCGAGGTATCTGCCACTCGAGAACAGCACTGACCTTGCTGGGATCCATGGTCAGACCTGAGGCCGAGATGATGTAGCCCAGAAAGGGCAAAGATGTTTTTTCAAAACTGCACTTCTCCAGTTTGGCGAACAACCGGTTAGCCCTTAGGCGAGCCAAGACAACACGTACATGCTCCCGATGTTCTGCCAGAGATGCAGAAAACACCAGTATATCGTCAAGATATACGATAACATACTTCAGCAGGAGATCTCGGAAGATATCATTCACTAACGCCTGAAATACTGCCGGGGCATTGCACAGACCGAAGGGCATTACGAGATATTCGTAGTGCCCAAAACGAGTATTGAAGGCGGTCTTCCACTCGTCACCTCTGCGTATGCGTATTAGGTTGTAGGCCCCACGTAGATCCAATTTGGTGAATATAGCAGATCCACGTAGCCTTTCCAAGAGTTCGGGTATGAGTGGTAATGGATAGCAGTTTCTCCGTGTAATTGCATTGAGACCCCTATAGTCTATGCATGGACGGAGGGAACCGTCCTTCTTCTTGACAAAGAAGAAGCCTGCCCCAGCCGGAGAGGAAGAGGGACGGATAAACCCCCTGGCAAGGTTGTCCCGAATGTAGGCCTCTAGTGCCACGGTCTCAGGAAGGGATAAAGGATAAGTGCGACCTTTAGGTGGTGTGGACCCAGGCGAGAGGTCGATGGCACAGTCATACGGACGGTGTGGAGGAAGTACCTCCGCCTTGGCTTTAGAAAATACATCAGAGAAGGACTGGTACGGCACGGGTATCAAGGATGTCCCCTCAGCGGGTACAGACTCGACGGTCGGAGACGAGACGGGAAGGGCTGTTGGAGTACTGTGGGAAAAAACCACCGAAGAGGTAGCCCAATCGATCCTAGGGTTATTTCTCACCAGCCAGGAAAAGCCCAGGATAACCGGAGTCAAAGAAGAGTGAATGACGTCAAATTCAATGGTCTCTACGTGAGCTGGAGGAACATGCAGTGTCAAGGGTACTGTCTTGAGAGTTATACGTCCTGAACCTAGAGGAGTACCGTCAACCACGACTATGCCGACGGAGGGGGTCTTGGAAACCAAGGGAATGTCGTGCCGGAGAGCGAAGGAATGGTCAAGAAAGGAGCTAGCGGCTCCGGAGTCCACCAGAGCCCTAACAGGAAGAGATCTAGAAGACCAGGACAAGGAAACAGGAATTGTCAGGCGTTGAGCCGTCGTTGAGAGGAAGGACGTATGACTTAGAGGAATCCTCTCAGTTCTCCCTAAGACCTGCCGTTTCCCGGCTTATTAGGGCAAAGTCTAGCTATGTGTCCTGACTGCCCGCAGTACAAGCAAAGACCTGAAGTACGACGTCTTGTTTTCTCCTCCTCTGTAAGACGCATCACATGACCAATTTCCATGGGCTCAGGAGCGGACTCATGAGTAGACGCAGTCGGATGTGAAAACTTGGGTGCCAAACGTATCGCGGGGCGAGCCAGTGGACGCCGAGTGCGTTCCCTCTCTTGTCGTCTCTCCTGAATACGAGTCTCCAGCGAGGCACACAAGGCGATCAAACCTTCCAAGGAATCCGGAATAGGCCGGGTGGTCAGCTCGTCCTTCAGGCGTTCAGAAAGGCCCCGGCGAAACGCAGCTTTGAGGGCTCCATCCTCCCAGTCTGTCTCATAAGCCAGAGTACGGAACTCTATGGCGTACTGTGAGAAGGTTCGTTGACCCTGTTGCAGATCCAGAAGAGACGCCTCCGCCATAGCCTGTCTACCGGGAACGTCAAAAACGTAACGAAAGGCTGCGAGGAAATTGTCACAATCTTGCAGTAGGACGGATTGACGATCCATCAGGGGAGAGACCCAGGCTAAAGCCTGACCACGAAGCAGCGAGATGATGAATGTCACTCTTGCTTGATCCGAAGCAAAGGTCTCAGGTTGGCTCCTGAAGTGAAGGAAACACTGGTTCAGGAATCCGCGAAGGAGCTTGGGATCCCCCTCGAATTTGTCAGGGAGTGGAATACGAAGGGACGAGGAAGGATTAGGAACAGAAAAAGACCCAGGATCAGAGGCTGCCAGTGTAGGAGACGGTCTAGGAGCCTCCAAGCGTTGCTGCATGCGTTGCAGCATGGTGGTTATGGAATCCAGTTTGTGGTCCAGGCGCTGTATTTGAGAGGAGTGTTGTTCTAACACTGCCGCCTGTTGGACCACCGCGTTGATAGCTCAGAGGGATCGACCGACATCCTGGTTTGTGGCACTATTACTAATGTCACCCAATTGCAGGAATCCTGCAAGAGAGGGAGTGCTAGGGTGCGTCGCTGGGGTGCGAAGCTGGTCGTGCGTTGGCTGCCTATTGTCGGACCTTGCTGCGGCTACGGCCGTTAGAGGTGCCAACCGCAAGGCTGGATGACTAACCCCAGAGAAGCTGGAAGTCAGCCCAGGATGGTCAGACAATACACAGCGCAAGCTCTCCTGCAGGGGAGAGTGCAGGCTAGGGAGTGAGGAGTAGAGTGCGTGGATAGAGAGCGTAGGCCACTAAAGTAGCTGGAACTCTCCAAGGAATAAAGTACAAGGATACAGAAGCACACAGGAGATACACAGGGAAAACAGTAGCTATAGACTACCTAGGTCATGTACAGGTATCAAGACAGAATCGCTAGGCAAAGGCTTGGTCAGGGACAGGCAGGGTCATGCACAGTTATCAAGGCAGAATCGCTAGGCAAAGGCTTGGTCAGGGACAGGCAGGGTCATGCACAGTTATCAAGGCAGAATCGCTAGGCAAAGGCTTGGTCAGGGACAGGCAGGGTCATGCACAGTTATCAAGACAGGGCTGGCTAGGTTAGCTCAATAAGCAGGACAAGTGAAGCTAGCAGGAGCTCAAGCTACAGCATCCACACGGCTACAGAACACTGTAATAGTGCCCTGCAGCCTGGGACTGGAGGACAGACATAGGCATCGGGCGTGACGTCATCCGCACGGCACGCCCCCACCTAACCACAGAAAAGACCAAGCCGGCGACGCCTCGCGCCAGTGCAGGGCGGTCTCGGTCAAAAGAGGAATGGGGAGAGACGCCCAGCAGAGGATGCGGTGGAGACAGAACCAAGCCCGCCGAGCACCGAGGCGGCGCGCGAAGGCAGGCTCCGACAGAGGATAGAGGTGACAGATGTTTCTATTGATAGTTCAGTTAGGGATATTAACATATCCACTTTGTTCATTAATGTCAGCTTATAATCATTAAGCTCATAAGTAGCATTGGGATGTTTTCATCTCAAATGCATGAATGTACACTTTCTTACATTAAACTTCATATTCCATATATTTGCGCAATCTGCCATTTTATCTAAATTCATCTGTAGAACAAATATTCTATTTTGAATTTATAACCCTGCATAATTCAGTGTCATCTGTTAATATTGATATTTTGCTTTCTATATCTATTTCCAGGTCATTTAAAATATGTTAAAAAGCAGCGGACCAAATACTGAACCCTGAGGTACTCTACTTTCAACTTTAACCCTGATCCTGTCTCAAGGGAAAAAATATATTCTAATAACAACACATCCATGATGATTTTGGAGGAGGAGCAAGTGGAGAAGATTTAATGGCCAACTTGTTCTTTTCTCCACAAATACTGGTGGCTACTTATTCTGCTGCTACTGCCTCAGGTGCATCACTGGAGCCAGTCATGGCAAATGAAACCTTCAGCATCCATCTTCCATGTTACTGCTGTTGTTGATCCCATTCCCTTTCAGCTGCCTAATCATCCTTCTGCTTAAGCAACTAAGCAGCAGCAGTACGAACAGCAGTTGCAATTCAGGAGGACATTTGACAGTGGCCACTGGCCAGCATGACCTGCTGGCATAAGGCCAGTAGGGCATTTTTATTTTTTTCTCAGGGCTTGTGTTTTGAAAAAATAAATAAATAAAAGAAAAAAACTAGTCCTACAAAAATATAAGCAATTTTGGGGGGGTTTGTTTTTAACAAGCCTAAGTCCTACAAATAAATGTTTTCTTAGGGCTTGTGCCAAACTAGCTTAAGTCCTACAAATCAATGTTTCCTTACGGCTTGTGCCAAACAAGCTTAAGTCCTACAAATCAATGTTTCTTCAGGGCTTGGGCCACTAATAAGTCTAAGTCCTACAAAGGCATCTAACAACAAATCAAACAAATCATCCTCTACAAAGTACTCTATCAAGTCAAGTATCAGTCCACCCCAGTGGCAGCTTATGTCAGGGGGTTCCTGTCTTTGTCACTTTAAATACAAATGTCTTATTTTATTGATTTATTTTTTTATTAACTGTCCTCCCAATAGCAGTCAAGAAACCCCCCCAAAACAAATTCCCTGTTCAAATGATTCATTCATTCACCAACACAGGCACCCTCCTCAGACCCCTTATTACCATGTCTTATGGTTTTTATTTTATTTAGGATTTCTGTTTTATTAAGTGCCCCCCAATCCCAGTAAACAACCCCCCACAAATCATCCCCTGTTCCACTGATTCTTTCCCCACACCCCACCAACAGAGGCACCCTCATGCCTCTTTTATATTTTGCTTTTGGGAAATAAAATATTATTTGTAATGTGTTGTGTGTAACTTCTATGTTTCCATTGATTTCAATGGGCAAAAAAAGCGGAAAATCGGCACTGTTCGCGGGAAATTTTTCACCAAGCGGAAAGTGGCATTTTTCACCAATTTCAGTTTGAGACAGAATGTTTTGCCCATCCCTAGTGTTGCAGCATGGGTGAGCACACACTTTTGTCCAAGTTCAAATAACAGACCACATAGCACAGCCACACAATATCAGGGTGTGGTGTTCCATGATGTGATCTGAACCTGAACAACATACACCTGATTGATTGATAATGGAATCCAAGCTATGGGGCTGGTTTCAAATGCAGGAAATAGATGTTAACCGTCCATCACATATATGAATGCCTATTGAGGTCCATGTGGATACATGGAGATAGCAGCAGAGATACAGTTAGCTCCTGCATTTGAATCCAGCACATGATCTGAATGACAGCATTGATGCGGGAATGATAATCAGTTGAGCTGGGCAATTACAGATGCTCATTGTTTGGGATTGACATATGTTGGCAACAGGTAATCTTCATGGACGCGGAATCAGTGTGTGACTGGGACATATCTCTGGATCATGACGGGACATACCATGGATGCCTGTGGGAAATGAAGACAAGAATTGACACAGCTCTGTAAACACAACATTCATGCTATTGGTGAACCATCATCATAGGTGTAAGTGCCACAGGGGTACACAACACATAGCTCATCAATGCATTGATTATCTCTCTAGCACTCAATGGGTTAACAGTTGGCATCGTAACAGTAGTACACCATCCATTGCTTGTCCATGTGTTGTCTAGCTATCATGTAGACAAGTTTTTGATTAAGGGATGTCAAGCATACATATGTATGTGTGACCTGTACACTGGGCACACACACCTCCTCGGTATGTGAATTAAGACCCATAAGATGGATCCTCGGTTTCATGGGTCTTGGTTCACATACTGAGGTGGTGTGTGCTTAGGGTTCATGTCACATGTACATATTTCTGCTTGCCATTCCCTTGTTCATTACCCCTTGTCGTCATGATGGCTAGACAACACATTGCCAAACAATGGAGTGGCACTGACACTGTGCTATACACACATGAACAGGTCAGCATGTTTGGCCTTGCAACCTGACTCACAGCTTGTTACCTCTACACTGTAGCAAACACCAACACACCATGAGCATCCCTGTTCTGCTCCATGAGTCATTGCCCAGCTAATGCACACATGCTAATTCCATCAGCCATTTAACCCTTTGAGTGCCAGAGGGGTATACAACATACTGCTTTGCAATGTATTGCTTACCACTCTGACACTCAAAGGGTTAACCTCTAGTATTCCAGGGCGGTAGCCAATGCATTGCATGTAATGGCATTGGATATCCTCTCTGACTCCAAGGGTTGCAAGGGGCTTATGGGAATGGTCCACTTTGTCAAAGTCTTGTGTCAGTTCAGGTTGGGTTATGTTGAACATGGCCAATTTGGAGTCCCATTTATCCTAGGTTGCAGGCTGATATCCGTGACATGTCATTGACAGATCGGAGGTCTGTGTTGATGGGTCATCCTGTGGAGTGAGACAGATGGCTATGTGTTGTTTGGGTGTGTTTGCACACATTCCACAAGCATGACCATGGACACACATGCTTTTTACCCAGAGGTGACATAGTCCCTGATAAGCCTGGTTCACATCTGCATCACAAGCCAGGTATCCACATCTTCATCAATGGTGATAGAGACCTCCATGGGCTGTTGTGGCTTCATATCATCAACTAGACATGTGTGTTCAGCAAAATGTGTCATGAGCACACGCCAGGATGATGTCACATGCATTACCAGATGCATATTTTAGAATGGCCCCTGAGTGATCCAGGCTGACTTAGAGCAGGCCACAGGTGCGCTCTATGGCAATCCTGGTCCTGACATGTGCCTTCTAATGGCGCTACTGCACTGGTGTGTGGGTATTGGCTATTAGTGTGAGCAGCTCTGGGGTTAGCTTTTACATTGGCGTCAATGGGCAATATTTTGACGTGTTTGTTTGTGTTTTCAGAACTGTCGTTAGTTCTTTGTTTTCAGAACATTTGCATCACTTACTGTGCTTTCAAAACCACTGTCAGTTTTTTCTGCTGACACCAACATTTGGATAGAGCCCTATGACTCTCAAACCATAAAGGTTTGAGCGATCAGAATGGCATCTATTGATTTATTTTTTGAATATCTACAATATAACATTTTATTAATATAAGACATTACTAACCCTTTAAGTATAGGCACTACATTGGCTTTACACCAGTCTTGTGGAACTGAACCTGTGGTAAGAGAATCTTTAAAGGGATAGTAATACTTAAGTATTACTAATCCCTATAGCAAAGTACTACTTAAAAAAAAGTATTGCCCCCAGTGTCATCTCTCAAACCTTTATAGTTTGAGAGATGAACGCTTCTAAAGTTGCCCTCTCTCTCCCCCTTCCCCGTAGTCAGCATTCTAGCTGACTGAAAGGAAGAGAGTCGTATGACTTTCAGGCGGCTCTCCAGCACAGCCGCGATCGCGTTACTAAAAAAGAAAACTTTCACTGAAATGGTCTTCTACGTGTGCTTGGCTTGCAAGCACACGTAGAAGACCGTTTTAGTGAAAGTTTTTTTTTTAGTTAACGCGATCGCAGCTCTGCTGCAGAGCTGCCTGATGATCTCTGACCGGATTTCCCTGAGTCAGCTAGAACGCTGACTACGGGGAAGGGGGAGGGAGAGGGCAACTTTAGAAGCGATCATCTCTCAAACCATAAAGGTTTGAGAGATGACACTGGGGGAAATACATTTTTTTTAAGTAGTACTTTGCTATAGGGATTAGTAATACTTATGTCTTACTATCCCTTTAAAGAGTGAAAAGAGGGGTCTTCATAATACAGAACTGAGGGATAGATTTAAAGGCTCACATTAAACCAGCTGCTAAGTGAAAAAGGCATATCGCTCGCAAATAATAAATGAGTTATGGCAGATTCAATAGGTACTCTACAAGAATAGCTATCGAGCGTAGGCATAGCCAAAACACGTAACACAAAACCCGTTGTCGCACCTGTTAATGCAAAACGTTCGGCCAAATCACCCTATAACATAGCTCAAAACAACTTGTAACATGCTGGCTGCCTTTAAAGAGATAGTAATACTTAAAATGTAAAAAAAAATATGTCCAGTCCTTAAGGGGTTAAATAATTTATCCCAGTCTGTGTATTGCATTGATGCTCTTAACATTTTGAAGTTTGTTTTTCAACCCTTTGAGTGCCAGAGAGGTAGCCAACGCATTGTGTTGCAATGAGTTGGATACCTCTCTAGCACTCAAAGGGTTCAAATTAAAACTTTGGGTTTAACCTATAAAGTTTTTGCTTTGCCAAACTGATCTCAAATGTAACTTGGTATTGCATTTCTGGTATCGTTTCTTACTTTCGTGGTTGTGCTTGGAGTGGTTCCTGTGCTCTCTGTATATTTTTGTATTCCGCATTTTTTAATTTCCTGCTGCTGCTAGGGAACCTAGCAATCTTTTTACTGATCTGCTGCTTTTGCTGTTTGTATTTGTTATCCTGCACTGACATCTAGTGGCAAACATTGGTATTGCAGTCCCACCTTTTACCTTTTTTTCCTACGCAGTATTGCTGTAACTACTGTCCTGGCTCAGTCCCAGCTCAACTGTTTCTGGTTATCCATCCGTGTAGTTTGTAAGTTTTACTCTGGGAAATGTGTGAACTTAGCTAATCATCCTACTGTCGCAGTCCAAATTAAAAGTTGCTATTTATATACCTATTCCAAGTACAGATAAATACAGAAAATGGTTTATGGTTGTACAGAAAATCATCTTCCAATTCTGCCATAAATCTTTAGACATAAGATTGTGCTACATTTGTACCCATTCATAGAGCATGTTACTAGAACAGATAAAGTCTTTACTTAGGACTATCCCGTGTTGCATTATTAGGAAATTGTTATGTTACCATGTGTCACTGGCAATTTGGCAAACAATAAAATAATTTACACTCCCTGCTAAGAGACTGGCATATTATGCAGGATATTTAAAAGAAGATTCACTACCTGTTGTTGGCAATACTGTAAGTATAAGAGAGGGACTATAGGGTGCAGGAGGACAAAAGGTATATTATTTCAACACTAGACCATAGCTCATAGGTGTCATTGTCATTGATGTTTCTGGCTGGTGGAGGATAGTATCCTTTTAAAATGTCGCACACAAAATAGCATGCAACATGATGGCGCATGCACCATATCGCCATGATTACAAGGGTGACATAAGAATCTCGCACTGCATGAAAAGAGCAAGATTCTCATGTCGCCGGCTAAAATGTTGCTTGGTTAATTTAATCTACAGTACATAGCATTCTTGGCTACTTTTGCCAGTATACAATATATGGGCAAGCTGTCACAGGACTACAATTCCCACCAACCTCTGCCCAAAAATGCTATGTATTCCATCTTTATTTGTACAGTGGTAGTATAAATATCCACATTCGTGGAGATGATCAGATTGTGCTTGTAAAATATCTGTATAGCAGTTTTTTTCTCCCAATATCCCCTCTTTGGATGTCAGATACCTTAGTATGATCTTCAAACTGCGTGCTGCTTAATTCTCGATGTCTTCACAGGATCTTTTAGTATGTAGTACTCAGGTACAGGGGTTACATTTGCATTTAGACTTGTCACATGACTTAGAGTCACAAGACAAATACAGAGGAGCATAGGAACCTGACCAAGAAACCACCATTGTTGTGTGTGAACCATAAATGTCAGATATCTCCCAGAGGCAATATATGTCCTGTACAATATGTAATATTTATAATGCACCAGGATGTTTGGTTGTGGCCAATACATGGCACACAATATCTACACTTTGAGGGGCTTCTTCTTGTGCTTCCTTTCATTTTTGAAATACCCGTCTTATAAACAGCTATCGGCAGTTTTAAAATCACAATGGACAATAATATTTTGCCCTTTGAAAACAATGGAATAGCTATCCCCAGAACCATTCAGTTCTCTGCATTAATGCCAGTGGACGATAAATTGTTACTTTTAATGGATGAAATTTTGCACCCTGTTATTTCGTCCGCACACAACACAACAGAGAAAATAAAACCATAATTGGACAAAACAAAGCAGGGAAACAACAGCTCACACTGCACATAGCACAGCAATGACAGCATTAACCCTTGTAAAGCCATGTAACTACATGAACAATGCCCATGCCCTACAAACAAGTCTTGAACAACCAACAATATCCTAGCAACCCCTGAGGGACAAGGGCTTGAGAAAGCAACACAACATAATCCATCACAATATTCCCGGAACAACAGGGGTTAACACACAACAACACATATGTACACACAACACAAAATGCACAACTCTCAATCCCAAAGCAAGCCAAGCTCGACTGTACAACATCACCAGCCAATCGAGACGCATTGTGCATCTGGCAACGTCACACAAGCACCTGAAAGCTACACAGCAATTACAACCAATCACACAAACAAAAACAGCCACGTAGCAAAACACTTACCTGGACAACACACACCCATTGGTAACTTCTTACCTGAAAACCAGGCCCAGAACACATCCTAACACTGTTTCTCTGTCCTCAGACATGGCGTCATTACATTGAGACCACTCTGTGATAGAGACACAGAGAGAGATTATGACCAGTATGTTTGCATACCTATTCCTGTAAAGATATCAGAGACGAAGAGGTGCAAGGTCTAGGGATCACTACCCTCCCCTAAGCACACCTGCTGAACAGCCTCCGTTTGATGCAACCGCTGATTCTGGAGTAAACCAACTGCACCATAGGGAAGAAATGAATATTCGTGTTGATTTAAATAGGGATTATTAGCCCTTTCAATGCAAGAGAGACCACTGGAACTGTACTTCTGTAGATTGATGAATACAGACCCAGCTGTCAGAGAATGAGGCTAATTTCTAACCCAAGTTATGTTGCTGTGCATTTAACTCTTGTTTTCTCCCTAAAAGAATAAAAGAGCATGGACATCACATAATAAAGTAGACTTTGCTATCCTATTCCATGCGTATGTTCAAGATTGCATGTTCCATGGTGAAAATCCTGCACCATGAAAAGGAGGAGCAGAGTCCCTAATACGTGGTGAAAGCCACCAATATATGTTGGAAAACTGGTTTACAACATGTATTTGTGGTTAAAGCAGAGAACCCTATGAGTGCCAGTGGGGTATGCAACTATCATGGTGCCCGTGACTGCCCATTGATAGCGCTGTTGCGGTGTGCGGGCGACATTGTCTATCACTTCCTGAGTGTCGCGCATATGCGCATTTGCTATTCTTATAGGCCTATAGTAATTTCCAGAGTGAGTCTCCGCTTACTTGCTAGGCCTTATAGGCCTTAGTCTGCCAATACTCCCTTGCCCTTTCGTGGTGTACCTGTGTTCTAGCTCTTGTGATATTCCTATGCTCTGATCCGTGTATTACCTCTGGCTACGTTTGACTCCGGGTACGTTTTGATCCCTGAATTTTTGCCTTCAGCTCCAAGCTGACCCTTGGCTCCGTCTGACTATATGTTCCGCTCTGACCCTTGGCTCCGTCTGACTACCCACTCTGTGCTGACCCCGGCTCCGGCTGACTATCCGATACGGTACTGACAATGGCTTGGCTGACTTAATTCTCTGTGTTTACGACCCTTAGCCTGACTGACTCCACTCTCTCGCTAGACTGTGTGCCAGCTGATCCCGCTGGTACAAGCTGAGCTCCTCCCACTGCGCCGGACATTGTCTCTGGCGATTCCATTCAGATTGTTACCAGCGGTGCCTTTGGGTACTCCCTACCATTGCCTATCGCCACTCTAGTGTTCTGGGGTACCCTTGGTCACCATTGACTGTAGGTTTACCCTAGTGTTCTAGGGAAGTTCTCTCATTTTGCTTGGGCGTTTCCGCTTCACCCGCACTACTAGCTACTGCTATCCTTGATACTATTACATTCTATAGTAAGATTGGGATCAGCTTCTCTTCAGTCAGTGGATCCTGTGCTATCTCCATATCTGGTTGTGAGGGATGGGGAAGTGATTGTGCACTGTCACCACACCTGGTCCTGTGAGTGTTGGGGAAGTGCTTTCCGTATTATTTATTTTCTTATTTTAATAAAGATATTGATTTTACTGTATCTGTACTTGTCAGTGTTGTTATTCCATAGTCACTCCGCGACAGGACGAAAGGGCCATGAACTCTGAAAGTACAGATACTGGTAGCCGGCAGTTGCCTAATATCCTTTCCAGAATAGATATAAAGGAACAGCGTATAGACCAGTTGTTGATGGTGATGAAGACGCTCCTTAACCATACAGTGCATCTCGATAAGCCTGCGCAACTACTGGTGGCCCCTCCTGTCTTGGCATCGGTAGTAACAACTCAGGTAGAAAACACGATTTATAGAGGGCTGTCCAGAGCAGATCCACTCCCTCTAAGATATGATGGGGAACCGACATTGTGTCGTGGACTCATAAATCAGCCCAGATTTTTTTTATAACTGGTACGTAATGAATTCCATAGTGAAAGAAGTAAAGTGGGCTTTATGATTTCGATGTTGACTGGCAAAGCATTGGCATGAGCCAATCCATTATGGGAGATGGCTAAACCCATAACTTCCAACTTCACAGAATTTGTGGATGCCTTTCGTAAAATATTTGATGTTTCAGGCAACCTCTTCCGCAAAAAAATGTATAACTATTCACCAGGGCGCCTGTACAGTAGCAGAATATGCTATTGAATTTCGTACATTAGCAGCAGAGCTAGACTGGAATAACAAGGCTCTGGTGGTGGCCTTCTCACAAGCGCTTAATGATATTATCAAGGATGAGATGGCAGCCTGTGAGCTGCTTGAGGATCTGGATCAGTTTATTTACTTTGCTATACTGATTGATAACCGCATCAGGGAAAGATCCCCTTTTAAAGACCGTAAGCCAAGGCTTGAGTCTCGACTGGCACCAAACTGGGGGCTCCAACCCATGCCTCCCTCACCTCCGACCGAGGTCAGTAGGGCTGAGCCCATGCAAGTCGATTTTACATGCCTGTCCAAGGAGGATCGGTCCTTCCGTCAGAAAGAAGGTCTATGCCTGTACTGTGGTAAAGCTGGACATATGTTACGAGCTTGTCCTGTACGTCCGGGAAACACAAACACCTAGGGTCTCTGAGGAGACAGATCCTAGGTGGCATAAATCAGTCCCCAGACCAAGAGCAAAGCAAGCCCATCTTACAGGTGGCAATATCTTGGGCAGCCTTCTCTGTTGTGACACCGGCCCTGATTGATTCAGGAGCCTCAGGTTACTTTATTGATGGCGAATTCGCTAGGCAGCACAATATTCCCTTGTTGCCTCTTGTTTCTCCATTGGCTATTGAGGCGATTGATGGTAGACTTATGGAACCATCCCATGTCACACATGAGACCTGTCCATTGTCTCTTAGAGTAGGAGCTCTCCATGTGGAGACCCTACAGTTTCAGGTCATTCAGTCTCCACACTACGCAATCATTCTGGGGTTTACAACCCCAGAATGGACTGGAAAACCTGTGACATCATATCTTGGTCCGATTATTGTAAGAAGTCTTGTATACAGCAGCCCACTAAGATATTGTATACCTCCCCCTCTATACCTTCAGAGTACCAATCGTTCAGTGAGCGGAAGGCTAGTTCTCTGCCGCAGCTGTACAACTGTGCTATTGATTTGACACCAGGCACGCTATCTCCTAAGGGTTGCACCTACCCTCTGTCAGTAGAAGAGAACCGGGCCATGGATGAGGACATTACTGATGCCCTGGCTAGAGGAATTATCAGGAAGTCTTCCTCGCCTGCAGGGGCAGGATTTTTTTTTGTAAAGAAAAAGGATGGGGAGCTTAGACCTTTTATTGACTATAGAGGTCTAAACAAGCTGATGGTTAAAAATGCATACCCCATTCCATTGATAACAGACTTATTCGACCACTTGAAGAGTTCCTCAGTTTTCACAAAGCTTGATTTGCGGGCAGCCTACAATTTGATTAGAATTAAGGAAGGTGATGAGTGGAAATCTGCATTTAATACTCGTAGTGGCCATTACGAGTACCTGGTCATGCCCTTTGGGCTGTGCAATGCGCCAGCAGTGTTCTAAGAATTTATTAATGATGTACTGAGAGACCTGCTACAGTCCTGCGTAGTAGTTTAGTTGGACGATATTCTGATACACTCTCCTAATATTGAAGCACATTGGAGAGATGTAGCTACTCTGCTGCAAAAACTGAGATAAAACAAACTATATTGTAAATTAGAAAAGTGTGAATTACATAAAGATCGAGTGCCATTCTGGGTTATGTAGTCTCTGCTGATGGTATTGCTAAGGATACAGAGAAACTCTCGGCGGTCCTGAAATGGCCACGTCCGGTGGGCTTGAAGGCCATACAGAGATTCTTAGGATCCACAAACTATTATAGAAAATTCATACAAAATTTCTCTACGGTAGTCAAACCTTTGACTGACTTGACTCATAAAGGGGCTAATCCTTTGGCTTGGTCTCCTGAGGCCAGCAGAGCTTTTGAAGCATTGAAGTCTGTTTTGCTGTGGCTTCAGTATTATCGCATCCCAACCCGGACTCCCCCTTTCCCCTGGAGGTGGATACATCTGAGACAAGAGTGGGAGCAGTGCTGTCCCAGTGATCCAGGCCTGACAAGACCCTCATGCCTTGTGGGTTCTTTTCTAAAAAGATGACTAAAGCCCAGAGCCTATACAATATAGGCAATCGCGAGTTATTAGCCATTATTCTCACTCTCTGTGAATGGCGTCACCTCCTGGAGGGGACGAATGCTCGAATCCTGATCTTGACTGATAATAAAAAATCTGACATATCTGTCTGAGGCCAAAAGACTGACACAATGGGCACTGTTCCTATATAGATTTAATTTTGTGGTCTCATATCTGCCGGGGTCCAAGAATGTCTGAGCCGATGCACTGTCTAGGCAATTTGGGCCGGACTGTGAGACTGAAAGTGCACCTGTGCCTAACATTCCTCCAGATCGCATATTGGCCACCATAAGCACTAGTATCACGTATCCACTGGTTGAAGAGATTTTGGCCTCCCAGGGCAATGCTCCAGCAGAGAAGCCTAGTGGTAAATGTTTCGTAGCCGAACCTCTCCGTATCAGATTACTAGAAACATACAATGCCTCGAGGGTAGCTGGACACATTGGTCATAACCAACTGATTTGGTCAGTCTCTCAGCTCTTTTGGTGGCCTAGCTTAAGAGCAGATTATGCAGCATTTGTGGAGGCCTGTTCCATCTGTGCTTGTGCTAAGGCCCCGAGACACCTTCCACTGGGGTTGCTCCAGACAGTTCCTAATGGTGAGCCCCCATGGTCACATGGTGGCATTGCCAGTATCCAAAGGGTGTACGGTCATATTGATGATAGTGGACCGTTTTTCCAAGATGGCTCATTTTGTCCCTCTCCAGGGACTGCCTTCCTCCAAGGAATTGACTGAGGTGTTTGCTAGAGAGGTGTTCCGACTCCACAGAATGCCCAAGGTTTTGGTCTCTGATCGTGGGAGTCAATTTGTGTCATGGTTCTGGAGGGACCTTTTGCGACCAGATGGGTATCCATTTCTTGTTTTCTTCTGCCTACCATGCCCAAACTGGTTCCACGTTTTGTAGGTCCATTCCAGGCACTTCGCAGAGTGAACCCTGTCACTTATGCCTTGGACCTTCCTGTGGGTATGCGTATTCACAACGTCTTCTATGTATCCTTGTTGAAGCCTTTGGTCTGTAACCGCAACACTTCTACTCCAGTGGTACTGGGACTTGTGCGCATTAAAGACAATGAGGAGTATGAGATTCAAAGCATTCTGGACTCCCGTAGCATCCGTGGGCACATTCAATAATTAGTTCATTGGAAGGGCTATGGCCCTGAAGAACCTTCCTGGGTAAATCAGTCTGATATTCATGCTCCTGTTCTGTTGAGCAGATTTCATGGTAAATTCCCAAATAAAGTTGGGCCTTTTCCATGAGGGAGAGATCATTGAGGGGGGCTACTATCACGGTGCCCGTGATTGCCAACTGATAGCGCTGTTGCTGTGTGCGGGCGACATTGTCTATCACTTCCTGAGTGTAGCGCACATTCGCTATTCTTATAGACCTATAGTAATTGCCAGAGTGAGTCTTCACCTACTTGCTAGGCCTTATAGGCCTCAGTCTGCCAGTACTCTCTTGCCCTTTCGTGGTGTACCTATGCACTAGTTCATGTGGTATTCCTATGCTCTGATTCTGTGTATGATCCCTAGCTATGTTTGACTCTGGCTACATTTTGTTCACTGACTTGTTGCCTTCAGCTCCGGCCTGACCCTTTGCTCCGTCTGACTTTCCGCTCTGGTTTGACCCTTGGTTCTATCTGACTATCCAATCCGTTCTGACCCTAGGCTCTGTCTGACTATCCACTCTGGTCTGACCCTTGGCTCCGGCTGACTTACTTCTCTGTGTGTACGACCCTTGACCTGATTGACTCCACTCTCTCACTAGACCATGCTCCAGCTGATCCCTCTGGTACACGCTGCGCTCCTCTCACTGCGCAGGACATTGTCTCTGGCTATTCCATTCTGCTTGTTACCAACGATTAGTGCCTTTGGGTATTCCCTAGCGTTCTAGGGATTCGAGTCACCATTGCCTATCCCTACCATACAGTTCTGGGGTACCTTTGGTCACCGTTGCCTGTAGGTTTACCCTAGCGTTCTAGGGAAGTTCTATCATTTTACTTGGGCATTTTTGTTTCAACTGCACTACTGCGATCCGTGCTACTATTACATTCTGTAGTCAGATTGGGATCAGCCTCTCTTCAGTCAGTGGATCCTGTGCTGTCTCCATACCTGGCTAGTGAGAGTTGGGGAAGTGCTTGCACACTGTCTCTACACCTGGTACTGTGAGGGTTGAGGAAGTGCTTTCCGTATTATTTCTGTTCTTATTTTAATAAAGATTTATTGTATCTGTATCTGTACTTATCAGTGTCTTTATTCCATAGTCACTCCGTGACAGTAACGCATTATACAGCATTGCATACCCCACTGGTACTGATAGGGTTAATCTAGAAACAGTTCCCACATGTCTTGACAAATAAAAACTTACCAATAATCCTGATGTCCAGCGGGGTTGTGGCCATCTTCTTCTTTTTCCTGTCTTCTTATGTTCAGTCTTCTTTCTTGTTTTAAATTTTAAAAAAATTCATTTGTGCTGTAACTGTGAATAAAAAAAATGAAGCCTCCAAAGATGCGACCGTTAATACTTTGAGTGCCTGAGGGGTAGCCCTCTGACAATCTAAGGGTTAATATGGGTGGCATCTTAATGTCCAGTGTATATCCAAAGTCAGTCGACAATTCGTATCATACACGTAAAAGAAACGTATTGTAACACACAGCGTAATCCGTTTTAAACAATCAACCAAAAGTACATTTCAAATTACATTGATCCTATTTGTCTCAATACAGATATTAAATAGAGTGGAAGGATTTTGCTAGAAGAATTAATGGACATTCTAGCTCAAATTCAAGTTCAATTTAAAATTCAAAATCTTCTATTTAAAAGAGCACTCACTTGTAAGAGAGTACACTTGACCAGCTAAAAAAGCGGACAAGCTAAAAGAGCGCATGTGATTAATTAAGAAAACTGCCCTCACACAGCCTAACTGAATCTGTAATCTGCGATGCCCAACAGAAGTCTCTATCATACACCATGTACAGTAATCGTATGATCTGGTTACTCATTTGTCCCGTCGGCCCGGGAGTTGATTCGCAACCTGGGGCTCATATGGCTCGTGAGGGTAATTTTCAACCGCCCTCACTCGTTCTTCCCGGTATAGATCTTTCATGCCAAAATTGAATCAAGAACAATTTGTGTAAAACAGTTATAATATATTCCAAAACAAGGGAAAGAATAAGAGCGACACTTAGGCTACAAAACAAAGATAAAAAAATGTATATCAATGGTATTTATTGACAAATATATAAAAATAGATTTTTACAATATCTGTATAAAAATATTAGAAATCAACGTGTTTCATAGCACTCAGGCTATTTCATCAGGACGGAGTAAGTAATGTTATGAACAAAAGAACAAAAGGAGTGGATATTGAGGATCCTTTCCACGAAGGGTATCTTCAATCTCTCTGACTATCTTTTAAAAAAGATGAGATCTCAGTGCTCAGTAAAGTTCTGTCTTTTTGTCCAACTAGTACACCAAATCTTTTCAATTTATTTGTGGATCTTAATCAATTTACTAGAAAATTGGCCTTAAAACTGTATTTTACACAAAGAGAGTTGAAGGATAATTTTAAAATATCGTTTGAAAAAAATGCTAGTGATTATGAGGATCCATTAAGCATTTTGGAAAAAGAAATAAATTCTAACAACTCACAGTCTTTGTTAGATACTTTTGATGAATCTATCACAAGCCATTTTAAACCCAAATCTATATTCAACCCGACACAATATAAGGGTAACTATGTTGAAACATTTTATTCTTTTGGTTTTTGATTGATTTAAGAACTTTGACAGAACAAAAACATTTTCCCCATTCTAATTTATCACACAATGAAATAAAAGCTGTTAATTCCCTTAAAAATAATTCTAGTATCATCATAAAAGAGGCAGATAAAAGGGGTGCAGTGGTAATACAAAATGTTAATGACTATCTGGAGGAGGCTTATAATTCTAACAGATGTAGAATACTATGAAAATGTAAAAATAGATGATTCGGAAACTTTCAAATCCTCATTTTGTAATTTGATAGAAAATGTCTATTTAAATAAAATCATTAAAAAAATGAAAGGAATTTTTTTAATGTTAAGAATCCTAAAATCGCTCATTACTATCACTTGCCAAAAATTCACAAGACTTTGAATAAACCACCAGGTCACCACATTATTTCAGGCATTGAGTCTTTAACATCAAATTTATCACAGTTTGTTGATTACCATCTTCAACCTTATGTTTGTAACCTAAGATCTTATTTAAAGGACACCTCTTCTTTATTGGAGATCTGTAGTGAGATTGTTTGGGATACTGATTTCACCTGGGTTTCCTTTGACGTAGTGTCTCTTTATTCAAACATCGTTCAAGACCTGGGTATACAGGCAGTAGAATATTTCCTAATGAAAGATTTCTTGATGCCTGAAAAACAAATACAATTTATCTTAGATGTGATCAAATACGTATTAACACACAATTTTTTCACATTTAATAATCAGTTTTTCTTGCAACGCAAAGGTAATACAATGGGAACCAGGTTTGCACCCAGTTGTGCTAACTTATTTATGGGATTATTTGAAGAACAATATATTTGACATAATAATCCTTGGGGCTCAAACCTGGTTCTCTACACTACTCTAAGAGGTACACTGACGATATAATAATCATATGGAAAGGTGATTCAAATTCAATAGAAACATTTTTTTAACATCTAAATAATAATCAGATGCAGATACAATTCACTGTGAACAAAAGCATTAAATCTAATCAAATTGAATTTTTAGATGTCCTTTTACAAGGATTAGTAGAACAAACAGTTAATACTAAAACATTTTTCAAAAAAGTAGATAGTTATTTAAACTTTTCTACCGGACACCTAGGAATTGGCATAAACATATTCCATACAGTCAATTCAGACGGATCCGCAGGAATTGTAGTAACCTTAGTGATTATGATTTACAATCTAATATTTTAATCAAAAGATTCTAAGAAAAGGGTTACCCCAAAGATTTAATATGTAATGCATTTTGGAGAGCACGTTTCTCAGACAGATCATCTATGATTATGAAAAAATTAAAGAGCACCTCCGAAGAGAGAGTAGAAGTCAAAACAGGACAATCTAAGTATCCATTATTCATTGCACAATATAACTATGCACATACTCAAATTAAAAACATATTTAATAAATATTGGAAGATAATCCTTTAAAAGATAGTTTCAAATGTGGAAAAATGAGATGTAATACATGCCACCATATCACAAATGAAAAAAAAATATTTTAAACCAAATATTAGAGGAAAAGAATACCCAATTAAAACGTTCATGTCTTGTGAATCTAAGTTTGTAATATACCTTATTATATTCCAATGTGGAACACAATATGTTGGCAGGACCATTCAACATTTGTGGACTAGGTTTGGCCAACATATGAGAAATGTTTCCTTTTCCATGGCCTCTCAAGGCATTGCATCTTTCATCAAAATGTTGATTTGAAAATTACCCAAATAGAACAAATAGTGGGTAAAGATTTTCACAGTAAATATGAAAAACTTATTAATAGAGAAGCATTTTGGATTTTTACTTTATGCACTCTTCAACCGGAAGGGCTTAATGAATGTCTGGAGATGCCGGTATGAGGGGAACTCTCTCCAAATGCTCCTTCCAAAATAGACTTTTTATAAGATTGGGATATCTGGACACTGGCAATGTCTTTTAATTTGGTCACCTAATATGGTCACTAGGTTTTAGGAATTATAGATATTTGAAGATATTGCTACTGTCCAGTTTTTTACAGTCTCATAGTTTTTTTTTTAAATAAAGGAAATCCATGGTGAAATGTATGTACATATATATATATATATATATATATATATATATATATATATATATATATATTCTTTAATTAGATCACAGGATTTGTTTATCAATTTGTACTTCCAATCAAGATATAAAAGATTTTTGTGACACATGCGGGTGACTAGGGAATGTGCCTTTACAAATATTTTATTACTATTCTACTGAGAATGTCCTTATAAGAATCAAGTTGCAATATGTCCTTTCAAGCACTAACATATTTATTTAATGGTCACTTATCAAGATCGATATATTATTTTTATTTAGTCCGTGCTTGTAAGAACATAAATTAATCATAATTATATTCTCTAGATCATCGCTTGATTTGAATACTTTTTTCAAGCCATAGTCTTTAAAGCAACTGTTATCTTTTCGACATTATGTTTAAATCATTGTCTTTAAATCATTGCCCTTAATTCAATTATAATTGTTTTCGATGGTTACTGGACACTTCCATGTTTAAATACAGGACTGTTTTTTTTCAAGGAGCGTTCATTACATTACTGACTTCTGATGAAATATCCTGAGTGCTATGAAACACGTTGATTTCTAATATTTTTAAACAGATATTGTAAAAATTTATTTTTATATATTTGTCAATAATTACCGTAGATATATGATGTTTTATCTTTGTTTCATAGTCCTTTTTTTTGGAATATGTTATAACTTTTTTACACAAATTGTTCCTGATTCAATCTTGCCGTGAAAGATCTATATCAGGAAGACCGAGTGAGGGTGGATGAAAATTACCCTCATGATCTATACAAGCCCCGGGTTGTGAATCAACTCCCGGGCTGACGGGAAAAGTGAATAACCTGATCATACAATTACTGTGCATGGTGTATGATAGAAACTTCTGTTGGGCATTGCAGATTACAGATTCAGTTAGGCTGAGTGAGGGCAGCCTTCTTAATTAACCCCACACACTCTTTTAGCTTGTTTGCTGTTTTAGTCAGTCAAGAGTTCTCTGTTACAAGTGAGTGCTCTTTTAAATAGACGATTTTGAATTAGAATTTCCCTTAATTCTCCAAGCAAAATCCTTCCAATCCATTTAATATCTGGATTGAGGCAAATAGGATAATTGTAATTTGAAATATACATTTTGTCGATTGTTTAAAACAGATTATGCTGTGTGTTACAATATGTTTCTCTTACATGTAGAATGCAAATTGTGGACTGACTTTGGATATATAATCCTTGGATTGTGACAACAACACATTTTGTACATCACATGGATTTGTAAGTGCCTCTCAAGTGTCTCCTGTAAGTATAAAAGTCTTTCTGTCACAATACTTAAGATTGGATACCTATACTAATATTGTATAACCGAAATTTGAATTTATTGCAATATATTTACACATGTATTGCTATTTGGGAATATTGAATTGTTTACATTGAATTGATTTGATATTTTTATTTATTATGTATTACTTATAGTGCTCACCTACACCTTACAAAAACAGTTCTACTTTTTTTTTACTATTTATCTATATATCTAACATAGCATCTCCACAAAAAAAAATGTTTGGCCCATCTGCAAACTTGCTTCATTTATAAGATGCTCTGCCAGCTGAGTTCATAGGGTTATGTTTAATGTTCTTAGGGTTCTGGTTAGGACAGAGGGTAGATTTTGAGTTTCAGATTTAGAGTTACCTTTTAGGGTTATGCATCAGTATTTAGGGTTAATATAAATGTGTAGGAGTAAGATATTAAGGATTAGGGGTAACAGGTTGAATACAACTGAGGACCGCATCACCTAGCTTTGCTATATGCAGCATTGCTCTTGCATTCATCCAGACAGTGACATTATTATTCAGCTTTAGATCACTGACTTATAATTTTTGCATACATCATTATTGAGTAATAATAAAAGAGACTATTTTGTTTTCTTTCTTCTGCACATCTCATTATTGTAAAGTTCTACCATCAATATAAAATTGTACAGCTATAGCCAATTGCTGAAAAAATTTTAGTTTAAAAATCCCATAAAATATGTTATTTTAAACTTAGGGAGACGACTATCCCATCTCTTTAGAAATAATGTCTCAGACTTATAAATGTCATATACATTTGTTTGGTCCTATCTGGAAAGTGACCAAAATCATGAGTACTGGGATTATTTTGACTTAGATTTACTTTTATTTTTTTGATGAGAGCAATGCATGCCGGAACAATTCAGGAGCAAACCATTTTCTCCATAGAGGACAATTAAAATGTTCTTTTATTTTAGTGACACGTTTTAACCCATAAAAATTTGTTAGCTCTACAATGTCTTGCTTCACTGTGACGTCTTGACCCCTATAGTATTCAAGTTTTAAAGCAGCCTTTTAATTTTGCTGGTGATTTACGTGAATCTTATTTTCCCCCCTTGCAAACTTGGTTTGCTCCAGATTTTCTCTATGATTTGTAAGGACACCATTCTCATAAAGCAAAGCTGGGGCAAACCAACTGCATCACTTTTGGTGGGGGGGGGGGAGAAAAGGAAGCATTCCAATTGATTTAAATACAATTTCCATCCCTTTCTATGATAGAAAGATACCAACACTTAGGGATGCAACTCATGGAGATCTGTCTATCAACGTGTAAAATCCTTACGTAGATAAGTGAGATTTTTAATTGCACCCTATTATGCAAATGGTATGCTCCACGTTTGTTCTAATGTCTATAGAAACACCAGCCCATAGAGGAATTAAGGGACAAACCAACTGCAGTAGTTTGGATGGGGAGGAAATTTAAACAAATCCCATTGATTTAACTTGCACTTTTAAGTATTTGAATGCAAGAATGCTCTATAACGCTTTGAGAAGCAAGGCATGGAGACATGTCTATTAGTTAATGTTAAAAAGTCTTACTGAAATGTACTGGATTTGGTGATTTTTTTTAATTGTCACCTAGGCTGCAGATGGATTTCTCCAGAATGGCTGCATTACTTTCTCCATTGCAGTTACAGAGTCTGGTAGAGTTAAATTTCTAAATAAGAGATAGAATGTACCTTGACATGTTCTCTAATCAAACAGCAGAGGTCAATGTTAATCAGGCTGGTTTGGTTTTTGTTTTTGTTTTTGTTTTTGTTTTTGTTTTTGTTTTTGTTTTTGTTTTTGTTTTTGTTTTTGTTTTTGTTTTTGTTTTTGTTTTTGTTTTAATCCATAGAGAATCCAATAGAGGTTGCTATTATTTAGAGCGACAACATCTATTTTTTAGAGGGAATCAGTTGCACCACACCGACGAGGCCCACATAGGCCGAAACATATGTCTGTAGTTTTGCTGACTCTCTTGTGCAGGAAGGATTTGCCTGACATTTCACAGCTGAACTGTCTGAGGGCGGGACCAGTCTGATATGAATATGGAAATTTCCTCTCTGCAATGACATATGGGAGTGAAAAACGTGACTTGTAGCACCCTTGAGGGGGGGGGGGGGGGTCACTATGCCCAAGACAAGACACTTTATCTTTTTCATTCTCGATGGGTGGTTATCACAACATTTGTTTCTTTGTCTCCCTAAGTGGAAGGGGATCCCAGGCATGGACCCTTGCTCTCCATGTGCCAATAGGGAATTAGGTGTATCACGCTAATAAGGGCCACGTAGGCAGAAACATATGTCTGTGTGTTTGCTGATTCTCTCATGCAGGAAGGATTTGCCTGACTTTTTGGAGCTGGGCTGGCAAATGGCAGGATCAGTCTGATATGAATATAGAAGTTTTCTCTCTGCAATGGCATATGGGAGTGAAAAATATGACTTGTAGCCCCATTGGGTGGTCACTAAGATCAAAAACAAGACACTTTATCTTGTTTGTTTACGGTGGGTGCTCGTCACAACATTTATTTCATTGTCTCCCTAAGTGGAAGGGGATCCCAGGCATGGGCCCTTGCTCTCCATGTACCTAGAGGGAATCAGCTGTACCACTCTGATGAGACCCACATAAGCCGAAACATACTCTTGTTTTTTTTTTCTGATTTTCTCGTGTAGGGAGAATTTGCCTGACGTTTTGTAGCTGGACTGTCTGAGGGTGGGACTATTCTGATATGAATATGGAACTTTCCTCTCTGCAATGACATATGGGAGTGAAAAACGTGACTTGTAGCACTATTGAGGGGTCATTATGCCCAAGAACAAGATACTTTATTTTGTTCGTTCTTGATGGGTACTAGTCACAACATTTGTTTCTTTGTCTCCCTAAGTGGAAAGGGATTTCAGGAATGGGCCCTTGCTCTCCATGTGCCTAGACAGAATCAGCTGCACCACACTGATGAGGCCTGCATAGGCTGAAACGTATGTCTGTGGTTTTGTCTGATATTTTGGAGCTGGACTGTCTGAGGGCAAGACCAATCTGATATGAATATGTAACTTTTCTCTCTTCAATGTCATATGGGAGTGAAAAACGTGACTTGTAGCACTATTGAGGGGTCATTATGCCCAAGAACAAGACACTTTATCTTGTTCGTTCTTGATGGGTGCTTGACACATTTGTTTCTTTGTCTGCCTGAGTCGAATGGGATCCCAGGCATGGGCCCATGCCTCTAGAGGGAATCAGATGTAGCACAACGACAAGGCCCACATAGGCTGAAACGTACGTCTGGTTTTGCCTGACATTTCAGCGCTGGATTGTCTGAGGGTGGCACAAGTCTGATATGAATATGGAAGTTTCTTCTATGCAATGGCATATGGGAGTGAAAAATGTGACTTGTAGTATGAGTGATGGGTCACTATGCCCAAGAAGAAGACTTTATCTTTTTCGTTCTCGACGGGTGCTCGTCACAACATTAGTTTATTTGTCTCCCTAAGTGGAAAGGGATCCCAGGCATGGGCCATTACTCTCCATGTATCTAGAGGGAATCAGCTGCACCACACTGATGAGGCTGACATAAGCACAAATGTACTTTTGGGGTTTTTCTGATTTTCTCATGCAGGGAGGGTTTGCCTGACATTTTGGAGCTGGACTGTGTGAGGGTGGGACTAGTCCAATATGAATATGGAAAATTCCTCTGTGCAATGACATACGGGAGTGAAAAATGTGACTTGTAGCACTATTGAGGGGGTCACTATGCCCAAGAACAAGACACTCTATCTTGTTTGTTCTCGATGGGTCACAACATTTGTTTCTTTCTCTCCTTAAGTGTAAGGGGATTCCAGGAATGGGCCCTTGCTCTCCATGTGCCTATAGAGAATCAGCTGCACCACACGAACGAGACCCGCATAGCTGAAATGTATGTCTGTGATTTTGTTGATTCTCTCATGCAGGGCGGATTTGCCTGATATTTTGGAGCTGGGCTGTCTGAGAATGACACCAGTCTGATATGAATATGTAAATTTTCTCTCTGCAATGTCATATGGGAGTGAAAAATGTCAATTGTAGCACCATTGAGGGGTCACTATGCCCAAGAACAAGACACTTTCTCTTTTTTTGTTCTTGATGGGTGCTTGTCACATTTGTTTCTTTGTCTCCCTAAGTGGAAGGGGATCCCAAGCATGGGCTCTTGCTCTCCATGTGCCTAGAGGGAATCAGCTGCACCACACCGATGAGGCCCACGTAAGGCGAAAAGTATGTCTGTGGTTTTGCCTGACATTTCGGAGCTGGACTGTCTGATGGTGGTATCAGTCTGATATGAATATGGAAATTCCTTCTCTACAATGGCATATAGGAGTGAACAGCATGACTTGTAGCAACATTGAGGGGTCACTATGCCCAAGAACAAGACACTTCATCTTATTCTTGATGGGTGCTTGTCACACCATTTGTTTCTTTGTCTCCCTAAGTGGAAGGGGATCCCAGGCATGAGCCCTTGCTTTCCATGTACCTAGAGGGCATCAGCTGTACCACACTGATGAGGCCCACATAGGACAAAACGTACGTCTGTGGTTTTGTCTGATATTTCAGAGCTGGACTGTCTGAGGGTGGGACCAGTCTGATATCAATATGGAAATTTCCTCTCTGCAGGGGCATATGGGAGTGAAAAACATGACTTGCACACCATTGAGGGGTCTCTATGGCCAAGAACAAGACACTTTATATTTTTTGTTCTCGTTGGGTGCTAGTCACAGCATTTGTTTCTTTGTCTCCATAAGTGGAAGGGGCTCCCAAGCATGGGCTCTTGCTCTCCATGTGCCTAGAGGGAATCAGCTGCACCACACCGATGAGGCCCACGTAGGCCAAAATGTATGTCTGTGGTTTTGCCTGACGTTTCGGAGCTGGACTGTCTGATGGTGGTATCGGTCTGATATGAATATGGAAATTTTCTCTCTGCAATGGCATATGGGAGTGAAAAACATGACTTGTAGCACTGTTGAGTGGTCCCTATGCCCAAGAACAAGACACTTTATCTTGTTCGTTCTCGATGGGTGCTTGTCACAACATTTGTTCCTTTCTCTCCTTAAGTGCAAGGGGATCCCAGACATGGGCCCTTGCTCTCCTTGTGCCTAGACAGAATCAGCTACACCACACCGTCAAAGCCCATGTAAGCCGAAATGGGGGTTTTCTGATTCTCTCGTACAGGGAGGATTTGCCTGATGTTTTGAAGCTGGACTGTCTGATATGAATATGGAAATTTCCTCTCTGCACCACACCGATGAGGCCCACGTAGGCCGAAATGTATGTCTGTGGTTTTGCCTGACGTTTCGGAGCTGGACTGTCTGATGGTGGTATCGGTCTGATATGAATATGGAAATTTGCTCTCTGCAATGACATATGGGAGTGAAAAACGTGACTTGTAGCACTATTGAAGGGTCACTATGCCCAAGAACAAGACACTTTATCTTGTTCGTTCTCGATGGGTGCTTGTCACAACATTTGTTCCTTTCTCTCCTTAAGTGGAAGGGGATCCCAGACATGGGCCCTTGCTCTCCTTGTGCATAGACAGAATCAGCTACACCACACCGTCAAAGCCCATGTAAGCCGAAATGGGGGTTTTCTGATTCTCTCGTACAGGGAGGATTTGCCTGATGTTTTGAAGCTGGACTGTCTGATATGAATATGGAAATTTCCTCTCTGCACCACACCGATGAGGCCCACGTAGGCCGAAATGTATGTCTGTGGTTTTGCCTGACGTTTCGGAGCTGGACTGTCTGATGGTGGTATCGGTCTGATATGAATATGGAAATTTGCTCTCTGCAATGACATATGGGAGTGAAAAACGTGACTTGTAGCACTATTGAAGGGTCACTATGCCCAAGAACAAGACGCTTTATTTTGTTCATTCTAGATGAGTGCTTGTCACAACATTTGGCTCTTTGTCTCCCTAAGTGGAAGGGGATCCCAGGCATGGGCCCTTGCTCTCCATGTGCCTAAAAGGAATCAGCTGCACCACACCGATGAGGCCCACATATGCTGAAATGTACGTCTGGTTCTTCTGTGCAGGGAGGATTTGCCTGACATTTTGGAGCTGGACTGTCTGAGAGCAGGACCAGTCTGATACAAATATGGAGATTTTCTTTCTGCAATGGCACATGGGAGTGCAAAATGTAACCTGTAGCTCAACATAGGTTGAAATGTACGTCTGTGGGTTTGCTGATTCTCTCATGCAGGGAGAATTTGCTTGACCTTTTGGAGCTGGACTGTGTGATGGTGGGACCAGTCTGATATGAATATGTAAATTTTCTCTCTACAATGACATATGGGAGTGAAAAGCATGACTTGTAGCTCCAGTGAGGTGTCACTATGCCCAAGAACAAGACTCTTTATCTTGTTTGTTCTCGATGGGTGCTCGTCATAAGATTTGTTTATTTGCCTCTCTAAGTGGAAGGGGATCCCAGGCATGGGCCCTTGCTCTCCATGTGCCTAGAGGGAATCAACTGTATCACACTGACTAGGTCCACATAGGCCAAAATGTACGTCTGTGGTTTTACCTGACATTTCAAAGCTAGACTGTCTGAGAGCGGGACCAGTCTGATATGAATATGGAGATTTTTTCTCTGCAAGGGTGTATGGGAGTGAAAAATATGACTTGTAGCACCATTGAGTGGTCACTATGATCAAGAACAAGACACTTTATCTTGTTCGTTCTCGGTGGCTACTCGTCACAACAATCCGTAGAGAATTCAATAGAGGCTGCTATTATTTAGCGCAACAACGTCTTTTTTTTAATGTTTTTAAACCTCAAAATCCAATTTTTACTTAAGCCCTTGAAAGCTGAAGTCACCACAAGAACTCCTCTAGAAGTATATCTGATGAAAGAAACATAAAACACATATAGTGCTCAGTTCTACTTTATTTTTTATGTATCTAGTATAGCAGACTTATTTTATAAGATTCTCTGCCAACTGAGTTTCAACAACCATTTTAGGGTCATGTTTAATGTTCTTAGGGTTCTGGTTAGGACCGAGGGTTATGGCAAGAACAAGTTTTTGAGTTTCTCATTTAGAGATGCATTGTAGGGTTAGGCATCATTATTTAGAGTTAATATAAATGTTTAGAAGTAAGATATTACGGATTAGGGGTAACAGGCTGAATACAACTGAGGGCCACATCACCTTCCTTTGCTGTATGCAGCATTGCTCTTGCATTCATCCAGACAGTGACATTTTTATTCAGATTTAGATCACTGACTTATAATTTTTGAATGCATCATAACAGAGTAATAATAAGATAGGTAATTTTGATTTCCTTCTCCAGCACATCTCATTATTGTAACATTCTAGCAGATTTTCATCAATATAAAATCTTACAGTTACACTGGCTAAAAAACCATTAGTTTAAATACACCATAATATTTGTTATTTTAAACTTAGGGAGACAACTGATCATCTCCTTAGAAATATTGTCTCAGAGTTATAAATGCCATGTACATTTGTTTGGTCTTATGTGAAACCTGAACAAAATCATGAGTACTGGGATTATTTTGAATAAGATTTACTTTTATTATTTTGATGAGAGCAGTGCATGCTGGAAGAATTCTGTAACAAACCATTTCTCCATAGGGGACAAATAAAAATGATCTTTGATTTTAGTGACATCTTTTATCCCATAAATGTTAGTTAGCTCTGAAATGTCTTCCTTCACTGTTAAGTGTTGACCCCCTAGCATTCAATTTTTAAAACAGCCTTTTTATTTTGGCGGTGATCTTGGTGAATCTTATTTTCCCCTCTTGCACGCTTGGTTTGCTCCAAATTTTGTCTTGTATTTGTAAGGACACCGTTCTCACAGAGCAAAGCTGGGGCAACCCAACTGCATCACTTTTGGTCAGGAGAGAAATGCAAGTATTCAAACTGATTTAAATACAATTTCCATCCCACTGCATGATAAAAAGAGACCAAGACTTGGGATGCAACTCATGGAGATCTGTCTATCAATGTGTATCTGTACATAGTAAAGTGAGATTTTTAATTGTCCCCTATTGTGCAAATGGTATGTTCCACATTTGTTCTAACATCTATAGATATAAATCTATAGGAAATTGCAAATAAAATACAGATGGGGCTGCCCTTTCCATATATCAGCCACACTCAATGAAAAAGCTGCAACCCATCATTCCTTAGAGGAAATCACTACCTTCTGCTCCGTGCTAGGAATCTCACAGCCACCTATGGATCCTACTCCCACTACACCTCAACAACATAAGTCCCACAAGCATCTGGAGTGGTCCCTGTGATCACCGGCAAAGAAAACTAAACATCGCCGTTTTGAATCACATGCTGTTGAGTCCCAACCTACAGTCCTAATCTGGACTTGAAGACAGCAACTGACCTTCCATCACTGGATCAACCAGTTCTCCACTGTAATGGGCTGACATGCCCGTTGACACATTTGAAATGGACGTAGTTCATTTTGGACTTCCTTTAATGTGCCGCCTATGGTTTATAGAGACTTTGCCCCTATCCTTGCTTGCATACTTCTAAAGGTTTGATATCCCATTTATATAACTCTATGTATAAGATATCCCGCTCCTCACTCCCACATCCCCTATATGGTATTCATGTCACCTCCAATTCATCCACACAGGATTCAGTCCTCTATTTTTCCTACCAAGACATACACAAGCTTTTGTCATGTTACAGCAAAACTTCTCTACAACTGCTCACTGTCCACATAGTTAGCGACATCTCTTCATTCCCATGGGAAAGGAGAGACACTGCTAAAGCTACTGAAAAACTTTTATCTTGAGTATGTCCCTTTATAGCCCTATGTCTTGGCAATGATATGCTGTGTTTCCACTACACGGAAGCCCTTACTATCTTAAGACCTGTCTGCTCAGTTCGGTGGGGAGCATAAGCCATATTATGTTGTAGGACTCACAACTTTGACTTTCAGCCCTTTGACTTATTTCTAAACTTCAGCCCTCAGAAGAAGTAATATTACAGTGGGAAATGTAGTACCTATAGGAAATATAGGCAAAAACTGTGTTAAAATAGACGGAAAATGTGTTAACATAGGCGGAAAATTTGTAAAAACAGGCGAAAAGGAGGACATTTTTGCATAGGAAGAAAGGCGAAATTTTTCGCAGGAAAAGCGAAAAATCGGAAAGTTTTCGCAAAATGTTTCAAAGGAAATTTTTCACACTTTTCGCCCACCCCTGCTCATTAGATATATTTGTGTGACAACCAAGAAAATGTTTCCCAGTGCTCTATTCCTCTTACACTCTTGATACTCTTGTCAGTGTTTTCATTCCTATACACTGTTTACATTTGTATATAAAACTTTTAAAACAAACAAAAAAATAATAAACAAACAAAAAACTATTTCAGGGAGAGGAGAACAGGCAACAACAAGGGAAAAAACAAAAACATGATCTGGCCTGAGACAAGCAGTTAAAAAAATGGTTCCATTTATAAATAGATAACAGGAAAGAAAAGTGGTTACAAAGCGCTCACCCAGTTATAATAAAGCATGAATATACATATATAAACTATGTAACATATACAGTGCAATAGTAATCAGCCTGATGTAGAGATGAGAATGGTAAAACAAATAATCACTGTTTAACCCATTAATGACCTTTGACGGTCATAGTACGTCAAGGGTCGATCTGACTGAATGACCCATGATGTACTATGACCGTCATGGAGTTCCTGGCTCCCCCGGCGGCTGCATGCCATTCTGGGAGTCCGGAACCAGAAAAAGAAAAAAAAAATGCTCCGCAGTCCTTCAGTCGCATAGCGGCGCCAATCCCCTGGTCGTTAAGGGGTTAAGTTAGACACAGAACCAATAAACTCACAGTTTGATGGATCAGACTGAAAGAAGGGTCAAATGCTGAGAGTTGTAGATAAAAAAAATTCACAAATATACAGCAACTATTCATGAACTTGGCAATAGGAATAGTGGATCTATAAAGTTCCTAAATTATAGAGTCCGGTATTATCAGTAAATGAAATGATGGAAATGCAAATAGTATAGATGAAATGAAATGGAGATGATAGAGTCTTGATGATCAGTCAGATGATAGATGTAATATTCAAAGATCCTCTGTGCAGCTTGTCAATGGACTCAATGGAGTCCTCTCAAGAATGGTAGACATGTAAAAAGAAAAAAAGAGACAGCGATCTAAGTGTAAACTGTATGACAAGATAACGATTATTAGAAAATGTTCACAAAAAAAACTTTAAAAAAGAAACTCAGTGTGTCAAAGAAGTAAAAACAGAAATTTCTGTCCGCACCATGGCTGATACAGAGCAGGGTGCTCCGAATTCAGACTGGAGTCCTCTCTCCGGTCTGAATTCGGAGTGCCCTGCTCCATATCAGCCGCGAGGTGGGCAGTCTGTACTGCGCATGACTGCAGTGCATGCAGCCGTCTCTACTACTCATGACAGCTTCTGACAAACATCCTTAGCGAATTATGATATAGGATAATGCTTGCTACATCTCTGTATTTCTAAACTCACTCAACAGAATCTACAAACTGAATTCTGCCTAAAAATAACTTTTAAACAGAAAAACAAACCTCTAAGTCGTTCTATTGTCTACCCATCTCCTGTGTCCAAAGCTTTTTACTTAAAAAAATGGAAACTTTGCACCACACTAATGGGACTGTGTGGGTGTTTCAGGGTCTGACATTTTACTGCTCTCAGGTACAGTAAGAACACAGAGCAGAGGAAATCAGTACAAAATTCTTCCTTTACTTAAACCCTTAAAGACCATCAGCACTCGCACACAGAGGGCACCTAAGGACCAAAGACCTTTTTTTTTATGCAGGCCGGTTCAGGGATCCCCAAATGATGTTTGGCCTTGCGAGGAGCCCTGAAATCCATGATGGTCCTGGCACATCATGGGTCCTTATCGCATGTCAGATCCATGACATGCCTGGACCATCAATGGTCTTTAAGGGGTTAATGCCTACTATATGGGTGGTATTAAGGAGTTTCCATACCTCCCAAGTGTCCCTTCTTTTAGGCCCTCTGCCCCTCTTTCCCACCATGGTGTCCCTCTTTTTAGGAGGTCAGAATGTGGTGTGTGGATATAAGTGTATCACATTGCTGCACAGAAATAAAACTCACATTAATGTTTGTTTAAATGTCAGTATATGTGTTTATAAATTAGTCCGTGTAAATAAAATACTTTGGTCTTGTTAAAAGTAATTTATTAGGTTTCACAAGGAGGTATCAATAGGTCATGAAATTGCCTACTAATTCTCGATAATGCCCCACCCACCAGCCATGCCCCCAGCAACATCCCCTAAAACATAAGTATCCCTCTTTGGTAATTTGAAATGTTGGGAGGTATGAGTTTCAGATTCACTGGAAGAGCTGTGCATCCAAATTTACTAATGCATCTCTGCTGATTTAGCCAAACTATGCTCATGCACCACAACCTTGTTTCATACACTCACTTCACATTTCTGCTAAATTTAGAAAAATTTTAGAGAAGTGAAATGTTTTCATCTGTTCATCCACAGTGCTCTTCTTGGGCTGGATTCTATTGCGGGTGATAAATGTTAACACCCATTTTATTAAACATTTTCCTATTGAAGTCTATGGGGAAAAATGGAGATAAAATAAGTGATAAAATTAGCACCTGCAATAGAATCTAGCCACGTATCTCTTAAATCACGAACAATTTTAAACCTAGCTCTCCTAATACGTGTTCTAAGTATAAATCTAGTTTAGCCTTTCCCAAGCTGCAATAAATGCACATTTTAAATAAAAACTTCTATACCTCCTTAAAACTCCTTAACTCTTTGATTGCCAGAGTGATACGTGACACATTGCAAAGCAATGAGTTGTGTACCCTTATGGCACTAAGTGGATTTAACCCCTTAAGGACCGGCCTCAAGCACACGCGGCCAGCACTTAAAGGGATAGTAATACTTCATTTTATCATTATTTTATTTTGTAGGCATTAAAAAAACATGAAGAAAGATATGTCTTATCTCTCAAACCTTTATGGTTTGAGAGATATTCACAAGCAAAGTTTCCCCTCCCGCCCCTTTTACCTAGGGTAAGCCATCTCTTCTCAGATGTGGAATCTGGTTGTAAGACCAGACAGACAACAGCAGGGGACAATCTTCTTCCTATGAGAACAATGAAAGCCCTGCCCCCCTTGACAAGTTTTTCAGGTTTTTCCCTTATCTTAATTGAAGATTGTCCCTCTCTGCAATCTTCCTGGGCACCTCCCTTCTGCTCTGGCTGAGCAGTGTTAATTCAGTAAAAGGGGTGGGAGGGGGACACTGTATCATTCAATTACCCTTGAACTACAACTCTGACAGTATTGAAATAACACTCTTCAAAGTCCAAATACTATGAAGATTAATTAGAGCTGCTTTTATTATGAAACATTACTATCCCTTTAAGGACCACTGACCTTTTTTTTTCTTTGTTTCCGGTTCCGGACACCCCAAACAGCGTGCAGCTGTGGGGGGAGCCCGGAATTCCATGACGGTCATAGCACGTCATGGGTCGTTAAGTCAAATCTACCCATGACGTGCTATGACCATCAAGGGTCATTAAAGGGTTAAAGTGAATATAAAAGCTGCACCTTTTGGTTAACGAAATGTGGAAAAAGAAAAGGCAAAAAGCTCCAGAAATTCTGAACTCATCTATTAACCAGAAAGGTCATACTCCATGTATGGGTAAAATTTGACTCCTTCTCCATTATTTTCTTCCCTGACATCCTCCATCCCCATCCTGTACTACTTAACCCTCACATTTTCTCTAATATCCCTTTATGTAAAAGTGAATGTAACGATGTTTTTACAGTAAACACCATTTTCTGCTCAGGACATGTACACCTTTAATTACCTCAGAATTACTTATTTCATGTTAGTGATACATGAAACAGGAATGAACAGAGATGTAATGTATTTAGTGAAGTTATATGTGTATGTGTGTGTGATTTCCCATTAATTTATGTATTTGTTAAATTACACCACTGTGTCATTCTTTTGACATTCTGCAATCTGCAAGCTGACACATGCAGCCAAAATTATAGTAAAAACATGACATGTTGATGTTAAGATTTGCAAGTTAGAAAATACTGCATTAACAGGAAATTCCCAAAACTTGCAATAGTTTCCAGTATTTCAAAAGTGTCTATGAATATCTATCTATCTATCTATCTATCTATCTATCTATCTATCTATCTATCGCATCTACATTATATTAATGCTGTGATACCTACAAATTAATTTATAAAACACATCACTTGCACGTTTACATACTATAAACTGGCATTGCAGCAGTGCCATATTTAAAGGAACAGTAACATAGTAACATAGTGAAATAGGTTAAAAAAAAACATAAGTCCATCAAGCTAAATCTTTGCCTCAAAACCCAGAGAAATTAGAATTATATAGGCTTTCTTGCTCCCAGATTTGTTAGTCTTTATCTGAACCTCCTGTTTTACCTACTAATACAGAGTATAACCATGTATGTTCCCTCTTGAAAGATATGTATCTTATCTATTTTTAAATGTAGCAGTTCTATCTGTCATTACCACATCCTTGGGCAAATGATTCTACAATTTAATAGACCTTACTATAAAAAAACAACTTTCCTCTTCTGCAGTTGAAATCTCCATTCCTCTAATCTAAAGGGGTGGACCCTGTTTATTTGATCAGGCCTTGGAATGAAAAGCTCACCAGAGAGATCCTTATCAACCTTTGCCTCATAACCCAGAGAAATTAGAATTATATACGCTTTCTTGCTACCAGATAAGTTAGTCTTTATCTGAACTTCCTGTTTTGCCTACTAATACACAGTAAAACCCTGTATGTTCCCTCTTGAAAGAAATGTATCTAATCTTCTCTTAAATGTATCCATTGTATCTGCCTTTACCACATCCATACATACATAGTAACATAGTTGATGAGGCTGAAACAAGACATGCGTCCATCAAGTCCAGCCCATGCCAAAAACAGCCCTGTCGATCCAAAAGAAGGCAAAAAAAAACCCTCTAAAGCCATTTCCAATTTAGGCCCAAGTGGGTAAAAAAAATTATTTCCTGATTCCAAATGGCAGTCAGATATTTCCTTGGATCAACAACCTATCTGCATTGAAGCCATCTTTCATAATTTTCAATATTGTTCTGTGCTAGATAGGCACCCATTGCTTTTTTGAAAGCAGTTGCATTATCTGCAAGTACAACATCCCAAGGCAAAGAACTCCGTAGCTTTACCGCCCTTACTGTAAAGAACCACTGCCTTTGTTTTAGTCACATGCGTCTTTTCTCTAGTCTTAATGGATGACCTCTTGTTCTTAGCTCAGCTCTTTACGTGAATAATTCATTGGATAGTTCTTTGTTTTGAACTTGAATGTATTTGTAAATGGTAATCATATCACCCCTCTTCTCTAATGTAAGCAATCACAGTTTGGCTAGTCTCTCTTTATAACTCAGATTCTCCAATCCCTTTATCAGATTTGTTGCACATCTCTGCACCCTTTACAGTTCAACAATGTATTTTTTAAGAACTGGCATCCAAAATTATACTCCACATTCTAGATGAGGCCTAACCAAGGATTTATACAGAGGTAGGATAATATTAGCATCCCATGCATCTACAGCTCTTTTTATGCAGGCTAGTACCCTATTTGCTCTTGCAGCAGCTGAGTGACTCTGCACACTGCTGTGAAGTCTATCTTCTATTAGTACTCCTAAATCTTTCTCTAATGAGGACTACCCAAGCTGTTTCCCATTTAGAGTATATGTAGCATGTTTATTTCTATAGCCCAAATACATAACCTTACATTTATCTACATTAAATGTAATCTGCCACTTTTCTGCCCGTTCACTCAGTTTAACTAAATCCTACTGCAGAGAAAAAAACATCCAGCTCTGTATGTATTTCCTTACATAGCTTAGTGTCATCAGCAAAGACTGAGATGCTACTTTCAATTCCCACTTCTAGATCATTAATAAACAAATTAAAAAGCATTGGGCCCAGGACTGAACATTGTGGAACCCCACTTATAACTTTAGACCAGTTACAAAAAGGTTCCATTTACTCTCTACCATCTCTCATTTAACCAGTTTTAAATCTGTGTACAGATAACACCATCCAAACTGAAGCCTTTCAATGTATGCAGTAACCTGTTATGAGGCACTGTATCAAAGGCTTTTGCAAAATCCAAGTATACTACATCAACAGCAATTCCCTTTTCCAAATTACTACTTACTCTTTCATAAAATGCAAGTAAATTAGTCTGACATGATCTATTCTTCATAAAACCATGCTGACTCTTACTAATAATATTGTTTGTCTTCACATCATTCTGAACACTTTCAGTTAGCAAACCTTCTAGTATCTTACCCACTATGGACATCAAGCTCACAGGTCTATAATTTCCTAGTATGGAACTTGCCCCCTTTTTAAACAATGGAACTACATCAGCTTTCCTCCAATCACAGGGCACTATGATTAATGAAATTAAATCAATAAATATTAAGTATAATGATCTTGCTGTTACTGAACTAAGTTCTTTAAGTACCCTTGAGTGTATGCAGTCAGGTCCAGGTGCTTTATTCACCATAACCTTTTCCAGTCTCTTTTGAACCTTGTCCTCAGTAAGCCATGTATGTGATAGAGGAAATTCTTTGCTTTTGTATGTTTGCCCATAGCCTGTCATTGTTGCTTCCTTTGTATATACTGAATCAAAGAATGCATTTAGGGTGTCAGCCATAGCCTTATTATCACTAATCAGTTTATCTGTCTCAGTTCTAAGAGGACCAATATCAACCTTAACTTTTTTGTTATTAATATACTTGTAGAATTGTTTAGTGTTTTTCTTGCTGTCATTTGTAATATTTCTCTGATTTTCAATTTTAGCTAGCTTAACTGCTCTTTTGCAGAATTTATTACATTCTTTGTATTTTTTAAATGATGCATCTGACCCTTTTGACTTAAACACTTTAAAAGCCTGTTTCTTATTTCTTATTTCCCTGCAAATCTCATTATTAAGCCACATTGGTCTCATTTTACTCCTCTTGCGCTTATTACCCAATGGTATATATTGACGAGTATATTTGTCTAAGAGCATTTTAAACACATTTCATGATTCTTGTGCATTTTTGTCTTTGAAAATTACATCCCACTGAATATCCTTTAAAGCTTCTTTTAGCTTTGTAAAATTAGCCTTTTTAAAATTGAATGTTTTGGTCAAACCCTTGCTATTGGGTTTCTCTTCAACAAATTACAAAAGATACCATATTGTGGTTACTGTTGCCCAAATTTTCCCTTACTTGTACATTGTTTATCATATCAGAATTGTTTGAGGGCACTAGATCAAGCAAGGCTTCTTTTCTATTCAGCTCCTCTGCTAGTTGGGACATAAAATTATCATTTACCATACTTAAAAATATATTTCCCTTTGTTGTGCAGGAAGTCATATTGCTCCAGTCAATTTCAAGATAGTTGAAATCTCCCATTATAATTACCTTTCCTGTCCTAGAAGCCTTTTCCATTTGCAGTAAAAGTTGGCCTTCCTCCAACTCTGCACATTTTTATTATGTGTGCCCCCAGTGTGTATTTCAACCCACAGGGCCTCTACCTTTTCTTTGGACCCTTCATTTATATCTTCCCTTATATTAGTTTTAAGGCATGCTTTACATATAAGCATATCCCTCCTCCCCTTTTATTAACCATATCCCTCTTAAAAAGTGAATGACCCTCTAGATTGACGGCTAAGTCATATGCATCATCTAACCAGATTTCAGACACACCAATTAGATCATACTGCTCATGTATTTCAAGAATTTGTAGTCCCCACCATCTTACCAGCCAGACTATGAGCATTTGCGTGCATACATTTTATCTTTTTGCCATTCTTAAAGAATTCATTCTTTTTCAAATGTATTTGTCTTTTATCAGGCTGTAAGAATGGCAACTCCCTATTAGATGAACTAGCCCATTCCCACTCTCCACCCGATGCCCCTTCTCTAATCTCATTTCCTCAATTACGCTACCTTTCCCATCCTATGTTGAAGCACTCTCCCCCCCTTTCTAGTTTAAAGTCTCCTCCAGCCCTCTAACCATCCTAACACCCAGCACCGTGGCCCCCCTTCTGCTAAGGTTCAATCCATCATGACTATAAAGATTGACCCCAAGGGAAAAGGCTGCCCAGTGCTCTAGGAACCCAAACCCCTCCTGCTTACACCAAGTCTTTAGTCATGCTTTTAACTCCCTAATCTCCTGTTGCCTTTCTAATTTAGAGCGTGGCACAGGTAGTATTTCAGAAAATAACACCTTAGAGGTCCTCTGCTTAAACTTATATACTAAGTCCCTGAAACCCTTCTTAACAGACCTCCATTTTCCACTGACTTTGTCATTAGTACCAACATGTACCATGATAGCCAGGTCATGCCCAGCTCCTCCCATCAATCTATCAACCCGATCTGCCACATGTCGACCCCAAGCTCCCCAACTGTTCTATTGTAGCAATCCTGGAGACAGATTACTCTGTCTGTCTTCCTAATAATAAAATCCCCTACCACCACCATTTGTCTAGGTCTGCCTGAGTTTCGGATCCCATCCATGCTAGAGGGGCTGTTCCGCTGGGTGTTAGAAAGAACAGTCCTCCCCAGCAAAGGCATTCCTGTGTCAACATCCCCAACATCATTACTCGATGTAGCAAATCTGTTAGGGTTAGTAAACACAGGAGTGTCCTCCCTATTCCTCTGCCCTGTCTTGCTGCATCTAACTGTAACCCATCTGGCTACCTGTTCTTTCTTTGCGCAGTCTCCACCCCCAGAACTACCTACCACTGCTTCTTGCTGCTCAATCAGCAGACCCCACTCAAGATTGTCCGTCTCTCTCATGTTTCAACTTGCCTCTCCAGATCTCCTGTACGAGCTTCCAGAGAGGCCACTTGCTCACATCTGCCACAGAGGTATGCACTCTGGAATGGTTGTTCCAGGTATGCAAACATATGGCAGCTTGTGCACTGAGTTAAACAGACAGTCATGTTACCACTCATATTATACCAATTACCATATATACTATATTTGATCCCCCTGTTATTTTAATTCCCACCCTTACCACACTTTTGCATTTATTTGTATCCCCTGCTATTTAAATTCCCACACTTCCCATACTTCTGCATTTACACACTGATGCAAGATTCACACATTCAAGTTTTTAATGTGTATCTGCTTTATAAAGCAGAAAGCCACCACTTACAACCGAACAATTAACCACTCCCACCACACCAGACTGCAATCAGTTTGTTCATGAAGTAAAACCTTTAATATTTGCTGTATCAAATGTTTTTTTGCATTCAAAAAGTACAGAGTGCCAGAAGGGTATCCACTGCATTGTTTTGACACCCCTCTGGAACTTAAAGTGTTAAATCATGTACTGTACATGTTTTAATACTATGCATAATATGAAATTGAAGCTCTATATTTAAATAAATACATTTTTGAAATTCTGGTGAGATTACTGGGTTGAAGGAAGAAAACATGAAGGCTGAGCAGAGCTCTGGTGCATCCGAACTACCATAATAGGTGGTACTGAGGTCCACTGGGAGGAAAGCAGGTGTAGGAAGCCAGTTTTTCTAGCTCAATGAATCACCAAAAATCTATTAAAATATAATGAATTAAAAACTATTGCTTGTTAGACAGAGATTGCATTTAAAGGGATAGTAATACTTTGTTTTATCTTTATTTTTTTTGTAGGCATTAAGAAAACATGAAGACCGATATAAGTCTTATCTCTCAAACCTTTGGGGACAATCTTCTTCCTGTGAGAACAATGAAGGCCCTGCCCCCCTTGACACATTTTTCAGGTTTTTCCCTTATCTTAATTGAAGATTGTCCCTCTCTGCAGTCTACCTGGGAACCTCCCTTCTGCTCTGGATGAGCAGTGTTACATCAGTAAAAGGGGCGGGAGGGGGATACTTTTTCATTGAATTAGTCTTGAAGTACAACTCTGACAGAATTGAAATAACACTCTCCAAAGTCCAAATACTATGATGATTAATTACAATCAATTAATGAATACTTTTATACCTTGCAAAAAGGCCCTTTTTATAGTTCATATCAAGTGCTTGTATTTATGTTCCATTATTCAGAATTATGGGTGTGGAGGTTGGAGGCGGCAAATAAACAAAACCTGTCAGTAAAGCACCACATGCAGCCCACCATGCAATCAGAATGCCCAGACCACCAGAAAACATCATAGTATTTTGTTAATCATCTCTTATACTATGCCATGTTGATTGAGCTGATGATTTGCCATTCATTCTGATTGCATATCTGAAAAGCTGGTCTTTGTAGCAATCATTGACAAATACTTTTTGGTTATTTATTTTGATGACTTTTGTATTTGAGTCAGGGAGATACAATAAAATGTAGTAAATCCATCATTTTCATGGCACACACGCAAACACATTCAGTGTATGTATTTGTTCACCCTCATCCTCAAGGTTTTCTATGTGATCCTCTATTCGGAACCTGGAGGATGGGAATTGCAGATTTATCTGGTACTCAATTACTGACAAATGAGCCAGCTATAAACCAACCACTGAAAATTTTTGAGAACAGAAAATGCACAAATCATATTTTACACAGTACCTTCTTTTAATTTATAAAGCGTGGTGTTCAAGTAAGATCTTGAGGCCAGCTTGCCCACTGTTTTAATAACAAAAATATAATTAGCTATTTGAAAAGCTAAAGTTTTCACGTTTAAACCAAGTCATTTTTATAATCAATATTCTGTTAATAACACTTCCTGTTGGTTGTATTGAGGAGCAGCCTGAATGAAAGTGTCCTGTTTGACATCCAAGTGTCTATACTGCGGTTGGAGACGTTTGAAGACCCCATCCATGCATTTTCAGGATACACATATGTGTTTTGCTGAACACAAATTTTGTGAGTATTGTACACTGTTGAAGGGTTGGTGGATTTCATTAGACCCAAATGATATTACACCAGGAGCGTCTTCTTTTTGTTTTCTTTCCTGCAGTGACACTGAGAGACAGGGACAGTGTCAAAAAACAAAGAATACATTTAAAAAAATAACTTTTGACTGATAGGTGAGACAAACACGAAATTCTTTACCTGAGCTGTGAATGAGAGTAATAGTAACAGACAGAGAGACGGATCCTACATTATTTTTAGACAGGCATAACATCACTCGTGCTAACAACTATGTGGAGTACTTTAGAGAAAAAAATCAACATGGATGCTGCTGCTTGTGCAGTGACTGATGATGCTCCTCTCAGGAGGAGTCCAATTGTACAATTAATATGAAAGCTTGTATCATCAGTAGTAGTACTAAACTTAAAGATGGAGGAGGGTTTATCAGTGAGAACAAGTGCTGTATTAGTCAATGATACTACATTGTCTATACTACATCTAGTGATCTATATTCTATACAACCTGGTGATCTATATTCTATATATTCTCTAATGTGAAAATTGAAAATAAAGTGTTTTGACTTTAAAATACTACAATAAGATGAAGTTAGTGTGGATGGAGAGGAAGCAGATGATGCATCTTCTGCTACAGATGACCTAATTATAAATTATGTTGACAATGTTCATATACAATATGCCCCTCTCCTTTCTTGCCCTTGTTCAGATACAAATAGGGAGTGAGGGTGATGATGATTTGGTCCAAAATTAACTAAAAGTAAAAGGCTCAGTCTCTGCAAGTTAGAAAGGCATCACAGGCAGGCACTTGCTCTCCATGTGCCTAGAAAGAGTCAGCTGCATCACACTGAAGAGGCTCATATAGCCTAAAATATGTAGCTGTAGCTGTAGCTGTAGCTGTAGCTGTAGCTGTAGCTGTAGCTGTAGCTGTAGCTGTAGCTGTAGCTGTAGCTGTAGCTGTAGCTGTAGCTGTAGCTGTTTCTCTTGTGCAGAAGTGATTTCCTTGACATTTTGGAACTGGACTGTCTGTGGGCAGGACCAGTCTGATATGGACATGGAAGTTTCCTCTATGCAATGGCACATGGAAGCCAAAAGCATGACTTGAGCACCACTTGAGAGGCCATTATGACTTAGAACAAAACTCTTTGTTTTGTTCTTTCTTGTGGGTACACCTCAAGATTTTTGTTCGTTGTCAGTGAGTACACTTAACAGTTTTTGCTTGTAGGTCTCCCTAAGTTGAAAGTTGCTCGCAGACATGGGTCTTTGTTCTCAGCTGCACCACAATGATGAGGTCCACATTGGAAGAAACATACAGCCTGGTTATGCTGTTTCTTTCGTGCATTGAGGATTTGCCTGATGTTTTGGAGCTGGTCTGTTTGTGGTCAGGGCCAGTCTGCTATGGACATGCAAGTTTTCTCTCTGCAATAGCACATGGGAGCAATAAATGACACTTGAGCACCACCTGAGAGGCTACCATGCCTTATAACAAAATACTTTATTTTGTATGTTCTAAGTGGGTGCTCATCACAATTTTTGTTTTCAGGTCTCTCTAAGTTAGAAAGGGCATCTCAGACATGGGCCCTTGCTCTTCATGTGCCTAGAGGGAATCAGCTCACCATTGATATGTAGTTGTGCAGTTTCTCTCGTGCAGAGACGATTTGCTTGACTTGAGCACCACCTAAGAGACAACTATGCATTAGAATAAAACACTTTGATTGATCAGGGAAATTTGCTGTCTGCAAAGGCATGTGGAAGTGGAAAACATGACCTGAGCACCACCTAAGAGGCTGCAATGCTTTAGAACGAAACAAGTTATTTTTTACATTCTTGGTAGGTGTTCATCACAATTTTGGTTTAAAAAGTTCGGTCTACCACCACTGGAAAGGAGCAATATTACTTTTTTATAAACTCTCTGAGTTTATTGTAGTTGTAGCAATGTGTTTGCTACTCCTCTGGTACTCAAAGGGTTAATAGGAAAGGTATGGAGCTGCATACCTTGCATGTATATGTGTAATAAATGTTATTATTTATTGTATTTTTTATTGTATTAAAAACAAGTTCAGACCTCAAGGGGGAGCATCAGGACCCCTTCTTACATCCCCCTAGCTTTGATCACCTATTCAGTAGGATAGTTGATCAATGCAGGCAAAAAATGCCGGCATTTTCATTAAAGTCCATATAACATATGTGTAACATATGTTATATGGGCTTTCTTATTATGTGTATTGTAGACCCCTCCTGACACCCCCCCAGAAGGATAGGTGATCCATGGTGCGACATTTTCCAGCTTTTTTAATTAAGCGTATATAACCTTTTGCATAATATGCTGTGGCTCAGTTGGTTAAAGCACCTGTTGCTTTAATTGATCCTGAGTTTGACTCTCAGCTGTGCCTCGTGAGATTTTCCCAAATAATTTGTAATGGTTGTCTGTCTAATGCAGTGGTGCGTTTCCCAGATCAAGGTCTTAAGTGCAAACTCAAAATGCATTGCTCCTCATTTAACGTGGCAGACTGTGAAATTTAGGCAAAGCTTCTTTTAATGGGCAGACTAGATGGTCAGAATGGTTCTTATCTGCCATTAAATTCTATGTTTCTATGTAACCTATGTGTACCATAGGTTATATGTGCTTTTTTTAATATATAGTGATTTCAGACCTTGAGGGGGGCATTAGGACCCCTCCTGATATCCCCCCCTACCATGGAACACCTATCCAGAAGGATAGGTGATACATGAGGCGACAAGGAAGACATTTTCTGCCTTCCTTTCTTACTACTGGAGCGGCTGTCACCAGGTTCATTCATAAAAGAGCAGAGCTGCACTGTTAAGAATGAACCAGTCACACTGTCAGACCACTGCTGAAGATAGAACTATCACAATATTTGTGTACATTAGTTTGGTGTTATCACTACGTCCGTGATTGCCTCCAGTGGTGTGCTGTTATACTAGCGACATTGTTCTTGCCTTACCTGTCGCTCAAATACTATGCGCTATTCGTATCGGCCACTGGAGGGTGATTAGTGGTCTCCGCCCATATGCTAGGCCTTATAGGCCTCAGACCTACTATACACCTTTGCCCTTTCATGGTGTACCTGAGTGTTTTGCTTCTGTTTTCCGTTTACTGATTCCTGTATATGACTCCTGGCTTCATCTGACTTCTGTTCCAGCTGAGACCTCTGGCTTTGTCTGACTACCCGATCCGGCTGAGACCTCTGGCTTCATCTTACTACCTGATCCAGCTGAGACCTCTGGCTTCGTCTGACTACCCAGTACGGCTGAGACCCCTGGCTTCGCCTGACTACCCAATTCGGCTGAGACCTCTGGCTTCATCTGACTACCCAATCCGGCTGAGACCCCTGGCTCCCTACAACCATACCTTCTGGCTTTGGTTGACACTTGCTCCGCTGCGCTCCCAACTCAGGTTGACTTACCACCTATGACTTGCCCAGGCCTGGCTGCCTTCCTTCCTTGGTTTACTAGCCTGCCGCTACCGCTCTACTGCTTCCTGGCAGTACATGTGCTTGTTGCCTAGTCTGTTGTCCACCTGCGGCCTATCCTGGGTAGCTGGTTATATCCCCTAGTGTTCTAGGGTCTGTCACCTCTGTCTGTCGGTTACCCCTAGCCATCTAGGGGCAGTCACCATTTGCCTATCCGTAGCCTAGTCATCTCCTGTTGGAGAGGTATTCTCGCTCTTTGTGGGGTCCAACATTCTGGAGTGTAGTTGGGGTGCCCTACTTCCATCTGTCTAGTGAAGGGATTTGGGAAGTGTGGTTACACTGTCCCTTTACCTGGCCTCGTGAAGGTGGAGGCTGTGCTCTTGCTCCTGGTGGTGCTCCAGTGTTCTGGAGTATAGTCTGGTAGTGATCCTCCTTCCTGTCTAGTGAATGGTTGGAAAGTGTCGTTACACTGTTCCCAGACCAGGCCTCATGAAGGTGGGAGAAGGTGCTCTCGCTCCTTGGTTGCTCCAGCATTCTAGAGTATATTCTGCTCACTTCACTTCCACCTGTCTAGTGAAGTGTTGAGGAAGTGTCGTTACACTGTCCTATACCGACCTCAAGAGGGTGGAAGAAAGTGCTCTTGCTCCTTGGTTGTTCCAGCATTCTGGAGTATATTCGGTTCACCTCTCTTCCACCTGTTGTGGAAGTGTTGTTACACTGTCCTATACCGGGCCTCGTGAAGGTGGAAGAGGTGCTGTAGCTCCTGGTAGATACTCCAGCGTTCTGGGGTATTGTATTTCTATGTCTTCAAGCCTGTCGAGTGAAGGATTTGGGAAGTGCTGTTGCATTGTTCCTACCTGGTCTAGTGAAGGTTGGAGAGATATATTCTTTCTTTTAATTCTTTATTAATAAAGTTCATTTTATTGTATCTGTACTTGTCGAGTGTTGTTATTTTTCAGTCACCCCTGTGACAGGTATATGCGGTATATCTGTATTGGATATAAATGTAAGGGAGTACATTACACTGAAAAGGCAAGTACCAGTGATATTCACACAAATCCACTGAAACAAATAATACAAATCTGGAAGTGAATTAATGCTCTGATAATAAGAGTTAACTTGCTGTCATGAATAGTGGAGAACATTAGATAGAACTGGGAATCCCTGCAAGGGGTTTGTGAGCAACACCCTAGTGTGATGCTTGAGTGCACTCCGGTCACAGGTATACCCATGCTATGCTCATTAGTCGAGTAGTGCCTTGCCAACCTCATGGTCAGATATCTAACCCCTGTTGAGCTGTGGCCAAGATCTGGATGAGTACCTCTTCCTGACCGGGTGACTAATTCATTCATAAAAGTGCAGCGCTACGCTTTTATTTATTTATTTATTTATTTATTTATTTGTGTTTTCAAAGCTTTATTGAAAGAATAGACCAGTTTACAAAGAGTAACAGTGCGATAAATAAAGTCACAACATACATAGGTCATAATAATCAGAAAGTAACTGTCATAACTGATGAGCTTCATGAGGTGGACAAGTGGCCAGTGTGCAGACTATATGACTGACACTTCTATTAGCAGTGCCAGCCCAAGACACTGTGCTGCCTGGGTCCAAGGATGAAATGCTGCCCCACCAAACCACACCCACATCCATATTTAGTCTAAATATCGGCTATGCTCTTACACTTGGTTGGTGTCTACAGACATATTATAAATCAGAGTGCATATTCACAGCCCCTGGTGACTTAAGCTGTCTATGGACAGAAGAACCCCAACATCATATTTACTGGCTGAAATTATTTCAGCCAGTAAAGATGATGTTGGGGTCTTGTGTCCATAGACAGAGATTAAGTCAATGGGGCTGTATTTCAGGCAGTAGATATGATGTTGGTGTCTTGTGTCCATAAACAGCTTAAGTTACCAGGGCTGTAAATATGCACTCTGATTTACAATATGTCTGTAGACACCAACCAAGTGTAAGAGCATAACTGATATTTATAATTTTTTATTTTCAACCTAATAAAAATTATTTTAAACAAAAAGTATCCTTCTGGAATAGTTTTTTCTCAATGGGCCATATGAACATTACAAAAGTGGAGAAATCTGGGGTGAACCAAGTGCATCGTATCAGGGAAGTGAAAGTCGCCGGAGACTATCCTAACATTTCAGGGGATACAAGTCCATTTAAATCAGCAGGAATTTAGGAAATTGTTACTTATTCTCTATGGTACAGCTGGTGTGAATCAGAATTGCTCTACTCTTGTCTTCTTGGTTCAATGTCTAATGTTGTCTGCTTTAACCAGTTAAGGAGAAGTGCAATGCAATGCTTCGTTATGCATATTATTTTAGGTTATTTCATGGGCTGCTCATTTTCAATGAGTTCAAATAATTAAATTAATTAATAAATAAACTAATTGCAGTCAGTGTGCTTATATCTATATGCATGCAAGGACAGGTATACTAGTATCATCACAATAAGGTGGTACTTTAGGAACAAAGGATAATAATCAGAAGACGAAAAGGAAGATGAGTCCTCTGGATACAATCACAAGTGTTCTTGTTGGAGATCCAAGTAATATACAAGAGTAGGACAACCTATGCCCTTTCATCCTGATGAAGGCACAGGTCAAATGGAATCGGTGAAATAACATCCAGTAGCTTTTTCTACATTCCTGGAGTAGTCATACAGTTCTACTTTCTATTATGGGTAGTACATAATAAAGATCCCAATAACTGCTACTTAAAGAAGTTGTAAAAAATGCTATAGGGCTCTACATACATATTTCAGTCTAAGTCTTTTTTACTTTCTAAGGCTTTCCTTCATGATACATTCTAGATTTGGCCATAATCACCATCCTAGATGTTTATTGTCAGCCATGGTGCCAGTACAATGAGGCTGCAGTGACGGTAATGTGTAAAATCCCATCACAAACCCACGGATATTTATTATATGCAGCAACTTCATTCCTGGCAGCTCCACAATGCTGTCTGTAATAAAACTGGCACATTCACTAATCCATACATGCATTGCCTGTACAGTTCCCTTGCCTGCCCTGCAGTGGTGCCTGGGCTGGAGTGACATCACATTCCAGCTCCCGGCACCTCTAAAGGGTGCACAAAGGGAGCTGTACAGGCAATGCACGTATGGATCGGAGCTCCCTCGTCGGCCGTAGGCTTCCCCCCAATTATGCAAAGCAGCAGGGAGCTGACACTCGGCACCGGGCAGCATATTTAGACTGGCTGTTCGTTGCCAAGGGAGAGCGACACAGACAGACCTGGCGGCTGCTCACAAAATAAACATGCTTTGGGGAAGCAAATTGCCGCCCCTGACAAAGTGCCGCTTGGGTCCATGACCCCACCAGGGACCCATGTAAGGGCCGGCCCTGTCTATTAGGTATTCTTCCCATCAGTTTCCTGTGGCTCTGGTGCTAGTAGAAAAGGCCAGCTGCAGAGCAGACCATATCGTCGTAATGCCATTTTATGTATGCAGAGCTTTGAGAGGAAAAACCTACAAAGCAGTAAGTTTATTAAAGAATTTGCAGCTGGTTATAGAAAAATAGCATGCATCCCCATTCCTTGAAAAATGGCATTTATCTGCAGACAGTGGTACCAATATAATAGCAGTCTAGTAAATAGCAGATATGGTGCATGTACCCTGCTGTGTCCATATCTTAAATTTAATTGTTATTCAGTTTTTCCTCAGAATTCAACACACTCATGGAAATGCTAAACATTGTCCCAAATATTTATGCACATTCTATTCGGTCCCACAGTGCTCCAGTGCATTCTATTCCATAAAACAATGTAACCACCTGCCTCAATACCAGATTAAAGTGGAGGTCTTTACCAGATAGAAGTCCACACTGTATATGTTGAAGGCCATTAGTGAGACTACAATGCTTAACTGGAAGGCTTTGGAGGGGTGTTACTTATATGATATAAGTAATCCTTTTGACTATTATAGAGACAGCAGCAGTGAGAAGGAGGAGGGATTTGCATAGTTGTCATGGTTTATGCCATCTACAACATTGGGGAACAGTGCAATGAATATTGATGAATGATTGACAAATAGATTTTCAAGTTTATAATGGAATTAGACATGATACTGTATATACATTGACTAGCATCATTTTTCTACTCGTCATCATTATACATTATTCACCACTACCACATTCATCACTTTTAAGTCATCAGGACCGGGAAAATCTGAGGTGAATTTCACTTAAGGACCGGAGAAATTCTGACCTTTTTGACTATGTCTTTGTTCAACAGTGTTTTCCCTCTAAGTACTTTATTTTACCCATGCAGATTATATTCTGGTTTTTTTCGCACACAATTAGAGCTTTCTTTTGATACCATACTTATATGGATAACCCAGCACTTATTTTTGTAAAATTAAAGAAAATGGTAAAAAAAAAATGTGAAAAACACCTTTTTTTTCTCTTGGGATCATTTGGGTACAATGGGTTAAATTTTTATGGAGACTGCATGAAAGGTATGACCAGTCAGTCATACCTACAAAATGGGCAGTTTTAAGTGGGAACTGTCCCCCCTGGGTGAAAATCCCCATGTCCCTCTTTACCTAAGTATTTTGGCACTTTTTTATTGATGAGGATTGGTGGTGTGTATAAGTGTACTACATGGCTCCACAACAATCAAACTCCCAATATTGTTTATTAATATCTTTTTTTTTAAATAAAACTGTTTTTTGTTTAAAAAAAAAGTGTGTTCTGTTTAAAAAAAAAAAATGTATCTTAGCAGGTCGGAAATTGACCTGCATTCAGCCAGCCTCCAGCACCAGCAGTGAAGGTGTTAATGCCCCCAGCTGCTACTTTTTTTTCTACCACTAGGATTCTCCTCTCTGCTTCTCTCTCCCTTACTTCGGTACCAGAGCGCTCAGTTTCAGTTTGAACTCAATGATAGCAGCGTGCAAGGAGGTGCGTTGCTATCATTTAACCCATGACATGCCAGGACCATCATGGGTCCTTAAGGGAAGTTTACCCATGATGGTCCTGGCACGTCATGGGTCGTTAAGGGATTCATTTATTTTATTATCTTTATGTTGTTTGCAGATGTAGAGATTATAATTTAATGTCATCACAGTTTATGTGTATGGATATAATTTTAAAATTAAAAATAATAGTATTAAATGTTTTGATTCAGATATCAATACAAAAGAGTCACACTCATTTGTCATGCACAGCTGGTAGGGCTTTGCAAAAATTATTAACAGACCTACAGAAGCATGGTGGTAAAGGGAGAAGGACAGTAACTTATTAGATAAGCTTATATAAAATTTAGGATATTATTGTGAGCAAGATTATGTAACTCAATAAAAGCATTAACAGAAGGGTTAGCCACTATAGAAGGCATTTCAAAACATTTTTTAAAGCTGGTTTAAAGGCTAAGCAAACCATTCCAAAATTAGAATAGTGATTTAAACATTGGTTAAAATTTGCAAAAATAATTATAAAAGTAAGTATAAAAGTAAAAAAGTAAGAGTAACATTTAGGGGAAACATGTTAGCAGGCCAAAATAAAGACAAACATTGAAAAAATGTGTTTGTGGACTTGCAGCAAATTAAGACTTTAAATATATTGTTTGCAGGCTTGCATTTCCAAAAAGCAACCCTTCCAAAATTGCTTCCACAAAGGCAATCCTTGAAACAACTGTTTGGCTGGCTTGTAGCAACGAATGCCTTAAAAAAATTGCACGCATACTACAGCCAGATAAGCTAAAACTATAAACATTGTATGCCACCCACCAGGGACATTATGTCGTTTGATAACGTAGTTCCTGCTGCTCAGTTGTCTGAGCATCAAATGTTATATCACAGGATCAGGCCCATGGCTAGTATTAGTAGTGGTAGGAGTGGGACTGGGATCATCATCTCATCAGACTGTGTTGGTAATACCAGCACCTGCAGTGATGTGGCACACTGTCACAGCTTACCTTGGCTTCAGCGGCCATCCATGCCGCATGGATGATGCAGGAAGATGGCAGCGGTTAGAAGCATCAGAGCAAGATGCATCATCTGCAGGCGCTAGGCTTCAGAGTGTAGCAGGCCTCTGTTTTATGCCATGCTTCCTGTAGTCTCCTCCTACCTACTTCCTTCCTCTGAACCTGCTCCTCCTACCTACTTCCTGAGGAGGCATTTAAAGGGCAGTCTGAGTCCTGATTCAGTTGCCCTTGCGTTGTTGTACTAAGCAGTTCTATGTCCTTGGGCTCTGTGTATGACCTGGCTTGTCTGACCATCCAATCTGGTGCTGACCTGTGTCTCTGTCTGACTATTCTCCTGCCTTATCCTTATAGTGGACATTCAATCTGGTGCAGACCTGTGGCTCTGGCTGACTACCTGAACTGTGTATGACCTGGCTTGCCTAACTACCCTCTCTGGTGCTGACCTGTGGCTCTGTCTGATGATTCTCTTGTTAGTCCCCTGTACCTAGCAGACATCCAAGCTGGTGCGGACCTGAGGCTCTAGTAGACGAGCTATTAACTGACTGAAGGCGTGAGTCAAGCTTCTGCTTTCTCCATACTGACTGCAGACATGAGTCAGGTATCCTCTGCTACAGACTGACTGCAGGCGTGAGTCAGGTAGCCTCCTTTCTGCGTCGGATCAAATCCTGTGTTCCTGCTCCTGTTCTGTTCCAGTTCCTGCGCCTGGTTCCAGCAGAGACTACCAATAGCTGAGGCCTAGTGTCACGGTTTGTTAGACTCTCAGACACAGAGTAAGATAAAAATCAAACTTTATTGAAAAGTTTAATGGGAACCCTCACGGGTCCAGAACATACACACATCTCTCATGTACATAATGGTTACAAACAGTATTATTTTCTAGATACAGAATGTAGGCTCTACCGGCCTTGCCAATATACCGGGCAAGGCAGCCTGGAGGGTAGCAATCAATCTGAGTATGGCTCTACCGGCCTTGCCAATATACCGGGCAAGGCAGCCTGTAAGCTGGCATAGAGGAATGGAAACAGGCTCTACCCGCCTTGCCAATATACCGGGTAAGGCAGCCTGAAGGGTAACACTCAATCTGAATATGGCTCTACCGGCCTTACCAATATACCGGGCAAGGCAGCCAAGAGGACAGAAGGACAGCTCCACTAATGCTGAATAGATGGAATAGCAGCATAAGATGGAACAGTGGAGCAAACCAGTATCGCCACCAGGGAAACCAAACCGGTTCTATAAAATGTCTTAGCAACCGGTAGTGTGGAGTAAACCAGTAAGGTGAAATGGACAACAATAGCGTCAGACTGGTTCTATACAGCGAATCAGCAACCGGTGCAGAGTGGAGTAAACCAGTACCGCGTACTGGGAGACAGCAAGGCCCAACCAGTTCTATAAAGCGGAATCAGCAACCGGTAAATGGGGAGAGCCCAGTAACATGTCTGGACAGTAATAGTGTCTAACCGGTTCTATACAGCGAATCAGCAACCGGTAATAGTGGAGTAAACCAGTACCACGTACTGGAAGACAGGAACGCCCAACCGGTTCTAAAAGCGAAGTCAGCAACCGGTAATATGGAGTAAACCAGTATGGTGTAATGAACAACAATAGCGTCTGGCCAGTTCTATACAGCGAAACAGCAACCGGTAATGTGGAGTAAACCAGTATGGTGTAATGGACAACAATAGCGTCTGACCGGTTCTATACAGCGAATCAGCAACCGGTAAGGTGGAGTAAACCAGTATGGTGTAATGGACAACAATAGCGTCTGACCAGTTCAATACCGCAAATCAGCAACCGGTAATGTGGAGTAAACCAGTATGGCATAATGGACAACAATAGCGTCTGACCGGTTCTATACAGCGAATCAGCAACCGGTAGTGTGGAGTAAACCAGTACGGTGTAATGGGCAACAATAGCGTCTAACCGGTTCTATACAGCGAATCAGCAACCGGTGAAGAGTGGAGTAAACCAGTACCACGTACTGGGAGACAGCGAAGCCCAACCGGTTCTATACAATGGAATCAGCAACCGGTAGTGTGGAGTAAACCAGCATGGTGCAATGGACTACAATAGCGTCAGACCGGTTCTATACAGTGAATCAGCAAACGGTAGTGTGGAGTAAACCAGTGATCAGAATGTCGCCCAGGCGACCCAATAGTCAGTGGATAAAGTCAGGATACAGCGCAGGAGCAGGAGACAAGCCAGGAAGCCCACAGGAACGACAGGACTGCCAGCCAGGTCAGGAACGGAGCAGGAAAAACGGCAACATGGGGTCAGGAACGGAAGCAGGAACGGCAGGCCAACCGGATCTGGACGAAGGCAGGAACAATGGAGGAGAGGCACTGACTACTGGAGACCGCTGACACTGGTAACAAAGGGAACAGGCCCAAGGAACAGGTACTGGAACAGGCAGGTGACTGCTGACATAGAGACACCACGAAAGGGCAACCAAAGGGTGCCTCAGCCCAGTCTATATAGGCAATACTGGGCGGGTAAAAGACGGGCAGCCAATGGAGAGTACACACAGCTGACTGACAGCAGAAGTCAGCAATCACGGGCACCGTGATACCTAGTCTCCAGCAGTGTGGTCCATCTTGGCAGCCTACTATTTCTGATAGCAGTGCTTGCTGGCCTGTGACCCTCTGCCTGTTCTTGCTTATTCTGTTAATGCTATTGTGTAATACCTTACTTATATTTTAATAAATTGCATTTAACTATACAGTTCTGACTCCTGAACATCTCTGGGGAACCGTGACACACACATGGTTTTGTTTCCTTCGTAGGCAGAAGCAGCCATCAATAAGTTCAGGTGCATTTTGGGGGAAAAAGTTCTCCAATCACTTTACACCTTTTCCTCCTTTTCTTCCTAAACATTCCCTAAAACTATGGCTGTATGAACCTTTTTCCTTGGGGGCAGGGAGGGACTGTGCAGTTATTGTCAATAGTATTTGAACAAGCTGTGAGGAGAGGGGTAGGACTGGGATCACATATCATGGCATGTCTGCTCTAATGAAGTCTGTTGAAAATGTTAAACCACCCCTAAGATACATAGTGGTGAAAGTCAGTGTGTCTATTTTCTTTCCCACAAATACAAGTTAATAGTGTTGGGGCAGTAGGTGACTGACACTTCCAAAGGGTCTTTCATTATCACTCAATTAAAATAATTAACCATGCCTGATATGAGCTTGGCATATTTGGCAGGGTGGTCAGTCTGCAGATGCTCCCTTATCCCCTCACCCCTATTAGCCTACACCCCATTGCCACATTTGAAGATATATTGCCAGTTGCAGATATTGGCAGATTCATTGTATGCTGGTAGTACTGGTGGCAAATGTATCCATCACAGTGCCACTATGAAGGAGGACTCTGAGGGTGCTGGTGGGACTGGGATATTACTGCCCGTGACTTGTGGTGCCCCTGCTTTATCACCAGCATTAGCTAACAGATGTGGAACATTCAACTGTCCCATATCACCACTGGTACTTCCACTACCACCACCACTGTCTGTGGAAGGTGTCATTATCCCACTCCCACCAGTACCTGGTAGGGGGGATACCCCAACATGTTCAGCAGTGCAAAACTTATAACTATATCACCAGCATAATTTAAGAGGAGGTGGTGAGATGCATTCCCAACAGGTCTTTTGCCAGCTCCTGGCTTGTGTAATCCAGGAAAGCTGTTATTATGTACCACCATCATTAACAGCAGCACCAGCATCACCATATTTTCCCTCCTCTGTTAGTGGTGCTGGCTCTAAGTGTGACATAGGTGTAGGTAATGCACCTGGGGTAACACTCACAGATATAGCAGAAGCAGCAACAGGCTCAAAGATAAGCAACAACAAACAGCTTCCAGGGGAAAACACATTTCCCCTTTCAGAAATTAATAAAAGGGTCCTGGGGATGAGATGGCAGCAGGGGAGGGCTGGCCTGGGGGGCAGAGGGGCAATTGCCCCCTGGGCTGGTCACATGTTTGGGCCATCAGGCCACTGCCTCACTCAGTCTCCTAATTGCTGCTGTAAATGGAGCTACACTAGTGATACCACAGAGCGTACAATTGAAATGGAACTACACTAGTGATACCACAGAGCTTACAATTGAAATGGAGCTACACTAGTGATACCACAGAGCTTACAATTGAAATGGAGCTACACAAATGATACTACAAAGCTACATTCCAAATAGAGTTACACTAACAGCATAACCCATTTCCCTTGTAAGATCTATGGTATCAATCATGTCGCTGTACTTAAATTGTAAGCTTTATGGTATCACTAGAGTAGCCGCATTTCAGCTGTAGGCTATGTGGTCTCGTTTGCCTTACTTAACAGCATTAATGCCAATATTAAAAGTAACTAAAGGGGCTGGGCTGGGACGCTGGGCTGGAGCGACTGAAGTAATGGGCCAGTAGATTTGCCCCCCAGGCCACAAGTTCCCAGCCCTCCCCTGGATGGCAGTACTATCTACTGGAGTGGTGGCAGGTGCAATAATATCTGGTGCTGTTGGACTCTGAAGTTTCTCAGTAATAAGGGATGTGGGTGGGGTAGTAGCAGCACTATCTGCTGGTGGTAGGCTTTGGGGTCTTTCAGAAACAGGGTGTGTTGTGGGGTAGTAGCAGCGCTATCTTTTGGACTCTGTTGCTGACCACTATTACTACTAGAAGTGTTTCTGCTCGATTCCTCCACATCAACAGCAGCATTCCTCTAACTCCTCTTACTATACTTCTTCCCACAAACAAGCACGCACGTACAAAAATACACACACACACAGTGCAGCAGGCAACAACACCAACAGGTGTACTGCTGGTACTTGCAAACTCTTACTGCATAACTAAAATGCCCATGTTTTTGAGAGATTTTTCTGAAGCTAGTTTTAATGCTATATTTAAGCATTCACCAAAGAAAATGTTACCTTGGCCTACTTTGAGAATTGGAAAGAAGGTTCTTAAAAATCAGTTTGTTTTAGACTTGGGGCATAAGAGTTAAAATGAGTAACCCTGGAGTCCTGTACACTCCATCAAATATTAAATATATACCACTGGGATTATTTATTTTGTGGGTATTTGAAAGTAAGTGTCCTTTAGGTCTTCTCAAGAGAATTTGATAGATGCTGTTCCTATTGCTCTCTGGCGAATCATTGCCTTTTGGATACTAGTTAGCAATGTTTCTATACAGAACACAAAAAGGGTGCTACTGCTTGGAGCTCTGTCTTACAGAGATATAACAGAAAATATATACTGATATACTGAAGAAAGTTGTATGGTGGAATAAGAATAAAGAATGTGGATAAGAAAAAGCATAAACATTTTGTAAAATGTTTTTATCCTACCATATCAGGTAACTGCCTGTGATCTGGCTCAGTTGATTCACCAGCTATATAATCTGTTCAACCCAGAAGGCTGCAGGTTCTAGTCACGGCAAGGTCATCTCAGCCTTTTACACTTCTGAGGTAGATAAAATGAGTCCAGGTCATATTTGAAAATGAGAGACAATCTCAATGTATTATTCATGGTAAAATAGTTTCACCAAAAAAAAAGTCTTAAAGTGGACCTGTCACTCTAAAAAACCAAATGTTTTTTGTTACCTATATTTATATTCTGCCTCTATTTTGTACTAACAGTTTTGCTGTAAAATAAATAGTTTTTAAGAACCTAACCCTTATGATTTGTTGCCACATAGTGGCAATTTATGCTAATTCTCTGCACAATATACATATGAATTCTGTTCCACTTCTTGATAAAACAGTACACTGTATTTTGGGGTTTATAAATGTGGTTTGCCTTTACCAGACACTGCACATTATTAACAGCTGTATGTATAATGACATTTCATCATCTTCTCTGCTTGGTATCATGGAGGTTCACAATTTACACACAATTTAGCTACAGGTACCACAAACACTAGAGATATTGTACTGCACAAAATAGACAGTAGTGTAATACTATTCTTAATTATATGTTATTATTTATGCAAGGAGTGCACAAAAAAGCATGTTATATACATATTTGTTGGGGTAACACCTTTAATTATAGAATCTTGGGGATTTCCTAAACCCACCTGAAAGCATTCTCAGCTATAGGAAATGTCAACGCATTTAACACCTTTAAACTGGGTCAAATTCTGTAATGATATTACCATAGTGAAAAGATACTTCAACCCACAATCCCTTATTTACTGAAATGTAAATGCAAAGTGTATTAACCCGTTGCGTACCCCTCTGGCACTCAAAGGGTTATGTATTAAGTACAAGGACACATAAATTTGTATATGATTATAATTAATGTATTAATATAATTAATAATTATGGCAGCAGTTTTTAAAGATACATAGCAAAATTAGTAACTTAGTTGACAAAGCTGCAAAAAGACATTTGTCCATCAAGTCCAGCCCGTGCAAAACACCCCTGTTGATCCAGGTGAAGCCATTTCCAATTTAGCCCCAAATGGGTAAAAAAAAAAAGTCCTTCCTGACTCCAAATTCCAGTCAGATAGTTCCCTGGATCAACAACTTATCTGCACTGAAGCCATCTGTCATAATTCTCAATATTGTTCTATGCCAAATAGGCATTCATTACTTTTTTGAAAGCAGTTACAGTATCTACAAGTACAACATCCTGAGGCAAGTAATTCCATAGCTTCCCGGGAGCTGGTGCTCAGATATTGCATTAGCTCTGTGAAGTGTCATTTCCGTTACCATCTTGCTTTGTGTGATACCGGATTTTGACCCTTTGGTTTTGTATACTGGACCCTGTATGTTAGCTGCCTGCCCTGACCCTTTGGCTTTGGATATTTGACCCTGAATGTTAGCTGCCTGCCCTGACCCTTTGGCTTTGGATACTTGACCCTGCTTATTAGCTGAAACAAGCCAAAAATGATGTAAGGGTCTCTGAGCATGAACAAAAGCACAATGACCTGTTCTCCAGCTAGTCGCCGCTCAAGAGCATCACATTTTAGCTCTTTAGCTATATTACAGAGGAGAAATTTCCACAAACACATTAGACTAATCCCACCCATAAGGGCAGTCCAGTATCAAAATGATGGGCAAGTCCCCTCTGCACAGAAAAACCAGTTAACCCCAGACATACGTTTCAGCCTTATTTGGGCCTCGTCAGTGAGGTGCAGCTGGCTTCCCTAGGCACTGAGAGCAAGGGGTCCACGTCTGGATTACCCTTTACACTTAGAGAGAGACCCTAAGTGTTTTGCAGAAACAAGCCAAAAATGACGTGAGAGTCTCTGAGCACGAACAAAAGCACAATGGCCTGTTCTCCGGCTAGTCGCCGCTCAAGAGCATCACATTTTAGCTCTCTAGTGCCATTACAGAGGAAAAATTTCCACATATACATTAGGCTAATCTTGCCCATAAGGGCAGTCAAGTACCAAAATTATGGGCAAGTCCCCTCTGCACAGAAAAACCAGCTAACCCCAGATGTACGTTTCGGCCCTATTTGGGTCTCATCAATGAGGTGCAGCTGGCTTCACTAGGCACTGAGAACAAGGGGTCCTCATCTGGATTACCCTTTACACTTAGGGAGAGACCTTAACTGTTTAGCAGAAACAAAACAAAAATGACGTGAGAGTCTCTGAGCACAAAGAAAAGCACAATGGCCTGTTCTCCAGCTAGTCACCACTAAAGAGCATTACATTTTAGCTCTCTAGTGCAATTACAGAAGAAAAACTTCCACATACACAAAACTAGTCCCACCCATAAGGACAGTCCAGTACCAAAAAGATGGGAAAGTCCCCTCTGCACAAAAAAAAATCAGCCAACCCTAAATGTACATTTTGGCTTTTGGCTTTGCTTTTTTTTTTTTTTTTTTTTTTTTTTTTTTTTTTTTTTTTTTTTTATCAGTGAGGTGCAGCTGGTTGCCCTAGATCGAGAGCAAGGGGTCCACGTCTGGATTATCCTTTACACTTAGGGAGAGACCCTGAGTGTATTGCAGAAATAAACCTCTTCCGTGCAGAGGGGACTTGCCCATCATTTTGGTACTGGACTGCCCTTATGGGCGGGATTAGTCTAATATGTATGTGGAAATTTCTCCTCTGTAATGGCACTAGAGATGTAAAATGTCATGCTCTTGAGTGGTGACCAGCTGGAGAACAGGCCATTGTTCTTTTGTTTGTGCTCAGAGGCTCTCACGTCTTTTGCCTTGTTTCTGTGAAACACTTAGGGTCTATCCCTAAGTGTAAAGAGTAATCCAGACGTGGACCCCTTTTTTCTGTGCAGAGGGGACTTGCCAATCATTTTGATACTGGAGCACCCTTATGGGCAGGAGTAGTCTAACATGTATGTAGAAATGTTTTTCTCTGTAATGATACTAGAGAGTTAAAATGTGATGCTCTTGAGTGGTGACTAGCTGGAGAACAGGCTATTGTGCTTTTGTTCGTGCTCAGAGCCTCTCACATCATTTTTGGCTTGTTTCTGCAAAACCCATAGGGTCTCTCCCTAAGTGTAAAGGGTGATCCAGATGTGGACCCCTTGCTCTCAGTGCCTAGAGAAGCCAGCTGCACCTCACTGATGAGGCACAAATAAGGCTGAAATGTACATCTGGGGTTAGCTGTTTTTTCTGTGCAGAGGGGACTTGCCCATCATTTTAGTACTGGACTGCTCTTATGGGCGGGATTAGTCTAATATGTATGTGGAGATTTCTCCTCTGTAATGGTACTACAGAGCTAAAATGTGATGCTCTTGAGCAGTGACTAGCCGGAGAACAGGCCATTGTGCTTTTGTTCGTGCTCAGAGCCTCTCACATCATTTTTGGCTTGTTTCTGCAAAACTCTTAGGTTCTCTCCCTAAGTGTAAAGGGTAATCCAGACGTGGACCTCTTGCTCTCAGTGCCTAGGGAAGCTAGCTGCACCTCACTGATGTTGCCCAAATAAGGCCGAAATGTACGTCTGGGGCTAGCTGGTTTTTCTGTGCAGAGGGGACTTGCCCATCATTTTGGTACTGGACTGCCCTTATGGGCGGGATTAGTCTGATATTTATGTGGAAATTTCTCCTCTGTAATGGCACTAGAGAGCTAAAATGTGATGCTCTTGAGTGGTGACTAGCCAGAGAACAGGCCATTGTGCTTTTGTTCGTGCTCAGAGACTTTCACATCATTTTTGGCTTGTTCCTGCTTATTAGCTGCCTGCCCTGACCCTTTGGCTTGCACTACTGACCCTGCATACTCTCAGAAGTACTGTGGCCTGGCCTATTGGCCATCATGCCTGGACATCCTTCTTTTCTCCACATTTGATGTGTACTATTTAATACCTCTGTATGTCAATTCCCTATTGTACAGCGCTGCAGAATTAGTTGGCACTGTATAACTAAATAATAATAATATACCCTGTCTTGGGACTCTCCTTCCCAGTCTCTCAGGTACAGTAATTTATATATATCTACATATATATATATATATATATATATATATATATATATATATATATATACTATAGAAGAGAAAGAAGAGCCAGCACACTCGGGACTTATCAATCAAAATGTTGTTTTACTTTGTGTCAACTTTTCGATGTGTGATGCCACAGCTTCATCAGGACAAAGAAAGTGACCCCATCCCCCTTCTATATATACATAATCAAAAAACCCGCCAAGTCTCTTAGTCGTACATTAGCTATGACGTCTTAGCGTGTCCTGTATTCATCACCTCAGTGGTATTTCATTCATACTTCTATGTGTGCACATAGGTTCACCTAAAAAGCATAGTGGACTCCAAAGTGTGTCATATATATATACATACACAGCTGCACGTTCGGAGGAGACCTACAGTTTTAATCAAGGTGTGATGCATGCACTACCAGACATTAACGATATTTACCCTAATTGGGGTTATCTCCCCTTCCTCAAGGTATTCTTGTATGTCCAGTGTCTCACACACCACACACTTAATCACTAACACTGTCATCTTGATGAGTATCACATCAGTTCATCAGACATAAACGATATGGAGGGATTCCCTCACATTGCAAAGCATGCTGCTATACCTCAATTTCTTAGGATGGTTTGTCAGTGGTGCTTTATGTGTTATATAAAATAGAATAGCTACCACAATATCTCTTGTGTGACATAAACCTCCACTGTGTCTGCTACAAACATGATTAAATACCCAACCCGAATCGCGGGATACACATGTACCCTAGAGTATACATATCACTGGTACCATAAAGCTAGATGCAACCAACAATATAGGTATAGACCTGCTGATAATCAGAGTTTATCCAACAATCACCCATGTCATAAAGAACCCGTTAGGAAGTCGCTATATTACTCACAGACTCAGAAATTGTTGGGTCCGTGTAGATAACCGCGCTTCAAGAGATTAAAGTGTCTGCACTAAACTTTCCATCAAGAGCCCTAACAGGAATGTAAAGCCAGAGATCCAGTTTGAGTCTATCTATGCGTAGGTACATCCAGTGAGATCACATTAGAGGGGTCACATACAATGTAGCAAGAAACCACTAGGGGACGTAATTACACACAATTGGAAGTAATCAATCAATTAATGTTTATTTTACTACTCAGTAAGTAATACCACATAGTCACCACTAGATGTCATCATTTCTTAAGGCATTCACAACAAGAGCTGCAAAGTTAATGGCTTCATTGCCCGTTTATAGTATGATAGGGCTGGATATGGTCTCAATAGAAACATGAGTATACTGTAAGTGCATTTTCAAGCCATGGTCTCAGTAAAAACATGAATATGATATGAGTTAATTTAGCCCATATGGAGAAACAGTATTAACATGATAAATCCAATAGGACTCCCTCTGTAGTAAGATCAGATCCCTATTACCACCTCTATCCAGAAGTGGTACATGGTCTATAAGCATAGTTTTCAGTGTACCTAGTGAATGTCTTTTTTCCAGCGAGTTCACTTTTTGTCCAATGCTTGTCGGATGGTAGTTCTATGATTTGCCATCCATTCACGAAATGTAGTACTTGTCTTTCGTACATAATACGAGTCCACAGGGACACATTAATATGTACACCACAAAATTTGATGTACAAGTTAGTCTGTGTTTGATTTTAATCTTCTTGTTACTGTGTGGATGTCTGAATGTATCTCCTGCTAGCATGGTGTTGCATGTAGTGCAATTCAGACATTTATAACACCCTGTTTTCGGTCTCTGCAACCATTTGGTCTTATTATCTCCAGTTATGGGATTGTTTATTGCATTATCTCCATTTGTTCTCATAAACATTTCTCTTAGTCTTTTCCCTCTTCTAAAGGCTACATATGTTTTTTTTTTTTTATTTAAGAACGGTAGAGTGCTGTCAGTTGATGGGTGATTGTTGGTTTATCAGCAGGTCTATACCTATATTGTTTGTTGCATCTAGCTTTATGGTACCAGTGATATGTATACTCTAGGGTACATGTGTATCCCGCGATACGGGTCGGGTATTTAATCATGTTTGTAGCAGACACAGTGGAGGTTTATGTCACACAAGAGATATTGTGGTAGTTATTATATTTTATTTTATATAACACATAAAGCACCACTGACAAACCATCCTAAGAAATTGAGGTATAGCAGCATGCTTTGCAATGTGAGGGAGTCCCGCCATATCGTTTACATCTGATGAACTGATGTGATACTCATCAAGATGACAGTGTTAGTGATTAAGTGTTTGGTGTGTGAGACACTGGACATACAAGAATACCTTGAGGAAGGGGAGATAACCCCAATTAGGGTAAATATCATTAATGTCTGGAAGTGCATGCATCACCCCTTGATTAAAACTGCAGGTCTCCTCCGAACGTGCAGCTGTGTATGTATATATATGACACACTTTGGAGTCCACTATGCTTTTTAGGTGAACCTATGTGCACACATAGAAGTATGAATGAAATACTACTGAGGTGATGAATATAGGGCACGCGATGACATCATAGACGACTAAGAGACTTGGTGGGATTTTTGATTCTAATTATGTATATATAGAAGGGAGATGGGGTTACTTTCTTTGTCCTGATGAAGATGTGTCATCACACATCGAAACGTTGACACGAAGTAAAACAACATTTTGATTGATAAGTCCTGAGTATGCCGGCACTTCTTTCTCTTCTATTGTTTGTATGGACTCCCATGGTGACCTGGCACCCGGGCATTTTGTCATTAGAGTGAGAGTGCTTCCCAACTGGAGATATATATATATATATATATATATATATATATATATATATATATATATATATATATTTATTTGGGCCTCCTGGGCTAGTCATTGACTCTTTCCTTTTGGGCTTTTCTTTTTCCACTGTGTTATTTGGGGATTTCATCCGTTAGACTATCTCCAGTGCTGCTTGCGTATTTCTCAGTGTTGTTACTTTTTCTCTGAGCATGGTGACCCACAGCATACATGCTGTACATCTTCACTGTTCCCACACAGCTCCCCACAGGAATGCACTACCTCTCCAATGCACCACTCTTGCAGTCTTCAAGTCTTGCTTTAAATTACATTTACTCAGCAAGGCTTCAACAAGCTAGGAGTCACTTACTACATAGATCCTAAGCTCTTATAATTTACTTATTAGTATTCTGCTGAACAAGGTATTAATGAGAAACTCAAATTAACTCCCAATGGTTTCTTCCTTTGAAGAACCTGAAATTTGAATTCAGTCCTTGACAGATGAATATATAACCATCATTTTCAGTTCTTGAAAGCATAGTAAGAGTGAGAGGTGTGAACTTGACATTTTTAGGTGCAGTATCTCAACGGCTTAAAATATTACAGTGGAGCTGTTGCTACACCATCCTCTGGACAGCACTGGTCAGTTAACCATAAATATCCACAGGATGGTGTAGCAACAGCGCCACTGTACAATTTCAGGCCACTGAGATCCTGCATCTAAAAAAGAATAAAATCTGAGCTGCAATAATTTTTTAATAAAACATCTCTCAGCAGTGGGAGTACCCTTATTTTATTCAGGAGGATAAACCCTACAATATAAATTATTTGGCAAAGCAAGTATTACTATCCCTTTGGAACACACATACACACACTCACACACACCTGAAAAGCTTGATGAAATAACTAGGGGTCACCCTTTAATATTAGAGGAAGAGAAGTATAACAATCCAGTCCCAGCACTCATTATCTGTGATTATGGGGCAGCACAGTGGCTCAGTGGTTAGCACTGTTGCCTTGCAGCACTGGGGTCCTGGGTTCAAATCCCACCAAGGACAACATCTGCAATGAGTTTGTATGTTCTCACTGTGTTTGCGTGGGTTTCCTCCCACACTCCAAAAAACATACTGATAGGTGAATTTACATTGTGAGCCCCAATGGGGACAGGAACCAATATGAGTGTAAAGCGCTGTGGAATCTGAGTGCGCTATCTAAATAAAGGATTATTATTATTATTATGTGTATCCTGCAGACTCACCTGGGCATGCCCAATTTGGTTATTTGAATCCACTGCAGCAGCACTTCTCTGCATATTCATACTGTTTTCAGTGTTCCAGTCTAACTTTGTCCAAAGACCACATCTCTTTTTACTGCCTACCCAAAGACTTCTGCTTGATCAAAGACCACAGCTTTGTTTGCTATATGTGAATGACCCCTGCCTTTATTCAAAGAACAATGCTTTGCTCCTTGACAAAAAAAACACTATCTTGTCTAAAGATCCCTTCATTTATTCCTAAACTTCGACTATGTCAGTACACTTTACTACATTATTCATTTAGTACTACTTCCTGATTTCTGCTGTTCCCTGGCCTTCAAATCTCTGCATGTTCGACCTCATGTACAATTATCCAGCTTCTACTGCTCTTCTACTGACTGTGTGCTTTTTTTTACAGCTTCCCTGCATATTCCCAGTATTTATATCCACCTCCTGAAAATCAGTCTTAGATGTTTACCTTTCAGTCTAGTCTGAGCCTGTGGTATTGAAGTTCTGACCTGCTTTGTTTTATACATTCCCCAACTCCCAGCTTGTTTAGACAGGCACATCTATCTTTTTATATAAGTTAACCCTCTGGTTGCCTTGAGGCTCTTTGCAACTAAATTCTGAGTTCCCAATCTAAAGTCTGTGTCTCATCAGTGCGGAATCCTATCTCAAGCTTCAAAAATGAAAGTATAACTGTTTCCTCTAGTGGGTGCCCAGACCAGCCCCTTTTACCTATGCACACAAGCAAGTCTCCTATCTCCACCTAGAATTTGGATCCCATGTACTCTTTTCAGATATATACATATCTCTTCCACTGCCCTTTGGAACTTTCATACTAGTTTGGTCAGTCAGCTTTGACAGGAAGTTTCATCATCAGCAAATGAAGGAGATCTTTACAGTGAGGTGTGTTAAAAGTATGGCATTCTTTACTTAGCTATGGTTGTGGCAAAAAATTACATGCATTTTGAACAGAAGGGGACAAAAAAGGTTATGCTATATAATCGTCTTTTATGTTGTCTTTTATACATGGACAAACAAACATCTTGGGGTCAAAAAAGGTTATTTTGTTTCCATTTTATGTGATATTCTGTGGCAAAGGTTAGACTGGATGGACTTGTTTTTTCAAACCAATTGAATATGTTAATATGTAACACTATTATCTTTCTTACTGAAAAAAATTCAGACAGAATAAATTAAGTATGCTAAAAAGAGTCAACTTTATTTTTGAATGTACAATACAAAATACCTACATAGTTTACATCTATACTGAGCATTAAAATATAAATAGTTCATTAATAAAAAAATAAATAAATATTTTTTTTCTTTTGTATATTTGAGATAATAATCTGGCGTGTTAAGCTTTGTGAAAACCGCAAAACGCGTTAGCATATTAAGCCTATTCTTTTATATGTTTTAAAAATATATATTTTTTACAATTGAATCCCCCGCCTACCACATACTGATTATCCAGGGATTCGCTTGGAGGAATCCATGAGTAACCTAAACGGAGACAAGTGTATCTTCTCTGAATGCGTTATTGTCAGTGGAGTCCGATATCGGTACCTGACCAATCTCTATGTGAGTGATATTTCACTGATATAATAAGATTCTTATATGTACATACTACACTATACGGTGCTTTATTATTTTTTTAAGGTTTTGCTGCTTTTATACCGCTGATGGAAACCGTGTTTTTTAGAGAGCTGCCTGAAGAGTTTGCCATTCTTGGAGACGGTTTTATTTCTCCAGATGTTTATATAGTCGGCTTCGGTAAATACCCTCTCTGACACAAGCCATAGGGTGAGTGCACACCTTAGGGTGTCTGGTGGTGGCAAATTGTACCATATTGATACACACAGGTGCGCCCTGTTTTTTCCCATTTATTTTGTTTCTAGAATGTAACACTATTATCTTTCTTACCAAAAAAAATTCAGACAGAATAAATTAAGTATGCTAAAAAGAGTCAACTTTATTTTTGAATGTACAATACAAAATACCTACATAGATTACATCTATACTGAGCATTAAAATATAAATAGTTCATTAATAAAAAAAATAAATATTTTTTTCTTTTGTATATTTGAGATAATATTCTGACGTGTTAAGCTTTGTGAAAACCGCAAAACGCGTTAGCGTATTAAGCCTATTCTTTTATTTGTTTTAAATACATTTATTTGTTACAATTGAATACCCCACCTACCACTTGCTGATTATCCAGGGATTCGCTTGGAGGAATCCATGAGTAACCTGAACAGAGACAGGTGTATCTTCTCCTAATGCTTTTTTGTCAGTGGAGTCTGATATCGGTACCCTGATCAATATCTATGTGAGTGATATTTCATTGATTTAATAATAATTTTATATGTACATACTACACTATGGGCCATATGTTCAAAGGGATAATGACAAAATATTGTTGTATGAAAGATAAAAATAAGTAATTGAATGCATGAACGACACATTTTCTATAGAATATACGACAAAAAACTAGTAATGTCCGTTGTGTACGACACAACTCCAGAATTGATGGGCAAAGGGGTGTGGCTAGGGTAATGATAAACTATTCTCCAGTGTCGTATAGAGGAAGAGAAAATTTTGTCGTAACTAACAACAAAAAAATGTCTTTCAAAAGACAAAATTTGTACATTAAGAAAAAAGCAGAGGGAATGTGTTCTGAATGTGAGAATTTTTGTCTTTAGTTAAGACATTTTTGACGTTAGTTAAGACATTTTTAAAGACATTTTTGTTGTTAAGACATTTTTTAAGACATTTTTGTCTTTAGTTAAGACTTTTTTTTGTCGCTCCATACGACAATTTCAGTCAGGACAAACATATTTCCAATCACAACCGACACTCTCTGAAAATATTAATGATTCCAACGACACTGTACTCTGAAAAGTCGTTACAAACTACAAAAGCTATTTCGCTACTTCTTTGAACATATGGCCCTAAGTGGTGCTTTCTTATTTTTCAGAGGTTTTGCTGCTTTTATACCGCTGAGGGAAAGAGTGTTTTTTAGAGAGCTGCCTGAAGAGTTTGCCATTCTTGGAGACGGTTTTATTTCTCCAGATGTTTATACAGTCGGTTTCGGTATATACCATCTCTGACACAAGCCACAGGGTGAGTGCACACCTTAGGGTGTCTGGTGGTGGTACATTGTACCATATTGATACACACAGGAGTGCCCTGTTTCTTTCCCATTTGTTTTGTTTCTAGAATGAAACACTATTATCTTTCTTACCGAAAAAATTCAGACAGAATAAATTAGGTATGCTAAAAAGATTCATCTTTATTTTTTAATGTACAATACAAAATACCTACATAGTTTACATCTATACTGAGCATTAAAATATAAATAGTTCATTAATAAAAAAAAATAAATAATAAATATAAAACCAGTGTGTTTAAGCCCACATAAAAGGCATTACAGGCATCAAACATAGTTTGAAAATAATACATTACTTATAATCTTCATAATAGTATATAAAAAAGCTAATTTCAAGAAATAATCAGTAGTAAAAAGTTATAAATATTTAAATACAGTAAACTGTATAAATAAAATTAAATAGGTTGTACAACTGTTAACAATTGTTTAAACATTTTTTGCATTTTACAATGCATCATTGGATAACAATGAACTATAGCATATTTACTGAACAATTTCTATAAAAGTCCTCCACTTATTATTTAATAATCCATCTATAATTTCCCACAGAGAAACATAAAAGAACAACAATTCATTTATGGGTTAAATTACGGAAAAAATGATTTTCATATTGAAAACTGAAGGAAATTGCAACTTCTTTCTCTTTGTCATTGCCAAAGTATTTCTAATGTGTAAAGTACACTTTTAGTTTTGTGGTTGATAAATGACTATAAAGCAAATGTAAGTGGTTCATAGAGTCTAGCTGCAATGGAACAAATGCAGATGTTCAAAAATCTTATTCTGGTGTCCTCAGTGCTCAGAAATCAGCAAAGGAAACAAGGAAGCAACAAATCAGAAGCCGATCATTTACTGAGACAAATATTCAGTTGGGGAGATTCACTGAGCTGTGAAAAAAAGGAGATAAAGTGGAGATGACTTCTTCAGTTTATCACTTCTCCAATTCCTGTGTTAATCTATGAAGCCTATGCACTAAGATTCTTAGTGCATAGGCTCTATAGAATAACATAGGAACCAGAGAAGTGATAAACTAGAGAACTCAACTGCACATTATCACCTCTTTATCACAGAATGTTCCCCAAGGACCAACAGCAATTGCCCCAAAACATGTTGAAAGTCTATTGCTCAGTAAGTGAATAACTCTTGTGTGACTAGTCTTAGTAATAGTAATAGGTGACAGATATTTAGAAAGGATGCCGCCAGGTACAGAAACAGTGCCAGTGACATACAATATATGCATCCATTTCACGTGACAAAGTGATAAAATGTTAATAGTGATAAACTTGAGTTCAGAGATTCATTTTCTTGCAAAGGCAGCTTCTGACTGAGTGGCCCTTTGGTACATATTTGTTTGTATAGATTGCTTTTGAGCAACACCATTCAGAAGGTTCTCATTTGTGTAGTTTAGCTACTTTTAAATGGTTATATTGAAAACTAGTTGAAGAGACTGTGTACACGGGCCACAGTTCCACCCAGCAACGGCCTCGGTGCAGCCATGCACAGTAGAGACTGCCCACACAGCGGCTGATACGGAGTGGGGCACTCCGAATTCATATAATAGTCCTCTCTGCGCACCTCCCGGTGTGCAGCCAGGACTCCGGACTGAATTCAGAGTGCCCCACTCTCTATCAGCCGCAGTGCAGGCAGCCTGTACTGAGCATGACCGCAGGATGAGCAGCCGTGTCTACTGCGCATGACGGCTTCTGACAAACTTAGCGAATTATAATATAGGATGATAATTTTCTTTCTCTTTAGAATAAGTATATTGTTCTTTTTATGCTTTACTGTTCATGTGTATACACAATGCCTTCTTGTCATTCATTGTTCACTCTTATGCAGTTATATTGTTGCCACAATTGTTTGCATGAAATTGTCTAAAAAAGCTTTCAATCTTAATTTTCGCGGTCTTGAGTTCAAAATTTCTGTACATGCACATATTCGGCTTTGTCTAGGAAAGAAATGAGATGTTATGTTAAAAAGGTTTATGGCACTAGCTATTTGCTCATGGTATTAAAGGGATAGTAATGTTTCATAATAAAAGCAGCTCTAATTAATCATCATAGTATTTGGACTTTGGAGAGTGTTATTTCAATTCTGTCAGAGTTGTAGTTCAAGAGTATTTGAATAACAAACTATCCACCTCCCGCCCCTTTTACTGATATAACACTGCTCAGCTCAGAGCAGCAGTGAGGTGCCCAGGTAGATTGCAGAGAGGGACAATCTTCAATTAAGATAAGGGAAAAACCTGAAAAACTTGTCAAGGGGGTAGGGTTTTCATTGTTCTCATAGGAAGAAGATTGTCCCCTACTGTTATCTGTCTGGTCTATGGACTGCATTCCACATCTGAGAAGAGATGGCTTACACTAGGTAAAAAGGGCTGGGGGGGGACTTTGTGTTTGAATATCTCTCAAACCATAAAGGTTTGAGAGATAAGACTTATATCGTTCTTCATGTTTTTTTAATGCCTACAAAATAAAATAAAGATAAAATGAAGTATTACTATCCATTTAAAGGTATAACATGCACATGACCCAAAACACAACTGTTTATTCATCTATTTTTTTCTTTAATCCAAAATAAAATATGGCTCTATATTTAGAAGTGGGTTTTGCTGAACATCTAAATAATTGAAGCCATGTCAAATAGTGAATTTATTTCCTGTTTGGTCTTGTGTTGCCTATAAAGTGCATATGTTATCAAACTGGTGCGTGGGATTATTTAAAAGCTTACTCAAATGATTGGTACGATTTAGAAGTTTCCGAACACAATCACTGTAGTTCATGGTTTATAGGAAATGTGTATTATTTTTTTCCTACAAAGATAGAATACGTTAACCATACTTTAAATGGAAAATGATATTAGATTATAGTAATTGTCACAAAATTTGCAAAGGTATAATTTTATTTTATGTTTTATAACTTCCAAGTTTTTGACAATTTGTATCTTTTCTTCTTGGTAAAAAAAAATACATCTTAACCCTTTAAGTGCCAGAGGGGTACACAACTCCCAGGAGGGGGAGTCCTGCTGCACCCTTGGAGAATATTAATGAAGCTATTTGTGTCAAAGGGGTGGGGCTTAAGTGGTGGGCGTGGCTTAAGAAAATAGTAAAAAAAAAAAATATAGGCAGAATAGGTTGGGGAAAGATGAGAAGAGGGTGGGGAGTGGGATGAACAGACAGGGAATGAGTGGAATGGGCAGAGTTTCATTAGAAACTCCCCACATCCAGAGAATCAGCCTCTGCCCCGGAGACCTGGTAATACAGAGTCAAAACGGGAGTCTCAGGGTCAAATCCGGAGAGTTCCCAGCTATGTCCCTCTGGCACTCAAAGGGTTAAGGTTTTATCTTATATGGGGAAAATTGTACTATAGCATGGTACAGTTTTCATGTTTTCTGTTTTTGAATTTGAAACATATTTTATAAAGTTTGCTACACAAGAAATACAGTAACAATAAAAATACTTTTGTCAAGGTCATTTCCTGCAAAGTATGACTTGAACGGGCCTAACTGAACCTTAGCACGTTGAAATTTATAACAATCCCATAACAAAGTGCTAGAATGTGTCGCTCACTGTGAGCGTAACTGCACATGTGCAGTAGAGACTCTCTACTGTGCATGTGTGGTTTCGCACATTGGGAGCTTCACTGTGAGCCGTCTAGAACTCCCCGTTAACCCTTTGAGTGCCAGAGTGGTACGCAATGCATTGCAAAGCAATGTGTTGCGTACCACTCTGGCCCTCAAAAGGTTAAGGAGCAGCGCGTTCGTCGAGTCTCTACTGCGCATGATTGCAGTCATGTGCAGTAGAGACTCACCGAACGCGCTGCCCCACTCCGGATGGTTCACGTCCTGTCTCTGTTCCCTGCCAGGGCCGCTGGGTGCACTTTAGCCCGTGTATACGGGCTTTCATACTAGTTATCAATACTTGTCTATTTTTAACCCTTTGAGTGCCAGAGGGGTACACAACGCATTGCTTTGCAATGCGTTGCGCACCTCTCTGGCACTCAAAGGGTTAAATTATGGTTTTTAAAATACATTTATATCAAAAATTTGTTTCCTAGCGTGACTTAGTGGTATCAAAGAGAAACACTATTTTTGCAAAAATACTATAAACTGTAAAATGTAAAGCTTTTTTACTCTAGTAATGTTCAATATTGTAATTAATAATAACATTTAAGATTTGGATCAAAGGACATCATTTAAGACTCTATGACACTGATTAGATGAGAATAACAGGAGCAAATGTGGGGAATAACAACTGTACCATGAGAACAAATAAACTTTTCCCAAATATCCACCAATCAAATGGAGCTTTTAACCTCTTGAGTTCTAGAGAGATCTCAACACATTTTATAGCAATGGGGTAGAGTGCTTTCCAGGGCTGTATTAACATCCTCTAGACACACACACACACTCCTCACATGAGCTTGACCCTAGTCTGATCCACTATTTCCTTGCACAGAAAACACCCTTGGCCTAAAAAACCATAAGCAAAAAAAAAGTTTTAACCTTTTGTTTGCTAGAGAGATCTCCAACACATTGCTTACTGGAGAGCTCTCTACTAGCATCCAAAGTTTTACATTATAGCCTGTTAAGGTTTGTAAAACTGAAGCAGGAGCATTGAGATTGCACTCTACACACCCACAATTTAGAATGTGTGAGCAAGCAGCACAGCTCTAAACTGTTACCTACTCTGCCTGTTGAGAAATCCAGCCCTTGTCCTGTCTAGATTACAAGGTACAAAAATCCCCTTTTAATTTAGTGGGGATTTTCATTTGCCCCCCTAGTTAGATTGCTCCAGAATTATTCAATCAAGATCAATTTTGTTTCCATGACTTTAAATAAAATATAATAACCCAGAGTATATGTGCAATACTACAACAGTGTTTTTTAGAGGTTTACACATATTGTGATAAGTATGAATCAGATTCTATAATGATCCAGACTGATAGTGCTTCACGAATGATGTATTAGTTCAAGGCTTTCCATCAGTTAATGTCCTGTACCGTCTTCCATCAAGACTATTCATAAATGCATCTACCTGTGAAGCTCTATAGGCATCTGAGCAGGTTACCCTTTTTCCCTTCTCTTGAAGATGATCATAGCTTTAATTGCAGCCATTGCACGCCAGCATCTATGTACAAATAATTCCTTATCTGTTCCTTTATATTACCTTTTTTTGGAAATGCCATGTTTAATGCATAATGCCTAAAATATAGCATTTCCCTTCTTATACATTTTCCCATAATCTGCAATGAGTGCTTTTGTTTTAAAAGTCCTGTAGTAATATCTGCAATTAAAGTCTTCCCAGTCTTATGAGACCAATCTATACATTGTAACAGAGTCAAATCATAATTTGGCCCCGGTGGACTCCTGCAAATATCTTGGTATGTGGCTTGACCCCAGCCTCACTTTCGGTCTTCATACTGATAAATTAACATCCAAACGTTATCCCAAAATAGGTGCTCTTTCAGAAAAAATCCCTTTTAATTCTCCTGGTAAGGAAACGTATTGTTCAACAGATGTTACTGCCAGTCATAGACTGTAGGGACATAGTATATGCTACAGCACCACAAATCCATCTTAGTGAACTTGACACCCTGTGTAACTCATTATGCTGCTTCATCCTCCAGTGTAATTACTCTACCCATCACTGTGATATGCTTAAAGAACTAAAGTTGTTAACACTCAAATCTAGATGTGCTCTTTACCTTTCTTGCTTAATATACAACCACTTTTCTGGAAAGCTACCAGACTACCTGAGCAGTATGCTCACTCCAACTCTCCATACTGACTTTAACCTCCGCTCCACTGCTAACAACTCACTGAATATACCACACTACATGAAAGAAGCCAGATGATCTGCCTTTTCCTTCAGAGCTCCAAAAGCCTGGAATAACCTGGCCGAAAAAAATCAGATCTCCCAGTCTAAAATCCTTAAAAATAACTGCTTATTTAAATTTAAATACATGTATGTATGTATGTAAGTATGTTTATGTGTGTATGTGTATCTATAATGTTTATCTATCTGTGTAAATATGTAACCTTTTATTGTAAAGTCTCCAGGACATATTTGAAAGTGAGAGAAATCTCAATGTATTCTTCCTGGTAAAACATTTTCTAAATAAATAAAATAAATATTGTCTGTAGTTTAGGGCAGGCTGCCTGGAATGTCATTGGATTCTGACTCGCAGTCTCACTGTTTGTTGAAAAAATTCCAAAAGATGACTCAACTAAAAAGATTGCTGCTGCACTGCATGAAAAGGAAAAAAAGACACATGTAGGGTGTGATTCTAACTGCCCTACTGGTCCTCTTAATAAGAGCAATATGATTTTAGAATTTGACAACAGAACTCACAGTATTGTATTCTCTCACTGTTAATGTAATGCAGTTTATTTGAGAATGTATCTATATATATATCTTTGTAAATTCATTTAAATATGCTCATTTAAAATGAAAGGAATAGTAATGTTTCACAAAAACAGTAGCTCCAATTAATCTTCATAGTATTTGGGCCATAGAGAGTGTTATTTGAATACTGTCAGAGTTGTAGTTCAAGAGTAATTGAATGATAAAGTATCCCACCTACTCCTTTTACCTAGTGTAACACTGCTCACCTCCGATGTGGAATCTGGTCTCTTGACCGAATAGGTCACAACAAGGGACAATCTTCTTACTTTGAGCATAAGGAAAACCCTTCTCCCCTTGACAGGTTTTTCAGGTTTTCCTTATGCTAGTTGAAGATTGTCCCTCTCTGCGATCCATCTGGGTACCAACTTGCTGCTCTGAGGAGAGCAGTGTTACATCTCTTAAAGGGGAGGGAGGGGGATACTTTATCATTCAGTTACTCTTGAACTACAACTCTGACAGTATTGAAATAACAACCTCTGTTGCCTAAATACTATGAGGTTAATTGGAGCTGCTTTTATTGTGAAACATTACTATCCCTTTAAGATAAATCACACTTCAGCTAAAGGTTAATTAAATAAGAATAATTCAAGAAAATATGGAAAAAAAACAACTGCACTATGGAAAAAATAAAAGTCCCCCCAAATACTCATCAATTTAATGGGGCTTTTAACCCTAAGTGCTATAAAGTCTCCAACGTATCAGGAAGCAATACTTAGGCATGGAGCTAAAATACAAACTGAAATAAATGGGAATTCTAGGCATTGCTATAGGTACTGTGATGCAGTTGGTAAGCTCCATAATTCCTCTTCTTTTTTTGCATGAGGTTGTAATTCAGTATATTTTTGTTAAAGGGACAGTAAGTTCCCCCCAAAAAATGTCCCGTTTTGTAGAGTTTAAAATATGAATCAATATGCTTCAAACCCTATCTCTCAAACTGCTATGGTTTGAGAGATATAGGGATTCAAAGTTCCCCCTCCCTCCCCTTCTCCTGATGTCAGCGTCTAGCTGACAGAAGGAGATCCCGGTCCGGGGACCAGCAGGCGGCTCTGCAGCAGAGTTGGAATCACGTTACTTAAAAACAATTCATTCATTGGAAAGGTCTAAAAAGTGTGCTTGCAAACCAGGCACACTTTTTAGACCTTTCCAGTGAATGAATTCTTTAGCAATAATGCATTTTCGGCTCTGCTGCAGAGCCTTCTCGAGTCATATGACTTGATTTTCCTGCTGTCAGCTTTACAGCTGACATCAGGAGAAGGGGAGGGAGGGGGGAAATTTGAATCCCTATATCTCTCAAACCATAGCGGTTTGAGAGATAGGGTTTGGAGTATATTGATTAATATTTTATACTCTACAAAATGAGACATTTTCTTGGGGGGACATTACTGAAAACACTGGTAATATTTCCACTGAAAATAGCCATAGCAACGTAAGTGTAGACAACTAATACATACAGTTGAATGCCAGAAAAGCCTCCAAAATAATATTTTAGAATGCAATGGAGGGCATTCTAGCACCCCTCTGGTCTTAGAAGGGTTAACCCTTTGAGTGCTGGAGAGGTACGCAACGCATTGCTCTGCAATGCGTTGCGTACCTCTCCGGCACTCAAAGGGTTACGGAAGCAGAAGCAATGTCTCCTTATTGTTTTAGTCAAGAAAACTAGATTTGACTTACCATGCTTTGTGGTAATTTCTGAATTAGAACGTCCAGTATTTTCAACATCATACGAACTTCTATGCTGTCCTGTACTTGAGAGCTGTTCAAGAAACCATGTATCTTCTCCAGCTGATCTCTTGCACACTTGCACTATCCAGATAAAGGAGGCAAAATGGCATGAGTATCACCAAAATCATCATTACTAGTAAATTAGCTGTTGTAATGATGAATTCAAACAGCTTAACATTTCTGTTGTAATCATGCTGCTCTGTAATGCACACTTTCCAAAGTGAACTAGTTTGTTGATTCATTGGAGATTTGTTGCTCAGTGGTAGCAATTTCCTCTTTTGACATCTGACAGAGGCAGCGGGGGAGATGCACTAAGCAGTGATAAAATTCCATTATGAGAAAAAACTCTGCAAACTTACTATGGTATGTTATTTTAATTTCCAAGCAAAGGATGTTTAGATACTTTAACTGAGAGTCAGAATCTGTACACCTCCGGCACTCAAAGAGTTAATAATCATATATTATAATTCGCTAAGGATGTTTGTCAGAAGCTATCATGCGTAGTAGAGAAGGCTGTGCGTGCTGCAGTCATGTACGCTACAGACTGCCAGCGCCACGGCTGATACGGAGTGGGATGCTCCGAATTCAGACCGGAGTCCACTCTGCGCACCTTCCTGGGACAAAGCGGTCCCGTTTCAGTACTGTGCATGACTGCAGCACCGCCAGTGTTGGCCCATGTACACGGGCTTTAAAATTAGTAAGGTATACTAGAACAACACAGAAATTATGGGGCCTTATAGGATATACGATGCAGTAATATATAGGACCAAATCACGAGGAGCTACTCTGGAACAAGGTGTAAAAATTTCCATGTACTGGACACCCCTCTGGCACTAAATCCCCATGCACTGGCACCCCAATGCACCGGATACCCCTCTGGCACTAAATAGTTTGAAGGGGGATTTTAACTTTCAGAATGCTAGATAGATGACCATTGTATTGCTTTGCAATGCATTGGAGACCTCTAAAATATTCAGGAGGATGAAAGTGCAATTTAACAGGTATATTCATTTGTCACCAATGATGGGGCTAGTTTGATACAGAAGAGTTTCTCTTTACTTTTCTGAATAAAGCCCACAAATATGTATCTCCCAGAGGAGTTTGAGCTCCATCATATTTTGTACATTTCACATACTAGAGCCAAGTCAGGTTATGTAAAGAAATTAAGAACCTTTGTTAAAAGGGTCATTTTGTTACCTCAGGATAAATCTAGGTGTAAAGCGGCATGTAAGGAAAATGAGTATGCAAAAATACTCCAAGTATGGGTAAATGAAGGAAGTGCAGTCACTGAGCAATTTTGATTATTTTTTCACGATAGTCATATGTGGGTGAGGAGGTTATGTAGGTCATGTTGCAGGCAGGGCATATACCAAAAGAACCCACACAGATAAGCTGGAAATCATCCAACAGCTCTCCAACTTCATTTTGCTAAAACCTGCTCTGTGTCAATGCACTGTGATTCTAGCTATAGACACAGCTGTTTTAATGCATGTAATTTATTGGATTACACTATTTATATTAGTGTGTTCATTATGTAAATAAAGCACATTGTAATGTTATTAAAGGCACATTCCTCTGTAGCAAATATGTGTTAATGAAGCTGCACCACTGTTATTAGAAATGAGAAAAATCTTACCTTATTCATAAGTTGTGCTTGATTTCTTAGTACACTGATAAATATATGTTGATGCTAAAAAAAAGAGAAAACTAGTTTACATCTTTTTCAACTTTCATTCTTAGATGTGTCAATAGAATTATCAGCTGAAATTGTAAAATTGTATGTGTGTGTGATGTTTTGAAACCTGAGGATTGTGTAATTGTAAAATGCAATGTTGTTTTCTGACATACTGAGGTAAATATACAGATCTACAAGTTAATCTCCACTGGTGTTAGCCTACAAACAACGGTGGCTGTATTTCACAGTATGCATTACAGTGTTTAATCACATGAGTGCACACTCCACTGTCATTAACCCATTAATGACTGATGACATGCCTGGACTGTCACGGCTGTCCGGGAGTTAAGGATCCGTGATGGTCCTGGTATGTCACAGACGTTTGTGATCACAGATCACCTGCACAGAGCACTGTGATCACAGATACAAAAAAAATGTGCCTTGGTCCTCCAGAGTGCCCCACCCCCTGACCCTGTGGTCCTTAAGGGGTTAAAAGAACACTAATACCAAAAAAGGAAGTAGGTTGATGCAACTTTAAATATCCCATATTTACAGTTAGCATTTGAAAAAGTTAATTATTCATATGTTACATCCCTAAAATACAATCCTGAATTTGCTTTTTAAAGCATGTGTAAATTGTCCTGGTCAAAATTAGTTATTTAATGTTGCTTTTGCTTTTTGTATTGAGAGATAAAAGCTAGTCAGATAACCCTTTGAGTGCCAGAGGGGTGTGCAACACATTGCAAACCAATGTGATGCGTACCCCTTTGGCACTCAAAGGGTTAGTAATATCTTATTAGTATCTTATCTCAGCCCACTGACAGACAATCCTGGACAATTAATAGGGGCCCTGGAGGCCTGAAGCAGGCAGAAATATCTGCTATCTCAGAAAACATGTAATCATAGATTTCGGCCTCAAAACAAATGGAGAATGGTTTACAGATGCTAGCATGAGGTACATGATGCTTAACTGTATATAACCCTAGTAAATTCTTAGGTGTAAGTGTTTCTTTAACCCTTTGAGCACCAGAGGTATTCAACACAATTGCACTCTCTGGCCTGCAAATGGTTAAAGCCATCAAGCCCCTCACTCATGTCTCAGAAAATTGCATAAAGTTGCATTGTCTTAAGCAAGGCATAGAGGAAAAGAACACCAAGAAACAGCCATCCACTGCAATAGTGTCCTCTCCTTGGCGATAGCAGCATGAAGAGGAGGATTTATCACATAAATAGTTTAGAAAACTGGCATGAGGCAGGAGTCTGGTTAGAAAATGTATTTCAGCACCTGTTTTTGACTGAATCATATTAGTACATCCCACCACACACACACACACACACACACACACACACTCTGAGGCTAACGTACCAAGACATGAAACAATTCTGATGCAAATCAACTGCACCACAGCAGACAAACAGAGATTTCTATTGATTTAAATTGGGTATTTAACCCTTTGAGTGTGAGAGGGGTACGCAATGCATTGCAGAGAAATGTGTTGCTTACCCCTCTGGCAGTCATAAGGTTAACCTCTTGAATTCTAAACAGGTCTTCAATGCATTGCTTTGCAATGTGTTGAAGACCTCTCTAGAATTTTAGGGGTTATAATTATTAAATTAATGGGAATTTAGAGACATTTTATTTATTCCCTTACAATGTACTAGCTTTTTTCTCCATAACTGCTTCACTTCTTAATACTCCAGCGTCATTTAGTATAATGCACAAAAACAGACATCAAGCTCCTGAGCCCACCAGCTTAGGATATTTGATACTATATGGGTTAAGCTTTCTTTGGCTAATTCAAAAATGGTTCCACTGTCAGCATTTACTTACCTCCTTACTAGAATTTACAAAGGAATAGAACTTCTCTTCAAATTCAGCTGTTTCATCCATAGTTTGAGTCCTACACATGAGAAAGTCTAATAAGAAGCAGGCAAACACAAAAAAACTTAGAATCTGCATTTTAGTCTTTGAAGTTGCTTCACCCTGGATTCCAATATTTCTGACATCTGTGTTTCTGTTTATATACACACAAGTTGGTTCTACCAAAGGTAGATGTGGGTGTTGGAAATGCTTTATCATACAGGAAAAAAAAGTGTAACAGCTTCAGTGGGAGGCTCCAAAGTGGTGTAAAATTTCCACAAAAATTTATTTGCCATATTTTGGAAGGTGCAGTGTAATGGTTCCACTGTTGGTCACTAGTGGAATAGCAGATTACATGTTATCTCACTCTTAGTTTCTTGTCCCAAGTTTCTTGTATTGCAGATCCCCAGACTGAAAAAGAAAGTAAAACAGGTAGAAAGAAAACTTCCATAATTGAGAAAGCACTTTTTTTCTGAGACTACAAACATCTGAGATATTCAATTTTTAGTCATCACTCCAACTGACCCAGATTTGATTTACAAAATTTCATCATTCTTTAATCCTCGTGTTGTTTTGGGCTATTCCATTGATGTTGAAAAACAGTTTTTCACCATTTTTAGCGTAGTGAACATGGTAAATACATTTTTCCTTTCATCAAGTTCCCACCAACATGTTTGTGGGGGTCTTCATGAACTTCTCACTGCCCTAAGCCACCCCTGTAAGCAGCCATGGAGCATTAACCCATTGGGTACTGATGTGCAGTGCTGAGGGTGCAGCGGTCACAGGGTTCCGCATCCAAGAAGGTCCATCAACTCCAGGGTCCAATGGGTTGTAGTTATGTCTCGGAGACAATATTTTTCTGTAAGGGTCCCCAAAACATTTTTTACACTGGAGTTCTCCAATGATGAGTTACATCACTGAAAAATACATTGCTAAATAGGGAAACATAGGGTCTCTTGACCCCAGGGATCAAAATATAGGGGTGATATATTGCCCAAGAGAAGACTCGTGGATTCTCTCAAAGAAGTTAGGGCTAATTATTTTAAAACCAAGGGGGCATACAATGGTTGGAAGTCCACCTACATAAGCTCAGCAATCTATATTGGTTATCATGATGAGCAATGGTTAATTAACCTTTACCTTACTAAGGGTGTGAGTCATGCTTTGATATCAAAGGGGGGCATTATAAGGTATTGTGTATAATTGATCAACTAAGTATGACCTTCCTTCATAATGGTTACTGCCTCATGTTTTACTAAGCTTGCTCCTTTGAGAACAGACATTGTGCAGCCCTAACATGGCTTCTGCCAGTCATTTGGAGAGTTTAGCAAGTTGTCCTCAATGTCTGGCAATGATTGGAATGTTACTTAGATCGTTGTGGCTCATAGCTACAAGTTTAGCTGATCAAGAGCACAGTCTCCATAGGCTCTTAGTATTGGTCTTAGAGTTTATAGGAGGGAGTACATTCAGCCTACAAGATGGAACTGCCAGACTTCAGAGTCTCACAATTGAGCCTCTCTGATAGGATCAACAAGGGAGTGCTGAAGGGTCTCTTTTCAGACCACTATTCTGCTCTGCATCTTTTCCACCAGGGCTCATATTGCAGTCCTGGCTTCATCAGCAGGTCTGCTCCCATTGAAGCAGACCTGACAATAGGGCACTCTCAAAGTGATAGTTACCCATTAAGATTTCATTTTTCATGTTCAGGCCTATAAAAGTAATCATTATTTCTAATAGTGCATTGATGATAAGAACACAAATTAAGCATTCCACTTTAAACAACTAATTTTACATTGCTAAAAGCAGTGTTGGAGGGCATTCAGTGGGATGTTATTTTCAATGACAAACCACTGGAGACCAATATGGCTTAACAGTGTTGTCCAGAGGTATATGGGAAGGGAGAATCTGACATTTAGATTTTACAAGGGAGATAGGTCACTTGCATCATTTAATAATCTAAAGAATGTAACTTAATCTGTAAACAATCAATTGAACTATAGCTGAAAATGAGAAACAAATTGCAAACACAGGAACACAAATAGTAAAAACTTCTACACTTATATTAATAGCAAAAATATAAAGGTTGTTAATGGGCTACTTAAAACGAAGACAAGTGACTTCATTAGGATAAGGATATGGCTGACACATTGAACACATTTTCTTCTGTATAAACAAAGGAAACCGCAATGACTGGTTTTGGGAAAACAAAAAAGAAACATAGCATACCCATCATTTACATGGCCTTCTGAGTAGGGATGGGTGAAAATTTTCACCTCAAACTGAAATCGGCGAAATATGGCACTTTCCGCTTGGCAAAAAATTTCACGTGAAAAGTGCAATTTTTCCACTTTTTCTTTCGCCTAGCTCATTACCTTTAAATCAATGGGTAGATCAATTTTTCTCTACCACATGAAAGTTTTCTACAGCCATATAAAAGGCTGACAGGCTCTCACAGCAGCCATTCTGTGTTTGTGAGAGGAGAGAACAGCATGTTTTTGAGAATATAGGCAAATAAAGGTGAATTGAAGCTTAGTTTTAGGGAGTCATTTAGGTAGGATATTTGTTCTCTGTGGTAGGGCAGTCTGGGGGCACAATGGGAAGAAGAAGGGAGGAAGGTGGTTGACCCAAAATACCCAAAAATTTGGTGTGACTGACTGACAAGATACAGGCATCTGGGGTCCAAATTGCTTGCTGAATTTACTTTTATTATCTCTGTGCTGGGGAAGTCTGGGGAAAGAAGTCGTTGATTTTTTTTTTAGTTATATTTTTTTGGGGGGGACTAACTGTGATAAGATATGGTGGACAACTTAAAAAAAATTGAAAACGTAAATAATTAAACAAATAAATATATTAGACAACTGACTGGGAGCTCTGTGACTGAGGCAGACTTGATAGATAGCAGACAACATTGAGAATTTTGTTGAGGGCCAAGGCAGGACATCACACTCCATCAGTTGTGTACTGTAGAGAGTAAAAACACACAAAGTAGTTGATTAATATCTAGCAAATGCACTAGCAGGAGGGGGAAAGGTGGAGGAAGTGCAGGGGAGTGGGAGTAAAGTGTTAGTGCAAAAACGGACTGCAGCAATCCTTGCTGCAGCATGTGCAATAAATTATGATGATCCCTCTCCTCCTGGAGTGGATGCAGTTTGTCACGGTTCCACCAATCACACCACGCCAGTCCCCCACCACCACTGCCATACACATCTGCCACATTGTAGGTTGTACTTAATTTTTTTTTAATCGCTTGACATAAATACGTGCCAGAGTCACTTAAGCAGGAAGTAACTAGCACATTAGGATCAAGAGAAATATCAACTGCTATCATAGTTTTAATGAAGAAGATATTTTTTTATCCAAAAAAGACTGCATAAGGTGGCACTTTCACCAGATATCAACTATATATTTTGCCCACATTTCCAGCAAAGCGGTGATTTGGGAATACTTTATGCAGCCTGACCAGGGTAAAGTACAATCTAAATAAAGCTTTACAATTATTTTCCTTAGCAGTTAGAATCTATAGAATGATTGGCACTTTACTTAATGATTCTTTAACAACACAGAGGATCTCTATGACTGATTTTCTTCTAATGGGGCATAGGAGGAGCCCATATTCAGTATCCCATCCTACCCATCCCATATTCTTTTCCCATTTTTCCCTTTATTTTTTTCTTTGCCACTGCACCATTGCTTTTTCCTCTTCTTTTCTATCCTTTCTTTTCTATATATTTTCTACTGGGGAAAGTTTAATCTTATCACTGTTTTAAGGGGTCAGAGGTTTTTTTTCTTTCTTAGGTTTGCATGCTATCCTAGGAATTTATTTTACATATTGTAAGCAAGTATGGCACTCATAATTCATGTGATTTTATTGGTCATACATGCATAAAATTATAAAAACATGCAGTTTAAGCCCTTAACCCCTTAACGAACCTTGACTGTCATAGTACGCCATGGGTCGATCTGAGTTAACGACCCATGACGTACTATGACTGTCATTGAATTCCGGGCTCCCCCCTTGGCTGCATGCCGTTCGGGGAGTCCGGAATCGGAAAAAAAAAAAAAACTCCATGGTCCTTTAGTGACCGCCGCGTGCCTGCGCGGTCGGTCATTAAGGGGTTAAGGACCGGGAAAATCTGGGATGGGTTGTACTTAAAGACCAGAGCAATTTTGACCTTTTTGAGTATGTCTTTGTTCAAGAGTGTTTTCCCTCTAAGTCTTGTATTTCAGCGACACAAGTTATACACTTTTTTTTTTTTTTAAAATGAGTAGGGCTTTCCTTTGATACCACACTTATATTAATAATAAAGCAAACGATAAATACAATTTAAAAGACTCAACTTTTTATACGTTCTCCTGTGATAATTTGTGCCCAGCTGGTACATTTTTTATTAATATTGGATAAAAGGTATAAACAGTCATTCATACCTCCCAAATGTACAGTTTCGAGGGGGACTGTCCCTCTGGGGTGAAAATCCCCATGTCCCTCTTTCCTTATCTGATTTTGCAGTTTTTTAGAGATTAGACTTTTTGGTTTGTATATAAGTGTATTACATTGCTCCACAGAAATAAAAGTCACGTTAATGTTTATTACTTTTTCAGTATAAGTGTATACATTTAGGATGTGTAAATAAAATACTTGTGTCTTGCTCTACAACATTTATTATTTTACACAAATAGGAGTCAGTAGGTCATAATGTGATCTACACCTCTTATAGCCCCCAGCAGCAGAGAGGGTATATGACAGAAACATTCAAACACATGAAGGGATTCAATAAAGTGCAGGATGGAAGGACATTTCAAAGGAGTGAAAATGCTAGGACAAGAGGCCATAGTCTAAAACTAGAGGGACACAGGTTTAGAGGTAATGTAAGAAAGTTTTACTTCACTGAGAGGGAAGTAGATAAGTAGAATAGCCTACCAGTAGAAGTGGTAGAAGTTAATACAGTGACAGAATTTAAGCATGCATGGGATAGGCATAAAGCTGTCCTTAACATAAGAAAAGACCAAGGACCAAAACGGTTTGAGGTTTTTACAGTAGGAAAATGGTCAGACTAGATGGGCGGAATGGTTCTTAACTTCCATCAGATTCTATGTTTTAAAATGTTTCTAATGCTCCCATCTTTGGCCAGTTTTTTTATTTTAGGTCTATTCTCTGCTTTTCTCTTCCTTATTATCACAGTAAAAGAGAGAGGCAGAGAGCAGTGACAAAGGCAATGTTCAGAACACATTGGGGGTTATTCACTAAAGTGTGATAAAAAAGGTGATTAAGAAGAGATGACTTTTCCAGTGATATCACTTCTCCATTTGCTATGTTATTCTATGAAGCCTGTGAGCTAAGATCTCCAGAATTGGAGATATCTTAGCGCACAGGATCCATAGAATAACATAGGAATTGGAGAAATTATATCACTGGAGAGGTCGTCTCCACTTTATCACCTCTTTATCACGCCTTAGTGAATCTAGCCCATTGCCTTTGTCATTGACAAAGCCTGTACATGTGACCACAGTAAGAGTGATCACCTGTACCGGGAAAGCGTGGAATGCCTGAAACTGAGTCCTCTGGTCCTGGAGCACTCAGTTTTAGCCTCCCCAGCATGATAACATTTAACCCATGATGTGCCAGGACTCCGGTGATGGTCCTGGCACGTCACCGGTCACTAAAGGGCTAAAAAGGATAGTCTAAAATTATATAACTTAATTTCTTCACTCTAGCTAACAGAGGCCTTAGAGGAGAGCTTAGAGTATATGTTAGGACAATAAAAGGATCTCCCAAATGAACTTTCAAGTCCTATTCAAGTAACTAGGAGCCACCCCTTAAGGTTAGATAAAAGGGGGTTTAAATTTCACCAGAGAAAGGGATCCTTAACAGTAAGGTCTGTTAAATTGTTGGAATTCATTTCTTAGGGATGTTATAATGGCAGGTACAATGGATATATTTAAGTGAAGATCAGAAAGATTTCTATCAGAAGGGGAAATATATAATTATATGTGAGTAGATTAAACAGGAGATTTTGATAAATACACCAACACCTATCTTGGAGATGGAAAGGATTATGTAATTCTCATTTTCTGGGGTATAGTGTCAGAAAGGATATACTTAATGGACGTGTGTCTTTTCTCAACATAATTTACTATATTTAGCTATAATGGCAAAAAAGTATGGTTGCTACTCGCTGGCAATATCAAATACTGGCTAAATAAAATATATATTGTTAAGCCACTCACCCCATCTACTTTATGGTTTATTGTTACTGTATGTGTTGTCCCATTTGCTTTTCTGTGTCATATATATATATAGTATATATATATATATATATATATATATATATATATATATATATATATATGACACAGAAAAGCAAATGGGACAACACATACAGTAACAATAAACCATAAAGTAGTTGGAAGGCAACTTAAATTTTGTTATATTGGCTTCTGATAGTAAGCCAACTTAATTGCTTGCAGGGACATAAACCTGCCCTGCTCAGGAACTCTCCCACAGCATAAACGAAGTGGTCAAAAATGTAAAATAAAAGGAAGCAGATCTAGTAAAACAGTTAAAAGCCATACATATATAGGCACTCCACCTGTGTTATGTTGATCATGGTTATTGAAGATAGAGCTTTTGTAGCTCTGAAACTTGTTGAACTTTGTGGAGCCTAATGTATGACTTCTAAATGTTTTTAATAAATCTACTTACTTTATGCTACATTTATTGACCAATTATTTTATGTAGGAGGAGAGGAGGAGAGTTCCTCAGATTTGTATACCCGTTTTTACACTATGAGCACCCCTTTTTTATGTCATGATACATATAGGCCAGTTATTTCATGGATAGTTCCTTTGTTGCTCTACATAAAATTCCACTGGTTAAAAGGGAATCGCCCTTAGCCATTGAAGCCATTGATGGCAGTCCATTAGATCCAGCTCAGATTACGATGGAAACCACTCCACTGCCCATGATGATTGGGGCCCTCCACAGAGCGGAACAGCAGTTCCAGATAATCCATTCCCCTCACCATGCGGTCATTCTGGGGTTCCCTTGGTTGCATCTGCATAACCCCCAGTTTGATTGGCAGAGTTGTGAGATTACTTCCTGGTCTCAGTATTGCATGAAGCATTGTGTGTCTCATCCTGTCAAGATCCCTCCTTGCCAGCTGAATACCACCAATTCAGTGACGTTTTTGGTAAGGAAGAGGCTGGCACCTTGCCCCAGCACAGGACATACCATTGTGCCATTGATTTGCCCCCGGGGGTGGTGCCCCCTAGGGGACGCACGTACCCACTGTCATGCGAAGAGAATCATGCTATGGAAGAATACATTGAGGATGCCCTTAAGAGAGGGATCATTAGGAAATGTACCTCGCCTGCTGGCACTGGGTTCTTCTTTGTTAAAAAGAAGAGTGGCGAGTTAAGGCCGTGCATTGATTATCGTAGTCTAAATAAATTAGTGCCCAAAAATGCCTATCCTATACCACTCATCACCGAATTATTTGACAGGTTAAAATGTTCTTACATTTTTACGAAATTAGACCTACGTGCGGTCTATAACCTGATCAGTATAAAAGCTGGGGATTAGGGAAAACGGCATTTAATACCAGATCCGGGCATTATGAATATCTAGTTATGCCATTTGGTCTCTGTAATGCACCTGCGGTGTTTCAAGAATTTATTAATGATATCCTCCGTGATATGCTACAGTCCTGTGTGGTAGTCTACCCTGATGATATACTTGTACACTCGGCTAATATGTCCCAACACATCAATGATGTGTCCGAGGTGTTGCTCCGCTTGTGCAAAAATAAACTATTCTGTAAAATGGAAAAGTGCGAGTTTCACAGGTCCAAAGTGCCTTTTTTGGGTTTCATGATCGCTAAGGAGGGTATCGCTATGGATCAGGAGAAACTCGCAGCCGTATTACAATGCCCACGGCCCAAAGGGTTAAAGGCGATCCAGAGCTTTTTGGGGTTCGCCAATTATTACAGAAAGGTTATCCAGAATTTCTCCACTATTGTGAAGCCACTGTCTGACCTCACGCACAAGGGTGCTAATCCTTCCCAATGGTCTGAGGCAGCCAAGCATGCCTTTGAGATACTGAAATCCGCATCTGCTCCTGTACTGTCCCACCCCAACCCGTCCCTTCCATTTACGCTGGAGGTTGATGCCTCTGAGATTGGGGTAGGGGCAGTACTATCTCAACGCCCGGTGGCAGGGGGCGCTCTCAGACCATGTGGGTTTTTCTCAAAGAAGTTGTCTAGTGCCCAAAGTGGTGATGGAGAACTGCTGGCAATCATTCTTGCCTTGAGGAATGGCGTCACCTACTGGAGGGTACCAGAAGTCCTGTGCTAATCCTAACTGACCACAAAAACCTTTCTTTCAGAGGCTAAGAGATTGTCCTCTCGTCAGGCCAGATGGGCTCTGTTTCTATCCTGATTCAACGTCGTAGTATCATACTTGCCGGGCTCCAAGAATGTTAGGGCTGATGCCCTGTCTAGACAATTTGGGCCTGAAACCGATAGTGACGAGGTCCCGGTACCCATTATACAGCCTGACCGCATCCTGGCTACCCTACGTACTAGTATCACTTTGCCACTGGGGGAAGAGATTCTGGTCACCCAGGCTACGGCCCCCCTGGAAACTCCAGTGGGCAAGTGTTTTGTTGATGAGCCATTCCGTACCTGTTTACTTGAAACGTACCACTCATCTGAGGTTGCTGGGCATATTGGGAAGGATCAACTAATATGGTCTCTCTCACAAGTTTTCTGGTGCTGTCAGTTATCCTGTGTAATGCTCTCCTTGGTTGCCCTGTGTTGAGCCCGCCCAGTATGGCCTTTATATACTGGGCTCCTGCACCCACACGGTGCCCTTTCGTGGTGTTCCTGTACCAGTGCTAACTAACTACTCAGAGTTCCCAGTTTACCGACTTGGCCTGCCTGACTACCATTCAGCTCCTGCTACTGTGTACCGACCCGGATTGCCTGACTATTCTTCAGTATCTGCTCCTGTGTATCGACCCGGCCTGGCTGACGTTCCTGCTCCTGTGTACCGACCCACACCAGCTGACGTTCCTGCTCCTGTGTTCTGACCCGGCCTGGCTGACGTTCCTGTTCCTGTGCACCGACCCGGCTTGATCAACGTTCCTGCTTCCTTTGTCCTTGTCGCCTCGGCTACATTCTTAGTCCTCTGACTATCCGGTTACCATTGGCTTGTCCTCCACCTCTGCTCCGGCAGATTGCCAGTGTTGTCTCCGTTACTGCTCTGGCAGAGCTCCTCTGGCTTAGTCCTCCATTACTGTCATACCGGGCGCAAGTGTGTGCCTCCGTGATTGCTCCGGTAGTGCTCATTATACCTCAGTTGAGCTGGCAGTTCACGTATGTATGCTGACCTTGGCTTGTTAAAGTATCATTTCAGTACCTTTACACATGGGACTGTTTACCATCATTGATGAACTTTAACTCCTGCAGTGCCGGAATCCTGGGAACCTACTTCTCTTGCCTGACCTGTGTCAGTATATACTGTCTGTACCTTCATGTTATGCTGGACCTGTGTGGGCATTGAATAATTTACCTGTCGTGTGTCTGTACTATACTGTTGTATACTACAGGACCTGTGAGGGTTCTTACTGTATTGTTTTATTCGATAAAACTGTTTTTTTATCCTAACCACTGTGTCTGTGAGTTAAACAAACCGTTACAACATTTTACTTAAATTATATATATTTTTGCACAAATATGCGGTATTGATTATTTTAATCAATTCTTTAATGTAAAGTAGCGTGTCAATACCTAGTATAGTGTAAAGTTCTCAAATTTATTTGTATCTATTTATGTGAAGATATCCAACCTAGTTGGTTCTCCTGTTAACGCTATCCTTTCTGAATATCTTCGACAGGTTATGTATGTTCTTTGCTAGTCAAATGTATGGATGCACTGCATTCCCCAGCCAGGCCCTTATTGGGCAACATTATGATCCCAGATAAAAAAGTCTAGGTCACAGGGTGGGAACCACTGACTTTTACACATATCTTGTGCCCTTGGTTCAGCTTTAGTTCAGGAGGGATGAACTTTTTATAATGATTCAGTGCAGATTATCTATACTTAAAAGTATGTGGTGCTAAGTCTGAGTTTTGTTCAGTTTCTCAGCATTATTAAGAGGGATATAGCTTGTGTCTATGGGTTTCCAGTGTTTTAGGTTTTTTTCCTATCCTTTGTGCATGATAATGAGGTGTTGGAAGGACTGTGGTAAACCCATTGTAAGTTTTGGGCTTGCCAGAGGTGGGTCTTGATGGTTTTCATCCATAAGAGATTCATAATTAAGACTAAAGAGATGGTCATGTTCTAGATTGTAGGTACTCCAGTGTCAGCCTGTTTGTAGACGGAGTGAATGAAGTTTCAGAACTTCATTAATTTAGGTGCTTGGATGACATCCATTGTATAGGTAATGGAATGTTCTTTATGAATGCTTTTAGAACCTAAATAAAGTTTTTTTGATCTTTTTACTCACATAATTTATATATACTCATAATATTTACATAACATATTAAAACAGTTTATAAAGCTTATTTAGTTGTTATGGCAATAGGGAAAGTCCTTGCTCTCAATTTTCCCTACTCTGGTGAAGTCAGCTGCTGAAATCCCTTCGATCAAGCACCATTCCAAGAAAGAGGTGGCTCTATAAAGAAGACAAAGTGATCATAAGTGCTGGACTACGACACCAAATCAGACCACAGGTAAGGCAACAGGTAAACTCAGGATTGAGTTTAAGGAGCAACTCATACTGATCCCTAAAATATTCTTCAATGGGCCTGTGTTTGGTCAGCAATGGAAGGAAGTATGACATGGAAGTGGTACAGATGTTGTAGTTCATTTTGGGGCCAATAATTGTGTCATAATCCAATCCTGATTTTACCTGTTGCTTTACCTGTGGCCTGATCCATTGTTGTAGTTCACCTCTTCTAATTAATTTATCTCCTTTATAGAGCCACCTCATCCTGCTCCTTGCAATGGCACTTGATCAAAGCTTCCTGTCTTGCCTTGTCCATTTTATAATGTTTGCTCCTGCTCTCCAGTTGATGACCTGGACTTGTTCCTGACATGCTAGTGTTTGCTGCTCATTCCTTCTTTGATCTGCTGTTATTGAACCAGTCCTGTTTTAACCACTCTATTCTTTACTGCTTGTCCCTGCTTTGATCTACTGTTGATGAACCAGTTCTGTTCCTGACTACGATATTGTTTACTGCATGTTTTTGCATTGATTCACTGTTCTGAACCAGTTCTGTTGATGAAATAACAAATATATCAGTGAGAGGTGATGTGATAATTATGGGAGAATTTAACATGCCAGATATGGATTTGCAAGTCCCATTGCTGTATCATCAAGAAGTAGGAACATCCTGTTAATAAATCAGTTGGTCCAGATGAGATTCATCCAAGAGTAAAGAGCTTAGGTCTTGCAGCACCTTTAACTGAGTTTTTTAACCAATGTTTGTTGACAGTAATGGTTCTAGATGACTTGAAAATTACCAGTGTAGTGCCAATACACAAAAGGGCAGTGGTTGGGAAATTAATGCTAGTGAATGGAAGAGTTTTTCATATATGCAAGATCCATGGAAGCATGGCTTTACAAAAGGACAATCTTGCCACAGAAATCTGGCTCAATGTTTTATTATGTTACTCAAATGCTAAATAAGGGTGGAGCAGTAGATGTCATATTTGGATTTTAGTAAAGTTTTTGATAGTGTCCCACATAGAAAACTGATACATAAGATGCACAATTTAGGACTGGAATCAGACACAGTTGATTGAATATATAATTGGCTGAAGGACAGGATGGTGTGCCATAATGAAAAGTATTTGTTAAGAAGGATGGGTTATTAGTGGAGTGTCTCAGGGGTTAGTGTTAGAACTTGTTCTCTTCAACATATTCATTACTGACAGTTCTGGTGGTATTCAAAGTAAGATTTGTCTTTTTTTTGCAGATGATACAAAAATCTGAAACAGGGTTGACTTTCCAGGAAGGATACAACAAATGCATAAGGATTTAGAAAAATTGGAAGAATGGACAAAGTTATGGGATCTAATATGTAACGCTGCAAAGTGCAAGACAAATAACAGAGAAAACCAGAAGTGGAATACAGGCTTAACAGTACTGTACTGACAAAAACATCAGAAGAAAGGGACTTTTTGTTATTATTTCAGAAAACTTGAAGGTAGGCAAGCAATGGAGTAAAGCAGCAGAAAAGCAAACTGGGTTCTTGGTTGTATAGGAAGAGGCATCAGCAGTAGGAAGAGTTCATTACTAATGCCAATCTATAGATCGCTGGTAAGACCTCAAGTGGAATATTGTATACAGTTCAAAGAAAAGCCACCAAAATGGTGCAGGGCCTTCATGACACAGGGTACCAGAATAGACCCATATATGTACAGCTTGGAAAAGTATAGTTTAGGGAAAATCCAAATCTAGAAGAAAAGAGCTCAGCAGCAAGAAGAAAGGAGAACAGAGGAGTTCTCTAAGTGTAGTATTTATTAAACAAATGTAGATATAAGTAACCTTGGAAACCCCCCCTCTCCCATTGCACTTACAAATTGCCCATCTTGGGCTTTAAGCATCTCAGGGGTCCCAACCCCTTCACTGCCACGTAACTGTGTCCTTAGTTCCAGGTAACAAGTCTCTGATCCGATGGAAAACCAGCAGAAGTTCCAAGCTGTGCTTGCGTAGTTGATACTTAGTATCCCAGTCTACAATGTAACGTGCTGCGTTGTATAACAGCTAAATTCAAATGTAACACTGCAATGATCCCGGGACTGCAAACCACAAGGCCACGTGGGTCTGCTTGAACTCTGTAAACAGCGTTCTGCAGGGAGACCGTAACACACACCCAGAACCGGGAAAACTCACAGGGGGAGGGGAGGGACCCAGCACTCGATTGCAATGGAGGGGGGAGGAGAAAACCCTACACGTATCGTGGATATCTCAGATTCACTTCATCAGGGAAATATATAGATATAGATATATACTAGAAAAAGGGCCACTGTGTTGCCCGTGGGGATTATGTCCTTCAAGGGTATTCAACACTTTATTAACAGTGGCTTGGCTGCATTTGCCGTACTGAAAGGGTTGTTTTGACAGGCAAAGACGTATTCATGCAGTCAAATGTGTTGGATACTTATTTGGCACTGAACTAACACATTGGCCATTTTCTTTGTTTTACTTAAACCCCTTCAGTTCCAAAGTATGCAACACATTCCACTGTATGGATACCGCTTTGCTTCTCAAACACTGTATCCTTTCATTGGTGCAAACATACACAAACCGTTGTCAAGCTATGCCTTAAATACCCCTGAAGCACTCAAAGGAAACGCTGTGCCCCTTTTGCTAATATATATATATATATATATATATATATATATATATACACAGACACACACATGCATGTTTCTCCCTTACATACACTGGAAATTAACCTACAGGATTCATACCTAAACAGGGGGGTAAAATGCTGAAAATGTATCCAGCCTACAGAAAAAATCCCTATGACTCGCTATGATGTTTTGTGTGCCCCTCTTTCACTCAAAGGGTTAACAGACACTGCTCCACAATGATCTGCTTCAGGTCCACAGTACTTGGAATAAAAAGCCCACAATCATCTGCTCCTCCACCTGCAAGTATCTCTGCAGTGTCCATTTCTGCTATATCTTCTGTCTTCAGTTATCTTGCTTATTAAACCCCTCCCCTCTATACACACTGCAGTCATATGACTCGTGATGTCAGCAAAGGTCCTGTAGCCCATTCTGATATTGGAGCATCGAGTGGGATTAGGTGCCTCTGAGGACTGTAGTCCAATAAAAACCAGAGACCCATAAGTTGCCTGTCCTTGTTGTACAGGATTTGAGAGGTGATACATGTATATCACTCACATGTAATTGTTTCTGTCATTCAGAACCCTCATTTATTGATTGGAATGGTTTAATTGAAATGTACATGTTTAATAATTTCGGTGTGGGGTCTATCACTGCTGTCCATGACACAAACCAGTGAGATTGGATATTATTGAGAGTACAACCAAATACCTGTTTTACATGTCCTGCATTATCAGATAACCTGGACTACAGAACACTCTGGGTTGTTATTTGGGATAAGATAAGAAAGTGCGATAAACGTCCAGAAGGAGTTACATAGAATTGAAGAGAGGGTACAATGGCAGGCGGTAAGACGTTGGACTAAATCCACATTATACTGTAGACAGACACATCAGTAGGACTCGCTTGTGTATTATCCGTGGATTACTCATGCACAGTATGAGAAATAGATGGAATAAACTAAATTGCTGTATAGTGATGAGAGGCATCGTGAATAGAATGTGTTTGAGCGGCATTTAACCCTTTGCGTGCCAGAGGGATATCCAACACATTGTTTTGCAATGCATTGGAGACCCCTCTGGCACTCAAAGGCTTAAAGCAAGTGGAAATAGAAAATGTTTCTTTGTTCCAGTCACCAGGTGTGTTTGTGCAGGACATTGTTGGGGTAGTGAGTGATAAGGCAGCAGGGGAAGAAACGCCAGCCACAGTGGAGGTGGCCTCCTCTCCACTATGACTATTAGTACATCTGCTTATTCTGCTGCTGTGCTTCACATGTTGGGCAATAAGAGACAGATACAATAGCGTCAGCCCTACCAACAGCATGTGGTGTTGTTTTCAGTGGTGGAGGCTTCTGCTTCCTTACTGTACCATGCTGTAGCCTTGCATGAATATCTCCTCCTTACTGCCACCCCTGGGTGTGTTTGTCTGCCAACATGCCAGCCTTCTCCTTTTATCAATATAGATATGTATGTGGGGGTGTCAGTGTGTGTTACAATATGCTCAGGCTGTAATTTGGCTAGGAGATGCCCACAATGCCAGTCTCCTGACCAATCACTTGCATTACATTTTGTTTGCAAATTACTTGGTTATTTAATCTCTCCCCTCACTTGTTCATCTATTGTTCTTTTAAATGATTTCCCCCACAATGATGTAGTATTGTAAGCACTAGCTCTCCTAATATCTATAAACCAGTTCATCTGCTCAACTCTTGATACTGTTTTCCTCCCATGGGTCTTCACAACAACCAATGGGGAGTTTGTCATGTTCTACCCAAAAGCTCAGCTGGCCATTCACTCCCCTCCTTCTATGTGAAAATCAGAAAATACATTTTACTTTGACTCATGAAGAATACTATATGGTCTAGCAGCAGACAATATATTTTCCTTCCATCCATTGTCTGCATATATTTCTAGGTATGACTATAGATTACATTTTGTAAGTACCATCCATATGTATACCTTACAGTAAAAGTACTTAAACAAGGAAGTCAGTTTATCCAGAAAATCATTGGTGGGATGTATTAATTTGATTCAAAGCTAAACTAGCCACTGGAACCAATTTGATAAGCCTACACCTGCACAACTCCAATTTATTATGATAACAATTCTGATATGATAAACAATGTACAAGTAAGGGAACATTTGGGTAGCAGTGACCACAATATAGTATCCTTTGAAATTTGTTATGAGAAACTCAATAGCAAGGGTTTAACTAAAACATTCAACTTTAAAAAGGCTAATTTTTCAAAGCTAAAAGAAGGATTAAAGGATTTTCAGTGGGATGTAATTTTCAAAGATAAAAATGCACAAGCGTCATGGAATGTATTTAAAATGCTCTTATACAAATATACACGTCAATATATACCATTGGGGAATAAGCACAAGAGGAGTAAAAGGAAACCAATGTGGCTTAATAATGAGGTTTGCAGAAAAATGAGAAATAAAAAACAGGCTTTTAAAGTGTTTCAGTCAAACAGGTCAGATACATCATTTAAAAAATATAAAGAAATAATAAAATCATCAAACAAGCAATTAAGCTAGCTAAAATTGAAAATGAGAGAAATATTGCTAATGAGAGCAAGAAAAACCCTAAACAATTCTACAAGTATATTAATAACAAAAAAGTTAAGATTGATATTGGTCCTCTTAGGACTGAGACAGGTGAATTGATTAGTGAGGATAAGGCTATGGCTGACACCTTAAATACATTCTTTGCTTTAGTAAATACAAAGGAAACAGCAATGACGGGCTATGGGCAAGCAGACAAAATGACGGAATTTCCTCCACTATTTGCATGGCTTACTGAAGACAAGGTCCAAAAGAGACTGGAGAGGGTTATGTCGAATAAAGCACCTGGACCTTACGGTATACACTCAAGGGTACTTATGGAACTTAGTTCAGTAATAGCAAGACCATTATACTTAATATTTATTGATTCACTTTCATCAAGCATAGTGCCCTGTGATTGGAGGAAAGCTGATGTAGTTCCATTGTTTAAAAAGGGAGCAAGATCCAAACCCGGAAATTATAGACCTGTGAGCTTGATTTCCATAGTGGGTAAGATACTAGAAGGGTTACTAACTGACATTATTCAGAACTACGTGAACACAAACAATATTATTAGTATAAATCAGCATGGTTTCATGAAGAATAGATCATGTTAGGCTAATTTACTTGCATTGTAGTAATTTGGACAGGGGAATTGCTGTAGAGTAGTGTTGAGCGAGCACCCCGATGCTCGGGTGCTCGGGTGCTCTGACCGAGCACCCCCTGAGGCTCGAGTGCTCGGCTGAGCACCCGGGCCCCATTGAATTGAATGGGGCGACACGAGCATTACACCAGGCACCCCCTGCTCTGATGAGGGGAGGGTGCCTGGTCAATGCCCCCCTTCATCTCCACAATGCCCCTCTTCCACAATGTCCCCCTTCATCTCCGCAATGTCCCCCTTCATCTCAGCAATGTCCCCCTTCATCTCCGCTATGCCCCCTTCATCTCAGCAATGTCCCCCTTCATCTCCGCTATGCCCCCTTCATCTCAGCAATGTCCCCCTTCATCTCCGCTATGCCCCCTTCATCTCAGCAATGTCCCCCTTCATCTCCGCTATGCCCCCTTCATCTCCGCTATGCCCCCTTCATCTCCGCTATGCCCCCTTCATCTCAGCAATGTCCCCCTTCATCTCCGCTATGCCCCCTTCATCTCAGCAATGTCCCCCTTCATCTCCGCTATGCCCCCTTCATCTCAGCAATGTCCCCCTTCATCTCCGCTATGCCCCCTTCATCTCCGCTATGCCCCCTTCATCTCCGCTATGCCCCCTTCATCTCAGCAATGTCCCCCTTCATCTCCGCTATGCCCCCTTCATCTCAGCAATGTCCCCCTTCATCTCCGCTATGCCCCCTTCATCTCAGCAATGTCCCCCTTCATCTCCGCTATGCCCCCTTCATCTCCGCAATGCCCCCTACCTCCAGTCCCTGGTGGTCCAGCGGAGCGTCTTCAGATCTGTGCCTCCTTCGGCACAGATCCCCGCCACCCGAACATGCCGGGCGAGCACATGGCGGTACTCGTACGAGTACCGCCATGTGCCGAGCAGAGCGATGCTCGAGCCGATCCGAGCATCGGCCGAGCATGCTCGCTCAACACTACTGTAGAGGTAATATACTTGGATTTTGCAAAAGCCTTTGATACAGTGCCTCACAACAGGTTATTGCATAAATTAAAAGGATTTGGTTTGGACGGTGTTATCTGTACATGAATTGAGAACTGGTTAAATGATAGATGGCAGAGAGTTGTTGTAAATGGAACCTTTTCAAATTGGTCTAAAGTTATAAGTGGGGTTCCGCAGGGTTCAGCCCTGGGCCCAATGCTTTTTAATTTGTTTATGAATAATCTAGAAGTGGGAATTGAAAGTAGCATCTTAATCTTTGCTGATGACACTAAGCTATGTAAAGAAATAAGTACAGAGCTGGATGTTTTTCTCTGCAGAACGATTTAGATAAACTGAGTGAATGGGAAGAAAAGTGGCAGATGACATCTAAAGTAGATAAATGTAAGGTTATACATTTGGGCTGTAAAAATAAACTTGATACATATACTCTAAATGGGAAACAACTTGGGGAATCCTCATTAGAAAAAGATTTAGGAGTGCTGATAGACAATAGTCTTCGCAGCAGTGTGCAGAGTCACTTAGCTGCTGCAAGAGCAAATAGGGTGCTTGTCTGCATGAAAAGAGGTGTAGATGCAAGGGATGCTGATATTATCCTACTATTACGTTGCCCATGATTGCCTCCAGCATCTGTGTGTGCAGGCTACATTCCTTACTTCCTGGTTGTCGCGCTGTAACACATTCACTATTCTTATAGGCTACTGCTTGTTGCCAGAGTCAGTCTCCGCCTACTTGCGAGGCCTTAAAGGCCTCAGCCTGCCACTACTAGCTTGCCCTTTCGTGGTGTACCTGTGCGCTATAGCTCTTGTGATTCCGATGCCTGATTCTCGTGTATGACTCCTGGTTTTGTCTGACTTGATCCCTGACTGTTCTCTGTTCCGGTTTGACTCCTGGCTCTGGTTGACTACCCGCTCCATTCTGGCTCTTGCTGACTACCCGTTCCGGTTTGACTCCCGGCTCTGGCTGACTACCCGCTCCGATCTGACTCCTGGCTCTGGCTGACTACCCATTCTGGTATGACTCCTGGCTTTGGCCTACTATCTCATTTACCACTCTTGGTGCCTGGGCGATTCCTCCTTACTAGCGGTATACAGTTGCATCAGTCCCTGTCACTGACCTTCCCGTTGCCTACCATCCTGTACTGTTGCCTTCCAGTCACCCTAGCATTCTAGGGCGAGTATGCCTCTGTTGCCTGTCCAGTTACCCTAGCGTTCTAGGGCGAGGCTGCCTCTGTTGCTTGTCCAGTCACCCTAGCATTCTAGGGTGAGTCTGCCTCTGTTGCCTGTCCAGTCTCCCTAGCGTTCTAGGGAAATTCTACCTCAGTTGCCTGTCTAGTTACTCTAGCGCTCTAGGGGAATTTCCCTCTGTTTCCAGGGGCGTTACAGCTGCTCCTGAACAAGAAGCCACTACCATCCTTGCTACTAGAGCTTACCGGCAGTCAGAGTGGTACTTTATCTGCCTCCAGTCCGGTGATCCTGTCCTTGTCCTAACTTGCCCTGTGAAGGTTGAGGAAACGTCCAGTCACTGTCCTCATATCTGGCCCTGTGAAGGTTGGGAAGTGCTATCTATTTTATTGTACTATTCTTAATAAAGATCATTGTTTTACCATATTTGTACTTGTCAGAGTCGTTATTCTGACAGTACGAAAGGGCCATGAACTCTGAAAGTACAGATGTTGGTAGCCGACAGTTGCCTAATATTCTTTCCAGAATGGATATTCAGGAATAACGTATTGACCAGTTGTCTATGGAGATGCAGACTCTCCTTAACCGTACAGCGCATCTCGATAAGCCTGCGCAACTACCGGTGGCCTCCTCTGTTTTGGCATCAGTAGTAAGCACTCAGGTGGAAAACACAAGTTATAGAGGGTTGTCCGGAGCCGCTCCACTCCCTCTAAGATATGATGGGGAACCCACGTTGTGCCATGGATTCATAAATCAGCTCGGAATTTTTTTTGGAACTAGTGCCTAATGCTCTCCAGAGTGAAAGAAGCAATTTGGGCTTCATGATTTCCTTGTTGACCGGTAGAGCATTGGCATGAGCCAACCAGTTATGGGAAACAGCTAAACCCATAATATCTAACTTTACTGAATTTGTGATTGCCTTCTGTAAAGTATTTGACGTTCCAGGCCGCGCAACCTCTGCCGCAAAAAAATGAATGACCATTCACCAAGGCGCCCGTACAGTAACGAGAAGGCGGCCTTCTCCCAAGGGCTTAGTGCTAGCATTAAAGATGAGATGGCAGCCCGTGAGCTGCAAGAGGATCTAGATCTGTTCATCTCCTTTGCTATACTGATTGATACCTGCATTAGAGAAAGATCCTCATTTAAGAACCACAAGCCAAGGCTTGAGTCTCGATTGGTGACTAACTGGGAGTTCTCACCCATGCTTCCCTCACCTCCCAAGCCACCTAATACTGAGGTCAGTAGGGCTAAGCCTATGCAAGTCAGTTTCACACTCTTGTCCAGGGAGGAGCAGTCCTTCCGTCGTAAAGAAGGTATATGCCTGTACTGCGGTAAGGCTGGACATATGTTAAGGGCCTGTCTGGTACTTCCAGGAAATGCACGCACATGGGGTCCCTGAGGGGATAGATCCTAGGTGGTGTAAATCAGTCCCCAGACCCAGAACAGAACAAGCCCATCTTACAGGTGCCAATCTCTTGGGCAGCTTCCTCTGTTGCGACTCCAGCCCTGATTGACTCAGGAGCTGCAGGCTACTTTATTGATGGTGAATTCGCTAAATGGCATAATATTCCCTTGGTGCCTCGAGTTTCTCCATTGGCTGTGGAGGAGATCAATGGTAGACCGCTAGTACCATCCCATGTTACTCACGTGACCTGTCCACTGTCTCTCAGAGTAGGAGCTCTCCACGTGGAGACCCTACAATTTCAAGTCATTCAGTCTCCACATTACGCAGTCATTCTGGGATTTCCTGGCTTCAGACACACAACCCCAGAATGGACTGGAAAACCTGTGACATTATATCTTGGTCCGATTATTGTCGGAAGTCTTGTATACAGCAGCCCAGTAAGATTTTGTGTCTCTCTCCCCCTCTATTCCCTCAGAGAACCAGTCGTTCAGTGAGGTATTCAGTAAGGGGGAGGCTAGCACTTTGCCGGAACATAGGGCGTACGATTGTGCTATTAATTTGACGCCAGGCACAATACCTTCTAAGGGTCACACTTCCCTTTGTCGGTGGAGGAGAACCGAGCTATGGAGGAGTACATTTCTGATGCCTTGTCTCGCGTTATTATGTAACGTTTTTTTAAGACACTCAGACCAGCAGGTAAAATAAAAAACAGTTTTATTTAAAAAAAATAAAGAGTAAAGAACGCCCTCTACAGGCAACACAATAATAATAGCGATCAAAGACTGAGATGCTATCACAGGTTAAGTGTACAGAAGCAAAGTATCACATATACTATCACAGGATAGGTACACAGTAGCGAGGATACTCAATAGTTAAATACAATGCTCGGTCAGTCTCTGTTGTGGTATTTGGCACGCCCAAGATGGTGATCAGACAGCTATTAGTGAAAGTTCTTAAGGCTGGAATGCTGGAGCCAGTACTGAATGTTGGTAGAAACTGCATGGAAGTTGCAGTGAATAGCCCCCATGGGCGTACCAATGGAGACAACTTAATCTGCAAATGCTTGAGTCGATAGCCCCAACGGGCATAACAACGGAGACTGCTACAATGCAAGAGCTTGCCAATAGCCCCCACGGGCGTAATAATGGAGACCAACTGCACAGTAAAGACTTGAGCCAATAGCCCCCACGGGCGTATACCGGAGACAACCTGCAAGAGCTTGAGCCAATAGCCCCCACGGGCGTACCAACAGAGACCACTCTGTGCTGCAAGTATATTAGCCAATAGCCCCCACGGGCGTATTAACGGAGACAACTCTGTGCTGCGAGTATATGAGCCAATAGCCCCCATGGGCGTATTAATGGACACAACTCTGTGCTGCGAGTATATGAGCCAATAGCCCCCTACGGGCGTATACCGGAGACAACCTGCAAGAGCCAATAGCGCCACTACCGGGCGCGGTAACAATACCGACTACTCTGCTGATGGAAGGGTGAGCCGCCGTCTAAATCAGGCTAGTAATGCGGCAGGCTCTGCAGAAGTAGTGACCACACTGAATAGGCTCAGCAAGTTACGTGAAGGCTCGTAAAACGAAAAGGCAGCACTGCAAGGGTTAAGCAGCTCAAGGATCTCAGGCTCATCAGTAGTGGAAAGCGCTCAGCAAGTGTCAGGGAAGGCTCGGCAACGGAGGCACAGCTCGATTTACAGGCAGCCTATAACCTAATCCGTATCAAAGAAGGTGATGAGTGGAAATCTGCTCTCAATACTCCTAGTGGCCATTATGAGTATTTGGTCATGCCCTCTGGGCTGTGCAATGCGTCCAAGAGAAATGTTCCAAGAGTTTATAAACGATGTTCTAAGAGATCTGCTACAGTCCTGCATAGTAGTTTACTTGGATGATATCCTGATAGACTCTCCTGACCTTGAAACAAATCGGAGAGATATTGCTGCTATGTTGCAAAATCTGAGAGAAAACAAACTATATTGTAAACTTGAAAAATGCAAATTCCATAAAAATCGAGTGCCATTTTTGGGGTATGTAATATCTGCTGACGGCATTGCTACGGATCAAGAGAAACTCTCGGCAGTACTGAAATGGCCGCGTCTGGTGAGCCTGAAGGCCATACAGAGATTCGCAAACTATTATAGAAAATTCAGACCCTTGAATGACCTGAAGCATAAAGCGGCTAATCCCTCGGCTTGGTCTCCTGAGGCCAATGAGGCTTTTGAAGCTTTGAAGTCTGCATTTGCTGTGGCTCCAGTCTTGTTGCATCCTAACTCTGCCTTGCCCTTTACTCTGGAGGTGGATGCATCAGAGACAGGCGTGGGGGCAGTGTTGTCCCAAAGACCGGAGCCTGGTAAGACCCTCATGCCTTGTGAGTTCTTTTCTAAAAAGATGACTAAGGCCCAGAGCTTATATGACATAGGCTATGGAGAGTTGTTGGCCATTATTCTCACTCTCCGTGAATGGCGTCACCTCCTGGAGGGGACGAATGCTCCAATCCCGATCTTGACAGATCATAAGAATTTGACATACTTGTCTGAGGCTAAGAGACTGTCGCCACGGCAGGCCAGGTGGGCACTGTTCCTGTCCAGATTTAATTTCGTGGTCTCATATCTTCCAGGGTCCAAGAATGTTTCAGCTGACGCTCTGTCTAGGCAATTTGGGCCAGACCGTGAGACTGAGAGTGCACCTGTGCCTATTATTCCCCCAGATCGCATATTGGCTACCTTACACACTAGTATCACATCTCCATTAGACGAGGAGATCTTTGCGTCCCAGGGTGTGCTCCAGCAGAAAAACTTACTGGCAAATGTTTCGTAGCCGAGCCTCTCTGTACCAAACTGCTGGAGACTTACCACTCCTCGAGGGCAGCTGGACATATTAGTCATGAACAACTGATCTGGTCTGTATCTCAGCTCTTTTGGTGGCCAAGTCTAAGAGCAGATTGTACAGCTTTTCTGGAAGCCTGTTCCATTTGTGCTCATGCTAAGACCCCAAGACACCTTCCTCTGGGGTTACTCCAGACAGTTCCGAATGGTGAGCGCCCGTGGTCACACTTACCAATAGATTTTATGGTGGAGCTGCCAGTGTCCAAGGAGTGTGCGGTCATACTAATGATAGTGAGACTACCTTCCTCCAAAGAATTGGCTGTGGTGTTTGCTAGAGAGGTGTTACGACTCCATGGAGTACCCAAGGTATTAATCTCTGACCGCGGGAGTCAGTTCGTGTCTAGGTTCTGGAGGGCCTTCTGTGACCAGATGGGTATCAAACTGTCATTTTCCTCGGCCTACCACCCCCAGACGAATGGTGCTGCTGAAAGATCCAACCAGGGGTTGGAACAATTCTTGTGCTGTTTTATCTCTGACCATCATGATAACTGGGCTGACCTGTTGCCAGGAATTGTGCCATAAACTCCTTGTCTGGGAGCTCTCCCTTCCTGATCAACTACAGGTTCCAACCATCGCTGCTCCCGGACTCCTTTCAGGTGCAAGACATTCCGGCTCTGGATGAGCATATTAGACAGCTCCGCTCCACATGGGCACAGGTTCAGAATACCCTGCGAAGGCCCTCAGAGATCTCTCAGAGGCATGCAGACCGCAGGAGGTGTCCTTCTCCTGTTTTCCAAGTTGGGGATAGAGTGTGGCTGTCCTCCAGAAACCTGAATCTCCAAGTACCTTGCAATAAGCTGGCTCCACGTTTTGTAGGTCCATACCGGGTATTTCGCAGAGTGAACCCTGTCACTTATGCCTTGGACCTTCCTGTGGGTATGCGCATTCACAACGTATTCCATGTTTCCCTGTTAAAGCCTTTGGTCTGCAACCGGTATACCTCAGCTCCAGTCCATCCTGCACCCGTGAGAGTTGCAGATCACGAGGAGTATGAAATTCAAAGCATTCTGGACTCCTGTAGAGTCTGTGGACACATTCAGTAACTTGTACATTGAAGGGCTATGGACCTGGAGAGAGTTCCTGGGTAAATCAGTCTGATCTTCACCCTCCTGTTCTGCTACTCAGATTCCATGAGAAATTTCCTAATAAAGTTGGTTCTCTTCCATGGGGGAGAGATCATTAAAGGGGGGTACAATCACGGTGCCAGTGATTGCCTCCAGCGTCTGTGTGTGCAGGCGACATTCTTTTCTTCCTGGTTGTCGTGCTGTAACACATTCGCTATTCTTATAGGCTACTGTTTGTTGCCAGAGTAAGTCTCCGCCTACTTGCTAGGCAGTAAAGACCTCAGCCTGCCACTACTAGCTTGCCCTTTCGTGGTGTGTCTGTGCGCTATAGCTCTTGTGATTCCGATGCCTGATTCCTGTGTATGACTCCTGGTTTCGTCTGACTTTGGCTCCGCTTGATCCCTGACTGCTCTCCATTCTGGTTTGACTCCTGGCTCTGGCTGGAGTACAATTTTGTGCTCCAGTTCTTAAAAAAGACATGAAATGGAAAAGGTGCAGAGACGTGCAACAAAACTGATAAAGGGATTTTAGGATGTGAGTTATAAAGAGAGACTAGCCAAACTGGGTTTATTTACATTAGAGAATGTCTAAGGGGTGATATGATTACCATTTACAAATACATTCAAGGTCAATACAAAGAACTAGCCAATGCATTATTTATGCAAAGAGCTGAGCTAAGAACAAGAGTTCATCCAGTAAGACTAGAGCAAAGGCACTTTCGACTAAAACAAAGGCAGGTATTCTTTACAATAAGGGCAGTTAATCTATGGAATTCTTCTCCTCTGCATGTTGTACTTGCAGATAATGCAATTGCTTTCAAAAAAAGCAATGGATGCCTATCTAGCACAGAACAATATTGAAAATTATGACAGATGGCTTCAAAGCAGATAGAATGTTAATCCAAGGAAATATCTGACTGCCATTTGGAGTCAGGAAGGATTTTTTTTGCTCACTTGGGGCTAAATTGGAAATTGTTCCAGAGGGGTTTTTTTTTTGCCTTCCTCTGGATCAACAGGGGTGTTTTGGCATGGGCTGGACTTGATGGACACATCTTTTTCAGTCTCATCAACTATGTTTCTATGTTACTATGTATTAAGCAAAACCTACATTTCTCCACATAGTGCAGCTTGTGACAAGGGTTGTATGGTAGTCTGAGGCATTTTGAGGCATTTCTTTCCTTTGTACCTCGTCTTAAAGGGATAGTATTACTTCAAAATTACTATCTCTCATATTGTAGCCCTTAATAAACTGAGTTCAATGACACCAGCGGCATTTCTCAAACCTTTATGGTTTAAGAGATAGCCGCTTTCAAAGTTTCCTCTCCCCTGCTGTCAGCGTTCTGCTGCCAGCAGGAGAATCCGGTCCCGGGACAGGCGGAGGCTCTTAAACAGAGCCGATATCTCATTATGGAAGGAAAAATGATTAATAGAAACAGTCTTCTACGTGTGCTTGGTTACCAAGCACATGTAGAAGACTGTTTCTATTAATCATTTTTCGTACCATAACGAGATATCGGCTCTGCTGAAGAGCCTCCTCTTGATTCAGAGACCGGATTCTCCTGCTGGCAGCAGAACGCTGACAGCAGGGGAGAGGAAACTTTGAAAGCGGCTATCTCTTAAACCATAAAGGTTTGAGAGATGCCGCTGGTGTCATTGAACTCAGTTTATTAAGGGCTACAATATGAGGGATAGTAATTTTGAAGTAATACTATCCCTTTAAGTAAATGTATAACAAAGGCTCAGAGGAAATGGCATAACTCTACCCCATTTTCCCAAGGATTTGAATGCGGAGGCATTTAGGACTTACAGTAAAGTATCAAGTATTGCAAAATGTGTGCACTAGTATGTACTAAAGTAACTCTGTGCATTAGTGTGTTCCCCAAAGTGCAGATACCAGTGCGAAAGGCTAACTCCAATGGAGTACACTCCTTCCAAATTATATGATGCATAAACACACCAACTGAAAAAAGTGGAGTTTAGTTTTAATTCAGACAATGACTGTTATAGTCATCTTTCAGAATCTGACAATCATAGCAGGACGTGATTACATCATATGTACCCTTCATAGGTTTTAACATGAGTTCCGTGGTTAAGATGTTAGTGAAAATCACACAAATAATTATGCAAATGACATAGGTGAAATAAGTTAGTTTAGGTCACTCAAAATTGCCATAAGGCACCTCTTCCCCAGAAGTAAGTTATTAATCATGAGGTTACAAGTTCAGTTTACTTTGGTAGCCTAATGAAGGTGTCATGAACTGACTGGAAAAGTCCATTCAGAAATATGTGTTTGTCAAGGAAAGGCCCTGCCAGTGACTCATCCAGGAAATTGTGTGAAGTGCCCTACTTAAGACTTGCCAACTTTTATTAAACTTTGCTTGAAATAAATGTTCATGTTCAAAATAGTCAACATATTTTTTTCTTTATGAACATTTATTTTTTATAAAACTCAACTGTTTAAAAGTACAATAAGCCTTCATAATGAGCTTACCCAAAGCAACAAAGGCTGATGTTGCAAAAAGAATTAGCACAATTCTGGAGCAAAATATTTGAACCATAGGGGACAATTAATCAATACCATTGATTTAAAGGGATAGTAATGTTTCATAATAAAAGCAGCTCTAATTAATCATCATAGTATTTGGACTTTGGAGAGTGTTATTTCAATTCTGTCAGAGTTGTAGTTCAAGAGTAATTCAATGACAAAGTATCCCCCTCCCTCCCCTTTTACTGATGTAACACTTTTCAGCCAGATCAGAAGGGAGGTGCCCAGGTAGACTGCAGTGAGGGAAAAACCTGAAAAACTTGTCAAGGGGGTCAGTGCTTTCATTGTTCTCATAGGAAGAAGATTGTCCCCTGCTGTTATCTGTCTGGTCTATGGACTGCATTCCACATCTGAGAAGACATGGCTTACACTAGGTAAAAGGGGCGGGAGAGGGAAACTTTGCTTGTGAATATCTCTCAAACCATAAAGGTTTGACAGATAAGACTTATATCGTTCTTCATGTTTTTTTAATGCCTACAAAATAAAATGAAGATAAAACAAAGTATTACTATCCCTTTCAATGAGGCTTTTAACACCTTGTTTCAAGAAAAAGTATGATGTCACAATACATAGGATGTTGGGAGGTTGATGTAATTAGAAGAACTGGAGTAATTCTGAGACAAACCAATTGTACTATAGGGGAAAAATAGAAATTCTCATTGATTTAAATAGGGACAGCAATCCCTCTAGTAAAGACAACTACAACACATTGCTTTGCAGTGCACCGGAAATCTGCCTAGCATGAGAATTATTACAATGTTTTGTGTGTTGTCACTTGTTGTGCAATTTGTTTGCTGTAGAATTGCTCCAGTAGTGGTGGCTCTACAATAAAAGCAGAATAAGTGGCTGCTTAGGGCCCCCACTTGGTCAGTGCATATACATTAGTGCTGCTGCATGTAAACAAAATCCCCAACACTGGTGCTAAGGGAGCTCCCTAGAGCTGCCCCTGTGCCCCAGTTCTTCTAAATAAATCAATCTTATTGTGTTTCTATACTTATTTACTAGTTACAGACTTTGCCATTAATATTTACCGACATTATTGACATCCCTGGTCAGTTAACCCTTTGCGTTCTAAAAGGGTGAGCAATGCATAGCACTATCCTCTGGCACTGAAAAGGTTAAGCAGGAGTATATCTACTGGAGGCACAAAGGGTGCAGCTCTGCCAGGGTCCTGCATCCAAGTGGAGGTGGGGGGAAGCCGCATTGGCCACTGGCCCAATACTTTCTAGTTATACCTATATGAAAATATCTTAAGGACTCAATAAAATGCTTGCACAAGGGGTCTGCTAATGTCACTGTAGTTTAGATAAAAGCTCAGTATTATTTCACAGTTCTTTTACAATTTATTTTTTTTATAATCATTTTTCTTACCCCAACACTACCTTCTGTTTTTTGTGCAAGTTTAACAAATGACTATCCATTTGTACAAGGACAAGGCTCTTCTTTCAGATATTAGTAATATTTTTGTGAAACCATGATAACTTGCCAATCAGAAAAGAATGGGCAATTGAGGCAGGGTGGTTCACAAAATTATCAGTGTTTGTGTCTTAAAGGGATAGTAATACTTCATTTTATATTTATTTTATTTTGTAGGCAGTAAAAAAACATGAAGAACGATATGAGTCTTATCTCTCAAACTTTTATGGTTTGAGAGATATTCACAAGCAACGTTTCCCCCTCCCGCCCCTTTTACCTAGTGTAAGCCATCTCTTCTCAGATGTGGAATGCAGTCCATAGACCAGACAGATAACAGCAAGGGACAATATTCTTCCTATGAGAACTATGAAAGCCCTGCCCCCCTTCACAAGCTTTTCAGCTTTTTCCCTTATCTTAATTGAAGATTGTGCCTCTCTGCAGTCTACCTGGGCACCTCCCTTCTGATCTGGCTGAGCAGTGTTACATCAGTAAAAGTGGCGGGAGGGGGACACTTTATCATTGAATTACTCTTGAACTATAACTCTGACAGTATTGAAATAACACTCTCCAAAGTCCAAATACTATGATGATTAATTAGAGCTGCTTTTATTATGAAACATTACTATCCCTTTAAGGAAGATTTTTCACAGCATTGTAATTGGGTTGCATCAGCTCTCATTTAGAAGTATTATTTTTAAAGGACTTGGGTTGGAACATATGTTTTCTCATATTACACACATATAAGGATAAGATTACATGGGTAACTTTGCTGCACTGTTTAGAACACATGAAAAAATGCACAAATTTGGTAAAATTGTATCTTATGAGGAAGTTCACATGACAATTTACTAGTGTTGAGCGAGCACGTCGAGTACCGCCATGTGCTCGCCCGCCATGTTCGGGTGGCGGGGATCTGTGCCGGAGGAGGCACAGATCAGAAGACGCTCCGCTGGACCACCAGGGACTGGAGGTACGGGGGCATTGCGGAGATGAAGGGGGCATTGCGGAGATGAAGGGGGACATTGTGGAAGAGGGGCATAGCGGAGATGAAGGGGGACATTGTGGAAGAGGGGCATAGACTCTATGCCCCTCTTCCACAATGTCCCCCTTCATCTCCGCTATGCCCCTCTTCCACAATGTCCCCCTTCATCTCCGCTATGCCCCTCTTCCACAATGTCCCCCTTCATCTCCTCTATGCCCCTCTTCCACAATGTCCCCCTTCATCTCCGCTATGCCCCTCTTCCACAATGTCCCCCTTCATCTCCTCTATGCCATAGAGGAGATGAAGGGGGACATTGTGGAAGAGGGGCATAGCGGAGATGAAGGGGGACATTGTGGAAGAGGGGCATAGAGGAGATGAAGGGGGACATTGCGGAGATGAAGGGGGACATTGCGGAGAAGAAGGGGGGCATTGACCAGGCACCCTCCCCTCATCAGAGCAGGGGGTGCCTGGTGTAATGCTCGTGTCGCCCCATTGTATTCAATGGGGCTCGGGTGCTCGGCCGAGCACTCGAGCCTCAGGGGGTGCTCGGTCAGAGCACCCGAGCACCCGAGCATCGGGGTGCTCGCTCAACACTACAATTTACTCAATACATGTCAACACAGCCTGTGCTATAGTTTTGACATGTCACATTTCTAATTTGGATTTGAATTGGAACAGAATGGAATTCCACTAAACATACAGATAATTGTGTTTTCAATGCAGTTTTATCAAGTTTGCTACAGGTTTCAGCTAAATTACATTTGAAATGCATTTATACTTACACTAAATATGCATACAAACCAATTACCCATGTAAATGTAGCCTAAGAATCTATTTGAGCTGTAATTAACACAGTTTCTTATTATAGCCTAATTTCTTTATATTCTAAACACTACTTGCAATTTATAAGGAGTCAAAAACAAAATCCGTATTTTGCACAAAATGCACAAGCCCCACTGTATTACAATAGATAATATTCAATAAGGTGTTAATTGTGGCTTTAGAGTACATAGCAACATAGTTTGTGAAGTTGAGCCTTTGTCATATCACCTGTAATGGGAACCCAAGTCCTCATCCTGACTTGGGCCGTTGTGCCATGGTCATCACTCTTGGAAGCGGCCACAGAGGGGTAGCGGCTCCAGTGAAACAGGATGACTAGATGGAACACTGGAACAGATGACTCTTGAATGGGGGACAAAGGGACCCCTTTCTACCATTCAGAATAACGACACAGGGTACTTCTTGGTGCAAAACGACTAACACTTTATTAAACAGAACCGGGAATTTTTTATACAGTATTTGGAGAGTTTCCACAATAGCAACACCATATATAATGGGACTGTATACAATAAGTACAATGGGTTATGGGTGGAGGAATCAGCAATGCAATGGGATCCCTGGAGTTACTGTAAATTCTGGAACAAATGGGACAGCAGACATGGAGGCACCTTTAGCTAATTTAATCATGCCGCTCCAATTCCTAGCCAATAGGAAGAGGAGCAACAAGATACAATGCAAATACAATGACCAATCCGGCCACTCCAGCCTCCCTAACCAATGGGAGCCAGAGCGACGCATTGTGAGGTAACCAATCACTGTAGCGCCTACTTTCCCCATACTAAGTCTATGGAGGCCCTTTAAACGCGTCACCCAGGTGATGGCAACCAATTTGTGAGCCACCTCTGTTTAAAGATGTGGCGCCAGTCACTTGGAACCCAGGTCAAGGGTAAAACCCATAGCAAAAGTCTGTGGTTTCCAGCCTTTCAATAGGCTATGGCCCGTTATATCACCCTTGTTGATACATTTATGAAATCTTTCTTAATGCTCCTGTTTTAAATTAAAATCTCTAACAATTTTAAGTAGACACTTCATAAAATGTTGAATTCTTTCATTTGTCTGTTTTCATGAAATATATGCTTTTTTATGCTTATTGAGAGTTATAGGTTAATTTTACCTTATAATTCATACAATGAGCATTTTGGGTTGATAAAAATGAAATTTCCTTTTGTGCACCTGTTAATTTATGGTCCGTGCAAGCTGTGTAACTACATATTTGGTGTTGGTGTACTCAGATAAGCAGTTCTTTTAGACGTAACTGCAATTTTAACTAAAAACTTACATTTGAGTGAGGTTTAGTGAATGATATTTCAAAAGAGTGTCATTTTTTACTTTTCTCCAAATTTAAGACATCCTATCTTGTTATATGATGCAGTTAGGGATGGGCAAAATTTTTCACCTCAAAAGCGAAACAGGCGATAAATGGCATTTCCTGCTGAGAGGGAAATTTTATGAGAAAAGTGCAGATTTACCCCTTTTCCTGCCTTGCTCCTTGTATTGAAATCAGTGGTGTAACTGAATCCACCCTCCACTCACACCACACACACACACGTGGCAAATTACCTTTCTTTTCATTTATAGATAATATAAAACTACTGTCAGGATCGCACAGCATGTCATTCTGTGTTTTACATTTTTTAGCTAGTTAGGACAGGCAAATAAATTAAAGTCTAGGGAGCCCTGTGGGCAGGCAGTTTGCTGTTTGTGTTAGGGGACTCTGGGAGATTCTGAAGGGACAAAATAAATTTACTCAAAATACCCCTAACTTTTTTGCGACTGAGACAGGCAGGTGATCCAAGGTCCTCCCTGAGCTGACTGTTCTCTGTGTTAAAGGAGTCTGAGGTATATAAAAAGGGAGAAAGCAAATGTATCCCAAATACTCCAAAATTTGTGTGACAGAGAAGACACAGGCTTGCTGCTTCCTTGCTGCTGGCTGTTCTCTGTGTTAGGGGAGGCCGGAGTGTTTGAAGAGAGCAAAGGAGGTTCTTTCAAATACCCCGACATCTGGTGTGACTGAAAAGACAGAGGCAGCTGTGATCCAAATTCCTTCCTGAGCTGGCTAAGCTTCTGTCACTAACTGAATGAATAACATAATATTTAGCTAATAGCAAAGAGTGGAAGAAGCAGTTGCACAGGGAGTGTGACTGGGGCAGGCAGATACCAGATGTGATAGCATATTGTAAAGGGCAAGGCATCACACAATATCAATTCTGCTGTGTACTGATGTGAGCTGTGTAGCTAAGGCAGGCTAATACCACAAGAGACTGAGTATTTTGTTGAGGACCAAGGTAAAACATCACACTTCATCAGTTCTATTGTGTACTTTAAAGTAAACACACACACATTAGTTGAGTAATGTCTAGCAAGCACACAAGGGGCAGGGAGAGAGGAAAAGGAGTAGGAGCAATTCCGTGTGAGTAGAATGGGAGTTCAAAAATTGACTGCAGCCATGGTTACTTAGCATGTGCAATAAATGATGGTGATCCTCCTCAGGAGGATGCAGTTTGTCAAGATCACACAAAATGTCCCCCACCACCATCACCACTAGTATTATAAAAAAAAAATGTAAGAACACTGAAGATGACAACGGGTCACATTCCAGTGATGATGGCATAATTGAAGAAGATGTAGCAGCTCAACCAACTGCTGAATCTGGCAGTGTGAAAAAACAAGCACCAAAACACCTGTCCTCAAAGTAGTAGTGAATAGTGTTGAGCGAGCACCCCGATGCTCGGGTGCTCGGGTGCTCTGACCGAGCACCGCCGGAGGCTCGAGTGCTCGGCCGAGCACCCGAGCCCCATTGAATTCAATGGGGCGACACGAGCATTACACCAGGCACCCCCTGCTCTGATGAGGGGAGGGTGCCTGGTCAATGCCCCCCTTCATCTCCACAATGCCCCTCTTCCACAATGTCCCCCTTCCACAATGTCCCCCTTCCACAATGTCCCCCTTCCACAATGTCCCCCTTCATCTCCGCAATGCCCCCTTCATCTCCGCAGTGTCCCCCTTCCACAATGTCCCCCTTCATCTCCGCAATGCCCCCTTCATCTCCGCAATGTCCCCCTTCCACAATGTCCCCCTTCATCTCCGCAATGCCCCCTTCATCTCCGCAATGCCCCCCTTCCACAATGTCTACCCTTCCACAATGTCCCCCTTCCACAATGTCCCCCTTCATCTCCGCAATGCCCCCTTCATCTCCGCAATGCCCCCCTTCCACAATGTCCCCCTTCCACAATGTCCCCCTTCATCTCCAAAATGTCCCCCTTCATCTCCACAATGCCCCCTACCTCCAGTCCCTGGTGGTCCAGCGGAGCGTCTGTAAGATCTGTGCCTCCTTCCGGCACAGATCCCTGCCACCCGAACATGTCGGGCGAGCACATGGCGGTACTCGACGAGTACCGCCATGTGCCGAGCAGAGCGATGCTCGAGCCGATCCGAGCATCGGCCGAGCATGCTCGCTCAACACTAGTAGTGAACTTTGTGAAAGTAAAAAAAATGCAATTGTTTGAGACCTCTAAAAGCTTAGAAGAATATAAAGAAAGTATGCAGGAGCTTGTGATGCCAGTCATCCTGTCAGTCATCATTAGCATTATCAATGCTTCCAAGTCCAAGCCCCACCAGCCATACATGCACTACTAGTGCTGAGTAACCAGTAGCAACTACAACACAGGTTATTAACATCTACAACCTTATCTATGATGAGTGGCTCTGCTGCTGGAAGCACTGCACCTTTGACACCCAAGTAGTACAACTGCATCAACATCTGGGTAAGTAGTAGTACCGTCCCGTCAGGAACCCCAGAGTCCATGAAGTCTGCAATATGGAGATACTTCATTCATGATCCAAAAGCTAAGCATGTTGTTATCTTTTGTTTGTACAAAAAGCATGTGAGCAGGGGGAAAACAAACTCACACCTAGGCACCTCCTAAATGAGATCCCACCTGAAGCACAATCACAGGTCTAACTGGGAGACACACTAACAACAGGTCAGAGGTGCCACAACTAGCAGCAGCAGAAGCACTCTAAAAAGTCCCTGAGGGTTTGGGGCACATAATAGAAGTAGTGATGTTATTGATGTGTCAGAGATTTTGCCAAGACTTAGTTCATTCCAAATAGCACCTATGGCTCCTGTTGAAGAGGATTATGAGGAATATTTGTTTGCTGTAGGAGATGGCAAGACTCAGACTGCCCACACATGCTGCCACCATATCTACAACCTCCTCTAGTAATGTTGTTAAAGCTAACAAGTTACAGGGTTCTTCTGCCATGTACTGCAAACCCACACTTACCGAGGTCTTCTGAAGGAGTCAAAAACCAACATATAAGCTGCATTAAGAATAGGTGAATATGGTGTGTGTGCCCTGCTTTGCACATGTGCTAAATTTAGTAGTGACCAGGTTCTTGGCAGAATCTGAAACCCTCGGAAAGATGCTGAATATTGCCCACAAAATCTGTGCCCATTTTAGTCGCTCTTACAGTGCGCATAAAGTTTTATATTCCATACAAGAACAAAACAACCTGCCCCATCATCAGCTGAAAATGGAAGCCCCCTACCAGGTATAATTCCACACTGTACATGCTTGAGCATTTGTACGAGCAGAATAAGGTCATTAGCAAGTACACAGGGCAAAACTGGACAGCTTTGGAGGGAAACTCTTTGTCACTTAGGCAATGGCAACTAATGTGCAAAGGATGTGAGCTGCTGAAACTGACTGAGGAAGCAACCATGCTGGATTAGTTGCATAAGGGCAGGAATTAGTGAAGTTCTACCACTGATACATTTATTTCATAAAAAGTAAGAGGAGCATCTTACCATAATGACAACACAAACATGCATCATCTGATCAAGAACATGTTAGCCTGTTTTGAACAAGGAATTATGAGGAATACAGTCTTGCCACTTTGCTGGTCCCCCCTTTAAAGAAAAAAAATCACAATTTTTGCCAAAGCGTCATGAGCAGTTTGTGACAACAAGGAGTCAAGATGATTAGCAGCATCTCTGCGTGGAATCGGATTCTGCCAGCTAATACAGAGATAAGCTTCTTGATTGAATGGTGGGTTGCATTATGGAGGACGAGATATAGAAAGTTAGGGCCTAAAAAACTGTTAGACAACATAGTGAAAAAGAATCAGCAAAACGTTTAGACCAGCAGTAACAGGAGCAGCTACATCATCAACTAGAACATCCCATTCCGAACACAAGGTGATTCATGGGTGTCAGCAGTTTTGGCAAATATCCTGTATGGGCTGGTAACTGATACACAGGAACACTGTGTAACTCATAGAAGTGGTCCTACTGCATGTGAGATGGTTTCAGCATACTTCCTGGATAGCTATGTTCTTGGCAGAAACAATTACACCATAGACTACTGGCAAACAAAACAATGAGAGAGGCCAGCACTGACACGTAATACAGTGGAAACCCTTAGTTGCCTCCAGCAAGTGTTGAGTCAGAGTAGGTTTTTACGTGCAGCTTGTTATATTGTGAATGCAAAAGAGCTAGTCAGAGATGCTCAACTAGGAATGAGCCTGCCCTCAAAGTGATGAGGCTCTATAGGATAAGTATTCTACCCAGGGTGCAATCTCTTTTAGCTCACTAGTGCCTTTTACAGAGAGGAAATATCTTGAAGCACATCATACTGATCCTACCAAAAGGTAATCCAGCCACGAAGTGCCAGGCAATTCCTCTCTGAGCAAGAGAAGCCGCCAACCCCAGCCGTACGTTTCAGCCTTGTTGGCCCTCATCAGTGAGGTGCAGCTGATCTCTCTAGGCACTGTGAGCAAGGGGTCCACGTCTGGATTACCCTGTTACCCTTAGGGTGACTAGTCCCAAGGGCAATTTGCATATGCAAAAGAGCTAGTCAGAGATGCTCAACTAGGAAAGAGCCTGCCCTCAAAGTGATGAGGCTCTGTAGGATAAGTATCCTACCCAGGGTGCAATCTCTTTTAGCTCACTAGTGCCTTTCAAAGAGAGGAAATATCCTGAAGCACATCATACTGGTCCTACCAAAAGATAATCCAGCCACGAAGTGCCAGGCAATTCCTCTCTGAGCAAGAGAAGCAGCCAACCCCAGACGTACCCTAGAGAGATCAGCTGCATCTCACTGACAAGGCCGAAATGTATGTCTGGGGTTGGCTGCTTCTCTTGTTCAGAGAGGAGTTGCCTGGCACTTCGTGGCTGGACTACCTTTTGGTAGGATCAGTATGATGTGCTTCAGAATATTTTCTCTCTGTGAAAGGCACTAGTAAGCTAAAAGCGATTGCACCCTGGGTAGGATACTTATCCTATAGAGCCTTATCACTTTGAGGGCAGGCTCGTTCCTAGTTGAGCATCTCTGACTAGCTCTTTTGTATATGCAAATTGTCCTTGGGACTAGTCACCCTAAGGGTAACAGAGTAATCCAGACGTGGACCCCTTGCTCACAGTGCCTAGAGAGATCAGCTACATCTCACTGATGAGGCCCAACAAGGTCGAAACGTATGTCTGGGATTGGCTGCTTCTCTTGTTCAGAGAGGAATTGCCTGGCACTTCGTGGCTGGGTTACCTTTTGGTAGAATCAGTATGATGTGCTTCAGGATATTTCCTCTCTGTGAAAGGCACTAGTGAGCTAAAACAGATTGCAGTCTGGGTAGGATACTTATCCTATAGAGCCTCATCACTTTGAGGGCAGGCTTGTTCCTAGTTCAGTATCTCTGACTAGCTCTTTTGCATATGCAAATTGCCCTTGGGACTAGTCACCCTAAGGGTAACAGGGTAATCCAGACGTGGACCCCTTGCTCACAGTGCTTAGAGAGATCAGCTGCACATCACTGACGAGGCCCAACAAGGCCGAAACGTACGTCTGGGGTTGGCTGCTTCTCTTGTTCAGAGAGGAATTGCCTGGCACTTTGTGGCTGGACTACCTTTTGGTAGGCTCAGTATGATGTGCTTCAGGATATTTCCTCTCTGTGAAAGGCACTAGTGAGCTAAAAGAGATTGCACCCTGGGTAGGATACTTATCCTATAGAGCCTCATCACTTTGAGGGCAGGCTCTTTCCTCGTTGAGCATCTCTGACTAGCTCTTTTGCATATGCAGATTGCTCTTGGGACTAGTCACCCTAAGGGTAACAGGGTAATCCAGATGTGGACCCCTTGCTCACAGTGCCTAGGGAGATCAGCTGCACATCAGTGAAGAGGCCCAACAAGGCCGAAACGTACGTCTGGGGTTGGCTGCTTCTCTTGTTCAGAGAGGAATTGCCTGGCACTTCATGGCTGGACTACCTTTTGATGGGATCAGTATGATGTGTTTCAGGATATTTTCTCTCTGTGAAAGGCACTAGTGAGCTAAAAGAGATTGCACCCTGGGTAGGATACTTATCCTATAGAGCCTCATCACTTTGAGGGCAGGCTCGTTCCTAGTTGAGCATCTCTGACTAGCTCTTTTGGTTATATTGTGAATGACCATAGGATGAGGCTATGAAGCAGCAATGTTGTGAGACTAACATTCATAAAAATTAAAAAATATCTAATATTATCTGAGTATCCAGTAGCAGAAACCACAAATGGCAGGAAAAGCCAGAACACAGCAACAGAGGTGATGATGTGGAGGAGGGATGTGAAGGGTTGCTGCCATGTACCACTCTTGGGACCACTGCTATGACCAATAAGTAATGTGTGTCAATTATCTGAGAACAAGGATAGCTTATATGATTGACACAAACATGATACTGGTAACAATTGCTGAAGGAAAATAGATAGATAGATAGATAGATAGATAGATAGATAGATAGATAGATAGATAGATAGATACACTACCGTTCAAAAGTTTGGGGTCACTTAGACATTTCCTATTTTTTGGGGAAAGAAAAGCAAATCTTGTCCATTAAAATAACATTAAATTGATCAGAAATACAGTGTAGTCATTGTTAATGTTGTTCATGACTATTGTAGCTGGAACTGGCTGATTTTTAATGGAATATCTACATTTGCTGCAAATGGAGGATTCCTCCATGAAAGCAAAGTTTAACGGACACAATTATTTTTTTAATTAAAAATCATTATTTCTAACCTTGTTAACACCTTGACTGTATTACCTATCCATTTTGCATCTTGTTTGATGAATGTTTTCATGAAAAACAAGGTAATTTCTGAAGTGACCCCAAACTTTTGAACTGTAGTGTGTGTGTGTCTATATATATATATATACTGTATATCACCACATCAGTCCATTCAGATCTGCCACATTGTAGGTTGCACCATTTTTTATTTTTTTTTTGTTAACCTCTTTTAAAATAATGGTTAGCCAGCATAGCAGCAGACATAGACAGAGAACAGTCAGGTTAGCCATACAAAAGCCCTGAGTAAATAAGAGGTGGAGAAGAATGGCTTTCTTCTCCTTCTCCACAGTCACCTCCACTGGCTGGGGTGGGTAATGCTGCTTCCTCAACATCATCACTGTAGCTAGGACCAAGATTATTGGTGGCAAGTGGAGTAGGTTCTGGTCCCATATCGCTGTGGCACACTAGCCCTCTGATCGACATCCTGCTGCTTAGAAAGATGAAACAAGTTTGCCAGCAATAGATCACAAGTGAGGGTTGCTGTTGTGGGGCTTTTCCTCATCGGGCCTGGGGAATGCGGGCTCTCGGTCCATTTAGCTCTGGTGGTGGCTAGTTTTAGTTACACATGTCTCTCTGTAAAGACAGAGCCACTAGCCTCAGGGTCCATCCAGCTTCTTTTTTTTTAAACACTGGTGGTGACCTGGTGAATGTTGCCTCCCAGTCCATTTAGCACTGGTGGTGCCACTGCTAGTGTTTGTTATACATTTCTTCTCAGTGAATCCACAGCCTCAGTGCCCATTCAGCTTCTCTTTTTTTTACAACAGTGGTGGTCATAGTGTCAGCCAGCACTTTAAACCACTAAGTAACCACTTTATTTTGTTAACATTTGATTTCAATTTATGTCTCTCTCTCTCTCTCTCACACACACACACATTCTGCCTACTTCCACTCTGATTTACTCTTAAAATGCAGTTTGAGTACAAAAATATGTTTGATCTGTAATAACTTATGAATGCAAATCCCCTAAGCAGTGGGTGAGCTCTTGTGTTGCTTAGCAGGAAAAAGCCTATATGTTTTATTTAAACGTAATTGCAAATCAAAAGTATATTTGTTAGATGCAGTATTTCAATGGCCTAGAATTTTACAGTGCAGCTGTTGCTACACCATCCTATGGAAAGCTCTGGTCAATGGACCATGAACCTCCATAGGATGGTGTAGCAACAGCACCACTGTAACATTTCAGTCTTTTGAGATACTGCACATAACTAATTCTAGTTTGTGCTACAATTATTTTTTATTTTTTTTTTTTCTAAACATTTTATTGTAATATTGGAAAATGTACATCTAAATGTAGATATAACAGATCACAAAGCAAAAATCGAAATATAAAGCATGACACAAGTCAAATACAAATGAATAAGGTGAGTCACTAAATTATGTACCCAGATATACATTAACATCACCATCCATAAGCTTGTGCAAAAAAAAAGATACAACCAAGAGAGTTCGACGTGAAAGCTCTCAAGTGCAAAGGAAAGAAAAGAGAAACCGAGAGCAGAGAGGGAAAGGACAGAAGAGTCCAGCAAAAGTGGTCAGAACTAGCAGAAAAGATAGAGAAGTAAAGAAGAAAAGTAAGAAAGGTAGAGAGAAGGAAAGAGGGGGAGGGGGGCCCACCACCTCAATCTCCGGGAGCAATACAGCGCCGCACCATGGAGCTACAATTATTTTTGACTAAAATACCTCTCAGAATATCCTTGTTTTACTCAGGAGGATAAGCTATACAATGTACATTTTTGTATATATTAAGTGTTACTATCTTTTTAAAATGAAGACAATACTATGATGGCAATATTTACGTCCTGCTACTAAAGAAACATGTTGCTATTTTTATGTGAGGTGGTAAAACCTTTTTACTGTGCACCAAAATCTGATCTTAACTAAGTTGGTATTTTTTCAGGAGGTGGAAGTTGTCACCCGTAATGGAATAAGGGGAACAGGGGAAACACATTCCCTCCTAGGAATAGGGACAGGAAAAAAGTCCTTTTGTGTTCCCGCTGGAAATTTCACATAAAAACATGGTTTATCGCCTTCTGGCGGGAAGTTTCGCTCAAAGAGAATCCTATATTACTCAATAAGAAGACACTTCCTGTCCATATACATAATTTCCTGCACTCTAGTGTGTATTTTAGGAGAAAGGTTAATTCTCAGTGTGCTCCGATGCCACACGCTTGACTCTGCACACTTTTATGTTCCCGTCTTGCCAGGGAACATGAAAGGGAGTGGAGTTAAGCTTGTGAGAATTAACCTTTTGAGTGTAAAAAATGTATATAGAGTATATATATGTATATAGAGTATATAGAGTATATGTGTAACATTTTGATCCATGCAGTAATACTAAGTGAATATTGGCATGCCCTAATACCCAGTGTGTTTGCTTTTAGATTTTTTTTGATAAAAAAATATTCCATTCCAGCTATTGATTTATTTTTTCCTGGATTCGGATGGGTATATTTACTTTATTACCACTTTATCTTACATGATATCTGAACAATTTAGTTTTCACAGCATTAGGAACCCAGAAAAAAAACAAGAAAGTGCCATATAGTGTAATATGCACAAATTAAACACTTATAGAGTCAATGAAATGTCACTCATATAAGTACAGGTCAGGGTTCCGATATCAGAGTCCACTGACAATCATGCTTGCGGAGGGAATAAACCTGTCTATTCAGGTTACTCACATAATCCGCAAGGTGAATCGCAGGATGTTCAACAGGCAACAGGTGAGGAAATTCAGTTGTATTCAATTTATTAATAAAACAAAGAGGCTATAACATGCTAATTCGTTTCACTGCATTTTCTCAAAGCTTAACAAGCCAAGGTATATTAAAATGTACAAAAGAACCTGCAGTTCACCTTGCGGATTTCGTGAGTAACCTGACCAGAGACAGGTTTATTCTCACCGCAAGCTTGATTGTCAGTGAACTCCGATATTGGAACCCTGACCTGTACTTAGGTGAGTGACATTTAATTGACTCTATAAGTGTTTAATTTGTGCTTATTACACTATATGGCACTTTTTTGTTTTTTTCTTGGTTCCTAATGATTTTATGCCGCTGAGGAAGAACATGTTTTGAGAGTTGCCTAAGACATCCACTGTTCCTGGAGACAGTTTAAATCAACCAGACGCCTGTACTTAGTCTCGGTATATACCGTTTCTGACACATACTAAATTGTGAGTGTGCACCTTAGGGTGTATGGTGGTGGACAATTGTGCCTTATTGATACACACAGGGGCACCCTGTTGTTTTTTCTCCCCCTCTCTTGTTCCTAGTATTTATCACAGCAGTCTGTTTTACTTTATGTATTATTTGAGATTTCTGTTTTCTATTTTGATGTTGCACTCAAAACATTAGATATGTTTCATGTGACTTTTGCTTCTTCAGAGATGGCTTCTCATAAATATATTTTTTACCAGTTTTTCTATGTGATTTTAGTTGATCTGTCTAGATGTGTCACATTTCCAAAACATTATATAATAAAAATTTCCAAAGTGCTTATTGTGCTTTCTTCATGGTTGCAATAATTCACCTTGGTTTTGCCTCAGGGCACATATCCCCAGTGCATTACCATTCTCGCTGCATGTCAGATCACATTCAACATATTTCTCAATATTCTCGACTGTATTACCTGTTTTATGCACCAGCTGACTTCCAGTCATTTTTTACTGGAATTTTTAAGTGTACTGACGTCAGTTATTAATAAATATCAAGCGTCATCTTTGTATAAACTATATGGCAAATTACATGCTATTAGTTTCTTTCAATAGTTTTGAAGACGATTTCATCAACTTCAATTCACAGCCCATCATTTCACATCACTAACAGAACATGCTTAGTAAAATAGGATTTTATTGAACTTACAGTTAAATCCTTTTTCTTAGTCCATGTGAAACATAGGAATCGTGGGGTAAAATCCCCTCCTCCTGGAGGACACAGCAATTTTAAAATAAGGTCTCTGAGGCAGGGAATCCCTCCTTCGCTACACTTTACCCTGCCTACTGCATTCAGTTTTACTGCATAGCAAAGACAAGATAAAGCAGAAGTGACAATAAAGAAGGATATCCCTTTAACAGAGAACCCAAGATTACCCCTCTACCCGGAGACTCAAAACACAAGTTTTTTTCTCCAGGTAAGTGTCCTGTTTTTCACATGGACTAAGAGAAAATGATTTAGTGGTAAGTTCAGTAAAATCTATTTTGTCTGTTGTCCAATGTGAAACACAGAACCATGGGGATTATACCAATGTTATACAAAAGATTCCTGGTTGGGAAAAAGATAAAAACACTCCACTGGAGACTAGATAGCACACCACCAACTCATATACCCCAAAATCTGTGTGACAGAGAAGACATAGGCATCACTTATCCAAGTTCCTTGCTGCTGGCTGTTATCTGTGTTAGGGGAGGCCAGGGTGTTTGAAGAGAGCAAAGGGTACCCCGACATCTAGTGTGACTGAAAAGACAGAGGCAGCTGTGAGCAACAGCACCACTGTAACACTTCAGGCCTTTGAGATACTGCACATAAATAATTCTAGTTTGAGCTACAATTATTTTTGAATAAAATACCTCTCAGATTATTCTTGTTTTACTCAGGAGGATAAGCTCTACAATGTACATTTTTGTATATATTAAGTGTTACTATCTTTTTAAAATGAAGACAATACTATGATGGCAATATTTACTTCCCGCTACTAAAGAAACATGTTGCTATTTTGATGTGAGGTGGTAAAACCTTTCACTGTGCACCAAAATCTGATCTTAACTAAGTTGGTATTTTTTCAGGAAGTGGAAGTTGTCATCCGTAATGGAATAAGGGGAACAGGGGAAACACATTCCCTCCTAGGACTAGGGATGGGAGAAAAGTCCTTTTGTGTTCCAGCTGGAAATTTCACATAAAAACATGGTTTATCGCCTTCTGGCAGGAAGTTTCACTCAAAGAGAATCCTATGTTACTCAATAAGGAGACACTTCCTGTCCATATACATAATTTTCTGCACTCTAGTATGTATTTTAGGAGAAAGGTTCATTGTAGACTTGTGCGATTCGGGTCGGCGACATTCTGAATTCAACGAAAATGGGGTCATTCTGCAACATTTGGACCTTCCAACAGGCAAGGGTCATTTGCCAAAAAAAAAAAAAGAATCCAACTAGCCCTGGTCCGAATGTCATCGAAACTTTGGAAATTCAGCGACTACTACCCGCGCTCGATTACTTTCCCTCCATACTTTCCCTCCATGTCTCTAGTCCAATTAGCTTCTCCGTTTCATGTGATACGTTCCTTCTTTTTCTCTATTCCAAGGGGCATCTTCGTTTCATGATGGGGGTTGAACTAATGAGACAGACACCCAGGCAGACAGCCTGCATTTCCTCATTGTGTTGTTGGAGCTCAGAGAGAGACGAAGGATATAGAGAGCATCCAGTTGTTGTGTAGGCAGGCAGTTAGCATTAGGCATAGGCAGGCAGCCAACATTAGTGACTTATTGCCACTGCAAGGGAGAGTTATCTTTGTTCCTGTGCAAAAAATTAAAAATATTAGGGATGTGTTTGAATCATTTTCAGAGTGACACATCAGCCAGTGTCACAGTTCTGCCGGCAGGCCTAGTACCTTATTACCACCTCAAGGGAAAGTCATCTTTGTTTCTGTGTTTAACATTAAAAATAATAGTAGGAATTTGTTTGAATAATTTTCAGAGTGACACTTCAGCCAGTCTCACAGTTCTATAGGCAGACCTAGGACCTTATTGTATCCGCAAGGGATAGGCACCTTTGTTCCTGTGTAAAATATTAAAAGTAATAATAGGGATTTGTTTGAATAATTTTCAGAGTGACACTTCAGCCAGTCTCACAGTTCTGCAGGCAGGCCTAGTACCTTATTCCCACCGCAAGAGAAAGTCACCTTTGTTCCTCTGTAAAATATAAAAAGTAATAATAGGGATTTGTTTGAATGATTTTCAGAGTGACACTTCAGCCAGTCTCACAGTTCTATAGGCAGGCCTAGTACCTTATTGTGCCAGCAAGGGATAGGCACCTTATTCCTGTGTAAAATATTAAAAGTAATAATAGGGATTTGTTTGAATAATTTTCAGATTGACATATCAGCCAGTCTCACAGTTCTATAGCAGGTCTAGTACCTTATTGTGTCCGCAAGGGATAGGCACCTTTGTTCCTGTGTAAAATATTAAAAGTAATAATAGTGATTTGTCTGAATAATTTTCAGATTGACAAATCAGCCAGTCTCACAGTTCTGTAGGCAGGCCTAGTACCTTATTACCCCCGCAAGGGAGAGTCACCTTTGTGTGTTAAACATTAAACTTAATAGTAGGGATTTGTTTGAATAATTTTCAGAGTGACAACTCAGCCAGTCTCACAGGTGTGTATGTGTATTGTTTAGGCAGGCAGGGTGCCTTATTGCTACATCCATACTTCATCTACTTCATCCATAGTACCATAAGGCTAAATGCCCACCTCACTCTGTTCCACCATCTTCATTTAGACAATGGAAATGGTTCCATTCATTTAATTTTAAATATTTATTGTATTTTTAAAGGTATTTTAAAGCCGCCAAATAATTCAGACTGTCGCCTACTTTCGTCCGAGTCGAACAGGTCAGATCCGAATTGCAGGGTCGACAAATGAAAAAAAAAATCGCCCGACATCGAATATTACCGAAAATTGTTGTCGTGCACAAGTCTAGTTAATTCTCAGTTTGCTCTGATGCTACACGCTTGACTCTGCACTCTTTTATGTTCTCATCTTGCCAGGGAACATAAGAGGGAGTGGAGTTAAGCTTGTGAGAATTAACCCTTTGAGTGTAAAAAAATGTATCCAATCCATTGCAATGCACTGGATCTGGCACCAAAAGGGTTAAAACACAAGAGGAGCTACCACAAAAGAAGAGGAATGGCATCTGAGCAGTGCTACAAATTTCTGTGAGAGTAGTGAAGCTCTGATCTCGGATATATGGAGGGGTGACCCAGGGGGGCTCAAGTACGCAGATGAGGAGGGGATGAGGCTGACCATGAGTACTCCAGTACCACTGTTCCAAATGTGGTTCCACTGTCTCCAACATGACCTGCTCCACCAATGCATTGGTTTGTGTGTAAAGTGAGTGTGGCTCATTGGTGTAGGCTGGTGTGCTGTACCTTTAGTGACAGTACATAAGGATGATGGGAGTTTGAATCCAGCTGGAGACATAAATAAAAAGATAGCATTCCGGTGTTCAGTTATGCAGTGATCATACAAACATTTTGAGTTATGGTAGGTGTAAAGTGAGTATGGCTCAATGGTGTAGGCTGTAGTGTCCGGTATGTGTGTACACTTGTGCGGGTGTGTATGTTGATGTATGTAATGCGAGTGGTGCATATATATACAGGTGAAGGGTGTTTTTGATTGTGATATGTGTAAGTGGGTCATGTCTAATTCTGTTTAGCAAGTGTGTGTGTGTCGGCCATGTTTTTGTTTTGTTTCACCCGGATAGTGAGGGAGGGCAAACTCCTTGCAGAGATTTTGACAGGAGTGTGCAGGGCTCTCTTGTATCTCCAGGACTGGCAGTATAGAGGAGATATGAATGACCCCCTTACTGCCACCCCTTGGTGTGTTAGTCTTTGGACAAGTTTTTGGTCACTCACAGATCAGGACTCAAATGCCTGGGTGCAGTTGATGTTGCCGAATCTACACAAGTAAAGGATCAAAACAGCACACTCAGGACCTCTTAGAAATAGTTAATGATTTATTGTCTATTAACTATTTCTAAGAAGTCCTGAGTGTGCTGCTTTGATCATTTATTTGTATATACAGATAGATAGATAGATAGATAGATAGATAGATAGATAGACATAAGAAAGAATGCATTGTTTTTAAAGAGTCTGCATTGTCATCTGGAGTTTATTGTGTTGGTGCACTTCTTGCTACTTTGTATTTGAATACTGTAGAGCTAATGGATAAGTTGCACACATGGCACCCTAAGAATTAAATTGCATACTTTTTTACAAGTGAATGGCTGCCATTTGAGTAGACTTGTTTGGTGGAAGATTGGAATTATATTTTTCTTTTACATGTCTGGTTGGAGCTGCTGAAAATTATTTGGAATCTGTGTCTATGTTACATGTCAGGGAGTTCTCTTACAGTATATTTGAAATATAAGAGGTAAGGTACAGGCCTAATAAATTAGGATAGTACTATGGCATGGTGGTGGAATGCTTATCATTATATGGCCATATTATGTGACTAAAACTTGAACTTTAATACATTGATTAGTTGATGGCAACATGCAACAGTATATAGAGTATATATTTTGATTCATGCAGTAATACTAAGAGAATATTGGCATGCCCTAATACCCAGTGTGTTTGCTTTTAGATTTTTTTTTTATAAAAAATATTACACTCCAGCTATTTATTTATTTATTCCTTGTTTAACAGAGCCTGGATTTGGATGGTATATTTATTTTCTTACCATTTTATCTTACATGATAAATTAACAATTTATTTTTCACAGCATTATGAACACAGAAAAAAATAAGAAAGCGCCATATAGTGTAATATGCACAAATTAAACACTTACAGAGTCAATGAAATGTCACTCACATAAGTACAGGTCAGGGTTCCGATATCAGAGTCCACTAACAAACAAGCTTGTGGGGAGAATAAACCTGTCTCCGTTCAGGTTACTCATGAAATCCGCAAGGTGAATCTCAGGATGTTCAACCAGGGGAGGGCAATCGCCCCCCTGGGCTGGTCATGGGTCTGGGCTGGTGGGCCACTGCCTCACTCAATCTCCCACTTGTAAATGGAGCTAAACTAGTGATACCACAGAGCTTACATTTGAAATTAATCTAAATACAAATTATAACGCAGAGCTACAATCCAAATAGAGCTACACTAGCAGTATAGCCCATTTCCCTTGTAAGCCCTATGGCATCAATAGTGTAGCTTTACTTAAATTGTAAGCACTGTAATATCACTAATGTAGCTCCATTTCAACTGTAAGCTCTGTGGTATCACTTGTCTTACTTCACAACATTAAGGACAATTTTAAAATTAACTAAACAGGGGTGGGCTGGGACAGTGGGCTTGGCCGATAGTAGAAATGGGCCAATTGTTTGTATTTGCCCTCTGGGCTGTATGTTGCCAGGCCTCCTCTGTGTTCAACAGACATCAGGCAGGGATATTCAGTTGTAGTAAATGTATTAATAAAACAAAGAGACTATAACATGCTAACGTGTTTAGCGGCGTAAACGCTGCTTTCTCAAAGCTTAACAAGCCAAAATATATTAAAATGTACAAAAGAATCTGTGATTCACCTTGTGGATTTCATGAGTAACCTGAATGGAGACAGGTTTATTCTCTCCGCAAGCTTGATTGACTCGGAAACCTGACCTGTACTTACGTGAGAGACATTTCATGGACTCTATAAGTGTTTATTTTGTGCATATTACACTATATGGCACTTTCTTCTTTTTTTCTTGGTTCCTAATGATTTTATGCCGCTGAGGGAGAGCGTGTTTTGAGAGTTGCCTAAGACATCCACTGTTCCTGGAGACAGTTTAAATCAACCAGACGCCTGTACTTAGTCTCGGTATATACCGTTTCTGACACATACTAAATTGTGAGTGTGCACCTTAGGGTGTACGGTGGTGGACAATTGTGCCTTATTGATACACACAGGGGCACCATGTTGTTTTTTCTCCCCCTCTCTTGTTCCTAGTATTTATCACAGCAGTCTGTTTTACTTTATGTATTATTTGAGATTTCTGTTTTCTATTTTGATGTTGCACTCAAAACATTAGATATGTTTCATGTGACTTTTGCTTCTTCAGAGATGGCTTCTCATAAATATATTTTTTACCAGTTTTTCTATGTGATTTTAGTTGATCTGTCTAGATGTGTCACATTTCCAAAACATTATATAATAAAATTTCCAAAGTGCTTATTGTGCTTTCTTCATGGTTGCAATAATTCACCTTGGTTTTGCCTCAGGGCACATATCCCCAGTGCATTACCATTCTCGCTGCATGTCAGATCACATTCAACATATTTCTCAATATTCTCGACTGTATTACCTGTTTTATGCACCAGCTGACTTCCAGTCATTTTTTACTGGAATTTTTAAGTGTACTGACGTCAGTTATTAATAAATAGCAAGTGTCATCTTTGTATAAACTATATGGCAAATTACATGCTATTAGTTTCTTTCAATAGTTTTGAAGACGATTTCATAAACTTCAATTCTCAGCCCATCATTTCACATCACTAACAGAACATGCTTAGTAAAATAGGATTTTATTGAACATACAGTTAAATCCTTTTTCTTACTCCATGTGAAACATAGGAATCATGGGGTAAAAGCCCCTCCTCCTGGAGGAAACAGCAATTTTAAAACAAGGTCTCTGAAGCAGAGAATCCCTCCTTCTCTACACTTTACGCCACCTACTACATTCAGTTTTACTGCATAGCAAAGTCAAGATAAAGCAGAAGTGACAGTAAAGAAGGATATCCCTTTAACACAGAACCCAAGATTACCCCTCTACTCAGAGACTCAAAACACAAGTTTTTTTCTCCAGGTAAGTGTCTTGTTTTTCACATGGACTAAGAGAAAATGATTTAGTGGTAAGTTCAGTAAAATCTATTTTCTCTGTTGTCCAGTGTGGAACACAGAACCATGGGGATTATACCAATGTTATACAAAAGATTCCTGGTAGGGAAAAAGAGAAAAAAATTCCACTGGAGACTAGTTAGCACAGCACCAACTCATACATGAGCCTCAAGTGACAAAGGACACTGAACTAACACACTAAACAACAGTAGATGAACAGAAAACCAACATGGTTCAGATCTCCAAAGACAAATAAATAAACCCTTATAGCACCACAGCCTGAAGGACCTTCTGACCAAAGCTTCCTTCAGCAGAGGCCTGGACATTCACACAATAGGGTTTGACAAAAGTGTGCAGAGATGACCTTGTTGTTGTCTTATGCAGCTGTTTAGCAGTGGCCTGATTCTTATAGGCCCAAGATGCTCCCACCAATCAGATGGAATTGAGTGGTGACTTGAAAGGGAACAGGTGTCTTCCTGAGGATGTATGTCTAGCGGATCCAGGAAGTAATAGTAAACTTAGACATAGCCTGACCTGCACATTGGCCCTCAGTGATGTCGAAGAGTTAATCAGATATCTAAAATGGCTGTGTGTAATGAACATAGAACTTCAAACAATATACAACAAGCAACAGATGAAGTTACTGCTCCTGCGTATTAGGAGCCAGACATAAAGAAGGAAGGACAATTTCCTGGGATGGTCATCGCATCCACCTCAAAGTCCAGAGGGTCGCACGACCTGGCACAGAACACAAGAATCTTGAGGTTCATGCAAGAGGCCATAAGATTCACAGTTGGTAACCTCCAAAGCTGAACAGTCATGTTGAACATACTCTGACTGAGGTCCCTGGTTTTTAAGACTGTCACTATGTTTTCTACAACTGGAATGTGAACTACGGAGAGGGCTGGCTCATGGTCTGTGGCCCACTGGAAGATCTTTTGAACCTTGGCTTAGGCTGACATACTTCCAGTTCCTCCTTGGCAGTTGATTTAAGCGAGTGCCATTGCTTTGTCTCACTGAATCATCACTGGAGACATTGACACGGGATGAGACCATTAGTGTAGCACTACTGTAAGTGGATCACATGAAACACCAGCACATTGATAGCTAGGAGGGTCTCCTTCCTGGTTCAAAGACATAAAACCAGAATAAATTAACAGTAGGCACTCCCAGTATATATGTGGACCAGCTAACGGCTTAGAGGACATTTACACTGCTACCCTGGTACAGTAATCTGGCACTTGAGATGAAGAAGAAAGGCTGCTCTTCTAAAGACACATATAACAGAAAAAAATAACAATAAGGCACCTATAGTGTTTATTATCCAATGTAGATAATGAAGAGAAATTCAAATTTGCACTTATGGAGGTGGATGGAGGGCACATATGTGCTGCCTCACAACAGAAAGGAGTACAGAGATAATCATCCCATCTCTGTTTGGATATTCACAGTCTGTAAATCCTTTTTAGTATATTTAATGTTAGTAAACAGGTTAAAAGCAATTGATATCACACTACATTTTTGCAGCTCTCAGCGCTGCTTTTTGTTCACTACACAGTTGATAGAGCAGTGCTGAGAGCTGTGAAACAGGTAGTGTGATTTTAATTGCTTTTAATGAGTTTACTAACATATTGAACATATTTTTGATACACTGGAGAAACAGCTTATTTTACTGAAAAGGATTTAGACCATTAATACTCAAACAGAGATGCGCTGATTAACTCTGTACACTTGTCTGAGGCAGCACACATGTGCACTCCAACCTCGTCCATATGTAAGTGCAAATTTTTTTTTTTTTTTCATAATCTATGTTGTATAATAGGCACTATTGGAGCTTTCTAATCCCTGGGCCATCAAGGGCCTATAGTAGCACTCCAGCTCAACAGGCTAATCTCTGTGGTTACCACAATCCATTCCAGGATAACAAACAGATGCTCCAGTGTCCAGAGAGACAGAGACATAACAAGAGATAGTTGAGATTGGTGTCTGGACCAACTCCTCACAATGTCCAATTGCTATTCTCTTGTGAGAATTTGTACAACAGGAACTCCTTCTAAGGCCAAGATTAGGTAACCCAGCACTTTCATGTACTCACTCACAATCAACTATGGCCAGGATACAGCCTGAGACATCTGAAGGGAGAATGACTGAATCTTGCTGTCTGAAAGCAATATCCTCATTTGGAGGGTATCAGTTCTCCTGCCTAGGAAATGAGGGACCCGGGAAGGAACCACAGAAGATTTTTGAAGTTGAGCACCTAACTGTGCTGTTCCAGAATAGAGCTGCACTCCTGAAGTTGAGCGTGCAGAACCAGTAAAAGGTTGTCTAGATAAGGGATCATGGAGATTGCTTAAGCATAGATGTGAGCTGCAAGGCAGACATGATCTTGATGAAGACTCTAGAAGCAGACACTAGACCAAATGGGAGGACAGTGAACTGAAAATAACTGCCCTGAAAAACAAAGCACAGGAAATGCTTATCATACACGTGGATCTTAATAGTCAGTAAAGGGTCCTGAGGGATAAGGAGGCAAGAAACTTCCCCAGACACATAGCAACTATGAGATGCAAAGACTCCATTTTGAACAGAGGAGCCATCACAAAATAGTTGAGGCACTTTAAGTCCAGTATGGGACAGCTGTCACTGTCTTATTTGGAAACAACAAAAGATTTGATTAGAACCAGTGAAGCACTCCTGTAGAGAATCAGAGGCTAACACGTGCTTTTCTAGCAGGGAGGAGACTGCATCTAAGAATAGAGGTCTACGCTCTGGATCCCTAGGAATTCTGGGCAATAAAAAAATGTGCTGAGGACGGGACTTGAAGTCTATTCGGTACCCTTCCAAGGTGATCTTCAAAACCCACTGATCCATAACTGAAACAAACCATGCCTTTTGGAAAAAATGGAGGTGACCCCTCTATGGGCAGAGATGGACCAGGATATCACGGTGCCCGTGCTCCCTTTGCGACATTCTGTCAGTCTACACTGTGCTTTACTCCTATTGGCTATTCTGTGCTTGTCCCGCCCAGTATGGCCTTTATATACTGGGTTCTGGTGCCCCTCCGGTGCCCTTTCATGGTGTTCCTGTACCAGTGCTTGTTCCTGCTCTCAGTATTCCCAGTGTACCGACCCGGCCTGTCTGACTACTCTGCATCTCGTCTCCTGCCTGTGAACCAGCCCGGACTGCCTGACCATTCTTCTGCGCCTGCTCCTGTGTACAGACCCGGCTTGGCTGACATTCCTGCTCCATGTACCGACCCGGCTTGGCTGACGTTCCTGCTCCGTGTACTAACCCGGCTTGGTTGACGTTCCTGCTCTGGCTGCCTCTGTGTCGCCTTGGTGACATTCCTATCAGTTAGGCATCTGTGACGCTTCCGGTTGGTTGCGACCTCAGGGCGAGTTGCTCAGTTGCCCAGTCCGTTCCTGTCATGGCAGTGCTCAGTTGTGAAGTGGCCTTGTCTCCGTTACTGCTCCTGCAGAGTGCAAGTGGTCTAGTCTCCGGTACTGCTACGGCAGTGTGCAAATGGCCTTGTCTCCGTTTCTGCTCCTGCAGAGTGCAAGTGGTCTAGTCTCCGTTACTGCCACGGCAGTGTCCAAGTGGCCTCGTCTCCGTTACTGCTACGGCTGTGTGCAAGTTGCCTTGTCTCTGTTACTGCTACGGCAGTGTTATATGTTGCTCAGTCTCTGATACTACTCTGGCAGTTCACGTTTGTCTGCTAACCTATTACTAGGCGTTACTTATACTTAAGTTCTCTATCTTGAGTGAGCTCCATCACAGACCTCGCTTCACATGGGACTGTTTACACTCGCTGAAGACCATTAACCCATGCAGTACCGATACCCTGGGAATCCTTCGTATTCCGCCTGACTTGTGTCAGTATATTCTGTAATGGACTCTATGGTTATACTGGACCTGTGTAGGCATATGTATATGTAACCTGTCTTGTGTCTGTATTATTCTGCTTAAATACTACAGGACCTGTGAGGATTATTATATTACTGTGTTTTCAATAAAACTGTGTTTTATCCTAAATCACTGTGTCTGTGTGTCAAACAAACCATTACACAGGATCCCTCGAGTCATGCGAAGGTGAACTTGTCAGCCTTAGGCTTCTGTCCACCTTCTTTGCCTGCCTAACCCTGTTCAGATTCTGGGGGGAGGATGCACCTTAAAACCTTGAGGGGGTTGAACCTAGGATGCACAACAAAACTGACGTGAGTAATGAAAGCCACATGTCTTCTTAAGAAAGAAAGCCTATTAGGAGGCACTTGAGGCAGTAATGTACTCTTCCATCTAGTAGCATGACTGATGACCTTCTACACGGTGCCTGTGATTCGTGCTGTTCTCTGCCTGTCACTTGCTGAGTTTCATGATTGGCTGGCTGTTTTTAGCCCTCCTCACACAGCCTTTTTAAACCCAGGTTGAGCACTTCCAGGTTGCCCTTTCGTGGTGTTTCTGACTCCACTCTGCCTGACCTGCTTGTCAGGTCTCTGGGCCTGTTCTAAGTGTTCCTGTATGCTACGTTTCGGTGTTCCAGTGTTCCAGTGTTCCTGTACGTTAACGTTCCGGTGTTACAGTGTTCCTGAGTGCCTGAATTCCGGTGTTCCTGTGTTCCAGCACCTCGCGGGTTAATCTTGACGAGTTCCTGAGGTTCCTGCTCCAGCTATTGCCTCGGCGACATTGTTCTCCTCGCTATTGTAAATACCTTATTGGTTCCAGCGTGTAGACGCTGGTTTACTCCCCTTTCCTGGTTGCGATACACATTGTTGGTTCCAGGTGCGGACACTGCTTTGCTCCACTAAACCTGGTTGCGATACACATTGTCAGTTCCAGCGTGCAGGCGCTGGTTTACTCCACTAAACCTGGTTGTGATACACATTGTCAGTTCCAGCGTGCGGATGCTGGTTTGCTCCACTAAACCTGGTTGCGATACACATTGTCGGTTCCAGCGTGCGGACGCTGGTTTGCTCCACTAAACCTGGTTGCGATACACATTGTCGGTTCCAGCGTGCGGACGCTGATTGCTCCACAAAACCTGGTTGCGATACACATTGTCGGTTCCAGCGTGCGGACGCTGATTGCTCCACTAAACCTGGTTGCGATACACATTGTCGGTTCCAGCGTGCGGACGCTGGTTTGCTCCACTAAACCTGGTTGCGATATACATTGTCGGTTCCAGCGTGCGGACGCTGGTTTGCTCCACTAAACCTGGTTGCGATACACATTGTCGGTTCCAGCGTGCGGACGCTGGTTTGCTCCACAAAACCTCGTTACTGTACACCTTGTTGGTTCCAGCGTGCGGACGCTGGTTTACTCCACTATATCTGGTTGCGACATACATTGTTGGTTCCAGCGTGCAGACGCTGGTTTTCTCCACTAGAACTGGTTGCGAGATACATTGTTGGTTCCAGCGTGCGGACGCTGGTTTGCTCCTGATATATCCTGTACTGTGGTCAGTCGCTGTCCACTCCTTTGCAGTTGTCTGATTATCCCTGGCTATAGACTTCTGCTGAGTAGACCCTATACCTATTCTCTCTGCTGTCCTGGTCACCTGACAGCTGGTCTACTCGCTCAGGCTGCCCTGCCCGGTATTGGTGAGTTACTATCCTGTAGGTTGCCTCACCCGGTATTGGCAGGGCCGGTAGAGCCTACTACAGTACTCCTTTGGGCTGCCCTGCCCGGTATTGGTAAGGCCGGTAGAACCTTGTAATTCACCATCTTAAAGGTTGCCTTACCCGGTATTGGCAGGGCTGGTAGAGCCTACATTCAGCATTCCATTGGGCTGCCTTGCCCGGTATTGGTAAGGCCGGTAGAACCGGTATATGTCATCTCACGGTTGCCTTACCCGGTATAGGCAAGGCCGGTAGAGCCTGTCATTTATACTGTCACTTGGGTTGCCTTGCCCGGTATTTAGGCAAGGCCGGTAGAACCTATTGTATGTTCTATTACTGTTGTATTGTTATGTATGTTTACCCTACGGGGACTGCCTTTAACTTTTAATAAAGTTAAGTATTTTACCAAACCTTAAGTCTGAGAGTCTTCAAAACCGTGACAGTACGAAAGGGCCATGACCTCAGACACTAAGAGTGACAGTAATGCACAGAATATCCATTGGAGGATGGATATGCACGAGCAACGTTTGGATCAGCTAGCAGTTGCTATCCAAACTATTCTTGAACGCACGGTACTTGCGGATAAGTCCGGTGCTAACCCGGTGGTCCCGCCAACTTCGACACCGGAGAATGAGTCTAAGCCCTCAGGGGCCGCAGTTAAAGGGTTAATGTCTTCTGCACCCTTGCCGCTGAGATATGACGGTGACCCTCAATTATGCAGAGGGTTTATCAATCAACTTGAAATATTTATGGAATTGACGGCACACGCATTTCCTAGTGATCGCAGCAAGGTTGGGTTCATGATATCCTTACTGACCAACCCACTTTGGGAAAACGCTAAACCTTACACAAAGAATTTCTGTGATTTTGTGCAGTCTTTTCGGAGAGTATTTGAGCCTCCTGGTAGAACTACCTCTGCTGCTAAACGTCTCATGGAGATACAACAGGGCAGGCGCACGGTTGGCGATTATGCCATTGAATTCCGCACCTTGGCAGCAGTGGTAGGATGGAATAACGAGGCCCTGTTGGCAGCCTTTGCTCAAGGATTGAGTGACCAGATTAAAGATGAGATCGCAGCAAAAGATTTACCTACTGACCTAGATGAATATATTGAATACGTGATTCTAATCGACTCCAGAATACGTGAAAGATTAACCGCCAGAGAGCGACGAGTACGGTTAAAAAATAATGGGTCCAGTAGCATATTTTGCCCACCCACCCAACCTAGTGAAACTATTCAGGAACCAAGTGAACCTATGCAGGTGGGTTTCACTAGGTTAACTAAGGAGCAGAGAAGGTATCACAGGACACAAGGTTTATGTCTGTATTGCGGTAAAAATGTTCACCTGTTAAGATCTTGTCTGGTACGTCTGGGAAACGAACACACCTAGGGTACCTTGGGGACAGGCCCTAGGTGGTGTCCAATCGTCCCCATTGTTGGGCACACTTAACCCCACCATACAGGTGGTATTGTCATGGGCACAACGCTCAGTAGAGGTTTTGGCCTTGGTTGATTGTGGTGCAGCTGGGTATTTTATGGACAATACCTTTGCTGAATTGCATGGGGTACCACGGATTCAGAGAGAAACCCCTCTTGCTATTGAAGCAATTGATGGCAGACCTTTGGAACCCGCCCAAGTCACTTTTGAAACAATGCCCTTGTCCATGACTACTGGGGCTCTTCACAAGGAAAAGCAGCAGTTCCAATTGATTAATTCTCCTCACCATGCCGTGATTCTGGGCTTTCCTTGGTTACAGTTTCACAACCCACAATTTGATTGGCAGAAATGTGAGATTGCTGCTTGGTCTCAGTTCTGTATGGATAATTGCGTTATCCACCCTTTTAAGCTCTTGTGCACCTCCCCTTCGCTACCGGATGTCTACCGGCAGTTTAGCGACGTTTTCAGTAAGGGAGAGGCTGGCGCCCTGCCTCAGCACAGACCATACGATTGTCGCATAGAACTGAGTCCTGGAGCAGTACCACCGAGGGGACGCACTTATTCATTGTCTTGTGAGGAGAACCAAGCTATGGAGGAATACATAGCAGATGCCCTCAGTAGAGGGATCATAAGGAAATCTACCTCTCCGGCCGGTGCCAGGTTCTTTTTTGTTAAGAAAAAAAGTGGCGAACTGCGACCATGCATAGACTATCATGGGCTGAATAAGCTGATGGCAAAGAATGCCTACCCAATACCACTCATCACCGAGCTGTTTGATAGACTTAAGGGGTCCTTGATTTTCACCAAATTGGACCTAAGGGCAGCCTACAATTTGATACGTATCAGAGCCGGTGATGAGTGGAAAACTGCCTTCAATACGAGTTCTGGGCACTATGAATACCTAGTCATGCCATTTGGTCTATGTAATGCTCCTGCAGTATTTCAAGAACTGATCAATGACGTTCTTAGAGATATGTTACAATCTAGTCTATCTTGACGACATACTTATCCACTCCAAAGACCTGTCACAACACATCAAGGATGTGTCTGAAGTCTTGCTGCGCTTACGAAAAAATAAATTATTCTGTAAATTGGAGAAATGCGAGTTCCACAAAACCAGTGTACCTTTTCTGGGGTTTATAATTGGCAAAGACGGCATTGCCATGGATAAAGAGAAATTGATGGCAATCTTACAATGGCCTAAACCCAACAGCCTCAAAGCCATCCAACGATTTCTGGGCTTCGCCAATTATTACAGGAAGTTTATTAAAAACTTCTCCTCTATTGTGAAACCTCTGTCTGACCTCATGCATAAGGGCGCTAACCCATCCCTCTGGCCGGTGGCTGCTGAAGAGGCCTTTGAGAAGTTGAAAGTAGCCTTTGCTGAAGCGCCTGTGTTGTCCCACCCTAATCCAATACTTCCTTTTACTTTGGAAGTTGATGCCTCAGATATTGGGGTCGGGGCGGTGCTCTCTCAGCGACAGGTTAAAGGCGGTACACTCAGACCCTGTGGATTCTTCTCAATAAAGTTGACTAGTGCTCAAAGTCATTACGAGATTGGTGATCGAGAATTACTGGCCATTATCCTCGCTCTCAAAGAACGGCGTCATTTACTTGAAGGCACAAAAAACCCCGTTTTGATTCTAACTGATCACAAGAATCTGACGTATCTTTCTGAGGCCAAGAGACTGTCTTCTCGCCAGGCCAGATGGACACTGTTTCTATCCCGATTCAATTACATTGTATCATACTTGCCGGGATCAAAGAATGTTAGGGCTGATGCTCTGTCTAGACAATTTGAAGCAGAGGTTGACAGAGAAGAGGCACCAGCACCTATCATTCAACCTGATCGAATATTGGCTACCATACGTACTAGTATTACTTCACCACTAGGGGAAGAGATTTTGGCATCCCAAGCCTCTGCTCCTCATGAGACTCCAGTGGGCAAATGTTTTGTCGCTGAGCCATTCCGTACTCGATTACTTGAAACCTACCAATCCTCTAAGGCTGCGGGACATATTGGTAGGGATCAATTGTTCTGGTCTCTCTCTCAGCTATTTTGGTGGCCTTCTATGAGAGCAGATTGTGCCAATTTTACGAATGCCTGTGCCACCTGTGCCCGTGCCAAAACCCCTAGACATCTCCCTGTGGGCTTGCTTCAGCCGGTGCCTAATGGTGAACGTCCTTGGTCTCACGTCTCTATCGACTTTATGGGAGAATTGCCCAGGTCTAGAATGTACTCCTTCATATTGATGGTGGTAGACAGATTTTCTAAAATGGCAATGGTATTCGCTCGAGAAGTGTTTCGGTTACATGGAGTACCCAGGGTGCTGGTGTCTGACAGGGGGAGCCAGTTTTTGTCCAGATTCTGGAGGGCATTTTGCGAACAGATGGGCATACAGCTATCATTTTCCTCTGCATATCATGCCCAGACTAACGGGGCCGCTGAGAGGGCCAGTGAAGGATTGGAACAGTTTCTGCGATGTTTTGTGACTGACCATCATGATAATTGGGCCAACTTGTTGCCTTGGGCAGAGTTCGCCAGGAACTGCGCAGTTAATTCTTCCTCCGGGAGATCTCCATTTCTGATCAATTATGGGTTCCAACCCTGTCTGCTCCCGGATTCCTTTCAGACACAGCAGATTCCAGCTCTGTATGAGCATATAGAGCAACTCCGTTCCACATGGGCACAAGTTCAGAGGGCATTGGGCCAGTCTTTTCAGCAACATCAGCGTCATGCCAATCGCAGAAGGCTTCCAGCGGTTTCCTTCCAAGTCGGGGACAGAGTATGGCTGTCCTCCAAGAATCTAAAGCTCAAGGTCCCATCTAATAAACTGGCACCTCGGTTCATTGGTCCGTACAAGATCATTCGCAAAATTAACCCTGTGTCTTATGCCTTGGAATTACCTGCTTCTATGCGCATTCATAATGTATTCCATGTGTCTCTCCTTAAACCTCTGGTGTGTAACCGTTATACTGCCACACCTGTGATGCCAGGTTCTGTTGAAGTCGAGGGGCAGGAGGAGTATGAAGTACAAAATATTATTGATTCCCGTAGACGTAGAGGAGGGGTACAGTATCTGGTGCATTGGAAAGGTTATGGTCCTGAGGATCGTTCCTGGGTAGACAGTAAGGACCTTCATGCACCCAAGTTACTACGAATTTTTCATGACAAATACCCTCAGAAGCCTAGACCTTACTCTAGGAGAGGGGGTCTTTGAAAGGGGGGTACTATCACGGTGCCCGTGATTTGTGCTGTTCTCTGCCTGTCACTTGCTGAGTTTCATGATTGGCTGGCTGTTTTTAGCCCTCCTCACACAGCCTTTTTAAACCCAGGTTGAGCACTTCCAGGTTGCCCTTTCGTGGTGTTTCTGACTCCACTCTGCCTGACCTGCTTGTCAGGTCTCTGGGCCTGTTCTAAGTGTTCCTGTATGCTACGTTCTGGTGTTCCAGTGTTCCAGTGTTCCTGTACGTTAACGTTCCGGTGTTACAGTGTTACAGTGTTCCTGAGTGCCTGAATTCCGGTGTTCCTGTGTTCCAGCACCTCGCGGGTTAATCTTGACGAGTTCCTGAGGTTCCTGCTCCAGCTATTGCCTCGGCGACATTGTTCTCCTCGCTATTGTAAATACCTTATTGGTTCCAGCGTGTAGACGCTGGTTTACTCCCCTTTCCTGGTTGCGATACACATTGTTGGTTCCAGCGTGCGGACGCTGGTTTGCTCCACTAAACCTGGTTGCGATACACATTGTCAGTTCCAGCGTGCAGGCGCTGGTTTACTCCACTAAACCTGGTTGTGATACACATTGTCGGTTCCAGCGTGCGGATGCTGGTTTGCTCCACTAAACCTGGTTGCGATACACATTGTCGGTTCCAGCGTGCGGACGCTGGTTTGCTCCACTAAACCTGGTTGCGATACACATTGTCGGTTCCAGCGTGCGGACGCTGGTTTGCTCCACAACTTGCTCCACTAAACCTGGTTGTGATACACATTGTCCGTTCCAGCGTGCGGACGCTGGTTTGCTCCACTAAACCTGGTTGCGATACACATTGTTGGTTCCAGCGTGCGGACGCTGGTTCGCTCCACTAAACCTGGTTGTGATATACATTGTCGGTTCCAGCGTGCAGGCGCTGGTTTACTCCACTAAACCTGGTTGCGATACACATTGTCGGTTCCAGCGTGCGGACGCTGGTTTGCTCCACTAAACCTGGTTGCGATACACATTGTCGGTTCCAGCGTGCGGACGCTGGTTTGCTCCACTAAACCTGGTTGCGATACACATTGTCGGTTCCAGCGTGCGGACGCTGATTGCTCCACAAAACCTGGTTGCGATACACATTGTCGGTTCCAGCGTGCGGACGCTGATTGCTCCACTAAACCTGGTTGCAATACACATTGTCGGTTCCAGCGTGCGGACGCTGGTTTGCTCCACTAAACCTGGTTGCGATATACATTGTCGGTTCCAGCGTGCGGACGCTGGTTTGCTCCACTAAACCTGGTTGCGATACACATTGTTGGTTCCAGCGTGCAGATGCTGGTTTGCTCCTGAAATATCCTGTACTGTGGTCAGTCGCTGTCCACTCCTTTGCAGTTGTCTGATTATCCCTGGCTATAGACTTCTGCTGAGTAGACCCTATTCCTATTCTCTCTGCTGTCCTGGTCACCTGACAGCTGGTCTACTCACTCAGGCTGCCCTGCCCGGTATTGGTGAGGCAGGTAGAATCTTGTACGTTACTATCCTGTAGGTTGCCTCACCCGGTATTGGCAGGGCAGGTTGAGCCTACTACAGTACTCCTTTGGGCTGCCCTGCCCGGTATTGGTAAGGCCGGTAGAACCTTGTAATTCACCATCTTAAAGGTTGCCTTACCCGGTATTGGCAGGGCTGGTAGAGCCTACATTCAGCATTCCATTGGGCTGCCTTGCCCGGTATTGGTAAGGCCGGTAGAACCGGTATATGTCATCTCACGGTTGCCTTACCCGGTATAGGCAAGGCCGGTAGAGCCTGTCATTTATACTGTCACTTGGGTTGCCTTGCCCGGTATTTAGGCAAGGCCGGTAGAACCTATTGTATGTTCTATTACTGTTGTATTGTTATGTATGTTTACCCTACGGGGACTGCCTTTAACTTTTAATAAAGTTAAGTATTTTACCAAACCTTAAGTCTGAGAGTCTTCAAAACCGTGACACCTTCTCTGAGTCAAGGATTTGTGGCTACCAGCTATCCCCAGCCTTGTTCCCTTACCCACTGGTAGTCAAAGAAGAACCCCATGTACACTGTCTGGCTCCCACACTTGTCCCATTGCCCACTGGTAGCCACAGATCCCCCTTTACACTGTCTGTCCCCCCAGCCTTGTTCCCTTGCCTATTGGTAGCCACATATCCCCATTTACACTGTCTGACCCCCTCAGCCTTGTTCCCTTGACTACTGGAAGCCACAGATCCCCATTTAAACTGTTTGCCTCCCCAGCCTTGTTCCTTTGACTACTGGTAGCCAAAGATCCTAATTTACACTGTCTTACCCCCCCAGCCTTGTTCCCTTGCCTACTGGTAGCAAAAAATGCCCATGGACACTGCCTGGGCAAGGGAACAAGGCTGACACCCCAGCCTTGTTCCCTTGCCCAGGCAGTGTCCATGGGCATTTTTTGCTACCAGTAGGCAAGGGAACAAGTCAGTGTATGTGGGGCTAACACACAATAGCGATGTTCCCCATTCTCACCTACAATCCTTATGTTTAACATGCTGTCCCACAATGTTTCCCCATTCTGGCACACATGTTAAAATATACATGATCACTGGGCAGCATCGGGAGGCCTTCTGATGTCCCCACTGGCATTGATCACCTATCCAATAGGATAGTTGATCAATGCAGCGATGAGGAAGGCGATCACTGACTTACCCTACCTCCTCCTCCTCTTCAACCCTGCGTTCTATGAATGTCCAGGTTGAGTAAGAGAATCCTCAAGACCCACCCGCATCATGTGGGCTTGACTAGTATACTGTTGTGTTATGATGCACTATCCCCAGCAGACAATCTCACATGTACAGACACTTTTCTTAGCACACAAAATTTTACATAGAAACACTCAGGACACAATATAGGTCATTCATGTTGTCTCACCCACATAGTGAGATACATATTTATGTCTATTTATCAAGTTGCAAATGTTTAAATATATATATTAAAATGTTTTTGCCTTGCTAATCCTTCTTTATGTACTGAATGTATTGTATAAATGAGCAAGTATAAAGACATGTTGATTAAATATGTCACGTGTATACACTGTCACCATGGGAGTAGGAACCGGGGGGGGACGTTTATTGACATTTTATACTCAACTTCAAATGCTTGCTCCGTTCTAGTTACTGTACCATTCAATCTGTGCCAAGGGAATCAACTAGTACTAACATTCCCAGTAAGTGTGACCAAGGCTGGCTTGGATAGATCTGAGCTTTCTGAATATATATATATAGAAAGTTTGTAACAACGCAGTCATGTGCAGTAGAGACTGCTTGTGAAGAGGCTAATACAGAGCGGGGAGCTCTGAAGGAGCGTCCAGCTCTGTATCAGCTGCAGCACGGGCAGTCTCTACTGAGCATTACTGCACCGCGACCGGCTTGCACTGTATCAGCCGCGGCGTGGGCAGTCGCCACTGTGTATGACTGCCCCAAGACTAGCTGGCAGTGGCACTGTGGCCCGTGTAACTAGTAAATATATATATAAAACGCCAGGGCATATCCGGCTTGCCAATTAATATGCACATCTGAAAGACAAATCACCACATATAAACATTCATGTGGACATGTATCCATATCCCCTTAATGAACTAAAACTATTCAATCACATATGTGAAGCAAATAATAGATTACTTTTGAACAACCTAAAGAGAGCTAAAGCAAAGATCTGATGCGTTTCGCATAAAGATTTTGTCTATTGCTGTAATATACATAGTGGCTTTTTATTCTGTTTTTCTCACTCCCATTCCATTGGGCTCCCAAAGCCCACATTTTCAGGGTGCTTTGCGAGTCCTGTAGTTAACTAAATCTGCTGACTGGCAGATAGCACTCTCAACTGGTTCAGTAAGTACCGAAAGGCAGAGAAGCTGTGATAGATAGCTTCTTTGCCATTCTGTCATTTTGGAAGCCTTTCAGTGCCATATGGATGTGCAGTCCATTAATTATGGCACTGAAAGGATTGGAGAGCAATGCTGTTTGTGGTGCTGACGTCTGAGCGAATACTCTCCACTCCCCCACTGGCAAGTGAGGAAGCAAAGAGGGTGCATGCTGACTTCAGGGTTGTGGAAATGCTGGTGATGTGTAAGGAAGGGCATCCTTTACACATTGCAAACAGTTCTAAAGCCCAGCACGCTAATAAGGAGATTCTCCTCCAGCCCCCTTGCATCACTAATTCTTAGTATATATATGGTGATGTGTATCTTCATCACCAATGAGATGTGCTTGCCACACATTGCCACAGCATCGACCATTAATGCATCTCCCCTCTTGGGATCACAAGAGCTGGACTGAACACTGAAGCATGCCAAAGGTAGGGAAACAGGTAATGTTCAGACTGGACTTGGACACAGACACACACTGTTCACACCTCTCTCTTATCCTAAACCTATGATTACCTTACCTTTAAGCTCATCTTTGCCTCTCTCTCACCCCTAACATTATTTCTCAACTTTCAACCTATCCCTACCTCTCTGTCTCGCCCCCTCTTTTTGTCTCTCTCTCACACACACACACGCACATACTTACCTCTTATGGTTGATCCATTCCTCTCTACCAATAATCCTGTCTTTCTCTCATCTTTCAGTCAATCCCTGCCCCCATCCTTATCTCTCTTACATACCCTTCTGTCACTCTAACCCTATCTCTGAATCACCTTTCAGCCCATCTCTGCCTTACTCTTACCCTAACCTTGCCCTTCTTTCACCTTTCATCCTATTCCTGTTTCTTTCACTCTAACCTGGTCTCTGTCTTGTTCACCTTTTAGACCTCTCTCTCACTATAACCCTGTCTTTAGGGGCTTGATTTAAAGGCAGCCGTTAGGCAAAAAAAAGACTAACGGGTGTGTTAAGGTGCAGTAAGCGATTCAAAGCTCCGTGTTATGTTCAGCTAACGGCAGAGCACAAGTCACAACGGCCAATACATTTACATGCATTGGAACCCGTAGAACAAAATTCCCCAGAGCAATTCAAAGGAGTGCGGGACTGCTAACGGCAGCGAAAAAGATAATTTAACGTCCAAGAGTTAAGACCCAGTTTTGTTAGACGTTACACATCTAACGGACAAAAAAAACCCCGCTACATGGTAAAACAGACGAACTGCTCCCCGCACAAGAATACAAATGGGAAAATTAACCCGTGCAATGCCAAAATAACACAAAAAACATATCCACACACCACAGATCACTGGCACACATAACACAACAACCAAACAACACCACATGGACATGGCCCAACAAAAAAACACCAACACAACATGCCAAGGAACAATGGGGGTTAGCACACAACACGGATACCTGCCAACACAAAACAAGCTCACCTGTGCAACATCACCACACGATCCAGACACAACCTGCACCGTAAAGCTCCACACCCGCAACTGACAGGGACACAGCAACCACAACACAGCACACTTGTAAACACAGACACACCTGCAAACACTTACCTGGACAACAAACACCTTCCCACTCATCACCACTCACCTCATCACCACACCTACACAGCACCCCACCACCTACTTAAACGGACAGCTAACCACACTCACTTGTGGCTTGTTTTCCACTCAGGAGAGATAGAGATAGATAGATAGATAGATAGATAGATAGATAGATAGATAGATAGATAGATAGAGTGAGAGAGAGAGAGCGCAATCAGTATGTTGGGTTACATATTATTGCGAAGACTGTGGAGAAGGCGTGCATGGGAGAGAGCTAGGAAACACCAGCAACCCCCAGGCACACCTGATCAACACTTGGACCACTCGGGGGGAGCATTGCAGTATGCACCAGACAAGGTCTGCGACATTGTCATGGCATGTGCCATCCTTCATAATATCGCGGTCACCACCAGACTCATCGACGATGTACAGCCCCCACCCAGACCTGATGACCCACTGGACATTGTCCAGGGTGAGGAAACCCTAACAGGGATGCAGACAAGACACAGATTGATCAGGGATCACTTCAGCTGTGAGTATAATACATGTATGCACACAGTCCATGCATGCACACCCACCACAACACACATCTTCTGTTTCACCCCACAGGATCAGTGACACAGCCCTGACACTGGATGCAGTATGGACCACCACCATCAACCATTCCATGGAGCAGTCAGATTGGGCCTAGAGATTTCGATTACATCTGACACCCTGTCGTCCATGTTGATACTGCCACCCCAAGGATATCATGCATGTCCCCCTGGAAACCAAGGTACAACACTTTATACATATTCCACAGCTCCCCAGGCACCAACTAAAGTGGTTTTTATAGGATCACACCCATAGCAACCGTGGTACCCCTGTAGTGAGAGAGTCTCATCCAAGCCAATGCATCGGATAACACTCTATCTCATCAGGGGTTAAGGGGACATTTGAGTGAACATGGGACCTGTAGTTTGCCAGAGCTAAAAAGAGCAGCAGAGGGATGGATCTACAGTGGTAGTGTGTTAGACAACATAGAGCTAATTACATGTGGATCACGTCTCCAGGGACACCATTCTGACACACGTGTGTGTGTGTGTGTGTGTGTGTGTGTGTGTGTGTGTAGTGATATGTACCCCAGACAGAAATACACACATCAACAAATATGTCCTGATAGCTACATGATCCAAACATATTTGGACTGTCTCTGACAGGGGTAGACCAAATCTATTGTTGTCAGGAAGCTATCAGGACATATCTGTTGATGTATGTAACCATGTCAGTGGCATATATCCCTAAAGATGGCTAACATCCCCTAGTATATGAACCATGATGGTTCATATACTAGTACACAACACATTCCACAGCAATGGTTCGTGTAGCCCCATGTAAGAAGAAAGATGAAGAGGATCTTGATGTTGTAGCTGTTGCATGATGAACACTTCAAGGGTGATGTTCCAAATCCTGTCCTCTTGTCCACAGGCATCCATAGCACTATCCATCCTTGAACAGAGGAGTTTCCATGTGACTGGACTGAAGTCTGGACAACACTTCCATGAAGCTCACCCCTTGGTGTTTTCCAGTGATTGTGTTGGTGATGCAATGTGTGACCTGATGTTCACAGCAACCTCTACTGGAACATTCACATACAGACACAAATTCATGTGTGTACTACCACCCAGGTATCAGACCTGTACAGTAAGACTCATCACAGAGTAGACAAACCATGTGGACAACACATGAGCAGTTCCCCAGTGTTACTAGAGTATCCCTATTTAGTTCAGATGTATCGTTTGTGTGCTCATACAAGTGTTTCATTCATATAGGCTATATACCCAGAAAACACATGTATGTGTTACTGTAGTTTGAGACACAATAAAAGAGTACCATCACTATTCAGTATGTGTCTGTCTGTATGAATAAATGTTGGATTTGACATCTCTCAATTATGAACCATACACAGGGCTAGAGTATACCTCATACATAGGAAGGCATGACCCACATCACAGGAGTCCACTGGTTGTTTGACCATGAGTGAACATTGTGATGTATTCATGCAATGGGATGATGGCAGTGATACACTAATGGGTGTTGTGGTGATAGCAGGTGATACAGGGGACATCATTACTTCCACAGTGATGTCACGTCCATGGTTTGTGTCTTGCTCAGTATAATCAATGTCCTGAGATTGCTGTAGGTTGACATATCTCAGTACATGGGCTATATCAAAAAAACAGCAAGATCAAGTGGACAAGTGTTATCACTGGTGAAGTGTGTTACAACCTTAGTTGTAACACAACTTAGTACATAACCCAATGCCCAGCCTAAGCTTTTAATGTGTTTGCTACACATTGATATCTTAGGAAAATCATTGGGTTATCCAGTATGTTAGGCTGTGATTCAAACACCTATCGTGCAACTGACTTACTGGAGAACACAATGCTCCCCCTAGGATCCCAATGTGTAGCACACACACTGGGATCCTAGGGTGTACATTGTGTTCACCAGTAAGTCAGCTGCACAATAGGAGTTTGATCCAAAGTCAATAGTGAAGCATGTTACATCTGTCCTGCTTGTTATTTCCCTGCTAAGTCACATAGCTGTTTGTTTGGTTTCCCATTCAAACACAACAATTGATGCAGACGAATGTTAAGTGTTGCACCAGTTGTTGTGATGAGGGGTATGTTCAGAACAATTCTAACACACAACATGGCCATGTAACACTGTTGTGTTATATGGCAACAGGGATGGGTTGCCAGGTGAATTTGGACAATGGTGTGTGTGTGTGTGTGTGTACCCATGTTGTAGCATCCCACAAACATTTCACCCAGACAGAGGTTGTGTTCACTGCATTGTATGGCAATGCATTGGAGACAACCCTGCCACCCAATCCATAACTGAAGACACAGAACATCAGACAGGAATCAAAAGCACAATATTTCTTTATTGAGGGGGCAGTTAACAGGTTGGGCCTTTCATTTTTATTTTTTTTTGGGGGGGGCTTAGACTGGGTGCCAGAGGTGGATGCCCTTGTTGTTTGCCTGGTCACCCTCTGCCCCCTAGGTGTGGCTTCAGGGGTAACACTGGAGGGGGTGGTGGGTGCAGTAGACCCCTCCGTGGAACACAGGTTCTCCCTCTCCATCCTCAGGGTCTCCATGCGGTTGATCTCTCGCAACTCCACAAGTACCTGTGTGAACATGTCCATAATCCCCGTCTGGAGCTGGTGGAGTTGTGTGTTCACCCTGGCCACCTCCGACTCCAGGGTTGGATTCTGGTATCCAATCTGCCTGTGTTCCTCCTGGATTCCCTCCGGCTCCTGGTGCTGTTCACATCTGTGCTCCTGCTCGACCGGAGTAGTCTCCTCTGCAGGGCCATACACTCCGCCTCCATCCCTGTGAGGTGTGCAGTGCTGGAGGTGGATGTGCCCGGTGACCCTGGTGCTGCTGTGTCCTCTGCTGCTGAGAGTGCTGTTTCCTCTGCTACTGAGTGCTGTTTCCTCTGCTGCTGCTGGAAGTGCTGTTTCCTCTGCTGCTGCTGCTGCTGGAAGTGCTGTTTCCTCTGCTGCTGCTGAGAGTGCTGTTTCCTCTGCTGCTGCTGAGTGTACTGTGTCCTCTGCTGCTGCTGAGAGTACTGTGTCCTCTGCTGCTGCTGAGAGTACTGTGTTCTCTGCTGCTGGTGGAAGTGCTGTGTCCTCTGCTGCTGCTGGAAGTGCTGTGGCTGCTGTGACAGCTGTTGGAGTGGCTGGTGCAGATGATGGGCATATGCCCACCACATCAAGTGACTCCTAGATGCCCAATGATGTGTGTGCTGGTGGAGGAGTGAAATTGTCCCTGGGTAGAGGGCGCTGGGGCTCACCAATCAGGCCCAGGTGTGGGTAGTCCAGTGACCACGGGTCATATGTTGGACACTGATAGGTGCTTGGACCCCACCTGGGATCATACCTTGGGGCATGCTGTGGAGACATCCAGGAGGGTGGGTTAATCTGGGATGCATATGGCCCATATTGGGTGGTGGCCACTGTCCCTGGCAGCCATTGCCTCCCTGGCGGTGGTGGTGCTGCTGCTGGAGGGTAGATACATCCACCTCTCCTCCTGTTGCATCCAGCCACTGTACTGGAGAGGTGCAGCTTGGAGGGGTGCAGCCTGTGGTGGTCAGCTTGGAGGGGTGCAGTTTGGGTGGTGCAGCTTGGAGGGGTGCAGCCTGTGGTGGTGCAGCTTGGAGGGGTGCAGTCTGTGGTGGTGCAGAAGGTGGTGGTGCAGCCTGCGTTGGAGGAGATGGGGATGGTGGGTATGGTGACCACTGGCTGGTCCCCTCCTCTGTGTACTCCTCACTGGGGGGGTGATGTAGCCTCCTCCACGGGCTCCCTCTGGGCTTGAGGGCCATAAGCTGTGTGGAGAAATGAGATGTTGTAATTAGTGAACTTAGCCATAGGTTTGAGGAGACAGTTATACTTTGATATCTGGTGAAGAAAAGTATATGTGGTTGGGTTAATCCCCCTGGGTAAACAAGGGTACTCCCACTGCTGAAAGGTGTTGTTTGATACTTGAGTTATTACGGGAAAAGGTTTGCATTTTGAGGTGCAATATCACAGTGGCCCGAAATAGTACAGTGGGGCTGTTGCAACACCCTCCCATGTACATTTCTGGTCCCTGTACCAGAGCTGTCCATATGATAGTGTAGTAACAGCACCACTGTATAATTTCAGGCCACTGGGATATTGCTCCTGACATATCCATGTTTGAGCTGTGATACCTTTTGAATTAACACACCTTTCAGCAGTGGGAATACCATTGTTTTACTTGGGGGGTGAATCCTACAACATTTATTTGTCTTTACAACTTTTAGGGATGGCTATCCCTTCAAGGGGATAGCAAAGGTTAAGTCCACCTTGATGTCATATTGTAGACATTACATCATGATGAAATTACCCATTGCTATCCCATTACAGTTACACACAAGTAGAAATGGTCATATATGTATGTGGATATGTACCCTTCATATGGATACAAAAATATCCTTCCAAGATGTGAAGCCAGAGAGCAGTTCAGCAGGTGTGATTGCCTTACTTGCTATATATGTGCACCCATCCAAAAATACATTGGATTGATATGGTGGATATGAACATACCTCGTATATCCCATCTACGTAGAGTGAGATATACTATGTATGTGTATTTGGATGGTAGCAATGTAGGTTAATTTTTGATGGGTGCACATATCTGGCCAGTAAGGCAATCACATCCAGTGAACTGATCTCTGTGTTCACATCGTGTTGGGAGATATTTTGAAACATTTGAAAGGTACATATCTGACCGTTTTTGTTAGTGTCCATATCTCTTGTGAATAGATCTGCAGTGGGATTCAAGTGTTATTCAACCCTATTTTCTTATTTGATCCTGTACAATGCACAATTTTGGATTACTTGACAGGTGACTCTCTGGTTGTCATGATGATATCCTATGCATTACATTTTGATGCATGGGATACCACCCTGCCAATCACAGATTGATGAATTTGACAAGATCCTGTCCGTGTTGTGTATTCCAGTTGAATCCTGAGGGCAACAATCAAGCCAGTAGTGAGGGATATCTTTGAATAAGGCCTGTTTTACTCTGTGTATGAGCCCATCCATCCTTCTGTGTGAGGCAACCGTACTCAATCCGAGATATCCATCATTCATGGCCTGTTGGTGACCAAGGTACAATGTTTGATATTTGGTTCCCATGTGTATCCTGCAAACAGTGGCTGGTGTACCATCCATCCATAGCATCAGCACCCCTGTGGATCCATGTGGGAATCAGATGTGGGACATGTTATTTCAAGTTAGAGTAAATGATTGCAGCCACCACACCAAGGCCTACTTCATCCACCTTTAATTCTGGGGAATTGTTTGCGGCCTGTGTGTTGCACATACAACCAGTTATTCTCTGGGACACTGTGGTGTGACCTGATCCACCCTTTTTGTGATGATTCAGTAAGCGGTGATGTTGAACTGATGGAGTGAACATGATGCTGACTTCTCCAGTGATCTCCTTTCCCCATTTCCAGTGTTTTCCATGGAGTCTGTACAATAGGACCCTATCAACTTGATTCTTGTTTCTGCATATTCTCCATAGACTAACACTGGTATTGATGAAGTGAGGGTGTGTGAGGGTTACTTTCTCTCCACCATCTGTTTGTCACTGCTTAGTAAATGTCCCCTGTGTAGCATGTGATTGTTGGCCTGTTGACTTGTTTGTTTGGTTAACCCTTTGAGTCCCTGAGGGGTTGCCAAAGCATTGTTGATCGATGCATTGATGATCCCTCTAGCACTCAAGGGGTTAGGTGATGACTTCCCTGTGGGGACATGGCTGACATTGTGTGTGAACAGTGATGATATTTAACAGACGATATTTTGAACAGCACGGTTTGTGTATTGTGTGTGATGAGCACAGAGACAGGAGGGTTGAAGTAGGACTTTGACAGGTTTGCCCCAAGTTGGACCTTGACATTTGTCCTGGTGTTGTGTCCTGTTTTTAACCCTCAGGGTGCTGTGTTGGTGCAGTTGTATAGATGAATGATGGGCATGTGCTGAGGTGTGACTGTGTGTGCAGCTGGTGTTGGTTGATGTAGTGTGTGGTTATGTAGTGTTGCACTTACCGGTAGTGTGGAGGCTCCTCTCATCCCCAGTGTCAGCTTCTCCAACAACCCCCTCGATCAGGGTCGGGGACATGTTCTGCCGCACCATCTCCTCCCACCCGCAGAAGGTGATGGGGACAGGTGGGCCACCTCCGGTGCCTCTGTCTTGCTTGGCCACGTCAGACATCTTGTTCTTGACCACCCTCCGGCAGTCGCCCCATCTCTTCTTCACGGACTCCACTTCCCGCCTGCATGTAGCGACCGCATTCACCCGGCTGCAGATCTGGTTCCAGGCTGCCTGCCTCCTTGCTGACAGGCCAGGGACTTTCGCTGCCGGGTGGGGAACACTCTGTGTCTCCAAGACAGCCTCCACAAGAGCCATGTTCTTCTCCTCGGTGTATTTTGGATCCCTGATCCTGCCCTCTTCAGCTCCGTCATGGGAGGATTCTGAGCCGGAGTGTCCTGCCTGGTCTAACCCTGACTGTGTGGGGTGCTCCCCAGAATCTACCCCTCGTCCCACTGCAGGTACTGTCCCTGTCCTCCGTGTGCCTGCTCTTGTGGGCCAGGTCCTCCTCAGCCCTGTGGATCTCTGTCTCCCATCCCTGCTCTGCTCAGGGATACCCTCCTGACCTTCCTCCTCCTCCACTACTCTCCCCATCCCTCTCTCCTGTCCTCCTCTCCTGGCCATCACTCACCCACTCACACTCAGGCATTCCCACAGACCCTCACAGACACACTCGATCCACTCACTCTCTGTCACACACTTTCACTCACAGATTCACACTATAAAAATAAAATTTAAAATGTGTAAGGTGTTATAAAAAAAAGGACTATGTGTATGTATGTGTATGTGTTTGTGTTTGTATGGGTGTATGTAATATGTGCAAAGGTGTGATATGTGTGGAATTATGTGCAATGCTCGCCAAACTCCAAACTCAAACACTCCTCTACGCTTCAATGTATGCTCCTGTCTCCCTCTCTCTGATTACTATCCTCCGCTCCTGGCTCCTGATATCTAGCTCTCAAGAACTCGATAACAGACAGTGTGTGATAGTTATTTTTGTGTATCTATAGGTGTATTTGAACTCTTTGGATACTTTGGGGCTTTGGGATTGGCTGTGTGTTTGAATTTGTTAAACGACAAAAGAAAACTCCCAGCGCCTACTCACCATAGCCAATCCATACAATAAATGCATTTTAATTTTTAAATGTGAATATAAAGTGTATACATAGATAGCAGCTAGGAATGAGAGGGCTCTCCAGACCCCCTAACTTCAGGCCAAAACCCAAAGTATAAACAAACAGACACAACAACAAACCAGCGCTTCTCCATGTATAGAATAAATAAGTGCCCTGTGTTTAGCATATATAATAATATTTCTAAATAAATAAAATAAGTGAGATATTAGTTTTCACAAATTGGCCAAGTTGTGGGTAAGCTTGCCACCTCGCCAAGGTTTCTCACTGTACGGCAAGTCCTACTCTATACATCTGTAATGCCCTATCAAAATTAAAATAAAACTTAAAATTCCCTGAGGAGATGTTATTATAAACGCGTTGGAGAGCAAGGGACCCTTTAAATGTGCTCTTTTTATTGCTTCTGGGTCCCAGTGTGGTGCAATTAAATTATATTTATTTTATACATGGAGAAGCGCTGGTTTGTTGTTGTGTCTGTTTGAATTTGTTGTTGCATCAATCAGGGTTGCTAGCCAACGGCAGCCGTTATGTTACAAGTTGTTTTGAGCTATGTTATCTGGTGATTAGGCCGCACGTTGTGCATTAACATGAGCGACAATGGGTTTTGTGTTACGCGTTTTGGCTGTGCCTACACTCATATAGTTACATAGTTACATAGTTACATAGTAATTTAGGTTGAAAAAAGACTTGCGTCCATCCAGTTCAACCCTTTTCCTATTCCTGTTTACCATCGCTGACCCAAAAGAAGGCATCTGACTCCAAATGGCAATCAGATTTCTCCCTGGATCAACAAGCCCTAACTAAATATTAATCCCAATACTAACGTGCATAGCCCTCTATATTATGCTCTTTTAAATAAGTATCCAGGCCCCTTTTAAAGGCATCTAATGTATTTGATAGCACCACCTCCTCCGGAAGTGCATTCCATACCTTTATTGTCCTTACTGTAAAGAAACCCTTCCGCTGTTGTAGACTAAATCTCCTTTCCTCAAGTCTAAGCGGGTGGCCCCTTGTCCTGTGTACTGTTCTGTTAATGAACAGGTCTTTTGAAAGCCCTTTATATGGGCCTTGAACATATTTATATAGTGTTATCATATCCCCTCTAAGACGCCGTTTCTCTAGTGTGATAGCTATTCTTGTAGAGTACCTTTTGAATCTGCCGTAATTCATTTATTATTTGCGAGTGATGTGCCTTTTTCACTTAGCAGCTGGTTTAACGTGAACCTTTAAAGGGGAACTACCACCCCGCAGAGACCTAAGCTGTATTGATTCTTCATCTGGCGACTAGCTGCTTAGTAGCGCTAGTCGCCAGAAATATTACCCGGTTCTCAAGATTTTGTCCTTTTCCTGACGGTCACTGGAACAGGAAGCACGGACATCTCGTCCCAGTGACGTCCGTGCGCCTGCGCTGTCAATCCCTTTTGAGCTGGCCGGCTCAAAAGGGATTGACAGCGCAGGCGCACGGACGTCACTGTGAAGAGACGTCCGTGCTTCCTGTTCCAGTGACTGTCCGAAAAAGGCAGAAATCTTGAGAACCGGGTAATATTTCTGGCGACTAGCGCTACTAAGCAGCTAGTCGCCAGATGAAGAATCAATACAGCTTAGGTCTCTGCGGGGTGGTAGTTCCCCTTTAAATCTAGCCCTAGATCACCTTTAAACACATACTTGCCCATCACTCACCCTAACTCTCAGTCTCCTCTCATATTCCCCATACCCACTGGAATATTTGCCCAGCTTGTGCTTGCTCACCTACAGACACACAGATTTTGCCTCCAAGAAAATCTCTGTACTCCCTGTTAAGGCTCCTATGCCCTTGTTCACCAGCATAAGTATAACTTTCCAATTGGAAAATCCTACTTATTTCCTAGCCTGTTTTGCTATCTAGCAGATGCTTGAGTATGCTAGTTGGGAAAATACAAATAAATAACCACTGGGTTTTTACATTGATGATGGAGCATATCAGTGGAGAGCAGAGTACTTATTTTCCAATGCAATTCAATGACCTGGTGAATAATCATAAAAATACATGAACAGGAAGCAAACTGGGATATGTTATTCTGTAAAGATATGCCACTCTTGCTTGGAAATGGAAATACAAACAAAGATGCAGACTTTCATACTGAGAGACACCTTACTTGATTTACCATATGTTCTTCTATTTGGACAGTTATTATCTGAGTTCCCACATAACTTACTAGAATCATAGGTAGGGACTGCCATTTTAGAAAATAAGGTTGTAAGAGATGACACTTTGTCAGATCTACTTGACTATAAATTTGCCATTCGAACTCAGAGGATAGATTAGCCTCACTTAAAGATAAGTGTAATGGCCAGGAGCTTTACTTTCTGCTACTTTTTATAAAATTATATTATACTAAGTGGTTGGGCTCTCTTTCTTCTCATTCTTCTTAGTATCTTTCATCTCATCAGATGGAATTTCTCTGGGATTCCCATTCAGTATAAGATATGGAAGCTCAATGGAGAAGTCATGTACAGTCAAGAGGATGAAAACAGACATCTACATTTGTAAAGCAAAACATGTCAAAGTTATTCACATCACAACAATTCAGCCTGGTTGTATAGATTACGTATCTCAATCATAAGGTTGACTATTTTTTCCATTATATTGTAATACTTTAGAAGTAGTTAGTCATCAGTCAACAAACCACAAAAAAAATCTAAACACTAGAAAACAGAATCTATAAATAGCTTCAGTCAAAATTGTAATTATCTGTGTACTATTCTTGCAGTATTTATGTAACTGGGTGATTAAAAAAAAATGTATATTCTTCTTCCTTCAATATCCCAATATTACCTTGTCTGTGAGTGTAGTAGTGAGCCCCACCCTAAACTACAAGAGGCTGAAAGAGGAGGAGGGTTTCACAACCTCATCCAGAAGCCTAAGGACATTTGTGCGTGTTAACCCCTTAGGGACCCTTGACGTACCAGGACCGTCACGGTCCTTGAACTACTCAAGGACCGATGACGGTCATGGTAGGTCACGTACTTTTTACTTACAGCGCTCTACCGGGAGCGCTGTAAGTAAAAATAGGGCATGAAATAGACCACTCCAAGATCGGAGCGATCTCTTTCAAGCCCCATAGTGACGCGCCGATACACGTGACAGGTCACGTGTACCGGCGCGTCAACGTGCCCCTATGCGGCCGTTATGGGACGGAAATGTCCCATAACCTCCGGTCCTTAAGGGGTTAAACAACATCTAACATTATGCCTCAGAACATCAATATTGTGTCTATACCGCTTAACATAGTTTACATTTAACTGGGACTTTACAGTTCGGGTAAGGGAGAATGATTGGATTGGGTTAGTGTAGCTTGTGTTTTTAGGTTGATACAATTTACATGTAGTTCATTAATGTGATTCTGGGTATATGTAGGGTGTGGAGGTGAGTTAGGATAGGGTAGTTTGGGGGTACAGTTGTTAGGGTTTGAGGAGTGGTTTTGGTTTGGGGTTTTTAATAGGGCTTTGCGTGCAGGTTTTGTTGTTGGGATAGATTTTGTTTTTAATTGTTAGTGTATGGGGTGGTGATATTGGTTGGAATAGATGTTTTTTTTCACTAAGCCGCCATGTTACCAGCTGTTTTAATGAGGCAACATTTTAAAAACAGCATAATTTTAGACTTTCTTTTAATAAACAAAGCAAAATGTTAAACTTTCTTTTAGTAAGGTGATATTTTAAATACACTATTGTGACATATGCTCAATGTTTTGATTTTGAACTAAATGTTATGTAAATGCTCGAGTGGGTACCATCCCAAACAGCAAGCTGGTATGATTTGTTCACTATCTGAAAGCAAGACTATTTTGGCTTTGTTTTTTAAAACTCTTGAGAGGTCCTCTGAAGAGTACAGAGTACGCCAGATCCAGACAAGCTGCACCTCACTGATGAGGCCCATGTTACACCTACCTCGGCATCCTGTCACCTGTGTGAATCTTCCTGTGTTTTCTGCAGATCACATGTGTGCTAATGTTGGAATTTTTTTGCAGTTTGACATCATTTCGACCACACTACGGAGAGTGTTTTTCCTTTATTAGCAGCCTTGCTTTCATTCAGCCTCTTGCCTGTGCTAAGAGCTCATTATCTGGTTTGGGCTGTGTTGTTCCTGAAATGCTGTGTACCAAACCTTGGCATGTCTCTCTGACCATGAACCTGATTTCGACTGCCCTGATCATTGGTCTGTCTCATCAATTATAAACCTTATCTGCCTGTATTGACCTTTGGCTTTGTTGACCTTTCTAGGATTTTCTGATACTCTTGTACACAAGTGAACTGTCTGGCTGTTTGGGCTGAACTGTCTTTATTAGTAGGGACGGCCTGATATGCATGTAGCAGGGTGCCACCAGGATATGTCCCTTTATGAATTCTCTTTTTTAGTTAGCGTTCCAGGAGCTTAGGAGGGTATTCTCATGTAGCCATTTTAATCCTTGCGACATACTTTTAAAAGTAAATCATATAATGGATAGGAAGTCAGGGGGAGCAGTTGAATGTTTCAATAGATTTGGAAGAGGATGGCCAGAAGGGGTGTCCCACTCTGATATTTTATTCAAAAAGTTATAACCATTAAAACAGTCATGATTTGATTAGGCTGTTTCCATCACATTCTAAGGAGAACATTAACCCTTCGAGTGCCATAGAAGTACATAACGCATTGCTTTCCAATGTGTTGCGCATCCCCCTGGCACTCAAAGGGTTAATCTGTGGCGGACTTCTCCCAAAAAATGCAATAGAATAATTTTCTGGACCACAACTGGTGAACTGTAGATGAACTGTGTGGACAAAAGATGGCAATGGCAACATAAAAAAAAAAAAAAAAAACTGTTTAACCCCTTAATGACCCATGATGTACATGTACATCACGGGGTGGATGTCCCTAAAGGACCAAGGACGTACATGTATGTCTTTGAATTCAGGGCTCCCCGCGCAGCTGCATGCCGTTCGGGGCAGAATAAGAAGGAACAAAAAGTGTGTCTAAATAAAGAAAGAAGTTTGGAAGAAGAGGGGAAGGTTAAAAAGGGAAAATACAAGTCGCAGGGCCTTATGTATAAAGGCAAAATGAAGCATTTCTGGGGTTGTAGGCAACATGTAATTTGTGGATATTATTAAAAAAAAGGTGATTATTAAATATGGCTGCAGTGCTTTTTATAGCTTGGATTTTGTAGCATACCATGGGCAACTATTAATGAGTCCATCTCGACACAGCTATTAATTTCTCATTTACTGTAAATAAGCTATTAAATGATTCTTAAAACCCTTCTAGCTACCAAAGCAGTTTGAGCAGCAAACTAATTGCAAAGTGGTGTGCTAATATGACTCTATGCTATAATGAGCATTGCAACCAATTTCTTAGTCAGAATCTTGCCTAACTCCAGTTTACTTACGGTATCCTTTTAAAATGTTGCACGCATAGGAGCGCACAACATGAAGGAGCAATAACCCTGTCGCTGGCTTGAAAAGCACCACATCAGAATCTCACCTGAATCAAAAGGGTGAGATTCTTATGCCGCAGCCTAAAATGTCACCTCCATCCACTGTCCACACTGCCAGCATACCTTAAAGGGACAGTAATACTTTGTTTTATCTTTATTTTATTTTGTAAGCATTAAAAAAACATGAAGAACGATATGTCTTCTCTCTCAAACCTTTATGGTTTGAGAGATATTCACAAGCAAAGTTTCCCCTCTTGCCCCTTTTACCTAGTGTAAGCCATCTCTTCTCATATGTGGAATTCAGTCCATACACCAGACAGATAACAGTAGGGGACAATCTTCTTCTTACGAGAACAATGAAAGCCCTGTCCCCTTGACAAGTTTTTCAGGTTTTTTCCCTTATCTTAATTGAACATTGTCACTCTCTGCAATCTACCTGGTCACCTCCCTTCTGCTCTGGCTGAGCAGTGTTACATCAGTAAAAGGGGCGGGAGGGGGATACTTTGTCATTGAATTACTCTTGAACTACAACTCTAACCAGAGGCGTAACTAGAAGACACCGGGCCCTGGTGCAAAAATTGCCATGGGCCCCCCCTGACCACATTGACCCCCCTCAACCACATTGGCCACCACCACATTGTCCCTTCCACAATGCCCCTCATTCTCCACGTTTCCCCTTCATCTCCACATTGCCCCTTCCACAACGCCCCTCATTCTCCACATTGCCCCTTCAACAATGCCCCCATCACAATGCCCCTTCAACAATGCCCCCATCACAATGCTCCTCATTCTCCACAATGCTCCATCACAATGCCCCTCATTCTCCACAATGCCCCTTCCACATTGCCACTCATTCTCCGCATTGCCCCTTCCACAATGCCCCTCATTCTCCACATTGCCCCTTCCACATTGCCCCTTCAACAATACCCCCATCACAATGTCCCTTCCACATTGCCCCTCATTCTCCACATTGCCCCTTCAACAATGCCCCCATCACAATGCCCCTTCCACATTGCCCCTCATTCTCTTCAATGCCCCTCATTATCCACAATGCCCCTTCCACAATGCCCCACATTCTCCACACTGCCCCTCAATCTCCACATTGCTCCTTCAACAATGCCCCTCATTCTCCACAATGCCCCATACTGACCCCTCCCCTCATACCTCGAGTCCCTGGTGGTCTAGCGGTTTGTGACATCGGCACAGACCTCTCACTGGAACTCCCGAGCTGTTGTTATTAATGCAAAGCGCTGGGAGATTATGTCATCTCCCAGCTCTCTGCATGACTAGAGTGCCAGCCGCCGGGAGACCAGCTGTGCTGCCTTGTTTTATAGGTTGCTGCGGGCGCATGGCGAGTGGGTCGCAGGGGGCGGCTGGGCCCCTGAGAGTGATGGGCCCGGTCGCTGGTGCGACCCCTGCGACCCCTTTTCTTACGCCACTGCTTTTAACAGAATTTAAATAACACTCTCCAAAGTCCAAATACTATGATGATTAATTAGAGCTGCTTTTATTATGAAACATTACTATCCCTTTAAGCTTTAACCTTTTATGTGCCTCTGACCTTTATGCATGGATAATCCATGTCATCTCTGCCCTGCCTGCAATCGCATCCCAACAGCTTCCACCAACAAAGTTTAATGCAATTTGTGACTTTGTTGGTGGAAGCTGCTGGGAAGCGATGGCAGGCAGGGGAGAGATGACATAGGTTATACGTGCACGCAGGTTGGAGGTACACAAAGGATTAAAGCTTAAGGTATGCGGGCAGTGCAGGCAGTGGATATAGGCAACATTTTAGGCTGCAGCATAAGAATCTCGCCTTTTGATTCGAGCAAGATTCTGATGTAGCACTTTTCAAACCGGGACGTCTTATGTTTGAGACCTTTACTTGCACCAAAAAATTTCCTGTCAAAATGGAACTTTCATGCTTACATAAGTTATTGTTGAAGATAGTTTATTTGCCATAGGGGAAGTTGCATTGTACTTTAAGGTACAGACAGGGACGGACAGCGCAGGCGCACAGATCACTCTTCACCAAGATGTCCCATGGATGTTTCATAAGATATTATGATTCCAACACTTAAGAAACTTTATTACGCTATTTGCATTAATAACAAACTATTAATAATTAATTGGCCATAACTTATGTATGCATGAAAGTTCTGCTTTAAGGTCACTTGTGCCAAGGAAAAAGCATCTTAAATACATGACTGTTTTACAGTGATCCTTTCCTTTGCAACTTGTTTTATGTTGTGGCTTGTACCAGTGTGCACTAAATCAATCATACGGTCTAGTGCATACCCTGGGATGCTGAGAGAAGAGTTGAAGGCCACCGTCACTGGGACTACTCTGGGGATTCATACATCATCCCTAATCCCCACTCAATTCCCATTCATATAAATGGTGAATTTAATTTGTTGAATGCTAAAGAGGTCTTAAACACATTGTAAATTCATTGGAAACTTCTTCAGCATTCTAGGGGTTAAAGTTATTGAAATCAATAGAGTGTGTTACTCTGAAATAGTGCACCTGTTTTGCCTCTGAATCTCTCCACTTTGTCTGACTCTCTCTCTCTGTATAATAAATATATATCTATCTATATATATAAAAGAAGACTTTGTGCCTGGCAAAACACACCCAGGGGCGGCAGTAAAAAGGATTACTGCTGCCATTGGGTGATTCTGAGTGTGATTTTTGGCCTGCCCCCACTATCCAGCCCGCCCACCACTATCTAAGGCTGAAAAAAAAAATGGCTGCCACACACTCCTACACCACAGACACATGCACATGCCCTCCCACACACACACTAGCAGACACATACACACATATACACACACGCACGCTGAGGATGATGGGAACAATGTTCAAGCTACAGCTGGAAGGCCATGGTCCAATCTGTATTATGCAGCTTCTTCATTCCCTGTCTTTGAGCCTACACAGCTCTGCTAATTACTACAAGTGAGCTGATTTCTAAACAATCAGCAGGAGGATACTGGCTTGCTGAGAAAGTGGAAACAACGGCAGAGAGGTGATCAGGCAGTGCAGAGCAAGGCTTCAGCTGAGCTGGTAAATGGCAGAGACATGGATGTGACTGTATTTACATATTGCACAAAGAGAGAGAAAGAGAGCAGGTTGTTTGTCAGTCTGTCTGTAAGTAGAGGTGCCAGTTCCTGCAATCATCTCCATGCTGTACATAGCTCACTGTATAGCATGTATGACAAACTATTTATATATGGTCTGGCATTGTATAGTATACAGTCTGTGTATAAGGACTGGCACTATACAGTATAGGAGGGACAGTCCCTGTTTGACACCCAAATCCCTCTGCTCCTCTATTTAGGAGATCACACGGTGTGGTGTATATACAGTAGGCTGACCAGACCTCACCTTTAACCGGGGACACATAGGAAATAAGCATATTTCAGGAGTGCACCAAAATCAAAGCAGCCCTGCAGTATGCATTTTTCATATGTGTCACTGGTTAAAGGTAAGGTCTGGTCAGCCTAATGTACAAGTGTATCAGATTGCTTCACATCAGTAAAACCCACGGTAATGTGGGTATAAACTTCTGTATATATCTGTTAAATTAGTCTGTGTAAAAAATACTTTCATCTTCTTCTAAATCATTCACTTACAGAAAGAGTAACTTAACCATTTCAGTGCCAGAGGAGATGCAATGCATTGCTTACCCCCTGGCACTCAAAGGGTTAAAAATTCTCTACAATGGTCTGGCACTGTATAGCAGTGGTTCTCAATCTGTGCCCTCAGTGGCTATTAACAGGCCAGGATTTTAGAATTTCCTTTTAAGAGCACAGGTGAGTTAATCAATATGACTGAGCCTCTGATCAACACACTTGTGTTCTAGCAGTGAAATTCCTAAGTCCTGGCCTGTTAGTGGCCACTGAGGGCATGGGCTGAGAACCTCTGCTGTATAGTATACAGTCTGCATGTGTCTGTGTATAAGGACTGTCACTATACAGTATAGGAGGGACAGTCCCTGTTTGACACCCAAATCCCTCTGCTCCTCTATTTAGGAGATCACACTGTGTGGTGTATATACCAGTGTATCAGATTGCTCCACATCAATAAAACCCACAGTAATGTGGGAATAAACTTCTGTATATATCTGTTAAATTAGTCTGTGTAAAAAAAATACTTTCATCTTCTTCTAAATCATTCACTTACAGAAAGAGTAACTTAACCATTTCAATGCCAGAGGGGATGCAATGCATTGCTTACCCCCTGGCACTCAAAGGGTTAAAAATTCTCTAAAATACACCACCAGCCACGCCCCCAGTAACACCACCGAAAACACAAGTGTCCCTCTTTGGCCATATGAAATGTTGGGAGGTATGTTACCTACACTGCTCACACTATGTATTTTATGTTCTGATTTGCAGCTGTGTGTCACTGTTTGTGTTGTCAGTGCATGTGTGTGTATATGTGTGTGTTGCATGTGTCTCTGTCTATCACTGTGTGTACCTTTCTGACACGTACACCCTACGCTATAATTCACTATCATAACATTTATTTAAAAAAAAAGAAACATTTCCTGCATAACATGACGGGCAACGCCGTCCCAAACTGCTAGTATATATATAAAATGAAGACTGCTTAACTTCCCCAAAGTCCTCCAGTTCATTTGCCTGTTTAGACATATGAGAAAATTTAAAGGTTACACAAAATCCATTGTATTAAATTTGTGTATGTTTAATATATGTAAGTGTTTTTTCCTTAAATTAGATTTTTTAGTTAAAGAGTAACCGTCACCTTTCCAAATTGTCCCTCAGTGGGATCCTCCATCTTGGGATTTACATGACAATTCCATCTTGTGAATTTTTCCCCCCACCAGTGGAATGGAGAGAGGTGATTTTTCTGGAGTAATTCATTACACAAGTTTTATCAGCAATGTCAGATCAAAGATATGTTGTGACTAGATTCTCCAACAACTAAACCACAATTATCTAAAACTATCTGATTGTAAAAGAAAAACCACAAACTTAAAGCTGGTAGTTGTCTGGTCCGCTTTAAGGCTTTTAGTGCCAGAACGGTTCCCAATGTGTCACTTTGATATTTAAGGGGTTAAAAACAAAAACAAAAAAAAACACACATTAAATGTGGATATTTTCAACTACTAGGCTAGACAGTCATGATTTCGCTTCAGTATCATTTTCAATTGCAACACTCATTTTAAGGGGTATTTCCTAAACAAACTACTTTGAGCATGCTTTCATGTAAATATCTTGTGCACACGGAAGCATTCCAGGGGATTTTGGGTACTGTGATATTAGATTAAATTTAGAACAATCATCAGCAAATGAAAACATCCAATGTAATCTCATATGAATGCCTAGGGTAAATGAAACAAACATCTGATTAAAATATGATCATTGTTTACTTCCTTCCACTAAAGATCACGGACATCCCATTTTAAGTAGTTTGGATTAAAGGGATAGTAATACTTAAAGTGTAAAAAAAAAATATGTTGTAGGGTTTATCCCCCTGAGTAAAACAAGAGTACTCCCACTGCTGAAAGGTGTTTCATTCAAAAGTTGAATTTTTTAGGTGCAATATCACAGTGGCCTGAAATTGTACAGTGGCGCTGTTGCTACACCATCCTATGGAGATTTATGGTCCCAGGACCAGAGCTGTCCATAGAATGGTGTAGCAACAGCGCCACTGTACAATTTCTGGCCACTGTGATATTGCACCTAAAAAATTCAACTTTGAAAAATAATAACTTTTGAATGAAATACCTTTCAGCAGTGGGAGTACTCTTGTTTTACTCAGGGGAATAAACCCTACAACATATTTTTTTTTACATTTTAAGTATTACTATCCCTTTAATGTGGTTAGTCTGACTGATTTACCCAAAAAATTTTGCAGTATTCAGATTCTTTATAACACTTTTGGTCCTATGTGAAAAAAACTGAAGGAAACTGCAATAATTCTATATCAAACTAGGGAAAAAATAAAATGCTAATTGCTTTAGACCTGTAGGGCTTTATTTAAAGGCAGCCGACACCAAAAAAAAACAAAAAAAAAAACAGGTCACAGCATTTTTTTCAAGCACAGTAAGCAATTTAACCCCTTAAGGACCCTTGATGTACCAGGACCGTCAAGGGTAAATGTGCTCCAACGACCCTTGACGGTCCCGGTATGTCAAGGGTTAAACTCTTCCATCGCGGCCGCACTGAGCGATGGAAGAGCGCAGGCTGCTTCTTACTAAGTGTCCTGGTATCGGGACACTTAGTAACAAGCAGTAGAAACATTGTTGCAACATGCGATTCGCTTCAAAAGCGAATCACACGTTGCAAAACCTGAATGACAGGGACAGTATTTGTAAATACTGTCCCTGTCAGATCTCTCTGCCTCGCTCCACCTTGCATACTGCTGAGGTGGAGAGCGACAGAGAGACATAGTGTTACAGTGTTCCTGTAAAAAAAAAAGTAAAAAAAAAGTTTAAATAAAGAAAATTAACCCTTTGATCACTGTTCTGCAGTGATCAATAAGTTTCCCCCATCTGATCACTCTTGGAGTGATCAATTTGCTGCAGATCAGTGTTTTCTGATCTGTGGGACACCCCCCATCCCCCTTGAATTTTTTTAGATTTTTTTTTAATTTTTTTACATTTTTAAAAAAAAATTTTTTTTTTTTTAATAGTAAATATAGTTTAGGTATTTTGGTAGGTAGTTGGGTAGGTTTAGTGTAGACGTGTGTTAGGGAAAGTTTTAGGGATAGATTTAGGTTTGGGGAAAAAAACAAACAAACCCCCCCAAAAAAATAAATAAATATATATATATATATATATATATATATACTAAGCGCAGTTTAGATAGGTAGCTCAATTGGGTTAGGTAGGTTCAGGATATACGTAGCTTAGGGTAAGTTTTAGGGTAAGATTTAGGTTTAGGGATAGCGTAAGAAAAAAAAAAAAAAAAAAAAACCCAAAACCCCCCCCCAAAAAAAATATATAGAATAAGTGCAGTTTAGATAGGTAGTTCACTTGGGTTAGGTAGGTTCAGGATATACGTAGGTTAGGGTAAGTTTTAGGGTTAGATTTAGGTTTAGGGATAGCGTAAGAAAAAAAAGAAAAAAAAAAGTGTTTTTAGATTAGACAAAATGCAGCGCAGGTACAGTGTTGAAGAGGTATATGCATTTTTGGCGTCTGACTCAGAGGCAACAGACACTGCATCAGACTGACGTAATGCAGTTTTCAGAGAGTGAGAGCAGCTCTAGTGACGACGCTGGGCCTTCTGTAAAGAAAAGATGTACTGCCCCAAGAGCTGCCCTGGCAACTGCCCCAGCACCTGCCAAAAGATCTGCCCAAAGGATTTACCCATGATAATTTTTTGGATTTGTTTTTGGGGGAAGACATTTTAGGTGAAATTGTGTCCCAAACCAATTTGTATGCTGCCCAGTATACTGCCGCCAACCCTAAGGGTGAAAAACGCTGTTTGTTTTTTTTTACTTACGTCAAGGTTTACGAGGGATTGGTGGTAAAATGGCTGTGTACAAAATTGGAAAACACACCTAAAATGAAAGCCTGGGGTGTCTACTTTCCAAAAATATATACTTTTGGGGGGAAATCTTAGAGTGGAGCACTGTTACACAGCCCCAAATGAGACATGGCACCAGTAACGCAAGCTGTGAAGATTCAAAGTGTGAACCTGGAAACGCGCATGTTCCAATTTGGCCCCCGTAGCTCCCGCAAACCATGAGAAAGCTATGAATATGGGGTATTGCCGTACTCAGAAGAAGGAGCTGAACACTAATCAATTCAGTTTATAAAATCTTCACCTATTCTGTGCTTGAAATTCACATCAACATTGAAGGCGAAGTGTGAAAAACGCTGTTTTTTTACTTATGTCAAGTTTACGAGAAAGTGGTGGTAAAATGGCTGTGTAAAAAAATTGAAAACACACCTAAACTGAAAGCCTGGGGTGTCTGCTTTCCAAAAATATACACTTTTGGGGGGAAATGTTAAGTTGGAACGCTGATACAAAGCCCCAAATGAGACATGGCACAAGTGACGCAAGATGTGAAAATTCAAAGTGTGAAACTGGAAACACACATGTTCCAATTTGGGCCCCGTAGCTCCCCCAAACCTTGAGAAACTTATGCATATGGGGTATTTCCGTACTCAGAAGAAGGAGCTGAACACTAAACAATGCATTTTTAAAAATCTTCACCTATCATGTGCTTGAAATTCACATCAACATTGAAGTGCAAGTGTGAAAAACGCTGTTTTTTTAACTTACGTCAAGATTTACGAGCGATTGGTGGTAAAATGGCTGCGTAAAAAAACTGAAAACATACATAAAATGAAAGCCTGGGGTGTCTACTTTCCAAAAATATATACTTTTGGGGGGAAATCTTAGAGTGGAGCACTGTTACACAGCCCCAAATGAGACATGGCACCAGTGATGCAAGCTGTGAAAATTCAAAGTGTGAAACTGGAAACGTGCATGTTCCAATTTGGGCCCCGTAGCTCTCCCAAACCTTGAGAAACCTATGCATATGGGGTATTGCCGTACTCAGAAGAAGGAGCTGAACACTAAACAATGCATTTTTAAAAATCTTCACCTATCAGGTGCTTGAAATTCACATCAACATTGAAGTGCAAGTGTGAAAAACGCTGTTTTTTTAACTTACGTCAAGATTTATGAGTGATTGGTGGTAAAATGGCTGTGTAAAATAATTGAAAACATACATAAAATGAAAGCCTGGGGTGTCTCCTTTCCAAAAATATATACTTTTGGGGGGAAATCTTAGAGTGGAGCACTGTTACACAGCCCCAAATGAGACATGGCACCAGTGATGCAAGCTGTGAAAATTCAAAGTGTGAAACTGGAAACGTGCATGTTCCAATTTGGGCCCCGTAGCTCTCCCAAACCTTGAGAAACCTATGCATATGGGGTATTGCCGTACTCAGAAGAAGGAGCTGAACACTAAACAATGCATTTTTAAAAATCTTCACCTATCAGGTGCTTGAAATTCACATCAACATTGAAGTGCAAGTGTGAAAAACGCTGTTTTTTTAACTTACGTCAAGATTTATGAGTGATTGGTGGTAAAATGGCTGCGTAAAATAATTGAAAACATACATAAAATGAAAGCCTGGGGTGTCTCCTTTCCAAAAATATATACTTTTGGGGGGAAATCTTAGAGTGGAGCACTGTTACACAGCCCCAAATGAGACATGGCACCAGTGATGCAAGCTGTGAAAATTCAAAGTGTGAAACTGGAAACGTGCATGTTCCAATTTGGGCCCCGTAGCTCTCCCAAACCTTGAGAAACCTATGCATATGGGGTATTGCCGTACTCAGAAGAAGGAGCTGAACACTAAACAATGCATTTTTAAAAATCTTCACCTATCAGGTGCTTGATATCAACAGTAGTATTGAAATGTAAGTGTGAAAACTGCAAAAAAACAAAATATTACCACAATTTTGACATTTTTTTCTGGAAAAATAGCTGCATGAAAAACTCCAAAATTCTCCTGATTATTTACCTTATGTTGTGTCGTTTTCAGAAACATATACCTTTGTGGGACATTTTTGGTTCTGGCACCGTCAGCTAAGCTATGATGCTCACATGTCAATTGTTGAAAAATCACAAGTTGGAAATAATGGCAGCCATCTTGTAATATTTACCTTGTAAATGTGAGGAAAGGACTAAAATACTAGGCATATGGGGTATTCTTATATTCAGGAGAAGCAAATGAATATATTTAGGGGTATTTTTTTTTCATTAACTAATAGTATGCAAATCCTGACAGAAAAATGTAAGCAAAATGTTGGGTTTTTTTCAATTTTTTTCCTCTTTTTTTCTATTTTAATCAAATTAAACAATGAGGTATTCATATAATTGTGGTATCAAAAGAAAGCCCTACTTGTGCTTAAAAAAACAGTATATAATTTATGTGGGTGCATAAAAGGAATTAAAGAGAAAATATGGTTGAACAAAGAAATAGTAAAAAAAGTCAAAATTGCTCCAGTCCTTAAGTCAAATCTAACTCAGATTTTCCCGGTCCTTAAGGGGTTAAAGATCCTGCCGGCCGCTACATTTAGATACGTTTTGGCCCATCAAAAAATAAAAAAAAGTTGCCATTTAATAGACTGCAATAGCCCTAAATATTTTTTACTAAAGTCCCTTATCGAACCTTTAGAAGGCAAAAAAAACAGTGGATGTATTGATATGGAGCCCTAAGCCCCATATCAATACATCCAAAGTACATACAATATGTACAAAAGTTAGAAGAATTAACCCTATGAGTGGCAGCGGGGTATAATTACCCTGCCAGCATTCATAGGGTTAACCCGACTAAGTAACAAAGCATCATACCATTAAAAGTAACACTTACTATTAATCCTGATGTCCAGCGGAGTCCTCAGCATTCTGGTCATCTTCTGTCCATCTTTCTTCTCTTCTTTCTTTTAATCTACGTTCTTCTCTTCATCCTTCTTTCTTCTAGCTCAGTGCTTTCCAAACTGTGTGTCGTGACACGTTGGTGTGTCGGCTGCAGTGTGTAGGTGTGTCACAGGCAAAGGTGCCGTTTACACAGCGCAAGATTGTCATTCATCCCAAGCACAGGCTACACTGGGAGCTGAAAGAAAACACTATTACTTAATGGTCGCATTTACACAGCACGAGATTGCCTCCGTGTGCTACATACAGCTGGAGCGCCACAAAAGATTTGTAACAGCCGGAGTGCCTCCATGTGCTGTATACATAATATGTATGCAGCACACGGAGGCACTCCAGCTGTTACAAATCTTTTGGCGGTTCAGCTGTTAAAATCTTTTGATATGCCACCTCCTCTATACCTCTGCCCTCTCTTTGGGCTGCCAGGCTAGAGTGTCCCTGTGCGCCGAGGCTGCCTGTCACATGGCTGCTGCTTCTGCTTTTGGTGCCGATGAGACAGGGAAGACGGACAGTACTTCTAAAATCAGTTATGCGCTATCTATTTAATAATGCGACATGAGAATCTTGCGCTTATATGTAGCGCAAATGTTTCTCCAGTGTACTACCGCATACACAGTTTCTCAAAAGCTGGTGCTCCCGAAAATCACAACTCTGTCAAGGCTTTTGCAAAAACGAGTGGATCACTCATATGGATAAAACTTCACTTTTAATAAAACATAAATAAAATCTGACGTTTCAGTCCACCATCAGGACTTTCATCAGGGATAAAAGGGATGAAAGTAAAAAATGGTGGACTGAAATGTCGGATTTTATTTATGTTTTATTAAAAGTGAAGTTTTATTTATATGAGTGCTCAACTCGTTTTTGAAAAAGTCTTATATGTCGCCCTTTTAAAAATCACACGACATGATTAATGCCTTCCGCAGTATGAATGAAAGGTTTTCATGAGATATGTTGTGTCCCCATACGTCATATTACAATTTATGTATGTGTCCGTATCCCTTATAAGGGATTATTAGTTTAACCTCCGGTTTGCTAGCAAAACTGAATTACTGTGTCACGAAATGATGCATGTCTAAAAAGGGTGTCACTAACATAAAAAGTTTGGAAAGCTCTGTTCTAGCTGCAAAATACATAATAACATTAATAAAAGTTTGCTAAAATATCGAGGAAAATAATATAGTTTAACCCCTTGAGTGCCAGAGGGGTATGCAATGCATTGCAAAGTGTTGCAGACCTCTCTGGGGCTCAAATGGGTTAAACGATGTTTTAGTGCCCGGTTCAATAGAGATATGCCACCATTACATTATGTCCAAGTTGCAACATTATAATATGTCCCAAAATGCAATAATAAAAGACTTAGCTTAATTGTAGCTGTCTCCGCCACTGTGTGCAGCTGCAAAGGCTGTGGCAGTGGAGACAGTACTGTGTGCCACAGCCACCCCCCCAGTCCTGTCCCTCATGGGCCGATGCCCATTCCACACTAAGAGAATTTGATCAGAGACTGCCTTTATATATGGGCAGTCTCTGTTTAAATTCCCTCACAGCCATTGGCTGAGCTGTGCCAGCCAATCAGTTTAAAGCACAGCCGCTCAAATCTGATTGGCTGGGATGTGTGTAAGCTAGAAGAAAGAAGGATGAAGAGAAGATACAAAAAAGAAGAGAGGAGAATATAGAATGAATACAGGAGGACACAGACAGTGAATGACAGTTAAGTGTAACACATATAAGTTAAAGGGGATCTCTCACCTTATTCAACAGTGATTTCCTATTGTAGTTTAATGTTGGTGAAGCTGTAATCCTTTTGTTTTTTTTCTTTTTAACCAAATAGTTGCTGAGATATAAGCTTTTAAAGATCTCCTAGTGATGTCAGTTGCTCTCAGGCTGTGGGTATAGCCTGACAATCTTGTTAATTTCCCCTCCCCATGTATGGAGGAGGACTGAATATGACATGGAAAGCTCTTGCCCACAATCGCGTGTAGGTCAGTGTTTATGCATAGACGGAGCTCGTTCACGCATTCCTTTATAATGAGTGCCAGTCCACTTGCCTAGTTACAGCTTTACCAACATTAAACTACAATGGGTAGTCACAGTTGAATAAGGTGAGACATCTCCTTTAACGATCTGTTCTTGGCAGTATGTCAGTTAGCTTTTTTACTGTGAAGTTCCCAATATTGCTGCTATTAAGCAGCATTTTGCGAACTTAAAGTACAAAATGGGCATTTGGCCACAAGACTGTTTCTGTGGCCTAAAGTTAATTCTGCTTTTAGCTGGTAGGGCCTTTAAATACCAACTTAGACATTTTAGTTTATTTTTTTATTTTTATTTTATTATTACTCAGTTTGGCCCTACTGGCTATTTTAGCACATCCTTTAAATTGAGCCCTTAATCTCTTGAATGCTAGAGTTGTCTCTATTTTTTAACTCTCTGCTAACCTATTAATTATTATCCTCTTGTATGACAGAATTGTCTCAATACCTTGTGAAGTAAGACGTTAGACTATTAGTCTGGTCCACTAAAAGGTGTAAACAACTACAACCAAGTGGTTCCTATATTTTTTGCTCAGGTGCTACTAATAGGTCAGTGGGTGGATGTTGAGAACTAAGAGAAAGCTCAACAGATTACCTGTTATTCAATTATGTCTTTTTCCAAGATGAAGATACGTTCCATAGAATAACATGAGGATTGTATATGCACATGTTTTCCCCCCCTTAGATTAACATGGAGAAAGCCAGTATTATACCTTGAACTAAGCAATTGATAGAAAGGTAGTTCAAGTTTACTACCACTTAGTGATAATTTAGAACTTTGGAAACACACCATGAAATGTCTACATTATGGCATTTGCTACTAGTGTAATTCCTGCCTCATAGGGTGGCACTGAGTCGGCGGCAGAGACAGAATAAGGTGGCACAGCCCTCCCCTCTTCTACACGGGACAATGTCCGCTCCAGTCTGAGGGAATTTAGGCTGCCCTTATATGAGTAACCTTACTTCTAATTCCCTCACAGTTTAAAGCACAGCTGCTCAAAGCTGATTGGCTGGGAGATGCGTAAGCATATCTCAGCCAATGGCTGAAGTGAATTAGAAGTAAGGCTGCCCATATAAAAGGGCAGCCTCAATTCTAATTCCCTCAGACTGGTGCGGGCATCGGCCCGTGAAGAAGAAGAGGGGAGGGCTACGCCACCTTATTCTGTCTCCGCTGCCACCTCAGTGCCTCCAACAGCGACGGAGACAGCAACGAATTAAGTTGGATTTATAGTTACTTATAGGCAATATAAATACATTGGCATTAAGATATATGGCAAACATTTCCAAACATGTTTATTATTATTATTCTATATGGGCGATTTTTATTTGAAGACTGGCACGCTACTATGTTCTTTAACCCTTTAGACCCCAGAGAGGTATGCAATGCATTGATTTGCAATGCGTTGCGTACCCCTCTGGCACTCAAGGGGTTAACATATCTCTGCTTTTTAACTCAAACTTATTTTTTTCTTTTACAGAAAAAAGAAGATAGGAGAGAAGAAAGAAGACAGAAGATAGAAAAGAAGGACAGATGACCAGGAAGCCAAGGACTCCACTGGACATCAGTATTAATGGTAAGTGTTACTAGTAATGTGATTTTTTTTTTTTAACTTGGTCGGGTTAACCCTATGAATGCCGGTGGGGTAATTATACCCCACTGGCACTCATAGGGTTAATCCTACTAACGTCTGACACATTTTTTATCCTTTGGATGTATTGCTATGAGGCTTAGAGCCCCATATCAATACATCCACTGTGGTCTTTGGTTTTTTAACTTTAAGTGTCTGTGTCGGCTGTTTAAACAGGCGATAAGGGACTCAAGTTAATAAAAAAAAAAAAAAAAATAGGTGTTAACTTTCCTGCGATAACTTGAGTCCCTTATCGCCTGTTCTTGGCTAACTCGGACATTTGAATTGCTATTTACAGCGTTTTCTTCCTTTTCAACGGATGAAAACACCTCTTAACTTTACCTCACGATGGCTCTTGTTTTTGCCGGTATTTTTTCACAGCACAGGCATTTGAATAGCTTACTGTGCTGGAAAAAATGCTGTCGGCAGAAAAAACAGCCGTCTCCAACATTTGGATCGAGCCCTAAATGTGCTGGCATACAGAGTCAAAACAACAAACCTTGTGATTATTGTCCCATTAGTTTTGGTCTGTTAGTATTGGCACTGTTAAAAAGGTGGTGCTTTGTATAAAAATGGGCTTTAATTCCTACACAGCTCATAATTTATGGATGTAAATACCCTCGATTTAAAGGGATAGTAATACTTCGTTTTAACTTTATTTTATTTTGTAGGCATTAAAAAAACATGAAGAATGATATGTCTTATCTCTCAAACCTTTATGGTTTATGAGATATTCACAAGCAAAGTTTCCCCCTCCCGCCCCTTTTACCTAGTGTAAGCAATCTCTTCTCAGATGTGGAATGTAGTCTATAGACCAGACAGATAACAGAAGGGGACACTCTTATTCCTATGAAAACAATGAAATCCCTGCCCCCTTGACAAGCTTTTCAGGTTTTTCCCTTATCTTAATTGAAGATTGTCCCTCTCTGCAGTCTACCTGGACACCTCCCTTCTGCTCTGGCTGAACAGTGTGACATCAGTAAAAGGGGCGGGAGGGGGACACTTTGTTATTGAATTACTCTGGTACTACAACTCTGACAGAAATGAAATAACACTCTCCAAAGTCCAAATACTATGATGATTAATTAGAGCTGCTTTTATTATGAAACATTACTATCCCTTTAAAGCTGAGAGTCCAGTCTGTACTTTATCCTCTTAGTCACTGTTGTATTTCAAATCCAACTTGTGAGATGTAATAAATGTAACTACACTTGATCAACAAAAAAGACCATGTGAGTGCCTCCTCTCTATCTTAAATTATATATATATATATATATATATATATATATATATATATATCAAGGATGGAGGAGTGAGGATGTACAAAATGTGTAGGAAAATGGGGCAGCACTCATGGGAATTGCAAAAATATTTAAAGGCAGCTGTTAGCCAAAATAAGCACTACTGGGTGCATTAAGGTGCATCTAGCAATCCAAAAATCCGCCTGAAGAACGGCAGTCTGATAATCTTTACGGCTGATACACTTACGTGCATTGAGACGCATGGAACAACATTCCCCAGAGCCATTCAAAGGCTTGCGGTACTGTTAATGCTGAAAAAAAGATACACTTAACGGACAAAAGTTAAGAACCACTTTTCTTAGCTGTTAGACACTTTGGGATGGATTCTATTGCAGGTGCTACTTTTATCTCTGCTTTTATCTCCAGGTTTCCCCATAGACTTCAATGGGAACATTTTTGATAAAACGGGTGTTAACATTTATCACCTGCAATAGAATCCAGCCCTTAATGTGCAAAAAAAACACCTGGTAAATAGGAAAACAGAAGAAATGCTTACCGCACAAGCATGTAAACGGAAAAATTAACCTGTGCAATGCCAAAAGAACACAAAAACATGGACAGATACCCCAAATCACTTTCACACGCAACAAGCAACACCACAGGGACAAGGACCCCCCAAAAAACACCAACACAACATGGCACGGAATAATGGGGGTTATCACACAGCACGGACACCTGCAAATGCAAAACAAGCTCACCTGTGCAACATCACCACACGATCCAGACGCAACCTGCACCCCACAACTTCACACCCGCAACTGGCAGGGACACAGCAATCAGAACACACCACATTTTAAAACACAGACACACCTGAAAACACTTACATGGACAACAAACACCTTCCCATTGGTCATCACTCACCTCATCACTACAAATACACAATGCCCTAACAGGCACTTAAAGGGACAGCTCACCACACTCACGTGTGGCTTGTTTTCCACTCAGGGAGAGATAGCGAGAGATAGAGAGAGAACAATAAGTATGTTGGGATACTTATTGATGAGAAGACTGCAGAGAAGGCGTGCAAGGGCGAGAGCTAGGGAACACCAGCAAGCCCCAGGCACACCTGATCAACAGCCTTCACCTGTTGCAAGTGAGGAGTCTCTGGCTCAACAGACACATAGGAGCCCATCCCCACCTGGAGGACAGCACCTGCCTGCAGATGCACAGCTGCAGCAACAGGATGCTCCACGTCAACAGGATGCTCCCCAGCTGTCACAGGGACCCCTGGAGCAGCGTTGGATGTATAGACGACCACCAAGGGCCAGGGTATACCGCCCAAGGGTCACTATCTTTGGAATGACCGATGATGAGGTGATTGATCACTACAGGGCACTTAAGGGGCCCCCCATCTAAAGTATGGTATTAACTCTTCACATCCCATATCATCTGTCTCTCTGCACCCCTGCTAACATCTCAACTCCTGTTTACTGGGTATGATATTAACACTTCACATCCCATATCATCTGTCTCTCTGCACCACTGCTAACATCTTAACTCCTGTTTACTGGGTATGATATTAACACTTCACATCCCATATCATCTGTCTCTCTGCACCACTGCTAACATCTTAACTCCTGTTTACTGGGTATAGTATTAACTTTTCACATCCCACATCTGTTTGTCTGCAACTATTGTTATTGATTTCATTTCTGTTTGATCAACCCTCTCCCCCCTCCATCCTGTGTTCTTACTGAGGTCTGATTTGGTCACTCTTTTCACATGGGTGTGAATTAACTTGCTTATCAGCTTTGATAGTCATTTGGTCAGCCTTTGATTGTTAATTAAGCTGAATAAGCCTCATGTGTATAAGACTGCTATATAATACCTTCAGTCTAGGGTGATAGCCCTAGAGGGTTACTCTTAAGGGGTTCCCCATCTTAAGTGAATTGAGAATTAAGCAGGACTTGAGCAGGAGTGGGGCAGGAGACAGAACAGATTCCACTGGAGAAACAACACCTTCCAAAGCAAGTCTATAAAGGACTTGAAGCGAACATCTAAATGAAAGCTTTGCAATTCTCCTAAACTTCAAGATTCTTTATATAACACCAGCCTGTGGACTCTGTTTACAAAATAAACTCCATCATGAAAAGGTGCTCTTAGCCCATTTGGACTGTTGTTTCAAAATTATGCCCTCTGCAAACAGTACCTAAATACCTAATATTCCTTCTGTCTATGGCTGCAGTTCTCAGTAAAATATCTGGTTCCTTCTAGTCTCCACCATCTCCTCCACCCCATGTTTATATCTCTCCTTCACTTATATCATCTACACTCACCTCTACACACACCAACTCCTCACTCTTCTCCGCTCCTGCACTCCCCCACCCCACACAAACCAAAAACCAAATACACACAATCACTCTCTCATCTCCTGTCTCTCTCTTTTCTTCTGTTAAAGGCAGCTGGAGATATCTCTCCAAACCCTGGCCCCATCTCCATTCACAAACACTCTACCTCCAGTCAGCATAGGAACAATTCAAATCTAATAACCATTTCCTGCCTTCAGCCTCAATTTCTTCCCTTTTCCTGTGCTTTATGGAATGCTCGCTCCATTACTAACAAATATAACACTGTGCATGATCTCTTTTTCTCCCACTCCCTCAGTTTACTTGCTATTACTGAAACTTGGTTCTCTCAATCTGAACTGCTTTAGAGGTAGCAATCTCCTATGGTGGTCTCTCCTTCTCTCACACTCTATGCCCTACTGGATGTGGGGGAGCTGTGGGTTTGCTGCTCTCTGAACATTGTCATTACCAACTAATTTCGCCCCCCTCCTCACTCTGCTTCTCCTCTTTTGAGTCGCATTCTGTCCTTATTTTTGCTCCAGTCTCTCTACAAGTTTCAGTCATCTATCGCCCACCTACCTCCATATATACACCTTCAGACTTTGAATCATGGCTTTCCTTCTTCCTCTCATCAGACACACCTTCACTTCTTCTGGGTGACTTCAACTGCCATGTGGATGATCCCTCCATCTCCTGGGCATCCTGTTTTCTCTTTTTAACATCTGCATTTGGACTAACCCAGTGGACGAATGCTAGTACTCACAAGGATGGTCACTTCCTAGAACTTGTGTTTACTAGAGGCTGTGCTCTCTCCGATCTTAATATTTCTCCTCTTTCATTATCCAATCACCATCTTCTAACATTCAGCACTACTTGCAATCCCTGCTTCCTCTCCCCGCTTCACTCGTAACCTCAAATCCCTTAATCTCATGGCTCTCGAGTCCTCCCTGGCTACTGGACTTTCATCTGTTCCCATTAATCCTAACACTAACAGCCTTGTCAAAACATACAACTCAGTTCTATCCTCCTCTTTAAACCTGCATGTGCCTTTCTTTCTCCGATCCACTCGCAGAACTAACCCAAGGCCAAGGCTTAATAAAGACACCAGCTTCCTCTGCTCCTGTACCTGTTCAGCTGAACCACTGTGGAGAAAGTCTGGTTGTCTGGCAGACTTTCTCCTCTACAGGTTTCTCCTTTAACTCTTCTCTGTCTCTCGCCAAAAAACTTTACTTTTCACAACTAATCAACACTCACAAATCCGACCCCCAACACCTTTTCTCTTCCTTTGACTCCCTCCTCTGCTCTCCATCTGCTTCCCCCACAAACTCCATACAGCCACAAGACTTTGCTGACTACTTCAAAGCCAAGGTTGACTCCATCCAGGATAATATACCACCTTGTATATCTCTTCCTAGCCTCCCTCGTTCCCCTCCTGGCACTCTGGACTCTTTTTCACTACTCACGGAGGAGGAACTGACTAACCTGCTATCCTCCGCTCAGTCCATTACATGCGCACTTGATCCGTTCCCTTCTCACGTCATCCAGGCCGTCTCCCCATACTAATCCCTATCCTATTACAAATCTTTAACTCCTCCTTTGCAACTGCTACCTTTCCTGATGACTTCAAACATGCCTTAGTAACACCCATCCTCAAGAACAACTCTTCTGACAGTAACACACCCTCTAGCTATCGACCCAATTTCTCTTCTGCCTTTTGCCTCTACACTCTTGGAACGCTTAACCTACTCATGCCTGTTTGACTTTCTTAACACATATGACCTGCTGTACCCTTTACAATCTGGATTTCGCACTGCTCACTCCACTGAAACTGCTCTTACAAGAGTGGTATCATGGTGCCCATGATCCCTTTCTGTCACTCTCGCTTGTGGTGCTCTCCTATTGGCTGAGCAGGTTTTGCCCGCCCCCGGTGACCTTATTATACCCAGTCATTGACACCTATCACTTGCCCTTTCGTGGTGTTCCTGAGCCAGTGTTGCTGTGCTGTCTTCTGTTGATCCTGATTCCTGTGTACCGACTTGGCCTGTCCTGACTACACTCTTGTGTTCCTGTTCCGTGATCCGACCCGGCCTGGCTGACGTTCCTGTTTGTGACTGATCTGGCTTGTCTGAGAACCACCTCCGTGTACCGAACTGGCCTGGCTGACGTTCCTGCTTGTGCCTGATCTGGCTTGTCTGAAAAACACCTCCATGTACCGATCCGGCCTGGCTGACTTCCTTCTCCATGACCCGAACCGGCTTGTTCCAGTGACCTGCGTGGACTGCTTCCTGCTCTACTGTCGCCGTGGTGACATTCTGACTTCCACCAAGGCCGAATACCTGTTACGGTTTTCAAGACACTCAGACCAGCCGGTAAAATAAAACACAGTTTTATTAAATAAAAAGAAATAGAAAGGAACTCCCTCTATAGGCGACAATAGAAATAGCGAATACAATCAGAGTAGCTATACAGGTAAGCAGTAGAACTCAATGGACACTATAACATATATGTGAGGTACACAGTAGCCAGGCTACTCAAGGGTTAAATAGCAATAAGTCTGTCTCAATTGTGGAGTTTGGCATGCCCAAGTTGGTGATAAAGCTGTAGATGGTAATGCACAGAAGGCTAAATGCACAGTCTGTACTGCCTTGGATTATAACGGTGCATAGCCCCCACGGGCGTAGCAATGAAGACCACAATATCTGCAAGTGCTTGAATCGGTAGCCCCCATGGGCGTAGCAATGTAGACCACAATATTCAGCACTTGACCCTAATGTAGTCTGTATGTCTCCCACTACCACTGTAGATTGGAAGCTTTTGGGCAGGGACACTTGTGGCGCTATATAAATAAACATTCATTCAGGTTGAGGCCACACAGCATCATTGCCTTGTATAAGGTCATCGAGGATCAGGTGGATCCCACGTACATCCACAACCATGCCCTATCTGGCCTGCAAAAACTCCTGTGCGCCATACACTTCATGGCACGTGGCACCTTCCAGTCCACTGAGGGTTACGCATCTGGCATGTCACAGGCCACAATCTCCAGAGTGCTGGCCCAGGTCTTGCCAGCCCTCAAAAGAAAGGTCAGTACTTATATACATTTCCCCACCACCGACATGGAGTGGATACATCTCAAGCAGGGCTTCTACGCAAGGGAAGGCATGCCCAGGGTCATGGGTGCTATAGATTGCCTCCATGTCCATATCAAAGCCCTAGCGCATGATGCAGATATCCACATCAACAGGAAGAACTTCCACTCCATGAACTTGCAGATGGTGTGTGACAGCAATATGAGGATTATGAATGTCTGTGTAAAATATCCTAGCAGCTCACATGATTCCTACAGTCTCCAAAACTCCTCAGTCCACAGAGATTTCAAGAATGGAACATATACAGGGGGATGGCTTCTGGGTGAGTTCACAATACTAAATTACACCACATACACAGCTGTACACACAACACTGCTCAGCATGCTCCTAACTCACAGCTAGTACGTCCACCACACATAACAGCATTCACACAACATGTGTTACCTGTCTCACCATTTCACTCACATTCCACAGGTGATGCTGGCTATGGATGGATGCAAATCCTGTCTACTGACCCTGGTCGTCAATGCCCAAACAGAAGTCCAGGAGAGATACAACCAGGCTCATGGCAGAACTTGGAATGTCATTGAGTGGACTTTCGGGCTCCTCAAGTCCAGATTCAGATGTATGGACTACTCGGGGGGAGCACTCCAGTATGCACCTGGAAAGGTGTGTGACATCACAATAGCATGTGCAATACTGCACAATATCGCAGTGGACACCAGGCTGGTGGATCATATCAGGACCCCCCCATACCTGAAGTGCCAATGGACATTGGCCATATTGAGGAGACCCTGAGAGGGGCGCAGATCAGAGACAGGCTTACCACGGACCACTTTACCTGTGAGTATAACACCGCCATTCAAACAATCCATGCAAGCCCCCCATCAGTCCTGTGAATTGGTGCCAACACACTAACCACCCCACACATGATGTTCTGTTCTACCCCACAGGATCATTGACAGCACTGCACTGGCAGCAGTATGGCCCCAAACATCATACATACCATGGACATGGCATATTTTGCATGGGGATTCCAAAATCACCTTCCATTCCCTTCTCCACGTTGACATACATACCGCAAGGATATCATGCACAACCCCAGGAGAAACGAGGTACAACACAACCCATTGTCACGGGGCTGCTGGTCAGGAAGGGGTGCTGACCACAGCAGCTCAAGTATATAAGTAAAATGAACCCAGAGAGCAAAGAAACTAGCACACACACAATTAAAGGGAACACCAATGTATTGAACATTTGCATACATGGACAATTAAACAGCACTGCAAAACATACAATGAAACTGAAAAGGGCAGTGACTCAGGGCTACTAGGGACAGGACTTCTGGGCAAAACCTGGGGCTACTGAGAATAGAGAGTAAGGGCTACTGAGAACAGGGACAAAGTCAACACTGGAACTCTGGGGGAGCCACAGGGCTCAAGGAAGTCAAGGGGTGCAGCTTCTTGCAACACAAGGGGTACTGCCACTCTAGAACAAGGGGGACTGCAACTCTGGAACAAGGGGGACTGCAACTCTGGAATAAGGGGAACTGCAACTCTGGAACAAGGGGGTGCACAGCCTGCACTGGAACACAAACACAGGAGAGCAACTGTCAATACAGGAACACAGGAGGGCAACTGGCAGAAGAGGAACACAGGACGGTCACTGGCAGTTCTGGAACACAGGAGGGCCCAGGGTCAAATGGGAAAGGAAAAGAAGACAGGTATCAAGTGTGAAGTATCAAGTATAATCTGGCCCAGAGCAAGGGGAGAGACTGCGCTAAATAGGACAGAGACGATTGCAGGTGATTGGGGTCAGCTGTGAACAGAATAACTCTTTAGAGTGCAGCAGCCTGCAACAGCACCAAAGGAAGGTAGTGGCACTGGGAGTTACTGCACCAGGCTGAGGAGAGGGCAGGGTCCTGACACACATGTTCATCACCTTACATCACCTTACAGGGCTTGATTCACAGCAACTAACGTGATTTGCCATAATAATAGCCAGAGCAACCATGGTAGCCTTGTAGCGAAAGAGTGTTATCCAGTGCAATGCACTGCATAACACTCTGTCACATCAGGAGTTAAAGGGCCATTAGAGTCAATATGGGACCTGTAGTTTGTTAAAGCTGATCAGAGCAGCAGAGGGATGGATCTACAGTGGTATTGTTACACAACATAGAGGTCATGAAACGTGGATCGGATCTCCAGGGACACCATGCTGACCTGTGAGTATGCAGTGATATGTGCCCCTAACATGAATACACACATCAACAAATATGTCCTAATAGTTCCATGAAACAACTCAAATTGGGCTACCACTGTCACTCACACAGTAACAGCCCAAATACATTAGTTTCATGGAGCTCTCAGAACATATTTGTTGATGTGTGTATTCATGTCAGGGGCACATATCCCTAGGGCTGGTTCACATTTCCTTAGTTCTCTACATAATGGGTTACAGACAAGTACACAACACATTACAAAGCAATGGTTTGTGTACTCACCTGTAACGAAAAAGATTGAGGGGATTATGAAGTTGAAATTGTTGTTGCTTGATGATCAGTTCAAGGCTGCTGCTCCAAAACCTGTCCTCTTGTCCAACAGGTATCCATAACATGATCCATCCTTGAACTGAAGATTTTCCATGTGACTTGACTGATGTCTTGACAACACTTCTATGAAGCTCACTTTCAAGTGTTTGTGTTGGTGATGCAATGATTGACCTGATGTTCACATCAGCCTCTACTAGAACATTCTCATATAGACACAGAAAACACAAATTCATGTGTGCACTAACATCCAGGTATCAAACCTGTACAGTTAGAATGCTCATCTACAGAGTTTTCAAACCTCTTCAATCTGAAGATATGAATACAGAGATTGGTGAACCCCACTGGTTAGCCAAGCAGAGTGACATGTACAAAACGGAGATGCAGCAACCAAATTACCCTAATACAGAGACACAAATGCCTATGTTATTTCAAGTTATCATAGTGGGCCCAAGTTCACCTAAATGACCAAAGTCTGACGAGCAACCAGATGGGGAAGGCAAAGAATGCAGCCGGCTAGGGGGACTTAGAAATTATCCAAACCCACCGCCCAACCACATACCCATTCCCCATCCGTCGACCCATCTTGTGAAAACCCTGCCATCAGGCTGTCACCCAGACACACACGGGGCTGCTGAGTGTCTGAGTAGGACACAGCGGTCCTGACTGCCCACGTGCAAGCTTGGAACGGGAACCAGGGTGTGAGTCATCACATCAATCATAAATATATATAGCCATGTAAAGCTGGACATCCAACTGAGGGGAACACAGTTCAGGTAGTACTACTCAATGTCCAAAAATGCATATCAATGAGCCCCCCGAGAGTCCATCTAAATGGGTCGACTGAACATACAACTCACTCTCTAAGGGTCTGTCATTTGTCCCTATCACACATAAAGATAATTTCAGAGTATCCATTGAACTGTATAGATTTCAACGCAACCTCCAACTTAAAGAATATTTTCAACATTCCCCAGATACTTCACTTAGCACCTTTACCCCTTAAACTACCTTGACCCTGCAGTTACCAATTTTTCAATTAAGAGCTTCATGCGGTTAGCGGAATGTGAGGCTAACATTAAACCAATGACCTCTCCACACCCAAACGTCATTAAACTTGAGAAAGCACCCCTGAAAAAATCTGGCACAGAATGCCTCAATAGTGATCCATCCTGTGTAAAAGGGAGGCTCTATTGTCATGCTTGAGTATTCCTATTACCAGAAAGAAATCCTGTCTCAATTGGATGACAATGCAGTATATGTGAGGTTACCGACAGACCAGGTTTCCTGACAAACTGATTCTTGACAGTTCACTCAGGAATGCTTTCAACCATGGCTGGCTTGATGAACAAACTCTTCAGTTCCAAATGATGGAACACCCTGTGTGCCACATACGTTACTCTACCCAAGATCCATAATGATAGCAACAACCCTCCCAGGGGCTCCCTGTTGCAACCTGTGCCCCAATTTTTGGAATATTAGTTGCAATCGGTTGTACAAAGTTGACCATCTTTTATTAAGGACACGGGTGATATTACTAATATTCTTGCCATTAGGGACCTGGATGAGCAATGTCATCTATCCACCATGAACATGAAATTCTTGAACATGGTCATCCCCATTCCTGAAGGCATTCAGGCACTTGCAACTGTACTTCTGAATGTGCCAAATCAACAGAATCATCCCCCCCATTGAATATTTGCTCGAATACCGCTTGACACTTAACTATTTCAGATTTGAACACAGTTATTTTCTCCAAATTTCTGGCACTTCAGTGGGGTCTAATGTTGCGCCAGCTTTCACTAATCGATTCATGGCACAATACAAAGCACAAAACATTTTACCTCTACTGCCCACTCAGATTATTTTTTACCGTTGTTTTATTGATGACCTGTTTTTAATCTGGAAGGACAAGACTGACTATTTGATACAGTTTGTAAAAAGTGTAAACAATTTAGATTCTCCCATTTTTATTCAGTGTTGATCTGATTAAGGTACATTTTCTGGATCTCATCTGGAGTTCCTTAACCCCTTAAGGACCAGCGGTTCCGGGGTGTGTGGTCCTTTAAGGACCAGATAAGGAATTTTGGCGTGCCGCCCCACGCGACTGATCACGTGGGGCGGCACGCCGAACGGGGGACTGAAAGAGATCACTCCGGTCTTGGCGCGATCAGCTTCAGTCCCTGGTATTACTCACCGTGCTCCTGTAGGAGTAAAAGTACGTGACGTACCAGGACCATCACTGGTCCTTAAGTGATGGACTAGTGTGACGGTCTGGGTACGTCACCAGATGCGAAGGGGTTAATGGTGATCACCTAGGCACCACTAACTTTTGCAAAATGACCGATAGGCGCACCTTTCTTCATTTCCAAAGTTTCCGTCCTATACATTTGAAACAAGGGGTACCTTACTCTTAATTCCTGCATATTATCTGGAATAATACAGACCGAACACAAACTGATATACAAGTGGAAGAACTCTTCTAGAGATTCCTCCAGAGGGGTTACAAGAAGGATATCCTTAAAGGGATAGTAATACTTGTAACAAAACGCAGCTCAGATTCTTCGTTATACTATTTCTCCCATGTAGATCTGTATTTCAATACTAGCACTCTTATAGTTCAACAGCAACTGAATGAAAAAGAATCAGCCTCCAGCCCCTTTCCCCTGCATCACTCTGCCTCTCCAATCGAAGGACAATCTTAAGTAAGCATAAGGAAAACTCTGCACTCCTTCATCATGGATAGCAGGGTTTTCCTTATACTTACTGCATTAAGATTGTCCCTCACTGCGATCCCTCTGGTCCCAGGACCAGACTCCATAACTGATGGGAAGCGGCTAAAAGGGGCGGGAGGGGGATCCTTTCACATTCAATTTCTAGTACTGAAACAAAGTGCAATGTGTTACAAGTATTACTATCCCCTTAAAGGGATAGTAATACTTTGTTTTATCTTTATTTTGTAGACATTAAAAAAAAAAAAAAGTCTTATCTCTCAATCCTTTATGGTTTGAGAGATATTCACAAGAAAAGTTTCTCTTCCTGCCCCTTTTACCTAGTGTAAGCCACCTCTTCTCAGATGTGGAATGCAGTCCATAGACCAGACAGATAACAGCAGGGGACAATCTTCTTCCTATGAGAACAATGAAAACCCTACCCCCCTTGACAAGTTTTTCAGGTTTTTCCCTTATCTTAATTGAAGATTGTCCCTCTCTGCAGTCTACCTGGGCACCTCCCTTCTGATCTGGCTGAGCAGTGTTACAGCAGTAAAAGGGGAGGGAGGGGGATACTTTGTCATTGAATTACTCTTGAACTACAACGCTGACAGAATTGAAATAACACTCTCCAAAGTCCAAATACTATGATGATTAATTAGAGCTGCTTTTATTATAAAACATTACTATCCCTTTAATAAGGCACTCTTGCAAGCTAAGCAAAATACACAAACTGAAATCACAAAAGCACACAGTAACAGGAGGAGAGACTCACATTTATTCCACTTACGCCACCTCTAGCCAACAAATTAAGACTTCTATTAACCAAAACTCTAACATTTTATCCACTGATAAAAAAAAAGGAACCACAATTTAACATCTGTATGGGTATCTCAGTCCTCTAAATTTGAATCCCTCCTACTGGCCTCTAAAAAAACCTTCTGGCACACTAGGAAGGCAATATGTTATCCTATCCTCTTTGACCACCTCCTCGAAACCGCAATATGCAATGGCTTTGGAACGAGAGTTGGAATTATCCTTATCTATGCAGGAGTGGGATTCCATCTGGAGGGAGGTGGCTTCGGCTTCCATATCAGTGTCAGCATTGAAAACACATTTTAAATTTCTTTCAAGATGGTATTAAAACCCCTCCAGACTCCATTCTATCTCCATCTCGATCAGTCCACTTTTCTGGAGATGTCACAAAGAGAGGGGCACCCCATCACATATCTGGTGGACATGTCAGAAAATACAACCATTTTGGACACATTGCTTAGATTCCATCATGAATTGTCTAGACATCTCCCTCTCTAAAGATATATGGCAAACACTGTTCTTTTTAAAACTCCCCAGACTTCCCTTTTTGAGAAAACCCTACTACTTACCATGCTTCTTGTCGCTAAAACCCTCACCCCTCACCACTGGAAGGACAACTCCCCATACACACACACTCTGCATGAATGGGCACTTAGTGTCAGGCAGTATATTTCCATGCTGAGGATACAAATTACTAAACAGGGTGGGGACTCAGATGCCATTACTAAGTTTTTTGCTGATTGTCATTTTTGACACATTTTGTTCTCTTACGAGGTACATACCCTCTACTACTTCCCTCACCCCTCCCTCTTCACCTCCCCAATCCCTTTTGATATCCACCCCCTGCCCCTCTTCCCATTTTTTCTTCTTTTCTTATCCTCCAACTTCTTTCATTCATTCATCTTACCCTTCTTCCCTTTTCGCTCATCTGTTCTTTCTCCTTTATAACAGAGAGTTCCACCCAAGGTTTTATTATTTACACAATGTATGTGGTACTGTTCATCTAACACTCAACATGCGAAACCCCTGCTGTGTCACTTCAGATGTCTCCAATTAACTACTGTAACTGTTTCTAGCTCTGGATATGAATGCATTTTATGATATTTGCACTCCTTGTTATTGTTGTCATTGGTTTATTTTCAATAAAGTTTTGAAAAAAAAAAGGAGCCACAATTTGAGACATATTGGTAAAGACCTATCCTCTGCATTGCTACCAAGACCACTGCTCATCCTGGCTTCCTAGTACTAGAAAGGTAGAACAAAAAGGAAAAGAGCGGGTGTCAATAGTGCCTTATCACACAAATAATAAATAATAGGAGTCTATAATAAGAACACACACATTACCAAGTTGCTGTGTAATATACCTACATGTACACAGCTATATATATATATATATATATATATATATATATATATATATATATATATATATATATATATAGGCATGTAGAGAAATTCCTGCTTATTTATGCAAAACAACTTTATTGGAATATATAAGATGTAATATAAATTAGCAATCAGTGCAATCAATTTATTAGTGAATATCAAGTGACTCAGTAATATATATCATATATATATGACCAAGTCATATACTAAGATCCTATATTATAATTCATCATAAAAGTCTGTAGAGACTGCTGCGAGTGCTGCAATCATGCGCAGTACTGACTGCTGGAACACACCAGAGACCAAAGTCCAAGCGGTCCTAGGAAGGTGCTCAGAGAGGACTACAGTCTTAATTCAGAGCGCCCCACTCCGCATCAGCTGTGGCGCATTCGGACAGTCAGTACTGCGCATGACTGCAGCACCACCAGTAAGAAGACAGGGTCTGTCCACCAGCCGAGGTTGCTGGGTGTCAGTGTGGCCTGTGTACACAGGCTTTAAAACTAGTATATTTATAAAATTAAAGTACGGCAAAATATATCAGATATTATAACAAGGTAACATAATCTGCAAATATAGGGTTAAACCTTACATATATGTGTATTCAGAGGTATAAGCTAGCAAATATTTGAACACAGCAGCACAGCAAGGGTTAATTGTTCCTAACAATTGATAATAATACAGTTGGCTGCAGCCTATATAAATACTTGCCCCAAAACCATGTATAAAACTGATAATATATGTGGAAGGTAATTTCGTCATGTGAGATGAGCTCAACCTGGCCTCATGTCAACCCTTAGAATCCACGTGCAATATATTGCAAGACTTAGAAACTTATCTGGAAGACAAAAGGTCTCAGATCATATTGATAGAATTTAACTATTTATCTGCTGTTTTCAATGTTAATACTTCTGGATGAATCAAAAGCTGTGAATACATAGAACAATATATGTTTATTGAAAAGCAAAGACTACGAAGTTATATTAATGCATGATATAAACTATAGTGATAAAAAGGACAGCATCATGTTTGCTATAGAATACCAGTGCTGCAAGGGTTAACCAGAACAGCAGACATAGGGCTCGATTCAAATGTTGGCGTCGCCAGAAAAAACTGGCGACGCTGGTTTTAACGTCAATTGAGCAATGCAAATGTTCCACTAGAAACAAGCGACGCCAGTTCTGAAACACACGTCGCCCGTCGCCAAAACAGCAAGATCTCACCCATAGAGGATAATGTACAAGCGACGCCAAAAGCGATTCAAATGTTGGAGTTAGGGCTAACGCGCGTTAAATTGCAACATTTCACTCCAGAAATCTAACGCCTATTTTTTTTGGAGAAAAACACACAACTCAGACTAGAAAATCACCTTCGCTGAAAATAAAAGAGAGAAGCAGGTCATTCAAGGACAGAAGCCAAGCATACAGAAGTCAATATTAACCCCTGCAATGCCTAGCAAATACAACAACAAGGCCCACAACAGTGCTACACAACCCCTCCACCCAAAACACACCTAACATGCAATCTGGATATTCCAGGGCATCCCCTGAGTGCACAAGGGAATACCCAAATTAAAATAACATATGCCCAACATCAGGTCCAACTGTGTCAATGACAATGTGGAGAAATGGTGCCTCAAATGTCACATATGCACATCTACCCAAAAATGTGTAAAATCAATATCATCAAACACCAATGCAGAACATAACAACATGGGAAAAGGGACGCACCCTGAGCTGGTACACATGGCACACCAACATCACATGATACCCTGCTTGTGAACCACTGGCCTACACCATACAAACAAGTCACAGACAAACAATAACAATCGAGCAACTCCACAGGGACAAGGGGAACACAAAGCAGCACAACATAAGACATCCCAAAACACCTTGGACCAACAGGGGTTAACACACAACACCACATGCACACCTGTCACTCCAACATCAAATCAACTCACCAATGTAACCTTAGCAGTACATGGAGACAAAACACACACCTGACAGCTACATACCAATTACAAATAATCACACCACTAACCACAGACACACCAGAAAACAATTACCTGGATAACACACACACCTTATCATTAGTCCATTATGACCACATGACTGCTCATTGACAACACCCTACTGCTGTTTAAAAGTTACAGCCCACCCTTCTCAGATGGAGAGAGAAAAAAAAAAAAAAACACAACAGAAGAGAACAGAACAACAGTATGTACACATACCTTTACCTGAGGCGACAGCGGAGGCGTAGGCGTGAGAGGGCTAGGGCTCCCCATCCCCCTCCAAGCACCCCTGTGCAACAGCCGTCACCTCCTGCAGCTGTTCATGCTCCAGCTGAAGAGCCATCCCCACCTGGAGGACAGCACCTACCAGCAGCACCTCAGCTGCAACGACAGGATGCCCCCCAGCTGCCACAGGGACCTGTGGAGCAGCAGAGGGCTGGCAGACAAATGCCCAGGCCCCGGATATATCGCACCAGGGTAACGCTGCTGGGAATGACTGAGGAAGAAGTCAGGGACAGATACAGGCTGACATCCGAGAGCCTGCTAAACCTGTATCAGGTGATCAAAGATGATATAGACCCTGTTTACTCTGCAAACCGTGCCCTGACAGGACTGCAGAAGCTTATGTGTTCCATCCACTTCATGGCAAGTGGATCATTCCAATCCACAGAGGGATATGTGTCTGGAATTTCCCAGTCCACCTGCTCCAGGGCACTGACACAGGTGTTGACAGCACTGAAGAGGAAGGCAAGTGCCTACGTCCACTTCCCTACAACAAACATGGAGTGGGCACGGGTGAAGCAGGCCTTCTACGCCAGGGGAGGAATGCCCAGGGTCATGGGGGCCATTGATTGCACACACATCCGATTAAGAGCCCCTGCACATCATCCACATCTCTATGTCAACAGGAAGAGTTACCACTCAATCAATGTACAGATGGTGTGTGATGCTGGGATGAGGATTACCAATGTGTGTGCAAAATTCCCTGGGAGTTGTCACGACTCACACATCCTCACCAACTCCTCTGTACACAGGGATTTTGAGAACGGTACACATACAGGAGGATGGCTGTTGGGTGAGTCAACAGAGAACACACACCCCCACATCCACAGGTGCATGCACATGACGCATGTACATACCCATTTCAGTATGTGCATGACACAAAGGTGGGGGGAACACCAAGTGTTGATGAAGAGGTGATGAAGATCAGATGACTCTACCATGTCATCACGTCTGCACCTTCCATGTAATGACATGTTGGTCATGTGCCCACGTCCCTTCAACTGTGGACATCTCTGTGCATAGGCTCCATAGAATAACATGGAATTTGAAGAAGTGATGGACCAGAGAAGTCATCTCCATCACTTCACCTCTACATCACTGCTTTGTGACTCCCCACCCCATGAATACATCATCCATGTAACATGACACCATGTTCCTACTCATCTACAGGTGATGCTGGCTATGGGTGCAAGTGTTGGCTGCTCACACCAATCGCAAATCCACAGACACCTGCTGAGGAGCGCTACAATGAGGCACATGTCCGGACCAGAAATGTCATTGAGCGCACATTTGGCCAGCTCAAATCCAGGTTCCGTTGCCTGGATCAGTCTGGGGGCGCTCTGCAGTATACACCTGCTAAGGTATGTGACATCGTCCAGGCATGTGCCTTGTTGCATAACATAGCTGTGGACACACGTCTCGTGGAGGATGTGCAGCCACACCAGCCTGTGGAGGTCCCTGTTCCCACTGATGGAGGGGAGGATCTGTTGACAGGGACACAGATGCGAAACAGGCTCATCAGGGACTACTTCACCTGTGAGTACCATGCATGTGTGATTGTGGATGTGCTTGTGGAATGCATGAAAACATGTAAACCAACAATGATTATCTGTTCCACTCCACAGGATGACCCAACAGCATAGTCCTACCATGTCAAGGACATCATCCTTCATCCTCGCATCAAAGGTAAACCATATGGTCCATGTCTATCACATACTGAGTTGTACTGATGTGAAACTACATCTACCAAGTTGAGCAAAGCCATGACACATGTGGAACCCTGTGAGTCACAGAGGAATACCCAATGCAATGACATGTAATGGATGCCACATAGCAATACCATGTTTTAACCCCTTGAGGGCCATAGGTGCACACAAAACATTACAAGGCACTCAGTTGTGTACCCCTCTGTCACTCGAATGGTTCAGGGGATAATGGATCAGACTTAGCTAGAATGTGAGCAATGCCCAATGTAGCTGAATGGGGATGGTGGTTGTGTGTGGTGTTGTCTAAGGTATGGCAGTAATGATCCGTTAGTCAGGTTGCAAGGCCTGCCATGCTGACTTGTTTGTGTGTGTGTACATAGCACAAGGAATATTCCACTCCATTGTTTGACAATGTGTGTTGTCCATGTGTTATGACCATATGAGGTGTTCATCAAGGGGATGGCAAGCAGACATATGTATGTATGTGACACGGACCCTGAGCACACACACCTTATCAGTATGTAGATCGAGATCCATGAAATAGTTCACCTGTTCCAGGGGGCTTGGTTTACGATATGATGTGTGTGTCCACACACATATACATATGTCTGCTAGCCAACACCTTTATCCAAACAAAATAAGGTCATGATGGCTACACAACACGTTGACAACAAATAGATTGTTCACTCTGTCACATAACAAAGCTGTCACCGTGGAGTGCCAGTAAGGTCTCCAAAGCATTGTTGATCAATGTGTTGTGTACCTCAAGGGCATGATGGTGGTAAAGCAATAGCATGACTGTTGTGTTGATAGTGCATCTACAAATCTCGTTTTCACTCTCTGCAGGCATCTATGGCATGACTCCTCATGGTCCAGCAGTTTGTTCCGGTGACATGTTGACTCGACGTCCATGAGGATAATCTGTTTGTGTTGATGTCAATAAAACATGTGATATGACTATATATCTTGTGTCACTGATTACCTTTCCCATCAGGGTTTCAAAGAGATAGATGATAGTGATACTTGTAATGTTTGGAAATCCATGTAGTTGGGTTTATCACCCTGAGTAAAACAAGTGAACTTCCTTGCTGACAGGTGTTTTATTCCAAAGTGGTTACAGCTCAAAGTTTACATCCATAGATCCAATATCACAGTGGCATGAATGTGTCATGTGGCGCTGTTGATACAACATCTCATGGACAGCTCCGGTCCCTGCACCATGAATCCCCATAGGATGAAGTTGCAACAGCGCCATTTAACACCTTCAGGACAATGTAATATTTGACCCATGACTTCAAGCTCTGAGCTCGGATAACCTTGGAAAGAGACACCTTTCAGCAGTGGGAGTTCCCTTGTACCAATCAGGGTGGTGAACCCAACTACATATATCATGACACATTCCAAGCATTACTATCCCCTTAATTGCGATCATGTTGTTGATGTATGTAATGTGTTCATGTTGTTCAAGTTCAAGTCACATCATGGAACAACATCCTGATGTTGTTTGACTTCCAAATGTCTGTGATTTGAACTTGGACAAACGTGTGTATGTGATGTGTGTGTTCACCCCTGCTGTAAAAGCTTGTGACTCCATTCATCGTGAATGAGTTGTGTTCACTGCATAGCTTTGCAATGCATTGGAGACAACTCATTCCCTGACACCCATGTTAGATGTGAATGAGTTGTGTTCACTGCATAGCTTTGCAATGCATTGGAGACAACTCATTCCCTGACACCCATGTTAGATGTGAATGAGTTGTGTTCACTGCATAGCTTTGCAATGCATTGGAGACAACTCGGACAAACAAACCACATATTGGATGAGAAACATGCATGGACACAGATGTAGTGAAAAAGTGCAAACATTTATTAAACGGGCCTGAAGAAGGTTGGCCCTACTTCTTTTTCTTGGGAGGGTAAGGGGGGGGGGCTGCAGAGGTGGATTGCCTCTGACTGCGGCGGGTTACCCGTGGGTGTCTGGTGGATGGTGGTGGTGGTGGTGGTGGATCACTGCTGGCTGGAGATGCATTACTGGACCCCTGTACTGATGGCTGGCCCATGTTGTGGCGCTGGTTTTCCCGCCTGTTTGTTTCCCGCATCTCCACCAGCATGTGTCCCAGCACCTCCATCATGCCGGTGTTGAATTGCGCCTGCTGGGTGTTGGCGACAACCTGTTGTGCCTCCATGGCCCGGAGGCACCCCATGATCCTCCCAATATCCACCTCAATCCTACGCAGGGATCGGGCACACCTCCGTAGCACTGTCACCTGCTCACCCTGGACAGCCACACATGCCGCATCGAGGGCTGCTGTGGGCGCAGGTGACACAGGCGTGGTGGGCATGGAGGCTGGCAGAGGTGGTGGTGTGAGCGGACGACCATGGGGTGCCTCAGGAGAGACTGCAACATGGAGGCTGTGGGGGGATGTGGAGAACCGATCCCCGGACCCCTCACTACCCTCTGTTAACGCAGCCTCAGGATGGGGCACATCTGTTGGTGTGGTTGGGGGGGATGGCGTTGGTGGTGGTGGTGGGGTGAAAACTGTGCGCCCCTGTGGCTGCTGTGGCTCCCCGATCAGGCCAATATGTTGGTAGTCCAGGGGCCACATCAGGGATGCCTCCTGGCTTCCAGATCTCCTTAGGGTGGGCTGAGGCCTAGCCCACATGCTGGACTCTGCATGTCCTGGCATCTGGACAACCTGTGGCATTCTGTGCCTCGCCATAGGCTGCAGTGGTGGAGACACGTGGACGCCAGGATCTTGCTGGGGCCACTGCTGGGAGCCTTGCTGGGGCCACTGCTGCTGCTGCTGGGGCCACTGCTGCTGCTGCTGGGGCCACTGCTGCTGGGGCCACTGCTGCTGCTGGGGCCACTGCTGCTGGGGCCACTGCTGCTGCTGGGGCCACTGCTGCTGGGGCCACTGCTGCTGCTGGGGCCACTGCTGCTGCTGCTGGGGCCACTGCTGCTGGGGACGCTGCTGCTGCTGCTGGGGCCGCTGCTGCTGCTGCTGGGGGCCTTGCTGGGGCCGCTGCTGCTGTGGTTGCTGCTGTGGTGGTGGTGGCAGCACTCCTGAGGTGGTGGCCTCCTCACAGGAGGTTTCCCCGGACTCCTCTGCTCGGGATGTTTGGTAAGCTGTGGGGGCAAATGACATGATGGAATTAGTGATTTGAGCCGTGACAGGAGTGCTGCACTACTGTTACCATGACATGTGAACCGTTGAGTGGCAGGATGGTATCCATTGCATAGCTTGGCAATGCATTGGTTACCATCCTGACACACATTGCTTAGCTTGATGTGATCCCATACATTGATTATTCTAACCTACAGTGTTGTAGATTTGGTCATCATGTGTATCCTGAGCAGTGGGGATGGCAAGGCATAAACCTCCTTGCTATCCCCATTCATCATAATACATGTGGTGACCAAAAATAAAACATGACACCTTGAGTGACACAAACCTATTGCATGTCATACACTTAGCTTCAACAACAGAAACACTGTGACCTCTTAACACAACAATGCACCAGTGGTGAACGATGACCACAGAGTCCAACCGATGGTGTCAGCAACAGGAACAGACCAAGCACACCAAGCAACATGATCTGTGGTACCCAACAACCTAATCAGCTGGAGGACACACACACACAACCCAGGACAGACATAATCATAACACACAGCAAACATGTGCATGGTTATGCTGTACTGTTAGGGGTTACTTCTTTGTTTTCCTATGTCATGATGTTGAGCCTAAGCACTGGTGTATCACATGTTGTTTAGATCTCAGTGCATTGGCTCCCAAGGATAACACAGGGATTGCAGGTGTGATGACACTGTTGTTGTCGTCATGTAAACATTGCCACCTCTTTCTGACACCCTAGTGAATGCCCCCCCCATCAGGATTTAGCCTTGTGAATCACATATGTCCTGCAGAGTGGTGATGGTGGGGAATGTCCCCTGGCCAGCAACACCCTGCAGTCTACATATGATGCAGAATGCTGAAACTTCCACTTGTACTAACTACCTACATGTTCAACACCTAGCTCTGACATGCAGTAACAATACAATATTAAACACACCAATTCCCCTCCTTGCTATTCTCTGATAACCCTTTGGGTGCCAGGGGACTAGACAGTGTTTTGTTGAACAATGCATTGCTTATCCCTGTGGCACTCAAGGGGTTGTGTGCTGACCTCTTTGTCACTCTTTGTATGACATTGTGATACACAGAACATTTAGATCTGTGACTGACACATGACAGTGTGCATTGGATTTGTGCTGTGTATGATGTTGTTTTGGACAGCATGAAGAGGGTTCAATAGGGACTTTAGCATTACCATTCTGGCTGGGTTCGTCAGGTATTCTGTCCTTGTTTGACATCCCTCCAAGCTGTGTGGCTGGATTGTGGTGTGGAATGCTGTCCATGTGTTCAGGTGTCACTGTGTTTGTCTCTGTCTGTTAGGTGTCAGTTATGTGTGATGTGTGTGGGCCTTGATGCACGTACCAGTGGACTGGAGGCTCCTTTCATCCCCAGTGTCGCTCCATCCAGGAACACCATGGACTGTGATGGCGGAGATTGTCCTGCGTACAGCCTCCTCCCACTGGGTATATTCCACACGCAGGGGCGGACCACCTCCTGTACCAGCAGCATGCAAGGCCTGCTCACCCATCTTCCTCTTCACCTTCACAATGGGAGACAGAAATGGGAAAAGGGTTGAACTAGATGTACACAGGTCTATTGTCAACATGAATTACTGTGTTACTATGTTACTATCTTACCTTGGCCTTGCAGTCTGTCCACCTTTTTTTCACGGACTCCACTGACCGGCTGCGGCTGGATACGGCGTTGACCGCAGCCACGACCTCCTTCCAGGCTGCCTTCCTCCTGGAGCTCAAACCAGCAAGGGGCCCTTTGGAGAACAGGACCCTCTCCCTTGCAACAACAGCCTCACAGAGGACAAGGTTCTCCTCCTCAGAGAACCTGGGCTCTCTCGCCCTTTCCTCCTCCTCACCACCAACAGTTTGTTGAGAGCCTTGGCTGTGGCTCTCCAGCCCTGCCTGCACTGGCCCTGGCTGTGTGTGGTGCAGGGGGTCTACCCCTCGTCCCACTGTCTCTGCCCCTGCACTGGATGTGCCTGCCCTCAGGTGGCTGCCCCTCCGCCCCAGTGATCTCCTTCTCCCTCCCCTACCCTGACCAGGGATGCCCCCCTGCATCTCCTCCTCCTCTCCTCCTACACTCCCCACCCCTCTCTCCTCTCCTCTCCATCGCTCTCACACACTCACACCCAGGCACTCACTCAGGCCCTCACACACTCACTCACTCACTCTCTGTCACTCACTTGCACTCACAGACTCACACTGTCAAAAAAAAAATAAAGGTGTGATGTGTTATCAAAATAAAAATGAGCTATGTGTGTGTATGTGTGTTTGTGTTTGAATGTGTGTGATGGATATGTGCAAAAGTGTTTTATGTGTATTTTTGTGGTGTCCCAATGCTCTCCAACTCCTAACTGTGTGCTGTGCTCCTCTCTACCTCTCACTCTGTAAAACTAACCTCCACTCCTTGGGTCCTGAGATCTAGCTCTGTGAACTCGATAACAGACAAAGGTGCGTAGGTGATTTTGGGTCTATTTATAGTTTTGTCGACTGAACTTGATACTTTGGGGGGCTGTGATTGGCTGGAGCGCTTGGTAACGTTGGACGTTTCGCTTGTTTTTTGCTTTTGGAGACGTTTCTCGCGTTTCTCGCGTGTTTGGCGTCGACGATGAGGTCAAATATTTGGCGACTCCAGTTTTGTAGTCTTCGTGTGTTTTGTAGGCCGTCGCGCGTTAACTCTTTTGGGTATGGAACATTTGAATCTCACGTTACCCAGTTTGGTTTAACTCGCGAAGCCAGTTTTTTTCTTCACGCTAGTTTTAACGCCAACATTTGAATCGAGCCCATAATTTGTTTTGTTAGAATTTTTACCACGCTGGGGGGTAACTATCCCAGCAGACAATTTATGGATGTCCCAACACGCAATGAGATTAGCACAAATGAATTAGGAATCTCTTAAAGGAACCACTCACCGGTTGAGAAACAAAGGCAAAGCTTCCCAGATAATAATAACAGAGGGTTAATTATGAATCACCAGATCATAGGAGCAACAATGACCAATCAGAAACAAAGATATTGCGTATCACCTACATGCACTTACAACTGCATGTTATCACATTTGCATGCATATTTATATACACAATAAACGTGGATCTGCAGGTGTAAGTAATTACAGCACAATTGCGATGGGCATAGTACCTAGAGATCTCTAGCAACCTCTATCTGATCTAAAGTTGCTATCACTTTTATCTCCCACAGTATCAATATCTATATCTATGAATTGTCAATGAGTTATTCTGTATAGCTTCTGAATTTGACTAACACTACTACCTAAATGGCTGCTAGGTGGCTGTCCCCATTAGATTGGCCAGATATAGTGGGTAAAGCCACTTATCTACCCCAGAATAGATTGGGTGATAATAATGATAGAAGCCTTACAGAATTTTATACAAGAAAGTATATAGTTACCAATTATAGATAAGATATAGTCTGTGGAAATGTATGTTATCAGCTCACTGGTTCTCGTTCAGGTAGGTCCATACTCCCATAACAACCAGGAAGACACTAGGCAAAACCCAGCAAAATAGCCTTTTTTTTTCCTCATTGCATTTGCTTTTATTATAAACAACATTTTACACAAAATATACTGCCCACCCTTTTTTGATAGGCCAACCCTATATGAATTTTAATATAAGGCTGTACTAGGTTTCCAGAAAGCATTTTAATTGGTCAATAAAGCAATTAATCAAACTCACTAGAAACAATATTTTACAACGAAATATGGTGTTAAATTGCATAAATGAATAAATAACCTCCTGCTAGGCTAAAAACATTGGACAATAGGGATTTGTTGCCTATTGACATCATTGCCTCCCCTATCGCTAAGAACAGATTTCATTTATTAAATGTTATGAGAATAAGCAAGTCTAATCTTATGCATGGCCTTCTAAAGTTTATATTCTAACACTAAGCATTTTTTGAAGACAAAAACATGTTTTCATGAACAAACAAGCTTGAAGATCTAACACCCAGAAAAAATGTCCAAGTACAAACTGATCTCCAACAGACAAGCTGAATCTCCATCAAAAATAGGTCTTTATTAGTGATGATCGAGCACCCCGATGCTCGGGTGTTCGGGTGCTCTGGCCGAGCGCCCCCGGAGGCTCGAGTGCTCGGCCGAGCACCCGAGCCCCATTGAAGTCAATGGGAGGACTCGAGCATTACACCAGGCACCCCCTGCTCTGATGAGGGGAGGGTGCCTGGTTCATAGGAAAAGGTCAGAAAATGATGGAAACACCACAGAAATGGTTCAGGGACAGCATAGGGAGGATGTCTGGATGCATCTTGGACTCCAACGTCGCTGCTGGGAACGATGTTTCGCCCGTAGTACGCCATTTTTACAGACTGACCGTAAAACACACAAAAAGGAAGATAAAAACGATTTTAGGCGAAAAATTGTTACCAAACAGTATTTGCTGTATATTTACTTGAACTATCAGGATCACGTCCACTTCCCCGTCCCTTTTTACCCGCCTTCTTCATATTAAACGGAATATATGCTGGTAATCTGCGGCTAGGCACACGAAACAGAATGTGACGCTAATCTGCGGCTAGGCACAGTGAACGGAATATGTGACGTTAATTTGTGAATTTGCACACTAAACAATATGTGACGTTAATTTGTGAATTTGCACACTAAACAATATGTGACGTTAATCTGCGGCTAGGCACACGAAACAGAATGTGACGCTAATCTGCGGCTAGGCACACGAAACAGAATGTGACGCTAATCTGCGGCTAGGCACAGTGAACGGAATATGTGACGTTAATTTGTGAATTTGCACACTAAACAATATGTGACGTTAATTTGTGAATTTGCACACTAAACAATATGTGACGCTAATCTGCGGCTAGGCACACTAAACAATATGTGACGTTAATCTGCGGCTAGGCACACTAAACAATATGTGACGCTAATCTGCGGCTAGGCACACGAAACAGAATGTGACGCTAATCTGCGGCTAGGCACAGTGAACGGAATATGTGACGTTAATTTGTGAATTTGCACACTAAACAATATGTGACGTTAATTTGTGAATTTGCACACTAAACAATATGTGACGCTAATCTGCGGCTAGGCACACTAAACAATATGTGACGTTAATCTGCGGCTAGGCACACTAAACAATATGTGACGCTAATCTGCGGCTAGGCACACGAAACAGAATGTGACGCTAATCTGCGGCTAGGCACACGAAACAGAATGTGACGCTAATCTGCGGCTAGGCACACGAAACAGAATGTGACGCTAATCTGCGGCTAGGCACAGTGAACGGAATATGTAACGTTAATTTGTGAATTTGCACACTAAACAGAATGTGACAATAATCTATTGCTAGGCACATGTTTAAAATGGCCCTTTTTGTCGCTGCGTTGTAAAATATTTGTCCCTGTGCACCTAGTACAATGTCACCTTAGAACATGTCCCCCCCCACAAAAAAATGAAATTCTGCCATCCCCCAAAAAAATTAAATGCTGCCCCCACACACAACAGTCCTAAAAAGGACTTTTGGGTCTTGAAAGAGTTTCAACAATTTTATTCTCCCTACACTGACTTCCTGTGCATCTAGTATTATATGTCACCTTACTAATATCCCCCCCACAAAAAAAAAGGAAATTGTGCCCCCCCAAACAAAATATAAATGCTGCCCCCACACACAACAGTCCTAAAAAGGACTTTTGGGTCTTGAAAGAGTACCAACAATTTTATTCTCCCTACACTGACTTTCCCTGCCTGATCGCATCTCTCCCTGGCTAAGAATGAGCCGAACTCGCGCGTCGGGTGCTATACAGCACCCGATCACGGGTTCTGGCCAGCCAATCAGTGTAATGCCAGCAGCCAAGATGGCTGCTGGCATTACGCTGATGTCAGAGTCTCCCCGCACGTTTATTGGCTGCGCAGCAGCCGCGAAACGTGCGGGGAGGAGACCCGAACATGGCGGGCGAGCACATGCGGTACTCGTACGAGTACCGCCATGTGCCGAGCAGAGCGATGCTCGAGCCGAACCGAGCTTCGGCCGAGCATGCTCGCTCATCACTAGTCTTTATTCGTTGTTGGAAATAACAAGAGATATCGGATGCATACAAGACCGAGCAGAGACACTAGCTTTCTGTACATGTAGGTATACTACACATGAACTTGTTAATGTGAGTATTCCTATTATAGACTCCTATTATTTATTATTTGGGTTATATTTTGAGCCCCTGTTTTCTTTTTTTGTTCCATGTATCTGGCTCCGTGAGGGGAGCATCTTGGGTGAGCAGCCAGACCTCCTTGAGGAAGACATACAGATGCTGTTGAAGAAAGCAGTCTAAATTCTCTGACATTGTTTTCTGGTTTGTACGTATGTGCAATTACAGCCCATTTCTAAGTGAGTGGTTTTCTTATGGTGGTGTGTGGTGAATCAGAAGATTTTGCACAAGGAGCACATCCTTTTCTCTTTTTCTTTCTAGAAAGGGATGCTTTTAATGTGCAGGTTGTACCATCTGTAAATGCCTATTAACGGGATCTAGTTTCCCACATCCCCACACTGGACGTCCAATTGCCATTATTCACCACAAATTATCTTGTACAAGCAGTTTTGTGGTTTATTTTATCAGATGCCCTTGTAGCTTTCTATATGTGGGTAAACCACTACCAATTTTCGTGAGCATATTGCCAACCATAGGTTGAGCATCTGGGAGGCCATACAGAGTAAAAAGAGGGACAAACCAGTGGCAAAACATTTTGCAGAGGACAAACATACTATTGCTGTTCTGAGCTACATGGTTATTGACTCTTAAAGGGATAGTAATGTTTCACAAAAACAGCAATTGAATGATAAAGTTCCCCCTCCCGCCCCTTTCACCTAGTGTAAGCCACCTCCCCTCAGATGTGGAATGTGGTCCACAGACCAGACTGCTCACAGCAAGGGACAGTCTTCTCTTACTGTGAGAACAATGAAAGCCCTGCCCCCATTGGCAGGTTTTTCAGTTTTTTTCCTTATGTTAATTGAAGATTGTCCCTCTCTGGATGCCACCCTGCTGCTCTGAACTGAGAAGTATTACATCAGTAAAAGGGTTCGGAGGGGGATACTTTATCATTCAATTACTCTTGAACTACAACTCTGACAGTATTGAAATAACACTCTCCATGGCCCAAATACTATGAAGATTAATTTGAGCTGCTTTTATTATTAATAAAAATTACTATCCCTTTAACCAGAATTACCTCAAGGGGGGACAATGGGAAGAAGCTATTACAGACAGAAGGGAAGCAGAAACACAGGCTGGATACAATTACCCCTAGATGTCTTAACTATAGTTCTCATTAAGCTTTCTGAAGTGTAATAGTAGACCCTCCATGTGACTGATTGAGGTGTTGAATCATTATTTACACTGCTCTTCATTGTTTTAGATGGGTAGCGTCTCTCCAGGACTAGGTGGACATAGAACCCAGTTCTCTGAGCGTTGCCGTATTGGATCAACACTTTTTCAAGGGTACAAATAAATAAATAAAATCACTGTGATTTTATTTATTTATTTGTACCCTTGAAAAGGTGTTGATCCAACATGAAACGCGTTGGGGTATTTACTGAAATAGATAACTGTTTCATATACTTTTTTAAGTTGTATTTTATTTAATAAATAATTTTGGAATTTTCGATGGATTTGGGAATCTGAAGATTTGTGGCTTATAAGAGGTGGATTATGGAGTTAATACTTGCTTCAATCTGGTAAGCATTTCTGATTATTGGGGGTCACAATAATACTCACATAACAGCTTGTGCTCTTAGAGGGTTCTGCGCCCTTTTTCTTTTATATTGTTCTACAGCTCCTTGAATTCCACACGATCCACTAGTGTGTAAAGGGCAGCGAACTGAGAGAGACAGCTGCGAAGACTTGTGAACCCAAAGGACACCTTTAAAGATGATGCCATAAGCGAGACGTTTTCTATCAGCTGAGAAGATATTCCCATTTGAATCCAAAATGATTACTAAAACTCTACTTTTTGGCTATTTTTTAAGCCTGATATATGTTTGTTCTTTCAACTGATAAGTCAACTTTGACTAAAGACTGACCTTGTTTCAGGTTGTTGCTTTATCTTACTTCATCCTATTTTATTTTCTTATTATTATTATCTTTTTTGGGATATTGTCTCACACTGTACATGGTACCTAAGTGCTAAAAGAATAGAGAGCTCCTCTGTGGCAACTGAGAGCTCTCTCTTTTCCTTTTTTCTTCTTTTTTTGTCTTCTGTGTGTATAATTCATTTTTAGAAATGAAACAAACACTGCTGCTTGATAGCCAGGTCCTATGGCTAATAACAATCTAATCAGTAGCACTAAATACACAGTCTGACTGCATGCTTGCTGATGGGCAACTAAGAGTTTCCATGGCAGTACACATCCGTGCTGCCCACACACTCTTTTGTTTGCCAGTACATAGCTATTCTGCAAGGATGCTGAACCATGTTACATACAGTGGGACCTCTCATAGGAGCAAGGTGGTGTCTATATTTATGAGTAACCAACCCATACTCTGGAAGCAAGTCCCATAGAGTTGTACAACAGCAACAACCACCACCACAAATGTTAGGTTGTTGCCCCTGAGAAACATGAACTGCTTTCTATGATGCTGATGACATGTTCTTTATAATGTTTGAATGTTGTTGCTGATGCTGCTGAAGGTATAAATCCTTTGCTTACTTCTTTTTCACTATGTTGTCTAATGGTATGTCCCTACCTTTCTATCTCTCATCCTCCACAATACAACCCTCTGTCACATCACTGCCATCCTGTCTGTGCCTGGACTAGAGCCAGCAACCTTGTTGCTGCGGGCACGTCAGACACTAGACTATAAGGACTTGATGTAGCGGGAGTCTGTGGCAGTCTGGTTTCTGAGTAAGCTGCATCTACATGGCCTTCTAGAACATGCCATCCATTCTGATTGGTAAAGCCTGTCAGATGATTCCTGTTAAATAGCTGTTTAACCCAGACTCCCAGAGCACTCAGGGCTCAGTTGTTTTGCCTTTTTAGAGACCAAGCATTCCTGATTCCTGCTTGTGACTGCTATTCCGATTTGACCATCGTTAGTTTCTGGGCTCTGTTTGCTTCCTGCCTTGACTGACCCTGTCAGTTTGGCACCTTGCCTTGGACTCCTGTATCCTGTCATAAGTTGCTACTGGATATACTTCTTGATCTTGCTCTTGGCTTCCAGCACCAGTCCTTGTTCCAATTCTCACCTGTAAAGAAAGGTATCTGCTATAGAAGCACACTTTACTATAAAACAATCTATTGAACAAACATAAAGCAAACAACATTTGAACAAACTTGCAGATATGAACTAAGAATACATTTAAGGAAACACATGTAAACAAAACTATTCTGGTCACTTTACAGTTACAGAATATATGATGCAACTTCTGGATTGTTATGTGCAAGAAGTCACACAATTTCCTTATTTACCTAATATAATATACAATCTAGCTAAAAGAACAATGAGATAAAAAAATCCCTTTTGCTTTCGATTGGGATTTAAAACTTATATTTATATATATTTAAGGTGAAATGTTGTGTAATAGTTAAAGTACATATTAACTGCAAATGTTCTTGGCTTTATTTATTCTTGATAAGTTTGTCTTGTTGAAGAATAGCTGAATCATTGATAGTTTCACTCTCGTACCCACAAGTTCCAAAGGAACTTTCCAGGCAGATGTGGGAACGAATGTGCTATTATAGTGAAATTTCATGTTTGACTCAGATGATAACTATAGTGATACAGAGCAAAGGAAGGTATAAAAAGATAATATAACATTTTATGAAGTTGTTGTTTTTGTGTAGCAGAAGATAGGAAAATGGTATCATTTATTTGTAAAATTACAAATGTTGCAAGCGTTATCAAACCATTTTTATCCCAAAAAAGCACAGTTTCATGTTATTTTAATGTGTTGTATAAGTCCCATTTTTGCGATATGTTGAAGGCAGCCTGTGCATCTAAATGAGAACAATTATGCAAAGGAATGTGAGCAAATTATGCAAATATAATCAAATGTGTTCATAAATGGGATCAATTGTGCACCCACATGGCACCACAAGTGGCATCTGAACAGAGGTACAGAATACAAATAGTGACCTTGTCTGCACATGATAATTCCAGGGCTTAAAAGTTGAAGCACATCAAACAATAGAGAGAAAAATCTAATTGAAAGCACGAATCTCTCTCCTATATGAATAATATTGTGAGATCAATCTGGTGTGATGTAATTAAGGGGTAAAAAACAATTAAAAACAAATTAAAATGTAACTTTTATTTATCCCTTATTAAAACAAGCGAATTTCTAAAAACACTGATAGTCCCAGTACTTTCTAGTCAAAAATAGTTTAATAAGACACTATCTTAAAGCCTTTATATTCTTAATATTACTCTCATTTCTACAATATATATATATTGTGAATAGTATTCTTTCTCTTATTCACTTCAAGACAAATAAAGTACTTTTGTTCAGTGCAAAACAGATATGCCGCTTTCGTGCTCCCTATCTCAGTGCACGGATGCTAATAAGGAAGTAGCCCACAGGCGTATAGGTGAATATCCTGCGTTCTAAAACGTTCTAAAACGACTGATTGCTAAATGCACTAATAGATAATTTGTAGTAAGTAACAATACTAAAACCTCTGTTACTACACTATATCTGCCTACCTATATATAGTATAGAGAGAGAAGAGAGGGTGGCCGCAAAAGGTGATCACTCGCTTCCAAAACCCCAGCAGTTAAGTCTTCAAAAATCATTTGGTAATAGACCTGCTGGGCAAGTGACCGATATAGGGCAAAAAATGAGAGCAAGAAAAGGAAAGTAAAGATTCTAATATTGCACTAAAGTATCTTAGTACTGGGACACACAATAAGCTGAAGCACAAAGTCTGTGCTCAGAGACCCTGACGACCATTTCGCCTTTTAGCTTTCTCAAAGAATTGCAAAGGGTTAACATGTTACATCCCTAGCTAAATTCATAAGTTTACTATTTAACAAGTGTAAGTTGCCTTGTTCAGAGAGCACCTATAAAATATTATAAAATATACTAAACAAGTGGCGCACAAATGAAAAGAGGAGAACATTTAATTTGTCATTATGCAGACTGACAAACACCATCACTCCTGTGGTCCAAAACCCAAATTGTACTGTATAGTCTGGCCTGTAAATGGCAAATGAAGACCCTTCGAATACCACAGTCAACACGATTATCAAATACAAGACAGTTCTTTATTTCTTAGCTTTGCATCATACAAAACATCTACTAGAAATTTCTTATTAAAACTATAATTAGTTCATAATATTTAAAGTACCACATCCACTCATCAGGAGAAGAACTCTCAAAATATCTCAAGTGGTCTTTTAAGTGTAAGTAGGTTTGCTATTCACACAATACATGGATTAGTTCCTTGTATTTGAGTAATCATAAAAACAAACCTTGAGTTCTTCTCCTGATGAGTGGATGTGGCAATTTAGAAATAAGAATGTTCTAGAAGATGTGTTGTATGATGCAAAGCTAAGAAATAAATAATATTTGATTATCATGTTGACTGTGACATTCATAGGGTATTCATTTACCACAATGTTGTTTGTGCTGTTTGTATTGAGGATTCAGAGACAGTTAATGGATTGTGATCAGTGCCCAATGGTCTTGTATTTGTATCTTATTTCATATCATTCTCAGATAATTCTGTATGATCAGTAATTGCCCTTGCAAAGGAAGGTATGTCTGCTCCAACAGTGCATACGTATTTATTTATTTTTTTATGGGGAGCGGGGGGTCACACTCCAACAGTTGAGCTTTTATAAACCTTTGGGTGACAGAGACATGCACAACAAATTGCAATGCAAAAAGTTATGGATATGAGCAGCAAATCAAGCTATTAGAAGGGATGTTAAGGCTTGATATGGATCACTATCTATAGTGCAGGTTTTATTCTCTGCCCTTATTCTCACTTCTCACACAGGCACTCGATCACAGCCATACTCTGTCAATCCCTCACCCTCACTCAGTTACACTGTATGAAATAATATATAACGAACGTCTGGTGTGGGGAAAAAAATCTGTGTGTTTGTGATTGTATAAGAATGTTATGTTTACAATATGTGCAAAAAGTGTATTATGTCTTATATACTGCAAGTCACTCAGTACTACTCTACCTCCCTCTCCAATGCATGCTGCTATCTCTTTCCTCCATTCCTGGGGCCTTTTGCTGTAGCTTAATGAACATCCAAACATAAGCAAGGTATGTCAGTTGTTTTGAAGTTTATTTACAGTGGTTTGAATTGATATTGCAACTTTGCAATCTTTTGATGAACTTTTCTTGAGGATTGGAGATACTATTGAATGTTTGAACGAGGAGGGGAAGATGCCAGAGGATAGGGAGGAGTTGAATACCCGAGTTAGCATGGGAACTAATGTGTGTTGCAGAGGAATGAGGAGGTGGGATGGTATAGGATCAAGGGAGCAGGTGGTGAGTGGTGATGTGGACAGCAGAAGGTCGACCTCTGCTTCTGTGACTGAAGTAAAGGAATCAAATAAGTAGGATGGGGGATCAGGAAGATACAGTTGTGAAGGCTGGGAGGGTGGGATTGTTTGATGTATTGTGTTACTCTTTTGTGTGAAAGATTCTGCAAAAGCTAGAGGGGTTAGGGAGGGGAGGGGGAATGATGGAGAGGAGGGGCGAAGGAGGGAATTGAAGATACAGAAGAGGCACCGTGGGTTCGATTTGTGAGTATTGATTAGTGAGGAGTAGTAGTGTTGTTTGGAAGAGGATAAAGCTATGTTGAAGCAGGACAGGAGGAATTTGTAGTGGATAAAGTGTGTGTGAGAGCAGGACTTCCTCCACAGGCGTTCGGAGGTGTGAGTACAGGAGCGGAGAAAGAGTGTTTGTGATTGTGAGGGTGTGTGTTTGAGCGGCGTTTGTGACGGGCCTGGAAGGGGGCATACAGATTAAGTGATGAGCAGAGGAGGTTGTTGTAGTATCCTATAAGTCTGTCCGATTCAGAAAGAGTGTTGAAGGTGGAGAGGTTTGAGTGCAATGCAGAAGATAAGGCAGAAATGTCTAGTGAGCGAAGGTTGCGGGTGTAGTGCGGGGTCGTGGTTGGTGGGAGAATGAGGGAAAGGGTTGTAGAGAAGGTTATGAGATGGTGGTCGGAGAGTGGAAACCAAGTATGAAAACCATGATGTCCTGTGTACTTATGGCCTTTGAGCCCAGCATCTGCTGAACCTTATTCCTGAGCTTGGTTATACTGGAGTCAGAGAGGAATGTCCTGGCCTGTAGAAAATTCAGGTCTAAGCCTAGAAAATGTTTACTCTGTGCAGGAAACAGATCTGATTTGTGCCAATTTGTACTCCATCTGAGGTACTAGAGAGTGTTGAGAAGAAGGGTGAGATGATGCTGTAACATCTGTAGAGGGGTAGCTTTCACTAGCCAGTCATCGAGGTATGGGATGACTGAGACCCGGTGTTGTCTGAGACAGGCTGCTACCACCAGAATTTTGGAGAAAGTTCTTGGGGCTGATGTTCACCTAAAGGGAAGGGCTTGGAAATGAATATGTTCACCTTCCCTTGTATAGGGAAAGCTAATCTGAGGAAATTCTGGGAGGCAGGATGGGTAGGGACATGAAGGAAGGTATCCAGCAGACCCACAGTGGCCATGAAGTCCCCTGACATTGTAACGGTTTTCAGTACACTCAGAGGCAGGCAGTTTGGTAAAACACAGTTTTATTGAAACCAGACAGAATAAAGTAACCCTCGCGGGTCCAGCAATAGTACACTCTTAATACTGACACAGGACAGTGTACTAAATAGCATTAACCCACACGGGTCCAGTACATATTTCAGAGAACATATACATATACTGACACAGGTCAGGTTACAGTTCGTGTGAATCATTGATATAACGATTGAAGGTGCTATTAGGCCGGGAGGCTGGTAGGCCCTAATAGCGAGGCCCAGGAAGCACTCTGTACAGGAGAGTGACACAATAGCGATAAAGCCCTCAGAGGGTGAGCGAGGCCCTGAAGGAATCTCGGACTACCGGACAGTGCTGTAACCGGAGAAACAATGGAACGCCAACCGGAATCTGCATGAACTGCGACCCAATGATAACGGCACCGGACAACAAGGGTACAGACGCTCAGGCTTGATGGCGACTGCTAGGTGGTAGAGATGACTGAGGTGCCCAGGAGACCAACCTCAGTAAGGGAGCAGTAACAAGCCAAGCGTATAGTATGCCAATGAGAATATCTCCTACCCAGGTGAGCACCGGACAGCAAGGGTTAAAAGACGCTCAGGCTTGATGGTGACTGCTAGGTGGTAGAGACGACTGAGGCGCCCAGGAGACCAACCTCAGTAGGGGAGAAGTAACAAGCCAAGCGTATAGTGAGCAAACTAGATCAGCTTCACCCTTGGGGGTATGGAGATATTAGGCACAGGAGCGTAAATGGGTCGCAGTAACAGAACAGTTAAACAGCACTCGAGGCAACCAATGGGTCAGCACGCTCTAGACAGAGCACCGGAAAGTACTCTCTACAGGAATACCGGGCAGGTAGTGAACCGGATCATAGACACACAGAGCAGGAACGGAAGCCAATCCAGGTCGATGCACAGAACAGGAACATCAGCCAGACCAAGTCGGTACACGGAGCAGGAACATCAGCCAATCCAAGTCGGTACACGGAGCAGGAACGTCAGCCAGGCCGGGTCAGTACATGGAGCAGGAACGTCAGCCAATCCAAGTCGGTACACGGAACAGGAACATCAGCCAGGCCGGGTCGGTTCACAGAGCAGGAACAGGATCAGAGAGAGTAGTCAGGCAGTCCGGGTCATACACAAGATTCACACGATAACGACAGCAAGCACTAAGCAACGGGAACACCACGAAAGGGCCCTGCATGAGTGACAGGGCACAGTACTTAAAGGCTACCACTGGGTGGAGCAATCTCACGCAGCCAATAAGAAGGCATCAGAAACAATGTGTCAAAATGTCGCCAGCAATACACGGGCACCGTGATAGACATAAGTGTCTCTATAGTGGATTTCGGGGTTCTATCCAGAACTTTTGTTTTCTGATGGACTGGTTGACCAGCCGTAGGTCTATGACGAGTCAGTATCCCATCATGACCTTTGGCACAAAGAAAAGGGAAGAATAGGTGCCCATTCTTTCTTGGCCCATGGGAACAGTGAGGAGCACCTGAGATTGAGAAAAGAGTGTATGATTTGAAGAAAGGCTTCTCATCTTCTTACAGAGACAGGCAGGGAATTCAGATGGTAATGAGGAGGATGATGATGATGGATGAACTCCAGCCTATAACTGTTTCTCAGAAGCATGAGGACCTAGTGATGGATTTCCATGCAGACAGAAAGAAACTGAGTATGCCTCCTACCAGTATCTCGTTTCTTCTGGCATCATGAAGAGGACGGATGAGGCCCAGTAGAGGAAGATGAAGAGGCTGACCCTCTACATCAGGGCCTAAATGGTGTTTAAGGGTTGGAAGGCAGCCTGTCCCATAGCTGGCGAAAGAAACCATCCATGTGTTGAGGTTTGACGTCTCTGAAGAACTACCTGTTGAAGCAAGGGAATGTATGTCTTGTAGGAAGTCTTGTCCTGGAGTCAGAACTTTATCTAGAAGCTGCTCCAATTTGGGTTGAAATAAAGCACTACCCTGAAAAGGTGCACAAGCGGATCTTGAAAGCTGCATCTGCAGCTCAGGACTTCAGCGAAAGAGTTCTTTGGTTAAGGCAGATGTGTGCGCAAACATGCGCACATACTCCAGGAAGGCATTACATAGGTAGTCAACTGCTATTATGATAGCTGAAAGCTTGTTAGAAAGCTCTTCCCTAGACACTCTGGAAGTAAGATCGATTTGGAAGTGTCAACCAAATCCAAAGGGAATGGGCTACTGACAGTGCTGTAATACCTGGACGAAAATTTGTAAGTGGATACCGCGAAAGCCTTTCCAGCAGCAGCCTCCACCTTTCTATCCACTGGATCTTGGAAACAGGAACCGTCCTCCAAAGGGATAGCGGAGTGGCGTATGACTCTGGATATAGAGGTATCAATCTTTGGGGAATCCTACTGTCTGGTGTCCTTGGGGGTCAGATGGAAACAATTTTCTGACTTTTCAGGAGAGGGCCAGCTTATGGTCAGGGACCTTCCATTCCTCTGAAATCAGGGCAGCAAGGACCTCATGCACTGGAAAGACTTTGGACGTTCAGGAGAATCCCTTGAACAACTAGTCCTTCCAGCTGGTGGTATCTTTTAGTTCTTCCACATCCATCACCGTGTGAACCGCCGTAACCAGCGTATCCACCTCTTCTGCTGGAAAAAGGTAGGTTTTGTCCGAGATTTTGGCTTCCTCTTCAGAGGAATATTCTCCAGGAAGGGGTTCTACTTCAGATGACTCCAAATATGCTGATGGTACTGGCTCCCGCTGACGAGGTCTGGGACCATGAACCTGGTCAAAGGTGTGCTGTTGCTCAGAATGGAACCAGGATATAAACTCTTACATAGGGTTAGGGCACTCTGTAACCAGTGAATGATGGGTACATGAAGCACAAAATCTTCCCTGGAATGTATCAGGTAATGGCTGCTCACAGGAGACATGGAAGGTGTGCTTGGCCTTGCAGGTAGCCTTCTTAGGAGTGTCACAACTAAAAGAGTTTCATGGTCAGACATACTAAAGAAAGAGGTGAGAGATAATACAAATGTCATAACCTAAGGGTTATATAGAGCTGAGTAGGAAGTAAGCCAACCTAGGCTTAAAAAATACCTAAGGCAGAAGGAGTAGGGTCCAAAGCAGAGCCACACAAACAGGTCAGCTGCTGGGTCAGGAAGGCAGGCTAGAGCAAATAAAACCAAACAGAAATGTACTTACGTTCCTTAAGGCCCCTTTAAGGTATCCCCCAGAGATCAGACCGGCTGAGGATTTCTCAAGTTTTGCACCCAAAGGTACAGGAGAGCTGCCAGGCATCCACAGTGCTGCTTGGAATGCATAGAGAAGTAGGCATGTGCACATTTGGGAGAAAGTGTGCACGCTTAGTCCTGATGAATCCCTGCACAGGCTACATTCAGCTTTCTCTTGAGAGGGCTCTACATTAAACGGATGGTTGCATGTCCTCCCCCTTCCTCCCTGTGATGGAGAAAACAAAAAAGATAGACCTGCTTCTCCTTCAGTACAGGAAAAGCACTGCTAGGTTGAGGAGATGGAGCTCCTTTATAAGGTAGGTCCTTCTTAATTAGACCTGCTTTTCCTGTCCTTGGGGGGAAGGGTTTCTCATAGTTATGTCGTGCATGGGATGAGAAGGAAATTATGTTATCCACGCTAGTTTCAATACCCCTTTTTATACAAGACAGGACTTTGTTTGCTTTTGCTACTTGACACTGGTCACTTTATACTTTTTAGTGTACAAGGACTCCCAGATCTTGATGTTGAGATTTTTCTTCCTAAACGCATAACTTTACACTTTCCCACATTACACTTAATATTCCATTTGTTTGCCCAATCTGTCATTTTTGTTTCAGTAATGTTGTTTGTTTTAACATCACTAATAGAATCGAACCCCTGATCTGAAAAAAGAGGCACCCAGTTAGGAAAGAGGGGCTGAGAGATTTGAGTCTAAAAGGGTGACCGATTCTCAAATATATACTTGCTGAAATGCCTGTGTCAAAAAGAGATGCATTATTATTTTCTTCAAAATATATTACTATATGAATACAATGCAAATGATGAGTGGAAAGGGTTAAATGTATTTATATAAAAAAAAATGCGTGGGGGAGGCACCAAGGTTTGGCATAACAAATTGGAGGCATTGTGTGAAAAGGGGTGGTGGGAAATACTACTATTCATCCTAGAGGGACACCTAGGAGGTATGAACATGAATTAAGGTGCAGTACCAGAGGGGGCACACAACGATCTGACATTCAGAGGATTAGATCAGGGACATTTATGAAATCTTCACTTTGAAGGACTGCGCAGACAGGGGAGGGCTGGCCAGGGGGTCATGAGGGCAATTGCCCCCTGGGCCAGTGGGCCACTGTCTCACTAAATCTCTCACTTGATGCTGTAAACTAGGTTACACCAATGATAGCTTACAACTGAAATGGAGTTACACAAATGATACCACAGAGCTACAATCCAAGCATAACCAATTTCCATTGTAAGCTCTATGGTATCACTAGTGTAGCTTTACTTACTACAGAGTGTACAATGTATCAGTAGTGCAGCCCCATTTCAACTGTAGGCTCTGTGGTATCACTTGCCTTACTTCACAACATAATGGCAATTTTAAAATTAACTAAAGGAGTGGGTTGGGAAAGTTGGCTTGAATTATAGTAGAAGCAGACCACTTGATTTTATTTCCCCCCTGGGCCATGTGTTGCCAGCCCTCCCCAGTGCACAGAAATTAGTAATACAGCCGAGTGGTGTCCCTAATTTGAAAGAATGCACGGTCACTTTATATTTCAACCACAGCACAATAAAATTGCCAATATGTGGCTATCCAACTGTTGTTCGCATAATGTAGCCATACCTGGGAACTCTCCGGATTTGCCCCGGAGACTCCGGTTCTGACAGAAATTTACCGGGTCTCCGGGGCAGAGGCTGATTCCTCCGGATGTGGGGAGTTTCTATTGAAACTCTACCACATCCGCTTTTTCTCCCACTGTTCCTCCGTCCCCAGCCTTCTGTGTGACACATTTAACCCTCTGAGTGCCAAAGTGGTAAGGAATGCATTGCTTTGCAATGCATTCCTACCACTCTGGCACTCAAAGGGTTAAGTCCCCCCACACACTCTCGGCAAGCCCCGCCCCTTTTTGACGCGATTAGTGTCATTTTTGTCACCCACTGCTGAACAGAGGGCTACCCTCCGGGTAGCCCTCAACTACAAGTTCCCAGGTATGAATGTAGCCCAGTAACAGCTGTAGAGCCTCATGTTACTCTATCTTGCTATAATAATTCTGATACTTTATTGTATGGCTTTTCCATCCTCACTGTTAGTACTGGAGGATCTTAAAGACAGGGGTTTTATACCAGTGGCTTTCCCGCATTGTATTCCTGCCCACGTTCGTATTGTATGGAGGTGGGGGAATTAAACGTGCGTGCACTGTTTGCGATTCTTATTGTTGAAGTCTATAACCGCTCTACCCATCAAACGGTACAGCTTCTGTAAAGAATCAGTATGGAGCTCTCACCTTAGTGTATAGGAGATGTACGTTATTAAACAGACCGCTTGCTGTGCAGTACACCAATATGGCGCATCTCCTACACTGGTGACGTTTAGCGTGACAGGAAAACGAGACAGTTCTCCCTGTAGCGCACCGTCACAGGAGCAACGAGGAAGTTCGCCCTCTTGCGTCCAGAACTCTCTTCTCAGAGATTCTCCGCAGGTCTTGAAGGGAAGTTTACTTTCACTTTCTGGTAGGCGGAGCTTATTAGCGTGGTGATTGGAGCTCGCGCGGAATTTGATCCTGAGCCGGAGTCCCCTTTACTCTGATTTTTACCAGTCTTGGAAGCTCTTGTAAGGTGACAAATTACCCGGTTGAAACGGATTGTACACGTAGTATGCACAAATAAGGCCTGCACAGTTATACGTCACTGGTATCTCGTCTGCACCTGGCATGAATCAAGCAGCCGAGTCTCTGAAAAATTTAAATGCAATGTGATTCTGCTGTTTGGTCCGTGTCAGCCGCAGGCCTCTGTTCTGTTTCGTTTTTGAATGCGTTGTATATCACTATTTTATATTTGTTTTTATTTAGTTTTACAACAACATTCTACTTCTGCAAAGCACTATGCAATATAATGTTTACAAGATATTTGGATTGTCTTTACGCTTGGAAGCTTGGTTGTTAGCTTTTGATAGGTGGTATAGAAGAACCCTTGTGTGTGGGCTCAGAACTGGATTAAGGCTACATAGGGCAGTAGGCAGGATCCCAAATTGCTCTTCCACAGCTTGGGCCCTTTCTGCTGCAAACCTCCCTTTGTTGGTTTTTGTGGGTTGGAGTACTAGTATTAACTTAAAAGATAAAGTGAATGCTTTAAATAAAAAATATACAGCAAAGCTTATATTTGAAACAGAGATGCACAAGTGATACCACAGAGCTTACAACTGAAATGGGGCTACATAAGTGATACTGATACAACAGAGCTTACAAGTGAAATGGCGCTGCAACAGTGATACCACAGAGCTTACAAGTGAAATGGCGCTGCAACAGTGATACCACAGAGCTTACAAGTGAAATGGCGCTGCAACAGTGATACCACAGAGCTTACAAGTGAAATGGCGCTGCAACAGTGATACCACAGAGCTTACAAGTGAAATGGCGCTGCAACAGTGATATCACAGAGCTTACAAGCAAACTAGAGCTGCAACAGTGATACAACAGATTACAAGCGAAATGGTGCTGCAACAGTGATACCTTAGCGCTTACAAGCAAAATGGCGCTGCATCAAGCAATACCACAGAGCTTACAAGCAAAATGGGGCAGGAACACGTGATACTTATACTTGGGAACTTTCCGGATTTGCCCCGGAGACTCCGGTTTTGGCACTGCTTTACTAGGTCTCCGGGGCAGGGGCAGAGGCTGAGTCCTCCGGATGTGGGGAGTTTCTATTGACACTCTACCCACTTCCACTTTTTCCCCCGGTGTAGCTCCTTCCCCCCAGCCTTCTTTTAAGCCCTCCCCTGGCACTCGCGTTAAGACCTGCCCCTTTTTTATTTGATATGCGTCATTCTTCACACCACCCATGGCAGCAGAGGACTCCCCTCTGGGGAGACAACAATAAAAAAATTCCTAGGTATGGTGATACTACAGAGTTTATAATTGACAATGGGACTACTCTGATGATAATACTGAGTTTATAATTGAAGTTGTAGTATACTTTAGGCAGCTCACGCCTGCTTTGCATAAAATGCAATGCTTTGGATACCTTTCTGGAAGTCAAAGGGTTAATATATTTAGCATGCTGACGGAGCAGGGCAAAAGTGCATCCTCACTGGAGAACAGAAGGAAATGGTGACATCACTTGGTACATTTTAAAAGACTATACCTTACAAAGGATAGAGATTAAAGCGGAACTAACACTTCTAACAAACGTCTGTAATAATTCCCTATCTGGCGACTAGCTGCTTAGTAGCGCTAGTCGCCAGAATTATTACCTCTTCATGGAGAAATTTGAAGTGATCCTCGGCTGACAGGCAGGATGGAGCGTGGACATCTTACCATAGTGACGTCTGCACGCCTGCGCTGTCAGTCCCTTCCGGAGCCGAATGGCTCCTAGCAACGCCTCCTACAGCTGTCTGGGACTGACAGAGCAGGCGCGCGGACGTCACTATGGCAAGATGTCCGTTTTCCGTCCTGCCTGTCAGCTACTGCAACTCCATTGCACTGTTAAGTTCTGTGATATCACTACTGTAACTCATTTTCACTTGTAAACTCTAAGGTATCACTTAAAAGGGGAACTTTGACTATCAAGACACTAACAAAATGGATCTCTCTTAAAATCGCTTAAAGGTTGTTAAATTAATATGTGTTTTTTTTTAAGCGGAACTAACACCGCTAACAAACGTTGTCTGTAATAATTCCCTATCTGGCGACTAGCTGCTTAGTAGCGCTATTCACCAGAATTATTACCTCTTCATGGAGAAATTTGAAGTGATCCTCGGCTGACAGGCAGGACGGAAAACGGACATCTTGCCATAGTGACGTCCGCGCGCCTGCTCTGTCAGTCCCAGACAGCTGTAGGAGGCGTTGCTAGGAGCCATTCGGCTCCGGAAGGGACTGACAGCGCAGGCGTGCAGACGTCACTATGGTAAGATGTCCACGCTCCATCCTGCCTGTCAGCCGAGGATCACTTCAAATTTCTCCATGAAGAGGTAATAATTCTGGTGAATAGCGCTACTAAGCAGCTAGTCGCCAGATAGGGAATTATTACAGACAACGTTTGTTAGCGGTGTTAGTTCCGCTTAAAAAAAAACACATATTAATTTAACAACCTTTAAGCGATTTTAAGAGAGATCCATTTTGTTAGTGTCTTGATAGTCAAAGTTCCCCTTTTAAGTGATACCTTAGAGTTTACAAGTGAAAATGAGTTACAGTAGTGATATCACAGAACTTAACAGTGCAATGGAGTTACAATATTGCCTGTATCGTAGCTCTGTTTCAGTAGTAAACTATGTGGTACCACTTGTGTAGTACCATTTCATTATAAGCTCTGTCTTATCACTTATGTAGCCCCTTTTTATTGTAAGATCTGTTGTATCATTGATGTAGCCCCATTTATATTGTACACTTTGTGGTATGGTATCACTTGTGGAGCTCCATTTCAATGGAAAGGTGTATCATTATTCTCCTCTCTCGCTTTTCCTCCCCAGAGTCACTCTACCTCTGCTCCAGAGACCAGGTCACCAAAGCAGGCAGCAGCCTTGAATTTGTAGCCACTTCATTGCGTGTCTCTTTTAGATGACAGGTCCTTGCCTTTCAGGACCTGCCAGATATGCATACCTGGGAACTTTCAATTGTCTCCCCGGAGGGGACTTCTCTGGTGCGGTAGTGTGTGTGTGTGTGTGTGTGTGTGTGTGTGTGTGTGTGTGTGTGTGTGTGTGTGTGTGAGTCGTGTCAAAAAGGGACAGGGCTTAAACGTGTGACACAGATATTAAAAGAAGGCTGGGGAGGGAGGAACACTGGGAAAGAGCTGAAGTGGGCAGAGTTTCAATAGAAAATCCCCACATCTGGAGGAAGCAGTCTCTGCCCCAGAGACCTGGTAAAGCAGTGTCAAAACCAGAGTCTCTGGGGCAAATCCGGTGAGTTCCCAGGTATGCAGATATGTGCTCAAAATTCTCATTGTGCAAACTGACATCCAGTTATGCTATAGAAATACAGGATGTGGCAGATCATGAAAAACGATAGATGATAGTGAGAAATGATATGGCCAGAAAATTCAAACAATGCCACCTGTGGTCTCCAGATGGAGCAGAGAGTTTGCACTGGGCTGCTCTTGCGCTTGGATATGCAGCCACATAAAGGTAGTGAAACAGAAGCCCAATTGCTCTCAAGACCTGTCGTCTCCTGGGAGTAGAAGTGGCCAAGTCTTGTGGGTTTTCGCAGGCCCTAGTCACTACTCTAAGTTGCCTAGCCCAGCTTTGACCATGCACCACTGAAAGTGATAGTAATGTCCAAGGATAATGTTATTTTGTATTGTAGATTAAAAAAAAAATTTGCTGCAAATCCCATGGTTTGAGAGAGATTCACATTTAAAGTTCCCCACTCCCTCCCCTTTTCCTGATTTCAGCTGTAAAGCTGACAGCGGGAGACTCGAGTTGGCCAACTCGAGGAGACTCTTCAGCAGAGCCGAAATCTTTTTATTTAAAAAGAACGACTTAATTGGAACGGTCTACAAAATGTGCTTGCAAACTAGGCACGCTTTGTATACCGAATGCAATTTCGGCTCCAGGAGAAGGGGAGGGAGGGGGAACTTTAAATGTGAATATCTCTCAAACCATAGAGGTTTGAGAGATGGGATTTGCTTCAAGTAAATATTTTTTTAAATCTACAATACAAAATAACATTATTCTTGGACTTTAGTATCACTTTAAGGATTGCATAACCTGTGATGAAGTAGAGATGCCTGTTAGTAATTGTTACATTGCTTTATCTTTTTTGTAAAGGTTTTATGCAGCAGCTGTAAATGTACATTAATTTTTGAAGGGAATAAGGGGAATTTGGTATTGACACAAGACAGTAAAATCATACCAGACAGATGGCTTTTTTTCTTTCATTCCCACCCAAGGAATCAAGCCATGAGTGGCAAGATATTATCCAAAAAAGCAAAAATACTGTAATAAAGTCTGAACAAGTATATGAAAATCCAATACTAAAATGCTAAATGGAATCACATACATAAGTAGTAGCATTACTTTGGGAAATGCATAGCTTATTAATCTTTTAAATGCATGCATAAATCTTTTATCTGTCACTATGATGTGCAGGTACAAAAACTGCTAATGAGAGGCAACCATATTATACTACTAATATCCAGCAGGGTCAGATTTGTTGGTTTCAGTCTTGAGGCTACATTTCATTATACAGCTCTTGGAAGTAAGACTGCTAATTTATGAGCTAAGGTAAAGGATTATGAACACCTGAAATGCACTGGGGCTATATACTCTTAAAGGAGAAGTAAACATGTGCTTTTCCTGTTGAGTAAAACAAGAGCACTGTACATTGGTTAAGTTACTGACTTTCCTCTCCATTAGAATGTAACAGAAAAGCTAATTAGAATTGGACCACTAGAGGGCACTGCTAATGTAAAAAAGCATGGGGTTAAACTGTAATGTCACAGTACCTTGTAGCGCCGCCACTTCTAGCATTGCTTACAATGACACTCCAGCGTCATTTCCACAAGCGGTTGGACGCTTCAATGCTAGATGCATCATCGGCAGGCGTGAGGCTTCAGCATGCTGCAGGCCTCTGTTTTATGTGTTTGAGGCCTGTAGTCTTCTCCTACCTACTTCCTGAGGAGGAGTTTAAAGGGCAGACTGATTCCTGACTCAGTTACTCTTACGTTGTTGTTCTTAGCAGTTCATTATCTTGTATTCATGGCTCCTGTATATGATCCGGCTTGTCTGTCCATCCATTCTGATGTTGACCTGTGGCTCTGTCTGACTATTCTCCTTGTGCACTCCAATTTGGCTCAGGTATCCTTTCTGGTGCAAAACTGTGGCTCTGGCTGACTACCGGCTCTGTGTATGATCTAGGCTTGTCCGCTTAACCACTCTGGTGTTGACCTGAGGCTCTGTCCACTCTGCATCCAGCATACCATCACTTCAGTGGATATTCTATTTGGTGCAAACCTGTGGTTCTGGTTGACTACCCACTCTGTGTATGACCTTGACTCGTCTGACTATCCTAACTGGTACTTAATAGAAGGCCCTGTCTGTTCCCTCCGTGTGTTTGTTCCATTCCTCAGACATCCTTCTGAGTACTGACCTGGGGCTCTAGCAGACTCCTAGCTACTGACTGCAGGCTTGAGTCAGTAGCTTCCGAGTTGCATACAATATAGACTGCGCTCCTATACTGACTTCAGGTTGAGTTAGTGCTAGATCTGGGTGTTACCATACCTCGAGATTCCAGTAGGCAGAAGCCTTGTCTCTGACAGTGTGGTGGAGATATTGGGAGACTGCTATTCCTGATACAGTACTCGCCTCTTCGATCACCCACTCTGTATGTGTGATATATAATATACATTTTTTTTCATAAGGTTTACTGCTTCTTTAAATACACTGTGCTTCATGCTAACATCTAGTAACAATTCTCTGTTAAATGGATAGTAATGTTTCTTAATAAAAGCAGCTCTAATTAATCATCATAGTATTTGGTCTTTGGAGAGTGTTGTTTCAATTCTGTCCGTGTTGTAGTTTGAGTAATTCAATGACAAAGTGTCCCCCTCCCGCCCCTTTTACTGATGTAACGCTGCTCAGCCAGAGCAGAAGAGAGGTGCCCAGGTAGACTGCAGAGAGGGACAATCTTCAATTAAGATAAGGGAAAAACCTGAAACACTTGTCAAGGGGGCCAGGGCTTTCATTGTTCTCATAGGAAGAAGATTGTCCCCTGCTGTTATCTGTCTGGTCTTACAACCATCTGAGAAGAGATGGCTTACACTAGGTAAAAGGGGCGGGAGGGGGAAACTTTATCCTTCAATTACTCTTGAACCATAACTCTGACAGTATTGATATAACGCTCTCCATGGCCCAAATACTATGAAGATTAATTGGAGCTGCTGGTTTTGTGAAACATTACAATCCCTTTAAGCTTTGAGGGAAAAGGCAGTTCAACCTTTTCCAGAGCTCCCATAGATTATCTTTGCATGGGCTAAGATAACAGTATTTCTGAATACAGGAACAGAAACCACTAATTACACAACGCTACACAAAAACAATTAACTGACTCACGAACAGGACGATATAAACATGAGTTAAAACAAGTTTACTTTTAATTATTAATGCTGAATCCTTAATATATAATTTTGGTTAAGCTAGCTGAAATATGTGATATTTAAAGTTTATGGCAGCCAATTAATTTTGGTGTCCCTTTAATAGTTTAATATTTTGATTTAGGGAAGGTATTCTTAATATATATTAATTTTACCCAATTTGATAATGAAATATACAGTGTCAGCCCAATACCTCCCAACATTTCAAATGGCCAAAGAGGGACACTTTTGTTTTAGGTGGTGGTGCTGGGGTGTAGCTGGTGGGCGGCGCATTACCGAAAATGATTTAGAACAACACCAAAGTGTATTATTTAAACAGACTAAATTATAGGCACGCACATACTGAAGATTACACAAACACGTGAGCTTTATTGTTGTTGAGCAATCTAATAAATGTATATACATACCACAAAGTCTGACCTCCTAAAAAGAGGGACAGTGGGATTTGGGTCTCAAAGAGGGACTGTTTCTCCTAAAGAGGGACACTTGGAAGGTATTGAAGATGTACAATAGCGATACAACATGTAACTAGTGTATCTGAAAGAAATTAAACAAACCTTTTATAAACACACCTCATATCTTAGAAATGACAAATGCTATGACAGTCATGATACAATTAATAGACTAGTGGCTTGTGCTTAATCAAAGATTTTGAAAATGAAGTATATGTACTTGTGAAAAATATTTGCGTTCTTAGGGGTGATTTTAGTGATGAATGATACCATGTAAAGAAAAAGAAATATAACACATAGTGTGATCTGTGCAAAAAAGGTATGCCTTTACAATTACTAATAAATAAGAAATTAACAAACAAAAGTCCCAAATTTGCATGAAGGTATAGAGGACTCTTCTGTTCTACAATTTGTTTATTGAAGTCCTCTGTTTCAGATTTAGACTTATTTGATAGACCCAACAAAAAGAATATTCCTCGAGGGATAACTCGCTTCAAAGGAATAGTGCTTAGTGCTGGACTGCCAGACAAGCTATAGTCGCATGTGGAGATATTTTAAGCTGCCTCACTCGGCTGTTCCCTCCATTTGACTGCTCCTGTTACAGGTCCAAAAGATAACCGTCCAATATGATAAAGTGTATACACACTGTTCTGGAATTGCCTGGGAATTTCTCTTCCTGGTTTCTCTCTAGTTAATCTAATAAGTTCAACTATATCCATTTTTTAGTGCACTCTTTAAGCCCTCCCCTTTTTCTGTTCCTCCAATTCTGAAATATCTGGGTGTTTAGGTGGGCTTTTTTATAATTTAGATTTAATTTGTGAAATGGTCCCCTTTTGTTAAGACATCCTTCTGTTTTTTTAGGATGACGTTGGGTTTTTAAAGGAATCTTTAAAGAGATCGTTTGTAGCTACATATTTAGATTCGGAAGTGCACAATATATATTATATAGGTGTTATACTTCTTTCTGATTCGGCTGTTTAACTTCTGTTCTTTGAGAAATTTCTTAGGAACTTGCTTGGGTCTGATTTTAATAAATGTAGGGACATTTATGGATTATTTTTATATATATATATATATATATATATATATATGCTTATTTTCAACTGTTTACTGTCTTTAAGAGATTTATAATATCAGACACAGTCACTTATCCATATGGACTATTTCTTTTGGATCTCTAAAATCTATGTTGATAGTGAAGACAGTATTGTCTCTAATAAGCAACTATTACTGTTATTTTTTACCTAATTAGCCTTATTACTGCTTGGTTCTGTTTTGAATGGTTCACATTAACTAATCCCGGATACTAAAATGCTTTATAATTTGGATACTTAGGTTTCTTTCTCATGAAATTACTATATCAAATTGCTTGTATTATCTATATATATTTACACTGGAGGATGTGATTTAGATCATTGCCTTTAATTAGAGAAAAGGCCGTCAAACCAATTAGTTAGACGTCACATATAATAATTCGCTAAGTGTGTGTTTGTCAAGCCGCCATGCACAGTGGAGACGGCTGCGTGCGGTGCAGTCACGCGCAGCACAAACTGCCCGCGCCGTGGCTGATAATGGAGCGGGGTTCCGAATTCAGACCATAGTTTGATGCGCAGAGAGGACTAGAGTCTGAATTCGGAGTGCCTCGCTCCGTATCAGCCACGGCGCGGGCACTTTCTACTGTGCATGACTGCACCACGGCCATTGCTTGGTGGCACTGTGGCCTGTGTACACAGGCTTTTCAACTAGTTTTAAATGCTTTGATCAGAATTAAAAACTTTCTTGTATTGAAGTTCACGGGTTATGATCTATTATTTTGCTCACCCATAAGTATACTTGTTTACATTCTTATCGGGGATTATTAGCATAATATTTTTACGGGAACAGAGACTTTGGGTCTATACCTGAGGATTAATCTTTGATTCCGGATAATTCTGTGTTGACCGAGTGAGGGCCGTTGGGATTCCACACACATTTCCATTAGTCCTGGGATAGTTTTTCTTGACTTCCCTTAGCCTTTAGCATTTTGGACTCTTATCTGTTGGTCCTGTAACGGGAGCAGTCAAATGGAAGGAACAGCTGAGTGAGTGCAGCTTACAATTTCCTTACATGCGAATATAGCTTATCTGGCAATCCACCAGTCAAGTATTATTACTTTGAAGTGAGTTATACCTCGAGAAATTTCCATTTTGTTGGGTCTATCAAATAGGTCTAAACCCGAAATAGAGGCCTTCTCCGGACAATTTGTAGAACAGAAGAGTGCTCTCTCTATGTTTCATGCAAATTTGGGACTTTTGTTAATTTCTTATTTATTAGTAATTGTATAGGCAGAATGTTTTTGCACAGATAATGTGTTGTATTTCATTTTCTTTACATGGTATCTTGCTTATTATACCTGAGAACATGAATATTCTTCGCAAGTACATAGCTTCATTTTCAAAATCTTTGATTAAGTATGAGCCACAAGTCTATTAATTGAGTATCACGATTCACATATCATTTTTGTCATTTCTAATATATGAGGTGTGTTTATAAAATGTATGTTTAATAATTTTTTAGATACACTAGTTACGTGTTGTGTCTCATCTATTGTATATCTTTAATTATTTTATTCTACTGTGCAGATGAAGGTTTTAGAGGTGTTTTCTAATTAAAAATTTTGAGTTGCATAATTGCCTTTGTGTAATTTTTGTGTATTATTTCTAAGAGCTTACCTATTGTATTTTATACCTGGGAGGTATGCAGCCTACTATTCAAATATCAAGGGAAATTATCACTAACCTATATTATGTTTGTGGCCAATTAAATTGCAGCTCATTTCTTTATAATTTTTTATTGTTTATTCTAAGTTATATTTTGGAGATTGATTCATTTCAACAATAGCAATTATTACCCACGTTTCTGGATATCTTAACACCTTGGTGATGGGGATATTTTTTCACTAGAGGATGAGCAGGTTTTAAGTATACCTTTGTTCAACCTGTTTTTTCCCTCTAATTCATTCTGTACACCCACACACATTATATACAATATACAAAGTGTAGGGCTTTCTTTTCATGCAATATTTAGTATGATGATATAAAAAATGAAGAAGAAAAATACAATTTGTATAGGTTTTCCTGTGATGATTTCGGCTCAGATAGTGCACTTTTAACATGGACTGTATAAGAGTATGGGCATTCGTTCATACCCGAGGAGTGGGAGGGGGTAATTCCCCGCTGAAGTTAAAATCCCTATGTCCCTCTTTGCCACCCTGGTGTCCCTCTTTTAGGAGATTAGACTATGTGGTGTGTATCATATTGCTCCACAGTAATAAAACTAACATATATATTAGATTAAACTTCTCTATAAGTGTTCATAAGTTAGTCAGTATAAATAAAATGCTTTGTTCTTGCTCTCTCATTTTTTCAGTTACAGAAAGATGGGTCATTATCTCATGTACTAATTTTTATGCTCTCTCCACTATTACTGCTCCCTGCACAACAAAAGACATTGAAGGCTCTTCTCTTTTCTCCCTTCCTCACAGTCAGGAGGAGAGAGGCAGAGAATAGTGACAGGCAATGTTTACATACACCGACTTTGTCATGTGGCTCCATTGGGACATGTGATCTCTGTAGCAAAGATCATGTTCCAAGCCACAGGGAAATGGTTGGAATTGACTGCTCTGATAGCCTTACTGCAATGATCACAGCTCTGTGGTTATTAACACATAATATGCCAGGACAGTCATCCGTCATTAAGGGGTTAATCAAAAGGTCTGCTTTTTCAAGTTAATATAAATTCTATAAAATATATTTAAACTAAAGGGATGCTGTTCTGAACCTGGCAATTCAACAAAAACAGATAACAGTCAAGTGTTTTCCTTGTAGCTCACCCAATCCCTTTGTGTGTGCTTGCCAGGTTATGTAATATTGGCACCTATGTTTTCTTTAACCCCTTGGCGTTCACGGTCCTGGGAAGTAACCTTCCCTTAAGGACCACTTTGAAGATTCCGACGTGCCGACACACTTGACCCGTGATGCATACCAGTACACTTCACTGGGGGCTGAGAGAGACCGCTCCAGTCTTGGAGCGGTCAATCTCACTCCCCGTTTTTACTTGCAGCGCTCCAGGAGGAGCGCTGTAAGTAAAATGTACGTGACGTGCTATGACCGTCAGCGGTCCTTAATGCAAAAAACACATAACGGTCATAGCACTGCACGCGGTCGATAAGGGGTTAACCTAAGAGGAGTTGTTTGCTTTTCTATCTCTAGGCTGATGTGCACAAATATATCAAAAATGTGTCGCTATTGGAACATACGTGTTTTCACATTTCACCCACTTCAAAGAAACTAAAATCTTTGAAAACCATGGGATGTCCTACTGTATTCAGTACCTAAAACATGGAATTTCCAATTGTAATCATTAGCTACTGCTCTTTAAAGAAAAACATACCCTGTTGGTAGAAGGTGACATACTGTAAGTTGTTTGAGAAGTACAAAATTACGCAACCTACAGTCTAGCATTTTTCTTACATTTTTCAAATATGATTTGCCTATACTAAAATGGCTATATCAAGGTAGACAAGGAATTCCATTTTGGAAAGTAGACAGCTTCCCACATAAAATAAAACATCAATTATTTTTCTACACCTAGATTAGTGTGCACAACTATTTCTAGAGTGTGGTGCTATAGGAAGCATCGCACACTTTTTTTTTTTTTTTTGTGTTCAGTACCTACTGTCAACCTAAGAAAAATGATACCCCATTATCACACTATGGTAAGTCAGTGTGGGTTGACTTACCATAGCTGGTGCCAGGAGCATGGCTACCAGTGGAACAAAGATGGGAGAGCAAAGTATATTTTTGATTTTACTATTACAAGTTGAAGAATGCTGTGTGTGTGTGTGTGTATGTCAGACAGTGTGGGGATCTCTGACTATCAGTGGGCAGTCGAACAAGACTGAGGATGTCAGACAGTATATGTGGGGGGAGGGACCTGGGACTACAAGTGCACAGTGGAATTGTGTTGGTGGCCAAACAGTTGATGGGTATGTGTCTACCAGTGGGCTAAGGAACCAGGCTGTGGGGGGGGGGGAGGCAGGGTTGCATCTGTGGGGAAGGAAGCAGGCTGGGAATACAGATGGAGTGCCTGCCCCAGTTGGGTCCAACACATTGCTTTGCAATGCGATGGACCCCCCCCCTGTGGCGCACACACAGGGTTAATTATTTTTTATTCAGACCTTGGTAGCATTAGTACCCCAGCTGATTGCACTGGCATACCTCCCAACATTTCAAATGGCCAAAGAGGGACACTTTTTTGTTTTAGGTGGTGGTGTTGGGGGGCGTGGCTTGTGGGCAGGGCATTACCAATAATAGTTAGGTAATTTTATTACCTACTGATACCTCCTGGTGTGACTGAATAGATGATTTAAAGCAAGGATAAAGCATTTTATTTAAACAGGCTAATTTATAAACCATATACTGAGGTTTCAACAAACATTACTGTGAGTTTTATTGCTGTGGAGCAATGTGATACACTTGTATATACCACTCACAGTCTGATCTCCTAAAAAGAGGGACATTGGGGTAGTAAAGAGGCACAGAGGGGTTTCGGTCTCAAAGAGGGACTGTCCCTCCTAAATAGGGACACTTGGCAGGTATGGACTGGGAGATCAATGCTGGAGATGCAGGAGAGCAGCATGCACCCCTGATTCACTCCTGCTTGAACCAGGAGGAATGGATGGGTGTGGGAAAAGCATTCTAATGTCACTGGTGATATGGGGAGGCTTTCCCTGATCCAACCCTCTCCTTCACAGCAGTTCAGGTAAGATTGAAGTAGTAGAGCCTGTTGCTCTCTGGCGTTAACAGTATTGATCTCCCAAAGCAATTGGCTGGGAGATCAATACCTGGGAGGGCATCAGGAAGGGTCCTGATCCACCCTAACAAGGTCCTAATAAGGAGCGGGTGGTAAAGGTAGTGGGGAAGGATGTTCCACTCCATCCATGCTTGTGGCACAGACTTGACCACACAGGTACCCATGGCCAAGCCTGTCCCTCACACATGGCTGGCAATGTAGGAGTTATACCACACTGTACAAAACCAGAAAACAACCTAATCAGGTTATTCCATCAGCTTTGTGTGTTCCCCTCCTGTGCTGTTGCAAATCCTGTTGTAGAAGGTGTAATTTTGTGGTGAACTATACAGTGCTCCTCCACTGATAAGAGTCTAAGGAACATTGATAGGAATAAGCCTGCAGTCACACACTTAATTGAATGCCATTACATTTTACAGTAGCTGCACAGAGCTGTTTAGACAATGTCTAGGTGGGAGTGGAGACAGAAAGTAATTTGCATAGGAGCCTAAGCTCCACAGATCATAGGCTCTTACACAAAAACTATGAAACACAGAAAATAAATACCAAAGCTAGTTATTTCAGCGTGTTTATTAAAATAAATGAAAACTTGCTTTAAGGACCTTGTTTCATGCTATGTATTCGTTAAGCAAGATTTCAGTGTCTCTTATGTTAAAGCCTAAAAGCAACAAAATCTGTTTCTCACTGGAAGTGAAAAGGTTCATCTAATATTTCTTATATTAAGTGCTTAGGAAAGGATGTGGGTACCATAAACCATTGCATACCTGATATGCGCTGGCTAGGGCTCCTCCCTTCTTACAAGTCAGGCTTGGGGGGGTTGCAAAGGAAATCTATAAGGTGCTTATACTCCACCCGCAAGTGAACAAACACAACACAGACAAATTATTGGCAAAAGGAAATAATTTTATTTTACAGACTAATCCTGGGGAATTCTCCCCCCCCCCCATACTAATACTAATACGGCATTCTTTTCCCCCAGAGGGTGGTTGCTGGGCCAAGCCTGCACCCAGGACCACGTGGAAGCCAGACCTCTTCTGCATCTGACTGCTCCTCCTCATCACGATCCCTACTGACCTTGGGCACAGGAGGCAGACGGGACTTCTAACCATCCTCCCACCTTCCCCCACACTTGATGGCAAGCTGAGACACCCTACTCAGATGCCATCACGAGAAGATTGCCGGGGCATAACCAAGATGTCTCTTGGCACCAGTGCCCCTCCTTTCTGCCAGCCCAGTGCAGACCCCAAGTCCCCCACTGTCTGCCCTCAGGTGGCCCTGACCACAGGTCAGTGGCCTCCATCATCACTCGTAACCGCTTGGTGGGCTGGGCCTGCGCTAACCTTAGCCGTCACCAGACCTGACCACCCAGTCAATGCCTGGCTAGGCCCGAATGGGGGGGGGGGGGGGACCTATAGAGAAACACTCTAAAGGAACATTTTAATTTTTTGTTTATTTCAAAAATCTGACTCTTAAGTTCACCATTGCAGTATTTAATCTGAAGGCATTTCCCGTTTAAAGTGACTGCAGTTGAACCACAGGTGATATGGTGCAGACACCTGTCCAGGTGAAGGAATTGCTTAAAGCGGAACTACCATCCATTACAAACATAGCCCCAAATAATTACACATCTGGCGACTAGCTGCTCAGTAGTGCTAGCTGCCAGAATTTTTAGTGCATTAATGAGAATTATACACTGCTCCCGGACTGACAGGCAAGAAATAGCGCAGACATCTTTCCATAGTGACGTCTGTGCGCCTGCGCTGTCAGTCCGAGCCTGCTCCAGGAGGCGTTGCTAGGAGCCGTTCGGCTCTAACAGGGACTGCCAGTTAATCTGGGAGCAGTGTATAATTCTCATTAATGCGGTAATAATTCTGGCGACTAGCGCTACTGAGCAGCTAGTCGTCAGATGGGTAATTATTTGGGGCCATGTTTGTAAGGGGTGGTAGTTCTGCTTTAAGCAATTCCTTCACCTGGACAGGTGGGTTTGGTGGGTCTGGTTGTGCAAAACTGTGATTTTGGGGGTGCATTCCTTCCGTATAGGTGCAGTTATGGAGGCGGCGTGGATGGATCTGATGGAGGATACCATCAGGCGGATAGGCAGAGGGTACGCTGCTTTCATTCTTATGTTAGGCTTGATTATAATCAGTTCCTCAATTGTTCCCCTTTTGTCTTGTAGATTCTTCGCTTGTGCAGGTATGGGTAGTTGGGCACTCATTTGTTTTCCAGGCCAGGGAGAGAGCACCGCTTACGGCTCAAGTTCTCCAGCTGTCCATACCGCAGGCTGTAGCTCGGGTATCGTGATTTGGTTTGGGGGCATGTGCTGGGTTCAGTTGGTCCCTGAGTTCTTCTAGCTGGCTCAGCTATGTGGTTCTGGCCCTGAGGTTTTGTTGGTTCATTGGGGGGGGGGGTGTAATGATTTAGGTGCTTTTCTAGCATGGGTGTTGGCTGAACAGATTAAGTTGGATTTGAGCCAGTGCTGGAGGTGCGCTAGGGACCCTAAGGCCCTGGAAAAGTGCAGTATTCACCTCAGTAGGTGTATTTCCAAGTTTGTTGTGGAGCAAGGGGTTGGTGGTTAGAGTTGGACATTAAAGTATTTGACACGGATGGGATTCACCTGAATGAGATCGGCTTGGATTTATTCCAGTTAGAATTGATGGGTGCTGTTGAGCAGGCCCTAGCTTTATTGGGTGCGGGTAGCCACAGCTGATTGGGGGGGCATTCGGCTGGGCCTATGGTGGGTTTTTTCTGTACCTTTGCCAGCTTTAGACATGATTAAAGGGCATTTGCTTACAGTTGGGTCACAAATGTGCACGGCCAGCAGCCTTTAGCAAATTGCTCCTGGACTCCGGTGGAGGCTGTTGGTGGATGTACCCATTGAGCAGAATGGTCAATGGGGTACTGGATGGTCAACAAAGGGTCTCTTGTTATAAAAGGGAAGCTTGAAGGGTTAAACATAGGCAGAGCAGTTAGCTGCCTTATTGGGTTTTATGATGGGGCTGGCAAAGGCTGAGAAAGTTTGAGAGTTATGTTTATATTTATGTTGATATTTATATTAAAACCTTTTGTATGTAAGGTTAATAAATAAACCTGTGGATGCCATCTAAGCTTGTTGTGTTTTTTTCTTGGTCCCCCCTTTCCCTAGGTAAGTAGCCCTGGAGTTGAAGGGAACCGTAGGGGGCGGGGCACATGTCTGGAAGGAGGGCTGAAGAAGTGGGTTGGGAATGAGGGTTGATGGGTAGTAGGGGGACACTTAAATGTTGGAGTGCGGAAGCTGTGGCCTCTTCCTTTGGACTGCAGTGGAAGCACCCCTCCCTCCCTTGTTTTGGGAGATTGTTTACTTCACAGCTTGGCAGGTTCTTTCTGGGCCTTTGCCAGCTTAAGGCGTGATTAAAGGGATTTTGCTTACAGTTGGGTCAAAATGTGCATGGCCAGCAGCCTTTAGCAGATGGCCCCCGGACTATGGCTGCAGGTATTGGTGGACGGAATTGTCAGTGGGGGGTACTGGATGGTCGTCAAAGGGTCTCTTGTTATAAAAGGGGAGTCTGAAGGGTTAAGCTTAGGCAGAGCAGTTAGCTGCCTTATTGGGTTTTATAATGGGGCTGGCAAAGGCTGAGAACATTTATTGGTTATGTTTATATTTATGTTGATATTTATATTAAAGGGATAGTAAAGTCACGTAAAAACGATTTGCTATATTGTAGATACAATAAAAAAAGACTACATGTGCTTATTCCTATCTCTCAAACCTTTATGGTTTGAGATCTATACGAAAATAAAGTTCTCCACCCCCTCCCCTTTCTGCTTGACGAGCTGTAAAGCTGTCAGAAGCAGATTCTGGTCGTACGACCTGACACGGCTCTTCAGCAGCGCATAACGGTACCTAAAAATAAATACTTCATCGGAATGGTCTACAAACTGTTCTTGTAAATTCTTGAAAACATTAATGCCCCCTGTATGTGCATGTAGTAGAGTGTGTTGGCCATTTACCAGCATTGAATGGGTTAGTTTGTATGTTTGAAGTACAGAGGGATGGTGCCATAGAGTCTAGCTAACCAAAGAAATTGTGTTATCAGATAGCCCCCCTGTGGGTCACTAGTACAACTTGAAAAAGGAATTTAAAGACCTGGGCAAATAGAGGGGGTAGATCAATTCTGAGAGTGGAACAAGTGTCCCTTCCCCCCATATATCAGGCTAAGCAAAATATATATTGTAAACGGTAGATGTGACATCAGATCCTTGAGGGGGGTGGTAAAAGGAAGTCTAAGCGAGAAACTCTGGGAGAAGGAGATGTGGAAATGTAGGGGGGGAGTCTCCCTAGAATGGAGGGAGGCCTGGGTCTAGTCTGGAGTTTGACTGGCCGATGTACTTGCTATTATGGGTGAGTGGGCACCCCCTTCCACTTGTGTGCTGTAAGCTAAGCTGTGGTAGCTGCAGCAACAGAAAGTGCCCTGATGTCCTCATAACAAGGTTGGTGGCCGTTAAGCTAAACTTCGGTGGCTATGGCCCAAGAATAAGGAAGGAGACTGTGTATGACCTCTTGGGGGACACCTTCCCCCAACCCTCTGTCAGGACTACAAGGTAGAAAGAAGTGTTATGTAAGTCATCAGCTGGTGAATGTTAAGTGGGTTTCCTTTAGTTGTAACACTAATCCAAGTACAGGTTTAAGTGGCCGTGGGGGCACTTCTACATAGCAGTTTGCCAAAGATTTTTCCCAGTGCAAAGGAAGTGTAAATTCACGCTGTCTTCTCTTTTGAAGCCACCCACCTATGCTTTCAGGGGATGAACTGTGAAATGGTGATGTAGGTGGAAAGCACTGTAGCACAATCATCTTGGTTGGACCCATTCAATGCTGAAAATAGAAAATGTTTAGGAATTTTGGTAGAGTGCAGTGAATTGAGGGAAAAAAATATTTTGCCCCAGGGCCCTCATTCATAGATCTGCATCTGTATGCTTCTGAATTCATGAAAGTTTGGATGATAATTTTTCTTGTTGACATCCCATGGCTTAGGCACATTGGTATTTTATCCCAAGCAGCAATGAATTAGGATGTCAGTGACCAAGAACTTCTGGCTAACATGCATCTCTGGAAGAATAGAGATACCTTTTAAAGGGAAGCCACGTATCCCATTACAACTTTCAATTAATCTTGAATGTATGTATGCAAAGCTAATTGTGCTTTCTTTATTTTCTGCGGGCTTCTGCTTGCTGCAATCCCTTTTTGTTTTCTTAGTTTGATAGAATTTGTGATTTTCTTCTCTCTCTCTCTTTTCTCTCTCTCTCTCTCATATCCCAGGGGTAGCATAGCCTCCTCTGCTGCCACTTCTTTTAACCCCTTAATGACTGGCCGCTACGCACGTGGCCGTCACTTAACACCCGTCTACCAATTTTTTCTTTCTTTCATCAATGAATCCAGAGTCCCCGAATGTCGTGCAGCCACGCGGGGACCCGGATTTCTGGAATATACATGTACGTCCTTTGTCGACATCCACCTTGGACGTACATGTACATCAATTGTCACTAAGGGATTAATTATTGTGGGGTTAAACTTTCTGGGACCCAATATGGTTCCTGCAATATTTGTGCTACAGCATGTGCCAATGCTTCAGCATATTCCTTTGGACATATTTTTTCTACTGTGTCTGAGTAGGAATGGACCGAAGCCCTTCCAGGTTCCCAGGGACTCAAAAGATATTTTGTATGATATAATTAAAACTGTGATACAAGGCACTTACAGGTTCATAGGTTGGGTAGTTATATCCGTGAACCAAGATGACAGTGTAGGATATCTGGGAGCAGATACATCCAGAAAGTGAAGGGGCTTTGCTAACTTGAGACTACGCAAAGAGCCGGTCAGAGATGCTGAACTAGAGAGACAACTTTGAATTGAATTTAGCAAGATCTATCTATAGTAAAAGTGTCCTACCCTGGGTTCAATCTCTTTTAGCTCCCAACAAGTCTGAAATGTACTTTGGGGTTGGCTGCTTCTCTTGTTCAAAGAGGAATTGCCTGGCATTTCATGACTGGACTGCTATTTTGGCAGCCTCAGTCTGATGTGCTTTAGGATATTTCCACCCTGTGTATGGCACTAGTGAGTAAAAGAGACTGCACCCTGGTAGGATACCACTCCTATAGAGCCTGCTAAGTTCTATAGCAGGCTCATTTCTAGTTGAGCGTCTCTAACCAGTATTTTTGCATATACTAACGTGACTAACACAGATTTATTATCAGGTAGGGGTTACCGGTACTGGACCGTTATCCCCATAGATCCAGAGGAAGATTTAACTGCGGGTACCAACACTTATCCAGAGGGTCCAGGCCCCTCCTTTGACAAAAGCCAAGGTACAGGCTTACACACTGGTGGCTGCTTGGAGGGTGATGCAACACATGATGTGACTTATTGTACCTTGAATGAGAGAAGCAGCATAAAATCTAAAATATTCTAACCTCGTTACATTGTAGAGGGAGGGCTTTAGTTATTGTGCACTATTCAGTTCAGTCCTGACTCTGAGGACAAAGTGTGTGGGGGGGCAGTACAGAAGTGCCCTGCAACTTTCCCTCTGTCCTGTTGGATTCAATAAGTGCATAGTATTATAGGTCAATATATGTGTTGGGGAGGGGTCTCAGGGATAGTGAGTGTCCCATTCAATCAATTAAACTCTGAATTTTTTTTTTTTTATGTTATTATTTGACAATAAGTTTTGACTAAGAACTAGAGAGGAAGACAAAATCAGTTTTCACAGCTAAACATCTGAATCATAAAGCGAGCGGATACTTTATTGTTCCTATATTTTTATACTTCCTCAAAATATAAAGCCACAGTAAAAATAAACACGTTTTAACCATTTGAGTGCCAGAGGGTTACGCAGTGCATTGCAGAGCAATTCGTTGCATACCCCTCTGACACTCAAAGGATCCTTTAATATTCCCTTAAATAATTTAAACATGCTACATTGTTTAGTTCGTCTTTAGTTATGGTCATAGTAGCATGTGGCTTTCCATCTGTTAGACATCAATTCCCATCATGCAGAGGAAGAGACACATGCACACACACAGACAGTGAGAGACAGAGAGAGATCCATAGAGAGATACCTGTACAGACAGATATTCACAGACCTCCACAGGCAAACTGATTGATTAACATCAAACACACAGAACTTTAATGATCATGTGTGAACTATATCATGTAAAAACACAAGTCTAATGCAGTACATCTTCCTTCCTTTAATGCAGGGGTGGAAAAATCACAGGAGCTTTGGCTTCTAAAATGCTACTTCTGGGTCCTACAGTTATGTTCATTGTGCAGAAATTATTTCTATGTATGATTAAAAAAAAAAAACATACTTCCCCTTGTGTGGTCCAAGTAACACAAGATATTTTCATTTTTTTAAAGGATAATTTGAATGTCCAAAAAGAAAACAAGACACTGCAAAAATGTCTAAGATTGAGAAGATGAGCATCCTAGGTGTGAGGAGTTTTGGAGTAGAAGATAAGGACAAACAAGTCATCACTTTCTTCACTCCGCTGACCATTTTAGTGGGACCCAATGGTGCTGGGAAAACTGTAAGTATGCCACTTGAATCTAGATTAGCATCTGCATGAGTTGGTAGACTCATAAAAAAAATAAAAAATAAGACCCACACCACAAAAGACGTTAGGCAGCAGTGCAATAAAATAGAATATAAATTTTCATATTTTTATATACTAAAGTGTGGGAATATCTTTGTATTGTACATGTATCTTGTGGGTCAATGACTGAAATAAAGTGTACCATATGTTAAGAGTAGAGGATCCCAGAGCTACAGTTTGGCAACAGATATTTTGAAAAATTTAACAACACAAATATTAATTACTGTATTTCTATGAGTAAAATACTTATATTTTCTCTGTTGTCCAATACAGGTTACTGGTAACTTTGGGTAGGCAATCCGCCCCTTTAAGTAGGCAGGAACAATTCTAGAATTGATTGCAGGGCGGTGGAGCCTACCTTCCTCCTTGGCTGCAGCTAGCCAAACATCTCCAGAAAGATTTGTTCCTTGGTGAAGACACAGGCAAGAGAACAGTTCTGCTATAGTTTTAGATTTTTTTTTATTTTTCTGTTATAAATGGAATACCACCATTAGGTGGATTACCATAACTGACAATGCCTTTAGATGTGGCTAGCTCAGTATACAGGTGCTTTTTGTGGACCTTAAAATCTTGGGTACAAGTTCTTTCCTCAGGAGTTGCCCACTGAGGCTTCTTCTTAATCTGCAGGAAAGATGAGCAACCCTTTGAGTGCTGCAGGTCCACATGTCCCACAGGTGCCCCTCCGCACAGGGGTTTTCCTTGGGAGTTCTTATTGCACACTCCTGCACTCATTTGGTCTATCTGTATGTCTGTTGGGTGTCTTGAAGCAGGTTTATGTTGTAACTTAACCCTTTAGCTGCTGATTTGCATCTTTTTTGGGGGTTATTGTCACTTTCCCTACTGGTTTTTTAGGTCTCCTAACTTGTTCTAGGGATGTTTCATGTAATTTTATTTCACAGTTTTAACTTTGACAAAATTTGAGTTCCAGTGCGCTTTGCCGCATAGACGTCATTGCTCCATTCACTCCTATGGGACTGTACAGTTTGGGGCATATCTCTGCAACTGCTCAACATAGCGACTTCAGAGAGGGCTCATTTTACTTGTCTGACGTTGGTCTATCATCCGGTCACCATTGCAAGTGTGTTGGGGGGCTCAGGCGGCTTCTGGCACTGTTGGGGTACTTATTTTGGGAAAACTAAATTTCCCATGAGCGCTTGCTTCGCACGTTCATTTCTGATTGGCTCCCACCGTGGCAGCCATTTTGTGCCTTTTCTAGAATGAGTATCCTGCGCAGGGCTTGGACACTCCTAATCTCCTCTGCAGATTAACCGTTTGCCTGCCAGATAAGTGTATTGTAGCAGCTACTGGGGTGAAATTTTAATCTTTCACACTGTAATTGGGTGATTTATTATATTAAACTTTTATGACACTGTGAGAATGTCTAATCCGTTGGAACTTGGGCCCAAGACCAAAGACGCTGGGGTCTCTGTGTTCCCTATTGCGCACTGTTCCTCATGTCATTCAGGGTTACCTAGAGAGTTCTCAGGTCGTTTATGCCCAGCATGTTCTGATGTCCCGGAGTCTCTCTCATGGACCTCCAGCCATGCAATAGAGCCAGTTTGGGTGCAAGAGTTCAAGGCTGCTACCAGAGACCTTCAGTCTACATTACAACTCTTTCCATCCCAGTTACAGGGGGTCTTTCACTCATGGCAGACCCCTTCTTCCATCAAATCTTCCCTGCCAAAACCGCAAGGACTACCTGATGTGTCAGATTCCTCTGAGGAGGAACTGTTGATGGATTCAGATGTTGAGGAATGTTCTGCTGTGGGTTCCTCTCAGTTTTTTGGGGATCCCTTTGAGGCTGATCCTGAGCCTTTGGCTGAGGGCCTGATCAGGGCTGTCTTGACAACCCTAAACATTCCCCTAATTCAGGAGGTTCCTTCAGATCCTCCCACCAACCCATAAATAGATTGGCATATGAGGGCACAAATTTTGCCCCCATAGAAGTCTCACACCTCTGGAGATAGTAACTTCCCCCAAACATGAACACATTGTGGGTCAGGAGATACTCGACGACTAGAACCAGAAAGTCCCTAAAGTCTTCACTGAATTGACTATATCTGACTAGATGATACTTGAGAGCTTTGATCCCTAGGTCATGTGGTATTCTTGAATACAATGACCTAACATCACAGCTCAGCCACTGAAAATGTGATTTCCATTGAACATTTGTCAAGGTCTGTAATACTTTAGTATCCTTAATATAACTGTAAAGCCTTACTACCTGCGGCTGGAGAACCAAATCCGCCCATACAAGGTATTGAGAGAGTTGCACTGGGGAATAGAGAAGGTGATCTGGATGCCAAATTATCCAAGAGAGAAGTGTATTGGATGTTCACCTTGAAAACCAGACACCCATTGTGCCTTAATAGGCAATATGATGTAACATGTTTTGTTTAAAATATTGTTTTTGAATATCATAGGATTTCAAGGTTTGTTTATCCAATATTGGATTGGTTGGTTGTTTGGTTGACTATGACTTTAATGGAGACATGTGGATATATTATTCTTTGATATGGTAAGGGTTGGATTTAGTCTCCTCATATATTATCACCTCTCTCCTTTTCTCTTGTTTGTTCTTGTTTGCTTTTGTTTGTTTTCCTTTTTTCCTTTCCTTTCTGGAGACGATTATTTGTCTTGCTTTGTTGAAGAGGGTATTTAGTTGCCCGTTTATGTACAAGGTTTTTTAAGATATTCATATGTTTTAGTGGTGGATTGTATTAATCACTTGAAATGAATTGTATTGGTTATTTAACTTTGAATGACCGACTATACTATACTAGATATATTTTCTACTTTGCCTTTAACTGCAGTCTTCCTGAGTCTGGTAGAGTGACTTCATTTATATTTATATTATTACTTTACTTTTTATGGGCAGTCCGAGGTTTGGGCTAAGGTGCCCATGTTGCTATTGAGTTTCCTGTATCGTATTTTGTTGGTGAATTGGTAGTTTGAGGGTTAATCCAATAGAATGTGATACAGGTTTTTTTTACTTTTGTCTCTATAAGACTTCCGTAGAATGACTGTCAGTTGAAAGGAATTATCTTCTTGTTTGTCGATTGGTCATTCAGTGATTTAAATCTAACCACTGAACGTGTGTTTGATCTTTCTATTGATCATGACTAAGCGCTGGTGTGCGCGAAACATGTCACTTTGAAATATTGTTGCATCTGACAGTTACCCACTAGATAACAATTTCTCCTGTTGCTTGGTGAAGATTTAAGGTACTGTCTGTGGTTTTATACGTTTGTTACAATAAAAGTATACTCTGCTTTTACTTATGCATGATTCCGTTGTTACTACATGTTATAGTGCACCTGTTCCTGTATGCTTATGTTACATCTTTCCTCCCCTTCCCATGTTGCACAGGGTGTTAAGGAAACTGAGACTGGAACGCTGTCCAGTCATTCTGATTGCTCCGTACTGGCCTCAGCAGGCTTGGTTTCCAGAGCTTCTGGATCTGTCAGTGGCGGAGCCATTCAGACTCCCTTGCCATCCGGATCTTCTTCTACAGGAAGGAGGATGTTCATCGTCTAGCTTTGACGGCTTGAAAATTGAATCCTCAATACTCTAGAAGGGTTTTTCTTCTAGTGTGGTGGCTACTATGCTTAGTGCCCGCAAGCCGGTTTCTTCTAAGGCCTACCATCATGTTTGGTCGACTTTCCTATCTTTGTGTGCTGATAGGGACCTCTATCAGGATTTTGATCTGCCTACGGTCCTGGCCTTTTTGCAGGACGGTGTGGATAAGGGCCTCAGCTTGAGTTCCCTTAAGTTTCAGATTTCTGCTCTCTCTGTTTTCTTTCAGAGGTTCATTGCTATTCTTCCTGATATCGAGGTTTTCTTCCAGGGCATTGCTCATACTCGTCCTGTCTTTAAGACACCCTCTCCTCAGTGGGATCTTAATTTGGTCTTGCGAGTCCTTCAGCACCCTCCCTGTGAGTCCTTGGCTAGTATTCCGCTACGCCTGCTGACGTGGAAAATGGCCTTTCTCTTGGCGATCGTGTCTGGTCACCGTGTTGTGGAGTTACATGCTCTGTCTTGTAAACCACCCTTTTTATGTTTCAAAAAGGCAAGGAGGTGTTTCGCACTTAAGCAGGAGTTTCTCCCGAAGGTGGTCTCTGAGTTCCACATTAATCAGGAGATTCTGGTGCCTTCTTTCTGCCCTGACCCTACCTCTGACAAGGAGAGGGATCTCCACTTGTTAGATGTGGTGCGTTGTCTTAAGTTTTATGTACATCTCACCGAGTCCATTAGACAATCTGATGTGCTGTTCGTCATTCCTGAGGGCCCCTGGGCAGGAAGACCTGCATCCAAAGTGACTATTGCGTCTTGGATCAAGTCCACTATTCGTAAGGCTTACGAGCTGAGGAAGAAGCCCGTTCCCTTTCGGGTTATGGCTCATTCTACCAGATCTATTGGGGCTTCTTGGGCTTACAAAAATCATGTGTCTGCTGATCCGTTGCGCAAGGCTGCCACTTGGTCATCTCTGCGCACCTTTTCGAAGCACTGTCGTGTTGATGTGCTGGCATCGGCTGATGCCAGCTTTGGGAGGAAGATCCTAGAGGCAGTCTTGCCTGTCTAGGATCTTCTCCGGTTCTTGGTGCTTCCTTCACTTTTGAGCCCTGTTTGCTCTAGTTCTGTGTGCTGTGTAACAGTTCTTGGGGTGTTGTTATCCCTGTTCAGTGTCCGTTGACACCTCAGCTGTTTTGTTGGGCTATCTTGATCTGATGGTTCATACCTGATCTGGTGACTTTGGAGGCCTTGCACCTGGTCCTTGCCTTACTTCCCGCCTCTGGGAAATTCAATGGCTGGACATCCCAAAGTTACCAGTAACCTGTATTCGACGACAGAGAAAAGAGGATTTTACTTTTACCTGTTAAATCCTTTTCTCTTAGTCCATACAGGTTACTGGTCTCCCACCCTCTGAATGGACCATGCTTGGCTCTCCTCTGGCAGATTGTGGAGGTCCTTCGGGGTCATGCTCACAGGAGTCTTCTTTCCCTTCCACAATCTAGTCAATAGTTAGTGTCTCAAATCTTTCTGGAGCTGGTTGGCTAGCTGCAGTCAAGGAGGGAAGGTAGGCTCCACCCCTTGCAATCAATTCTAGAATTGTTCCTGCCTACTTAAAGGGGCACATTGCATACCTAGCATTACCAGTAACCTGTATGGACTAAGAGAAAAAGATTTAACAGGTAAGACTGAAATCCTCTTTTTTTTAAATTGAGAAACGTATCCTAATGCTTTCTTGTGTCCTGTAGTAAAAAGCTGTGGTTAATTTTAACACTATCAACTTTCACATTTTGGAATGTCTTTTAAAGGGATAGTAATACTTCATTTAAAATTTATTTTATTTTGTAGGCATGAAGAACGATATAAGTCTTATCTCTCAAACCTTTATGGTTTAAGAGATATTCACAAGCAAAGTTTCTCCTCCCTGCCCCTTTTACCTAGTGTAAGCCATCTCTTCTCAGATGTGGAATGCAGTCCATAGACCAGACAGATAACAGCAGGGGACAATCTTCTTCATATGAGAACAATGAAAGCCCTGCCCCCCTTGACAAGCTTTTCAGGTTTTTCCCTTATCTTAATTGAAGATTGTCCCTCTCTGCAGTCTACCTGGGCACCTCCCTTCTGCTCTGGCTGAGCAGTGTTACATCAGTAAAAGGGGCAGGAGGGGGATACTTTGTCATTGAATTACTCCTGAACTACAACTCGGACAGAATTGAAATAACACTCTCCAATGTCCTAATATTATGATGATTAATTAGAGCTGCTTTTATTATGAAACATTACTATCCCTTTAACCTGCAAAATATAGTTTTTTTTTATTTTTTTTAATTTTTTTACTTTTTAATAAACTTCATTAACATTTTAGAGGTATCCTTTATGTAAGCCCTAGTATGCTAGACACATTTCCAATGTATCTAGCATCAAAGGTGTCTATTGACCATCTCATCGCATCATTGGGAAGCATTGTAATAATTTCCAAAGAAATGGGTTTACTGCAGCAGTAAAATTGATTTGCTTTAATGCAAAGTATATTATAAATTGCATATGACTTCAACTGGTTGCACAGAAGTTACAAAATAGAATAAAATACAATTATTGTGGAGGCAGGCTTTGTGCTAAAGGTCCATGTAATACCTGCTTTATTTATGTGTTCAGTGAAAGCAGACATCCCTGCCCTCATATGTGCCCTCATATGCCAATCTGTTTATGGGTTGGTGGGAGGATCTGAAGGAACCTCCTGAATTAGGGGAATGTTTAGGGTTGTCAAGACAGCCCTGATCAGGCCCTCAGCCAAAGGCTCAGGATCAGCCTCAAAGGGATCCCCAAAAAACTGAGAGGAACCCACAGCAGAACATTCCTCAACATCTGAATCCATCAACAGTTCCTCCTCAGAGGAATCTGACACATCAGGTAGTCCTTGCGGTTTTGGCAGGGAAGATTTGATGGAAGAAGGGGTCTGCCATGAGTGAAAGACCCCCTGTAACTGGGATGGAAAGAGTTGTAATGTAGACTGATGCATCGCTCTGCAATGTGTTGGGGACCTCTCTCTCATTCAAGGGATTAATACCCCCATTTAAAAAGAGGTAAGAGTGTTTGGAATTTTTAGTTCCCTATATTGCAAATGGTTTGCACCATAACACCTCCACTTTTTTTTGACCTGAGTCTGATGGAGGATGGCTTGCTTAGGCTGCCTTATCCTCATGTTTATCTGAGCAGCCTCTTTGATTCCCTCATATAAGAGACTGAAGACTGAACAAAATGGATCCTTTTCCTTAGAGTGCACAGGTCCTGTCGGTAGATCCTGGCACCCACATCGTCTCATTGTGGAGTTGGCGTTGTAGGAGTTTCACACTCTTCTGTGGTGTGCTGTAACCGCACATACATTTGGGAAAAGCTCTAATGTTCATATATTATTCTTTCCACTGGTTAAAGGCATTTAACTTTTGCTCTGTCTGCATTACTTCACTTCTGTTGGAGGAACTTCTTATTACTGTTTATTCACTTTCACTCAATTGAATTCACCCTTTAATACCTTTCTATTCTTTTCTATGCTTTTATACTTTAATGGGATGTGGTGTCTTTAAGAACTGGCACAAGCAGATGCCATATTGGATGAAACATGGAATGCTTCTCTGGCACTTCTCTTACCTCTGTATTATGATCGCTGTAAGGGCTGGGGTACTTTTTGTAGTGCACGCTTCCTACTGAAGGACCCCCCCCCAATATCGGGGACATGTTTAATGCTTGCAGAAGAGCCACTGCACCATAAAACCATACGTCTCAAACTTTTTGGCTCAGGAAGAAGTGATCCTGTGCTCTGCTTCTACCTTTTTGGCTTAAGATGCCCTCCTTACTTGCCATTGACCCTTTTCAGATAAGTACTTTTTCCTCTGTCATCCAATACAGGTTACTTGTAACTCTCAAGGAGGCGATACGCCCCTTATTAGGCAGGAACAATTCTCAAAGTGTATGCAGGGGGTGAAGCCTCCCTTCTCTCCTTGGCTGCAGCTAGTCCATCAGCTCCAGAACGATTTGTTCCTCTGTGAAGACAACACCAGGCTGAGAACAGTTCTGCTATAGTTTTAGAATCTTTTTTAAAGGGATAGTAATACTTCGTTTTATCTTTATTTTATTTTGTAGGCATTAAAAAAACATGAAGAACGATATAAGTCTTATCTCTCAAACCTTTATGGTTTAAGAGATATTCACAAGCAAAGTATCCCCCCCCCCGTTCAGCCAAATCAGAAGGGAGGTGCCCAGGTAGACTGCAGAGAGGGACAATCTTCAGTTAAGATAAGGGAAAAAGCTGAAAAACTTGTCAAGGGGGGCAGGGTTTTCATTGTTCTCATAGGAAGAAGATTGTCCCCTGCTGTTATCTGTCTGGTCTTACAACCAGATTCACATCTGAGAAGAGATGGCTTACACTAGGAAAAAGGGGCGGGAGGGGGAAACTTTGCTTGTGAATATCTCTTAAACCATAAAGGTTTGAGAGATAAGACTTATATCATTCTTCATGTTTTTTTAATGCCTACAAAATAAAATAAAGTTAAAACTAAGTATTACTATCCCTTTAAGCGGATTACCATGACTGACAAATGCCCTTAGATGTGGCTAGCTCAGTATTCAGGTGCTTTTTGTGTGGATCTTAAGCCCTGACGGGGAAAATCTTGATTCCAAGTGCTTCCCCAGGAGTTACCCACTGAGGTACTTCTTGCCCCATGGTAATCTGAAGACAGAAGATCTGCAGGAAAGGTGAGCTACGCTTTTAGTGCTGCAGGTCCACTTGTCCCACAGTGCCCCTCCGCACAGGGGTGTATTTCTGGAGTTCCTATTGCACACGCCTGCACTCATTGGGTATATCTGTATGTCTGTTTGGGTGTTTGGAGCAGGTTTATGTAGTAACTTAACCCTTTAACTGCTGTTTTGGCACTTTATTGGGTGTTTTTTTTGGCACTTTTCCTACTGGATTAGTACTTTCTAGGTATCCTCGCATGTTCTATTGATGATTTACACCTTTTTATGTTTTACTTTGATATTTGTGAAAATGGAGTACTGCGCTTTTAAGCCGTGCTTTACCGCATGGATGCCATTGCTCCATTCACTTCTATGGAACTATACTGTTTGGGATGTATCTCTGCAACTGTTTAACCTAGCGACTTCATCCGGTTCATGTTTCTAGTATGTTGGGGGGGGCTCAGTGGGCTTCGGGCACTGTTTAGGGTACTTTTTCTGAAAACTACATTTCCCATGAGCACTTGCTTCGCGCCCTTGTTTCTGATTGGCTCCCACTGCGGCAGCCATTTTGTGAGCGTTTCTGGGCGAGTATCCTACGCAGGGCTTGGACTCTCCTTCTCTTCTCTGCAGAATAACTCTTCGCCTGCCAGATAAGTTTATTTTAGCAATTTTTATGGGGTGAAACTTTAATCCTACACACTATAATTGTGTGATTTCTTGTACAGTTGGTTATTTTGACACTGTGAGAATGTCGATACCGCTGGAGCTTGGGGCTAGACCTAAGACTAAGGAGGCTGGGGTCTCTGTATCCCGCATTGTGCATTGCTCTTCCTGTCATTCAGGGCAACCTAGAGAATTCTCAGGTCATTTATGCCGAGCATGTTCTGATGTCCCTAGGGACCTTAGGTCCACATTGCAGCTCTTTCCACCCCAATAAAGGGGTTTTTCAGGCTTGGCAGGCCCCCTCCTCAGTCAGGTCTTCCCTGCCTAAACCTCAGGGAGTACCTGACATTTCAGATTCCTCTGAGGAGGAACTGCTGGTGAGCTTAGATGCTGAGGAATGTTCTGTGTTGGAGTCATCTCAGTTTTTTGGGGACCTCTTTGAAGCTGATCCTGAACCCTCCGCTGAGGGCCTAATCAGGGATGTCTTAACTACTGTTAACATTCCCCTAGTTTAAGAGGTTCCTTCTGATCCCTCTGATGTATTCCAGGAGCCTTCTAAGCCCCTTACATACTTTCCACCTAACCCCACTCTTGACCGCCTTGTGTCTGAGAAGTGGAAATCCCCGGACAAGAAAGCTCTTGTGTCCAGGAAATTTGCTAAGCTTTATCCCTTTTCTGAGGCCACGCTTGCTCAGTGGGTTCATCCTCCTAAAGTGAATGCCCCTATTTCCAGGCTGTCTAAATCTACTGCGTTACCAGTCTCTGATGCCTCTGCTCTGAAGGACTGGACTGATAAGAAACCTGAGATTTCCCTCAAGTCTATTTTTGCCACCGCTAGTTCTGGTATGCGTCCAGCATTTGCTGCTTCGTGGGTGAACCGGGCCATTGTGGTCTGGACTGAGCAGCTCACCAAGGCTGTCCGTCAGGATTCCCCTGTTTTGGATAAGTTGCGTTTCCTCACCAACATATCTGAGACACAACACTATGTTTCTGCTGCCTTATTTGATGCCATCCTCATGATGGCTAGGGTTTCAACCATGTCTGTTGTGGCCAGATGAGCTCTTTGGCTCAAGATTTGGTCTGCTGACACGGCTTCTAAGAAGGTCTTACTTTCCTTGCCTTCTCAGGGAATCTCTTTGTTTGGGCCAAATCTTAAGGATCTGATCAGTGAAGCTACTGGGGGTAAGAGTACACTTCTACCCTTGGTTCCTAGGAAGAAGTTGCCACTTAAGTGTAACCGGCTTTTTCGTTCCTTTCAGAATGAGACATGTCCGGCGAACCAAATGGTTCCCTCAGCTCCGCGTACATCCTCCAAGCCCAAACAGCAATGGAAGCCCAAGGTCTCCTCCAAGCCCAAGGCTTCCAAGACTTCTTGGGCATGACTCGCCCAACCCGGGTCCGCACTCCACTGTGGGTGGTCGTCTGCGACACTATCACAGCATTTGGGAGGACTCTGTGATGGACCCATGGGTTTTACAGGTGGTGACGGAAGGGTACAAGATCCCTTTAATTTCTCTTCCTCCTTTTCGCTTTCTTCCTTCTCATACTCCTCAAGGTACAGAGCAACAATGTCTGTTCGACATCACTGTTCAGGCTCTTCTGGACAAGGATGTTCTAGAGCCACTGCCTTTCCAGGACAGGGGTTCAGGGTTCTACTCAAATCTCTTTTTCACTGTCGTCCAATACAGGTCACTGGTACAATGGGAGATGTCAGTCCCCTTTAAGTAGGCAGGAACATTCTCTAAATGTATGCAGGGGGGTGGAGCCTCCCTTCCCTCTTAAAGTGACTCATCCAGTCCCGCCCCCAGAATTGTTTGTTCCTGTGTAAGATACACAGGTGGAGAACATCTCTCAATCAAGTTTAATTTCTTTTTTATTTTCTGTCAAATATGGAATACCACCATTAGGCAGGTTACTAGGACTGACAATGCCCTCTCCAAAGTGGCTAGTTTCAGTAGCCAGAGCATTTTGGTGGACCTTAAGCTCTGAAGAGGGAATAATCTTGATTTCAAGTAACTTCCCTGGGGATTCCTCTCTGAGGTACTCCTTTTTCACTGGTGACCTGAAGACAGAAGATCTGTAGGAAAAGGTGAGCCACCCTTTGAGTGCTGAAGGTCCACTTGTCCCACAGTGTCCCTTAACTGGGCTTGTATTTGGGAGTTCTCATTGCGCACTCCAGCACTCATTGGGTGTTTATGTATATATTGTATACATAAGTGTATGTCTGTGGTATTGGAGCAGTTTATATGGCATATTAACCCTTTCTCTGCTGGTCTTAAAGGCCTCAGCCTGCCTTTACTCCAGTGCCCTTTTGTGGTGTACTTATGCGCTATAGCTCTTGTGATTCCGATGCTTGATTTCTGTGTATGACTTCTGGCTATGTTTTGACTTCAGCTCCATTTGAACCCTGACTGTTTACCCACTTGGTTTGACTCCTGGCTCTGGCTGACTACCCGCTCCAGTTTGACTCCTGGCTCTGGCTGACCACCCGCTTCGGTTTGACTCCTGGCTCTGGCTGACCACCCGCTTCGGTTTGACTCCTGGCTCTGGCTGACCACCTGCTTTGGTTTGACTCCTGGCTCTGGCTGACCACCCGCTTCGGTTTGACTCCTGGCTCTGGCTGACCACCCGCTTCGGTTTGACTCCTGGCTCTGGCTGACCACCCGCTTCGGTTTGACTCCTGGCTCTGGCTGACCACCCGCTTCGGTTTGGCTCCTGGCTCTGGCTGACCACCCGCTTCGGTTTGGCTCCTGGCTCTGGCTGACCACCCGCTTCGGTTTGGCTCCTGGCTCTGGCTGACCACCCGCTTCGGTTTGGCTCCTGGCTCTGGCTGACCACCCGCTTCGGTTTGACTCCTGGCTCTGGCCGACTACCCGCTTCGGTTTGACTCCTAGCTCTGGCCGACTACCCGCTTCGGTTTGACTCCTGGCTCTGACCGACTACTCGCTCCGGTTTGACTCCTGGCTCTGGCCAGCTACTTGCTCCGGTTTGACTCCTGACTTCGGCTGACTACCCGCTTCATACTGACCTGGTTCCAGCTGACTTTGATCCTCCATACCCTTGGCCTACTGTCTCCGCTTGCGCTCCTTCATTCATTCGGTGCTCAGTCTGTGTAAGTCCGTGCCACTGGCATTCTCTATCTCCTCTCTGCGCCACTGGATACCCTAGCGTGCTAAGGCTTCTCAGTCACCACTGCCTATTCAGTTACCCTAGCGTTCTAGGGAGTCTCAGTCACCACTGCCTGATTGGTTACCTTAGCGTACTAGGGAGTCTCATTCACCACTGCCTGTTTGGTTACCCTAGCATTCTAGGGAGTCTCAGTCACCACTGCCTGTTCGGTTACCCTAGCATCCCAGGGAGTCTCGGTCACCACTGCCTGTTTGGTTACTTTAGCATTCTAGGGATTCCTATTCACCACTGCCTGCTGCTTTACCCTAGCGTTCTAGGGAGTTCTGTCTCAGAGCTCAACCACCCTAACATACTTGGGGAATTTCCCTCGGTTCCCAGGGGCTTTACAGCTGCTCCTATACTAGTAGCTACTACCATCATTGCTACTAGTATATGTATTCAGTCAGAGTGGTATTTGCCTCCTTTCAGTCAGGTGATCCTGTGCTTTATCCTAACCTGCCTAGTGAGTGTTGGGGAAGTGCCCAGTCGCTGTCCTTACACCTGGTCCTGTGAGGGTTGGGGGAAGTACCACCTATTTCTTGTTGTTCTATTTCTCAATAAAGATATTTTTTACTGTATCTAAACTTGCATCAGCAAGCAAGGCGGAGCAAGAAGTCTTGCAGCTTGGTTGGAAGTCAACACTATTTTGTCATGGGCATAAGAACATGTTCCTGCCATTTCCACCATTCATATTTCTGACATAGACAACGTTCTAACAGACTACCTAAGTTGTCACACAGTGGACAGCGGAGAGTGGGAACTGCATCACAAAGTGTTCTCATCTCATTGTCCGGGAATGGGGACTACCTTGGGTCCACCTGATGGTGACCAGGCACAATCACTCTCGCTGGAGGGACCCTCTTGCTCTGGCAGTGGACGCCATGTCGATTCCATGGCTCTTTCCCCTGGCATACATTTTCCCTCCCATCCCCATGCTTCACAGGGTGTTGAGGAAACTACATCTGGAGGGCTCTCCAGTTATTCTGATCGCTCCGTATTGGCCTCATCAGGCATGGTTTAGGGAGCGCCAGGATCTTTAGGTGGTGGAGCCCTTTCGGCTTCCTTGCAGGCTGGACCTCCTTCTACAGGGCTATCTGTGGAAGGAGGATGGAGACCGTGTAGGTTTGATGGCATGGCGGTTGAATCCTCAGTATTGATGAGGAAGGGTTTCTCTTCAGGTGTAGTGGCCACTATGTTTAGTGCTCGGAAACCTGTATCCTCTAAGGCATACCACAGAGTCTGGTTTACCTTTCTTTCTTTCTTGGTGTGCTGATAAGGATCTTCCATCCCAGGACTTCGACCTTCCTCGTGTCATGTCCTTTTTAAAGGACTGAGTTGTCAAGGGGCTCAGTCTGAGTTACTTAAAGGTTCAAACTTCTGTGCTCTCTGTTTTCTTTCAGAGACGCATTGCCATTCTTCCTGATGATAAGGTTTTATTTCAGGGTGTGGCTTAAGCATGTCCTGCCTTTAAGAACCCCATTCCTCAGTGGGTTCGTAATTGGTTTTGGGAGTCCTTCAGCCCCCCTCCCTTCGAGTCTTTGGCTACTATTCCTCTCCGCCTGCTGACTTAGAAGATGGCATTTCTCCTAACAATTGTGTCTGTTCTCAGAGTCACTGAGTTGCACGCCTTGTCCAGTAAACCACCCTTTTTGGTTTTTCACAAGGATAAAGCAGTTCTTCGCACTTCTCAGGAATTTCTCCTGAAGGTGGTCTCAGAGTTCCTCATCAATCAGGAGATTGTTGTGTCCTCTTTCTGTTCTGACAAGGAAAGGGATCTTCACTTGCTGGATGTGGTGCTCTACCTTAAGTTCTATGTGCACCGCACTGAGGATATTTGTCAGTCTGACGCACTTTGTTATTACTGAAGGTCCTAGGGCAGATAAACCAGCATCCACGTTTACTGTAGCCTCCTGGATTAAGCCTACTATTCCTAAGGCTTACAAAATTTGGAAGAAGCTTGTTCCATTTTGTGCCATGGCTCATTCCGCTAGGTCTATTGGGGCCTCTTTGACCTATAAGAATCAGGCCTCAGCTGGTCAGCTGTGCAAGTCTGCCACTTGGTCATCTGTGCACACCTTCTCTAAACAATGCTGTGTTGATGTCCTGGCATCGGATGACTCCAGCCTTGGTAGGAAGATCCTAGAGGTAGTCTTGCCTGTCTAGGGTTTTCATCATAACTTTTAGTACTCCTTAACTGTTGAGCCCTGTTGGTTTTAGTTCTGTGTGCTGTGTCAATTTCTGGTGTGTTATACTCCATTTTTATGTCTGTTGACACTCTAGTCATTATAAGGGCTGTTTTATGATCTTATTAATTCATATATGCTCTGGTGACTTTGGGGACAGGTGCCTGGTCCTTGCCTTCATTCCTGCCACTGGGAAACTCAATGTTGGTACATCCCAAAGACGACAGAGAGAGAGGATTTTAGTCTTACCGTTAAATCCTTTTCTCTTAGGCCAAATAGGTCCCCTGTCAGGGGACCATGCTTGGTTCTCCTGTGACCAAACCTGGGAGTTCATGCTCACAGGAGTCTTCTTTTCCCTTCTTGCTACCAAGTCAGTAATAGCGTTTAAAATCTAACTGGATGGGGATTGGCTGGGAACCAGCCAAGGAGAGAGGATGGCTCCACCCTGCACTTCTTTTTAAGAATTGTTCCTGCCTATTTAAAGGGGGGGTCGCCTTCCAAAAGTTACCTGTAACCTAAATGGACTAAGCAAAAAGGATTTAACAGGAAAGACTAAAATCATCTTTTTGTCATTCACCAAGGAGGGGCCAGAAGTTTGGTCGCTTGGTTCAAGATGCAGTTGATCCACATTTGGGTGAAGGACCATGGTCCAGCTCTCTCTGTTGTTCATATCCTAGGAGTAGAAAACGCCTAGGTCTTCCAACGGTGGATCTAAAGGCCACTAGGATGAACTCCAGGGTTCCTCAGTTCTGTTCCAGATCCCGAGATACTCTAGCTCTCACAGTGGACATGATGGATATTTCATGTCATTTTTCCTTGGTTTATATATTTCCTCCTATTTTCCCTGATTCTCAGAGTGATGAGGAAAATCTGGATGTAGCTGGCTCACATAATTGGCTAAATCACATTTTGTCCCTGTTGAGTGGTTTTCATATTTTCTCATATTTTTCCATGGCTGATCCATTTTGACTTCCTCTGCACACAGACCTTTTGTCTCTGTGTCCGCTGTGTCATCCAAAGGTGGAGAGGTTGGTTTTGAGGGCAACATCCTGAGGAAGAAGTGGTTTTCTGACCCTATCATTGTTACCATGTTGCAGGCTTAGTTAGTTTCTGCCAAGGCATATCACATATTCTTGTCTTATAAGTAGTGTGAAGACTGGGGTCGCTGCCATGGTCTTTTTGGCCATTCCTCAAGATGGTCTTGAAAAAGGACTTGGTCTTAGCTTTTGTAAAGTTCCGATTTCAGCTCTTTCTGTCCATTTTCAGTAGCTTATTGCCTTTTTACCTTATGTGGAGACCTTTGTCCAAGGGATCGCTTGTGCCTATACAGTCTTTTGGGATCCCACTTTCCAGTGCGACTCAAACCTGTTTATGGGAGTGCTTCAGAAGACTTCAGGCTTTATCTTGAAAGCCTCCCTTTCTGTTTTTCTACCCTGATAGGCTTGTTTTACTGTCTCCTATAGGTTTCCTCCCTAAGGTTGTTTCGGAGTTTCACATTAACCAGTAAATTGTTCTTCTTTTTCCCTGGCCAACTCCATCTAATAGGCAGGAGATTCATCATTTGAATGTGATTATGTGCTTAAAGTACTATTCATCAAACGCAGACTTTTTGGCAGTCTGATTTGCTTCTAGTCATTCCTGAACGCCCTCATGCAGGCCAGGCTGCTTCTAAGGTAACAGTGGCTTCTTGGATTTAGGAGACTATTCAATAGGCATATGTTCTCATGAAGAAACCTGTGTGCTTTTGGGTCAAGGCACATTGCACCAGGTTGGTGAGTGCTTCTTGGGCCTACAAGAATCAAGCCTTTACTGAGCAGCTGTGTATAAGGTAGTGCTGTAGTCAGCCCTTCATACCTTTGAGACATAGTACTGGGTAAGTGTCCTCCTTGATTTTATTTTGACTATTAACCTGTTTTCACTGTCGTCCAATACAGGTCACTGGTACAATGGGAGGCGATCCGCCCCTTTAAGTAGGCAGGAACATTCATTCAAATGTATGCAGGGGGTGGAGCCTCCCCTCCCTCTTAAGCTGCCCACAGCCAGAGACAAGCCAGATTGATTTGTTCCTGTGTGCTGTGCACACCAGGTGGAGAACATCTCTCATTCAACTTTAGTTTTTTATTGTTTTTCTTCAAATATGGAATACCACCATTAGGCGGGTGACCATGGCTGACAATTGCCCTCACCAAAGTGGCTAGTGCAGCTTCCAGGGATTTTCTGGTGGACCTTATGCCCTGAAGAGGGAACAGCTTGAGTCAAGTAGCTTCCCTGCTGGGGAATTTTCCTCTGGTTAATCCCCTTTTAACATGGTTACCTGAAGACAGAAGTCCTGCAGAAAGGTGAGCCACCCCTTGAGTGCTGAAGGTCCACTTGTCCCACAGTGTCCCTTCTTAGGGCATGTATTTGGGAGTTCTCATTATGCACTCCAGCACTCATAGGGTGTTTTTATTATATTGCCTGTATTTATGCAATGTCTGTGGTATTCCCTGGGTTTTGGAGCTTTGGGCTATTGTTTTCTCATGTTTCACATGTGTTTGATGCATGTTTGGTAACTTTTTTCTCACAGAGTAAATTTATTAATATTTAATATTCCGCGCCTTTAAGCGCGCTTTTCCCGCATAGACGCCATTGCTCCTTTACTCTCTATGGGTTTGCACAGTGTGGGACGTATCTCTGGAACCGCTTGTAACAGCGACTTCAGAGAGGGCTCATTTTGTAGGTCTCCCCTTGCTCTATCATCCGGTTGTATTATTCGGTGTGTTGGGAGTCTGGGGGGTCTTCGGGCACTGTTTTGGGGTACTGCTGCAGAAAAACTACGATTCCCATGAGCGCCCGTTTCGCGCTCGTTTTCTAATTGGCTACCTTCGCGGCAGCCATTTTAGTGTTATTCTCAGTGAGTATACTACGCAGGGACCGAGCCTTCCTTCTCTCCTCAGCAGATTAACCCTTCGCTTGCCAGATAAATTCAATTTCAGACATTTCTGGGGTGAAATTTTAATCTTTCACACTTCAATTGGGTGATTCTTCTTAGTGGGGTATATCTGACGCTGTGAGCACGTCTACTCCACTGGAGTCAGGGGCTAGACCCAAGACTAAGGAGGCTGGGGTGTCAATTTCCCCCATTGCGTTTTGCTCCTCTTGTCACTCTGGGCTGCCTAGAGAATTTTCTGGTCATTTATGCCCAAAATGTGCAGAAAGTCATGACAGCAACCCTTGGCTTTCCAGTCACGCTATTGAGCCAACTTGGGTGAAAGAGTTCAGGGCTGCCACTAGGGATCTCAGATCCACTCTTCAACTCTTTCCCTCTCAGGTTCATGGGGCTATTCAGGTTTGGCAGACCCCCTCCACAGTCAGGACCTCCCTGCCTATGCCACAGGGGGCTCCTGACATGTCTGATTCTTCTGAGGAAGAACTTTTACAAGATTCTGATGCTGAGGAAGGCACTATTATTGAATCTACCAGATCTATTGGTGACCCTTATGAATGTGATCCCGAACTCTCTGCTGAGGGTTTGATCAGAGCTGTGCTAACCACGCTCAACCTTCCTCTGACTCAGGAATCTACTCATGATCCAACTGACGTTTTTCAAAAACAGTCTAAGGCTGTAGTATGTTTTCCTACTAACCCTACTCTTGCTCGTTTAGTCTCTGATGCGTGGAGGAATCCTGAAAAATCCCCTTCTGTGTCCAAAAAGTTTGCTAAACTTTACCCCTTTCCTGAGGCTGAACTTGCAAAATGGGTTCATCCTCCTAAACTGGATGCTCCTATTTCTAGGTTATCCAAATCTACTGCCTTAGCTGTATCTGATGCCTCTGCCCTGCAAGATTGGACGGACAAGCAGTTAGAAACTTGTCTTAAATCTATTTTTGCCTCTATTGGCACTGCCATGCGGCCAACCTTTGCAGTGACGTGGGTTAACCGGGCTATTGCGGCCTGGACTGAACAGCTTACTGAGGTGGTTCGCCAGGATGCGCCAGTGTCTGAGCAGCTACAGCTTCTTGCTAATATCTCAGAAGCTCAAAATTATGTTTCTGATGCTGCTTTTGATGCCGTGCGCATGATGGCGAGGGCCTCCACTTCCTCTGTGGTGGCTAGACGTGCTCTTTGGCTGAAAATTTGGTCTGCTGACACCGCTTCTAAGAAAGCCTTGCTTTCATTACCCTTCCAAGGGACCTCACTGTTTGGATCTGAACTTAAGGAGATGATTAGTGAGGCTACTGGTGGTAAAAGTACTCTTCTACCATCAGTCTTCAAAAAGAAGTTTCCAGCCAAACGCAATCGGTCCTTTCGTTCCTTCCAAACTGAGACACGCTCTACCCCCCAGACGGGTCCGTCCTCTGCGCGCTCCTCCTCCAAGCCCAAACAGTCCTGGAAGCCCAAAGTTGCCCCCAAGGCCAAGACCTTCAAGACTGCTTCGGCATGACTCGCCGAACACGGGTCCGCATCCGGCTGTAGGTGGACGTCTCCACATCTTTCGCCGGGTTTGGGAGGAGTCAGTGGCGGACCCTTGGGTTGTTCAGGTGGTATCGGAGGGATACAGGATCCCTTTCTCTTCCCTTCCTCCTTTTCGGTTCCATTTTACTCGTCCTTCTCAGGAGCTTACAAAAAGACGTCTGTTCGACGACGCTATTCAGGATCTTTTGGACAAAGAGGTCCTGGAACTGGTTCCATCAGAGGACACAGGTTCAGGATTCTATTCCAACCTGTTCGTTGTGGCCAAAAAGGATGGAGGTGCTCGTCCTATTTTGGATCTCAAGGATCTCAGTTCCTTTGTTGTGAGTTCCCACTTTCGTCAGGAATCCCTGCATTCTGTGATAGCAGCAATGTCTCCAGGGGAGTTCCTTGCCTCCTTGGACCTTCAGGATGCATATCTTCACATCCCTATTCATCCAGAGAGCAGACGGTATCTCAGATTTGCCTGTCACAAAGGCCACTTTCAGTTTTCAGCTCTTCCCTTTGGACTGACTTCAGCTCCTCAGGTCTTTCAGAGGGTATTGGGAGCTTTGATAGCTGTGCTTCATCGAGATGGAGTCAGGGTGACTCCCTACATGGACGATCTGCTCCTGAACGCTTCATCTGCGGAGATTCTCCACCAGCAGATGCAGTTGTGCATACAGACACTCAATCACCACAGCTGGATTGTGAATCTGGACAAGTCAGACTTGGGTCCATCTCAACAGATCCTTTTCTTGGGTCTCCTGTTCGACACTCAGCAGTGCATGGTGTTCTTACCGGAGGAAGTGGCTCATCAGACTGCTCTCCGTGTATCCCAGATCCTGGAGCTCGACAAGGTTCCAGTACCGAAGTTGACTTCTCTGGTGGGGAAGTTCATTTCCACGATAGAGGCAGTGCCATTTGCTATGGCACACACCAGGGAACTTCAGAGGTTTGTGATCCAGACGTGCAAGAATCATCCAGATCATCAGCATCTGTCAGTCTCTCTGCCTCCTCATGTCGAGCTGAGCTTGGAATGGTGGTTGGACCTGTCTCATCTCTTGAAAGGAAGATCCCTTCAAGTTCCATATTGGACCACAGTCACGACGGACGCCAGCCTCCGGGGATGGGGGGCAGTGTTGGGTCGTTTCAGTGCTCAGGGGAAATGGGGACTGGAAGAATCTCTCCTCTCCATCAATGTTCTGGAACTTCGTGCCATCTTTCTTGCCCTGAGGCACTGGGAATCTCAGCTGGAAGGTTGTCCAGTCAGAGTGGAGTCCGACAACACCACCGCAGTGGCCTACATCAACAGACAAGGCGGCACAAAAAGTCTCACCACTTGGTTAGAGGTCAAGGCCATTTTATCTTGGGCAGAAGCTCATGTGCCCGTCATCTCAGCAGTACACATTCCAGGCGTAGACAACGTCATGGCATACTTTCTCAGTCGACAGCGGAGAGTGGGCGCTTCATCCAGAGGTGTTTCACCTTCTAACCCAGATGTGGGGGGTACCTGTAGTGGATCTGATGACTACCAGACACAACAGGAAGGTTCCAGTGTTTTGCTCTCGGTGGAGGGACCCTCTTGCTCTAGCAGTGGACGCATTGTCGATCCCTTGGGAGTTCTCCTTAGCCTACATCTTCCCTCCTCTACCTCCTGTTGATCAGAGTCATCCAGAAGCTGAAGATGGAGCGTTGTCCGGTCATCCTGATCATTCCAAATTGGCCTCGTCAGTCCTGGTATCCGGAACTGCTAGCCATGTCTTTGGCGGATCCCTTTCCGCTTCCTGCCCGTCCAGATCTACTTCTTCAGGGATATCTGTGGAAGGAGGATGTTCAGCATCTCCATTTGACGGCTTGGAGGTTGAATCCTCAATTTTAAAGAAGAAAGGGTTTTCCTCTTCAGTGGTGTCCACGATGCTTAGAGCTCGCAAGCCTGTGTCTTCCAAGATCTATCATCGCATATGGTCAACTTTTGTGGCATGGTGTGCTGATAAGGCTCTATCACTTGATTTCCATCTTCTCACGGTCCTGGCTTTTTTGCAGGATGGGGTTGAGAAGGGACTCTCTCAAGATTCAGACTTCAGCTCTGTCTGTATTTTTTCAGGAACGGATTGCTATTCTTCCCGATGTTAAAGTTTTCTTCCAAGGTGTGGCTCATGTTCGGCCTGCCTTCAAGAGTCCAGCCCCCCAGTGAGACCTCAATTTGGTGCTGGGGGTTCTCCAGAGACCCCCGTTTGAATCCTTGGCTTCTATTCCTTTACGTCTCTTGACTTGGAAAATGGCTTTTCTTTTGGCCATTGTCTCAGTTCGCCGGGTAGCAGAGTTACAAGCTCTGTCTTGTAAACATCCTTACTTGGTGTTCCACAAGGATAAGGCAGTGCTTCGCACTTCCAAGGAGTTTCTACCCAAGGTTGTCTCCGAATTTCACATCAATCAGGAGATTGTGGTGCCCTCTTTCTGTCCTAACCCTTCCTCTGACCAGGAAAGAGATCTCCATTTGTTGGATATTGTGCGTTGTCTTAAATTTTATGTTCATCTGACGCCCTGTTCGTCATTCCTGAGGGGCCTAGGGCAGGGAGACCGGCTTCCAAAGTGACTATTGCATCTTGGATAAAATCTCCCATTCGTGAAGCCTACAAGCTGCTGAATAAGCACGTTCCCTTCAGGGTTACTGCTCATTCCACCAGATCAATTGGGGCCTCTTGGGCCTACAAGAATCAGGCGTCTGCTGATCAGCTGTGCCGGGCGGCCACTTGGTCTTCTGTGCACACTTTTTCGAAGCACTATCGTGTAGATGTTCTGGCCTCGGCTGATGCCAGCTTTGGGAGGAAGGTCCTGGAGGCAGTCTTGCCGGTTTAGGACCTTCTACTCTGTGGTTCTTAGTGCTTCCTTGCTGTTGAGCCCTGTTGGCTCTAGTTCAGTGTGCTGTGTTAGTTCAGGGGTTCGTTTTTCCCCCTGGTTGGTGTCCGTTGACACTTCTGTTATTGGGCTATATGATTAATTGGTTCATAGCAGTTTTGGTGACTTTGGGCCTTGCGCATGGTCCTTGCCTTACTTCAGCTCAATGTTTGTACATCCCATTGTACCAGTGACCTGTATTGGACGACAGTGAAAATAGGATTTTAGTCTTGCCTGTTAAATCCTTTTCACTTAGTCCATACAGGTCACTGGTCTCCCACCCTGTCAAGGGGCCATGCTTGGCTCTCCTGTGGCATTCAGTGGGAGACCTTCGGGGCATGCTCACAGGAGTCTTCCTTTTCCTTCTTACTCTGGTCAGGTTAGTGTCTCAAATCAATCTAGCTTGTCTCTGGCTGTGGGCAGCTTAAGAGGGAGGGGAGGCTCCACCCCCTGCATACATTTGAATCAATGTTCCTGCCTACTTAAAGGGGCGGATCGCCTCACATTGTACCAGTGACCTGTATGGACTAAGTGAAAAGGATTTAACAGGTAAGACTAAAATCCTATTATTTCCTATTCTTTAATTTGCAGTGTCTGTCTGACGCCGGAGGTTAATGTTATGCCATTACATTTCCTTTAGAACTAGTCTGTGCATTGAGGGTTTTTTCACTTTCCCTTCCTAGAATCTTGATTTATGCTTTGGTATATATCCCCATGATTCCTGTATTCCACATAGGATGTAAAAGAAACAAGGAGATTTTTGTGCACTTATAATGTGGAATACAGGACCCCTGGAGAAAATCCATCAGTTAAAGTCCTGGGCATGGGGGGGTCTTCTTGGAGTCTCTGATTTAGTAGATTTCCTTTCTTGTTCCACTTATGTTTCTTTTTTTCCATCTTTACTATATTTTAAAACTGAGCATGTTCAGAGCACTTCATAGAGCTCTTTTGATCAAGTGCCTTACCCTTCTGGAAGAGACGACTGTCCCCCATGGTCCCTATGTTTCACATGGCATGAGTGAAAAGGATTTATTGGTAAGTACTCAAAATCTCCTATTAAATGTATCTGCAGTATTTGCCAACACCATATAATTCTACATTCTTCCTGCTTTTACTATAAAAAAAATCCCTGCCTGTCCTCTATTCTTGTTTTTTTGCTCATATCTTTGACTGGAGTTCTCTGGAGAGTTCTTTGTATTGACATGAATAGATTTTTAAATAGTATTTATGGCCCCCTTTGACATGTCTTCTCTAATGTAAACAAACCTATTTATCTAGTCTTTATAACAGTAGTGTCCAAGTTTTTTTTCAGAAGTGAGCCACGTGATCAGAAAGCCATAAGTGTGAGGGCTGCATTATATATATATTTTTTATGGATAATGATGGTGAACCATAGCCTGTCAGCTATGATATCTGTTCTTGAACTGTACAGTACTGGCAGACGGGGAATAAGTCCTACTGTGTCACGGTTAGTAAGAACTCTCAGACTAGTAGGTAAGGTAAAACCAGCTTTATTAAAGATAATAAGGTTCACAAGATCACCCCTCACAGGTCCAGATTCGAACAGTACCGTGGTACTTCCGAATCTGACACAGGTCAGGGTGCAATGAGACAAACAAAACAATGATACTGAAATCAGGAACAGGCGTCAGGAACCAGGAGCAGAATCTCACCAGTGCCAAGCCTAAGATGTAACTCCACCAGTAAGGCAGAAGGCAACTGCAGGGCAGATTCTCCAGCATGCTAGGGCAACCGGAGGTAAGCAGGCAAGAATGCACCAGGCACCCGCCTCAGGTTAGAAATAACCAGGGCAACACAGACAGACCCTTTAGGGCAATTCGACCAGGCACTGTCGTAGCGACACAGACAAGACCTGGTAGGCAACTCGGGCAGGTACTGGTGCGGCAACTCTGACAGGCCCTTATAAGGCAACACTGACAGACCCTTGTAGGGCAACTCGGGCAGGCACTGACGCGGCAGCACTTACAAGCCCAGGTAAGGCAACACGGACAGGCCCTCGTAAGGAACTTCGGGCAGGCCCTGACTCAGCAGTACTGACAGACCTGGATAAGGCAACACAGACAGGCCCTCGTAGGGTAACTCGGGCAGGCACTGGCGTGGCAACAATGACAGGCCCTGGAGAGCAATACGGTAAGGCACTAGGCCAGAATGGAAAGGGAGTCAGCCGGTACTAGGAGCTGCAGTCAGCTAGACCTAGTCCGCAACGGAGCAGGAAGGCAGCCAGTCCTAGTCGGCAACGGAGCAGGTAGTCAGCCACAGCCAGAGTCGGTACACAGAGCAGTAGCCAGCCAGTCCTAGTCAGCAACGGATCGGGTAGTCAGCCGGTCCTAATCGTCAACGGAACACGAAGCAAGAGACAGGAGCAAGGTCAGGCAAAACCAGGTCATACACGGATCAGGAATCAAGAGCAGAATAATGCCAGGCACAGACACACCACGAAAGGGTGCCAAAGGAATGACAGGACTGAGTTTAAGAAGGCTCACTCTGGGCGGAGCGGAACCCAGCGGCCAATAAGAGACTAGCAGGGAAGAAGCAGGAAGTCTTAATGTCGCCAGAACAGGAATCACGGGCACCCTGATATACTGGCCAACTAGTTCATGCGTGCTAGCTAATTAGGTAGAAATAATCTCAGACGGGCCTCACCTTGGGGTAAAACGGGCCACATTTGACCAATTGCTGCACTTTGGATGCCCATGCTCTAACTAAAATCGTTCAATCTCTCGGTTTCTTTACACTTTACATCTCTACATTTTCTCAGTTCAGTAATGTATTTTTAAGAACGGGTACCCATTCCGTAGTTCATGTTCTAGGTAAGGTCTAATAAAGAGGTAGCATAGCATTATTTTCCCATTGCACGTGGTCTCTAATTTAGTATGTGTCCCTCTTTTGAAAGCTTGAGTGTTGGGAGAAATGCTACGGGAATACTATATGTACCTGGTGGAGTTGTGAATAAACATATGAAAAAAAAAAAAAAAAAAAGTTTAGGCGGAGCATGAAATTCTATTAATAGATGTCAGTGGAAATAAAATTGTTCATTGAGTGCCAAAAAATGGCACTTAATGCATTCGTAAATAGGAGCTTATGTGTCTGCATATAAATCTACTATATATTTTACTTGTTCTTTTACAGTTGATATCAGAATTGTTTGTTAGGTCTTTGCAAAAAATAAGCTTAGCTGCACTGAAATTTATAGAGAGTCTTTAAGTATGGCAAAATGTTCTTTCTAAAGTGTGCACATTATGTGATGGCCACTCAGTACTGTTCACTGACTAATTTCTGACCATGTGATTCCTATGTAAAGAAAATCTAATATTACTGTGATCCTGGAAAGTATCTGCTAAATATTTTTGTTTCAGTACTTTTTCACCCCTTACGATTGAGAGAGGTAAACAATGCATTACATACACACCCACTCTGGTCCTCAGAGGGTTAATATTTTTATCTAGTGCAGTATTTTTACACACCTATAAAACATCTTTGGGTTTTTGCAAAAAGAAAAAAATCCCTTTGAAAATCCCTGTTGCCTGGTGACCTTAGAAAAAACTTGGCAATAATGATGTCATTGTCATCTTGTCTGTGAGGAAATTCATAAACTGAAGTGGCATTAAGAATGGCACTTTGGGATAGAAGATAACAACTCATTGACCCGTTTCTGGATTTAAAAAAAAAAAACCATAAACAAAAAACCCATATTAGTCATATCTCTCTTTTTTATCTTTTGCAAGTTAAAATTAATTTTTTGCATACATTTGAAATGATTTATAAATAACTATACTCAGATATGGATCATGGGCAAGGCGATGTAGGCTCCTGCCGTAGGCCTGTGACTTGGGCGGCTCGCCACTGGCCTACCCTCCCACTAACCCGACTTACTGTCAGTGTTTGGCATTGACAGTGAACTGCTTCGTCTTCTCTCTGCCCCATTCCCCTATCCTGCTCATGGTACGCCGACCACAAGGTAATGCATGAATGTGCAGCCAGGGAATTTAATGAAGGGAAGCTAGTTCCTTGACTGTGCGCAGGATATAGGGGAAACAGAAGCAGAGCGTGCTAGAAGTACAGTGCTGCACTCCGCCCGTCTCCGTCCATTCCTGACTTGAACAGTGCTGAGGTGGCCAATGTGGAGGTAGACAGTGGAGCCAATGTGTAGGTGGGCAATGGGGGCATTGTGGAGGTGGCCAGTGAGGGCAGTGTGGATGTGGACAATGAGGCCATTGTGGAGGTGGACAGTGGGGGCAATGTGGAGGCGGCCATTGTGGAGGTGGACAGTGGGGGCGGCCATTGTGGAGGTGGACATTGGGAGCAATGTGGAGGCGGCCAATGGGGGCCAACGTGGAGGCGGTAAATGGGGGAAAATGCGGAGGTGAGCAATGCGGAGGTGTGGGCAGAGTGGAGGGGGACAGCATGGACAATGTGAGCAAATCCAGAAATGATTATGACAGGAGGGGGGGGACAAGCTGGAGTGATGGACTCCAATATGGGATCCTGCCTAGGGCCCCATAGATTCTTAATCCGGTTCTAAAGAAGGCAAGTGAAATAAAGTGTAACTTTCGGGAGCAGTAATTATAGTCTTAAATAATTTAGTTGAAATAAAGATTAAAATGAAGGATGGAAAGGGTTTGGAATCCTCCAACATTATGACTAATAGACTTCTATGTGCCTGGCAAACACACCCAGGGGCGGCAGTAAAGAGGAGTTATTCAGATCTCCTCTATACTGCCTGTGCTATTGGTCCAACCATGGGGCGTGATTTTGCTGCATTGGAATGCAGGGACTACAGTGAACACAGTTTCAAGTCATACAAAGTGTCTCAAGATCTCAAGAGAAAAACACTTTTGTCCTCTTTAAGGGACCTACTTTTCAATGAGGTGATAGGTTTGGTAATGGCTCTTTTGCCTCAGGAGTCTTCAGAACCATCCTAAACCTGAAGCTGGTGAAATCCTTTATCAGGAAGAAACATTTAAAAATGGAATCTGTAGCACCATTAATTAGGGTCCTACTTCCAGGAATGTTCCTGACCTCATTAGACTTGAAAGATACATACCATCACATGTTATTGCATACCTGGACAATCTACTAATAATGTCCAATTCAGAAGACCAGTCAATATAAAACAACAATGAGGTGCTACGCTTCCTAAAAAAGGTAGGCTGCATACCAAGCCTGGAGAAAAGTCAGCTCAAAACCTCTGAGTCCCTGACCTACCTAGTATTGAGACTGGGTACAAGAGTAGGAAAAAGTAATGTTATCTCAAGAAAGATTCATAAATCTGAGAAAACGTGAAACAGTCATTTCACATGGCACAGGATTTCATGGAAACCCTGGGGGCTATGTCTTCAGTAACCCAGATGGTTCCATGGTCAAGACTACATATAAGATGCCTTCTGCACAATTTCCTGAGGTATTGGAAAAAAGATTATGGCAATCCTTGTTGACGGACCCCCCCCATCACCATCAGCCAAATTGGTATTAAACTGGTGGCTAAAGAAGGAAAATCTGCAAAATGGTCGCAATCTGAAAGAACCAGCATGGGAAATAACTACGGATTCAAGCTACGGGATGGGGAGGTATATGGAGAAGGAGAAAGCAGTGACAATTTCGTCACATAAACATCTGAAGAAGAGTTTGGTAAGAAAAACCCTAATTCAGTTCAGACCATTCCTTCAAGGAAAATACTTAAATGTCAGAACAACGTATCAATTGTTATGCAGATAAAGAACTTAGGAGGCAAAAGAATGGCAGTCTAAACAGGGAAGCAAGAGAGAGCTTCTGATATGGGCCAAAAACAATTTAAAGGGCATCTCAGCCTCTCATACCTTGGAAGCAAAAAACCTGTAAGCTGACTTCCTCAGCAGGAAAAGAATAGTTCAAGGGGAATGGACCCTGCATACAGAGGTCTTCAGTCAAATCATGAACAGTTGGGGTCAGTCAGAATAGACCTCATGGCAACCAGAGAAAACACAAATTGAAAGCTGTATTATTCAAGATGGAGAGCTCAGGATGCATTGGGCCAGGGTGCCCTGAAGCCACAGTGGCAGCTCCGATTAGCCTACATCTTCCCTCCAGTACCGCTGATAACGGAAGTAATAAAGAAAATGAGAGAGAGGATTCAGGTTTTCCTGATTGCCCCAAGATGGCCCGAGAAGGATATAGTTTTCAAACCTAATCCATATGTCAATGGAGGAACACTGGGCGCTGCCACTGAGACCAGAACTTCTGAGTCAGGGGCCAGTTCTTCACCACAGCCTAAAAATGTTAGGACTAACAGATGGAATCTGAATGGGGCTCATTAAAGTCTAGAGGACTATCAGATCCAGTTATAGATACTGTCCTCCATGGCAGAAAGCCCTCAGTTTTTAAGGAATAAAACAGAATTTGGTCTATCTTTGCTCATTGGTGCAACAGAAAGAAGATCTCTACAAAGCAGATCAACACAGCAGTTGTACTAGATTTCCTTCAAGAGGGGGTTTCATTCTGGTCTGCGGCCAGCATAGTTAAAAATACAACTTTAGGCTATCGCCTCCTTTTTGGAAAAACCATTAGCTAAGGAAGATTTTGTAAGAAAATGTATTAGGGCAGTTACTAAAATGGCAGATTCCAGGGAAAGTTTAAAGGCAAAGCTGCCTCATAATCATCCATATCCAAATGTATCAGAGTATTTAAAAGCTCTGTGAAGAGGCAGGAATGCTGGCACCCACTAATATAAAGGAACATTCAACAAGGGCAGTACCTACCTACGTCCTGGGCAAGGAAGGCTCAGGCTTCACCTAAACATATTTGTAATGCTTCAGCTTGGTTTTCTATAAACACCTTTATGGATGTTCAAGCCTCTACAGAAGCCAGATTTGGAAGGAAGGTCCTGCAAGCAGTGATCCCCTCCCTGACTGTCAGGATTGTACCTGTGTTTTTCACTCTGGGTGTATTGTATGTATGTATGTATATCTTTATTTATATGGCGCCACACAGTGTACGCAGCGTGTTACAATAGACATATGTTACAATAAATAAGATGGGATGAAATAAGTGCGACATTCATAGAAACAATGGGAGAGAGGTCCCTGCCCCAAGGAGCTTACAGTCTAAATTGTATATCTTGTTCTCCCATCCTGTCTGATTGGTGTGGTACTGCTTTTGGAAGTACCATTGTAATGAATGCCTTGAGAGGGACACATAAGAGAGTGAAATTTACTCACAGATATTTGGTTTTCTTCTGTGTCCCTCCAAGACATCACTATCCCTAAATAATCTCTGTATTATATCTTCCATATCTTAAAGGGATAATAACAATATATAGTAAAATTTATTTTGTATGGCTTATCCTCCTGAGTACAACAACGGAATTCCCACTGCTGAGAGGTGTTTTATTAAACAGTTGTAGCAGCTAAAAGTATGTGTTTTTTTTGTTATTTAGGTACAGTATCTCATTGGCCTGAAATATTGCAGTGGTGCTGTTGCTACATCATCCTATGGAAACTTCTGGTCATTTGCCCAGAAACTTCCATAGGATGGTGTAGCAACAGAGCCACTATACAATTTTAGGCCATTGAGATACTGCACCTAAAGAATTCAAGTTTGAGCTGCAGTAACTTTTGAATAAAACACATCTGTGCTGTCGGAGTACCTTTTGTTGTACTTGGGAGGATAAACCTTACAATATAAATTTTATTATATAAAAAGTGTTACTATTCGTTTAAAGTTGAGCTATAATAGTATAAAATGGTAAGATCCTGGGATATTAAGTGTCTGCCTACAGACCATTTTGATAACTCTTTTGAAAGTATCAGGATAATTGCAAGATCTATTCACATTAGCAAAACAAGCTTTAAAGGAGCCATGCCTTCTAGGACAAAATTAAGATAATGATGATAGCTTGTTTAAGGGAGCTACAAGTGGTCAATAAAGTCATTCAGGTCTTATATTTCTGATTGCTCTCTTTGATATTGATTCTTTCTACCTATGCAGCAAGATATTGTGTGTATATATGTAGTTCAATTGTATCATAGACACTAAGGAGGAAATGATTATGATCAACATAGATGGATTGGTAGAGTGACCTGAATACAAAGAACAGATAATGGCAACAAGGTATTAACGTTAGCATTTTAATACACCCTCCAATCTGGATTAGTGAGTTCATCCTTTATATTATGAGCTTGGTGAGGAGAGAAAATAAATCAGGTCTTTGTTTTTATTTTTTCCCCTCACAACCGTAATTCATGGAAAAATATTTATAAATGATATAGCAAACTTGTTTTGTTGCTATGGCAACCAAGAGAGGCTTTGCTCTCAATTTCTTCTACTTTAGTAATGTTGGCTGCTCGAAAATCTCACCCAGCCTGTTCGGATCATTCTGTCTCTTCAAATTTCTTTCAATGTGGTTGGATTTTTTTTTCTGTGTAAAGGAAGAAAGGTGCAGAAGGAAGAGGAACCCAGGTGAACTTGGAGGCCCCAAAGAAATTCAGATAATGGTGAAAATATAAAATGAAATATACATATACGTTTTTTAGGCCACTTAGGAGTATCAAGGATAGGCTTTCTAATGCTGTCTTTAGTAAGTAAATGTTATTGTTTTTTCAACTAATTTTTTGCTATGACATTTAATGGAATATTACTGTTAGGGCCTAGATTAGATACATTGCTGGAAAATGCCTCTGGGATAAGTATTTGCTGTAAGAGATGAGAAGTTCTTTAAATCTCAGAAGGCATCCTTTTAAGCAGTTTTGTTCCACTGCAGGTATCCAGTATGTATCGATTATGTCTCTAAATAATAAACTTGGAAGTGGCATAAATAAGCATGGACAGGCAGTCTTTGAATAGCTCTGAAGTCTTCCATGTGTTATTCATTAGGTGTGGTAAAAAGGAATTGCCAGTTACTACAAGCAAGCAATGAGGGCATAAATGATTGAGGAGTACAGGAGACTGATTATTTAACAATGAGTGAAATGTACTGGATCAAAATTGTTTGGACACTTGGCCTTAATAGGGAATAGATTTGCACAAAAACTTCCTTTGGTGCCTCTACAGGATATATACATTTTCTATTGGACACAAATAATGACATAAAGGGGACCTGATCAGATTGAAAGTCCTCCACTAGTTGCTGCTGTTGTTTGCTTGTAGATTCTGGTAAAAGTCCTCTCCAAACATACAAAAAAAACACAAAAAGAGAAAGTAGACACGATGTAAGTTTAGACTGCTTGAATACAGGTACTGTGCACCTTCACTATGTATATCATAGGGTATTTCTTCCTTCACTGTGGTGTATCACCTTGACAAATGGACGGTTATTGGACTCACCTTTAAAAGAGGCAAAACCAGCCTCTAGGTGTTTGTGCCTTCACTGGATAACCCCTAGTGCCAGTATCTGTTATTTTTCTGGATCCCTCCTATTTTCAGCTCGCACTCGTTCTTGATAGTGTCCAGAAACTGGAATTCTCCCTAGTGTTTCAAAAAAGGAGTCTCTACCTAGGGCTTAATGGAACTTAATATCTGGGAAATCCTAAAACAGGACACTGTAAGGTGAGTTACATAGAATAGGACCCAATATATATGTATATATTATATTTGTATATATTGTACTGACACCGAAACTAGGAATATATACATTTGTTATAAAAATGATCATCAAAATTATATCTGTACAGATACTAAAATGATTAAAATAAAATACAGTACACCTGTCAGAAATAAAGGACCTTAAATTAATAGGGGACTTATTAATTTAAGGTCTTTTTTTCCATAGATGTACTGTATTATATTTTAATCATTTTAGTGTCTGTGCAGATATAATTTTGATGATCATTTTTAAATACATATTTTTATATATAATATTTTTTTTTTTTTTTTTTTTTGCCCAAATTAAATGTCTAAAGATTACCCTGTGGCTTCCTTCCGGACAGACTGAGGTTACCAGCTCTGTACCGCAGTCTGTCACTCTTCCTCTGTTCCCCTCACTCTATCCAGCCTCCTCCTATGACAGAGGATTTCTGCATGTAAGCTGGAGCGCTCTCATTTGAGAGAGTTGCTTGGGTGCTACAGCAAAACTGACATCAGCAGCACTACCACGTTGACAACTGCCTATGTAATAAATTAAGTAGATGTAATTTCCTTTTAAAAAAGCATTCATTTTAGGTGCTTTAATAATATTGGCAGGTGAATACCTCTTTCGTGACGTGAAGTCTTGCTTTTCTAGCATGCATAAATTTCTTTTAAAATCAAAACCATATTTCAGTGCTGTTGGGAAAAAAGTAGCAATATTTAGTTAAGTAGGTCTAACTTATTTTGAGGTATACTATCCCTTTAGTTTTAATACATGGAAGTATATTGCATGCTTACTTTTCTTGTTTAAAATTTGTTGCCATGATCCATGCTGTACATTTGACATAGACCATAAAAATATTCAAAACTAATAGATAGGTATGATAGTATAATTTGTTCATTATTATTTCTATTTTTGCAGACTATAATTGAGTGTCTCAAGTATATCACTACAGGAGATTTTCCACCAGGTTCCAAAGGAAACACTTTTGTACACGATCCTAAGGTACTGTTGAGTTTCTTGCCTATTTGCATAGAAGTTTTTAGAAATATATGGTGTAAGTATTAAATCTAAACAGATGCAGCAAAACACATCTTGGGCTGGATTCTATTGCAGGTGCTAATTTTATCTCTGCTTTTATCTCCATGTTTCCCCATAGACTTAATTGGAAAATGTTTGCTAAAACGGGCGCTAACCTTTATGACCTGCAATAGAATCTAGCCTCTTGTGAGCAACATCTGATACACAGGTCTGTACCTCCCTACTTGACAGTAGTTACTCTATTCTCTTTAGTCTCCCTGATGTCATTTAAAGTGATATTAATACATGAAATTACATACATTTAATTTGGTAGATATTTAAAAAATAAATTAATTGTGCCATTTCCAATCTCCCAAACCTTTATGGTTTGGGAGATATCAGTCTGCAAAGTTCCCCCTTACCTCCCCTTGTGCTGATGTCAGCTTTCTAACTTAGAGTCAGTGATCCCAGTTCATAGACCGTCCTGCTGCTCTTAAGCAGAGCCGTGATCTCGGTAGTTACAAAGAAATACTTCATTTGAATGGTCTACAACTCGTGCTTGCAAACCAGCCACACGCCGTAGACCGTTCAAATGAAGTATTTCTTTGTAACTACCGTGATCATGGCTCTGCTGAAGAGCCACAGGATGGTCTATGGACTGGGATCTCCATCTCTAAGTTAGAAAGCTGACGTCAGCACAAGGGGAGTAAAGGGGGAACTTTGCAGACCGATATCTCTCAAACCATAAAGGTTTGGGAGATCGGAAACGGCACAATTTATTTTTTAAATATCTACCGAATTAAATGTGTGTAATTTCTTGTATTACTATCACTTTAAACATTGACAGGTGTTCAGAGTGGCTCTGAGGCTTTGCTGTTTACAAAGGTGCAGAGGCTTAAACTTCAGTTTGGTGCTTTTTACATCAAGTTTAAAGGGATATTAATACTTTAATATTAATATTCCCCATATTGTAGATATTTGAAAAATAATTTAATAGCCCCCAGGGTCATCTCTCAAACCTTTCTGGTTTGAGAGATAACCAAAAGCAAAGTTCCCCCCTCCCTCCTCCTTTCCTGAAGTCAGCGTTGTACTTACTGCAGGGATATCCGGTCTGACTTTCATCAGGCAGCTCTGCAGCAGAGCTGAGATTGCGTTGGTGAAATAGAATTATTTCACTGAAACGGTCTTCTACGTGTGCTTGCAAACCAAGCACATGTAGAAGACCTTTTTAGTGAAATAATTCTTTTTCACTAACGTGATCTCGGCTCAGCTGCAGAGCTGCAAGCCTGTCGTACGACAGACTTCCCCTGCAGTCAGTACAATTCTGACTTCAGGGAAGGGGGAGGGAGGGGGAACTTTGCGTTCGTTTATCTCTCAAGCCATAAAGGTTTGAAAGATGAACCTGTGGGCTATTAAATTCTTTTGCAAATATCTACATTATGGGGAATAGTAACAATAAAGTATTACTATCCCTTTAAATAAGTTCTGTTAATGCAGACTCAAAAGTGAAGCCCCGGTATGCAGCTCTATACCTTGCCTAGCCTGGACAGCTCCATATTACCAACCTTCCGTTGTTGTTTTTTTTCATCCTCTGAGTTTCACTTCTTTTGCTTATTTATACTTCAAATAAACTTTAATAAAAACTACAGAAGCTAGTGTTCAACAGTCAAATCTAAAGGATTTTGTGTATGGTGAAACCTTCTTACTGTGACAGTGTGACTTTAGATCTGTAAAGGGTGCAAAACAAAAACGGTCCTAACGTACTTTTAAATTTTAACAAGGAAAAAATAATCTAGCAGCATGTAATCCATAAGAGTATTATGTTGCAGAAGTGGAGTAAAACACAAAAAAATGCATATGGTGCATGTAATAATAACAGCAGCAATGAGGAGGAGGAATTAGCCAAACTTGCCACCATGAAAAATAGCTATGGACAGTGATGCATGATTGAGAAATCATAATGCAAGGTCTTATTAGAATCATATATATGTCATATAACTTATCTATATCAAAGACAAAAGATACTTATCAGGTGCCTAGTGATGGTGTAAAGTGGCATGAGGTCCACTAGTGGAGGACTGGCACAACCGAGATGCCTGGGTACTGAATCAACTGGAGCGAGGCAACACTGACCAAGGCCCTAGACCGCTGGCAAGAGGCAACCATGTATATGCAGACTAACCCAGGAAGGGTTACATGAGACCTAGGCAACTGCTACTGACTAACCCTAGAACGCTAGGGGTGGATCGATATACGGTAAGTAATCGGAACGCAACCAGTGTCCCCACAACCTGCGAGGTGGTAGATGCAACACTGGCTCTTGAGTCCAAGGCTCTGCAGTAAGGAATGGTAGTGCTCTTACCTGGAAGCTCCAGGTACTTACAGGGTTAATGGTCAATGCCCAGAGAGTAACTGCAACTCCCGGAGGGAGTGAGACCAGCGCTACTAGTGAGGCAGACACAGAGAGTGATCAGAGTAACTTAGTCAGCGTTAGAACAGTGTACCGGTACTTCGATTGTACACACCGCCTTAGGCGGTTAATAGAGCAGCTCGAGCACGGGGCTCATCCTATGGTCGACAAATAACAGTGCCACGCGGCGCACACCGAGAATCAAATGCAAGGCCCTGTAAACCGGTGACCTCACGGGGTCGCCAAGTGGCACAGACACACACGGTTATAACGTGGAAAGGAATCCACGGTCGGCAACAGCCACTGCACGGTAGACAGACTAATACGGTTAGCAACGGAGCGGGTTCTCAGCCAGATATGGTCAGCAACGGAGCGGGTTCTCAGCCAGATATGGTCAGCAACGGAGCGGGATCTTCAACCAGGTACAGTCAGCAACGGAGCGGGTTCTTCAACCAGATACAGTCAGCAACGGAGCGGGTTCTCATCGGGATACAGTCAGCAACGGAACAGCAGCAAAAGGAACTCGGGAACGTAGTCAGGCAGGCCAGGTCATACACGATAAGCGATAGCACAAAATAAACTCAGGAACTCATACACCACGAAAGGGCGCCTAAGGGAGGACTTCCCAGGATATATAAAGGCAAGCCCTAGTAGGAGCAATTATGACCAGCCAATCAGAGAACAGCAATGATAACAATGTCGCCATTCAAAACAGGAAGCACGGGCACAGTGATAGCTTCCTAGAGAATACGCAGGACATCTATGCCCCTCATGCACTGTGGCCCCTCCTACACAACCGGGGCCCTCCAGCCTTGAACAAGAGACACTTTGGGTGAGGGATTTAAAGTCCTCTATGGCATAGCTTCCTCTCTCCCTCCGGGGGGGGGCCTCCATTCCTGGAAGCCCCCTACCACCTCCAGGTTTGTGGCCCCCTAAGGCCCTAGGCATATCTGCTTTAACGTAATCATCTGAGGAAGGTTAATTTGATGGTGATACAGAGGAAGGACAGTGTGAAGAGTGGGATTCTACCTACACTTTTGGTGATCCCTGTGAGGCTGACCCCACGCCCTCTGCTGAGGGTTTTATCAAGGCAGTATTAACGACCCTGCAGGTCACTAATACCCCTGATGAGAGCCAGTCTTCTTCTGTCTTTCAGAGGCGTAAGAAGTCTTACACTGTGTTTTCATCCAATGCCACTCTAGACTGGGATATCTTGGATGAGTGGAAGACGCCTGACAGACTGCTTTCTCTTTCAAAGAGATTTTCTAAACTGTACCCTTTTTCAGAGGCAGCCTTGGCACAATGGGCCTCTCCCCCCACGGTTGATCCCCCTATTTTTAGACTTTTGGTCCACAGCTCTGCCCTTGGCAGATGCTACGGCTTTCAAGGATATGACTGACAGAAAGCTGGAAGCTATCCTTAAGTCTAACTTTGCTGCCATTGGTGCTGCTCTGTGACCTGTTCTGGCTTCGGCTTGGGTCACTAGAGAGATTGCTATCTTGGGTGAAGAACTCACCGAGGCTGTCAGGAATGGCGCCCCTAAGGAGGATCTTTTAGTCCTCTTGGCCAACATGGTTGATGCTCAGACATATGTCACTGAAGCTCTTTTCTTTGTCATCCAATACAGGTTACTGGTAACTTTGGGTAGGCGATCAGCCCCTTTAAGTAGGCAGAAACAATTCTTAGAAGTGAATGCAGGGGTGGAGCCTACTTTCTCTCCTTGGCTGCAGCTAGCCAACCAGCTCCTGTAAGAGTTGTTCCTTGGTGAAGACACAAGGCAAGAGAACAGTTCTGCCATAGTTTTAGCTTGTTTATTATTTTTCTGTTAGATATGGGATACCACCATTAGACGGATTACCATCACTGACAATTCCTATCACCCAAATGTGGATAGCTCAATTTACCAGGTGCTCTTGTGGGCCTAAGCCCTGGGGGGAAAATATTGGCTGCAAGTTCTTTCCCCAGAAGTTGCCCAGTGAGGCTTCTTCTTGATATATGGTAATCTGAAGACAGAAGATCTGCAGGAAAGGTGAGCAACCCTCTGTGGGCTTAAGTCCACATGTCCCACGTTGCCCCTCCGCACAGGGGTCTTCTTTGGAGTTCCTGTTGTATACTCCTGCACTCATTGGGTTTATCTGTATGTCTGTTGGGTGTTTGGAGAACGTTTCTGTGGTAACTTAAAGGGGAACTTTCACCCCTTAATAACTAAATCTCCCTTTACTGCTGACCTGGCGACTAGCTGCTTAGTAGCGCTAGTCGCCAGAAAACTTACCCCGTTCTCAAGATTTCGCCGTTTGAAAGGATCAGGAAGCACGGACGTCTCTTCACAGTGACGTCCGTGCGCCTGCGCTGTCAGTCCCTTGTCAGTCCCTTGTGCACCGTATGCACCGTACGGTGCACAAGGGACTGACAAGGGACTGACAGCGCAGGCGCACGGACGTCACTGTGAAGAGACGTCCGTGCTTCCTGATCCTTTCAAACGGCGAAATCTTGAGAACGGGGTAAGTTTTATGGCGACTAGCGCTACTAAGCAGCTAGTCGCCAGGTCAGCAGTAAAGGGAGATTTAGTTATTAAGGGGTGAAAGTTCCCCTTTAACCCTTTGGTTGCTGGTCTAGCATCTTTTGGGGGGGGGGGGGTTGGGGACTTTCCCTACTGGGTTCAGTGTTTATTGGGTCTAGTGACATGTTTTAGTGATGTTTGGTGCAAATTTACTTCACAGTTACAACTTTGCAAATATTGTGTTCCTGCGTACTTTTACTTCATAGACGCCATTGCTCCATTCACTTCGATGGGACATTACAGTTTGGAACATATCTCTGCAACCGCTCAACGTAGTGACTTCAGAGACAGCTCATTTTAATTGTCTGCCCTTGCTCTACTATCTGGACAATGTTTAGTGTGTGTTGGGGGGCTTGGAGGGCTTCGGGCACTGTTAGGGTACTTTTTCTGGGAAAACTACATTTCCCATGAGCGATTGCATTGTGCACTCATTCCTGATTGGCTCACATTGCAGAAGCCATTTTGTGCTTTCCCTGAATGAGTACCCTATGCTGGGCCTGGACTCTCCTCCTCTCCTCAGCAGATTAACCCTTCGCCTGCCAGATAAGTGTATTATGGCGATTTCTGGGGTGAAATTTTAAACACACACACACACACACACTGTATTTGGGTATTTCCTTATACCTTGAATGTTTTGACTCTGTGAGAATGTCTGTTCCTTTGGAACTTGGGGCTAGGACTAAGACTGAGGACACTGGGGTCTCTGTGTCACCCTTTGGCCATTGATCCTCATGTCAATCAGGGTTGCCTAGAGAGTTCTCAGGTTATTTATGCCCAGCATGTTCTGTTATCCCTGAGCATTCCCCAGGGACCTCCAGCGATGCATTAGAGACAGTTTGGGTGCAAGAGTTTAAGGCTGCTACTAGTGACCCTCCAGTATTCATCTCAACTCTTTCCATCCCAGTTACAGGGGGTCTTCCACTCCTGGTGGACCCCTACTTCTTTCAGATCTTCCCTACTGAAACTGCAGGGAGTACCTGACGTATCAGATTCCTCTGAGGAGGAGCAGTTGGTGGATTCTGACGCGGAGGACTGTTCTGCAGTGGTCTTCTCTCAGTTCTTTGGAAACTTCCCTTTGAGGCTGACCCAGATCCCTCTGCTGAGGGCCTGATCAGAGCCATATAAAACACTCTAAACATTCCCTTGGTTCAAGAGGTTTCTTCGGACCCCTCTGATTTATTTCAGGAGCCCAAACGGCCCCATACTTGTTTTTCACCCCTTCCCACTCCGGTTAGTGTCTGATGAGTATTAATCTCCCGACAGAGAGCCTTCTGTGTCCGAGTAGTTTGCTAAGCTTTACCCCATATTCTGATGTGGAGTTAGCTCAGTGGATTCATCCCCCCAAGATGGATGCCCCTGTTTCTAGGACTTCTAAGTCCACTGCTTTGCCAACTGCTGATGCCTCTGCTCTTAGAGACTGGACTGTCGAGAAACTTGAGGCCTCCCTCAAGTCCATTTTTGCCTCCGCTGGTACTTCCCTACGTCCAGTATTTGCTGCGACCTGGGTAAATAGGGCCAGTGCAGCTTGGACTGAACAGCTCACACTTGCTGTTCGTCAGGGAGCTCCTACTCCTGATATGTTGCGGCTACTTGCCAACATTTCTGAAGCCCAGCATTAGGTCTCTGCTGCTTTGTTTGATGCCATCAGTTTGGTGGCAAGGGTTCCACCATGCCTGTGGTTGCCAGACAAGCTCTTTGGCTCAAGATCTGGTCTGTGGACACTGCTTCTCAGGAAGCATTGCTGTCCTTGCCCCTTTTGGGCACTTCTCTGTTTGGGCCAGATCTTAAGGATCTGATTAGTGAGGCCACAGGGTGTAAGGAAGCAGATGCTTATCAAATGTAATCTGTTTTTTGTGCTTCCAGACTGAGACACATCTGGTGAGCCAGGTGGTTCCCCCAGCTCCGCGTTGCTCCTCCAGGCCCACACCACTAGGGAACCCTAAGTCATCCTCCTAGCACGAGGCTTCTAAACCTTCTTTGGCATGACCCACTGAACCCAGGTCCCCACTCGGCTGTGGGCGGTCGTCCGCGTCACTACCACAGCATCTGGGAGGACTCAGTGGTGGACCTGTGGGTTTTGCAGGTGGTGGCGGAAGGGTACAGGTTCCCTTTTGCCTCTCTTCCTCCCTTCAGGTTTTTCCCTTCTCACATGCCTCAGGACATAGGGAAACACTGTCTGTTCTGTGCTATCCAGGCCCTTATGCACAAGGAGGTTCTGGATCTGGTCCCCGTTCAGGACATCAGTTTGGGTTTTTACTCAAACCTATTTGTGGTTTCCAAGTAAGGATGGCGGCTGTCGTCCGATTTTGGACCTGAATGATCTCAATTCCTTGTGATCAAGACTCATTATCACCAGGAGTCCCTAAGGACGGTGATTGCTGCCATGTCCCCTGGGGACTTCCTTGCTTATCTGGATGCGTATCTACACTACGCCATTCATCCAGAGAGCTGGCAGTATCTCAGATTTGCCTATGACCAATTGCATTTTCAATTTTCTGCTCTTCCCTTTGGTCTGACTACAGCTCCTCAAGTCTTCAGTCGTGTCCTGGAAGCCTTAGTGTCCATCCTCCATCAGAACAGCATCAGAGTCGCTCCATACATGGACGACCTGCTTCTGAAGGCCCCTTCTTCGGAACTTCATCGGCAGGTTCAGGACTGCATTCATGCTCTCACCCGTTACGGGTGGATTCTCAACATGGACAAGTCGGATCTTGTCCCATCCCAGCATCTGGTCTTCCTGGGCCTTCTATTCGACACTCAGCAGAGCGTGGTGTTTCTCACGGACGAGGTGGCTCACCAGATCGCCCACAAGGTTTCTGCTGTTCTGGCTCACCATCCAGTTCCAGCCAAGACGTTGTCCTCTCTAGTGGGGAAGTTCCTTTCCACCATAGAAGCAGTCCCGTTTGCCATGGCTCACACTAGGGAACTCCAGAGGTTTGTGATCCAGGTGTGCAGTGGTCAGCTGGACCTCCTGAAGCAGCCTGTATCCCTCCCTCTTCATGTGGAACTGACTCTGTCGTGGTGGATCAACCTCTCCAATCTGCTGAAGGAGAAGCCCTTCTTGGTGTCCTTCTGGATCACGGTGACGACGGTTGCCAGCCTGTCCGACTGGGGAGCAGTCCTGGGTCATCTGACTGCTCAGGGTCAGTGGTCTTTAGAGGAATCTCTCCTTCTGTTAGGGACCAGGAACCAGACAGGACACAAAAAGGTCAAATGCAATACACCTTTATTAGTGTAACAAAAACAAAAGCATGAGCCAAGAGCATAAACCAAAAGACATGCCAGGGTCAGGAATCAAGACAGGTATTCAGCCGAGCCGGAGTCAGGAAACCAGAAGTCTGCAATGTCAGGAACAAGCCGAGGGTCAGAAGAACAAAAGTCGGCAAAGTCTGGAACAAGCCAAGTATTCTGGAACACAGCAAACAGTAACGCAGGAAAATCAAAAGTAGCCAGCAACAACAGGTCAGCAAACAAACACAAATACAATGGGGAAGTGAGCCAAGCTACTATAAATACCTTGAGAGGGTTGGCTGATAAACAGTCAGGTTAGCTGATTCATTCTGAGCCAGAACTCAGAAAACGGCAGCAGTGGATAGCAGAATCAATAGGCAGAATGGGAGCAGCTAAGCAAAACCTTGACACCTTCCCATCAACGTGCTGGAGCTTTTGGCGATATTTCATGCCCTTTGCCACTGGACTCTCCACCTGGAGGATTGCCCGGTCCGGGTCCAGTCCGACAATGCCATAGCGGTGGCTTACATCAATTTGCAAGGCAGAACAAGAAGTCTCGCAGCTTGGTTAGCATTTCAGGCTATCTTGTCCTGCACTGACAAACATGTTTCTGCCATTTCCGCAGTTCACATTTCCAGAGTAGACAACGTCATGGCAGACTTCCTCAGTTGACACACTGTGGACAGCGGAGAGTGGGAACTGCACCCAGTATAGTGGCCAAGCTGAGGAAGGGGGCTTTCCCCGAAATGTTCAATGACCGGAAAGCATCCATGCCTGTCTAAACAATTTGTATGAAAGTCTAAATAAAGTATTGGAGATTCTCTGCGACTGGTGAATGCCTTTTCTCTTCTTTACAAATTGTATGTTGATGCTCCGGTTGGAAGTTAAGAAGCAGAGTTAAGAGCACCCAGTGAAGATTTATGGCAATTTGATATATGCTTGGAAAGTGTGCGGCTACAGCGATTGTTTGTGTTCAATCTCATTGTTCAGAGGTGGGGTCTTCCATGCATCAACCTTATGGCGACAAGACACAACCGGAAGATTGACATTCTGCTCTCGGTGGAGGGATCCTCTAGCTCTAGCAGTGGATGCCATGTCCATTCCTTGGTTATTTCCTCTGGCTTACATCTTTCCTCCCATCCCCATGTTGTACAGGGTGATAATGAAACTGAGACTGAAGCGATATCCAGTCATCCTGATTGCTCTGTACTGGCCTCGGCAGGCTTGGTTTCCGGAGCTTTTGGACCTATCAGTGGAGGAGCCTCCCAGCTCCCTTGCCGACCGGATCTTCTTCTACAGGGTTACCTGCGGAAGGAGGTTGTGCATTGTCTAGCCTTGTTGGCTTGGAAATTGAATCCCCACTACTGTGGAAGAAAGCGTTTTTTCTGTTATCCAGTACAGGTTACTGTTAACTTTGGCTAGGCGATCTGCCCCTTTAAGTTGACAGGAACAATTCTAGAATTGATTGCAGGGGGTGGAGCCTACCTTCCCTCCTTGGCTGAAGGTAGCCAACCAGCTCCAGAAAGATTTGTTCCTTGGTGAAGACACAGGCAAGAGAACAGTTCTGCTATAGTTTTAGAATTTTTTTATTTTTCTGTTAGAAATTGAATACCACCATTAGGCGGATTACCATAACTGACAATGCTCTTAGATGTGGCTATCTCAGTATCCAGATGCTTTTTGTGGGCCTTAAGCCCTGGGGGGAAAAATCTTGTGTACAAGTTCTTTCCTCAGGAGTTGCCAAACGAGGCTTCTTCTTAATACATGGTAATCTGGAGACAGAAGATTTGCAGGAAAGGTGAGCAACCCTTTGAGTGCTGCAGTTCCATATGTCCCACAGTGCCCCTCCGCACAGGGTTTTTTCCTTGGGAGTTCTTATTGCACACTCCTGCACTCATTGGGTCTATCTGTATATCTGCTGGGCGTTTTGGAGCAGGTTTATGTGGTAACTTAACCCTTTAGCTGCTGGTTTGCATCTTTTTTGGGGGGGAGGTATTGTCACTTTCCCTACTGGGTTCAGTGTTTTTTGGGTCTTCTAACTTGTTCTAGTGATGTCTCATGTCATTTTATTTCACAGTTTTAACTGTGACAAAATTTGAGAAGGCGCGCTTTACCGCGTAGACGCCATTGCTCCATTCACTCCTATGGGACTGTACAGTTTGGGACATATCTCTGCAACTGCTCAATGTAGCGACTTCAGAGAGGGCTCATTTTAATTGTCTGACCTTGCTCTATCATCCGGTTAGCATTGCAAGTGTGTTGGTGGGCTCAGGGGGCTTCGGGCATTGTTGGGGTACTTATTCTGGGAAAACTACATTTCCTATGAGTGCCTGCTTCATGGATCATTTCTGATTGGCTCCCGCCGCGGCAGCCACTTTGTGCCTTTTTTAGAACGAGTGTCCTATGCAGGGCTTGGACTCTCCTCCTCTCCTCTGCAAATTAACCCTTCCCCTGGCAGATAAGAGTATTTTAGCGATTTCTGGGGTGACATTTTAATCTTTCACACTGTAATTAGGTGATTCATTATAATAGTTTTTGACACTGTGAGAATGTCTAATTCGTTGGAGCTTGGTGCCAGACCTAAGACTAAGGACGCTGGGGTCCCTGTGTCCCCTATTGCGCACTGTTCCTCATGTCATTCAGGGTTACCTAGATAATTCTCAGGTCATTTATACTGTGGGATCTTCACCCTGACGTTTTTGACCTGTTAGTGCAGCGGTTGGTGCATGGGTGTGGTTTTCCTCAGATAGACCCGATGGACCCCAAGGACAACAGGAAGTTTCAGATGTTTTGTTCCCGTTGAGGGGGGGGGGGTCCCTCTGGCCTTTGCTGTGGACACTGGCAATTCCATGGAGCTTTCATCTGGCTTGTATCTTCCCTTCAATTCCTCTCATACCCAGGGTGCAGTAGAAGATTTGGATGGACGGACCAGCAGTCATAATGAGTGCCCCCTATTGGATCAGGAGTGCATGGTTCCCAAGTTGGTCGCCCTCTCCAATCAGGGATGGGTTTCCACTGCCATTTTAGACTGAATCTCCTTCAGGGGTACCTCTGGAAGGCAGACGTGGAGCGCCTGACTTTGATGGCATGGCTGTTGAAACCTCCATCTTGAGGAGGAAAGCTTTCTCCCCAGATGTGATCTCCACTATGATTGGCAAGCACACTTTATAGACCGTTCCAATTAAGTATTTTGTTTTAGATCATGCTATTTCTGCTCTGCCACCGGCAGGTCCCGGGACCAGGATCTGCTTCTGTCAGTTAGAGGCTGAGGTCTATGAAAGGGGCGGGAGGGGGGAACTTTAGAGCCTTAAATCTCTCAAACTATACAAGTTTGAGAGATCAGACTGGCATCAATTGATTTATTTTTTTAATATCTACAATATTACATTTAGTAAAAAAAAATCCCCATGCCCCTTTTTCCCACCCTATTTTGTCACTTTTTATCCCTGACATTTGGCGGTGTGTATAAGTGTATTATATGGCTCCACAACAATCACACTTCCAAAATTGTTTAATGAGATTTTTTTTTTTTTAATAAAATATATATAATTTTTTTTTTTTTTAATAAAATATATATAATTTTTTTCTTTTTTTTTAACAAAAAAAAAAAAAAAGTGTATAATTGCAGGTCAGAAATTGACCTGCATTTAGCCAGCCTCCAGCACCAGCAGTGAAGTATTTTCTTTTACCACTAGGTGTTTCCTCTCTACTTCTCTCTCCCTTACTTTGATAGCAAGGGAGACAGAGGCAGAGGAGACGCACGGAGGCAGCATGCTTTGCGTACTGCCTCTGTCTGTCAGAATGCCGGTACATGTGATCGCTGCTACTGCGATCACATGAACCGGCACAAGCAAGAAGGGCTGAAACTGAACGTCCCGGTCTCGGAGAGCTCAGTCTCAGCCTGGAATTAACGATAGCAACGTGCACAGTGGTACGCTGCTATCATTTAAGCCATGACGGTCCAGGACGGTCATGGGACCTTAAGAGGTTAAGTAAAGGTAAACTGTTTTGCAATAAGGAAGTAATTAAAGGTAAGTCTTATTCCCAAGATAGGCTTATACTAAAATAAGCACCAAACTGATCACTTGGGGCAATCAGGTGCAACATTTAGGGTATCTATTACTCATTGTATGATATATTTTCCTTCTGGTTTTCCTCTTTTGTCCCTTCTTTTTTTCTTTTGTTTTTAAATGTGTTTGCATTATGGGCAAGGGGTCCTTTGGGTTCTGAGATTCAGGTGACCCCCTTTCCTGTCTCAGTTCTGTTTTGAACCTTGTTATTTATTAAAATTGCATGACTGGTGGTGGTAAAGTGGAGTTGGGAGGGAACCTCAGCCCCCAGAGAGCCTTTTTAGGTAAATACCCTGCCCTCCTGGCTAGAGGATACTTTAACCCCATGGTTCCTCTGTTCCACATGGACTAAGAGATAATCTGTAAGAATATAAAATCCCCAATATTATGAGAACACGTTTTATTTTAAATGTAATAGAATACATTCTGATCAGAAGACATAACTCTTATATCATGCCTATGAATACAGCTCTAAAAGTCAGTGTCCTGTTCTAATTTCGCCCTTTAATAGTATGTGATACATTTTCATTTTATTTCTGGGTTCACATAGTGAAGATAGTACAGCAATTCTCTCTCTGAACAAATGTCCCAAATATTAGAACAGTTTACTCCTTATTGGGGCTATTCATACATGCAGATATTTTCTGAATACAGTTTACTCAGTCTTTACTGTGCTCCCATGAGCACACAATGAAGATGTTGGGAAGATAATCTGCATGGTGCTCTGTAGGCAGCCATGCAGATTATTCAAATTGGCAATTGAATTGTTGGAGTTACATTTATTCAGTCAATAAAGGCTTATGTGGGCATCAGACAATCATGTTCAGGACCATCAGTGGTGATCTTGCACAGGTGAATTGATCAGAGATAAAAGGTAGTGTGGCCAAGTCACAGTGTGAACCCAGCCTATGATGGTGTCATACATTTCTTAATGATCATGAAATACAACATTAATAAAAAAAAATTCTAATGTTTATTTTTCCTGAGAGGAACTTTCTTAATTATTGATTAGCTTTGTGATCAAACAGCTGATTAACGTTATAACACACAGGAGATAGACAGTAGTTTGTTTTGTTTTGCTGCAGGTTGCTCATGAAACAGATGTTCGAGCTCAGATTCGGCTGCAACTCCGTGATGTCAATGGAGAACTTGTGGCTGTCCAGCGTTCCATGGTTTGCACTCAGAAAGGAAAGAAAACTGAATTTAAAACATTAGAAGGAGTAATTACCAGAATAAAGTGAGCTTTTTTCATATGCTTTAAAACACTTAAATAACCAGGGGTGGATTATCCATTCTGCAGAGAAGGTCATTGCTACACAGCACCACATTGCGAGAGTTGTTATCATCTGTGCTGGTTACACCCCTTTTGCTTAGATGTGGGATCAGTCGGCACAAGCCCAATGCACTTTGCAACAGAAACTCTATATAGTGGTTGCACTCTTTTTTTACTAATTTATAAATTGTTGTAGTCTCCAGTTTATATTCAGATTTGGTCAGTCTATATACCCTATTTGTCACCCTGGTTATTTAAAGGGCAACATCGCTCAGCATCCCATCAGCAGGTCTGCTCCGACATTAGTGAAACTGCTGCTGAAGATGGAGCTGCATTGTGACTCCAGCGGACCAAAGGGAAGTTGGATAAATGTCCCTGGTGTTACCCATTATTGTCACAGGAGGAGAGACTGAAGTGAGAAGCTTCAGTCTTGTGGTTCAGTTTCTTGACCTGCTCAGTGCTGGTCCCCACAAGACCCTCTGTGTCTGGCTTGAAAGCCTGAAACAGAGGGTCTGTGGGGGCTGAGCACACAGCCCATGAGGTGTGAGTGAAAGCAACATGCTCCAAAGTTGCTTCTTTTTGCCAATCGGGGGAGGGTTAAACTCCCCACCTCACACAGACACGGGTATATTCCATGCCATGAAATGGTGGATATGGTAGGGTTAGAGGCACCTAATCACCTTGCCTATGGGTGTTGATGATGAAAATCCAGCCCTTTTTATAACTGTAGCTACAAATTGCTAATTGATCGTGTAGGAGATGTGGGAAGAAACAATAGCAGAAATTGAGGCTAATGAACTAAGAGAAACTGGATCAATGGTGAAGCAAACCATTTTGCAGCATGGGGGACAAATACATTTACCAAACATCTCCATTGGTGTAAACGTGACAATTTTTTAAAGCAAAGTGCTAGGCACCCCTTTAAGTTTTAAGGTTTAAAAGCCGTATTTAGTTCAGTGGGAAATTTTGCCCCCAAATTGAGCCATTTAGTCTTGGGGCATCACTAATGAGAAGAAGATGATTGTGGGGCACTCAAAATAGATTTAGTAGGGTGTACAATTGCAAAATAAACAGAAAAAAAATACAAATCATACAATGTATAACATTTTAGGTGATTGCTTGAAACAAGAATATTACTGTTAAGGACACTGACTGAGCATTCCACACCAGGAACACAGTAGGAGGGATCCATGGCCCATATTTATTAAAGCAAACTTGAAACAAAAAAATACATGTTGACGTCCGATAATAACCATTTGGCCCATCTAGTCTTCACATTTTTCCTACTGCAAAAACCTCAAACCTTGTTTGGTCCTTGGTCTTATGTTCAGGATATGCTTATGCCTGTTCCATGCATGCTTAACTTCCGTCACTGTATTAACTTCTACCCTTCTGCTGGTAGGCTATTCCACTTATCTACCAACCTTTTCAGTTAAGTAAAACTTTCTTGTATTACATCTAAGCCTCTGTCCTTCTAGGTTTAGAGTACAATCACTTGTCCTATCATTTCTACTCCTTTGTAATGTTCTTCCCTCCTGTAGTTTATTTAATCTCTTTATTTAGTTGAGTGTTTTTATAGTATCCCCTCTCTCTTCAGATCCTCTAGTCTAAGTCTATCCTGGTCGTTTACATTCTGTAAACCATTCATCATTTTAGTAGGCCTTCACTGAATTCTGTCCAGGATATCTATATCCCTGTGGAGATGTGGTTTCCAGTACTATACACAATTTTCTAGGTGAGGACTAATTAGAGATCTGTAGAGTGGCATGATCATTTCCCAGTTTCTGCTACTAATGCCCCTAGCTATACAACCCAGCACCCTGCTTGCATTCCCACCTTTAAATCATCAGAAATAAATACTCCCAAGTCCCCTTCCTCTGTTGTCACCAACAGCATAGCACTATAGTCTGCCTTCTGATTCTTATGTCCCAAATGCATTATTTTACATTTATCAACATTTAACAGCAGTTGCAACACACTCTTCCATTCTTCTAATTTACCTAAATCATTTGTCTTTGGCTTACTCCCCCATGAATGTTTACCCTGTTGTAGGTCTTTGTATCATCTGTCTTGAAGACCTTTTTCAATATCACAAAAATATTAGAGAATGGGCTCCAGTACAGATCCCTGAAATACCTCACTAGCAACATGACTTTCCCCTGAATAGTCTCCATTAACTACAACCATCTGTCTCCTGTCACTCAGCCCTTGCCTTAACAATTTAACTATTTTATATCCAGACCCAAAAATTGCAACTTATTAATGAGTCTTCTGTGAGAGATGGTGTCAGATACCTTACTGAAATCTATATAAGCAATATCTACTACTCACCTGGTCTATTATTTTAGTTACACAGTCAAAGAAATTGGTAATTTGGGCAAGATCTCTCTCTGCTTTAAACCAGTGCTCTCTAGCATTTTGCAAGCCATTTAAATTCAGATATTTAAAGCAGAACTACCACAGCATAACAAGTTTATCTTAAATAACTTCCCATCTGGAGACTAGCTGCTTAGTAGCGCTAGTCGCAAGACTTATTACCTTATTAAATAGATTTCTCCTTTCTTCCCCAGCTGACAGGCAGGACGGAGCGCGGATATCTTGGCATAGTGATGTCCGCGCGCCTTCGCTGTTGGTCCCTTCCAGAGCCGAACTGCTCCTAGCAATGCCTCCTAGAGCCGGCTAGGATTGACAGAGCAGGCGTGCGGACCTCACTATGGCAAGATATCCGCACTCCGTACTGCCTGTCAGCGGTGGAAGAAAGGAGAAATCTATTTATTAGGGTAATAATTCTGGCGACTAGCACTACTGAGCAGCTAGTCGCCAGATGGGGAGTTATTTAAGATAAACTTGTTATGCGGTGGTAGTTTCTCTTTAACAATTCTTTCCTTTAACAGGGTTTGGATTAATTTCCCCACTAGTGATGTAAGACTTATTGTTATGTATTTGCCAGTCACTTAATGCTACCTTTTTTTGTTTCCTACCTTACAGTCTTCTGGAACTATTTCTATCAACAGTGACTGACTGAATAATTCTATTAAAGGTTTTTCCAGATCACTCCTAAGTTCTTTTAATAAATTTGGGTGTATCTAATCTGGTCCCATTGGCTAATTTGTTTTTATCTTAGAGTAGAACTTCTTCCTCTGGGAATGCATGCTTCCCTTGTGTTGCTAACAGAGGACCCATCCCTTTGCCTTCCTCTGTAAAAACTGAACAAAAATATTGAGGCAGTTCACTAAAAGTTTATCCTCATTTATATAACTTCTATTGTTTGTATTCAGTCTAACTATTCCTTGTTTAGTTTTCTCCTTTCACTTATATATCTAAAAAATGTTCTGTCCCCCAAGTTTTATTGACTGGGCAGTTTTTTTCCACTGCATGTTCTTTGGCACATATAATAATGCATTTATCCTGCAGCCTAACCTTGTACAGATACCTATCTATATCTTTCTGCATCTGCTTATAGTTCCTAAATGCTACTTTTTTCTCATACTATTTTTGACACTTCTGACAAGTACCACAGTGGCTTCCTTTTTCTTTTATCTTGCTGACAAGTCTAAGGCAGTGCTCTGTTGCCTTTAATAAAAACATTTCACATAATCCCATTTCTCCTGGACTCCATCTAAAGATCTTCATGCTATTAAAGGGGCTGTATCACCTCATAACATTTTTTTTTTACCATAGGTTTTGTTAATAAAGTAGTATTAGAAAAGCTGTTTTTTTTTCTCTATATGTAAGTACTTTTAAAGATATTCTATCTTCAAGCTTTGCTGGTCAGCATAATGTAGCATGCTGAAACACCGGCAAAGCTCTTGTTCACTTCCTAATTCACGTCACTCCCAGCTGCCCCAGGGAGCATGTTTATGCTTCCCTTCGGTGTGGTGTGAATGGCTTCTATTGTTATATCAGGCTCCGGTTAGCATTATATTAAGGTTGCAAAATCAGTATAATGCTTGGTATAACGATAGAAGCCATTCACATCACACCGAAGGGAAACGTGAATGTGCTTCCTGAGGCTGGTGGGAGGAGAAGTAGAGCTGCGCTGAAGATTCAGAGTGCCCATTATGCGGAAGTACACAGCACAGAAGATACAATATCTTTAAAGGGGAACTACGACCCCGCAATAAGTTCACATTAATCAATTCTTCATCTGGCGACTAGCTGCTTAGTAGCGCTAGTCGCCAGAAATATTACCTGGTTTCAAAGATATTCCAGTTTTTCGGAGGCTCACAGTAGCAGGAAACATGGACAAATCGTCATAGTGACGTCCGTGCGCCTGCGCTGTCAGTCCCTTTTGGAGCCGGCCCTTTCGGTGCCAGAGGCTTGGGCCATTTCCTGTACCCTGCAGGCCAGACACATTTTCAGCATTTTTGCTATTCTTCTGTTTAGGCTTGATTTACTCTGGGAATTTCTAGTTACATATGGAAAACTATATATATTTTTTTTTTTTCAGAACGAATTGAGCTTTCTCATGGTACCTTACATGAAGAGAATTTTGCATCGTGCAAAAAGCTATGATGTCATAATGACAAAGTGAAAATTTGCTAATTTTGCTAAAATCACATACTATGTATCAAAAACATTTACCTTGATTGAAAAAGTTTCAATTATTTGAAAAAGCCTTGAGTCCCCGAGTACAAAAAAAAAAAAAAAATTGCATAGTTTTAGCTACGTCCATGGCTAGCGTAGAGCCCTAATCACCAGCAGCGCAAAATGACATTTTCAAATTTGAGCTAAAATGCTCTCTCTAGTGTTTTTGTGGTAAATCTACCCTAAAACAGTGAAATAACTATATAATACTATATATTTCTGGAAAGAAGACAATCTGCTGCATCTAATGAGAGGTGACTTGCCTTCTTACCCCAAGCCTGGTGTGCACAAATGCCTCCAGAAGGTGGCGCTAATGGAAAAAAAAAAATAAAGGCATTTTCTTACGTTTCTGCGCCTTCAAATGTACTGAAATCTGTGAACACTATGGCATTTCCAGCTGTATTCATTAGCTAGTGCTCTTAGGAGAAAAATTACACCTCATTTGGTATGAGTTGACCTACCTCAGGGGGCGCTAGAAGTGCAAAACGACACCTACTACAACCTCTAATATTTCTAACATTTTGTCAAACATTACTTGTCTATACAAAAATGGTTATAACAACTAGAGAAGTGAAGAAAGGGTACACAAACTATACTATTTAGGAAAGACGACAACCTGCCACATCTAATGAGGGGTGACTTGCCTTTTTACCCCAAGCCATGTGTGTACAAATGCCTCCAGAAGGTGGTGCTAATCAAAACAAAAGGCATTTTCTTACATATCTGCGCCTTCAAATGTGCTGAAATCTGAAAACCATGGCATTTCCAACTGTATTCATTAGCTAGTGCTCTTAGGCGAAAAATGGCACCCCATTGGTATGAGTTGACCTACCTCAGGGGGAGCTAGAAGTGCAAAACGACACCTGCTACAACCTCTAATTTTTCGAACATTTTCTCAAACCTGACTTGCCTGTACAAAAATGGCTACAACACCTTCAGAAGTGATGAAAAGGTAGATAAACCATACCATTTTGGAAAGAAGATTACCTGCCGCATCTAATGAGGGGTCATTTGCCTTCTTACCCCAATTCCGGTGTGCATAAATGTTTCCAGAAAGATGTCATATAGGAAAAAATGGCATTTTTTTGCATTTCTGTCCCTTCAAATGCAGTGAAACCTATGAATACTATGGGATTTCCAACTGTATGTGTTAGCTAGTGCTCTTAGGAGAAGAATGACACGCCATTGGTATGAGCTGACATAACGTAGGGGGTGTTAGATGTACAAAACTACACCTAACACAACCTCTAACATTTTCTCAAAAATTCTTATGTGTATGAAAATGATTATAACAGCTACAGAAGTGAAGGAAAGGTAGAGAAATCATACCATTTTGGAAAAAGATAACCTGCCACATATAAAGAGTGGTCACTTGACTTTCTACCCCTGAGTTAGTGTATACAACTATTTCCAGAATGTGGTGCTACAGAAAAAAAAACATTTGTTTTTTTTTTTTTTACAAATCAGTCACTTCAAAGATACGAAAATGGTTCAACACCATGGGATTTCCTAGGAGGACCTCCTGCCAGCCTACGAAAAATGGTACCCCAATGCTGTGGGTTGACGTACCATACTGGGTGCCAGGCGCGTGGCTACCAGTGGAACAAGGATGGGGAAGCAAACAGTGTATATATGATTCTATGGCTAACAGTAGCCAGTCAGTGTACGTGGGGACCTGTGACTGCCAGTGAAACCAGGTACGAGGTTAGAGGGGTGAGGCAGTGTATGTGGGTATATCTACCAGTGGGCAGTGAGGCAAGATAGTACATATGGTGGATCTGTGACTACCAGTGTGCACTGTAAGTCCCCCACATACACTGTTTGTTTCCTAGCCTGATTCCAGTGCATACGCTCACTTGGGTCTACCAGTAGGCAGTGGAACCAGGCTGGGGTGGTCAAACAGTTGGACTGGAACTGCCGTAGGCTGTGGAACTAGGCTGGTGGGTAGGGTACGTGTGTGTATGGGGCGGGATAGGAGGCATTTTGTGTGCATGCCACAGGGGTGTCCAGTGCATCCCGTGCCACACAAAGGGTTAATGTTTTTCATTTTATTATTTTTTCATTCATACCTAGGGTATACCATAGGGCAGAATAAAATATAAATAAATGTGTGTGCCACAGGGGGGTTCAACGCATTGGGAAGCACTGAGTTGGACCCCCCCCCCTTGGTGCACACATGGTTTTTCCTTTTTTTCCCCTTGTTGGGGGACATCAGGACCACTGATGCCACCCCAATGAGGTCTAAATAAAATAAAAATAATAATAATAATTAATCCTTTGTCTGCCACAGGGTGTCCAATGCTTTCCAAAGCAATGCATTGGACCTCATGTGGCACACAGAGGGTTAATTTTTTTTCTTTTATTATTTTTATTCCTACCTTGTTATGGTGCATCAGGACCACTCCTGATGACCCCCCCCCCAACAAAGGCAGAATAGAAAATAAATAAATGTGTGTGCCACAGGGGGGTCCAACGCATCGCAGATCACTGCGTTGGACCCCCCTGTGGTACACGCATGTTTTTTCTTTTACACCTTGTTGGGGAGCATCAGGACCCCTGATGCCACGCCAATGAGGTCTGAATAAAAAAAAAGAAAAAAAAAAATCCTTTGTCTGCCACAGGGGTGTTCAAGCTTTGAATGTAAAGTAATAGTTTAAAAAAAAAAAAAAAAAAAGTCCTGTGTGTGCCACAGGAGGGAGAGTCTTCATTGGACCCCTCCCTATGGCACACACAGGGTTTAAAAAAAATAAAATAAAAAAAAAAATAATAAATAAATATATATATATATAATTTATTTATTATTATAGACCTCATTGGGGGGCTCAGGATGAGGTCTTAGGTAAAGAAAAATGCCCCCCAACATTACTGACCTTGTGAGTTCCATTCCAGAGCTGGACGCCTCTGTGGCACTCATAGGGTTAAGTTTTGGCACTTTTTTTTTTATTTATTTTTGTATTCAGACCTCATGGGAGGATATCAGGACCCCTTCTGAAGCCCCCCAGTTATTGATCTCCCAGCTGATTGTGCTGGGAGATCAATATGGCGACCGCAGGAGAGCAAAAGCTCTCCTGCCCTTCTCTCCTACCTCCGGTACGAGTGAATGGGACTAGAGAAACTTTTCTAACGTCATCGGTTTTCATGTCACTGATGATGATGGGAGGTTTTTCCCCCGTCTTGCCCACTCCTACCCGGAAGTTCGGATAGGAGAGAGGGGAAAGGAGAAGCTCTGCTTCTCCTTCGTGCATATTGATCTCCCAGCGCGATCGGAGCGATCCTCTGTCCCTCCACAAGTGCCAGGCAATATATATATATTTTTTTAAATGTGGCCAATGCATGCCAGTTATACCGGCTTAAACAGTGACCGCATTTAAGTTGTACAGCATACGAGCTTGGTACAGCTGTCCAAGCTCGTTCGCTGTAAATAGCTGGCACTCTAGGGGGTTAAAGTCCCCCATAAATATAACCTCACCTTTCCCTGTCATCTTGGTTATTTCCTTGACCAGCAGTTGATCGAACTCTTCTGCTTGTCCAGGGGATCTATAGATCATACCTATGACCAACCATCTTAGATCCACCTTCTAGTTATTCAGATTGTCTTGGTGTTCTCCTCCATACTCTATACAAGATTAACCTTTAAGCTATTTTTCACATCAATGGCAACCCCTCCTCCTTTCCTACCTTCCCTGTCTTTTCTAAATAGAGAGTACCTTGTTATTACTACATTCCAGTAATTGTTTTCATTGTACCAGGTATCTGTAATCCACACTATGTCCATATCCTCAATAGTTATTATTGCAGTGAGTTTAGGGATCTTCCTACCTAAACTGTGGACATTTGTACACTTTGCTTAAAGCCTACCAGAGTTATTCTGGAGAAAACCAACTGCACCATAGATGACAAATAAAAATGTCTAAACTCCCATGCACTTGAATAGATCTTTTTAACCCATTGAATGTGAGAGAGGGCTCAAATACACTACTTTGCAATGCATTGGAGATCACTGTATCATTCAAGGGGTTAAAAGCCCATTTAATTTAGCAGGAATTTTTTTCATCTTTTATGGTGCAGTTGGCTTACTCCAGAATAACTCTAGTTTGCCGTTATAAATATGGGCCCATGTCTCTTCTCCCCTTGCGTCACTGACTCAGTGAGAGAGCGCGCTAGACATGCTTTTGCATTTCACTGACTGAATGTGAGAGCGCATTGACCGTATTTTTGCATTTTATCTCTTCCAGTTTGTTTTATCCCTTGGTTTTTATTGGTCTTCTAAATAGCTATATATCTTATATATAGTAAAGGTCATCATATATAAATTAATCAGTTATAGGTGTTAATTCCATGACGACCAACAAGGTGTGCAACCAATTTCTTTGCAGTACATTGTGCACCCCTCTGGTCCTGAAGGGGTTTATATTTTAGCTCAAACTATTTTTCAGTTACTTAGCATGCCTGGATTACATTGCAATTACTAACTTTATTGCTGGATTTAGTTACAGATTTCCCTGTACACTTCAATAGAAATCAGAGGTAAAAGCTGTGAGAACATTTATCACCTGCAATGTAATCTAAATCTTCATTAGGTCATTGTACCTCTATGTACACACTATGGGCCATGTTCAGAAAAATAAGAGTAGCAATTCTGGAGCAAACAGACTCCCCCCGTATGGGGTAAATAAAAATTCCCAAATTTCTTTTTTTTTATTTAAAAGGGGCTTTTAACAAACCAAATACTAGAAAAATCCCCCCCAGCTATTCATCTCCCCACCCAATCTATCAGGGGGACCAATATTGGTGGCACAGAAGAGCAACAAGCTTTCCTGTTTCACTCCTACTTGAACCAATAAGAGTGGGTGGGATCAGGGAAGCCTTCTCATGTGGGATGGCTTCCTCAGCCTGCCCATTCCTACCTTGCATTTTCAGTTAGGAGTGAAGCAGGAGAGCATGTTGCCCTCCTCCATCACTAATATTGATCTCTCAGCGAGTCCTGATGCTCCACAAAGTAGGATTAAAATAAATAAATATGTGTGGGGCACGGCTTTGTGTGGGGGGACACATTGAAGAACTTCTCTGACTATTGGAAAATGCACTATTTCAGAATTTTTACAGTTTATTGTTCATTTTTTACATTCATGGCATCCTTTAGTGTCCATGCAGTTCTCCTGGGAAAGATGAGCCACTGGCTACAGTTCTCCATAGTATGTGATAGTAGCAGCTGCATCACTTCGTAACAGTTTGAACAGTTACATTTTAATAATAATACAACTGCAAACTGGAAATATCCTATAAATATAGTTTTTTCATTAAAAAGTACATCGCCTTTGTGCTCTTTTTAACCCTTTGATTGCCAAAGGGGTACGTAACACATTGCTTTGCAATGTGTTGTGTACCCCTCTGGCACGCGAAGGGTTAAATTAAACAACAGAGATTGTTTTAATTTATATTTTGAAAAATTAAAAACAAATCTATCAAAAGCATATATTTTTTAAATTAGAGATTTCTGAATCTCTAACAGTGGTTGTTTTTAAATCCCATATTTAATGTTGAAACCTTTTTTGTTCATCCAAACAATATTTTCAAGGTTTTCCACACTTATAGAAAAAAAGTGTGCATGTAGACTAATCTATGGTTCTATAATTTTTTTTTTCTTGTTATAGGCATGGAGAAAAAGTTAGCCTGAGTACAAAATGTGCAGAAGTGGACAAGGAAATGATCAGTGCTTTAGGAGTCTCTACTGCTGTCCTCAATAATGTCATATTCTGCCATCAGGAAGAGTCTAACTGGCCTTTAAATGAGGGAAGGCAGTTGAAAATAAAGTTTGATGAAATATTTTCTACTACCAGGTGAATATATCCTTACGTCTGCCAAGCATTGATGGTTGACAGTATCTAGGAATGATTGCGCTATTAAAATGGATCTTCCACCTTGAATAAGGTTTGCAAGGAAAAATCTTAGGAAAAAAGTCCTACAAATATGTAGTTTAAGACAATGCTTTCATTTCTGGGTGATGAGCTTCTCCATGGAGCTCCATATTTTAATTAAGTTCTCATTGCAGCACAGGGTTTAACTGGCATACAGTGCTGTACTGAGAGAACTCTTCATCCAGATAAAGTTGTTAATATCCGCTAAACAAACCACCTGCTGGTATTTGGGCTAACCCGATACATACTCCGTTCTGAATGAAGTTTGAAAATATGAAAACTTTAATTCAAGGTGGCTGCTCCACTTTAAATAGTTAAGTATTTTCCATCTGTTTGTTATTAAAATGAAGCGTATTTTCTAAGTTGAACAGGTTTGTTATTGTTTCATTGGAAACGCTAAGTTTAGCTGCATAGAAAATGCACGTAACAGTGTAAAAGGATTCCTTATTGTATTGGCCAAACTTTAGAAGCCCCATGGAGGTATAACCCGAGAACATCAGGGCCCCAATACCAACCCATACGGAACACCAACAAAGTGGTGGAGGGGAGTACGTGACACGACAGAGACACTGAAGGTTTGCTTGAAAAGGTATGAGCAGAACAGTGAGAGGATAGTGTCTCAGAGGCCAAAGGAGAGAGTTTCAAGGAGGAATGTGAGGTCTAAACCAAAAGCAGCACTAAGGGTCTGTAGTATTGACTTTGACAAGTGTCCTTTTGATTTAATAGCTATAAAATAATTAGTCACTTTAATGCGTGCAACTTCTGTGGAATGCTGAGAGAGAGAGCCACATTGCAGAGGGTTCAAAATGGAGTCAGAGGATTGGATGTGTGTCAGGAAGTTAGAGATGAGACAGTGAAGAAGTCTGCAGACAATTGGGAGAAGAGAGATGGGATAGTAGTTAGAGATTTGGGCAGGCTCAAGTGAGCATTTGGATGTGATTAAATCATGTTTGAATGAGGATGTTAATATACCGATTGAGAAAGAGAGGTTGAGATGGAAGTGAGCGTGGGAATAAGGCGTGCATGAATTGGGTTCTAGGCTTTGTCTTCAGTTTCAGGAGTGAAAGTGCTAAGTGTGAGGTGGGGAGAGTAAAGGTGAAGGGATTTGTGAAGAGAGAACAAGTCTGATCATGTCAATTTTGTCCTTGATGTGTGTCACAAAGTCAAGTGTAGAGTGAGAAAAAGGCAGGTGAGGGTAGCAAACAGACTTCTAAGGCGAAGGATATAGTGGTGGCGAGCGATATAATGTTTGGCCAGAGTAAGGGCATGACTGTTGGCGTGCAAGAAGAACTTGTAAAGAAGGAAGTTGTCAACACAATGAGACCTCCTTCAGTAATATTCAGCTGTACAGGAAAATTTTTGATGATATCAGGTTTGTGTAGTGTGCCATTGTAGTGGTGTTATGTCTAAGGTAACATAGTGTAAGGAATGCTGCAATGTTGAGGGCTGTGGTTAGGGTGCTGTTGTAAAACGAAGTAGCCAGATTGGTGCCAGAGCAGGTGATAATGGAAAGAGAAGTTCTGTGAAAGTTGAGAAATGTTGCAGAGCTAGTGCATAAAGATTTCTGCATGCTTAGCTGTATTTTACTGCATTCAGAGGTTGAAATTCAATCAAGAATTTGCAGATTAGCCAGTGGTTGTAGTAGCGCAGGAAAGGTGACTTACAAATGTTTTAGAGTGAACTGATGTATGAGAAGATGAGGCAGAGTGCCTTTCAACGTGTGTGTGGGAGATTTGGTCTGTTGCAGTAGTTAAGGGAGGAGATAAGTGAAAGGAATTCAGAGGTTGCAGGAGCATTGGGGTCATATTTGGGAATAATTAAATAACCCAAAAGTGATTGAAGGAATATTGGAAGACAGGAGACAAGGAGACCATGAATAAAATGGTCTAACATTGTTGAAATGTTGCTGGTTGTCAGGGAATTACAGCATCTCACAGTGGGAGAAGAAAAAATAGTTGAGGTGAATGAGCCTCAAAAGATGAGAAGGGCATGAAAGAATCTGAGGGAATAAATTGTAAGCTGAAGTGCGAGGACAGCATGATTCGAACACTATCACCAATTGTGCCTCCTTTTCTGAGTGTGTGACTAAATTTAAGGCCACCATATGATAGGGCAACAGTAGAGGCGTTGTCCAGAGGGAGAGAGCCAAGTTTAAGTGAACAGCCAGTACGTTTTGCAATGTGTAAATAAACAAGTCATATATATATATATATATATATATATATATATATATATATATATAGTGGACCGTTTTCCACAGACATTGTGAGCATTCCAGAGGACAAAGGAGAGCAGAGGAGAGGAGGAATGGGTTGGATGGTAATGATTGAGTGGGTTCCTTGTATTATTGTTTTGTTAATGTTGGAGGGTGTTAGAGCAGAGAGTAGTGATTGGGGTGGAGGTGTGATCCAGGATTTTGTCAGATGTCTCCTGTAGCTAACAGGATATGGGAGATGGATATGTACAAATATTTCTGTGTAAAGATGGAAGGTAGAATTATGGATTTAACCACATTCCTTCTAATGACTTTATGGGCAACACCTTTGCAAAACCTCAAGCTAATAAGTCTGTTACCTATGTGACTGTTGGTGTACACAAGGAGAATATTGTTAGGGAGGTGCCTGCTTGAGCAGGTGTTGTTTTGAAATTGATGAGCATGGATGATTGGCAATGATTGACATTCCAAAGTCGAGGGACAGCTAGTGAAAATTATTGCAGCCAAGAGATGGCTCGAGTTGTGTAAGGAGAGGACAGAAATAACTTTTGAGAAAAACTCAGGTGGCGGGAAAGGGTGTAGCAGAAGATAGATACAAAAATGTAAGAGGGTGCCGAAGATTAAAGTGATTTTAAGAAGAGAAGAATTTTGTAAGATATGTGAAACCTTTTTGGTAGCCATGACTGTGATTTCAGGAGCAGATGAGAGGGAGGGTATCTTGCAACTGAACTGAGGACTGACTGAAGTGGAGAAAGATGAGTGGCAGGAAAATCAGAGTAGAATGCTGCAATAATAGAGAGAATGAGGGCCTAAGTGTGAGTTTTTGTAGTTGACATAAAAAGGAAGGGTTTTATTTTGGCAATGTTTTCAGGAAGAAGCAACAGGTTTTGGTGACAGCTTGGATATGAAGGGGAGAATGTTAAGGCAGAATAGAGTAAGACATCAAGACAGAGTGCTTTGGTTACTGAGTGGATGGTAGAATTCTCGACTGTGATGGAAAAAAGGGTTGGGGGGATGGGGTTTAGGAGGGAATACAACCAGTTCTGTCTTAGCCATATTAAGTTTAAGATGGAGGTGGGCTATCCACGATGAGATAGATAGCTAGAATGAGGTCGGGAAGAGAAGTAGATTTGTGTGCCATTCACGTACAGATGTTAATTAAAGCAATGAGATGAGGTCACCACGTGAGAGGCTGTAGATGTAAAAGAGAAGTGGTCCCAGGACTGATCCCTGAGGTACACCTACTGAGAGATCATGGGGAGAAGAGAATGTGTTCGCAAAAGATATACCTGAAAGTAGTGTTTGAGAGAGAAAACACGTAAAGAAGAGAAGAAAACACAGGTGTTTCGTTAGGGGATAGTCCCACCCCTGTATTGAGAAGCTGCACTGCCTGTTGATACATCCTCCTGGACACGAGATCAGTGTGAACAATATAATAACCTGAAAAATCCGGTGAGGTGCACCTAGAAGGTGTTTTGCCCGTTTGAGAGATAGGAGGCAGTCCATTCTAGAGCTTTGTCACGGATGCCATGCATGCTCAGTGTCTGCAGTAGAAGAGCGTGATTAACAGTGTCAAAGGCAGCAGAGGTCTTTTGATAGAACTGTCTCTGTGGAGTAGTTGGAATGGAAACCTTACTGTAATGTGTCAAGAATAGAGTTGGATTGGAGAAAAGAGATTGTGTGAGAATGTAAGGCATTCCAAGATCTTACATGCAATGGGAAGGAGTGAACCTGCTCAGTAATTTGAAAGACATGAGGAGTCAATGGAGGGTTGTTTTGAGTGTATGTGTGTTTGAATGAGGTGGGAAAGGTTCCAGTAGAAAGAGAGGAGTGAAAGATATTAGGCTGGGAACAAGCTGAAAGAGCCTTGATTAGGTGAGAGGACATGGGATTCAGGGGACATGTGGTGAGAGAGGAGGATAGTAACAGACCTACTTTCTCCACTGTAACAAGTTGAACGAGCTGAGGGTTGCTTGAGGTGAGCTAGAATGTGGTATAAGCACCTGATCTGTGGTATATATGTGCACAAAGGTTTCGCATCTCTTGTAGCGAGGGAGTGTTCCATTTTCTGTAGTGTATATATATTTTCTTAATCTGTTATCCATATGTAATATTGTTTGGAGCACGTTTGAGATTTCACGCAAAACTTTGAGTCGTTTTAGTTGACGACTAATGGTATTCTTTTCTCTTCCTGTAGTTGTTTTTATTCCAGGAGATTTCTTCTGGGTACAATGGTGGCTCTTTGAATTGGGTATCTGTGGCCTTGGCACACCATAAAGGTTTGAGAGATAAGACTTACATCATTGTACTTATTTTTTTAAATGCCTACAATATTAAATAAACCTTAAATTTAAACATTACTATCCCTTTAAGCCTTCCTGTAGTTTGCTACACAGAAGTGTCTGGATGGAGTTATTTTAATATGAATTGTGGTCCAGAAAGTTAATTTGTGTGGGTGAATGGCTGAGTTTGAGGTTAATTATGGTAAAATCTATAAAGCTGAGGCAGGCCAGAAGTTTTGTTTGGCATGTGGAAAAGAACTCCTCTTCCAATTTGCTATGAATAGGTTGAAGTAGTGTGATGCCATTCTTATTGCAATGGCAATTCACATCTTTTGTTTGGTGAGTTCTTGCACAAATGTGATATAATTATGCTTTGGTATAAAGTGTGTTAGCTGAGTAACAGGTTCTGTGGGTAGACATGTTAACTTACTGAAATAAATAATACAGAGACAAAGTTTTAAAATCCAGGCGACAGATTTCAAACTAGCATATAATGCATGTTCATCATGTATTCACATCTTTCTGACCTTAACTGACCTTAGCACATTCCCTTCAATAGACTATCACTTCCTATACATTTAGTGGGTAGTGCACCTCAATCATATTTCGCATATAGTATCCTGTATGTAACTGGGTATTTTTTTCCAATGGTTTCAAACTAGTGAGATTTGCTGTCAGTGTGACAGTTCTGGAATTATTGGTCTTCCCGGGTTTCCTTCCTTGTGTAATTTAGGGAGCATATAGAAGCATCCCACCTTTGGATCTCCTGAAATTAGGGCCTCCAGGTGGCCTCTAGTATTAGACCAGATAACTTTCATTATTTTTTTTGTAAACTCTCTTGTGCAGTCAGATGTGGGATCTTCTTGTAGTTTACTGTAGCATCTTTCATCCAAAAGTTGTCTGTGTGCCTCTTTTACATATTATGCTATGTTCCTAATCATTATAGCATCTCCTTTGTATTCCAATTTGATGATTCATTTTTGTTGTCTTTTAATGATTTTATTGCTTTCTGTTCCTTGGCAAAGTTATGTTCCAGTTCATTTTGTTTGTCAACATTTGTTTGTATTGGAGCTTCAATAAAAAAATGTTTTTCATTCTATGTAAAATGATGGTCATGTTCACACAGATCCAGTGTTATCAACAAAAAGACAGACACTGGTGGGAGAACATTTTTGCCAAAATGGACACACATAAGGGAGGTTAAATTAATGCTGCAGTTTAATGCTTTACACAATGGTTTGAATAGAGACAAATAATTCATGTCACATTACATTCTGGATTAACCTTTCTAACAGTCCCACTGGGATTGCAAATACCTCTTACTCCTCAGAGGAAGACTGCAATTGATATCACTCTAATTTACCACTGACTGATCAAAGAATCTGGGTCTGGACTGAGCTTTCTTATCTGGTTTCCATTCTAAACAATGCAAAGTATACTTGTAAATAAAAGGGATGTTTTCATATTTATCTGTATAACAAGCCTGAGGAAGAGGCCTAAGAGGTCTTGAAAGCTTGCATCCTAAATCTGCTTAGTTAGCCAATAAAGGTATCAACAACTATATTTGCCTCCTGTATTTCTACAGCTAACACTGTACGAACTCTCATCTAATATAAATGTTGCATGTATATACAGTCGAATGGTCAAAGGTTATAGGAGTCCTCAAATGTCCAGGTTGCTGCAAAAGTACAGATTGGGCCTGAGAGATACAGTGTTTGTTGTCCTCCACATTATTCAGCACATCTGTTTTCATTCTTTGTTCCCATTAGGAGGTATTCGCTTAAGAAATATTTACCCCTAATTCTTTTCCCCAGCAATGCTTCCCCAGGTGTAAATAAATGTATATGTTAAACAAATACTAATAAAACAAAAGACAAGGAGAGCTTTAATATTCTCTATAAATGTAATTAAATATAATATAAATAAAATGAATAAAAACAGGCAGAGTCTATACAAGCAATAATATTTTCAAAAAAGCAACAAGAGTCCCACATCTGCACATATCATAATAGCGCTAAAAAGTGATATCACTTCCAAAAATGAATACAAAATTAAGAGCGCACGTATCTTGACTAACTCGGGTTGGTGAAGAGCTGATAAGCCACCCATTAAAGGTGACCTTCCGTACTTCCACTATTCAGCTGGCAGGTACACGTAGTTGCCATAGTCTCCTCCTCTCTCATTTATTGCTCTACTCAAGCGTTGTAAACACAATGTCAGGGGATAGCCTAAACAGGTGTCGATAGTCCCGGGCTTCCCTGCAGGTGAATAGTGAGCATAGGAATGGACCGAAATATATGGTGAAACCTCCTGTCTCCAATATCAAGTGGATAACTGAAATATACGTGAAAATAAACCAAGGCTCTGATATGTGGCCCTTCTATGTGCAAATCCTACGCGTTTCGTACCTCTACAGGTACTTCATCAGGGATATCCGGTGCTCCTGGAATAGCTTCCTTTTGAAGCTGGCATCATTAATGCTATGTCAATCACATGTATGCTGTTTCAGGATGTTACAGATTATTCATCTATTAAAACTGTTGCACGAAGGTAGGAACAACCCTAGAAATTAACTTTTGTTTCACCTATACTTATTTATGCCAGGTGATATGGGGGGAAACCATAGAGAAATATCCTGATGAATACCATAACTAGGAAGGTGAGGCACTTACCTCACCAATGATAGTTCCCCCATAATGAAAGCATGATAGGGATACAGTATAACACTATCTTTGCAACACTCACAATGTAAAAACAAACTATACAGAGCAGTATCACCCTACCTGCATTAACAGCCCATAATAGAAAGCTCTCTGGAAACGGATCCAAGGATCTCAATATCAGGCAGACCAGCTGTCTAAGTCCAAGGACAAATTTACATCTGGGCTTAGCTATTATTTTCATGCAGAGGTGATTTGCTTGGCATTTTGTCCTGGACTGGCTGTTTGGTTAGGGTTAGTTTGATATGCACACAGGAATTTATTCTCTGTAGTGGCACTACAGAGATAAAATGTGAAGCTCCAATCTTTGCTAGTCACACAATACAATACACACACAAGTATCCTTTCATTTTCAGACACACAGACACACGCAGCCAAGGGCGGATTGTCCTATCGGGGGATTGGGCATTCCCCGTTGGGTCTCTTGATCATGGGCCGGTTAGGGAGAACTGACCTCTGGCTTGTCTGACCTCCTGTCCCTCTCCAGCCCCTGGCAGGTTTTCCACTCCACGGACCAGCTATGCTTCTCCAGCTGCTACCCTTCACTCTTCTCCTGCCTTCCCTCTGACTCCTACTACTGCTGCGGGCTTTATCGCGGCCTCCAACGGGCTCTGAGGTTGAGAGCGGCTGCTTCTCTTTGCAGTGCTCTTGCTGCCCACGTCATCTGCCCACGTCATCTGCCCACGTCTGTTGACAGCATCAAATTTGGGTGATAGTAATGAGGAGCTGGGCTACCGGGAACTGTCATAGGCCCATGTAGCCTACGGCCAGTTCGGCTGCTTTCTCCTTCGAGGATTGCTCTATTCCTGGCTCCCTCTCTTGGTGTCTACCATATCTTCTGTGGCTCAAACACCACTCGTTGTTCAGGCTGCTACAGGTAAATGATCTTCCCTATTCAGTTTTGAGCTCGGATGTAGATAAGAGGCTCTTGCCCCCCAGCCTCGGCATATGATGAATTACCTGTGGCGCCAACCTGGCCAACTGCTACATGAGCTGCCTGATCTGCCTGCCCTGTCCACTTCCCCGGAGACACCCCCCCCCCCCCCCGCGTTTGGGCAGTCTCTACTGACAAACATCCTTAGCGAATTATTATATAGGATACGCACACAAACACCAGCTAGTGGGCTGGTTAAAACAAAAAAAAAAAATTGCCCGGACTGGTATTCCCCTACAATCAATCCGCCCCTGCACGCAGACACACACACACTCGACACACACACACTCGACACACACACACTCGACACACACACACACGCACACACACACACGCACTCTCGACTGTTTCTTTAACCATAAAAAGCCAATGACAGAATATGCCACTTTTGTTGTTGTTTTTTTCTGTGGAATTCAATTTGAAATGTGCACCAAGTTTTAGGACAGATCGTCACAAGAACCATTTAAAGCACTGATGCTTCTTCAAACCACTTCTATAACTAAGAGCAGAAGTGTAAAATACAGCATGTAGTTGTAAGTATAAAACACAGCAGCAAATTATCTGTGTAACTATTAGCCTTCTTCACCATAGGCAACAGAGCAAATGGCTTGCTACTTAAAGGGATAGTAACACTTAATATGCAAAGAACTATATATTATAGGGTTTATCCTCCTGAGTAAAGCAGTGGTATTCCCATTTCTGAGGGGTGTTTTATTCAGTAGTTATTGCAGCTCAGACTTGAAACTTTTAACTGCGTAGTACAATGGCCTGAAATTGTACAGTGGCGATGTTGCTGCACCATACTATGGGCAGCTCTGGTCAGTTGACCATAAACCTCCATAGAATAGTATAACAATGGCGCCACTAAAATTTCAGGCCACTGTGATTCTGCACCTAAAAATTTCAAGTTTGAGCTGCAGGAACTATTGAATAAAATGCCTCTCAGCAGTAGGAGTACCCATGTTTTAGACACCAAATCAGTGTTACTATCCTTTTAATAAAAAAATAAAAAAAAAAATTATCCGTATGCTTAAGAGAGAAGCACCTCCTAATCATAAAGCCAAAAATCCTAATTACCCCAGTGAATTCTACCATTGTGTCTTTGTTCAAGAGATAATATTTTCAGTCTGTGCTATTTGTCCTGTCCGTGAAGGCAGATATACCTGTTACTTCCTTTTTTTTTTTTTTTCCTCCCATACTGGAGTAGAGTGCATGAACCTGATTACCATTTGCTGTTTGACAAGTTTAAAGTCCTGTGTTCCTCCTAGCAACTGTCATGTCTGCCTCCATGTACACAACATCCAGGACTGATTGAGGATGTTATCTCTTTGCAAAGGCACATAGACATAATTCCTAGGAGCACTGGGATTTTATAGCCATAGTGAAGTAAGTTGGGGGTTATTAACAGGAGGTTTTAGTTCTCCTTTAATTTTTTTTTTTTTTTTTTTTTTTAATTCAAACTTTATTGAAATTTTTCACAAAGTTTAAGGGGTACAGAAAATCTCCTTTATTTTTTTTTGTTTTTGGCTCCAAAGATATATTAAAGCATTGGAAACTCTGCGGCAAGTGCGACAGAAGCAAGCCCAGCAAGTGAGGGAATGCCAGGTACAACTGAAGTTCCTGAAACAGAACAAGGAGAAGTCTCAGGAAATACAAGACAACCTTCGGAGCAAAGAAGCTCAATTAGCAGCTTCCCGAGAAAATGTGAAGTCAATTGATAATCAGCTTGAGCCACTCAAGGTAATTTTCTTCTCCTTTTTTTGTCGATGTGCATTTTATTGAAGGTGTTTGTAAGCTAGTCTTGATATCTGTGATATGCAAAAAATAAGCTTGCATAATTACTATGAAGGCCTCTTAACATCTATGTGGAACTTCTTAGAGGCAATGAGACTGTTGTACTAAGAAATGTAGCAGCTATTGTACACACCATCTGCACCAATGGAAGAAAAACATATAATAAATAACATTAGGGTAATGGTGATTTTAACATCTTGAATGCTACGGAGGTTTCTGGTGCATTGCTTTGCAATGCCTTGGATACCTTGATAGCATTCAACTTTTAAAATAATCATTTAAATCGATGGGAATTTTATTTGTCTCTATATTCTTTTATGGTATGGGAATTGTTCAATATTCTTATTTTATACTGTTGTGAAAAAAAGACTTTGCTTATACACAATCCAAAGTACATATCTGTGATCCCTAGTAATTTGTTTTTTTAGGCCAGATTGACAGACATTCAAAAGAATCTTTCTAAAGTGATGAAACTTGACAATGAGATTAAAGCTCTGGAGAGCAGAAAACGAACAATGGAAAAAGATAATCAAGATTTAGAAGAGAAAATGGAAAAGGTTTGTTATGACATGATGGAAATATAATTAATTATATGTTTACTCTGTCATCATATGTTTATTTTAGCTTTTAAAAATCCATAATCTTGTAGCTCTCTTATTGTTGGTGCAAGTTGGAAAGCTGTAGGTTGTAGAATGCTGTCTTGATATAGAACAGGTGATGAAGCATGATTTGATATCATGAGTATAAATTTGAATTATATGTGAGAGTATTGCCTTACAGAAGGCTGGCAGATATGCATAACTGCTCCTTCTTGCCACTCCTGTGTGTGTTTGGCTTCGGACAAAACTTGTAGGTGACATGACGCTTCCTCTTGTATATATTATAACAGGAGGATTATGGCATTACATCTCTCCTTTGCAAACTGTTAATGCATTTTCACTTTTGATAACTTTTGTGAGAACACTAAAATCTGCTTTGAATGGGAGTTTTTGCCTTATAATTTCCATGTCTTTTTTTTTTTTTTAATTGAGTACACAATCAATCTTTTGTTGGTCACGTGATGTCTTGTCTCCTTCTCTGCATTCCCAACCTGCTTCTGTCCCCCCCTTCCCCATTCATGTCTGCATCTCTCCCTTTCCGAACCTTGTCTCCATCTCCCTCTTCCACTCAGACTGAAATCCATTGCACCAATGCTGAAAACATCTGTGTAGTAAAACCAGACCGTTCTTATCATATCCTTCGACTCATGCAGTTAGAACACCTCAGATGACCGGAGGTATGGCATCATCAACATACCAACACAAACCTGCAGTCAGTAGAGAGCGATATCTGACTCACACCTGCAATCAGAATGGGAAATAGATAGCTGACTCGTCTGCAGTCATTATCAGAACTGGTCTGCCAGAGCCCCAGGTCCGCGCTAGGTTGGGTGTCTGCTAGGTACAAGGAACAAACTTAAGAGTAGTCAGAGCCACAAGTCAGCACCAGAGGGGGTAGTCACACGCCAGGTCATACACAGTTCAGGTAGTCGGCCAGAGCCACAGGTCTGCACCAGGCTGGGTGTCCACTATAGAGATAAGCAAAAGAATAGTCAGATCCACAGGTCAGCACCAGGTTGGATGGAATACTAGCCAGGTCATACACAGAGCCCAAGGTAATAGAATGACTATGAACAACAATGCAAGGGCAACTGAGTCAGGTCTCAGTCTGCCTTTTAAACTCCTCCACAGGAAGTAGGTAGGATGAGACTACAGGAAGCAAACACATAAAACAGAGGCCTTGTGCCTGTAGATGACGCTGAAACCAAGGTTAGCTGTAACATTACCCCCCCAAAAGCCCCCCCTCTGCGGAGCCAGCTGAGGTTAGTCAGGGAATCGAGCATGAAATCTGCGTACCAGGAGCTTGGACATCGCTGGCAGGTATCCAGGAGCTCTCCTCAGGACCATAGCCCTTCCAGTGAATAAAATATTGTAAGCGCCCTCTACTCACAGAGGAGTCCAGAATGGTTTGGACCTCATATTCCTCGTGATCTGCAGCTCTCACGGGGGGAGGACGGACAGGAGCTGAAGTATACCGGTTGCAGACCAAGTGCTTTAGCAGGGAGACATGAAAGACACTGTGAATGCGCATGTTGGCAGGAAGTTCCAATGCATAAGCCACCGGGTTAATTTTGACCAATGAATCGATGAGCCAACTTGTTACACAGTATCTAGAGGTGCAAGTTATGGGAAGACAGCCTTACTCTGTCTCTTACCTGAAAGGTAGGTGCCGGCAGTCACCTTCGGTCAGCCTGCCTTTTTTTGTCACTGCACGGGATCACGTAGGTTATGCTGTACCTGTACCCAAGAGGAATGGCGCTCCCTTAAATGCTCGTCCAGAGCTGGAATTTCTTGTGCTTGGAAGGTATCAGGAAGAGCCGAGGGTTGGAACCCATAGTTAACCAAGAACGGGGAACTCTTTGTGGAACAGTTAACAGCACTATTCCAGGCAAACTCCGCCCAAGGTAACAGGGTAGCCCAGTTATCGTGATGTTCAGAGATATAGCAGCGGAGAAACTGTTCCAAGACTTGATTCAACCTTTCTGCCGCACCATTGGACTGTGGATGATACGAAGAGGAGATGCCAGTTGAATACCCATTTGAGCACAAAAGCAACTCCAGAATCGGGACACAAATTGGCTTCCTCTATCGGATACAATCACCTTAGGAATATCATGAAAAACCTCGGTTTGACTTTCACTGAAAACGTCAATAAATGAAGAAGTATACTCCTCGGGAAGCAGTGGAGTCGAAGCTTGAGCGACTCTTACAGACACTATAGACAAGACTTTTTGCATTGTGGAGACCGGGATTCAACTTCACGAGTGTGTCAATCTATCCTGGGGTTATGTCTCTGTACCCAAAGAAACCCCAGGACCATGACATGATGTAGAGAATTAATTACCTGAAACTTCAGGGTTTCCATATGCAGGGCTCCCACTCTCATGGTTAGCAAGGCGGTCTCATGAGTGATGTGTGAAGGCTGTAATGGTCTGCCATCAATAGCCTCAATGGCCAGCGGGGAAACGAGGCAAAAATGGAATATTCTTATTGGCTGCAAATTCCGTATCTATAAAGCAACCAGCTGCCCCAGTGTCCAGTAAAGCTGGAATTGAGGCGGATTTATTAGCCCAATAAATGCAGACCTTTAACACAGGCTTTTCCGAAAGATTCTCTGGAGACAATGAAATAACCCCTATCATCTGTCTCCGACCGACTTTATAATTCAAGCGTCTCTCAGGGCGAATAGGACATGCCCGCAACAAATGACCGGCCTTCCCACAGTACAGACACAGGCCCTCCCTTCTCCTGTAGGCCGTCTCCTCTCTTGAAAGACGAGTGACACCCACCAGCCTCTCACTCTCAGAGACCTGATCAGGAGACATGGGAGGAGAGGGAGGATAGGATGGGTCATGATCATGAGGAGATGGCTCCCTTTGAGGCCTCTGCAGGCTCTCAGCGGCCGAGGGTCTCCCCCTGACTATGGCATCCACCTGCATAGGTTCGTTACTGTCAAAACCCAGTCCCGGAGACATGGGAGGCGAGGGGAGGTTAGGGTGGGCGAGCATAAAAAGCAGGACCTCTCTTTTTGAGGATCTCCGCAGGTACTCCTTAAACGAGGGTCATTCTCTGGTTCTGGAATCTACCAGGATACAAAATTCAATCAGTAAGTCCAAATCGTTAGGTAGATCGCAGGCTGCAATCTCATCCTTCATAGTATCATTGAGCCCTTGAAAGAAAAAAAAAAAAACGGACACAGGGCCTCATTATTCCATTCAACTTCGGCTGCATGGGTGAGAAACTCAATCGCATAGTCGGCCACTGTGCGGTTACCCTGATGCAGGGTCATAAGATGCTTGGATGCCAAGGCCACGCGGCCTGGCCTAACAAAAACTGATTTCACAAATCCAGACAAATTGTGAACAATGGGTTTGTTCGTCTCCCATAGTGGATTGGCCCATATCAGTGCCCTGCCTGTGAGGAGAGATATAAGGAAACCAACTTTACTGCGCTCATCAGGAGAAGCATCCGGTACCAACTCGAAATATATGCGTAGCTGATTAAGAAAGCCACGGCAACCATCTGGATCCTCAACATACTTCTGTGGGAGCTGAGCGGAACCTGTCAACCTCTTGACCATGCCTGCATCAGGACAGGTTGTAACTACTGGTGCCCGGGAGGGGCCACCAGTTGAGTACATACTTGTTCAAGGTTAGCAGTGCGCTGCGAGACTGTCTGCATGGACAAAGACAACTGATCGAGTTGTTGAATCAGTGTCTCCATCCTCTCCAGGATGCTTTGAAAAACTGCATTACTATCACCGTCTAATCTCATGGCCCCTGCTTACTGTCATGGTTCCCAGAGAAGTTCAAGAGTCAGAACGGTATAGTTAAATGCAATTTATTGACAACCGAAAGATAAGCAAAATATATACAGCAGGAACAAGCAGATGGTTACAGGCCAGCAAGCTCTGCTATCAGGAATAGTAGGCTGCTGAGCCTGACCAATCTGCTGGAGACTAGGCCTAAGCCACTGGTAGTCTCTGCTGGAGCCAGGAGCAGGAATATGAACACAGGCTCTTGATCCGACGTGGGCATACCGTGCACTTCTGGACAAAGTGTGGTTACCTGCTCTGTACCACAGTCTGTCACTCTTCCCTTCCTCTATGCAGCCTCCTCCGATGATGGAGGCTTTCTGTCTGTAAGCTGGATCGATCTCATCGGCAGAGTTTGATATCTAGCCAATCATAGCTTATTTATAGGTGTGATGGATCCCCTTTAAGGCTACCATACATCAAGCGTATGAGCTCAGAAAGAAACCGGTTCCCTTTTATGTCACAGCACATTCCACTAGGTCTGTGGGGGGCCTCCTGGGCCTACAAGAATCATGTCTTAGATGAACAGTTGCGCAAGACAATGACTTGGCACTGTTTGTACACCTTTGCTAAGCACTGCTGTGTCGATGTTCTGACTTCGCCTGAAGCCAGCTTTGCCTGTCTAGGTACTTGCGCATTTGTATGCTTTACTGTTGTTCAACTTTTTGAGCCCATTTTGCTCTTGTTCTTGTATGCTTTATAGGTTCAGTGTCCATTGACACGTTATTCTGTTTGCATCCATCCAGAAATTGAATAGCCCAATGTCCATCCAGTGGAGCTTTCATCTTTCCTATGCATTTCCTCCAATTACTCTCATACCCAGGGTGATCCGGAAGATCAGAATGGACTGGGAGTTGGTCATTCTGATTGCTCCTTACTGGCACAGGAAGGCATGGTTTGCGAAACATGGTAAGTCTGTCTGTTCAGGATCCAATCCAGAGCCACCTGTGGTACGAGGATGTGGAGAAACTGGCTTTGACTTTTTAAACCCGACATCCTGAAGTGGAAATGTTTTTCCATAGACTTATTCACCATGATCCAGGCTCCGAAGCCAGTATCCAAGGCATATTATAGGGTGTGATCTACTTTTCATAAGTGGTGCATGGACAAGAAAATGTCCCCATGGATTTTTGACCTTCCCTTGGTTCTTTTTCTTCAAGACAAAGAACGTTTCATCAAACTCTATCGGGTCAACATCTTTGGCTGGAAGGTCCCTCAGGATCTGTCCATTGACATATGTCGCTTGGGTTAGCCAGATACTGGATAGTCCTAGGGAACTCTGGTATCATGGGTTTATGTGACAGGTCCTTTCTCCTTTCCTTCCCCAGGAATCCTAGCTTTTGTATATCCCCATGGTACCAGTATTCCATAACTGAATGTAAGAGAAAATAGATTTTTTTGTTGTTCATACCTGTTAAATCTTTTCCTCTTTAGTCTATATTGAACACCGGTCTGCCACCCAGACCGTCATGTTTTTTTTCTTCCTGGGCAAAGAAGTCCTCTTTAGGATCTTAGTCTCAAGAGATTGTATTTTCTTCCCCGTTACTACTTTTGTGTGTGGCTTTGGTCACATGAATTCTAGGAGTTAATGGGTAGGGATGGCTGTTTGAGCAGGGGGAGGGAGTCTCTACTCCAAAGACCCTGACTTTTGTGATGTGCCCTGCCCTCCTCGATGAGGAACTCAATGCCATGAGTGTTCCTTATGGATTAAAGAGAAAAGGATTTATCAGGTGAGAACACTAAAATCCTATTTTATAAATTATCTCTCTGTGTGGGTTTTTTCTAAAGTAATTAATCGCATGTGGTAATGTTGACTTGGCAAATTAAATAACTTGCTAAGCTGTGCCACAAACAAATGTTAATTTCGCTTAACCTGTTTTATATTGCAAGCAAATGACTAGCATAACATATAAGCAGTTTATAAGCATTTTCAAATAGATTAGTGCCCCTGTCCTGCTAGAAAATTCTAAAACCGTTCCAATGTAAAGTGTGTTTAGATATACCTGACTTGTACGAGTAACTTACCACTAGTTATTCCCTTTTGCTACATAAATAGGTATTAAATGGGTGATTTTGTTTAGTATATTGAGGGCACAGTTCAAGAGGCATGTGTCTGGAGCCTGATCTACACTTCGTTATCAGGGAACAAGTATCCCCTTTCTACAGATACAAAAACCACATCGGGATTTGGCGAGTTGAAAGCCACATAAAAAGTGGGAAAACTAATTTACTTTCTAGAAAGATGGAAGTATCCGTTCTTTCTTCCAATAAAGTAAATTTTCCCCTGATAGTTTTTATGGTGTCCATTTTCTTCATTTCTGTTTTGTATTGTACACAGTGACTGCTATTGGTTATTACAGTTCCAACAGTTAAAGTATCTATGCTACATTGATTTAACTTTTAAAATAGTTTTTCTGCTTTATATCTCTTGCTTTTGGTTGCTGAGACAGGTCTTCCAAGGCACAGATGATGAGCTTCAACAGATGTACCAGAATCATCAGAGAACTGTGAGAGAGAAGGAAAGGCGGCTGAATGATCATCAGCGAGACATGGACCGAGCAAATAAGGAATCCCAAAGACTGAATCGAGAGAAGGGTGAATTGCTGGTTCAGCAAGGTCAGTTGGATTTTGTTTTTTTAATCACTTTATTTTAATACACTGTAAACTCTGAAGAATACATATAGACATTGTAATACAATATTCTCTACTATGGTATTAAGGAATGTTTACAAATGTAATATTCACTCCAAAGGGCCATATACCCAAAGAACAAGTGGAGCTGTTCTGAATCACATCTACGTCACCATAGGTAACAAATAAACATTCCCATAGATTTAAGTGGAGCTTTTAACCCTTTAAATGTTAGAGGGGTATCCAACACTTTGCTTTGCAATAGTTTGCATGACCTCTGATATTCAGAGGGTTAAGTCCTTAAATTGTAGAAAGGTCTCCACTGCAGATCAATGTCTTGAAGACCTCTCTAGCATTCAAAAGGTTAAAAGTCTGTTAAAATCAATATGAATTTTTGCACAAGTTTGTTTCTTACCTATTGTTCAGTTAGTTTGTCCCAAAATTGCCCAACTTTTGGCTTTCTGCATCTGGCCACAAGTATATACATTGTACTAGTGGGGGCACTAATACAAGGTCATCCATCTGCCATGTTCCATGCAATATAATTTGAACTGAACCATAAGACACACCCAAGACTAGCCACTGCAGTGCTTGAGAGGTCTCCTGTAAAATATGGGTGTTGGATTGGACTTTAAAACACACTGAACTAATGAGACAAAACAAAAATTAAATAGTCATATGGACTGCGATATATATGGAACAGCCAGCATATTACAAAATAGAGGTAGTTCCTGTTTTGGCTTGTACTGTTAAATGCACAAAATTGTATTGTTACAGCAGGATAAGAAAAGAGAGACTAATAAAATATATTATACCAAAAATAATACAAAGCAGTTACAGCATTTGAGAAATTAGTAATACATGCACTTATTTTCAGTCCGTATGTAATAATATAAGAAATTAAAAACCTCAGTTATTGAACTAGTCCTTCATTATATAGCGAGGGGAGTGAAATGGGAGTATTCATTACTGATACCATATTTAATTTAAATAAATATATATAAGGTGTGTGTATGTATGTGTGGATTCTTGACTGTAAACCTGTATTATTACAGCTCTATTTAAGATAGTAATATGGGATTTAATGAAATCAAACTCATTTACTATTTCCCATGGGTGGGGTACTCCCTCTAATAAGTAATTAGATTAAAATATGGTGTCTCTTGTCATTCGATCACCCCCTTTGCCCACCTTCTCCTGAATGAGGGGGGAGCAGTAATCCGTTAATATGGGATCTGTTAATTAATTCTTGTTCATGAGAGGGATTTTTCAAATCCTCACTCAAGCTCCTCTGTAGGGAAGGGGTGTACAATGTGTTGCAAAGACTGTATATTAATATTTGTAAAAGACTGGTCTCATTGGACCCCTTATTCTATATTCTCATAATGGAACATTGTTAAAAACAAAAAAAAACAACATTTAAGATCTAAAGATATTTTATACTTGCCCAAGGGAGAAGGGTCCTTCAACCCCTTCCTGAACTCCCCAATAGTGATAAAACGTATGATGATTGTAAAGTCCCCTTATCATATTCAAATTGGTCCCTTATTGAGTATTTGAGGGAAGGGTATTGCGACTTGTATATGTATCTATGGTCTGCACTACAATAATCCAGAACTCTGTATTCAGATCATAAAATCATCAAACTTTATTTATAATATTTAAAATAGTGCAACACTTATCACAGTGTTGAACTTCTACAAAGTAAACTTTCAGGTCCGGAGAGGGGTATTTAGTAGGGATGGGCAAAAAAACGAAACAGGAAAAAAATGGCACATTCCGCCGAGCAGGAAATTGTTTTGCAAAAAGTGCAAATTTTCCACCTTTTCCCTCCTAGCTTATTGCATTGAAATCAATGGAAAGACTGAATTTTCCCTACCTAGTGGCAAGTTTCCCTTCTGTTCCTACAGGCATAAGTTACTGCAGCATGTCATTTCTGTACTTGTGACAGAGAAAGTAGCACAATTTTGAACTAGATAGGCAAATTAAGCAAATTTGCAGTGCAGTTTAGGGAATCTTGTTGGCAAGCAATTTTTTCTCTGTATAATGGGAGTCTAGGGGACTGTTATGGGAGAAAGGAGGTTATCCCAAAATACCCCAAGATCTTGGTTGCCTGAGACAGGCATATTTGATCCAAGTCCCTTCTTGATCTGGCTGTTTTCTCTGTGCTGTAAGTGTCTCCAGGCGTGAGAAGGGAGCAAAAGAAAATTACCCCCATATACCCCACAGTTTGTTTGTCTTACTGGGAAGACACAGGCACCTGTAATCCAAAGTTCTTCCTGATCTGGCTGTTCTTTCTGTGTTGTGGGGGGGGGGGGGTGAGGACTGGGGTAAGAAGCAGTAAACAGGTAGTGTTTTTTTACAGTGATAAAGATAGCAGCTGCAGTGTGTCCCATAAAAATGTCCACTTCCTATAAATTATATGTATTTAAAGGTGGGTACTCCAAAACGGGAAAAAATATATATTTCACTGTCGTCCAATACAGGTCACTGGTACAATGGGAGGCGATCCGCCCCTTTAAGTAGGCAGGAACATTCATTCAAATGTATGCAGGGGGTGGAGCCTCCCCTCCCTCTTAAGCTGCCCTCAGCCAGAGACAAGCCAGATTGATTTGTTCTTGTGTGTTGTGCACACCAGGTGGAGAACATCTCTCATTCAACTTTAGTTTTTTATTGTTTTTCTTCAAATATGGAATACCACCATTAGGCGGGTGACCATGGCTGACAATTGCCCTCACCAAAGTGGTTAGTGCAGCTTCCAGGGATTTTCTGGTGGACCTTATGCCCTGAAGAGGGAACAGCTTGAGTCAAGTAGCTTCCCTGCTGGGGATTTTTCCTCTGGTTAATTCCCTTTTAACATTGTTACCTGAAGACAGAAGTCCTGCAGAAAGGTGAGCCACCCTTTGAGTGCTGAAGGTCCACTTGTCCCACAGTGTCCCTTCTTAGGGCATGTATTTGGGAGTTCTCATTATGCACTCCAGCACTCATAGGGTGTTTTTATTATATTGCCTGTATTTATGCAATGTCTGTGGTATTCCCTGGGTTTTGGAGCTTTGGGCTATTGTTTTCTCATGTTTCACATATGTTTGATGCATGTTTGCTAACTTTTTTCTCTCAGAGTAAATTTATTAATATTTAATGTTCCGCGCCTTTAAGCGCGCTTTTCCCGCATAGACGCCATTGTTCCTTTACTCTCTATGGGTTTACACAGTGTGGGACGTATCTCTGGAACTGCTTGTCACAGCGACTTCAGAGAGGGCTCATTTTGTAGGTCTCCCCTTGCTGTATCATCCAGTTGTACTATTCGGTGTGTTGGGCATCTGGGGGGGCTTCGGGCACTGTTTTGGGGTACTGCTGCAGAAAAACTACGATTCCCATGAGCGCCCGTTTCGTGCTCGTTTTCTGATTGGCTACCGTCGCGGCAGCCATTTTATTGTTATTCTCAGCGAGTATACTACGCAGGGACCGAGCCTTCCTTCTCTCCTCACCAGATTAACCCTTCGCTTGCCAGATAAGTTCAATTTTAGACATTTCTGGGGTGAAATTTTAATCTTTCACACTTCAATTGGGTGATTCTTCTTAGTGGAGTATATCTGACGCTGTGAGCATGTCTACTCCACTGGAGTCAGGGGCTAGACCCAAGACTAAGGAGGCTGGGGTGTCAATTTCCCCCATTGTGTTTTGCTCCTCTTGTCACTCTGGGCTGCTTAGAGAATTTTCTGGTCATTTATGCCCAAAATGTGCAGAAAGTCATGACAGCAACCCTGGGCTTTCCAGTCACGCTATTGAGCCAACTTGGGTGAAAGAGTTCAAGGCTGCCACTAGGGATCTCAGATCCACTCTTCAACTCTTTCCCTCTCAGGTTCAGGGGGCTCTTCATGTTTGGCAGACCCCCTCCACAGTCAGGACCTCCCTGCCTAAGCCACAGGGGGCTCCTGACATGTCTGATTCTTCTGAGGAAGAACTTTTACAAGATTCTGATGCTGAGGAAGGCACTGTTATTGAATCTACCAGATCTATTGGTGACCCCTATGAATGTGACCCTGAAATCTCTGCTGAGGGTCTGATCAGAGCTGTGCTAACCACGCTCAACCTTCCTCTGACTCAGGAATCTACTCATGATCCAACTGACGTTGTCAAAAACCGTCTAAGACTGTGGTATGTTTTCCTACTAACCCTACTCTTGCTCATTTAGTCTCTGATGCGTGGAAGAATCCTGAAAAATCCTCTTCTGTATCCAAAAAGTTTGCTAAACTTTACCCCTTTCCTGAGGCTGAACTTGCAAAATGGGTTCATCCTCCTAAAGTGGATGCTCCTATTTCTAGGTTATCCAAATATACTGCCTTAGCTGTATCTGATGCCTCTGCCCTGCAAGATTGGACGGACAAGAAGTTAGAAACTTGTCTTAAATCTATTTTTGCCTCTATTGGCACTGCCATGCGGCCAACCTTTGCAGTGGCGTGGGTTAACCGGGCTATTGCGGCCTGGACTGAACAGCTTACTGAGGCGGTTTGCCAGGATGCGCCAGTGTCTGAGCACCTACAGCTTCTTGCTAATATATCAGAAGCTCAAAATTATGTTTCTGACGCTGCTTTTGATGCTGTGCGCGTGATGGCGAGGGCCTCCACTTCCTCTGTGGTGGCTAGACGTGCTCTTTGGCTGAAAATTTGGTCTGCTGACACTGCTTCTAAGAAAGCCTTGCTTTCTTTACCCTTTCAAGGGTTTCCAGCCAAACGCAATCGGTCCTTTCGTTCCTTCCAAACTGAGACACGCTCTGCGTCCCAGGTGGGTCCGTCCTCTGCGTGCTCCTCCTCCAAGCCCAAACAGTCCTGGAAGCCCAAAGTTGCCCCCAAGGCCAAGACCTCCAAGACTGCTTCGGCATGACTCGCCGAACCCGGGTCCGCACCCGGCTGTAGGTGGACGTCTCCACATCTTTCACCGGGTTTGGGAGGAGTCAGTGGCAGACCCTTGGGTTGTTCAGGTGGTATCAGAGGGATACAGGATCCCTTTCTCTTCCCTTCCTCCTTTTCGGTTCCATTTTACTCGTTCTTCTCAGGAGCCTACAAAAAGACGTCTGTTCGACGACGCTATTCGTCGAACCTCTTTTGGACAAAGAGGTCTTGGAACTGGTTCCATCAGAGGACACAGGTTCAGGATTCTATTCCAACCTTTTCATTGTGGCGCTCGTTCTATTTTGGATCTCAAGGATCTCAATTCCTTTGTTGTGAGTTCCCACTATCGTCAGGAATCCCTGCGTTCTGTGATAGCCGCAATGTCTCCAGGGGTGTTCCTTGTTTCCCTGGACCTTCAGGATGCATATCTTCACATCCCTATTCATCCAGAGAGCAGACGGTATCTCAGGTTTGCCTGTCACAAAGGCCACTTTCAGTTTTCAGCTCTTCCATTTGGACTGACTTCAGCTCCTCAGGTCTTTCAGAGGGTATTGGGAGCTTTGATAGCTGTGCTTCATCAAGATGGAGTCAGGGTGAATCCCTACATGGACAATCTGCTCCTGAAAGCTTCATCTGCGGAGATTCTCCATCAGCAGATGCAGTTGTACATACAGACACTCAATCGCCACGGCTGGATTGTGAATCTGGACAAGTCAGACTTGGTCCCATCTCAACGGATCCTTTTCTTGGGTCTCCTGTTCGACACTCAGCAGTGCATGGTGTTCTTACCGGAGGAAGTGGCTCATCAGACTGCTCTCCGTGTATCCCAGATCCTGGAGCTCGACAAGGTTCCAGTGCCGAAGTTGACTTCTCTGGTGGGGGAAGTTCATTTCCACGATAGAGGCAGTGCCATTTGCTATGGCACACACCAGGGAACTTCAGAGGTTTGTGATCCAGACGTGCAAGAATCATCCAGATCATCAGAATCTGTCAGTCTCTCTGCCTCCTCATGTCGAGCTGAGCTTGGAATGGTGGTTGGACCTGTCTCATCTCTTGAAAGGAAGATCCTTTCGAGCTCCATATTGGACCACAGTCACGACGGATGCCAGCCTCCGGGGATGGGGGGCGGTGTTGGGTCGTTTCAGTGCTCAGGTGAAATGGGGTCTGGAAGAATCTCTCCTCTCCATCAATGTTCTGGAACTTCGTGCCATCTTTCTTGCCCTGAGGCACTGGGAATCTCAGCTGGAAGGTTGTCCAGTCAGAGTGGAGTCCGACAACGCCACCGCAGTGGCCTACATCAATAGACAAGGAGGCACAAAAAGTCTCACCGCCTGGTTAGAGGTCAAGGCCATTTTATCTTGGGCAGAAGCTCATGTGCCCGTCATCTCAGCAGCGCACATTCCAGGCGTAGACAACGTAATGGCAGACTTTCTCAGTTGTCACACAGTCGACAGCGGAGAGTGGGCGCTTCATCCAGAGGTGTTTCACCTTCTAACCCAGATGTGGGGGGTACCTGTAGTGGATCTGATGGCTACCAGACACAACAGGAAGGTTCCAGTGTTTTGCTCTCGGTGGAGGGACCCTCTTGCTCTAGCAGAGGACGCATTGTCAATCCCTTGGGAGTTCTCCCTGGCCTACATCTTCCCTCCTCTACCTATGTTGAACAGAGTCATCCAGAAGCTGAAGATGGAGCATTGTCCTGTCATCCTAATCACTCCTCGTCAGTCCTGGTATGTGGAACTGCTAGCCATGTCTGTGGCGGATCCCTTTCCGCTTCCTGCCCGTCCGGATCTGCTTCTTCAAGGATACCTGTGGAAGGAGGATGTTCAGCATCTCCATTTGATGGCTTGGAGGTTGAATCCTCAATTTTAAAGAAGAAAGGGTTTTCCTCTTCAGTGGTGTCCACGATGCTTAGAGCTCGCAAGCCTGTGTCTTCCAAGATCCATCATCGCATATGGTCCACATTTGTGGCATGGTGTACTGATAAGGATCTGTCACTTGAATTCCATCTTCCCACGGTCCTGGCTTTTTTGCAGGATGGGGTTGAGAAGGGACTCAGCCTGAGTTCTCTCAAGGTTCAGACTTCAGCTCTGTCTGTATTTTTTCAGGAACGGATTGCTATTCTTCCTGATGTTAAAGTTTTCTTCCAAGGTGTGGCTCATGTTCAGCCTGCCTTCAAGAGTCCAGCCCCCCAGTGGGACCTCAATTTGGTGCTGGGTTTCTCCAGAGACCCCCGTTTGAATCCTTGGCTTCTATTCCTTTACGTCTCTTGACTTGGAAAATGGCTTTTCTTTTGGCCATTGTCTTAGTTCGCCGGGTAGCAGAGTTACAAGCTCTGTCTTGTAAACCTCCTTACTTGGTGTTCCACAAGGATAAGGCAGTGCTTCGCACTTCAAGGAGTTTCTATCCAAGGTTGTTTCCGAGTTTCACATCAGTCAGGAGATAGTGGTGCCCTCTTTCTGTCCTAACCCTTCCTCTGACAAGGAAAGAGACCTCCATTTGTTGGATGTTGTGCATTGTCTTAAATTTTATGTTCATCGCACTGAGTCTATCAGGAAGTCTGACGCCCTGTTCGTCATTCCTGAGGGGCCTAGGGCAGGGAGACCGGCTTCCAAGGTGACTATTGCATCTTGGATAAAATCTACCATTCGTGAAGCTTACAAGCTGTGGAATAAGCACGTTCCCTTCAGGGTTACTGCTCATTCCACCAGATCAATTGGGGCCTCTTGGGCCTACAAGAATCAGGCGTCTGCTGATCAACTGTGCAGAGCGGCCACTTGGTCCTCTGTGCACACATTCTCGAAGCACTATCGTGTTGATGTACTGGCCTCGGCTGATGCCAGCTTTGGGAGGAAGGTCCTGGAGGCAGTCTTGCCTGTTTAGGACCTTCTACTCTGTAGTTCTTAGTGCTTCCTTACTGTTGAGCCCTGTTGGCTCTAGTTCAGTGTGCTGTGATAGTTCGGGGGTTCGTTTTTACTCCTAGTTGGTGTCCGTTGACAATTCTGTTACTGGGCTATATGATTAATTGGTTCATAGCAGTTTTGGTGACTTTGGGCCTTGCGCATGGGCCTTGCCTTACTTCCCGCCTCTGGGACAGCTCAATGTTTGTACATCCAATTGTACCAGTGACCTGTATTGGAAGACAGTGAAAATAGGATTTTAGTCTTACCTGTTAAATCCTTTTCACTTAGTCCATACAGGTCACTGGTCTCCCACCCTGTCAAGGGGCCATGCTTGGCTCTCCTGTGGCATTCAGTGGGAGACCTGCGGGGCATGCTCACAGGAGTCTTTCTTTTCCTTCTTACTCTGGTCAGGTTAGTATCTCAAATCAATCTAGCTTGTCTCTGGCTGAGGGCAGCTTAAGAGGGAGGGGAGGCTCCACCCCCTGCATACATTTGAATGAATGTTCCTGCCTACTTAAAGGAGCGGATCGCCTCCCATTGTACCAATGACCTGTATGGACTAAGTGAAAAGGATTTAACAGGTAAGACTAAAATCCTATTTTATTTATCTTGCCTGGGTACTTCTTGAAAGTTAAAGGGGAAATACCACCCCGCAAAAACTGTATCTTAATTAAGTCTTCATCTGGCGACTAGCTGCTTAGTATCGCTAGTCGCCAGAAATATTACCTGGTTTAAAAGATTTTCAACTTATTTGGAGGCTGACAGTAGCAGGAAGCAAGGACATCTTGCCATAGTGACGTCCGTGGGCCTGCGCTGTCAGTCCCCTTTTGGAGATGGCCGAAGCCACAGTGGAGGCATAAGTACAAACACAAACTCATTACAATGACACATAAGTCGCCCCCTTATGACTCACTTGTGTGTGTGTGTGTGTCTCTGTGTGTGTCTCTGTGTGTGTCTCTGTGTGTGTCTCTGTGTGTTCCTCACTGTGTGTGTTGCATGTCTGTATGACACTCTATGTCTGCATGTTGTGCATTGCATGTATGTGTGTATGACTGTGTTGCCTTTTATGCATCTCAGTGCATGCGTGTGCATTTGCACGTGTGTCTCTGTGTGTGTTTGTCTTGCATCCATGTGCTTGCATTAATTCCCTATATATCCTGACGGGCATCGCCATCCCACATTGCTAGTAGGTAATAAATAAAATAGTGAAAAAAAAGAAAATGTCACTCACACTATACACTTCAGACCCTAATACTAAGCCAGTCTGAATGTCCATCACTGCCCTAACACGAAGTCTCACTTGCCTGATACAATAACCTAACCCTAAGTCACACACAAAATGCAAAGTTTATTTTTAGTCTCTTCTCTCCTGGAAAAACCTCTAAACCTCCTTACTAACGAAACATATTCTGAAGTGTGGGAAATTCTTGACTTTTATAGTGTAGGCTGGAAATTGAAGCATGGAAATTGAAGCCATAATATTAAAGCACAAAGTTTTTTTCTGACAAGGTCTTTCAAACAGTGATGAAAACACAAAAGCTGGATAAAGTCTGGGGAAAATATATTAATTTCTGTGACCAGAAGGAATTACATCCCCAGAGTTTGAATTTGCTGTGATTTTCTAAACTCTATCATTTAGATCACCTTATTTGTTTTTTCATCACCATAAAGAGGTTTTATGAGCTATTCTGGAATTTCATCCAGGAATTCTATAGTCTTTGCATCCTAACCCTTCTATGAAGAAGTAAAATCTACATTCTCATAATGTTAGTTGCCTCAAATGTTACATCCAAGCTACAAAAGCCTTTAGACAGAACTCTTCTCTTTGTCACTCTAGAAGATCCTGGAAAGGGAAAACGTGCCCCCAGATCCAGAATTACATGGATAATTAGAGTAGCATACACTCCCAAATCCAAATCAGTGTCTTCCATTATATGGCTCATTTAGAGTCATGAGTACCTCATAGGCTCTCTAGCACCAGGCTTCAGTTGGGTCATTTCTGCAGAGCAGCCCACATGGTCTCCAGTCCACACATTTACTTGGTTCTGCAGGGTCAGTGTTCTTGCTTAAGCAGATGGTTCTGTATCCTGCACTCCATGAGACATTTCTCTACCTCCCTTTATGTTTGGGACCCAGCTTTGCATGTCCTTCATTGTCCCTGTGTCCAACATGGGATGCAGGAGGAAACTGGGTTTTTACTTTCCATTAAATGTTTTTCTCAAAAAAAAAAGAGATAACTAATTGTGAGGTTTTTGGGTGTCCTGACATTGTTTGTTTCTTCTGTTTTGGTACCTTTCTTCTCCTATTCTTTGCTGCATGTAAACTGACCTCTCATGTAATGCGAGGGGTTAAGCAGGGTGGTGGAAGGGGAGGAATTTTTCTGGTTTGTAAATTCCCAAGTGTTCTGCCTCCTGTGGCATGATACTTTATCCCATGGTCCCTGTGTCCCATAATGACATAAGAGAAAAGGATTTAACAGCAAGAAATAAAAATCAAATTTTCTCTTTCATGGCATTGGTCTCAGGGTGAGATGATCATACCATACCCACCACTGCTGTCAAGGTAAAGGACCCATCAATGAAAAAGAACAACAGAGGGCAATTCTTATAGGGTAATAACATTCCTAATTTTACATTTCATTGTATGTACTACTTCGTACTAATATAAAGGTTGGCCACAAAAACCTCCTAGGTAGTTAGTAGCAACATTTGGAGGATATTAACCTGCCTCCATGTAGATACTATGGACCTCCCAGTCAGCTACTCTTCTCCAGTGGTGAACACCTCCTCAGACAAAAGAAGAATAACTAAGCAGCAACACATCCAAGAAGCATATATGTGGTACTAGGTTTATAATTCATGTATGTGAATTAAAACTGTAAAACAGTATAAAAACCTAATGCGAGTAGTGTCTAATCTGATGCCACTGGAGCAATAAAGCAGATCTGTGCTCTCCAATGATGAATTTCCTTTCTGTCATGATGGTCAGACAATAGTTTGAATGAGTGCTAATTGAAACATTTTGAAGTGTGCATCTTCCAGTATTGCCACTGGGAAATTCCTGGTATAATTGTGTGATGCAGCATCATGCATGTCAGACGCTCTGGTACACTTTCACAGCCTGCCTGTATGTAGACCTGGTGGTAAAACCTGTCATCAAATCTTTCTCTACAACATTCCTGATATACGATTGAAGCAGGACAATGCCCATCCCTCACATTTCTTATGTTGCCATGTTACTCTGTAGTTTTGTCACAGTGTTGTAATCTTGCGTGTTCACTGGACCTGTCCCAATCAAGCAGTTGTAGCACCTTTATATTTCAACAACTTAGCCAGATCCCTTTTGTGGCCACCCTGTAAAAGTTACATGGTCATATTGATTGTGCATGAACTAACATTCCCCAAGAAATGACTGACAATCATACCGATCATATACATTATCAGTTAGTTGATCCTATCACCTCCTGATATGTACAGCCTAACTGCTGAATGAAGAGTTCTGCTGGATGAATTTTTGTCTCAAAAATGTTTGTTTTCCATGTTGTTCATCATTCATATATTTAGTTTCGTGCAACTTTGTGGTGTTGCAATTTGTGTTGAGAATTGTAGGTGGATACAAAAACCAACATAAATGCATGCCTTTTTGTTTTTGTATTCCTGTACTGACCATCAGACGACTGATGAGGCAAGTTCTTTTGCCTCTCTACAGTATTAAGACAGGCAGCCTTGTACACAGAGTGCATAAACAGATTTACCAATTGAATGAAAGGAGAAGTGGTGGGTACAGGGGCACATGCCACTCAAACATCTTGTCACAGTGGGTGTAAACAGGACAACAACAGATGCAACCTGAGGTGGTTGCTACTTTCCTTAATTGGAAATTCAGTTGTGCATCTCCTTGAAGCAAGTTTTTGCATTTTCTGTGCACTGTCTAGGTTTTGCCACGTTTTAAAGAACTCTACACCTTAAGTGGCAATTGTATTTCCCATGTAGTTAATTTCAAAATGAATAACAAGATAGCTTTCTTTCTACAGGACGTCTGCAGCTTGAAGCAGACCAGCACCAGCAAAACATCAAGACACGTGACTCACTAATGAAGACTTTAGCAGGACAGTTAGAGCTTGATGGTTTTGAGCGTACACCATTTAATCAGAGACAAACACGCAGCTTTCAACAACTGGTGAAAGAAAGGCAAGAAAAGGATGAAGCTCATGCAAAGCAGATACTGGTAAATGTAGACTATTAATGAATGTTGATAAAGGCTTTTGTCTGATCCAAAACATTGATGCTTGTGAGTTTGACATATTAAAGGGACAGTAATGGTTAATTTTAAGTTGATTTAATATTGTAGACATTAAAAAAAGATTAACATCAATGTAAGTCTTATCTCTCAAACCTTTATGGTTTTAGAGATATAACTTGCTAAAGTTACCTTTTCCTGGCTGTTTTACTTAAGTCTGCCATCTAGCTGACAGCTGTAGATTCCAGTCATTTGACCAGACAGAGGCTCTTCAGTAGAGCTGAAATCACGCTATTTAGAAATAAATACTTCATTGTAACGGTTTACAAGTGTGCTTGCAAGCCAGGCACACTTTGTGGACTGTTCCAAATTAAGTATTTATCTTTATATCTCGTTATATCGGCGCGGCTGAAGAGCCGCATCTGGTCAAGTGACCAGAATCTGCTTCTGACAGCTTTACAGCTAGTCAATCAGAAAGGGGAAGGACCAGAGAACTTTATTTTCCTATATTTCTGAAACCATAATGGTTAGAGAGATATGAATAAGTGCAAGTACTCTCTTTTAATTGTATACACCATGTAGTTAATACTTTTTTTCTGACATTACAATCTATTACATCCCATATGGAACACTGGAAACATCGGGGTTTGAGTCCCTCCTCCTTCAGGGAAGGGCACATCACGGAAGACAGGGTGTTTTTGGTGAAGACTTCCTCCTCCTCCTCCAGCTCAATCCCCCTCCCAGAATGCATGTGACCTGCAAAGCAGCTTGAGTGAAGTGACCATCCTCTTAGTTTATTTTATGTTTTTATTATTGTCTTATTTAGATATGGGGCTATATAGTCCCCCCATTAGGTAGGGTATTATCACTGGGCTTCACTGGAGTTGGACTGCCCAATTCGAAGGTGCTCTGCGGAACTGTCTTGCCCTGTGGAGGGTGGCTTTTTGTCAAGCTTTCCCTTGTGGCTGTTTCTTGAGATTCTGCCCTCTCCTGTGGTGGCAACCTGAAGACAGAAGTCTGGTAAGCAACATTTGGTCCATTATCTGTCCCAGTTTGAGTTGCTGTCACTACAGAGGCTGAAATGAGCATGCCTATTTTCTTGGACTCTTTATAGGTCTCTTTCTATTCTATCGAGGGCTTTGGAGTATGGATGGCTGCTATTTTCTACTGCTACTTTACTGAGTTAACCCTTTCTCTTCTGCCTAAGGGTTCTTTGGAAGGGATTATTTTCGCTCCTCCACTTCTTGGATCTTATTTTTTTATACTCCCACAAGTGTGCCTTGGGGGTTTTGGATTTCCTTCAATAGTTTAGTTTGTAGATTGATTTTAGTGCAGCGGCCCCTTTAAGAACCAGAGCCAGCCCGTGGCCATCTTTGCTCCATTGACTTCTATGGGAAAACCTTCTCTGGGACATATATCTGCAAACATTTTGGCTACAGCAGTCAGATATTTTCCAGAGGCACAAGAAAGACTCTCCTGTTTTTCCACCCAATAACACACTTGATCAGATCCTTCTGGAAGAGTGGGAAAACTTCCCCTGCTGTAGACACTCCTTCCCTCCCCCATGCTTGGTGAAGAATACTGCCCTTCCCCACACGGACACAGTGGGACTCAAGGATCAGGGTTAAAAAGTGGCCTGATTCTTTGCTTAAGCCACGTTTGCAGTCACTGGGACAGTACTAAGGCCTATCTGATGCTATGCATTCTGATGTTCCTATGTCCCATGTTGATTTTGTTGGCTGACAATATAGAAGTTAATGCCTATATTACTGAAGCACTGTTTGATGCAGCCAGATTTTCAGGGAAATACTTAGTTTTTAATGTTTCCTCCAGCCGCACCCTGTGGACCAATTGTCTAAGAAGTCACTGGTGTCCTTGCCTTTTCAGGGCAAAGCCCTCTTTGGACTTGACCTGAAACAGATTTTTAGTGACACTATCCGTGGAAAGAGCACCTTGTGCCCCAGGTTTCCACCAACAGTCCTTTCTGGCAAGGAATGCGCTTGGGTTTTGTCCCTCCACCAATCCAGGGCACAGTGGGCGCAAATCCCTCAGGTCTCCCAAGTGTGCCCCACTGCAAAGTCCAGACAGATTTGGCATCACAAGAAATCTTCTGCAAAGACTAAGTCTGACAAACCAGCCTCTCTATTACTTATGGAATTCTGATCAGTCGCTGCATGTAGGGGGCCGGCCTGCCTTTTTCAGAACACCTTGGCATCCTCGGTAATATACCAGTGAGTTTTGCTGGTGGTATCAGAAGGGTACCACATGGATTTCAAGTCCCTCCATATTGTTTTCTTTGTCAGGAAAAATCTTATTTTAATTACTCCATTTCCATTCTTCAGGTCAAACAGGTTCTGGTACCATCCCATTCCAAGAGTGCTTTTCAGGTTTTTATTTCAACCTTTTTGGGATCCCCTGTTCTGGACCTCAGATGTGTCAAACAGTATGCTACATGTTTCAATTTCAATCCTTGGTTCTGTCATCTCAGAGATGTGCCTGGGGGAGTTCCCAGCCTTCCTATATTTTGCTTTTGCTTGCATTCACTGCCAGCTTGCAGCTCTGCAGTTTGGCCTAGTTTCAGCGCACAGAAACTTCACCAAGATCCTGGCTACGTACATCCATGCCTAAGGCATTTATCTGACATCACATCTGGGTGATCTGCTGATCTACACTCCAGAAGAAATCTTGGCTCTCCATATCCAAGAGTGTGCCCTCATTCTAACCCATCACGGTTGAATTCTCAACCTAAACATATCCTTATTTCAGGTTGCCTCACAAGCTCTGGAGTGGCCCTCAGCCATGATCAGGGACTATATGTGAGTCCTAGGTCACCTGGTTCCTGCCCCCTATGCTCCGTTCCATACAAGGGAATGTCCGAGAGATAAATTCAGGACGTGGTCCTGGAGACCAGAGCCATCTCACTCATCAGATGACTCTGTCACTGCAGGCCAGGGTGGATCTACAGTGGTGGCTTTATCTTCAACACCTGATTTAAGGAAGAAGCTTCATGATCCTGGAGTGGAACATGGGGACAACGGATGCTAGTCTGAGAGGCTGGGGTGCAACCCTGGGACACCTAAACTCCCAGGGCAAATGGTCAGGAGAGTGACAACAGGAAGGTGCCTGCATTCTGCATGCAGACAAGGGAACCCTCTGGCCTTCGCGATTGATAACTGTGTCTATTCCATTGAACTTTCAACTGTCCTGTGTGTTCCCTTCCTGATCCCGCTCATCCCCAGGGTGATCTGAAAGATCTGGATGAAGAAGGCACTAGTCATCCTAATTGCCCCTTTCTGACCCAGTCGGGCTTAGTTTGCAGATAGGACAGGTCTGTCCATTCAAGAACCTCTTCATCTGCTGCTGAGACCGAACCTGCTGCATCAGGGACCCTTCTGGTACTAGTATGTGGAGAAATTGACCTTGACGGCAATGCTCTTGAGGCCACCATTCTGAGACTAAAGGGATTCTCTGATGTCATCTCCACCATGATTCAAACTGGGAAGCCGGTTTCCTTTAAGGTGTGCCATAGCTTTGTGTCCATTTTTCATCAGTGGTGCGCTGACAAGAATATATCTGCTCAGATGTTTGATCTGCCTACAGTACCATCATTCCTTCAGAACAGGGTCAACAATGAGTCTCTGTTTGAGTTCCCTTAAGATACAGATCTCATCTCTCTCTCTGTTCTCTTTCAGATACTCATTGCCTTTATGCTGGACATGAAGACCTATCTTCATTGGGTGGCTCATACCTTCCCTTCATTTCAGGATCCTCCACCTTTGTGGGATCTCATTTTGGTCTAAGGTGTCCTTCAGAGGCCTCCCTTTGAGCCCCTGGCTATGATTCCTTTTCATCAGCTGATGCTGAAAAGGGCTTTTACTTTGGCAGTGGTCTCTGCTAGGAGGAAGGCTGAGTTACAAGCTCTGTTTTGCAAGCCTTCGTTCCTGGTGTTTCACCTGGTGTTTCACCAGGACAAGCTGGTGCTTTGTAGTTCACAGTAGTGCTTGCCCAAGGTTGTCTCCTACTTTAACAACTATCAGGAGATTGTTGTACCTCTTGTCCTGACCTTCATCCACGCATGAGAGGTACCTTTATCTGCTTGATGTTGAGTGTTGTCTTAATACTACATGCATCACACTTAGCCTTTCCTCAGTGCTGACCCTTCTTTTTTTTTTTTTTATATTCCAATGGGTCCTAGGATGGGTTAGGTAGGCAGAATTCAACTTTACCATTGCTTCTTGGATCAAAGCTGTCATATCGTCAGGCTTAGGTGATCAAGTAACCTGTTCCTTTCAGGATCACAGTGCCTCTGCGCTCAGCGTCTGCTGAACAACTGTGCAAGGCTGTGACGTGGTCTTCCTTGCACACATTTACCAGACCTACCACATCAGTGCCCTGGTCTTAGCTGAGGCCAGCTTTGGCCTTAAAGGTCCTTCAGGCAGTCTTACCTGTCTGAGGACCAATCTTTTTCCTTTTCATCTACTGCCGTTTAGTTGGTCAGTAGTTTGAGCCCCGTTGGCTCTTGTTTGGTTTGCTATGCTAATTCGGTGTCTGTTGACACCTACGGTTATACAGATCCAGTTAAGTCCTAGGGAACACTGGTATCATGGGGAAACTGTAAAGGTTTTTCTCCTTTTTCCTCCCCAGAATGTTTGAGATGCTTTGTTATATCCCCATGGTTCCGGTGTTCCATATTGGATGTAAGAAAAAGTAGGGTTTTAATGACACTTAACTGTTAAATCCTTTTCTCTTTAGTCCACATGGAACATGATTCCAACTGGAGAAAAACCTACTTGAGTTTCCTTCACCTGTTATGGTCTTAGTCTTAGGAGGTTCATTTTATTTTTATCTGCTTAGGTTCTTTTTGCTGTGGCATTTGTCACACGTGAATCTGGAAGTAGGCGGGGGTTGAGCTGGAGGAAAAGGAGGGAGTCTCCACACCTAAAATCCCTGTCTGTTGTGATGTGCTCTACCCTCCTGGAGCAGGAACTCAACCTCATGGTTCCTGTGTTCAGGAGTTTCTAATTTACATCAGGGGAAAAAAAACATATTTTATTTTACACGTTCGGTTTCTTTATGGAGTTTCATCTTCCGAAGAAATTCAACTCATATGTTCAGTCTTATCCATGAAAACTAAACAATAATTTTGGTTTTATTGTGATCAATGTGTATGTTTTTGTAGAGAGAGTTTGTAGAAAAAGAGTCAATGAAGCAGAAACAAATAGATGAAATAAGGGACAAGAAAACTGGCCTGGAACGGACCATTGAGTTGAAGTCTGCTACTCAAAGCAAAAAACAGGCAGATCTGAGGAACGTCAAATTGGAACTTCAGCAGTTAGAGGGCTCATCAGACAGACTTCATGAACTAGAGGAAGACCTTTTAAAGACTGTGAGTTATTTTCTTGTGACAGTGTAAAATATTCTGTATTTGCCTCTGTGAGAAGAACTCTTGCCAAAGAGTTATTCAGTGCATTACAATACAATACAATGCATTGTATACCTCTCTGGCAAACAGATTTAAATATAAATAACTTGTATGACTTGTAGCTTGCGTGTTTTAATAGACATCTAAACTTGCCTGTTAGTTAAAATAAAAGTTAAATATATATATAATATTTTTTTTCTTCTTCTTAGAAGCTCTGTTTCCTTTTTAGTTTTTACAGGCTGATCTTTGGATGACATCACTACTCTCTTTGCTTAGGAGTCCAGCATTTTGAATGCTCTAGCTCAACAGCTATAAGTACTATTTCAGTAATAAAGGCTCTTTGAAATACTATATGTGGTTCAGGTGCTGAAGCCACAAGGTTTATAAGGGACAAGGAATTCCTAAGCATAGACAACAGAGAGGTTATTTACAGTTCAACTTCCAAAAGCTAACATTAAAGAATATGGTTCATCCTATAGTTTGCTTATTATTGTTGTTTTTAATGTTTTTAAGTGACAGGACCACTTTAACCCCTTAGCGACCCTTGACGTACCAGGACCGTCAAGGGTAAATTTGCTCCAAGGACCCTTGACGGTCCTGGTACGTCAAGGGTTAAACTCTCCCATCGCGGCCGCACGGAGCGATGGGAGAGCGCGGGCTGCTTGTTACTAAGTGTCCCGATACCGGGACACTTAGTAACAACCAGTAGAAAGTTTGTTTCAACATGCGATTCGCTTGATGAGCGAATCACATGTTGCAAATGCTGATTGACAGGGACAGTATTTGTAAATACTGTCCCTGTCATATATCTCTGCCTCCCTCCATCTTGCACACTGCTGAAGTGGAGAGAGACGGAGAGAGATTGTGCCAGATTGCGATCCAGTGTTCCAGTGTTCCTGCAAACTGTATTAAAACACAAAATTAACCCTTTGATCACTGTTTTGCAGTGATCACCAAGTTCTCCCCCATCTGATCACTTTTAGAGTGATCAATAAACTACAGATCAGCGTTTGCTGATCTGTGGGATACCCCCCATCCCCCTTGTATTCTCTGAAATTTTTTTTTTATTTTTTTTTTTTTTTTTTTATTAAAAATTTATTTAAAATATAATTTAGGTAGTTTAGGTGGGTAGGTGGGTAGGTTTAGTGTAGACTTGTGTTAGGGAAAGGTTTAGGGACAGATTTAGGTTTAGGGGGAAAAAAAACAATCCCCCCCCCCCCCAAAAAAAAAAAAAAAAAAAAAAAAAAAAATATATATATATATATATATATATATATATATATATATATATATATATATATATATATATATATATATATATATAATAAGTATAGTTTAGATAGGTAGTTTACTTGGGTTAGGTAGGTTCTGGATATACGTAGGTTAGGGTAAGTTTTAGGGTTAGAGTTAGGTTTAGGGATAGCGTTAGAGTAAGAAAAAAAAAATTTAGTGGGAAAAATGCAGCGCAGTTATAGCGTTGAAGAGGCATATGCCTTTTTGGCATCTGACTCAGAGGCAACAGATACTGTGTCAGATTTTGATATAGAGCAGTTTTCAGAAAGCGAGAGCAGCTCTAGTGACGACGCTGGGCCTTCTGTCAAGAAAAGACGCACTGCCCCAAGAGCTGCCCTGGCAACTGCCCCAGCACCTGCCAAAAATCCTGCCACAAATCCTGTCACAAGATCTGCCAAAAGACTTTGCAAAATACCTGCCAAAAGGAATGCCCCAAGTGCTGCCCCAAGAGCTGCCCTGGCAATTGCCCCAGCACCTGCAAAAAGATCTGGCCAAAGAAATGCCCCAACACCAGCCACTCCTGATCATAATGAATCGGTATCCCCAATAAATTTTTGCCCACAAATACCAGAATTTACAGGCACCCCAGGGATTCAAATTGATGTTGAGGGATTTAACTATGATAATTTTTTTGATTTATTTTTGGAGAAAGACATTTTAGGTGAAATTGTGTCCCAAACCAACTTGTATGCAGCCCAGTATACTGCCACCAACCCTACAGCTTTTGTAGTTAAGGAAGAAATATGGAAACCCATAGACATCATAGAATTTAAACAATTCTGGGCCTTAATAATGGCAATGGGTATAATAAAAAAGCCAAGTATCCGATCCTACTGGAGCAAAAACCCCGTATGTGATACCCCTATATTCCCCAAGACTATGACCAGGTCCAGATTTGAAATCATTTTGCACTTTATGCATTTTAGCGATAATACCCTGTGCCCCCCAAAAGAACACCCCCAGTATGATAGACTGTACAAAATTCGTCCCCTAATAAGCCATTTACAGAAAAAGTTTGCCCAAGTGTATATGCCCCAAAAAGAAATTAGTGTGAATGAATCCCTAATGAAATACAAAGGCAGGTTTAGGGTTCAAGCAGTACATCCCCTCAAAGCATTCCAAATTTGGTGTAAAATTTTAAAAATTGTGCGAAAGTGCCACAGGCTACACCCAGGCTTTTAGAATTTATGAGGGCAAGGACAGCAAACTTGATCCTCCTGGGTGCCCCGAATTTATGGGAACAAGTGGGAAAATAGTTTGGGATTTAATTTACCCCTTATTAAATAAAGGCTATCAATTATTTGTTGATAATTGTTACACCAGCCCCCTTTTATTTAAGTCTCTGTTTTATTTTGACACCGTGGCCTGTGGCACTGTCAGGCGCAATTGCAGGGAGTTGCCCAAAAAACTAGTAGATAGCAAACTAAAACCTGGGATGTCCTTATCTTTGTCCCAACATGAGCTGCTGGCAGTGAAGTTTAGGGACAAAAAAGATGTCTACATGCTGACCACAATGCATGAGGACAGATCTGTGGCAGTCACTGTTCGTGGCAGGACAGTGGTAATGAGAAAGCCAGTCTGCATCAGGGACTATAATAAAAACATGGGGGGAGTTGATCTGAGTGATCAACTAATGCAACCATACCTCGCAATGAGGAAGTGTAGGGCATGGTATAAAAAAGTTGCCATCTATATGATGCAGACTGCTGTACATAATTCATTTTTACTTTTCAAGCTGGCAAACCCCAATCAAAGATGTAGCTTTTTACAGTACCAGCTACAACTTATTTCCATATTTTTATTTCAAGGTGCGTCTGAAATAATTCCACCAAGACCCGGGTTAGTACATTTTATTTATAAAATCCCCCCAACTCCCCAAAAGAACAAACCACAGAATCGCTGCAGGGTTTGCTACAGAAAGGGAATACGGACAGACACCACCACTTACTGTCCTGATTGCCCTTCCAAACCTGGCCTCTGCATTGGTGACTGTTTCAAGGAATACCATTCAGACACAATGCAGTAGTGCTGTAAAGGTTCTTTTATTATTTGGCCACTTTTTCCCCCTGAAATATCCTGTTTTTTATTTTTCAAAACACATCCCTCCTTAGAGCTAACACTATCAAAATGTATCTCTGATAATGGAAACACACATGTTCCCTACTGGGCCTAGTAGCTCCCCCAAACCCTGACAAACCTATGCATATGGGGTATTGCCGTACTCAGACAATGTAACTCAACACTAATGTAAAGCATTTAAAAAATCTGCAAATATCATCTGATTGAAATCCAGAGCAACACTAAAATAGAAATGTGAAAAATGGTGTTTCTCTGCCTTACTGCAGATTTTGGGAGGGATTGGTGATACAGTGGCAGCGAAAAAATTGATAAGATGCAAACAGAATGAAAGCCAGGGTTGTCTACTCTTCTACAAAATATACTTTTGGGGGTAAAATTAATTGCAGCATTGCCAAACAGACCGAAATGAGACAAGGCACCAGCTGTAAAAATGGCATGTCTGTAAAAGGAAACTAACATGTTCCAACTGGGCCCAGTAGCTCCCCCAAAACCCCGACAAACCTATGTATATGGGGTATTGCCGTAATTAGATGAAGGAGCCGAACACTAATCAATGCAGTTTATAAAATCTTCACCTGTTCTGTGCTTGAAATTCACATCAACATTGAAGGCAAAGCGTGAAAAATGCTGAATTTTTTTACTTACGTCAAGTTTTCACAGACTTGGTGGTAAAATGGCTATTTGCAAGATTTGAAAACACACCTAAAATGAAAGCCTGGGGTGTCTACTTTCAAAAAATATACACTTTTGGGGGGAAATCTTAAAAAAGAGCAGTGTTACACAGCCCAAATGAGAAATGGCACCAGTAACGCAAGCTGTGAAGATTCAAAGTGTGAACCTGGAAACGCGCATGTTCCAATTTGGGACCCGTAGCTCCCACAAACCATGAAAAAGCTATCCATGTGGGGTATTTCCGTACTCAGAAGAAGGAGCCGAACACTAATCAATGCAGTTTATAAAATCTTCACCTGTTCTGTGCTTGAAATTCACATCAACATTGAAGGCAAAGTGTAAAAAACGCTGTTTTTTTACTTACGTCAAGTTTACGAGAAAGTGGTGGTAAAATGGCTGTGTAAAAAATTTGAAAACACACCTAAAATGAAAGCTGGAGGTGTCTACTTTCCAAAAATATACACTTTTGGGGGGAAATCCTAAAGTGGAGCACTGGAACATAGCCCAAAATGAGTAATGGCACCAGTTAAGCAGGACTTGAAAATTCAATATTTGTTCAAAATTGGGCCCTGTAGCTCCCCCAAACCTTGAGAAACCTATGCATATGGGGCATTGCCATAATTAGATGAAGGAGCCGAACACTAATCAATGCAGTTTATGAAATCTTCACCTATTCTGTGCTGAAATTCACATCAACACTGAAATCTAAGTGTGAAAAATGCTGTTCTTTTTACTGGGGGTGTCTACTTTCCAAAAATGTACACTTTTGGGGTGAAATCCTAAAGTGGAGCACTGGAACATAGCCCAAAACGAGTAATGGCACCAGTTAAGCATGATGTGAAAATTCAATATTTGTTCAAAATTGGGCCCTGTAGCTCCCCCAAACCTTGTGAAACCTATGCATATGGGGTATTGCCGTACTCAGAAGAAGGAGCTGAACACTAAACAATGCATTTTTAAAAATCTTCACCTATCACGTGCTTGAAATTCACATCAACATTGAAGTGAAAGTGTGAAAAACGCTGTTTTTTGAACTTACGTCAATATTTACGAGTGATTGGTGGTAAAATGGCTGCGTAAAAAATTTGAAAACATACATAAAATGAAAGCCTGGGGTATCTACTTTCCAAAAATATACACTTTTGGGGGGAAATCTTAGAGTGGAGCACTGTTACACAGCCCCAAATGAGACATGGCACCAGTGATGCAAGCTGTGAAAATTCAAAGTGTGAAACTGGAAACGCGCATGTTCCAATTTGGGCCCCGTAGCTCCCCCAAATGTTGAGAAACCTATGAATATGGGGTATTGCCGTACTCAGAAGAAGGAGTTGAACACTAAACAATGGATATTTTTAAATTTTCAACTATCTCGTGCTTGATCTCAACAGTAATATTGAAATGTAAGTGTGGAAGCTGCAAAAAAAACTAAATTTTTCCACAATTTTGAAATTTTTTTCTGGAAAAATAGCTGCATAAAAAACTTCAAAATTCTCCTGATTATTTACCTTATGTTGTCTAGTTTTCAGAAAGATATACCTTTGTGGGACATTTTTGGTTCTGGCACCATCAACTAAGCTATGATGCTCACATGCCAATTGTTGAGAAATTACAAGTTGGAAATAATGGCATCCATCTTGTAATATTTACCTTGTAAATGTGAGGAAGTGATTGAAATACTAGGCATATGGGGTATTCTTCTATTCAGGAGAAGCAAATGAATATATTTAGGGGTATTTTTTTGTCATAAACTAATTGTATGCAAATCCTGACACAAAAATATAAGCAAAATTTTTTTTTTTTTAATTTTTTTGCTATTTTTTTCTATTTTCATCAAATTAAATGATGAGGTATTCATATAATTGTGGTATCAAAAGAAAGCCCTACTTGTGCTTAAAAAAACAGTATATAATTTATGTGGGTGCACAAAAGGAATTAAAGAGAAAATATGGTTGAACAAATACATAGTCAAAAAAGTCAAAATTGCTCCGGTCCTTAAGACAAATCTAACTCAGATTTTCCCGGTCCTTAAGGGGTTAACATAAAGGGAATTGTGAAGAAGTTAATATCAGTCATACCAAAGGTGAACTTTATTAAGGGGATGAGTTGAACACATAAGTCTGCTGCTTGTGTTTGCATGTGATCGTTTGACAAATTCTTGGGTATTTATGAATGGCATGGCATATTTGCAGGTTTGCATACCCATTAAGGAAAATGCAGAGAACCTTTTAAAGTTTAACTTCACCAAAGTAAAATCCTGTATAAGAATCTCAAAAATGCATAGACTTTCCTTGTGTATTTATGCATGCAAATAGTAATTCAGTGCACCTTGGCTAACCTAAACTATGTGACCCTGAACCTGCCTTTTGTAAATAGGGATTCCTTTATAACTTTAGATTTGCTCATTGGTAAATAAGATGAGTAATACAGAGAACTATGCAAGTGAATAACACAAGGTAATAAGTAAAACATTTTGTTATATTCTCAATGATATATTTGCTTCTGTTTGCTCTCGAATAGTAGTAAATGTGCATACTGACTGTTTTGTGTTTCAGTCACTGTGTGCAGCACATTGAGTCTTTCCATATGATGTCCTTTTCTCTTGTGTCCTTTGTGGAACTTAAAATGTAAAAAAAAAAAAAAAAAAAAGTTGCAGGGGTATGTTCCCCTGAGTAAAACAAGGGCACTCCCACTGCTGAAAGGTGTTTTATTCAAAATGTATTACAGCTCAAACATGAATTTAGGTGCAGTATCACAGTGGCCTGTAACAATACTGTGTAGCAACAGCACCACCATCCTATGGAGATTTATGGTCAACTGACCAGAGTTTTCCATAGGATGGTGAAGCAACAGCACCACTGTACATTTTCAGTCCACTGTGATACTGCACCTAAAACAATCAAGTTTGAGCTGTAATAACTTTTAAATAAAACACGTTTCAGCAGTGGGAGTACCCTTGTTTTACTCAGAGGGATAAACCCTACAACATATTTTTTTGCATTTTAAGTATTACTGTTCCTTTAAATGGCTTTCAGATGCTGAGACTCCCTTCATTTTAGCCACACCAGTCTAATCCTGTTTTAAAAGTGACCTTCATAGGAATTGATGCAAGGGAAAGATTTTCTGTTAGTTAGCCTTGTGTATTTTTTTTATCTGATTTGGTCTATGTAATAATCTTCCATTAGGTGTGTACGTATCTCTGGCTTCCTTTGTTGGTTTGAACCAGAGCACAGACTTAAGTTTCGTTGTCTGGCAGCCATCTTTCCATTATCTGTGGTGCTTTAGCTGGATTCGCACTGTACCTTAGGGGGTTCTTTTTCTTACTTTTAACCTTTTTAAAGCAGAACTATCATGATAATAACATTGCCCACCAATACATTACTAACATAGCGATATGCAAAGCCATACTGTCGTTAACCTGAATGAGTCCTCGTTATTGCAGCAAAACAACTTCCTTGGCAGGCATCAGCTGCACAGAACTTACCAGAGAAGCTCTGTGCACCTGCACCATCAGTAACTTCCGTTACATTATGATAACCAACGAACGTCACTCACCAATGCTGGCAGTGAATGGAACAGACAGCACAGACTCAGAGGTACGTTTCCTCCAAGATGTCTGCGCTGTTGTTCACTGGTTCTTGCTGTATTTTTTTTTTTTTTTGCAATTACGTGGACTTATTCAGGTTAATGACAGTAAGGCTTTGCATATCTCTGTTAGTAATGTATTGGGTGGCAATGTAATTATCAAGCATTTTTTTTTCCATTCTGCTGTACTTATAATTTGTAACTTTACTTTCTTCCATGTCTTTTGTTTATTACCAATTATTTTATCCTAGTTTAATCCCTATATTTTTATGACCGTTTAATGCATTTTCTGTTTTTTGGAAAATGTATTTGTTTTGGAACATAGACTTATATATGGGACGTCTCTTGCTACAGGTTGCATTCCGTTAGGTGTTTGGAGCATACCATGCTTGTACTTTTGTAATCTATATAGTGGTGTCCCAAGGGCCTCTTTCCATACGGGGGGCATGCTTCTTAGATGGCTGGAGAGCCACCATGCCATTGTCTCATAAAGGGACCTACACTTCCAATAAGCCTGTTTTTTTTACAGCTCATCTTTGGACAGTGAGGTTTTCGTAGAGTGTTTGTGGATTATTGACTGGATGTAATGTCTGTCCACTGGAACACTAATTTCTAGCAGGTCTGAGTCTATTATGATGCCTAGAATTTTTATCGAGGTGGATGGACCCATGGTTTTATCTGTGGCAACTGGGATGCTGAGGAAATGGAATAGGATGAGGAGTTTATGAAGAATGGATGGGGTGGCTGAGGAGGGTTCTATTAGGAGAAAATCGTCTAGATGGTGTATGATTGAGGGGCAATGGCTGTGGTATAAGAGCAGCCAGCATAGGATTTCAGCAAATAGGTCAAAAATGTTTGAGCTGCTCTTAGATCCAAAGGTGAGTCTGGTTGAAAAGTAATATATGAGTGATTCCATTCGATACCTTGTAAGTGCCAGAGGGCGGGGTTAACAGAAAGAAGTTTAAATGCACTACGGATGTCTGCTTTGGATAGCTAGCATCTTTGTCTGGTTTGTGAAATAAGGGAAATAGCATTGTCAATGCTGGCGTAGTGTAATGTGAATTCTTCGGAGGGGATGAGTGAGTTGATGCTGGTTATATGAGAGGAATTGGTTAGTTGACAGTTCTATGATTAGGTGTTTTTTGGAGGAAAATTTTTTGGAGGCTACTCCTATGGAGTTTATACGCCAGATGGGAAATGGGGGGGGGGGAGGGGCCTATGAGATAGCCTTTCTCGAGTTCTTGGTGAATGAGTTTGCTTACTGTGTCTGGATTGTTTAAGGCGGATAGCAGATTGAGGCACGTGACCGATGTAGGTGGGCATGCTAAGATTCCTGTGTGAAAACCTACCTGGAGTCCTGAGATTATGTATAGTACTTGATGTTGGTCTGGATGAGTTTTGAGTAAAGACTGCAAGAATATTTATGGAGTTGTAGGGAAGAGCAGGGAAAACAGAGGACTTAAAATGTATAAGTATAGTGTGGTATTATTTAGAAGTGGGTTATGTATTGACTGGGGATAATTCAGTATTAGGAATGCTGAAGTATAATTTATACGTGAAGAATTTGTATAGAGTGATTTTGTTAACATAGTAGCTGGTATTGTGAGAAACTGGTTGTAATTAACCGCTTATGAGTTGGTCTGGGTGTTGTAGAATGTATGATCTGTTAGGAGGGGAGGAGTGATTGTGAGGCGCTAGGTCTGCGTGAGCTATATTTGACCATGAAGGCGAGGTCTAACTGGGAGCCCTGCCAGTGGGGTTTTGTTTAGCTGCCCATATGGATATGTCTAAAAATAATTTGGTAATGAGTAACCTGTGCTTTTCGGGCCTGCTGATATATGCGAGGATTGAAGTGATGCCGCTTGAACTCTGTGCTTGGTTTGGGAGAGGATAATGGGAGTACGAAGCGGCTGATGACACGATTGTCCGTATGGCTTACTGGTAGGAGATATGGAGTACAGAGCTGAAACTTACGTATGTATGATTGGGTTGCTGCCTGTCGGATGTAACTGGGAGGAACGGAGTGGCGCGGTTTGGGTGGTGTGGCGGGCTATAGCTCGACTTTGTGAGTGACTGAGGGGAACTTTTTTTGTTTTGTTTTGTTTTGTTTTGTTTGTTTTTTGGAAAGAAAGGTGCACACACACGCTGTTTGGTTGTTGATTCGGGTACCAGAAATGACGTACAAAAGCGATACTATCTAGGTGATGCGGATCGTACTGTAGCAGCTCAATTGAGGTAGAGCCTCTCCCACAAACTCAGGCCTAGCCTTTAACATTTATAGAGAAAAACATGAATGAAATATGAACTATAGCATTAAGAAAAACAATACAAAAAAGAAAAGTCCCAAATATATTCACAAGAAATAAACTCCACTTTTGATCGTTGCAGCTTGTCTTCTTTGGATAGGGATACCAAAGTCAGAATCTGTATAGATAGTATCTGTGGAAGCTAGGCATTATAGTTTTGCTTCATTTTTCTGTTTGCTTGTTGGTGGTGGATTTTGAAAGTTTTCTCCCTTGTTATTTTTGGACTGTGTTGGGATATCCCCACTGGATGAAAGAGAAAAGAAGGATTTTTGTACTATTTACCAATGAATAATTTTCTCTCTGTTCATGGGGGACAGGACATCCCTCACAGAGAAAATTTTGGTCTTCTTTTCCTAGCAGAATTGCCCTGCCGTTCCATGGCTTTTCTTGAATGGTGACTACTTCTCTGTACCTCTTCCTTCTTGAACTTGGCCTGTGACCTTACTCTGACTTTGCAGTAGATAAACTGGGCACAGGCTGATCTAGCCAGACCTTAGAGGAAGTCTCCTCCCCCACATACGTTTTTCTTAAATTGTTCTGCCTCCTAGTGAAGGAACCTTAACCCCATGGTTCCTGTTTCCCCCATAGACTAAAAGAAAATGTTTTATTGGAAAGTAGAGCAAACATTTTCTTTTTCCAGGATAACTTGCATGTGTCCACATTTAGCAAAGAGTCTCTTGGTTTGCTACGGCAGTGCCAGTACCTCTGGAATTATTTACTGCCACCTCAGAGGTATTGATAAATTATTTGTAGGGAAGGCAATTATCATGTAACGATAACAGCTTTAATATAAATACTATGAAGGTGATTTGCTATTGTGGATGCTTTGCATCTTTTCAGTAGTGGACACACTGATAAATATGTCCCAATTTCATATTCATATATGTATGTAATGATAGATGGATATAGATTAGATTCTGATATTAAATACCTAAAATTAATTATATTAAAACCCATGCAAAAATGACTAAATGGCACCTAGATATATATTTGCTTGCTGTTTTATGTGTTTTTGAATTCACATTCAAATTACCATGTGAATTTAATACTAAAATCACAACAATTAGTTAATGTACTTAAGGCCACAAGGTTAAAGTGGAGCAGTCATCAAGAAACAACTGCATCATTGGGAACAACTAAATTCCCCAGATTCCTGTTGATTTAATTGTGAAGGAATGCTTGAATATCTCTCTAGCATTCAAGGAGTTAAAAGCTCCATATCATTGGGAATGTTTATTGTTTCTTATTGTGAATTTGGTTTGTCCTGCAACTGCCTCACTTGGCTTTTGTGCAAATATTCCTACTTTAATCAGTGGTATATTTGTGTACACACCACTGCAGTATTTGCATCTCCTGCAGAGTGCACTGAATGAACATTTTATTTGATTGTTTATATATTTTTTCATCTCCTTAACCTTTTAGGATGATAGCTATTATTTTGAAGTTTAATTACATTTTAATTTCTGTAATAGGAACGTGAACTTGAGAATGTGGAGAAAAGCTGCAATGTAGAAGCACTGAGAGGGGATGTTGCCCAGTTCCAGAGCCAGAAGTCTGACCTGGATAGGACACTGCGGAAGCTAGATCAGGAGATGGAGCAGCTAAATACACACACTATGACAAGAACCCAGATGGATATGCTAAAAAAGGATAAGGTATATTATTCCACTGTTACCAGAGTTTTATTATAGTCCTTAAAAGTTTAAAAGGACAACAGTTACAGATAAATAACTTGACTTTATTAAATTCAATTTTTGTAGCTTACTTTTAACCCTTTGAGTGCCAGAGGGGTACACAACACATTACTTTGCAATACTTTACTTATCACTCTGGCACTCAAAGGATTAATGATGTAATTATACTGGTTTGTGCTAATTTATAAATGAGAAGGTGCTGCTAAAGTGTCACTGACTATGTTTTAATAATTAACTTCTCTTTCAGTTTTGTTGTACAGCATGAATCTGATGTTGACTGATGTTGACCTCCAAGAACAAAAGCCTTACTTACCATTTGACTAACACATTATATCAAAGGAACAGAAGTCCTGAGTCTGTTTACTTTGCTTAATTATAAATACGATGAATTGCTGCAGTGGTGGATTTGCAGAGTGTATTTTAAATTATGTTTTAAATCACTAGTCCGTAGACCCCCATTTAATTATTACTGTTTACATTTGTTTGTTTCTTATTTAGAGGGATCACAGTATACATTGTTAAACTGGATTTATTTAGAAAACATTTCAGTTTCGTTTTACTGCTAAATCAGAAATTGAATAATTGATTGGTTATTAAAGTGATAGTAATAGATGCAAATAAATGACGCTCCAATGAATGTGCATAGTTTGTAGTCAATGTTGAGTGGTGTATTAATAATAGCCGATTTGAAGTTCATGAGTAATTTGATTTAAAAAGTAGCCCCATCCCACCCCTGTGTTTACTAACCCTAACAGATTTGCTACATTGAGTAATGATGTTAGGGATGTTGACACAGGAATGCATTTGCTGGAGAGGACTCTTCTCTCTAACAGCTGGGAGAACATTCCCTCTAGACGGATGGGATCTAGAACTCAGGCAGACCTAGACAGATGGCAGTAGTAGGGGATTCAGGTACTCTGTCACCAGGATTGCTACAATCGAACAGTTTGCTGTCTCCTAGGAGCCCGGGTTTGACATGTGGCAGATCAGGTTGATAGATTGGTGGGTGGGGCAGGGCATTACCCGGCTGTCATGGTACATGTTGGTACTAACATCAAAGTCAGTGGAAAATGGAGGTCAGGATTTCAGGGATTTAGGATTTAAGCTTAAGCAGAGGACCTCTTAGGTAGTATTTTCTGAAATACTTCCTGTGCCATGTGCTACATTAGAAAGGTAATGGGAGATTAGGGAGTTAAATGAGTGGCTAAAGACTTGGTGTAAGCAGGAGGGGTTTCAGTTCCTAGAGCACTGTGTAGCCTTTTCCCTTGTGGGCAATCTTTATACTCATGATGGACTGCACCTTAGCAGAAGGGGCACTGTGCTGGTTGTTAGGATGGTTAGAGGGCTGGAGGAGACTTTAAACTAGAAAGGGGGGAGGGTGCTGCAACACAGGACAGGGAAGGTAGTATAATTGAGGAAATGGGATTAGAGATGGGGCATGGGGGTGGAGAGGGGGAATGGGCTAGTTCATGTAATAGGGAGTTGTCATTGTTGCAGACTGATAACAGACAAATACATTTGACAAAGAATTAAATCTTTAAGAATGGCAAAAAGATAAAATGTATGCATGCAAATACTCGTAGTCTGGCTGGTAAGAGGGAACTAGAAATGATTGCAGTACATGAGCAGTATGATCTAATTGGTGTGTCTGAAACCTGGTTAGATGATTCATATGATTTAGCAGTCAATCTAGAGGGTTATTCACTTTTTAGGAGGGATACGGTTAATAAAAGGGGAGGAGGGGTATGCCTATATTTAAAGCATGCCTTAAAACCTAATATAAGGGAGGATATAAATGAAAGGTCCAATGAAAAGGTAGAGACCCTGTGGGTTGAAATAAACACTGGGGGCACACATAATAAAAATATGTTAGTGGGGATTTGCTACAAGCCACCTAATATTGGGGAGTTGGAGGAAGCCCAACTTTTACCGCAGATGGAAAAGGCTTCTAGGTCAGGAAAGGTAATTATAATGGGAGATTTCAACTATCCTGAAATTGACTGGAGCAATATGACTTCCAGAACAACAAAGGGAAATAATTTTTAAGTATGATAAATGATAATGTTATGTCCCAACTAGAATAGAGGCCTTGCTTGAACTAGTGCTCTCAAACAATTCTAACATGATAAACAATATACATGTAAGGGAACATTACATTTGTGCAGCAGTGACCACAAAATTATAGCCTTTGAAATTTGTTATAAGAAACCCAATAGCAAGGGTTTAACCAAAACATTCAATTTTAAAAAGGCTAATTGTACAAAGCTAAAAGAAGTATTAAATGAGTTGACCAATGAGTCTTTTTCTTTACACATGGTAATCTGAAGACAGAAGACCTGCTGTAAAGGTGAGCAACCCTTTGAGTGCTGAGGTCCACTTGTCCCACACAGAGGTCTCCTTTGGAGTTCCTGTTACATACTCCTGCACTCATTGGGTTTTTTCTGTATGTCTGTTGAGGGTTTGGAGCAGTGTTTCTGTGGTAAATTAACCCTTTGTATGCCAAATTGACATCTTTTTTGGTGGGGGTTTCTGACTTTTCCCTCCAAGGTATGGTGTTTTATGGACTTTTAACATGTTCTGTGCTGTTTTCACAACTTTTTTAACCTCACTGTAAAATGTTGTAAATACCATATAGACCCCATGCTCCCTTCACTTCTATGGGACTTTACAGTTTGAGACATAGCTCTTCAATCGCTCAACATAGCGACTTCAGAGATGGCATATTTTGTTTGTCTGCCCTTGGTCTATCAACCGGTCAACATTCTGTGTATTTTGCAGGGCTCAGGGGGCTTCGGGCACTGTTGGGGTACTTTTTTAGGGAAAACTACATTTCCCATGAGCGCTTGTATCGTGCGCTCGTTTCTGATTGGCTCCTGTCTCAGCAGCCATCTTCTGCTTTCCCTTCACGAGTATCTTACGCAGGGCTTGGACTCTCCTTCTCTCCTCAGCAGATTAACCCTTCGCCTGCCAGATAATTGCAAATTAGCGATTTCTGGGGTGAAATTTTAATCATACACACTGTATTTGGTTGTTTCCTTATTCTTGGGACGTTTTGACATTGTGAGGATTTCAAATCCGTTGGGTCTAGGCCTAAAACTAAGGATACTGGGCTGTCTGTGTCTCCCAGTGCGCACTGCTCCTCATGTCAATCAGGGTTGCCTAGAGAGTACTCAGGTCATTTATACCCAACATGAGGTGCTAACGCTGCGCCTCTCCCAGGGACCTCCAGCCATGCACAAGAGCCAGTTTGGATGCAAGAGTTTCAAGCCACTACTAGAGACCTAAGGTCTACCTTACAACTCCTTCCATCCCAGTTGCAGGGGGTCTTCCAGTTTTGGCAGCCCCGTACTCCTATCTGGTCTTCCATACCAAAACCGCAGGCCGTACCTGACTCATCTGATGATGAACTACTGGTGGATTCTGAAGAGGGGGAATGTTCTGCTGTGGTCTCTTCCCAATTCTTTGGTGACCCCTTTGAGGCTGATCCTGATCCTTCAGCTGAAGGCCCGATCAGGGCAGTGTTAAACACTCTAAACATTCCTTTGGTCCCAGAGGCTTCCTTGGTCCCCTCTGATGTGCTCCAGGAGCCTAAGAAGCACTCTACCTGCTTTCCATCTAACCTCCACTCTTGATCGTCTGGTGTCTGACGAGTGGAAAAGTCATGACAAAAAGCCTTCTGTTTCTAAAACGTTTGCTAAATTATACCCTTTTTCTGAAGCAGCTTTTGCTCAGTGGGCTTATCCACCTAAGGTGGATGCCCCAGTTTCTAGGCTTTCTAAGTCTCCTGCTCTACATGTGGAAACGCTTCAGTCCTTAAGGACTGGACTGACAGGAAGCCTGAGACCTTGCTGAAGACCATCTTTGCTACAGCTGGAACTTCCTTACGGCGTTTGCTGCAGCCTGGGTGAATAGGGCCATTGCAGTCTGGACTGAACAGCTCACTGTAGCTGTCCATCAGGACGCTCCTACTGCTCATATGTTGCGGCTTCTTGCCAACATTTCTGAGGCTCAGCATTATGTTTCTGCTGCTATTTTTGACACCATCCGTTTGGTGGCTAGGGTTTCTACCACGTCTGTCGTCTCCAGACAGGCTCTTTGGCTCAATATCTGGTTCACAGATGCTACCTGGAAGAAAGCCTTACTTTCATTACCTTTTCAGGATACTTCTCGGTTTGGGCCAGAGCTTAAGGACCTCATTAGTGAGGCCACAGGGGGTAAGAGTACCTAAGAAGAAGCCTCCAGTGAAGAGAGCAATCTGCTTTTTTGTCCCTTTCAGGCTGAGGCGCATGCCTCAAACCAGGCGGTTTCCCAGGTTTCGTGCTCCTTCTCCAAGCCAAAGCAACAATGGAGGGCAAAGCAGTCCTCCACCAAGCCCAAGGCTTCCAAACCTGCTTAAGTATTACTCGCCGAACCCCGGTCCCCAAGTGGCAGTGGGTGGTCGTCTGTGCCACTTCCTCAATGTCTGGACAGACACCGTGGTGGATCCATGGGTTTTGAAGGTTGTGTCAGAAGGGTACAGGATCCCTTTCGCATCTCTTCACCGTTCAGGTTTTTTCCTTCTCACACTCCTCAGGGAGCGGAGAAGCGCCATCTATTCCACGGTACTATCCAGACCCTTTTGAGATGGGTTTGGGTTTTTACTCCAACCTGTTTGTGGTTTCCAAGAAAGACGGCGGCTGTCGTCGAATTTTAAACCACAAGGACCTCCATTCCTTTGTGGTCAAGACTCATTACCACCAGGAGTCCCTACAGACTATGTGCGTGGCCATTTCTCCTGGGGAGTTCCTCGCTTCTCTGGACCTTCAAGATACATACCTGCATATTGCCATCCATCTAGAGAGCCGCCAGTACCTCCAGTTTGCTTGCGACCAAGGGCTTTTTCAGTTTTCTGCTCTTCCCTTTGGTCTGACTACAGCTCCCCAGGTCTTCAATAGAGTCTTGGGGGCGCTGGTGGCCACCCTCTACAGGGACAGCATCAACAAGCAAGGCGGCACAAGAAGTATCGCTGCTTGGTTAGAGCTCAAAGCTATTTTAACTTGGGCAGAAGAATACGTTCCTGCCATATCCGTAGTTCATATTCCCAGCATAGACAACGTGCTGGTGGACTTCCCGAGTCGACATACTGAATCAAGAAGTGTTCAACCTCATTGTTCAGAAGGAGGGACCCTCTAGCTCTGGTGGTGGATGCCATGTCAATCCCGTGGAACTTCCCTCTGGCGTACATATTTCCTCCCATTCCCATGCTACACAGGGTATTGCGGAAACTGTGTCTGGAGGGCTCTACAGTCGTTCTGATTGCTCATCAGGCTTGGTTTCTGGAGCTCCTGGATCTCTCTGTGGCAGAGCCCTTTCGGTTTCCCCGCCATCCGGATCTTCTTTTACAGGGGTACCTGTGGAAGGAGGATGTGGGCCATCTGGGTTTGATGGCATGGAAATTGAATCCTCAATATTGAAGAAGAAGGGTTTTTCTTCTGGTGTGGTGGCCACTATGCTTAGTGCCCGCAAGCCTGTTTCCTCTAAGGCCCACCATAGAGTCTGGTCTACCTTTTTCTCTTGGTGCACTGATCAGGATCTTTCCCAGGAACTTGATCTTCCAACAGTTCTATCCTTTCTGCAGGATGGGTTGGATAAGGGCCTCAGTTAGAGTTCCCTTAAAGTTCAGACTTCTGCACTCTCTGTCTTCTTTCAGAGATGCATTGCTATCCTTCTAGATGTCAAGGTTTTCTTACAGGATGTTGCTCATGCCTTTAAGAACCCTGCTCCTCAGTGGGATCTTAACTTGGTTTTGGGTGTTCTTCGGCGCCCTCCATTTGAGTCCTTGGCTACTAATACTCTGCACCTGCTGACTTGGAAAATGGCTTTTCTCGTGGCGATTGTGTTCTCTGTGTCATGGAGTTGCATGTCCTGTCTTGTAAACTACCTTTTCTGGTGTTTCACAGAGACAAGGTGGTTCTTCGCACTTCTCAGGAGTTCCTCCCGAAGGTGGTCTCGGAATTCCATGTTAATCAGGAGATTGTGGTGCCTTCTTTCTGTCCAGATGCCACATCTGACAAGGAAAGGAATCTTCACTTGTTGGATGTGGTGCGATGTCTGACGTTCTACGTGCACCACACTGAGTCTATTTGCCAGTCTAAGCCTTGTTCATCATACCTGAGGGTCCCAGGGCCGGGAGACCGGCATTCAAGGTGACCATAGCGTCTTGAATTAAGGATACTATTCGTAAGGCTTATGAATTGTGGAAGAAGCCTGTTCCATTTAGTGTTTCGGCTCATTCCATTAGATCCATTGAGGCATCTTGGGCTTACAAGAATCGAGCCTCAGCTGATCAGTTGTGTAAGGCTGCCATTTGGTCGTCTGTGCACACCTTTTCTAAGCACTACCACTTTGATGTTATGGCATCAGCTGATGCCAGCTTGGGACGGAAAATCCTTGAGGCAGTTTAGCCTGTCTAGGTTTTTGTCTCTTCAGTGCTCCTTCACTTTTGAGCCCACTTGGCTCGAGTTTGTGTGCTGTGCTACGTTCCTGGTGTGTTTATGCACCTTTTTTTGTGTCCGTTGGCACTTCATTGTTATTGTTGGACTGTCTATTATCTGATGGTTCATATAGGGTCTGGTGACTTTGGGGGCTCTTCTACTGGTCTTTGCCTTACTTCCAGCCTCTGTGAAACTCAATGGTTGGACATCCCAAAGTTACCAGTAACCTATATTGGACGACAGAGAAAAGAGGATTTTCATTAAATCCTTTTTCTCTTAGTCCATATAGGTTACTGGTCTCCCACCCTGTCAAGGGACCATGCTTGGCTCTCCTGTGCCCGAACGTGGGGGTCCTTTCGGGTTCATGCTCACAGGAGTCTTCTTTTCCCTTCTTACTACCTAGTCAATAGTTAGTGCAGCTAAGGCGAGGAGGTAGGGTCCACCCAGCATTCGCTTCAAGAATTGTTCCTGCCTATTTAATGGGGCGGTCGCCAACCCAAAGTTACCAGTAAACTATATAAAGAGGTAAGACTAAAATCCTCTTTTTTCAAAGACACTGGTTGTGGTACATGTTTTTTATACACAAAACTCACCCTGCCAGAGCCAGTAGCAGTTCAGACTGCCTTGTTCGTAGCTGGCCCATATGGCAGAGGTGCCGAAATGAGTGTAAACAACAATATAAAAAGACATATACAAACTCTCATTCTTACTACGTAACATAGAAAATTGCCTTCTTATTGGAAAAAACGATTTCCACAGTCTCACAGAAAATAAGTGCTAAACATCCACTGCACTGCACTGCACTAAAAGAATACCTTGCAGAAATACAATAAACACCAAAAGGGCAATCCTACCATTTTCAAACTCCTGGTGAGTGTGATAGAGGTGATAAAGTGGAGATGACTTCTCCAGTGATATCACTTCTCCAGTTCCCATCTTATTCTATGGAGCCAATGCACTAAGATCTCCAGTGCTGAAGAAATCTTAGTGCATAGGCTCCATAGAATGACACAGGAATTGGACAAGTAATATCACTGGAGAAGTCATCTCCACATTATGACCTCTTTATCGCACCTTAGTCTCCCCCCTGATGTTTTATAACTCACTCTTTGTTTTTGGTTTTTTTAGCAGTTTTATTGTGTGCAGAGGATATTCACAGGTGTCCTTAGCAGAGGCACGGTTAACCCTTTGAGTGCCAAGAGGTATCCAACACATTACAACACAATTATTTGGATATCTCTTTGGCACTCAAGGGGTTAAATGTTATATGAATATTTTATTTTGAATTTACAATTCCTAGTCCATAAGGAGATAGCTTTGAGCTATAATGATCTAGGGTAAAGCTAGTTTTTTTGTTGTTGTTTTTTTTTTGTTTTTTAACTCAATAATAATTTATAATATAATATATATGTCATATAATTTATTTTGTCTACCCTACTAATCAGAAAAAACAAAAGTTAACAAACTTGTGCTAATTTATAGTGGACCTGTGCATACAACTACAATTCATTTTTCAGGTTGAGGTTTCGGTTGCATAATTTAGCTAAAATATGTTCAGGCTTGCCAAGATAAGACATTTAAGAAAGAAAAATTCCCATTCATTTCAAAGGGTTTTTAACCCCTTGAATGCAAGAGGCTGGACATTCTCTTGACTGTTTTTCCATGCTGCTTCTGCCGGTGTCTTGTCTGTTACTCACATAAATAATTTATACCGCAATAGTTTGGTTCAAAAAGCTGTTAATTTGTGGAGCAATTACAGACTTGTTAAAAAGAAAAGTGGTACCTCTGCTGCACCACAGGGGAGTACTGTATTATTACGTTTAGTCCAATGTATATTCAACATTTTTCTTCTTCCTAGGCTGACAAAGATGAACAAATTCGGAAAATAAAATCTAGACACAATGATGAGTTGACTTCATTACTGGGATACTTTCCAAATAAGAAGCAGCTGGAAGACTGGCTTTATTCAAAACTAAAAGATATAAATCAAACTCGAGACAAGCTGGCCAAGCTAAAGTAAGTGTATTTTGTACGGACTGAATTTTTATGTTTACAGTTATTATACTTCTGATTCAAGATTCACCCTAAGATTAAGGTTAATTGTATAGGGGATTAAAAACAGTCTGTATTTTGCACTAGTCATACTATCGTAATATCGTTTTTGAGGATTTAAAAGGATAGTAATACGATCCTATGGACGGCTCTGGTCCCGGGACCATAAATCTCCGTAGGATGGTGTAGCAACAGCGCCACTGTACAATTTCAGGCCACTGTAATATTGCACCTAAAAAATTCAACTTTGAAAATTAATAACTTTTGAATGAAACACCTTTCAGCAGTGGGAGTACTCTTGTTTTACCCTACAACATATTTACATTTTACTATCCCTTTAACTTTTTTGTGGCATATTATGCCAATTAACATCTGTGCTGGGCCACTATTGCCATACTCTATGCTAGGTATTAATCTAGCCCGAACCATTGGGCCTCACATATAACAATTTAGCATACTGTGCCAGATTGCATAAATAAAAGTTAATTTCTCTGTCATTGGATCTGGACACATGTAAAGTACACTTCTCCAGGAAGGCAGGGCACTCCTAAAAGAAGGTCTTTGGGGCAGGGAATCTCTCCTCCTTCCACTTTGTCCCTGCCAGTTCAAATCCAGTTTTAAGTGAACTTCTCAATGGAAGGATGTATGGGCATTGTTCTCTTAATCTTCTTTTTGTTATTTTTATTTCTTAGTTTATGAGGCTGTATAGTCTCTTATTAGGTGGGCTTCTATTTTTTGCTACCCAAATCATGTGTCCAAGCAATGTCCCAAGCTTTACCCCATTTCTGAGGCTGCTCTTGCTCAGTGGGTTCATCCCCCCAAAGTGGATACCCCTATATCCAGGCTATCTAAATCTACTGCCTTGCCAGTCTCTGATGCCTCTGCTCTGAAGGACTGGACTGACAAGAAACTTGTGGTTTCCCCTGAGTCCATGAACGGCTCACCAAGGCTGTCCGTCAGGATTCACCTACTTCAGACAAGTTGTGCCTTCTTGCTAACATATCTGAGGCACAGCACTATGTTTCTGCTGCCTTATTTGATGCCATCCGTTTGGTGGCTAGGGTTTCCACCATGTCTGTGGTGGCCAGACGGGCTCTTTGGCTCAAGAGCTGGTCTGCTGACACTGCTTCTAAGAAGGCCTTACTTTCCCTACCCTTTCAGGGTACCTGTTTGTTTGGGCCTGATCTTAAGGATCTCATCAGTGAGGGCACAGGGGGTAAGAGTACAGTTCTACCCTTTGTTCCCAGGAAGAAATTGCCACTTAAGCGTAACCGTTTTTTTCGTTCCTTTCAGAATGAGACACGTCCGGCAAACCAGACAGTTCCCTCAGCTCCGCGTACCTCCTCTAAGCCCAAGCAACAATGGAAACCCAAGGAAGGTCTCCTCCAAGCCCAAGGCTTCCAAGACTTCTTCGGCATGACTCGCCAAACCCGGGTCCGCACTCCGCTGTGGGTGGTCGTCTACGAGACTATCACAGCATTTGGGAGGACTCAGTGGGTAAAACCATGGGTTTTACAGGTGGTGACGGAAGGATACAAGATCCCTTTGATTTCTCTTCCTCCCTTTCGCTTTCGTCCTTCTCACACACCTCAGGGTGCAGAGAAACGCTGTGTGTTCGACAGTCCTGTTCAGGCTCTTCTGGACAAGGATGTTCTAGAGCCGGTGCCTATCCAGGACAGGGGTTCAGGTTTCTACTCAAACCTCTTTGTGGTCGCCAAAAAGGATGGTTGTTATCTCCCTATTTTGGACTTGAAGGATCTCAACTCCTTTGTGACCCGGACTCATTATCGTCAGAAGTCTCTGCGCACAATGATTGCTGTCATGTCCCCTGGGGAATTCCTTGCTTCTCTGGATCTTCAGGATGTGTACTTACACATTGCTATTCATACAGAGAGCCAGCAGTACCTCTGGTTTCCCTGCAACATGGGACATTTTCAGTTCTCAGCTCTTCCATTTGGTCTGATAATGGCTCCTCAGGACTTCAACCATGTCCTGGGTGCCTTGATATCCGTCCTCCACCGAAATGGCATCAGAGTTACTCCATACATGGACGACTTGCTTCTGAAAGCCCCTCTCTGAGGAACTTCTTCATCAGCAAGTTCAGAACTGCATTCATGCTCTCACCAATTACGGGTGGGTCATCAACTTGGACAAGTCAGATCTTATCCCATCTCAGCATCTGGTCTTCCTGGGCCTTCTCTTCGACACTCAGAAGAGCAAGGTGTTCCTCACGGACAAGGTGGCTCACCAGACCACCCACAGGGTTTCCGCAATTCTGTCTCAGGATCCAGTTCCAGTCCAGAAGCTGTTGTCTCTGGTGGGGAAATTCATACCCTGAAACACTGGACATCTCAGTTGGAAGACTGTCCGGTCCGAGTGAAGTCCGACAACGCCACGTCCGTGGCTTACCTCAAAAAGCAAGGCGGAACAAGAAGCCTTGCTGCTTGGTTAGAGGTCAAGGCTATTTTGTCCTGGGCAGAAGAACACATGTCTGCCATGTCTGCGGTGCACGTTCCAGGCGTTAGACAACGTCATGGCGGACTTCCTCAGTCGACACCCAGTGGACAGCGGAGAGTGTGAGTTACACCCAGAGGTGTTCCGACTCATTGTCCAGAGATGGGGTCCCCCTTACTTCGACCTGATGGAGACAAGACACAACAGGAAGTTTCCAGTGTTCTGCTCTCGATGGCGAGACCCTCTGGCTCTAGCAGTAGATGCGATGTCCATTCCGTGGTTCTTTCCTCTGGCTTACATCTTTTCTCCCCTTCCCATGTTGCACAGGGTGTTGCCCAGTTATTCTGATTGCTCCGTACTTGTCTTGTCAGTCTTGGTTTCCGGAGCTCTTGGTTCATATCTGCATTGCTGACTTTGGGGGGTCTTGTGCCTGGTCCTTGCCTTCTTCCCACCTCTGGGATACTTAATGGTTGGTGTAACGGATACCGCTGCCACCCAGCCTTGGGTGACTCCGTTAGTCTCCGCTTCCCTCGCTCTGGAACAGGAAAACTCCACCAGCTTCTCCCAAGGTATCCCAATCGCCAGGCAGGACTAGTGTCAGGATAACAAGAACTCTCCCAGCATACCAGCAGCTTAATCTCACCAGACAACACCAGTGTAGGTTAAGACAAGAACTTCTTTATTGGAACCAAGACACACATATTTATACAGGTTAACACAAAAGGCCAAGAGGGTTGGAGGGGCTATACAATGGTGGGCTGAACAAAACACACAATGGTATAAACATTTGGTGTACACATCATACAATGGACCAGACATGATTGCATTATTTGGACAAAAGGGGACTGTTGTGGGATAAACACTGGGACAAAGGGCTGAGGGGCTGGAATACACATTGTACAACAAAGGCCAGGAGGTTGAAGCATCTTTGAATATTCCGCTTCAACCCCTGGCCAATCCAGTGCCTAGAATAGGCTGACCAATCCTGGTTGTGCTAGTCACGGCTAGCTCGGCCAATCAGACTGTGTAGGCGGGCAGCTAACCGACCAATCCCTGGGCTGCCTACTTTCCCCCATGTTAACTCTATGGGGGACCTTTAAACTCGTCACCCAGGGCATTGGCCAATCAGGAAGCCGCCTACTTCCCCATGTAAAGTCAATGGGGCTTTTGATTAGTTCTGCTGGCTGTCCTCGGCCCCGTGAATTCCACTCCTTAGTGGAAGAAAGTATAGTTCCAGGGCATGGGACTCTTCCCTGCCCTGAGGCCCGAGGATAGGGCAGTGGCAACTTCTAAACCCCCTGACACACGTAACAACACAGTCCACAGAGTCTGTTGGCAGGGCAGACCAGACTGGGTGTTCCCAGTCACCCTGTTCCCCCAATAAGCACAGGGTGACTTAGACCCGAGAGGGAACGTTGAAGCGGGCAAAGGAGCTTCCCTGGGCATGGAATCCACTATCTTGTGGGGGAAGGCCGGCCCCCAGGCCCCTCCAGGAGCCAAGGGCATGATGGTTCCCGTGACATTTCCCCCCCTTCCAAATAAGACTAACCTGGGGCCAGATCCTTACCGGGTCTGCCAGCAGGTTAGTCATGTTCTCAGTCCATCCCATCTCCTGCACCATCCTTGGGATACCTGTCCCCCTCTGCCAGTATGGTATCCTGTTCTGCAGGGGAAACATGGTAGAGTCAGCAGGCTGGGGGTTGTTGAGGCCCGCAGTCCCACGCCCCAGGGTAGGGGTAACGACGTCGCTGGTGAGGACTCTGGCCCTACTCACCACAGTAGGGGTAATGGCTCCACTGGGACGGATCTCAACCCCACCCACCAGGGCAGGGACAACAAGGCTCTGGGAGAGGACAGTGATCCCACACTCCAGGGAAAGGGCAACAAGGCCTCTGGAGAGGACAGTGGTCTCACTCTCCAGGGTAAAGGTGGCAGAGCCACTGGGGAGGACCTCGATCCCACTCCCCAGGGCAGGGGCAACAAGGCCCTTGGAGAGGACGTTCGTCCCACTCTCCGGGGCAAGGGTAGGGGCAACAAGGCCTCTGGAGAGGACAGTGGTCCCACTCTCCAGGGCAAGGGTAGGGGCAAGAAGGGCCTTTGAGAGGACAGTTGTCCCACTCTCCAAGGCTGGGGTAGCAAAGTTGCTGGAGAGGACAGTTGTCCCACTCTCCAGGGCAAGTGTAGGGGTGCTGGTGGTGACCGCAATCTCAGCCACGACACCCCCAGTTCCATCAGACATCTGCCGCTGGGGAGAGGGGTCAGCTACCTCCTCTCCCTGTAATACAAACAGCCGCTGGGGAGTGACACCAATCGCATCCACTCCTGAAATACAGCACCTCTCTGCTGTGGGGACATCCATACCAAACGGGTTAGCGGTGGCCGCAGCTTCGCCTGCTACCCGCTGACTAGACCACAACAGGTAGCTGAAGTCAGCCTCAGGAAGAGCCCCCTCTTCCACGGACAAGGTGCTTGTGGCGACCGCATTCTCATCCACTGCACCTTCCACGTCCATACAACGCTGCTGTGGGGAATAGGTGTGAGCCACCTCTTCCTGGAGATCCCTACACTCCATCTCCAGTCCCCACTCCTGGATTACAAGATCCTCCAGCTCTCTCCATACCTCGGGTATTTCTGACACCCCCAGCTGCATGGCTCGCCTGTCGCGGATCTCCCAGAACCGGCTTTCCCTGCGACTGCCAAAGTCCGGCTCCTCAGCCCTGGCATGCCACAACGAGCTGGGACCCCTGTAGGCGAAGCCGCTGCACGGGAGAGGAGTTTTGGGGAACCCGAACCACTCAAATCCGGTCCTGTCGCAGAAAGCCCCATACTGGAGATCCAGGCAAATGACATCTCCGATCCAGGATGCCAGTACCTCACTTGCCTGGGGGTCTGAACTCGGCCCAAGGATGCAGGGGCTCCACTGCTGTCTCTCGCTCTCATGCCTCTCCGCATAAGGGATGAAGCCCTCGGAGGAGAAGGAGTGTCCCTTCCTCCAGTGTGGCCAGCCGTTGTTCATAGCCAGATAGGGCTTGGCAAAGCATAGCCTCCATCTCCGTGTCTGACCGCTTGGCGCCTGCTGGTGGAGAGCTGCTTCATCGGTCTCCCATGAACTGTTGCTGAAACCTGGGGTCAAGCCCTGCGGCTATATCTCCCCCTGGATGCTGGTTTCAGTGTTGCTAAGACCGGGGTCAAGCCAGGTGGCTATAACTCCCCCTGGATGCTGGTCTTAGTTAGGTTCCTTGGCTTTATCTGTTTCAGGTGAAACGATCCTGGTGATGGTTTGTATGTTCCAAACACCAACTGGGAAGCATCCCACCGCTGCCAACCAATGTAACGGATACCGCTGCCACCCAGCCTTGGGTGACTCCGTTAGTCGCCGCTTCCCTCGCTCTGGAACAGGAAAACTCCACCAGCTTCTCCCAAGGTATCCCAATCGCCAGGCAGGACTAGTGTCAGGATAACAAGAACTCTCCCAGCATACCAGCAGCTTAATCTCACCAGACAACACCAGTGTAGGTTAAGACAAGAACTTCTTTATTGGAACCAAGACACACATATTTATACAGGTTAACACAAAAGGCCAAGAGGGTTGGAGGGGCTATACAATGGTGGGCTGAACAAAACACACAATGGTATAAACATTTGGTGTACACATCATACAATGGACCAGACATGATTGCATTATTTGGACAAAAGGGGACTGTTGTGGGATAAACACTGGGACAAAGGGCTGAGGGGCTGGAATACACATCGTACAACAAAGGCCAGGAGGTTGAAGCATCTTTGAATATTCCGCTTCAACCCCTGGCCAATCCAGTGCCTAGAATAGGCTGACCAATCCTGGTTGTGCTAGTCACGGCTAGCTCGGCCAATCAGACTGTGTAGGCGGGCAGCTAACCGACCAATCCCTGGGCTGCCTACTTTCCCCCATGTTAACTCTATGGGGGACCTTTAAACTCGTCACCCAGGGCATTGGCCAATCAGGAAGCCGCCTACTTCCCCATGTAAAGTCAATGGGGCTTTTGATTAGTTCTGCTGGCTGTCCTCGGCCCCGTGAATTCCACTCCTTAGTGGAAGAAAGTATAGTTCCAGGGCATGGGACGCTTCCCTGCCCTGAGGCCCGAGGATAGGGCAGTGGCAACCTCTAAACCCCCTGACACACGTAACAACACAGTCCACAGAGTCTATTGGGTCTGCCCAGGGCAGACCAGACTGGGTGTTCCCAGTCACCCTGTTCCCCCAATAAGCACAGGGTGACTTAGACCCGAGAGGGAACGTTGAAGCGGGCAAAGGAGCTTCCCTGGGCATGGAATCCACTATCTTGTGGGGGAAGGCCGGCCCCCAGGCCCCTCCAGGAGCCAAGGGCATGATGGTTCCCGTGACAGTTGGACATTCCAGAGTTACCAGTAATCTGTATTGGACGACAGAGAAAAGAGGATTTTAGTCTTACCTGTTAAATCCTTTTCTCTTAGTCCATACAGGTTACTGGTCTCCTACCCTGTCAAGAGACCATGCTTGGCTCTCCTGTGGCAGACCGTGTGGGTGCTTCGGGGTCATGCCCACAGCAGTCTTCTTCCCTTCTACTATTGTCATAGTTGGTGTCTCAAATCTTTCTGGAGCTGGTTGGCTAGCTGTAGCCAAGGAGGTAAGGGAGGTTCCACCCCCCGCATATACTTTTAGAATTGTTCCTGCCTACTAAGGAGCGGTTCACCTCCCAGAGTTACCAGTAACCTGTATGGACTAACAAAAGGATTTAACAGGTAAGACTAAAATCCTCTTATATAAATGTATGTATTAAAAAAGCACCTTTAATCTAAGCCTCTGGATTGCAGAAAGTGCGGCCATCTTGCCATTGAATACTATCTGCATATGCATTAGGTTTCACTGTGTCTGTCAATCACAGTACAATAACTGGCCCATAGTAACCTTTTTTTTTTTTTTATTTATTCTATTGGCATGTACGTTTGTATGGCACACATGCAAAGTATTATTGAAGCCTTGCTCTTCATGCCGTGTGCACAGCATCCTGCACCGAGCGGTCTGGAGGTAATAATTGCAATCCTATGAAGCATTTTTATTATTTTCTTACCTAATTCCATAACAAAATAGATTTGAAAAAAATTTGAAATGATCATATGTTTAATACAGTATAATAACTTAACCGCTTTTCTTGCAGACTTATGAGAATGTGATCCGCATACATTAGTTAGCGTTCTCTTGCTCTTTTGCACTAAATACTACAAAACTTGGAATAACACGACTGTTTTAATAACAATGAGAAACAACCTAATGTTTTGATCATAGTCTAGTCATGAATGTCCTGTCAAATGCTTGACATACATTGGGGAATATCGCTGGTTCATAGCGTTAGCGCTAATTTGGACTTCTGCAATTATTTTTTTTTTTAATTTTTTTATATTGGCCAAAGGACGATGTTAGGATCCCACTGAAAATACACCAGATGTTTTACAACATGGTCTGTTTATGTATGTTCACGCAGTTGGTTGATCTGTCTTTGACAATACCGCTGTCAACTACTTATTTTAAAACAGTTAAAATGTTAGGATAACACTGAAAATACAACAAATGTTTTGAACACAGTCTATGTATGTCAAAGAAATTGGTTATGATATCTTTGGCAATATCACGGGTTTATAGCTCTATTGCTAAACTGAACTGCTGTACTACATGTTTCAATGACAAACAAAACAACATAAATAATTTTAAAATAAATATGTAGACAGTTGTTTGACATATCTTGACGAATATCACTGAGGCATTGCATTAGCACTATGTTGACATTTAGCACTGAAGAGATTAAACTTGGTATATGATCATTGTTTTGGTAACACTATACAAAGGTTAAAACGTAGTGTAACAGTTCAATGTAGCGCTAGTGCCATAAACCTGTGATATTGCCAAAGATATAGCAACCAACTGCGTGAACATATATAATTAGACCATGTTGTAAAACATTTGGTGTATTTTCAGTGTGATTCTAACATTGTCCTTTGGCCAATTTTTAAAAAAATAATTGCAGAAGTCCAAATTAGCGTTAACGCTATGAAACAGCGATATTCCCCAATGTATGTCAAGCATTTGACAGGACATACGTAACTAGATTGTGTTCAGAACATTAGGTTATTTCTCATTGTTATTGAAAATGTTATGCCAAGTTTTATAAACTTTATTGCAGAAGTCCAAATTAGCGCCATCGCTACGGACGGGAAATGGCTACTGCTGCCTTGCCACTGTAGCGTATCTAGTTGCTTCTGTGAATACCAAGCTTTACATAGTTTGCTTAAATAGTGGGGCAGCGTTACATGAACGCGCTCGGACTTTCCTTGCCAGTCCTTGCCAGTCCTGAATGCACAAGTTGCTTGGAGCTCACCAGGTCATGTTGTTTATACGGGCTTGATGGAGGAATCAGGGGCTGGCCGGAGCATTCAGAGATAAGCCCTGTGGGAGTGTCTTGCGTATCATATGGTATGCTGCGGTACAGTTTGAGCCAGACCTTGCATCATCAGGTAGTAAATTAATTTATCTATTGCTGAACTTAGACCGATTTTTAAGCGAAATGAAACAAAAAACTAAATACAGAGGACACAGAGGAAGGGATAAAGACATAATCGTACTGTGGTGAAAGATCCACTTTAATAGGCATTCCTCCCTATTGGCTACATTTATCTCCACCCCCATGATCATTTACTAGGACCCAGTTCTTATCTACTCTATCTATACCATTTTTGCTATCTATACCCTCACCCTTTCATGGTTTAAAAGCTCCTCCAACCTTCTTAGCATTCTGTCCCCAGTGTGGTGGCTCCCCTATCGTTTAGGTGCAGTCCATCACTTCGATATAGATTGTACCCAAGAGCAAAGTCAGCCCAGTGCTCTAAAATCCAAAAACCCTCCTTCCTACACCAACACTTAAAGCCCTGCATTAATTTCCCTCTGCTTGCCTGTACTGGCTCATGGCACAGGTAGTATTTCAGAAAACACTACCCTAGCGGTCTTTGCCTTGAGCTTGCAGCCTAAATACCTGAAAACATTTTTTAGGTACCGCCATCTTCCTCCAACTTTGTTATTAGTACCATTGTGTAGCAAAACAGCTGGATCATTTCAGTTCCTCCCAATAATCTGTTTGACCTGTCCACAATATGCCGAACATGAGCACCTGGGAGACAACATTCTCTTTGGCATTCACATTCCTGGTAGCAGATTACCCTACCCTACCTATTATTCTCAACATCTTCACACAATCTTGCAAATCTATTGGACTGAGTCAACTCAGAACTGGACTTCCTCTTTCTCTGCCCACTACTTCCCCTCCTAACTGTTACCCAGCTGACTACCTGCTGCTTCTCAACTACAACTCCACCCTCTTCACCACTAAAACCACATACTACCTGCTCTGTGAGTTCTAAACTCCTTTCCATTTTTCCAATTTCAGTCAGTGTTGCTGTATTTCTTTCAGAATCCAATATCTTAGAATCTAAAAAGAGAATATGCTCATAGTTGTCACAGCGTTATGAACCCTGCAACAATTGCTCCTAGTGTTCAAACATGAAAAGGTGTGCACTGAGTGAGATTGCCTAACCTGCTATCACTCATGCTCAGTTTTACAATTAAACTAATATTACATGGTCCTCTAGTTCTCACTCTAAGTAAAGTATACCAGATTTATATGTGGGTGTAGTAAATCCCTTGAAATTAAAGTCAACACAGTGTTCTGTTGATTTCCTGCTTTTGCTTCTAGTCTAACTCCAGATTCTTTCTAACGCCATTTGTCTGTAATCCACTTAGATGCAAGCCACTATGAGCAGGATCAAAGTGAGCCTAGGGCTCTGCCGTTTGGCCTAGTTTCAGTACCCAGAATCATGGCAGGTCTGGCCACATACATTCATGTGTGTATTTATGTATGTATGTATGTATGTCTTTATTTATATGGCGCCACACAGTGTACGCAGTGCCTTACAATAAATAAGAGGGGATAAAATAAGTGCCACATTCATAGAAACAATAGGAGAGAGGTCCCTGCCCCAAGGAGCTTAAAGTCTAAATGGGAAATAGGAGACAGACAACGGGGTATGAGGGTGTCAGGTGCTGAGATTACAAGTGCTGAGTTTGGTCGAAGGTAGTGCATGGTTCTAGTGCTCCAGAAGATAAGATTTCAGAGTAGACTTAAAGACAGAGGGGGATTGTTCAAGACGCAGGGAGAGGGGTATGGTGTTCCATAAGTAGCAAGTGGAACGCAAGAAAAGTTTGCAACGGGAGAGGGCAGAGGGAGTGGATGGTGCAACAAGAGGTACGTTGTGTGCTGAGCGAAGGAGGGGGACAGGAAGATAAGAGGAGATGAGGGAAGAGCTGTAAGGAAGGGTAACAGTGTGGAGAGTATTAAAGGTGAGAAAATGGACTTTGTAAGTGATTCGTTGCTGAATAGGGAGCCATGACAGATGTCCAAGAATTATGTGTTTCATGGCCAATACATTTTTCTGACACCGTATCTGGACAATCTGCTGATCAAGGCTCCTTAAGAATAAATCTTGGCTGTCCATATCCAAGAGTGTGCTCACATCCTTGTGCATCACGGTTGAATTCTCAACCTCAAGAAGTCTTCTTTTATCCCATCCCAGATACTTATTATTATGGGCATGAGGTTTGAAACTCTCCAGGGAGAAGGTGTTTCTCATGTGTCAGGATGTCTCTGAGGTGCTGAAGTTGCTCAGTTCTACATGAGAGAACTTAAGAGGAACATCCTCAGGACATGGTCCAGAAGACCAGAGCATCTGATTATCTCATCAGTCAGATGACTATCGCCGCAGGCCAGGGAGGACCTTCAGTGGTGACTTCACCTTCCACATCTGACTCATGGGAGATACTTTGTAATCCAGAGTGGAACCTGGTGACAAGGATGCCAGTCTGAGGGACAGGGGTGCAACCATTGAACAGTTGAGAGTCCCAGGGCACATGGAAAGGGTGGAGAGTCTACTGTCCATCAACATTCTGGAAATCCGATTGGGTCACCTGGCTCTTGCAACGGTTCCGGGGGGGGGGGGGGGGTGCTCACTGTGACCACGGTGAGAGTTCAGTCAGACAACTCGACAGAGGTATCATACATCAATTGTCAAGGAGGACTCGCAATGAGATAGCATGGAGAGAGATGAAGGATTTCCTCCCATGGCCAGAGGCCCATGTCTGAGCATTCTCAGCCATGCACATTCCAGAAGTGGAAAGTTTTTTGCAGACTTTCTCAGTCTTCAATTCCAGGAAAATGGGAACATCATACCGACACATTCTACCATATTGAGATGGAATGGATTTTCCGTTGACATCATCTATACCACTATCCAGGCTCAGAAAATAGTCTTCTCCACTGGTGGTGTGCTGACAAGAATGTCTCCACATTTCTTTGATCTTCCTATGATGTTTTCCTTCCCTCTGGATGTCATCAACAAGGGTATCTGCTTGAGTTCCCCACGGTACAGATCTCAGCTCTGTCTGTTTGCTTTCAGAGACCTATTGCCATAATCCCATACGTGAAAACTTTTCCACAGGACACAGTCGGTACCAGGATAGACTCAAGGGTCTTAATATATACAGCTTGGAAGAAAAGAGAGAAAGTTTTGATAAGATACTCTTTTAACTATATTAAGGGCTTTATAGTCCAGGAGGGAAGCATATTTAAAAATAATAAGAATACTAGAAAAAGAGTTTATGATTTAAAGTTAGAAAGTAGAAAATTCAGAAGTAATGTGTATAAATACTATTTAAAAGAAAGGGTGATGGATTAATGGAACAGCCTCCTGATAGAGGTTGTAGGGACAAATAGTGTTAGGGTATTCAAAAATGCATAAGATAGACATGTCTATTCTGAGAATTATGTATTTTATTAAATCTGACATCACTTTGCCACTTCGAGTGTTAAAGTGTCACTAAACACCCCAAACAATAATTGTATACCTCTGTGGACATATTATCCAGGTGTGAGCTCACTTAGCATTCAAAAACTCCTATATTTGTTAGCCCTCTTTATTTTACAGTAGTTTTAGATATCTAGCTTTGTCAGTTTACAAACATTAGACATATATAAGTATAAGTAACATTTCATTCCTCTACTCATCTCAGCTGCCATTCCATGATGGCCAATTCAAGCTAATTTGCATAAACTGACAAATAATCTTAAATATTTCAGAAACTATTGTTTGAGAGAGATAATGGCGAACATATTGTAAATGTTGTTTGTTTTTAAATCACTTTTAAAATCACGTATTTGTCACAAAGTGACCATTCCACTTTAACCTGAATAAAATTATTTTTATTAACTTCCAAATTCGTATACTTTTTAACCAAGTAATTTTAGATGTTATTTTCTGTTTTGCCTTTCAACTGGGGAGACTAGGTCTCCTACCTACACCAGAGTTTTGGTTTCTGTATGATGCAGAAGCAGAAACCAACTGCATAACTGTACTACTCCAGCAACTAATAGAAAACCCCTGTTGTGTTGTTCATCAGTGAATAAGCTTGATGTATGATGAATAAGACACCTACTACTACACTGTTGTAAATAAGGGCACCACTTCTTTTTTTCCATATCTAACGCAGTGCTTCCTCAATTCCTGTGACTTGCAACAGACATAAGAAATTTGATGATTTCATTTTTAAAGCATATTTGGAAATAGTGAATGTGCAAAATAATTGTTTTTATATGCACATAATTAGCTTTCTAGAGTTTCGGTTTGGTTAATAAAGGAGAGTTGACATTTTGTAATAATACACACAGACATTAATTTACTTTGGCCAGAAAATCCTAATTGGTCCCTAAGACTTTTGCCCTTTTTCCTTTGTTCAAGAGATAACATCGTCAATCAGTTCTCAATATCATGTCCATGGAGAAGCAAACTGAAGATGGTCTACTTAACGTTTTAGCCTCTTATGGACCAGAGTGTTGTGCAACACATTGCTGTGCAATGTGTTTTGCACCATTCTGGTACGAGGGTTGAGGGACAGATTATATGGTGCATTGCAAAGACTTTTCACACTACTTGGTCCTTATATTGCTATAAAAACAGTGAATTCACTGAAAAAAACAGAAGAAAAATTATTCAGCTAAAAGTTTGCCAAACTGGGCATATATCACCTTGAAGTAATCTCTCCGTGTTGTAACAGTTGTATAATGCCTTGTAATATGCCAAACCAGCAGGCAGGTACTTATTGCTTCAGTTATTTACTTCACTGTTTTTATAGCACTACAGTAGTCCTTTTTGGATATAGAAGGACTTTATATTCTCTATATATTGTTATTTTATGTACTTGTGTGTATGTCTTTTATTACATTTGTTGCTTTGCAATGCGTTGCATATTCCTCTGGCACTCAAAGGGTTGAATAATATTGCAATGGCTGTAGACCATCTTTGTGAATTATTGTTATATAAGTTGACCACATCTATACCAACCATCCTGTACCACAACATTTTCCAATATCTGTAGTATTTCCAAAGTATTTAACACTGTGGTGTTGATACATTTCAACACTGATCTAATTCTGTGATGTATACATTTTGTCAGTGGTTCGGTTACTGAGCCCACTGCCCAAGCTATTGGTCTCCAAGGAGGTCAGTCCCTGCACTTTTATAATTTAGGCAGTATATACCTGACCAACTTCCTGGGAGAAACCTTATACAAGCTTTACTGTAATCTTCTGCTTAATTGCTCCAGATTCTACAACAAACCGGAGAACCGATAGGCCAATATAGGATCTAATAAGAGGAAAATATAATTTGGTATCATCTAGTTGTCTGAGTCCTCCTCTTTATAAAAGGTGTCTGTCATAACAAGTGACATAATAATCAAGTCATGCATAGTTTTCAGCCATTTAAGAGCTCTACTTTGTGTACTGAACAGATTTTTGTTCTCCACTGGATAAACAACATTCTCACACTTTGTTCAGAAACCTTCCCTGAAAAATATCTGTCAAGCTTCCTACGGTTATCTGAGGATTACATGTAGACTTCTTACCATAATTAATATACTTACTTTCTTCAGTTCTCCTTCTAAAGTCTACATCCTCTACCCCCAAGGAGCTTGACGGCTTCTTCCAGAGTCCTATCTCTATTATCAAACAAAGGGCCTAAAGCCTAATGGACCAGTTTTATGAGGGACATCCCTCTCCGTTTCCACAGTGAGTCCCATCTTCATTGCGTTTATATTGAAATTATTTTTGCAGATTAAGTTGCCTGGCATATTTGAAATATCAATATCAAACGGCAAAGGATTAAATCTACTTACGGGACCAAAACCGACTCCCTTCCCCAATAGGGTTAGTCACTCTGCTAATAACATGACGCAAGTCAGGTTAAAAACTTGGATTTCTTCTAATGACTCCCCATTCTAGTTCTCTGAAAAAGCCTGATACGTTTCACTCTGTTGTTAACTGACTGATTTATAACCGTTCTCTCAGGTGTTAATTTCCCACTAAAGGTATCTGATTCTTGTGTAGAACTTTCTTGAGTTTTTGTATCCATTGACCAATAGCTTCAGATATTATTCCTCCACTTGCAGTTCCACACACACACTCTTCTGCTGGTTTTGTATCAAAGGGACACCTTCATTTTTAGTTACATAACAGAACATCTTCTATTCGTAGTCATTCTTATCCCTTTTGATTTGTTTTTCCTTAATTTAATCTTATCCTTTAGTTTCATTACCACTTAGGATAGGCTGAAGATGGGCTTCCTATGTTTTTTGGACTAGTTATATTTTTCTGTATCAAACAACTTTATATATTCTTTTTCTGTTTGCTGGATAACCAAAGACATAAGTTTTTTTTGAGTACTCCAGTACTCTTGACTGGATTTGATATCTAATTACTGTTATTTAAAGTAAATATAGTATTGTAGCTGTGAGGTGTTAAATCCACCCGGGAAAAGCAACATACTGGTCTACTTTGACAAAGAGGCTGTAGGCATACCTGGGAACTCTCCGGATGTGCCCCAGAGACTCTGGTTTTGAGAGTTCTTTACTGGATCTCTGGGGCAGAGTCTGATTCGGATGAGTCTGTAGGGAGAAAAATGTGCAAGGTCTTTGTTCCAGAAAGGGGACATCGCTTCATATCAACATACTGGAGATAAGGGCAGTATGGAAGTGCTTTTAGTTGCAAGCCCTCAAGGGGAAAGCAGTACTGATCATACCAGACAGTATGTCAGCAGTGATGTATATAGCCAAACAAGAGGGCACAGAAAGTGCAAAACTGGATAAGCAAGTCACTCAGATTTTGCTATGAGCAGAAAATATACGTAATAATATATTTAATTTTTTTATGCATATGCTACTAATCTATTGTTTTATTACAGCTTGGACAAAATTATAACTGCAGGTTACAGGTAAGAGTGGCCCTTTATCATTTTGATTGGTCCTACCAACTAGGAGTCAGAGGTGATACCCATTTGTTTCTTGCTGTGGAATTCACCCTCTTCTCTATCACCAAATGGAGTTATAAATGTTATTCACTTGAAGAAATATCCCTCATAGCTGGAAATGCAAGGCAAATAAAAATGTTTATTTGGCTTTGATTATTTAGAAAACATGTTGCCACCGCACACTTGCTGAAGATTTTTTCTTTTTTGTATTAACAGCAAGGAGTTAGTTTCAGCTGAGCAGAACAAAAACCACATGAGCAATGAGCTTCGGAAAAAGGAAGAACAGTCTTCATCTTATGAAGAAAAGGTTTTTGATGTATGTGGTAGCCAAGACTTTGACAGTGATTTGACACGTCTGCAGGAAGACATAGAAAAGACATCTAAACAGCGAGGTGAGCTTCTGGTATGATTGTGGTGCAGAGCTTGATTATATGGCAGTTAGTTTATTCTAACCATTATATACCGTAATGTATAATAATAATTTCACTGTCGTCCAATACAGGTTACTGGTTACTCTGGGAGGCGTCAGTCCCCTTTAAGTAGGCAGGAACATTCTCTAAATGTATGCAGGGGGTGGAGCCTCCCTTCCCTCTCAGGCTGCAGTCTACCCAGCCTGCTTCAGAATTGTTTGTTGCTGTGTGTGAACACACCAGGTGGAGAGCATCTCGTCAGTTTTAGTTTCTTTTTTATTTTTCTATCAGATATGGAATACCACCATTAGGCGGGTTACCTTTACTGACAAATGCCCTCTCCAAAGTGGCTAGCTCAGTGTCCGGGGCCTTTTGGTGGACCTTAAGCCCTGAAGGGGGAATATCTTGGTTACAAGTGCTTCCTCATGGATTGCCCTCTGAGGTAATTCTTACTACAGGTTAACCTGAAGACAGAAGATCTGCAGAAAGGTGAGCCACCCTTTGAGTGCTGAAGGTCCACTTGTCCCACAGTGTCCCTTAATTGGGCTTGTATTTGGGAGTTCTCATTGTGCACTCCGGCACTCATTGGGTGTATGTGTATGTCTGTGGGTATTTGGAGCACGTTTCTGTGGTAACTTAACCCTTCCTCTGCTGGTTTGACATGTTTAATGGGGTTTTCTGACACTTTCCTTAAAGGATCAGTGTTTTCTCTATATGCATACATGTTCCCTGCATGTGATTCATGTTTTTAACCTGTAGTTTAACTTTTATTAAAATTGTGTACTGCTCCTTTATGGCGCGCTTTACCACATAGACGCTATTGCTCCATTTACTTTCTATGGGTTAACACTGTTTGGGACGTATCTCTGTAACCGCTTCACACAGCGACTTCAGAGAGGGCTCATTTTAATTGTCTTCCCTTGCTCTATCGTCCGGTTTATAGTTCAAGTGTGTTGGGGGGCTTGAGGGGCTTCGGGCACTGTTTTGGGGTACTTTTTGGGAAAAACTACATTTCCCATGAGCGATTGATTCGCGCCTAATTTCTGATTGGCTCCCGTCGCGGCAGCCATTTTGGGCACTTTTCTCAATGAGTATCCTGCACAGGGCTTGGACAATCCTTTTCTCCTCTGCAGATTGACCCTTCACTTGCCAGAACAGTCTATATTTAGAGTTTCTGGGGTGAAATATCAATCTTACACACTACAATTGGGTGATTCATTGTACAGCTGGTTATGTTGACAATGTGAGAATGTCTATACCGCTGGAGCTAGGGGTTAGACCTAAGGCTATGGAAGATGGGGTATTAGTATCCCCCATTGCACATTGCTCTTCCTGTCACACAGGGCTACCTAGAGTGTTCTCTGGTCATTTCTGCCCAGCAGGTTCTGAAGTTTCTGGCAGCAACCCATGGCCTTCCAGCCATGCTATTGAGTCAGCTTGGGTGCAAGAGTTTAAGGCTGCATCTGGAGACCTTAGGTCCACTTTACAGCTCTTTACATCCCAGATACAGGGGGCACCTCAATTATGGACAGACCCCCCTATATTATCAGATCCTCCCTGCCTCAACCTCAGGGAGCACCTGATGTGTCAGATTCTTCTGAGGAAGAATTGTTGCTAGATTCGAATGTTGAGGTTGGTGCTTTTTTGGAATCTTCCAGGTCTCTTAGGGGACCATTTTGAAGCTGATCCTAAAACCTCTACTGGGGGCCTGATCAGGGCTGTATTGTCCACTCTCAACATTCCATCGGTTCAGGAGGTTCACTCTGTTCCCTTTGATGTTTTTCAGGTGCCTGTAAAGCCCCTTACTCATTTTTCCTCCTAACCCAACTCTTGACTGTTTGGTTCTGATGCATGGACTACTCCAGACAAGTCCTCTTCAGTCTCTAGAAAATTTGTTAAACTTTTCCCCTTTTCTGAAACAGAAATGACTACATGGGTTCATCCCCCTAAGGTGGACGCACCCATATCTAGACTGTCTCAACCTACTGTCTTACATGTTTCTGAAGCTGCAAGATTGGACTGACACGTAACTTGAGGTTCCCCTCAAGTCCATTTTTGCTTATTTTGGTTCTGCTATGCGTCCAGCCTTTGCTGTTGCATGGGTTAACCGGGCTGTTGCAGTCTGGACTGAGCAACTCTCTGGTGGTCTGTCAGGATGCGCCTACTTCGGAGACATTGTGTCTCCTTGCTATTTTCTCTGTAGATCAACATTATGTTCTGCTGCTGCCCTTGATGCCATCCGCATGATGGCAAGGGCCTCCACTACTTCTGTGGTGGCTAGGCGTGCGCTTTGGCTTAAGATTGGTCTGCTGTCACTGCTTCCAGGAAAGTTTTTGTTTCTTTGCCTTTTGAGGGTACCTCCTTGTTTGGATCCAAACTTAATGAACTGATTGGAGAGGCCTCAGGGGTTAGAGTACTCTTCTACCCTTGGTTTAAAAAAAAAAAAAAAAAAAAAAAAACGTTTATGCGTAACCGGTCTTTTTGTCCCTTTTCTCTGAGTCACGTGCGACAAACCAGCTGGTTCCATCTGTTCCAAGTCCCTCCTAGACCATGCAGCAATTGCAGCCCTAGGCCGCATACAAGCCCAAGACTTTGTGACTGCTTCGGCATGACTCACGACACTGTGGGATGATTCAGTGTCGGATTCGTGAGCTTTTCTGGTGGTGTCTGAGGAATATAAGATCCCTTTCTTTTCCCTCCCACTTTTTTGTCTTTATCTTTCTCGTTCTCCTCAGTCGAGAGAAGCAGTCTGTTCGAAGACGCTATTCAGGCTCTTCTGGAAAAGGATGTCCTGGAACAGGTACCCCCTGCGGACAGGGGTTCAGGATTCTATTCAAGCCTCTTTGTGGTGACTAACAAAAAAAATAAATAAATAAAGCAATAAATAAATAAATAAAAGGGACGGCGGATGCCGCCCTATTTTGGATCTGAAAGATCTTAATTCCTTTGTAGTGAAGTCCAGTCTTCCAAGAAGTCCCTGGTTTCCTTACCATTTCAGGGCAAGTCCTTGTTTGTACCTGAGCTAAAGCAGATTATTAGCGACGCTACTGGGACGAGAACCTTGTTGCCTCAGATGCCAATCAAAAATCCTACAATGTCAAGGAAATGGAGGTGCAAAGGCCGCATACTTTGCAGGCCACCCACTCACCCATCTGCCAAGTCCAGACAGCAGTGGCAGCCCAAGAAAACCGATTCAAGGGCTAAGTCAGTCAAGCCAGCTTCCTCGTGACTCGTGGAATCCTGGTCCGCAGGTTCCTGTAGGACGGTGTCTTCTTCTGTTTTGGGATGCCTGAGAACCATCAATCGCGGACCATTGGGTTTTGCAGGGAATTTCAGAAGGGTACAGAATAGATTTCAGATCCCTTCCTCCTTTTCATTTCTACTTGTCCAGAGTTCCAACAGTGCTAGCCAAATTAAAACTGTTCTGGGAGGCAGTGAATTAATTGCTGGAAAAGAGGATGTAACGGTTTGTTTGACTCACAGACACAGAGTTAGGATAAAAACACAGTTTTATTAAATACAATAATACACAAAGAACCCTCACAGGTCCTGTAATATAAATCTTATAGTACAGACACACGACAGGTTAATTAGGCCCACACAGGTCCAGCATAAGTATAGGAGCCAAACAGTTTATGCTGACATGGGTCAGGCAGATGATAAGGTTTCCAGGTTACAGCAATTCAGGAGTTAACGTTCGTCAAGAAAGGAAAACAGTCCCATATGTACTGGCAACAAGCTGCTTCTTGAAAACACCAAAGATTGAGTTCACAGCGATACCAGTCCACTGAAGTAAACAGGAGTGCTACCGGTGCTGACACGGAGGCAACATTAGCAACCGGTTATGACAGCATGGAGCGCAACCAATGGTAATGTACCGGTGCAATCACTGAGGCAACACTTGCAACCGGTTTTGACAGAGTGGAGCATAAACAATGGCAATGTACTCCTTGATGTGTTGTGACAAATTAGCCGAATGTATAAGTATATCATCAAGGTAGACAACAACACAGGACTGTAGCAAATCACGGAGGATATCATTAATAAATTCTTGGAAAACCGCAGGTGCATTACAGAGATCAAACGGCATAACTAGATATTCATAATGCCCGGATCTAGTATTAAATGCCGTTTTCCACTCATCCACAGCTTTTATCCTGATCAGGTTATAGGCCGCATGTAGGTCTAATTTCGTAAAGCTGGAGGAACCTTTTAACCTGTCAAATAATTTGGTGATGAGTGGTATCGGATAGGCATTCTTGGGCATTATCTTATTTAGGCCACGATAATCAATACACGGTCTTAATTCGCCATTCCTCTTATTCACAAAAAAGAACCCAGCACCAGCAGGTGAGGTAGATCTCCTAATGATCCCCCTCTTGAGGGCATCCTCAATGTATTCTTCCATAGATTGATTTTCATCTCATGACAGTGGGTACGTACGTCCCCTAGGGGGCACCACCCCTGGGGGCAAATCAATGGCACAATTGTAAGACCTGTGCTGAGGCAGGGTGCCAACCTCTCCCTTACTGAAAACATCACTGAATTGTTGTTATTCAACTGGCAATGAGGGGAGGCACACAATGCTTCATACAATATTGAGACCAAGAAGTAATCTCACACTTCTGTCAGTCAAACTGGAGGTTATGCAGCTGCAGCCAAGGGAACCCTAGAATGACTGCATGGTGAGGGGAATGAATTATCTGGAACTGCTGTTCTTCTCTGTGAAGAACCCCAATCGTCATAGGTAGTTATATGGTTTCAAAAGTAATCTGAGCTGGTTCTAATGGTCTGCCGTCAATGGCTTCAATGGCTAGAGGCGATTCCCTTTTAACCAGCGGAATCTTGTGCAGTTCAGCAAAGGCACTATCCATAAAGTAAGCGGCCGTGCCGGAATCAATCGGGGCCAGAACCTCCACTGAGCGATCTGCCCACGAGAATACCACCTGGATCGTTGGTTTCTGTATGATAGGATCTGGGAACAGTTGAACACGACCTAGGGCCTGTCCCCCAAGGAGGTACCCTAGTTGCGTTAGTTTCCCGGACGTACGGGACAGGTTCTTAGCATATGCCCAGCTTTGCCACAGTATAAGCATAACCCGTGCATCCTGCGGTGTGCCCGTTTCCTCCTTGGTTAACCTGGTAAACCCTAACTGCATAGGTTCACAGTATTCTTGTTTAAGGTCATTGGGTTTAGGCACTGAGGGAGAGGTGGGTGGGCACAATGAACTACTGAACCCACCACTTTTAGGCCGTAGCCTACGGTCTTTCGCCAAAAGTCTGTCACGGATCCGAGTGTCAATCAGAATGGCATAATCAATATATTCGTCTAAATTATGAGGCAATTCTCTAGCTGCTGTCTCATCTTTGATATGGTCGGCCAGACCTTGGGCAAAGGCTGCCACCAATGCCTCATTATTCCAACCTACCTCTGCTGCTAATGTGCGGAATTCTATGGCGTAGTCGCCCACCGTCAGATTGCCCTGTTGTATTTCCATCAGACGTTTAGCAGCAGAGACGGTTCTACCAGGAATTTCAAATACTCTCCGAATTGTTTGCACAAATTCCCTGAAATTCCTGGCGCAAGGTTTAGCATTCTCCCATAAGGGATTGGCCCATGCCAGGGCTCTGCTGGTCAGTAAGGATATCATAAACCCAACTTTGCTGTGGTCATTAGGAAAGGCATGAGGGGTTAATTCTAGAAATATCTCAAGTTGGTTAACAAACCCTCTGCATAGACTGGGTTCGCCATCATATTTGAGTGGCAACGGTGCAGAAGCGGTTAACCCTTTGACTGAGGCTACAGAAGTCACGGATAAACTCTCCGGTGTCGAAACTGGGGGGACCACCGGACTCGGGACAGGCTTGTCAGGGTGCACTGTATGCTCGAGAATAGTTTGTATAGCCAATGCCAACTGATCCAAGCGCTGCTCCTGTACATCCATCCTCCAATGGATGTTCTGTGCATTACCTTCACCCTTATTGTCTGAGGTCATGGCCTTTTCGTACAGTAACGGTTTGTTTGACTCACAGACACAGAGTTAGGATAAAAACACAGTTTTATTAAATACAATAATACACAAAGAACCCTCACAGGTCCTGTAATATAAATCTTATAGTACGGACACACGACAGGTTAATTAGGCCCACATAGGTCCAGCATAAGTATAGGAGACAAACAGTTTATGCTGACACGGGTCAGGCAGATGATACGTTTCCAGGTTACAGCAATTCAGGAGTTAACGTTCATCAAGAAGGGAAAACAGTCCCATATGTTCTGGCAACAAGCTGCTTCTTGAAAACGCCAAAGATTGAGTTCACAGCGATACCAGTCCACTGAAGTAAACAGGAGTGCTACCGTTGATGATACGGAGGCAATACTAGCAGAGTGGAGCGTAACCAATGGCAATGTACCGGTGCTATAACGGAGGCAACACTTGCAACCGGTTTTGACAGAGTGGAGCGAACCAATGGCAGTGTACCGGTGCAATCACGGAGGCAACACTTGCAACCGGTTTTGACATAGTGAAGCGTAACCAATGGCAATGTACCGGTGCTATAACGGAGGCAACACTTGCAACCGGTTTTGACAGAGTGGAGCGAACCAATGGCAGTGTACCGGTGCAATCACGGAGGCAACACTTGCAACCGGTTTTGACATAGTGAAGCGTAACCAATGGCAATGTACCGGTGCTATAACGGAGGCAACACTTGCAACCGGTTTTGACAGAGTGGAGCGAACCAATGGCAGTGTACCGGTGCAATCACGGAGACAACACTTGCAACCGGTTAGACAGAGAGTAGCCAATGGCAATGTACCAGTGCTATCACGGAGGCAACACAGGCAACCGTTATGCGGAAAGGAGGACTAGGCCAGAAGCGCTCTGTAGAGCCAAATGGAAGACTAGGCAAGCCTGCGGGGCAGAGGTGCCAAACAAGGTAAGGCACCGGAAGTCAGAATGTCGCCGAGGCGACCAGGACCACCACAGGGGACTTAGTCTCTAAGAAGTGAGGAAGCATAATACCAATGGTTCTCCCAATGAGGGAGTAGAGAGGACTGACTCACGTCTGCAGCCAGCCAGGACAAGACTATTGTAGTAGTAGTGAGACACTCCCAAGAATCTACTGACTCACGCCTGCAGTCAGTACTGTCAGAATCTGCCAGAGCCACAGGTCCGCACCAGATTGGGTGTCCACTACAAGAGAAATGCGAGAGAGTAGTCAGACAGAGCCACAGGTCAGCACCAGGATGGATGGTCAGAAAAGCCAGGTCATAAATGGAGTGGGTAGTCAGCCAGAGCCACAGGTCTGCACCAGATTGGATGTCCATTACCAAGGCAACACGAGAGAGGAGTCAGACAGAGCCATAGGACAGCATCAGGATGGATGGTCAGACAAGCCGAGTCATACACAAGGATCAGGAGCAACAGCACACAAACGTAAGGGTAACTGGATAAAACTCCAGTTCCCTTAAATTCTAGGTGCCAGGAAGTAGCTAGGAGGAGTCAGACCAACACCCAAGGTGTATAAGAAGGAGCTTGTTTCATATATACACTTCCTTGCTCCCGAATTTGATGCATCTCGCTGTGAGATGCGTCGTACGCCTGCACATCCAAGCCCAGTCCAAACAGTGAAGTGTGGGATGAAGCAGAAGCGTCATATAGAGCGATACAATACCCCCTCCTGCGACGCTGGATCTAGGTAGGCTGTGACAAGTACCTGGCATCTTTGGACCTTTAGGATGTGTAGCTGCACGTTCTGATCCCTCTGGACAGCCAAAACTATGTGCATTTTGACTTGGGCTCGGGGCACTACCAAATAATCTCTCTGCTTTTTCATCTGGACTTAGCTCCTCAGGTGCTTATCTGGATGACCTTTTTATCAAGGCTCCTTTGGAGGAACTATTGGCCCAACAAGTCCAAGCATGTGCTTGACTCCTGGTCCACCATGGGTGGATCCTGAACATGTTGATATCTTCTCCAGTACCATACCAGGAGCTGGTGTTCCTAGACATGAGGTTTGACACCAGCCTAGGGAAGGTCTTTTTGCTGGAGGACAGGATCCTTCAGATTATGCAGGATGTGTCTGTGGCCCTCAGCCATGTTCAGGGAGTACATGAGAGTTCTGGGCTGGCTAGTGTCAACACTAGAGGCAGTGCCTTGCTATCAAGTACACACCAGGGAACTTCAGAGACATGTGAACCAGAATTGGTACGGGAATTCTGCACTTCTGGATTGGCAGATCTTCCTCTCTCCAGAAGCCAAAGAGTACCTGCAGTGTGTCGGCTGCAATAGTGGTTCTAGGAATATTCGAGCAGACTTTCTATGTCCCCAAGATGTGGATCTGGGAGAGTGGGAACTCAGTCCCAAAGTATTCCACCTGTTTTTGCTGCAGTGGGGACTTCCTACCTGAAGGGCATGAGGGCCAACAGGAGAGTTCCGAACTTCACTCTCCCAGAGGGGGGATCCTCTGGCCTTTTCCACTGATGCAATGTCGATTCTGTGGATCTCTCACCTTGTTTGTCTCTCCTCCTATTCCTCTCATTCCCAGGGTGCCCCGGAACAACAGGATGGATGCGATTCCAGTCGCTCCTTATTGGACCAAGAGGGCATGGTTTGCTGAGCTTGTGAGTCTTTCCATTCAGGATCTACTTCCGCTTCCTCCAAGGCCAGCCTTCCTCCTTCAGGGCTACCTTTGGAAAGAGGATGTGGAAAAGCTGGTTTTGAATCCATGGCTGTTTAAGCCCACATCCTGAGGAAGAAGGGATTCTCCACTGAGGTAATGTATACTATGATTCAGTCTAGGAAGCCTGTCTCTTCCAAGGCCTTTGTCTATTTTTCATTCCTGGTGTGTGGACAGAGAACAGTCTTCACAAGACTTTGACCTTCCGGTGGTGTTTCTCCAGGATCGTATGAACAAATGACTCAGTCTGTGTTCTTTGAAGGTTCAGATTTCTGCTCACTCTGTCTTTTTCCAGAGACTTATTGCCACCATTCCAGATGTCAAGGTATTCATTCAGGGGGTCTCTCATGCTTTCTCTGCCTTCAAGGCCCCCACTCCTCCGTGGAAGCTTAACTTAGTTTTAGGTTTACTGCAGAGGCCTCCTTTTGAACCCCTTGCTTCCACCCCTATGTGTCAGTTGACTCGTAAGATGGCTTTTGTTTTGGCAGTGGTCTTACAATGCAAAGTTGCAGGCCTTATCATGCAGGCTGCCTTCCCTGTTTTTTACAAGGATGGGGCAGTTCTTCAAACTTCTCGGGAATTTCTTCCCAATGTAGTTTCTGAGTTCCAAATCAATCAGAAGATTGTTGTGCCTTCCTTCTGTCCTGATCCTAAATGTGACAGTGAGAGGGATCTCCACTTGCTGGATGTGGTGCAGTGCCTTAAATTCTGTGTGTATTGCATGGAGACTTTCCGTAAGATGGATTCTCTGCTTGTCATTGTTGAGGGTCCTAGGACTGGTCAAGCTACTTCCAAGGTCACCTGCAGCCTCATGGATCAAGTCTATTAGACAGGCATACGAACTCAGGAAGAATCCTGTTCCTTTCAAGGTCACAGAGCGTACTACTAGGTCTGTTGTGGCCTCCTTAACCCATAAGAATCAGGCCTCGGCTGAACGGTTGTGCAAAGCAGTGACTTGGTCCTCCTTGCATACCTTTGCAAAGCACTATCATGTGGATGTCCAAGCTTTGGCTGAAGTCACCTTAGGCCGGAAGGTCCTTCAGGCGGTTCTGCCTGTTTAGGGACTTATCTTTTTTCTTGGACCTTACTGTTGCTCAGCTGTTCTTTTGAGCTGTTCTTATTAATGTGTGCTGTGCAAGTTTTAGTGTCCTTTGGCACTTGGTTTGGGCTGTTCCAGTACTAGATAATCCCAGGGAACTCCGGTGTTGTGGGGGCGTTCGTGAGGTCCTTTCTCCTTCTTCCCATTTCTGGGAGCCTACTGTCATATATCTCCATGGTACCTATGTTCCATATTAGATGATAGAGAAAATAGGATTTTAGTCTTACTTGTTAAATCTTTTCCCTTAGCACATATTGAACACAGGTCTCCCAACTAGAGAAAAGGGACCTCTGTTGGTCTTGCCTTTCTGGACGTGGGAGAGGCCTTGCTTTAGGATCTTTATTCTCACAGGAGCTTCCTACTTCTTCTCTTGCTGTCCCTGTACTAAGAGAAAAGGATTTAAAAAGTAAGACTAAAACCCTATTGCACTGTCGTCCAATACAGGTTACTGGTAACTCTGGGAGGCGATCCGCCCCTTTAAGTAGGCAGGAACATTTCTCCAAATGTATGCAGGGGGTGGAGCCTCCCCTCCCTCCTTAGCTGCTTCCCAGTCAGCTTAACACTAGAATGATTTGTTCCTGGGTGTGTACACACCAGGTGGAGAACATCTCTCTTCAGTTTTAGTTTTTTTATTATTTTCTGTCATACCACCATTAGGCGGGTTACCATGACTGACAAATGCCCTCTCCAAAGTGGCTAGCTCAGTGTCCAGGGATTTTTCGGTGGACCTTATGCCCTGATGGGGAATTATCTATTGAGGTAATCCTTTCTTTGCATGGTGACATGAAGACAGAAGACCTGCAGAAAGGTGAGCCACCCTTTGAGTGCTGAAGGTCCACTTGTCCCACAGTGTCCCTCTTTGGGCTTGTATTTGGGAGTTCTCATTGCACACTCATTGGGTGTTTATATATACTTATTTAATGTATATGAGTGTTTGTCTGTGAGTTTTGGAACAGTCTATGTGGCATTTTAACCCTTTGTCTGCTGGTTTGACACGTTTTTTAGGGGTTCTGTTACACTTTCTTTATGGGATAGTGTTTTCTCCTCATGTACATGTGTTCCATATGTGTTTTTTAACCTTTTTATATTTGGGGTTAATTTTCTTAAATTTTATGTTCAACGCCTTTAAGGCGCACTTTTACCGCATAGCCGCCATTGCTCTCTATGGGCTTACACTGTGTGGGACGTATCTCTGGAACCGCTTCACCTTGCGACTTCAGAGTGGGCTCATTTTGTTTGTCCTCCCTTGCTCTTTCATCTGGTTCAATAGTCAAGTGTGTTGGGGGACTTGGGGGGCTTCGGGCACTGTTTTGGGGTACTTTGTGAGAAAAACTATGTTTCCCATGAGCGCTCGTTTCGCGCCTTTTTTCTGATTGGCGCCCGTCGCGGAAGCCATTTTGTGATTTCTTCTCATTGAGTATACTACGCAGGGACCGGACCTTCTCCTCTCCTCCGCTGATTAACCCTTCGTTTGCCAGATAAGTTTAGTTTTAAACGTTTCTGGGGTGAATCTTTAATCTTTCACACTTTATTTGGGTGATTTCTGTCAGTGGGGTATATCTGACACTGTGAGTATGTCTACTACGCTGTAGCTTGGGACTAGACCTAAGACTAAGGAGGCTGGGGAATCAGTTTCCCTCATTGTGCATTGCTCTTCCTGTCATTCAGGGCTGCCTAGGGAATTATCTGGTCATTTATGCCCAGCATGCTCAGAAGGTCCTGACAGCAACCCAGGGCCTTCCAGCCATGCTATAGAGCCAGCTTGGGTGAAAGAGTTTAAGGCTGCAACTAGGAACCTCAGGTCCACTCTTCAACTCTTTCCCTCTCAGGTTCAGGGAGCACTGCAGGTATGGCAGGCTCCCTCTGCCATCAGGACCTCCCTGCCTAAACCACAGGGGGCCCCTGACATGTCTGATTCTTCTGAGGAAGAATTGTTGCAAGATTCTGATTTTGAGGATGGTACAGTTATTGAGTCTGCCAGGTCTGTTGGAGACCCCTTTGAATGTGACCCTGAATTTTCTGCTGAGGGCCTAATTAGGGCCGTTCTGTCCACCCTCAATCTTACCTTGAGTCAAGAGGTTCCCTCTGACCCAACTGATGTCTTTCAGAAACCGGCAAAAGCTGTTACTTGTTTTTCTCCTAACCCTACTCTGGAACGTTTGGTTTCTGATGCTTGGATAAGTCCTCTTTAGTCTCAAAAAAGTTTGCTAAACTTTATCCCTTTTCTGAGGCTGAACTGGCTAAATGGGTTCATCCTCCCAAGGTGGATGCTCCTGTGTCTAGACTGTCTAAATCAACCGCTTTGCCTGTTTCTGATGCTTCTGCTTTGCAGGACTGGATGGATAAGTCTGTTTTTGCGTCCACTGGCACTGCCATGCGACCGGCTTTTGCTGTGGCGTGGGTTAACCGGGCCATTGCGGTCTGGACCGAGCAACTCACCAAGGCAGTCCATCAGGACATGCCGGTTTCAGAGCAGTTGCGCTTGCTTGCCAATATTTCTGAAGTGCAGAACTATGTTTCTGATGCTGCCTTTGATGCTGTCCGCATGATGGCTAGGGCCTCCACTTCTTCTGTGGTGGCCAGGCGTGCGCTTTAACTTAAGATTTGGCCCGCTGACACTGCATCCAAGAAGGTTTTGCTTTCCTTGCCTTTCCAGGGAACTTCCTTGTTTGGTTCTGAGCTCAAGGAACTAATCAGCGAGGCTACTGGGGGTAAGAGTACCCTTTTGCCTTTGGTCTTCAAGAAAAAGTTGCCAGCTAACCGTTACCTGTCCTTTCATTCTTTTCAGGCGGAGGCGCGTTTGTCCTCGAAGACAGTTCCGTCCGATTCTCGTCCCTCCTCCAAGCCCAAGCAGTCCTGGAAGCCCAAGGTTGCCTCCAAGTCCAAGACTTCGAAACCTGCTTCGGCATGACTCACCAAAACCGGGTCTGCACCCTGCCGTGGGTGGACGCCTCCACCTCTTTCGCAGGCTTTGGGAGGAATCTGTGTCGGACCCATGGGTTTTACAGGTGGTCTCAGAAGAAAACAGGATCCCTTTCTTTTCCCTTCCTCCCCTTCGTTTTCATCTCACTCGTTCTCCGCAGGATGCAGAGAAACTGCAGTTATTCGACGGCGCTATTCAGGATCTTTTGGACAAAGATGTCCTGGAGCCAGTGCTTCCTATGGACATGGGTTCGGGGTTTTACTTCAACCTTTTCGTAGTATCCAAGAAGGATGGCGGGGGCCTTCCTATTTTGGATCTCAAGGATCTCAATTCCTTTGTGGTGAAGTCTCACTATCGTCAGGAATCTCTGCACACTGTGATTGCCGCCATGTCTCCGGGGGAGTTTCTAGCTTCTCTGGATCTGCAGGATGTGTATCTGCACATTCCCATTCATCCAGCGAGCAGGCAGTATCTGAGGTTTGCCTGCGCCAGGGGTAATTTTCAGTTCTCAGCTCTCCCATTTGGGCTGACAACTGCTCCCCAGGTTTTCCAAAGAGTTCTGGGAGCGTTGATTTCCGTCCTCCATCGGGATGGAGTGAGAGTGACTCCATACATGGACGACTTGCTTTTGAAGGCAGAGTCTGCGGATCTTCTTCACCGGCAGGTTCAGACCTGCATTCAGGTCCTCACTCGCCATGGTTGGATAGTGAACTTGGACAAGTCGGACTTGTCTCCATCTCAGCGTCTCATCTTCCTGGGTCTACTTTTCGACACTCGGAGGGGCATGGTGTTCCTGCCGGAGGAAGTAGCGCATCAGATTGCTCAGCGAGTATCGAGGATCTTGGCTCTCGAGTGGATTCCAGTCCCGAAGTTGCTTTCCCTGGTGGGGAAGTTCATCTCCACGATAGAGGCGGTGCCATTTGCGATGGCACACACCAGGGAACTTCAGAGGTTTGTGATCCAGACGTGCAGGGATCATCCAGATCATCAGAGATTGTGTCAGTATCTCTTCTTCCTCATGTGGAGCTGAGCTTGGAATGGTGGTTGGACCTTTCCCATCTCTTGAAGGGGAGACCTTTTCAGATTCCCTACTGGACCACGGTCACGACGGACGCCAGTCTCTCAGGCTGGGGTTGCTGTCTTGGGCCGCATCAGCGCTCAGGGGAAGTGGTCTTTGGAGGAGTCCCTTCTCTCCATCAGCATCCTGGAACTTCGGGCGATTTTCCATGCTCTACGCCATTGGGAATCCCAGCTGGAGGACTGTCCGGTCAGAGTGGAATCCGACCACGCCACCGCCATGGCTTACATCAACAGACAGGGCGGGACAAGAAGTCTCGCCATGTGGATAGAGGTAAAGGCCATTCTGTCCTGGGCGGAGGTTCATGTTCCCGCTATTTCTTCGGTGCACATTCCAGGAGTAGACAACGTCATTGCAGATTTTCTCAGTCATCACACAGTCGACAGCGGAGAGTGGGAGCTCCATCCGGAGGTGTTCCAGCTTCTAACCCAGATGTGGGGTGTACCTTTGGTGGATCTGATGGCAACCAGACACAACAGGAAGGTTCCGACGTTCTGCTCCAGGTGGAGGGACTCTCTGGCTCTGGTGGTCGATGCCATGTCGATTCCTTGGACGTTTTCCCTGGCTTACATCTTTCCCCCTCTTCCAATGTTGATCAGGGTGATCCAGAAGCTGAAGGTGGAGCATTGTCCGGTCATCCTCATCGCTCCAAATTGGCCTCGTCAGTCTTGGTATCCGGACCTTCTGGCTCTGTCTGTGGCAGAGCCCCTTCCTCTTCCCTCTTGTCCAGATCTTCTGATACGGGGTTATCTGTGGAAGGAGGATGTTCATCGTCTCCATTTGACGGCCTGGAGGTTGAATCCTCTATTTGAAGAAAAGGGGGGTTTCTTCTGCTGTAGTTTCTACCATGCTCAGTGCTTGTAAGCCGGTTTCTTCCAAGATCGATCACCGGGTCTGGTCGACCTTTCTCTCTTGGTGTGCCGACAGGGACCTGTCTCACGATTTTCATCTTCCTACTGTCCTGGCCTTTCTGCAGGACGGTGTGGATAAAGGACTCAGCCTGAGTTCCCTTAAGGTTCAGACTTCGGCGCTTTCTGTTTTCTTTCAGGAACGCCTCGCTATGCTTCCTGATGTCAAGATCTTCTTTCAGGGCGTTGCTCATGTGCGTCCTGCTTTTCGGAGTCTGGCTCCTCAGTGGGATCTTAATCTGGTCTTGGGAGTTCTCCAGCATCCTCCCTTTGAGTCCTTGGCTACTATTCCTTTATGCTTTTTGTCATGGAAGATGGCTTTTCTTCTGGCTATTGTGTCTGTCCGCCGGGTGTTACAAGCTGTCTCCTGTAAACCACCCTATTTGGTGTTTCATAAGGACAAGGCGGTTCTTCGTACTTCCAAGGAGTTCTTACCTAAAGTTGTTTCCGAGTTCCACATTAATCAGGAGATTGTGGTGCCCTCTTTCTGCCCTAAACCCTCTTCCGATAAGGAGAGTGATCTCCATTTGTTGGATGTTGTGCGTTGTCTCAAGTTCTACGTGCATCGCACGGAATCCATCAGGAAGTCTGATACTCTGTTCGTCATTCCGGAGGGTCCTAGGGCATCTAAAGTGACTATTGCATCTTGGATTAAGTCTACCATTCGTAAGGCGTACGAACTGAGGAACAAGCATGTTCCCTTCAGGGTTACAGCTCATTCTACCAGGTCCATTGGGGCCTCTTGGGCCTACAAAAATCAAGCTTCTGCTGATCAGCTGTGCCGGGCGGCCACTTGGTCCTCTGTGCACACTTTCTCGAAACACTACCGTGTGGATGTGCTGGCCTCGGCTGATGCCCGCTTTGGGAGGAAGGTCCTGGAGGCAGTTCTGCCTGTCCAGGGTCGTCTTCCTCTGTGGTTCTTAGTGTTTCCTTGCTGTTGAGCCCGGTTGGCTCTTGTTCAGTGTGCTGTGCTACAGTTCCTGGGGTCCGTTTGCACCCTTAGTTGGTGTCCATTGACACTTCTGTTTTGTTGGGATCTCTGTCCACTGGGTTCATAGAGGTCCTGGTAACTTTGGGGGCCTTGCGCCTGGTCCTTGCCTCTTTCCCGCCTCAGGGTAACTCAATGGTTGGACATCCCAGAGTTACCAGTAACCTGTATTGGACGACAGTGAAAAGAGGATTTTAGTCTTACCTGTTAAATCCTTTTCACTTAGTCCATACAGGTTACTGGTCTCCCACCCTGTCAAGAGACCATGCTTGGCTCTCCTGTGGCAATTTGTGGGAGTCCTTCGGGGCATGCTCACAGGAGTCGTCTTCTTCTCTCCCTTTTCTGGTCAGTTGGTAGGGTCACAAATCATTCTGGTGTTAAGCTGACTGGGAAGCAGCTAAGGAGGGAGAGGAGGCTCCACCCCCTGCATACATTTGGAGAAATGTTCCTGCCTACTTAAAAGGGCGAATCGCCTCCCAGAGTTACCAGTAACCTGTATGGACTAAGTGAAAAGGATTTAACAGGTAAGACTAAAATCCTCTTTTTTCTCAACAAGCCTCTTCACCTACATTTAATTGAAATAATGATGAGGCAAGATTGCATATAATTAGACTAATGACAATATAATTATTTTCTTGTTCCCACAGCCATGCTTGCTGGAGCAACAGCTGTTTACACCCAGTTTATCACTCAGTTAACAGAGGAAAACCAACCCTGCTGCCCAGTTTGTCAAAGAATATTTCCCTCAGAAGCAGAGCTGCAAGATGTGATCAATGACATGCAATCCAAACTGCGCCTTGTGCCTGATAAACTGAAATCTACTGAAAGTGAATTAAAGAGAAGGGAAAAGAGAAGGGATGAAATGACGGAGCTGAAACCAATGAGGCAAGTGCATATGTTCTGCATGTTGGCTTAATCCCTTATGAGACAGATCATCTTTACTTGGTGACTATTGTCCAAGACTTTAATGTAATTTTTCCATAACAAACAAAAAACAAACCTTCATTTTACATAGTGAAACCATAATGGAAAGTAAAATTGATTTCACAGGTCAGGGCTTTGTAAAAGAGCAATCTAAAACCTTTATTTTTTTTGTGATATATGTTTAGTGTCAAAATATACTTGTGGAAATATTAATTTTTACCTAGTTGCTAAAGAAAAAATATATTGGTAGTAGTTTGAGGTATTTAAAAAAAAAAACTCTTGAAGATCCCAAAAGCAGTCACTGTATCAGCCCGTAGCAATGTAGTTTGAGACCAGTGTTTAAAAAGCTTTGTTTCATCTATGTAGAACCATTATGTTTGTATTTCATTGAGTCTGCACTGCTAAATGTACTGGCACAGATTTTATCAATGCATACAACTGATATGATACTAATTTAAAGAGGTTAATGAGAAGCTTTTTGAAAGATGCCAGTAACATTTATGTAGGTATAAAAACGCTTTAATTCAGGGTCTCCATGTAGCACGCTGGGGTAGGACAGGAAAATGCTTAAAAAAAATCTCCCATCCAATATTTTTCCTGTTTTATCCAGTTAGTATGCTTCTGTTTTTTCTTGAGGAGCCTAGTTTTCTTTACTTGGCTCCAGTGTTGTCCATACAGTGTGATTTAGGATGGTGGACATCTTCCCTCTTGCTTTTCCCTAATTAGCATACTGGCCTACTTGGTTGAATCCAGAAGTCGTCACTCACTGGTGCTGAACTTCTGGTCAAAGGCCATTGTGAATCATAAATGCTGAGGTGGTTTCTCTGGTGGAGGTGGCTCCCCACAGACTGTAAAATACACTGGATAAAGTTCACATTCCAGATGTAGAAAACATACTGGCGGACTTTCTCAGTCGTTAAGATGTAGACCTAGGTCACTGGGAGCTCCATTTGGAGGTCTTCTACCAGATATTTCAACACTGGAGGTCTTAGCAATAGACCTTATGATGACCTGGGAGAACAGGAAGTTACAATACCCATCCCATGGAGTTTTCACCTGTCCTATGTGTTTCCCCCAAATGCATACTTTCCCTGGGGTGATTCGGAAGATCGGAATGGACAAGGCGCTGGTCATCCTAACTGCTCCATTCTGGCCCAGAAGTGCAGAGTTAGAGGACATGGTCAGCCTCTCCATTCAGGATCTGATTAATCTGCCATCCAGACTAGATCTGTTGCTCCAGGGTCCCTTGTGGAGGATGTGGAGAGGCTGACCTCTTGACTGCATGGCTCTTAAGGCCACCATTCTGAAGTGGAAAGGATTCTCCCACTGTTATCTCTAGTACGATATAGACTCCAAAGCCGGTCTCCTCTAAGGCATAACATAGGGTTTGGTCCATTTTCCACTGGTGGTGTGCAGACAAGAACATGCCCCCACAGATCTTTGATATTCCTGTGGTACTGTCCTTCCTTCAGAATGGAGTCAACAAGGGTCTCTGCTTGAGTTCCCTCAAGATTCTGATCTCTGTCCTTCTTTTTCAGAGAATTGCTATCATCCCAGATGATTTTCTTTGCAGAGAGTGGTTTACGCTTTCCCCTTCATTAGGAATTTCACATCTCTGTGAGACCTCAATCTAGTCTTGGGTGTTCTTCAGATGCTTCCTTTTGAGCCTCTAGCTTCCATCTCTTTGTGTCAGCTGACACCGAAGATAGCTTTTCTCTTGGTAGTTGTCTCTGTTAGGATGGAAGCTGAGCTGCAAGCTCTGTCTTTAAAACCTCCATTCCTGTTTTTTCACCAGGATAAGTTGGTACTTTGTACCTCTCAGGAGATTCTTCCTAAGATAGTCACTGAATTTCACATCAATCTGAAGATTATTGTGTCTTCTTTTTGTCCTGATACTGCGTCTGCTCAGGAGATCTCTATCTGTTCGATATTGTGAGCTGCCCAATGTTTTATGTGCACCACACTAAACCTTTTTGTAAGGCTGACTTTTTGTTACCCCTTAGGGTCCTAAGGCAGGCCAGGCTGTGTCAAAGGTAACCATTACCTCTTGGATTAAGGCTACCATACTTCTGATTAGGAAGAACTCTTTTCCCTTCAAGATCACAATGCATTGCACAATATCTGTGGGTGCTTCTTGGACCTACAAGAACCAGCCTTCTGTTGAACAGCTGTGCAAGGTGACTTTGTCCTCCTTGCATAGTTTTAACAAACACTACCTTGTCCATATCTTGGCCAGCGCTGGGGCCAGCTTTGAAGGTCATTCAGGCAAGCTTGCCTGTTTAAGGATCTCTCCTTTTCCTTCTCTAATACCAGTTGATTTTCAGTAGGTTTTTTTTTTTTTTTTTAGCCCTGTTGGCTTTTGTTTGGTGTGCTTTGCTAGTTCGGTATCCATTGACACCTAAGGTTAATCATATGCAGAATAGTCGTAGAGAACGCTGGTATCATCGGGATGTGTGGGTGGTCTTTTCTCCTTGCTCTCCCTGGGAAGCTCATCTTTGGTATATCCCCAGGTACCTGTGTTACATATTGGATGTGTAATAAAATAGGATTTTAGTTTTATTACCTGTTAAATCCTATTCACTTTAGTCCATATGGAACACAGGTCTCCCACCCAGAGACACACCAAACCTGTGTTGCTTTCCCAGACAGAGGAAACCTTTTAGTCTTAGCCCTAGGAAATTTTTTTTTCTTCTTACCCACTTATTTATTTTATTGTGGCTTTCTTGTGACATTAATTCTGGGAAATAGGTGGGGGTTTGTGCTGGAGGACAAAGAGGCGTCTCCACCCCAAAAACCCTCTCTATTTTGTGATGTGCCTTTCCTTCAGTAGGAGGGACTTAACCCCATGTTACCCATGTTCCATATAGACTAAAGAGAAAAGGATTTAACAGGTAATAACACTAGAATCCTATTATACTTAAGATTCAGAATGTATTTGACCTAACTGTTTTACTGACCTAATAGAATTAAGCCCCAACAGTGAACATCTTAGAAACAAGAGATATAATAACCACAATAGATCTTCAAGAAGCATAGCTCCATGTTCGTTCCCAAACTGGTTGTTAATAATATATAAGGATACCCATTAAAGAAGGAATTAGTATTTACCATCTTCGGTTCACAGCTGTGGCCTGTCTTTTCTAAGAGTATTTACAAAGGTCATGATTTTGAGAGCAGCATAACTAAGGGAAGGAGGCATCACTGTTATTCCCTACCTAGATGACTCACTAGTGACATCTTCACAGCTTCAATCCCTGAAGATTAGCTTTCAGCTAAGATTATACCTTGGCATTTTTGAATGAAGCCTACAAATATGTAAGCTTAAATTCAGGTTGATATGTTTACATTAAAACCCCTTTTTAGATTAATTTGGGTTTTTTATTTATCCGCTGTGAAAAAGGCCCCGTTAAAAATTGATTGCAGTCCTACAAAACTATTGTGAACGAAGGTGTTATCTAAATTGACACCTACAAGCGCAAATTGCAAGTGAAAACACTGCACTGTATTACACTAAGGCAAAATACATTTATCAGTCCATAACAAAAAATATGATCATTTCCCTTTGCATTTTCTAAGTAAACATGATGATTGTTATATGCACTACTGAATAGCTTTTTAATTCTCAGTTGCAAAAATATTTATTCTGCTGTTTAATACAGAATGCATATATTTGTAGGCAAATGTTATTTGACCTTAAAGAAAAAGACATCCCTGAATTAAGAAACAAACTTGTGGCAATAAACCGTGAGATACAGAGATTAAAAAACGATGTAGAAGAACAGGAAACTCTGCTAGCGACATTTATGTCTGAAGAGGAAAGCGCCAAAGCCTGTTTGCAGGACATCTCCCTTATGGAAAGGTATCAGGTAAGTCCAATAGACTCTCTGATGGTCATCATGCCATTGTTTCAGCACAGAGGTTGGCAACATGTAACTCTCCAGTTGTTGTTGAATGACAACTCCTATCATCTTCAGCCAGCTAATAATAACAATCATCCAACATCAAAGGTAGAGAAACACGTTGCTATCAGTTGCTTTTGCAGCAGTCAAGGGGATTGTGGTCTGATTCCTGATGAGTTAAGCAATGAGAAAAAGGACTACTTATAATTTTTAACATTAATGCACTTATACTATCTTATTGTGAATGGGCCCAGTAAAAAGTCTTTGGAAAATTCTGCGGCAATAAGAGAGGAGACATTGTCGGGTTCGTTCAAGGCAGATTGGAAGTTAGGGCACCCTAAGGATTCAGCAGGGCATGCAGTGATGCCTGTGTGAAAACCCTCGGACAGCCCGTTGAGGATATATGCCTATGAGGAAAAGCGGAGCACAAAATGTCACAGTAAATACTGAAAGCGAGAACGAACTCTGCCACGGAGAGTCTCCTGGACAGATGAGTGTCCTTGGATTTGAGAGTGACAGAGATGTCCCCGCAGCTGACTGTTCTGTTCTCTGCCAAATCCTGTGAGGCGATCGGGAGCGAAACCAAGTTGACGTCTTTCCCTTCTATGATATCACGGCAAAGGTGTTGAGGGATCATGTGGGCCGGTGTAACCCTGAGGGAAGGGCTTACGGAAATACCAGTGATGGGATTACCTTCTGGGGTTGAAGTTGAAGTGTATAGCAATGCGGCGTGAATGTGGGGTAGATGAGAGGAGGTGGGAGTGGAGACTTACTAGAGGTCAAGTATGGAGGAGCGCTGGATAGCGAGACGTGGAGAAACCGGAGATGACATCCGTTGCTCAAGGGAAGCTCAACGTGAATTGAGCTCAAGTGGGAAGGGCTGCTGCCCGTATTTAAGGACTTGCAGCCCGTCCCACAAATACAGGTGTAACACCTTAAACTAATTATTTATTGATTACCGGATACATTTCGTGGTATAAATGTCATAGATGAACTCATATTTTGACACTATTGATGCTCTATTCTTTGACTCAGATTTGCTTTCCATGATTCTAGGAGGCTGACTGACTGAATCAAATTGTGTGAATTATGAATATAAAATTGGAAGCACATGAAGCTTAATTCTCTTTACTGAAAAAAAGAAAACATTTGTTATGACAGGGAAGTTTTAAGTTAGGTGGAGCTTGTTCTAACAAATATTGTCTTTGAATCACTGGGACTTCAGCTCAGGCCATCTGAGTTCTTGCCCACAGTGCTACCTTTGCTGCCTTGCTGCTTTCTAAGTTTTTACTTTGCACTGTGGATCACTTTCATCTCTGCTTAATCAGGAGAACCCTGTGTATTCCAAACACTTCTTGTGCCACACATTTGAGGTGTTATCACTAGGTCCAGCCTGTTCAGGTCTGCATGTATGTTGTACTGAATATGTAGGCAGGGCAAGGGGGCATTCAAATAATGTTCTTACTATTAACCCTTTAAATGCCAGAGAGATCCAATGCATTGACTACCTTTCTGGCACACAAAGGTTTAAATATTGGCATTTCCCATGATATTACTAGGTAGCGAAACATATGTTAAATGTAAGATGAATGATGAGGATAAAACATATATTACTGATTTAAAAAAGAGGTTGAGACAGACATATAAAATTGTCATCAGGAACATGTTGAATATATACTTTGTGCACAATGACACCTAGTGGTCATAATGAAGGATTTGTATTATTGTTTTTATGTATGATTACATTTTTTTTCTGAGTGGATTTGGATTAAAGCTTTCAAGACAACTTCAGGCCTGCTTCTCCTCTTCCTATTTCTCACTGTGGAGTGACCCATGAGGCACCCGTTTTGCAGTTCTTTCTTCGGGTGGCTGAATCTCTCTCCTGGCAACTTATCCTTACCCACACAGGCAGGCGAGTGTTTTATTTTTATTTTTTGCTCTGTTGTTCTCCCGTTGTGGTTCTCCTTGTTATGTCTGAACACAAACATGATATGGGAAGAATAAAAGTACCAAGACTTCATGGGTTTATTTTGTAACCCTTTGTTCCTCTTGCAGGCTAGTCTCCCCAGGGATCACACTGGCATATTATGTCCCTCTTTCTCTGTGGTCCATTTGCAGCCAACTCCAGGTTCCTTTTCCTCTGAACAGGAACCTACATGGGTTATAACCCATATTTCCACTATGGCTACTATTCCTACAGCTATTAAGGGAGTCCTTGAATCTTTTAAGTGAGACCACCCTATTATCTCTAAAAGACAGATTTATCCTTTTGAGTGAAGGGAATTCTTCTATGGAAGATGGGGAAACTGAGGAGGAAATCATTGCTTCCTCCCTTTCTCCTGGGGATTCATGTAAAGAAGACCCTGGGCCCTCTGTAGAGAGGGTATAAAGAGAAAGGAGAGCAAAAACAAAGGGGACCGATCTAAGTGAAGTTTAATACAAGAAAATCACAATATACAAATAACCAAAGCCCTTCAGGGTATCTACTCACTAGAAGTAGTAAAGTTATAAGCCCATAAATCACAGTATTCACACTGCTGTCATGGAGCCTTCCATCTCACTCGTCTCGGGCATCCTAGTTGCTTCTACACAGCCAACTCCCTCTGGTGATGTCACTCCTCGGGTTCGCTGGATTTGCATCCTAAGCCTCAGTACGGTGTGAGTCTGCTCCACACTTCTTGGAATAACCATGACCACTCTGTAGAGAGGGTCTTATTTGGACAGGTTTGAAGAACTTAAGGTTTCTTATGCCTCAGGTTTGACTCCCTCATGCCTGGACATGTTTAAGAGGAGGACTGTTGTACTTTTCCCTTGAACAAGTCAAGGTTTTGGCTTTGGCTGAAGACTGTTTTGGACTGAAGGTCCTACAGGCTGTATGCCTGTGTAGGAGCTTTTTTTTGCCTCCACTTGTAGTAACCTTTTTTTTTTCTTTTCTTGTTTTCTGGTGTGAGTCTCTCTGTTGAGTCTAGTTGATATTTTTGTGGAGTAGCTGTTGCATCTCCTTGTTTCCTGTGTTCCACAATGGATGAAACAGAAAAATAAATTTTTGTGTACTTTTCTCTTAGTCAGTATGGGACAGGACATCCCACCCAGAGAAAAGCAGGTTGTTTGAGTTGTGGACAGGGAGTAGTTTTGGCCCTACCTTTCTTTTTCTTATGTTTTGGTTAAATGTTGAAACTGAGCAAACTAGGCATGGAAAAAGTGCAGCTGGGAGGGAGTCTTCAGGTCCAGAGAACACTGTATGCAAATTACTTGCTCCCTAGAGGAAGGCTGGTCAGGCTGCTTCCCATGTAACCACTGCCTCTTGGATCAAACTACCATACGCCAAGCATACAAGTTTAGGAAGAAGCCAGTTCCCTTTAAGATCAGAGCACATTCCACCAGATCTGTGGGTGCTTCCTGGGCCTACAAGAACCAGGCCACAACTGAACAGTTGTGCAAGTCTGCAACGTGGTCCTTCTTGCATACTTTCACCAAACGCTACCCCATCAGTGTCTTGGCCTCAGTTGAGGCCAGCTTTGGCTGGAAGTTCCTTCAGGCCAGTCTTGCCTGTTTAAGGATGTGCCCGAATCCTGATGCATCATGGCTGGGTCCTCCGTCTCAAGGCATGCTCTGTGATTCTGTCCCAGATCCTGTTTGACCTCCTTCAAGAGTGTTCTTACCAGAGGACAAGATCCAGATCCTTTTTCTGGAAGTGTCTTGGGCCCTAGCAAGAATAAGGGATTACATCAGGATCCTTGGGTGCCTCATATCTGCTTTGAAAGCAGTTCCTTATGCCCAGTTCCATCTGTCCTTTGTGTTTCCTCCAGTTCCCCAGGGTGATACGGAAGATCAGGATGAAGAAGGCCCTGGTCATTCCAAATGCTTCCTTGTGTCCCCTTTGGGCCTGGTATGCAGATCTTCTCAATCTGTCCATCGAGGAACTGTTCCACCTTGCTCTGGGGCCGGATCTCCTAATCCAGGGTCTCATATGGTACCAAGAGGTAAAAAGGTCAGCCTTGATGGTGTGGCTCTTGAGACCAATATCCTGAGGCAAAAGGGATTCTCAGAGAATGTAATTTCCATCATGGTCCAGGCTATTATACCATAGGATCCTGGTCCATCTTGAATCAGTGGTGTGCTGATAAGAACATGTCTGCTCAGATCTTTAATCTCCCTACAGTCTCTGCTTTTTTGCAGGATGTTATGAAGAAGGGTCTCAGTCTGAAATGTATCAAGGTATAGATCTCAACCTTTTCAGTCCTCTTCCATAGGTGAATTGCTATTCTGCCAGATATTAAGACCTTTGTTCAAGGGGTGGCTCATGCCTTCCCTTCCTTCAGGTATCACACACCCCTCTGTGGTCCCCTTAACTGGTTCTAGGCATTCACCTTTCTTTTAACCACTTTCATTGGTTTTTCTGCCTTTTTCTATTCTTACAATGAATTTCCTTATAGCCATGGTCTCCGAATAAAGGGTTTCTGAGTTATAAGCCTTGCTTTGTAAGCCTTCCTTCCTGGGACATGGCAGAATGTTATACAGTGGGGCAAAAAAGTATTTAGTCAGCCACCAATTGTGCAAGTTCTCCCACTTAAAAAGATGAGAGAGGCCTGTAATTTTCATCATAGGTACACTTCAACTATGAGAGACAGAATGAGGGGAAAGATTACAGGAAATCACATTGTCTGATTTTTAAAGAATTTATTTGCAAATTATGGTGGAAAATAAGTATTTGGTCAATAACAAAAGTTCATATCAATACTTTGTTATATACCCTTTGTTGGCAATGACAGAGGTCAAATGTTTTCTGTAAGTCTTCACAAGGTTTTCACACACTGTTGCTGGTATTTTGGACCATTCCTCCATGCAGATCTCCTCTAGAGCAGTGATGTTTTGGGGCTGTCGCTGGGCAACACTGACTTTCAACTCCCTCCAAACGTTTTCTATGGGGTTGAGATCTGGAGACTGGCTAGGCCACTCCAGGACCTTGAAATGCTTCTTACGAAGCCACTCCTTCGTTGCCCGGGCGGTGTGTTTGGGATCATTGTCATTCTGAAAGACCCAGCCACGTTTCATCTTCAATGCCCTTGCTGATGGAAGGAGGTTTTCACTCAAAATCTCACGATACATGGCCCCATTCATTCTTTCCTTTACATGGATCAGTCGTCCTGGTCCCTTTGCAGAAAAACAGACCCAAAGCATGATGTTTCCACCCCCATGCTTCACCGTAGGTATGGTGTTCTTTGGATGCAACTCAGCATTCTTTCTCCTCCAAACACAACGAGTTGAGTTTTTACCAAAAAGATCTACTTTGTATGAGTACCATGGTCCACTTGTCACTTTTGCTCCCCTCCATACAGGGGGCATCTTGGAGTTCAGAACTCATCTTGGGTATTTTATTCAGTTTATTCACTTGGTTTCTGGAGCTTGGATGGCTGCAATGTGGGTAGTTAACCCCTTCCCTGTTGGTTTAAATGCCAGGGTCATACATTTTTATTACCCCCTACATGTCCCCTTGGGTATTTAGTTGTTTTAGCATACTTTTAAAAAATTAAAATTTTTAGTGCATGACGCCTCTAAGGCTTTCCTGCATAGCCGTACTTGCTGTTGACTTCTATGGGACAAACTGTTTTGGTGACATATCACTGCAACTGTGTTTCATACAGAGTTGAGAGAAGGCTCATTCTTCACTCTTGTCTCCTCATGCCCTATGATCTGGGTCATATCCTCAGTGTCTCAGGGGCCGCTTGGGCCTTGCGAGTGCAAGATAAGGCATTGCTAGGATACAGTAACTGGGAAAAACTACATGTCCCAAGAAAGCCTGTTTCCCAGGTTCTCGTCTGATGTCTGATGTTTTTTTTTTTTTTTTTTTTCAATTTTAAAATACTTTATTTGGTAATAAAGTGAAGCATTACAAAATAGAGAATAATCGCAAATGCCTGTGTATAACAATGAAACAGACATATTCACTTGGCATACATAGTAGAGGTCTACATAATGCTAAGCGGAGAGAATAAAGAACAGAACAAAATTAGACAATAAAGTCTCGCGTCTGGACACCCCAGATGCATGTACCAGGTCAAATGTGTCAGTAAAACGGCCTCATTGGAATTCTGAAAACACATTATGCGGAAGCATAAAAAGGAGACAGTAAGATGCAGGCTGAAACTACAAATACAGAACAGAGCAAAGAGGAATAGAGAAGAAAGAGAAAGCAGGGGGGACAAAGAAAGGGTGAGGAAGGGGGAAGGAAAGGAAATACCCGGGCAAACGTCCTGCATCACAAGAGTAGAGAAATCCCAGCAAACTAAAGTGAAAGGAGCCCCTCAACTACTGAATTAATGGGCTCTAACAAAAGTGACCCAGGGGGCATATTGGGAATCGAAAATTTGTAGGGAACCGTGTGAGGTATGATATAATTTTTCCATGTCGAAAATAGATTGAAGTCTGAATTTCCAGTCTAAAATTAAGGGTGGTACAGGAGATTTCCAATTAGCCAGAATTCAAGCCCTTGCTGCAGTAACTCCCATAAGCCACAATTTGAAGGCTGGGAGCAGGGGAAGCTTAGGAGATAGATAGGAGTCTGGGGGGATCTAGGGAGAGTTAGTCCAGAGAGGTCCTGCAGACACCAAGGTCCAAAACTGAGTGAGAGATGAGCATGACCACCATATATGTAAAAGCGTACCCTCCTCCAGCCCACCACGCTAGCATAATGGTGAAACACCGGGAAAGATTCTGGCTAATCGAGCCTGCGTATGGTACCATCTCATCAGGAGTTTGTAGTTCAGATCTCTCATAGTGACATTAGGAAGAAGTTTATTATGAAGCCGTAGAGTGGAGGTCCACAGTTTGTCAGATATGGACACACATAACTCAGCTTCCCCGGATGCTTTTTGGGGAAAAGTGGAAATCTTAAACGGCAAAATATGTAAAGATGTAAATTGGACAAGTCTGGGTTTCTTCCGGGATAGACAGATCAAGAGCGATTCAAAGCCGGTTAAGTTGCAAGGAAGTAAGGAATCCGTCCTTAACGAGAAAACAAAATGAGAAACCTGATAATATCTCCATATTTCAGATCTAGGAAGTTCATATGAGGACAACAGATGATCTAAATCCGTCAGCCCAGCGACAGACCAATGTTGGAAAGCTCTCTGTGAAGACCCGGAGAAAAATCCGGGTTGTCCAATATGGCACAGAGCAGGGAGGGTGATGCAGCCAAGTTATGAACTGCATCGCAGGATCACCAAACCGAAAATAAGTGTGAAAGGATCGGACAGCGTTTTGCCGCACCCGGAAAGTTACCATAGTCCACTCATAAAAGTTGCATGGGGTCCATCCCCACCAGATAGCGTTGAGACACTCCAGACGAATCCAGAGGGGGGTCCCTTGAACATAGTTCCCAAATCATCTTCAGCGCCACCACAGTGTGGTATTGCTGGAGATTGGGAAGGCCTAGGCCCCCAAATCTGGAGGAACAATAGAACACTTTAGAATTCAACCTGGGAGCTTTGTGGCTCCAAACATAACTATTAAGAAGGTACTGAAGAGAGTGAAGGAGACGTTTGGGGATACGCAAGGGTAAGGATCAGTATGTATGTATAGCTTTATGTTGGGAAGAATAATCATTTTTATTAAATTTATCCTACCGAACCAGGAGACAAATACGTTCGACCAGGAACACACATCTCTTTTGATAACCGCCTCCAAATCAGCCATGTTAAGAGAGATCATAGAACAGACAGATCGAGTCAAGTGGACACCCAGATACTTTACAAAATCAGTCTGCCAGTGAAAAGTGTAGGAGCGTTTTAACCTCTCACTAGACTCTTCCGGAACTGTAAGGTTAAGTACCTCAGATTTTGAATAATTTTGTTTATAGGAAGATAGGGACCCGTACAACTATATAGTACTTAGCAAAGGAGGAAGAGGAGTGTCAGGAGAAGAAAGAAAGAGGACATCATCCGCATAACTAGTCAACTTGAATTCCCTAGGGCCTAGCTGGATACCAGAGATCAGAGCGGAGGATCGGATTGTAGATAGGAGAGGCTCCAGGGTTAGTATATAGAGGATAGGGGAGAGAGGGCACCCCTTCCTAGTCCCATTGGTGATGTTGAAGGGTTGGGACAGGATGCCATTAGCTCTGACCTAAGCGGAAGGGTTACAATACATAGACAAGATGGCCCCAATGAAACAGTCACTGAAGCCAAATCACCTAACCGCCTCTTCTAGGAACATCCAATTAACTCTGTCAGAAGCCTTCTCTGCATCCAGAGAGAGGAGCAGAGAAGGCAAAGAAGAGCCCATGGAGCGATGGATCAAGGATATGGCCTTAATTACATTATCCATTGATTCCCTCCCAGGGAAGAATCCCGCCTGATCAGGATGGATCAAAGTGTGTAGATACAGTTTGATACGGTCTGCCAACAACTTTGCAAACAATTTCAGGTCTATATTGAGAAGAGAGATAGGCCTGTAATTGCTGCAGAGAGAAGCATCCTTCCCAGGCTTAGGTAGGACAGTAATATGGGCTGTAAGGGCCAGAGGGGGCCACACTTGACCTGCTAGAATAGCATTTAAAGTGGAGGTAAGGTGCGGAACCAGAATGTCCCTGAAATTATAATAGGATGCCGAAAACCCATCCGGGCCTGGGCATTTGCCTCTAGGAGCCCCCTTCACAGCCAACTCTACCTCCACGTCAGAAAAATCCTTATGTATCAACGAAGAGACCTCAGGGGACATCCGAGGGAGATTGGCACTGTCTAACAATGTTGATAGAGCTACGGAAGGGAACGCCTCTGGAGGGATGCCAGGAGATGACAGGTTGTATAACTGGGAGTAATAATCCTTAAAAGCATTTGCGATCTCCCTACCCGAATAAAACATGAGGACCTGCGGGCATCCGAATACTTGAGATGGTAGCGAGCCATCTGAAATGGCGTACCAAGGAGGCAAGAGTTCTGTCGCACTTGTTGCCCTGCATGAAATACCTGTATTTGTACCACATGTAAGATTTCAATGTTTGGGACCGCAAGGTGTCTGAGACAGTACAACGTAGGGATTGAATTTCAAAGAGAGCAGTGTCATCACAAGTACGCTTGTGCACCTTTTCCAAGGCATGGAGCGAGGCCAGTATTGTCTCTAGGTGAACTCGCTGCTGCTTCCGTTTCCATGCCCCTTGGGAGATGAAGAACCCTCGTAAAAAGCACTTCTGCTCCTCCCAAACAATAGGACGAGACACACTGTCCGTGAGATTCGTATTGAAGTAGGTAAGGATTGCTTGTTTAGCTTTAGCCACCACCATAGAGTCAGAAATTAAAGAGTCATCGAGGCACCAAGAGGGCTTAGCATGCAAGGTGAGCGATATTGAGAGAGTGACCGTCACAGGAGCGTGATCGGAAATAGTCAGTCATAGGAAGAATGTCCGCCTACCATACACAATCGAGCCTGCTCCTGTCAAGAAATATATAGTCAATCCTAGAGTATCGACGGTGTGGGTTGGAGGAGAAGGTATAGTCTCTGACATCCAAAATTAAGGACTCGTCATGTATCCAGGAGACCTCTCTGACTCAATAACTCAAACACTTTCTCACCAGGTATATGGGGGTGTTGAGAGCAAGGGTGGGATAGATCCAAGTTGGGGGACAAGACTAAGATAAAGTCCCCACCCAGAATCAATACTCCCTCTGTGAAGTCATCCAATAGTCTCAACACTGTGTGGAAGAAATGTAGTTGAAAGGAGTTAGGAGCGTATATATATTAGCCAGAGTAATCGTAATGCCATCTATAGAGCCTTTAAGAAATACCTACCCTCAGGGTCTACGCGCTGATCAAGTAAAGTCCAGGCGACATGTGCTGTACATAAAATTGCAACCCCACGTTTCTTTTCCCCAGTAGAGGAATACTAGATATTTGGGAAATGTCTCGTGGACCTTGAAGGTTGAGCATGCACATCAAAATGGGTCTCTTGTAAAAATACCACATCAGCATGATAACCCCATAATGTAAGGCCTTTCACTTTATATGAAAGCAATTTCAAGGAGTTCCTAGCCATAACTGTAGGATGGGGACACAGAGAGAAGCAGACGGCTGCCCGGGAAGAAGGGGGATAACAAGTATGCAGAGCAAGCTGGCATCGAAAAAGGGAGGGGGGGGAGAAGGATGCAGGAAAAGTAAAGAAAATAAGAGAACAGAAAGAAAGTGAGTTGGTAGGGAAGGGCACCCCAACCAAACAAGGCAGGAGAGCGGGACTCCAACTATGTCAAGAGGCGGCACCAAAGCCGCAGGCAAAGGTGGTCGTACCAGCGACCAGAAGGGGAGGAGGTCACACCAAAGGGAAATTGAGTAAGAGAGGCGATGAGCACGGCCTTCAAACAGAAAAAAAAAAAACATACAGAAATAAATAATAAGGGAAGAAAAGTGGGCATGAAGTGGGGCGTTTACCCAGAGTGCTGGAGGATGACTAAAATAATAATGGCCTGTAAAAATCACGAGAGGTACCCCCGGTCAAGAGGTTTGGCCACCGGGAGGGACAATATAGTAAGAGAGCTTGTAATCTCAGATGAATATCAAGATCCCATCGGACTCCCAGAGTCCCCCACAGCGAGGGAAAAGAGACCAAAAAAAGACCAAGAGGGGCAAAGCTGATGAGTAGGGTCAGACCCTCTAGGAGTCCTATAGAGGTTAAAGGGCAAAGACTGTACGAAGGAGGGCAGCATTGTACATGCCTCACAGAGTACAGTGGCAAGTGTGGATGGTCATTATTAGAACTACATAACAGCCACAGGAAACACGAATGCATATCATAGACCCTCTAGTATTAGAATACCATTAGTCATGCACATCAAAAATGAGGGAAACATTCCATCTACCCATTTCAGTACCACGGAGCAAAATGACCACAGGGCTGCACTGCGGTAAGTATGCTTAGTAGCGCTAGTCGCCAGAAATATTACCTGGTTCCAAAGATGTTGGCGTTTTTCCGAGGCTCACAGGAGCAGGAAGCACGGACATCTCGTCAGTGACGTCCGTGCGCCTGCGCTGTCAGTCCCTCAAAGAATGACTGCAAAAAGCCGGTAAGTTCCTCTGACCTGTGCTCTCGGTTACATTCGGCAGACGAAGATTATTGCTTTGGTTACGATTGTCCATGTCATCAACTCTCAGGGTAAGGTTTTCTATGTATTCCTGCTGATCCGTGAAAACTTGCTCCAACCCTTGAAGGCGATCAGAGCATTCAGTTTGCGCCTCATCCAAACAACCTATCCTCTGCGCAAGTTGTTGTAGATCGGTGCAGAGGTCTTTAAGTTCTGCATTCAGTGCCCCTTTGATATCCAAAGTAAGTCCTCTTTCGTGGAAAATGCAACCAGGGCGGTAATAGGAACAACAGGACGGTGTAACGTCAGCGGGTATTGAGGAATCCATATCCCCGTTGGGAACAGCAATTGTGGGCGCATTACATCCAACAGGTTTTGAGGCGTCACCACCAACTTGGCGCAAAAGCACAGGATGGGTGTTAGGTGGGAAGCCAGTGATCTGCGCTTTGTCCGTTTTTTTCCTTAGCAGACTTCCCTTTCTTTCAGTTGGGCATAGGTGTCTCCAACAAACTTCCTCATCACAGCACAAGTGAAGGACCATAAAGAAACGGCCAAAAGGCCTGTATCAGCAGAGACGCAGCTCGGAGGTCCTCTAAAATGGGTCCATCACCTTCAGCGGCTAGCTCCGACCCCCGTCTGATGGTTTTTACAGATGCCATTTTAGCCTGCTTGTTTAACCCACATAGAGGTGGCCTTCTCCTTGCTATCCTACTAGGAATAACCCTTTGTCTGCCAGATAAGTTCCTTTTGGGGGCTTTCTAAGGTGAATTATTACTCTGGGACACAATATTTGGGTTTTCTATACTATTTAGACACTACTCCTGTTAGGATGTCGGACCCAAAGGGACATGGGGCTAGACCTAAGGCAAAGAACACCGGAATGTCTGACCCCCCTTGCTTATTGCTCCTCATGCCAAACAGGGCTCCCCAGAGAATACTCATGCTTTTCTAGGGTGAATTATTATTCCAAGACACAGTATTTGGGTTTTCTATACTGTTTAGACACTTCTCCTTTTCAGAGGCAGTATTGGCACGATGGGCTTCTCCTCCCACAGTTACTCCCCCTATCTCCAGACTTTCTCTCCAGGCTCTCAGGTATATGACTGGCTGAAAGCTATCCTCAAGTCTAACTTTGCTGCCATTGGTGCTGCTCTGTGACCTATTCTGACTTCGGCATGGGTCACTATAGTGATTGCTACCTGGGGCTGTCAGGAATGGTACCCCTAAGGAGGATCTTTTAGCCCTCTTATCCAACATGTCTGAGGCTCAGACATATGTCACTGACTCTGTTTTTGATGCAGTCAGCATGTCAGATAAGGCTTTTGTTACAGCACAGCGCACTTTGTGGCTCAACATTTGGTCTGCAGACCTGTAATCTAAGAAGTCACTGATTTCGCTCCCGTTCCAGGGCAAATCTCTTTTTGGACCTGAACTGAAACAGATCATCAGTGAGGCTACCGGGTGCAAGAGCACCCTGTTACCTCAGGTCTCCAAAGAAACAGCACAATTTTTGTCCCCACCAAAGAGAGGCGCAAAGGCCGAATCCGAGCATGTCTCATGCCGGCACCCAGTGCCCCTCAACTAAGTCTAGACAGCAGTAGCACTCAAAGCACGCCACTGCCAAACCATAGTCTGGGAAGTTTGCTTCTGCATGACTTGCAGAATCCTGGTCCCCTGTTGCCTGTGGGTGGGCTGTTGTGCCATTTTTCAACCTCATGGGCAGAGTCCATCAAGGTCCACTGGGTTTTGCAGGTGATTTCTGAAGGGTATAACATTGCGTTCAAGTCTCCTCCTCCCTACAGATTCTTCCAGTCCTCCCCAAGAGAGAGGTTCAGGTTTTTATTCAAACCTGTTTGTAGTGGCCAAGAGGGATGGCATTAGTCGTCCTATCTTTGACCTCAATATTTTTGTGGAGACTGCTCTCTTCGAGATGGAGTCCCTTGCACTATGTGCCAAAGAGAATTCCTTACATCTCTGGATCTGCAGGATGCCTACTTATATCTCCTAATTCTTACAGTCAAAAGTACCTACGCTTCGCTTGCTAATCAGGGCACTACTAGTTTACCACTCTGCTCCTCGGGTGTTCACCATAATTCTGGAGTCTCTGATTGCCTTTATTCATACCCGGGGGTTTTCAGTGACTCCCTACATGGACAACCTTCTGCTGAAGGCTCCATCAAGGGAAATCGTGGACCAACATGTCCAGGACTGTGCTCAGATTCTCCTCTATCATGGATGGATTTCCCTCTTAGGACCTGGTTTTCCTCAGATCAGTCAAGGGAAGTTTTTTTTTCTGATGGAGGACTCCATTCAGCAGGTCATGCATCTGGTTCCCCAAGTTTTGGAGTAGCCCACAATCCCAGTTCACAAGTTCATGACTCTTTCAGGTCGCATGGTGTCCGCCATGGAGGCAGTTTCATGCTATATGGCCCACCCCAGGGAGCTGCAAGGATTCATTGTCCGCTCTTGGCACTGGAACACAGCTCTCTTGGATCTGAGAGTCTTCCTTCCTCCGGAGGTCAGACAGGATCTACACTGGTGGTTGAACAGAATCAACCTAGAGCAGTGAAAACAGTTTGTGATCCAGGAATGAATCTTTGTCATGATGGATGCAAGCCTCCTGGGTTGGGGTGTGGTCCTGGGTCACAAGGGGGAATTCAGGGCAGGTGGCCTTTTGAGGAGTCCCTTCAAGTCCATCAGTGTTCTGGAGCTCTGGGCGATTCAGCACGCTTTTGTGTACTGGTCCCTTCAGCTGAGGGGTCATCCGGTACGCGTCCAGTTGGATAACGCCACGGCTGTGGCCTACATCAGCGCAAGGAGGCACTTGAAGCGCTCCGCTTGGTCAGAGGTTTGGTCAGAGTTTGGCTTGGGTGGAAGATCATGTCCCTGCTATTTTCGCTGTGCACATTCCAGGGGCAGATGTTCTCAGTCCCAAATGGTGGACCCCGGAGAGTGGAAACTCCATCAAGACATTTTCACCCTGTTGCTGCAGCGATGAGGTCTTCCTCAGATAAACCTGATAGCCACCAGGGGCAACAGGAAGGTTCGATTGTTTTGTTCCCGTTGCGGGAATCCTCTGGCCTTTGCCATGGATCCCCTGTCGATTCCTTGGCGCTTTCATCTGGCTTACATATTCCCTCCAATTCTTCTCATCCCCAGGGTACTTTGGAAGATTCGGATGGATGTTCCGGCGGTCATCATGAATTCCCCCTATTGAACCAGGAGGGCATGGCTCCCCGAGTTGGTTTCCCTCTACATTCGAGATCTGTTTCCACTGCCACTCAGACTGGATCTCTTCCTTCAAGGGCAACTCTGAAAGAAAGAAGTGGAGTGGTTGGCTTTGACAACATGGCTGTTGAAGCCTCCATCCTGAGGAGAAAAGGTTTCTCCCATGAGAATTTCTCCACTATGATTCAGGTTAGGAAGCATGTTTCCTCTAAGGCCCACATGGTTTGGTCCATTTTTCTTTCCTGGTGTGTCAACAGGGAACGGTCTTCACAGGAGTTTGACCTTCTGGTGGTCCTGTCTTTTTTGCAGGACGCTGTTAACAAAGGGCTTTGTCTTAGTTCTTTGAAGGTTCATGCTTCAGCTCTCTGTATTTTTCCAGCGACACATTGCCATCTTGCTGCCAAGGTGTTCTTTCAGGGGCTTGCTTCCCTGCCTACAAGGCTTCCACTGCCCAGTGGGACCTTAACTTGTTTTAGGGTTTTTGCAGTGGCTTCCCTGGGAGTCCCTTGCAACCATTCCTCTGCATCTTCTGATGTGGAAGATGGCTTTTCTTCTTGCTGTAGTCTCTGTGCGCAGAATTGCTGAGTTGCTGGCTTTGTCTTGCAAAGCTGACTTTCGTAGTTTTTCATAATGATAAGGCTGTTCTTCATACCTCCCAGGAATTTCATCCTAAGGTGGTCTCTTAGTTCCACATCAATCAGGAGATTGTTGTGCCTGCATTGTGTCCTGACCCCAAATCTGACAAGGAGAGGGATATCCACTTGTTGGATGTGGTGCGCTGTCTCAAGTTTTATGTGCACTGTACTTTGAGTCTTTGTATAAGACTGATGCCTTGTTTGTCATCTCTGAGGGTTCTAGGGCTGGTAAGGCTGCATCCTGGATTAAGTCTACCATTCGTAAGGCTTACGAGCTCTGCTAGAAACCTGTTCCCTTTCGTGTGACAGCACACTCCACTAGATCTGTTGGTGCCTACTGGGTTTACAAGAATCAGGCCTCTGCTGAACAGCTGTGCAAGCCTGCGACTTGGTCCTCAGTGCACACCTTTGCCAAACACTATCGTGTTAATGTTCTGGCTTCAGCTGAAGCTAGTTTCGGCATGAATGTCCTGCAGGCAGTTCTGCATGTCTAGGGCCTAATCATTCCTGTGCCTTACTGTTCTTTAACTGTTTGGCTCTGGTTCTTGTGTGCTGTGCTATTATTATCAGTGTCCATTGATAGTTATGTTTGGGCTGTTCCTAATTCTGGATAGTCTTAGGGAACTCCGGTATCATGGGGGCCAGTGCTTCGTCCTTTCTTTTTATTCCCACCCTGGAGATATAGCGTTGTTATTTGCCAATATTGTCCCTGTATGTCATATTGGACAATAGAGTAAAGAGAATTTTAGTCTTACTTGTTAAATCCTTTTCTCTTAATCCATATGACATACAGGTCTCCCACCCAGTGAAAGGGGATCTCGCTTGGTCTCACTTGACTGAACGTGGGAGTCCTCCTTGAGTCTTAATGCTCACAGGAGCTTAGCCTTTTCTTTTCTTGCTGTCTTATTTAATGAGCTAGTGTCAGAGTAACCTGATGAGGAGAAAGGAAGGCTCCATTGTACCTGTACGTCATATGGACTAAGAATAAGATTTAACAGGTAAAATCCTCTTTTTAGCCACTTTGCTAGAATTATACCTATATCCTTTCTCTTTGTTGACTCCTCTATACTAGCTGTCACAATTATCATCATCTTCTTCTCCTCCATTATGCCCTGTCTAAAGCTCAGGAAGTGTAAAGTACCAGCTGAAGACCTGCAGTATACTAATCAGTGCATAATGATGTCCTCAGCTCTAGGTCTTTTTTTTGAGGCGAAAGGGACAGAGGAGGGGTTTTCAGAATGGCAAACGGGCAGAGGAGGGTATGTGTTGTCAGTTTTGTTACTGTGCAGCTGGAAAACACGTAATGTGCTTTATACCCTGAGATACATTCAGTTCATCACTGTAGATGATGGATGATTCACATGTGCAGAAGACGGGTGACTCTGTATTATTTCTTTACATTTTTTAATTCTTTGGCTGCTAGAAGTGCCTCCAGCACATTACAAAGCAAAGTAATGTGTTGAAGACAACTACTGTGTAGAGCTGTTTCCAAAAGATTGTGAGAGAGGGAAAATTGTGTTGGCACTTAAGGACCTGAGGGCACTTTTAAATACACAATCCGATTCAGGGTGCGGCGGGGAGCCCTGAATTACATGACATTCCAGGTACTTCACTGGTCCTTAAGTGCCGGACAGCCGTGACGGTCCTGGCACGGCAGTGGACGTTAAGGGTTTAAGGACTGCAGACTTCTAAAAACATCTAATCTATATTAGGCAATCATAAAAAAAAAAAACTTAACAAAACAATGTCTAGATCCAGAAGAGACTCAGTAAGTGGGTGCAAGGATCTTGTTCGTTGCTACCAAGGATGATCAGCTTGTTTCATGCAAAGATCACTTACACATGACAAGCATAGAAGGACATGTGATGTGCCTCTAACAGTAAAGAAACAGAAATTGACGTCAGATAAGAACCATTCTGCCCATCTAGTCTGCCCATTTTCCTACTGTAAAAACTTCAAACCTTATTTGGTCCTTGGTCTTGTCTTATGTTAAGGACAGCTTTATACCTATCCCATGCATCCTTAAATTCTGTCACTGTATTAACGTCTTCCACTTCTGCTGGTAGTCTATTCCACTTATCTACTACCCTCTCAGTGAAGTAAAACTTTCTTACATTACATCTAAACCTGTGTCCCTCTAGTTTTTACACTAAGGCCTCTTGTCCTAACATTTTTACTCCTTTGAAATGTACTTCCCTCCTGCACTGTGTTGAATCCCTTATATATGAGGTATTTAAAAAGATGTAATTCCTGCTCTTGAAGTGAATGAGCCTCCACTGTGTATGTGTTATCCCTTTCTATGACTTAGTGATCTACACATTACTAGGGATCTGAGTCACCTATATTTAAAAACACATCCAATAAGTGCCCAAGAGATAATATGAACTAGAAACATGTATGCAACATTATATTCAATGCTTTGATATTATTCTGGATACATTGACCTTGATATTTTCTCCTCTGCTTCAACAGTAATAATATGAGTGGGACTCATGGCATTCCGGTTGCACCATTGTTTTAACAGGTTACCATAAGTAATAAATGGAACTTATATTAGATTTTAAATTTGTGTTTTTTATAATCACTAAACAATAAAAGTAACTAGCATTAGGTACTGAACTGGTCTCTAAACAGGAAGGGAATAATTGGGAGAAACTGATTTTATCCCTTACTCTCTCTTCCCAAATTATTTCTGTATCTCTTGCTGCATATTTATTTGATTTAAGAGTGAAAGTGCACAGTTTAAAGGCCTACTATGTTTTCATTGCATTCCTTAATTTTCTCTGTATTCGATTTTCAGATGGAATTAAGAGATGTGGAGCGAAAAATAGCACAGCATGCCACTAAACTACAAGGGGTTGATCTTAACCGCACAGTCCAACAGGTTAACCAGGAGAAACAAGAGATGCAACATAGCTTGGATAATGGTGAGGATGAAATATATCATTTGTGTAGTCAATAGCGTTTTAACAGATAAAATCTACCACACTGAGCGTCACACATATAATATATAAATATACAATTTTGTTTTTGTAATTTTTTTTATTACATGTCAAAAATGGCAATGATATAAAAACATAAGAAAACACTTGTCACTTATCTTTATCTGTGATAACTGTCATGGAACTGTCAGAGTTCATGGTATCATTCAACATCAGACACATTCTTATTTGGCCAAACCATTACTGTTTCCTCACTTTTACATTTCAAAATTCCCCATGGTCAACTTGTAGCCCTCCCTTTCAGCCTAGCTATAGCTCCGTAGGTCTTGGGGTGTTTTGGCATGGGTTGGACTTGATGGACCCATGTCTTTTTTTCAGCCTTGTCAACTATGTTACTACGTCTTCACAAAAGACATGGCACCTTGCCTTCTGTCCCTGAGGGTGACCATAACACCTCCTTATATGCAACTACAGTAATAATTGCAACTCACAAATGAAACACTTCAACAACACAGATTGTCATTCTGGGGAAGAGAATTTTGCACACATCTTGCAGTCATTGGATATAGATGTAAATAGAAATGTGTATGTTCCTCTTTATCTTGTACACCCCAAAAAACCTTACCTCTGCACTTGATGTTTATCATTGGATTAATGACAAAGCACTATGTTCTTTTATATAATTTATGGAAATTATGACTAAATCGTTGGGTTACCGGTAAAAACACTGCATCAGTTTTATACTTCATGAAAGTGTGAGATAAAGTCCCTAAAAAAAACTTACCTCTGCTCTTAAAATACTATTAAACAAACCAAAGGGTTAACCCTTACACACAAATTGCCTCTTTGCCTCTCAAAGGTTTAATCCCTCCAGTGCCACAGAGGTACCTAAACCATTTTCTCTGTCGTCCTATATAGCTTACAGGTAACTCTGGGAAAGCGATCGCCTCTTTAAGTAGGCAGGCACAATTCTTGGAAAGAATGCAGGGTGGAGCCTTTCTTCCTTCCTTAGCTGGTCACCAGCCAATCCCCTACAGTTAGATTTGTTCCTTGAACAAGACAGCTAAGAGAACAGTTCTGCTTAGTTTTTAGCTTATTTTATTGTTTTCTGTTAGATATGGGGTGTAGAAATCTCCCATTTGGCGGATTATCATTACTGACTTCCCAGTGGTGGATTGCTCAGTTAACGGGTGCTGTTTGTGGACCTTCCAGCCCTGCGGAAAGGCTTGCGTGCTATGTCTTTTCCCTAGGAGAAGCCCACTGAGGCTTCTTCTTTTCTCTATGGTTATATGAAGATATAAGACCTGCAAAAAAGTTAAGAAACCCTTCGAGTGCTGAGGTCCACTTGTCCCACTGGTTCCCCTCCGCACAGGGGTCTCCTTTAGGAATTCCTACACACATTTTCCTGCACTCATTTGGGTTTATATGTTTGCTGGGGTCTTGGGAGAATTTTAGGTTCTATGTTATAATTTAACCCCTTCCTTGCCATCTTGGGTGCTTTTGGGGAAGTTTTCACACATTTCCCTTGGGCGGGGGTGTCAGTGTTCTCTAATAACGTACATGTGATTTTCCAACTTTTGGGACACGTTTCAGAAATTTTGTGTATTTGAATTCCGCTTACCACATGGCCACAATGCTCCATTGATCTCTATGGGACAGTTTCATTTGGGACATATCTCTGCAACCGTTCCATGTACTGAGTTCAGAGATGGCTCATTCTTCTTGTCTGCCCATGTCCTACACTCTGGTGCATGTTCTGAGTGTCTTGGGGGGCTCAGGGGGATTCAGGAACTGTTTTTGGGTACTTTAAGGGGAAACTACATTTCCCATGAATGCCTGTTTCTCAGGCTGTTTTCTAATTGGCTACTGGTTCGGATGCCATTTTTCCTCTCACGAGTATCCTACGCAGGGCTTGGATCCTTCCTCTCTCCTACAGCAGATTAACCCTTCGCTTGCCAGATAAGTGTATTTTGGCTCTTTCTGGGGTAAACTCTTAATCTGGGACACAGTATTTGGTTTATTCCTTATACTTTCAGACTCTTTATCTCCTTTTAGGATGTCAGACCCGTTGGGACCTGGAGCTAGACCAAAGACTAAGGAAACTGGGGTGTCTGTGACCCCCATTGCGCACTGCTCCTCATGTCAATCAGGGCACCCTAGAGAATACGCAAGTCATGTATGCCCTTCATGTGCCGTGGCCCCTGCGTCTCCGCCAGGGCCTTCCAGCCATGATCGAGAGCCACCTTGGGTGCAAGTGTTAAAATATACTCTGTCACAGTTTCCTATACACGTTCAGGTGGTCCTCCAGTCTTGGAAGCCCCCTGCATTATTTAGGTCTATGGCACCTAAACCTCATGGTTTTCCTGATGTGTCTGATTCCTCTGATGAGGAATTGTTGGTAGATTCAGATGAGGGTGAATGTTCTGAGGGGTTTACTCTCAATTTTTTGTGGACCCTTTTGAGGCTGACCCTGAGCCCTTTGCTGAGGGTCTTATCAAGGCAGTCCTGGATACCATGAACATTCCCCCTGTCTCTGAGGATCCTCAGACTACTTTTGACATCTTCCAAAGGCTCAAGAAGCATTGTACTGTCTTTCCACCTAATCCCACTCTTGACCAGGTTGTCCTAGATGAGTGGAAGACCCCTGACACTTCTCTCTCTGCCTAAGAGATTTGCTAAGTTTTACCCCTTCTCTGAGGCGGCCTTAGCTCAGTGGGCCCTCCCTCCCTCCCTCTGATGAGGAATTGTTAGTAGATTCAGATGAGGGTGAATGTTCTGAGGGGTTTACTCTCAATTTTTTGTGGACCCTTTTGAGGCTGACCCTGAGCCCTTTGCTGAGGGTCTTATCAAGGCAGTCCTGGATACCATGAACATTCCCCCTGTCTCTGAGGATCCTCAGACTACTTTTGACATCTTCCAAAGGCTCAAGAAGCATTGTACTGTCTTTCCACCTAATCCCACTCTTGACCAGGTTGTCCTAGATGAGTGGAAGACCCCTGACACTTCTCTCTCTGCCTAAGAGATTTGCTAAGTTTTACCCCTTCTCTGAGGCGGCCTTAGCTCAGTGGGCCCTCCCTCCTATGGTTGATGCTCCTATCTCTAGGCTTTCCATTTCCAAGGCTTTTCCTGTGGCGGATGCTTCTGCTCTCAAAAATTTGACTGAAAGGAAGCTTGAGGCTATTCTGAAGGCCACATTAGTGACCATAGGTGCTTCTAAGCGACCTACATTTGTTTCAGCTTGGGTTACTAGGGCCATTGCTGTATGGACGGAACAGCTTACTGAAGCTGTTTGTCATGGTGCTCTCACAGCTGACCTGCTGAGGCTTTTGGCTATCATTTCTGAAGCTCAGCATTACCTTACTGATGCTTACAGGATTCCCATCACTTCTATTTCTCCCTTCAGGTTCTTCCATTCTTACTCGCCTCAAGGACTGGAAAAGTTTAATCTTTTCAATGGGGCCATCCAGACTCTTTTGGACAAGGAGGTTCTGGAACTGTTTCCCGACACAGAAATAGGTTTAGGCTTCTCTTCCAACCTATTTGTGGTCTCCAGGAAGGACTGCTGGCGGCTGCCGTCCTATACTGGATCTCAAGGATCTTAATTCCTTTGTGGTCAAGACTCAATACCACCAGGATTCCTTAAGGTCTGTTATTGGGAGATGTGCCCAGGGGAATTTCTGGCTTCTTTGGAGCTGCAAGATGCCTACCTGCACATTGCTATTCGTCCAGAGAGCTGGCAGTACCTAGGGTTCTCTTGCAACAAGGGGTAGTTCCAGTTTTTGGCTCTCCCCTTTGGTCTGACCACAGCCCCCCAGGTGTTCATTCACTTCCAGGGTGCATTTATTTCTGTTATGCATGAGAGGGGCATCCGGGTAAGTCCATACATGTATGACTTGCTCTTGAAGGCCCCATCTGCGGAACTCCTTCAGCAGCAGGTTCAGGACTGCACTCTCACTCTCACCCATCATGGGTAGGTACTGAACATGGACAAGTCGGACCCAATTCCATCTCAGATGATCTTTCTAGGTCTTCTGTTTGACATCCTGCAGGGCATGGTCTTTCTGACAGAAGATTTTGTTCAACAGATCACCAATAAGGTTTCCTCAGTCCTGGCTTGCAAGGTCCATTCAAGCCAAGAAACTGACCTCTCTGGTGGGGAAGTTGATCTCCACCCTAGTGGCAGTACCATTTGCGATGGCTCAGACGAGGGAACTTCAGAGGTTTTGATCCAGGGAACCCAGATCTCTTGAAGCTGTCAGTTTCTCTCCCCTTGCATGTGAAGCTTTCTTTCTTGTTGGCTGAATCTCTCCAGCCTATGGAAAGGAAGATCCTTCGTGATTCCATTCTGGATCACGGTGACAATGGATGCCAGCCTATCCAGTTGGGGAACGGTCCTGGGTCACCCTAATGTCCAGGGTCGGTGGTCAGCGGAGGAGTCTGTCCTGCCCATCTGGAACTCGAAGCGATATTCCACTCTCTGAGGTACTGGTTGTCTCATCTCGAAGGCTGTCTGGTTTGCGTCCAGTTAGACAGCGCCCTGACCGTGGCTTACATCAACAAGCAAGGCGGAACAAGAAGTCTCGCAGCTTGGTTGGAGGTCAAGGCTATTTTAACCTGGCAGAAGAACATGTTCCTGCCATCTCCGCAGTACATATTCCAGGTGTAGACAATGTCCTAGCCGACTTCTTAAGTCGACACACAGTGGTCAATAGAGAATAGGCGTTTCAACAAGGCCTAGCACAGGATTTTGTCTGTCTTCCACTCTTGGTGTGTGGACAGGGATCTGCCCTCACAAGAGTTTGATTTGCCGACTGTCCTGTCCTTTTTACAGGATGGTGTGAACAAGGGTCTTAGCCTGAGTTCTTTGAAGGTTCAGCCATCTTCTCTCTCTATCTTTTTTCATAGACACATCGCCTTTAAGCATCCCACTCCTCAGTGGGACCTTAATCTGGTGTTGGGAGTCTTGCAGCTGCCTCCTTTTGAGTCCTTGGATAACCTTCCTCTTCATCTCCTTACTTGGAAGATGGATTTCCTCTTGGCTATTGTCTCTGTTCGCAGAGTCACTGAACTGCATGCCTTGTCCTGCAAACCACCTTTTCTGGTGTTTCACAAGGATAAGGTGGTTCTTCGCACCTCATGTACAGAAATAATGTAGCAATGCTCTGGAAACTCAGTACTCCATGTCCAGGAACATCAATGAGTGTGTATAAAAAAAATATAAATAAAAGAGAGAAGAGAAAGATATAAGAGTAATAAGTTTAATACACAAATAAAAAAGCACAAGAACAAATGCACACTAACTAGATCACAGAAGATTTAACAGCATCTCGAGGTCCCAAGACCCCCTGATAGTCACGAAACCGCCCTCGTGTAATCCAGAAATCCTTTGTCCGCTCTTTGGCTGTGGACTGTGAGATTCACCTGGACAATCGGCCCAATATATGTAGAACGATTTTTATAGCCGCTACAAAAGTTCCACATCAGTGTGGCAGTGACAGGACTAGCCACTATGGTACCGGGACTATACAGGTTAACACTAGCTGGGGACATGTGGCCAAGACCGGCGCTATATAGAGTGTGCTCTTAACTACACCTTCGCACCTCCCAGTAATTTCTTCCTAAGGTGGTCTCTGAGTTCCACATCAACCAGGAGATTGTTGTGCCTTCATTTTATTCTGACCCTAAATCCGACAAGGAGAGGGATCTCCACTTGTGGGATGTGGTGCGCTGCCTTAAGTTCTATGTGCACCGCACTGAGTCTGTTTGCCAGACTGATGCACTCTTTGTCATCCATGAGGGTCCCAGGGCTGGTAAGGCTGCATCCAAGGTGACTATTGCATCTTGGATTAAGTCTACCATTCATAAGGCCTACAAATTTAGGAAGAAGCCTGCTCCTTTTCGTGTCATGACTCATTCCACTAGGTCCGTTGGGGCCTCCTGGGCCTATAAGAATCAAGCCTCTGCTGATCAGCTGTGCAAGGCGGCCACTTGGTCGTCTGTGCACACCTTTGCTAAACATTACCGTGTTGATGTTCTGGCTTCGGCTGAAGCCAGCTTTGGCAGGAAAGTCCAGGAGGCCGTTCTGCCTGTCTAGGACTTTATTTCCTGTGTCTTAGTGATCTTTACTGTTGAGCCCTGTTGGCTCTCGTTCTGTGTGCTGTGTTAGTTACTGGTGTGATGTATTCCAGTTCAGTGTCCATTGACACTTAGTTGTTAAGGGCTATTCTGTGATCTGATTAGTTCATGTGAGTTCTGGTAACATGGGGGATCGGCGCCTGGTCCTTGCCTTATTTCCCACGACTGTGAAAATCAATGTTTGTTCATCTCAGAGTTACCTGTAAGCTATTTTGGACGACAGAGAAAAGAGGATTTTAGTCTTACCTGTTAAATCCTTTTCTCTTAGTCCATATAGCTTACAGGTCTCCCACCCTGTCAAGGAACCGTGCTTGGTTCTCCTGTGACTGAATGTAGGAGTTCCTTCCTGTTCATGCTCACAGGAGTCTTCTTTTTCCTTCTTGCTACCTAGTCAGATAGGTTAGTGTCTCAAATCTAACTGGAGGGAATTGGCTGGTGACCAGCTAAGGAGGGAAGGAAGGCTCCACCCTGCATTCTTTCCAAGAATTGTTCCTGCCTACTTAAAGGGGCGATCGCCATCCCAGAGTTACCTGTAAGCTATATGGACTAAGAGAAACAGATTTAATAGGTAAGACTAAAATCCTCTCTTCTACCAATGCATTGGATACCCCTCTGCCACTCAAGGGGTTGTTGCTGAAAATTTAACTTTTGTCTGCTTCACATGTTTAATTATTACTACTAATTTTCTTTCTTTCTTTTTTTTTATAGTTTCTGGCAAAATTGAAATATTACGAAAGAGGATACAAGACCAACTAGAACAAGTCCAGCACCTCAAGAGTGCAATCAATGAATTGAGAGCAGAGAAGCTCCATATTTCTAGTAATCTCCAGCGCCGTCAACAGTTGGAGGATCAAAATGTGGAGCTCTCAACTGAACTTCAATCTCTATCCAGAGAGATTAAGGTAAAATTATTTGTTTGAATATTAACCATCTGTGCTGTACTGGAAAGATTCACTAATCATGATAAGTCATAAAGTGCAAATTTTAAGTAATTTATGCTTTATTTATGTGAGCTGGACTACTAAATATTAAATTGATTTATTTCAAGCAGTTAAAGGGATAGTAATACTTAAAATTTACTAATCCTCATATTGTAGACATACAAAAAAAGAAATTAATTGCCCCCAGTGCCATCTCTCAAACCTTCATGGTTTGAGAGATAATCACTCGCAAAGTAGAAGACCTTTTAAGTGAAGGATTTCTTTTTTATTAACTCGATCTCTGCTCTGCTGCAGAGCCGTTCGAATGGTCGTACGACAGGATTCCCCTGTAGTCAGCTAGAACGCTGACTTCAGGGAAAGAGGAGGGAGGGAGGAACTATGCTAGCGATTATCTCTCATACCATAAAGTTTTGAGAGATGGCACTGGAGGCAATTAATTTCTTTTTTGTATGCCTACAATATGGGTATTAGTAAATTTTAAATATTACTATCCCTTTAAGGTAGCACACCTGAGAGAACCCTGCCTCCCTAGTTGGGAGGCAGAGTTATCCACTATCACCAGAGTTTGTCCTTCATTCCTGAGTAGGATATGTTTTCTAGGGTATACATTCCTCTTTCTTGTGTTTAAAAAAAAAAAAAAAAAAAAAACAAACAAACAAAAAAACTCTCAAGACATTTAGAATAAGTCCCAGTTTTGACACCAGGCCTTCTATTCCCATGGGAGGAAGACTAACTTAATTTATTTTTTGATAAAAAGAAAGAAATCAGCTCAGAGTTCTGGGTGTTGCATGTTATCATCACCACCACACTCATCAGTACCACAACCAGACTCTTACTCTTCTTTTTAGTAATAGCATAGTTGGTGTATCTGGTAGATGGGCACAGTAGATTCAGGTAGCTGCATCTATATATATTACTGCTTTACATTGTTACCTGGGAAAAATAACAAGTTACATTATTTAGAAACATATCAATCAACTCATGGATTTCTGGTCTGTCATTGCCTGTAGGAGTCATCTCCACCCTTTTCGAGATGCCTTGGCATCTGTAACGGGCCAGTGTTGTTTGGGGGTGGTATCAGAATGGTACCACATAGATTTCAAGTTAATTCCTCTTTATCACTTCTTTTTGTTAAAAGGTTCTGCGGGACCCAGGTCAAGCTTGTCTGTTTACAGACTCTGTCTCCATTCAACTAGACAAATTCTGTAAACAGTCCCAGCACAACAACTTTTTTTTAGATTTTTATTCCAACCTTTTTGTGGATCCCAAAAAAAGGATTTGTGGCGGACAGCTATGTAGTTGCTATGTGCTTCCTCAGCCATCAAAATTTAGATCCAGTAAACTGGGAGCTGCATTCAGAGCTGTTCTACCAGATTATTCAAATTATGGGGTATCCTAGCAATAGATCTGATGGCATCTCCAGGAGAAGAGGAAGGTTTCTGTGTTATGTGCACGGACTAGGGATCCACTAGCCTTTGCAATGGACTCAATGTCCGTTTCCTCTAAAGAGGACGACAAGGCAGTTCTACTTACCTCACAGACGTACTTGCCAAAGATTGTCTCAGATTTTCACATCAGTCAGGAGATCATTGTGCCATCCTTTTGTACTTACCCTTTGCCCAAACAAGAGAGGGATCTCCATTGCTTCTTGAATCAAGGCTACCGTACATCAAGCATATACGGTCAGTAAGGAACCTGTTCCTTTCTTTTCACTCCACTAGATCTGTTGGAGCTTATTGGGCCTACAAAAACCAGGCCTCAGCTGAACAGCAGTGCAAGGCTGCAATATGGTCCTCCTTTCACACTTTTACCAAACACTACTATTTCAATTCCCTGGCTTCTCCTGAGGCCAACTTTTGCTGGAAGGTCCTTCAGTCAGTTATGCGTGTCTGAGGACCCTCTTTTTTTTTCCTTTTCATCTACTGCCCAGTTGTTGATCAGTAGTTGGAGCCCCATTTCCTATTGTTTGATTTGCTGTGCTACTTTTGTGTCATAAGGTTATTCAGATACAATTTAATCCATTGGGATACTTGTATCATAGAGAGAGTGTGGGTTTTTCTCCTTTCCCTCCCTGAAATTTTTGTATTACTTTGCTATATCCCCTTGGTTCCTGAGAAAACATGATTTTAGTGAACTTGCCATTAAATCCTTTTCTCTTTAGTCCATATGGAACACAGGACTACCATCTTGCTGCATTTCCTTCCCCTGGCAAAGGTGTCCTTGTGGGTCTTAGGAGCTTCTTGTTCTTCTTACCTGCTATTAATGATTATCTCCATGCAAAAAGTGGCCACCACAAGAATTGAATAGATAATATCCCATTCAGTCAATTTCAAAGAATTAGGAGAAATTGTAGCTCACTTGAAATCTTTGAGAAAGAAGCAACATTACTTAAAACTAAGTTTTTTGATAAAGGATATGATCTAGACACAGTGGAAAGAGCTTATTAAAAATCTATGAATGCAGATAGAAAAAACTTATACATTACAAAGATAAAAAGAGAACAAATTCCATCAGTACCATTATTTATTACAACATATATACAAAAGGCTCCAGAAATTAAACATATTATTCAGAAACACTGGCACATACTGATGCAAGACCCCATATTAAAAAAAGAGTTAGGGGAGAAACCCAAAATAATGTTCCGCAAAAATATGAATGTGGGGAATCAAGTCTTTCCAAGTGAAATAACATCAAAATGACATGAAAATAAAGCAAAAACATCCTTGCCACCCCCTATGGGGATGTTTAAATGTGGTACAAAGGCATGCACCACTTGTTAACATTTAGAAAAATCTAAGCAAAATACATTTTCAAGTACGGAAACCAAAAAAGAATACAATATAAAAAGTTTCATTAAGTGTCACTCCAGTTATGTTGTATATCTAATAACATGTGAATGTAGCCTACAATACGTAGGAAGAACAAAAAGGGAATTGAAAACCAGGTTTACGGAACATCTTAAAAACACCAAAAATGGTCTTGAAACTATAATCTTTCTAAACATTGTCAGATCCAACACAACTGTCAGCACACGAATATTAGGATTATAGGAATTGAACAGGTTTCATTAAACCATAGAGGAGGTGATCTTATGATGAAATTAAGACAAAGAGAATCCTTTTGGATTTATACCCTGAAAACTTTAGACCCTGGGGGTCTTAACGTGAAATTTGATTCTGCTGCCTTTTTATAAATATTTTTTTTTTATCTTTTAACTCTTTTTCCTCATATTTTCACTTTAATACCTCAGGAGCTATTTATATTTAATATATTTTTATTATTCTCTTGGAGTATACGTTTAAAAGAAAATAGATTCTATCTGCATATTCCAGACTTGAAATATGACGTGTTACTGTTTCATCCTCCAGTTGACTGTCTCGATTAAATACATAATGATTACCAGCACAGGCGGGTTCTCTCTAGTCATACTACTGAAATAATTCACTTGCATCTCTATATAATATATACAAGTGCTTGTTTTGTCACAAGCTTTTATGTGTTTCTATTCCATGTTCATTTTTATTATATTCACTTTTTATTACTTGGCCAATTTATGAGATACTGAGATAGAAGTGGATAGCAAACGGTTTTTAAGTTGTAGACATTCATATTTGAGTATTTAGATATTTTATGTATTACATACAATACACTATATTCTATCTAGTCTCAACGGATTAGACATAGCTCTTGATGGTTATTTCCCACAGTTTGTCGTTTAGCTATAAGTAGGACACATACTGTCCATAAAGGATCACTCACTCCATACGCTCCAATGTTTACTCTTTTTCGTTCACATACTACTTTAAATAATCCCTTTACACTACTAACCTATCCTAAAAGTAAAATAGGAGACTTTTCCAATTGTATTTCACAGAGCTAATTAGATCACCTAAGGTTAATTCCCTGTTTTGTCTTTCTTTCTGTCTGCCCTGTCAGGATAGCACATGAATCACACTTATTTAGCTATACGGTATATGTTTCCATAAATTATAATATATATATATTTATCTTAAACACCATGTTTATAATTATTTTCCTTTAGACACCATCACATACTATCTATGTTTTTCACATAAGGTGATTAGATTTCTTCAGTTTATTTTTCTATATATTCCTTTTCACAAATGGGCAATTGAGTAATCTTAGTCCATTACCTACTATTTTCCCCTTGCAATCGGCTCACACAACTATATTACATAATATATCCAATTTTGGGCAGCTAAGCAGAAGCTGGTCAAACTTTAACTCGTCTGCTATACTATTACATCTTCGTTCATTTATAGCTTTTATGTACCTTCAGTTACAATGATAACATGAGGTTTTATACTTTTTTGTGCTTTTTATTACTATTTGTGTTTTATTGAAAAGATGTATTTTTGCATTTATGTATTTTTGATATACAAATATATATCCTTGTACATATTTTTACACACTTTTTTAATTCATTCTGATATAATTGTATATGTTTATTATGTTGGACCCTATAAGTAGAAGCATGGAGACCATGTTTCCGGTTTCTTTCCCCTGAAGAAGCAGATCTGTGAATCCGCGATACGAGTTGGGCCAGTTTCACCCCCACTCCCATACTGCACATCTAGTACCGGGTCCCGCCCCTCCACCTGTGAGAACTTTCGGTTCAGGTCTATACATCTGTTTGACTGATACAATCTTACGGACAGTGGTGGCGTTTTCACCACGTGGCTTTGAGCCCAACATCGCATTTGAGTGTATAAACTTGCATCGAACTGCCACAACATCAGAGATATAATATCTCTTGGAATGATCTACTACCATCTAGCCATCAGGACATTTGGGAATCTCATCTAAGAGGAATTACAGCATTATCATAAAACGGATCATCAAATCAAGAGCGATCTGGAGACTGGACAAAGCAACGAGGCGCAGTAGGGGTAGGGACCCCTGAGATGCTTTAAGCCCAAGACGGGCATATTGTAAGTGCAATGGGAGAAGCGGGGTTTGTTTCAATGTGATTTTTTTTATGCTTATATATTTCTTATTAAATAACTACACTTAGAGGATTTCCTTGTCTCTCCTCCTTTTCTTGAGCTTGCTCTCACTATTTCCAGATATTGGCTTTTCGTCAGGTGCCCAAGGACACCTACATATTGAGCTGCACTGAGTCTTGTTTGGTACTTGGAAATATTCAAAATAGACTGTTCAAGCATATATTCATTTAATCTCATCCATTCATCCTCCAATGGATCATTTCATCTTCATCTCATTCAACCTAACATAACTTTTAACAGTCAAGTTAATCTACATTGATGGTTTTCCCCTACTAACATACGTTTGTGAAACTTTTAATTATTGTAATTTCTTTACAGTTTTTTAATTGTGTTAGCAGCAGGGATTATCTACCTTTTATTATTATTATTTATTTTTCTTCTTACTTTGTGGTGGTTTCGGTTCTACATATTCTGGGCACTGGAGTTTTTCACACACTGATATTGTTTTGTTTCGCAAACATTGTTTGGTAAATTAGTTACATGCCAGTTATTTCCTTATTCTCACTTTGTTTACACTTAACATTATGTTTTATCATAATTTATTGGAAGAGATTTCTGTTTTTACCCTTAAATGCTGTATTAACCGTGATTACAGTGCCTTAATAATATGACAAGGCATTGATATGGCTACACTTTTCATACAATGCAATAAGCAAGTGCTGTCGAAAAAGAGTGAAGTGAAAAAAACAGGGGAAGCCTTTTTCTACCTCTTTCTTTTTTTTTTAAATGTGAATGTTTTATACTGGCATTTCCAAATGTATATTTCAAGCTGTGAAAGAGAGAACTTTAAAGCCCTAAAAATCTCTTCTACTTATGTTGTTCTGCAGCCATACTTCTATAAGAGGCATTCTGTTAAAAGTGCCACTGTAGAAATAATTTCTTTAACTGGGGTATTGTATACTTGGGTTCTTCTTCAAATCACTCTAAACAAATCTCTCATTCTTTCTCCATGTTTCTTTCCATGGGTTTCAAAGATATCCATATCTTTGAAATGGTGGAAATTTTAACATATAGTTGGAATTTCCAAGGGTTTCAAGGATATCAGTATCTTTGAAGTAGGGGGAAATTTATTTTTTCCTAAATGTATTCCTTCTGAAAACATCTGTGCACACCAGCCCAGGGGTAGAAAGGCAAGTTTCTCATCATTTAGTGAGCTGATGGTCCCTTTTACAACCTGGTATGATTTTCTTCAATTCTATATTTGTTACTACGATTTTGTACAGAGAAATCATATTTTAAAAATGTACGACAAACTAAAGATTGTAGTTATGTGTTTCAAGGACCCCCTACAGTATGTTAACTTATACCAATGGGGTGCCATTCATTACCAGTAGCTAATGAATCGAGTGGGGCATTATTTTCCAATATTTAAGTACCTTTGAAGGGCTGGGAACGTTAACCCCTTTAAGGACAAAGGTCTTGGGAAGTAACGTTCCTTTAAGGACCACTTTGATCCTTTCTGATTCGCCGATACATGTGACCTGTTATACGTACCGGCACGCTGCATTTGGGGTATGAGAGAGAACAGTCCAATCTTGGAGTGGTCAATTTCAGACCCCTTTTTTTTACTTAAAGTGCTCACAGAACAAAAAACTGTCAAGGAGGGCAGGGTTTTCATTGTTCTCACAGTAAGAAGATTGTGCCTTTCTGTGAGCTGTCTGGTCTTAAGACCAGATTCCACATCTGAGAGGAGGTGGCTTACACTAGATAAAAGGGACGGGAGGGGGAATACTTTATCATTCAATTACTATTGAACTACAATTCTGACAGTATTGAAATAACACTCTCCATGGCCCAAATATTATGACGATTAATTAGAGCTGCTTTTATTTTGAAAAATTACCATTCCTTTAAGGAGTTAAAATGAAAAAAAAAAAAAAAAAAAATGCCTGTGTTTTCCATTAGCGCCATCTGGAAACATTTTTACACATCAGGCTAGGAATAGAAAGGCCTCATTTGATCCATTGTGATACCTACTTTTTGGAAATGTATGTTTTTAGGGGTTTATTTTGGTTATTAACACTTCAAATTATATATAGTTAATTTTGGTTATCTCCATGTGGCATTGATACTACACACTTTTATTGTTTCTATGTGGAACTTGCTTGAGATGTACAATAAATTGTGACTTCAGTGTAAATTTCTGAAAAGTTTCTGATACTCCTGTTTTTACAAACTTTGTTGAGACAACATTTTGTGTAGGAAGACACTTAAGCCATTTTTAGGAAATATATGTTTGTATACAGTTAGTGAGCTGTTTTGGCATTTGTTGTACAGTATAATCAATGGAATGTGTATATTAGTTTATACAGTTGAAAACACCCTTTTGCACACCTTTCAATTGGGGGTCTACGTAGACCATGCATGTAGGTAAAAAATATGCATGTTGCTATTCGTGTTCTATGGGGATTCTGGGCTTTTAAAAATATTTTAAACTTTCATAGCCAACATAAATATTTTGATATAAAAGTAGACAAGCCCACATGATTTAATGGTAAACTTGTTCAATACATTTAAGATAAAACAACCTTCCTAGGTACCTGTAGGGTTCCTGCTCACATAGTAAAGAGTCTTGAGTAGTCTCTTGTATCATACACAAATTCTTGTAACTCCAGGTTGGTTTGTTTTCATACACACACTGCTATTTGTTCATTGATATCAGATTATCATAAGATCTCCCCAGAAGACAAGAAGAATTACAATACCACAAGTCCTCTATGTGTAGTATGCAACAGATTAAATTATAATCCACCACATCACCACTAAGAATGGTACTCAAATGGACAAAAGGCTGAAACACAGCCTCTTGTATTTGCTTACCTGTTGCAGGTCACAGATGTAAAATCCAGAGGTATCTGGGTTTTACCTCTACCTTCTCTTGAAATAATCAAGGCATCTTTGTGGTATATAACTGCAGTTTCTTACTTCATATGTGCTTGATTACAAAGTTGTACGTGGATAATTCATATCACACCACTAACTGCACTGCACTTCCTGGATGGCAAGTATAACTTCATCCAAAGACTAGTAAAAATTGCAGTTTGCCTCACTGATTTATTAGCAACATATACATATATTTATTACAAATAATTTCAGCATGTAAAGCAAGAGATGTCTATTGCCAGATGCTTATGCATTTTTAAGAAAAGGGTTGTATTATTTTATAGTAAAGCAGGGTAAAATTTGCATTACAAGGATTAATGCAGACCCTCGTATAATGTTTATCCAGGGAGAAATAAATTTTCCTTTTCAAGTTAGGAAGGAATGTTTTCATCTTTTGAACAGGAGACTTGTAGAGTAAAGTGATATCGTTAGTGGCTAACTGAGTTCCTTTAGGGTGCAAACGTTCAAGACCATTTAGGACTATTTGTCAAGCCTATGTGATCTTGAAATGTTGCATTCTGAAGCTACTCGGTAAAAAAAAAAAAAAAACTACCACTTTTACTCCACTCCTCTGCTTTTTCCAGTGCTAACACCACACCGCCCTTTTCCTCTTTTGACTCAATTAGCTTTTTTTATTTCGACCAACTGAAATAGATGTGTGAAAGATTAAAATGTATTTAAATACATTTTACTCATTCTCTAACTATGACTATGTAGGCACTAGAATAACTTTGCAACTGTTCTAATTTCTGGATTAGAAGATAATGTTTTATGATTTAGTGTATCTATTCAAAAACTATACAAAGATCGACAGCAGCACTCACAAAGCCCAATCAAAATGAATAGAATTCAATAATATAGTCAGTGCACGTCCCATATAACAACAATAATCTAAAAGTGTACTCAGCCCGGTATGCTCCAAGCGTCGCAAGAGACAGCACATGAGATTGTCAAAGATGTGAATCAGTTTATTGCATCCATCAAGCCTAGCGCTTTCGGTCCACACAGGACCTTCCTCAGGGCAAATAGCTTGTTATTTAAAAAATACATGAATATATAGAATCAAAAGGTTGCCACCTACCTCACTCTCCTCGTGGATAGGATTGCGCCAAGAGCGCGTCGGCCGCAACCCGCATCTGGAGGACAGTGACGTCAGGGGGTCACGCAAGGTTGCTCAGCAACCAAGATAAACAATGTGCACAGAACATCCCACATCTGCCCTGCCGGCTGAAAGCAAGGCAGATTAAACCCACCAAAAGAGATATCCAGGAGGTGTCATACTCAATCCGAGATGACTCAAGATCACCCAATACAAGTGATAAGGACGTCATTGTTTTAGAAAAATAAACATTATTAAGAAAGTCTGGAGATAACGAATAGGGATATTTCCCAGACGTGGTCCCTCAAATCAATCCAACACAGCCTTCTGATTTCAAAATCTTGTTACTAAATGTCCATCTTACTGTGTATTAAACCATAGAGTCTATACAATGGTTTAGGGGATAATTAAATCGAGTTATTCCCCGGGTATCCTCCTCTGTATCAATGTAGCGCATAAGGAACATAGTGGACCATCCGGTATCAAAAAACCACAAAGTAACGAACATGCTTATTCAAAAACTATATATTGCTGCTTTCAAGACAGAATGAGCGTTTTTGGGGTACAGTAATTAAATATATATACATAGCCAATTTTTATCCATAATATAAATAAAGATGGAGAAAGTATGATTTTTTTCTCTGTCGTCCGATAATGGTAACTTTGGGTAGGTGACCTGCCCCTTTAACTAGGCAGGAACAATTCTAGAAGTGAATGCAGGGGGTGGAGCCCACCTTCCCTCTTTGGCTGCAGCTAGCCAATCAGTTCCAGTAAGATTTGTTCCTTGGTGAAGACACAGGCAAGAGAACAGTTCTGCTATAGTTTTAGCAAATTTTTTTATTTTTCTGTTAGATATGGAATACCACCATTAGACAGATTACCATAACTGACAATGCCCTTAGATGTGGCTAGCTCAGTATCCAGGTGCTTTTTGTGGATCTTAAGCCCTGAGGGGAAAATCTTGTGTTCAAGTTCTTTCCTCAGGAGTTGCTCACTGAGGCTTCTTCTTAATACACGGTAATCTGAAGACAGAAGATCTGCAGGAAAGGTGAGCAACCCTTTGAGTGCTGCAGGTCCACATGTCCCACAGTGCCCCTCTGCACAGGGGTTTTCCTTTGGAGTTCCTGTTGCACACTCCTGCACTCATTGGGTTTATCTGTATGTCTGTTGCTCCTGGTTTTGCATCTTTTGGGGGTTTATTGGCACTTTCCCTACTGGGTTCAGTGGTTTTTGGGTCTGCTAACATGTTCTAGTGATGTTTCATGTCATTTTAATTCACAGTTTCAACTTTGCATAATTTGTGTTCCGCGCGCTTTGCTGCATAGACGCTATTGCTCCATTCACTTCTATGGGACTGTACTGTTTGGGACATATCTCTGCAACCGCTCAATGTAGCGACTTCAGAGATGGCTCATTTTAATTGTCTGCCCTTGCTCTTGTCATCCGGTTAACGTTTTATGTGTGTTGGGGGGCTCAGGGGGCTTCGGCACTGTTGGGGTACTTTTTCTGGGAAAACTACATTTCCCATGAGCACTTGCTTTGCACGCTCGTTTCTAACTGGCTCCTGCTGCAGCAGCCCTTTTGTGACTTTTCCAGAACGAGTATCCTACACAGGGCTTGGACTCTCCTTCTCTCCTCTGCAGATTAACCCTTCGTCTGCCAGATAAGTGCATTTTAGCGATTTCTTGGGTGAAATATTAATCTTACACACTGTATTTGGGTGATTCCTTATACTTTATACATTTTGACACTGCGAGAATGTCTAATCCATTAGAGCTTGGGGCCCGGCCTAAGACTAAGGACGCTGGGGGTCTCTGTGTCCCTTATTGCGCATTGCTCCTCATGTCATTCAGGGTTACCTAGAGAATTCTCAGGTCATTTATGCCCAGCATGTTCTGATGTCCCTGACTCTCTCCCAGGGACCTCCAGCCATGCATTAAAGCAAGTTTGAGTGAAAGAGTTCAAGGCTCCTACTAGAGACCTCCAGTCTACATTGCAACTCTTTCCATCCCAGTTACAGGTGGTCTTCCACTCCTGGCAGACCCCTTCTTCTGTCAGATCTTCCCTGCCGAAACAGCAGGGAGTACCTGATGTATCAGATTCCTCTGAGGAGGAACTGTTGGTGGATTCGGATGTTGAGGAGTGTTCTGCTGTGGGCTCCTCTCAGTTTTTTGGCGACCCCTTTGAGGCTGATCCTGATTCCTCGGCTGAGGGCTTGATCAGAGCCATCTTAACTACCTTAAACATTCCCTTAGTTCAGGAGCCTAAAAGGCCCTATACTTGTTTTCCACCTAACTCCACTCTTGACCGCCTTGTGTCTGCTGAGTGGAAGTCTCCGGACAGCAAACCTACTGTTTCCAATAAATTTGCCAAGCTTTACCCCTTCTCTGAGGTGAAACTTGCTCAGTGGGTTCATCCCCCCAAAGTGGATGCTCCTATCTCCAGGCTATCTAAGTCCACTGCCTTGCCAGTTCGTGCTGCGTCCGCTCTGAAATACTGGACTGACAAGAAATTTGAGGTCTCCCTCAAGTCCATTTTTTGCCACTGCTGGTACTGCCATGTGTCCAGCGTTCGATGTGGCATGGGTGAACTGGGCCATTGCGGTCTGGACTGAACAGCTCACCCTGGCTGTCCGTCAGGGTGCTTCTACTTCGGATATGCTGTGGCTTCTTTCCAACATTTCTTAGGCCCAGCACTATGTTTCTGCTGCCTTATTTGATGCCATCCGTTTGGTGGCAAGGGTTTCCACCATGTCTGTGGTTGCCAGGCGAGCTCCTTGGCTCAAGATCTGGTATGCTGACACTGCTTCCAAGAAAGCTTTGCTCTCATTGCCTTTTCAAGGCACCTCTTTGTTTGGGCCAGATCTTAAGGATCTGATTAGTGAGGCCCCAGGAAGAAGACGCCTCTCAAGCATAATCCGCTTTTTTGTTCCTTCCAGACTGAGACACGTCTGGCGAACTAGGAGGTTCCCTCAGCTCCGCGTTCCTCCTCCAACCCCAATCAGCAATGGAAGCCCAAGGTGTCCTCCAAGCCTAAGGTTACCAAGCCTTCTCCGCCGAACCCAGGTCCCCACTCGGCTGTGGGTGGCCGTCTGCATCACTACCACAACATCTGGGAGGATTCAGTGGCAGACCCGTGGGTTTTACAGGTGGTAGAGGAAAGGTACAGGATCCCTTTCATCTCTCTTCCTTCCTTTCAATTTTTCCCCTCTCCTATGCCCCAGGGCGCAGAGAAACGCCATCTGTTCAATGATGCTATTCAGGCCCTTCTGGACAAGGATGTTCTGGAGCCTGTTCCAGTTCGGGTATGGGTTTTTACTCAAACCGCTTTGTGGTCTCCAAGAAGGACGGCGGTTGTCGTCCCTTTCTGGATTTGAAGGATCTCAATTCCTTTGTGATCAAGACCTCGTTGTCACCAGGATTCCCTATGGATGGTGATTGCTGCTATGTCCCCGGGGTAATTCCTTGCCTCTCTGGATCTTCACAATGCATATCTACACATCGCCATTCATCTAGAGAGTCGGCACTATCTCAGATTTGCCTGCGACCAAGAGCACTTTCAGTTTTCAGCTCTTCCCTTTGGTCTGACTACAGCTCCTCAAGTCTTCAACAGTGTCCTGGGAGCTTTAGTATCCATCCTCCATCGGGACAGCATCAGAGTTACTCCATACATAGACGACCTGCTTCGGAAAGCCCCTTCTGCGGAACATCTTCATCAGCAGGTCCAGGAATTCATTCATGCTTTTACCCTTCATGGGTTGATCATCAACATGGACAAGTCAGATCTTGTCCCATCCCAGCATCTGCTCTTCCTGGGCCTTCTCTTCGACACTCAGCAGAGCATGATGTTTCTCACAGACGAGGTGGCTCACCAGATCGCCCACAGGGTTTCTCCTGTCCTGGCTCACGATAAATTTCCAGCCAAGAATCTGTCCTCTCTAGTGGAGAAATTCATCTCCACCATTTGCCATGGCTCACATCAAGGAACTCCAGAGGTTTGTGATCCAGATGTGCAAGGGTCAGCCGGACCTTCTGAAGACATCAGTATCCCTCCCTCTTCATGTGGAACTGAGTTTGTCATGGTGGCTCAACCTCTCCAATCTGGTGAAGGGCAAGTCCTACCTGGTATCCTTCTGGACCATGGTGAAGACGGATGCCAGCCTCTCCGGCTGGGGAGCGGTTCTAGGTCGTCTGAATGCTCAGTGTCGGTGGTCTCCAGAGGAATCTCTCCTTCCCATCAACGTGTTGGAGCTTTGAGCGATATTTCATTCCCTTTGTCATCGGACACCCCAGCTGAAAGAATGTCCAGTCCAACACCATGGCCGTGGCTTACATCAACAAGCAGGGCGGAACAAGAAGTCTCGCCGCTTGGTTAGAGGTCAAGGCTATTTTGTCCTGGGCAGAAGAACATGTTCCTGCCATATCTGCAGTGCACATTCCCGGCGTAGACAACATCATGGCAGACTTCCTCAGTTGACACAAGGTGGACAGCGGAGAGTGGGAACTTCACCCAGAGGTGTCCACTCTCATTGTTCAGAAGTGGGGTTTTCCTTGCATCGACCTGATGGCGACAATACACAACCGGAAGGTTCCGAGGTTCTGCTCTTGCTGGAGGGATCCTCTAGATCTAGCAGTTCATGCAGTGTCCATTCCTTGGTTATTTCCTCTGGCTTACATCTTTCCTCCCCTTCCCATGTTGCACAGGGTGTTGCGGAATTTGAGACTGGAGCGTTGTCCAGTCATTCTGATTGCTCTGTACTGGTCTTGACAGGCTTGGTTTCTGGAGCTTCTGGATCTGTCAGTGGCGGAGCCATTCCGGCTCCCTTGCTGTCCGGATCTTCTTCTACATGGTTACCTGTGGAAGGAGGATGTTCATAGTCTAGCTTTGACGGCTTGGAAATTGAATCCTCAATATTGAAGAAGAAAGGTTTTTCTTCTGGGGTGGTAGCTACTATGCTCAGTGCCCACAACCCTGTTTCTTCTAAGGCCTACCATTGTGTCTGGTCGACCTTTCTATCTCGGTGTGCTGATAGGGACCTTTCTCAGGAATTTGATCTGCCTACGGTTCTAGCTTTCTTGCAGGACTGTGTGGATAAGGGCCTCAGTTTGAGTTCCCTTAAGGTTCAGACTTCTGCTCTCTCTGTTTTCTTTCAGAGGTACATTGCTAATCTTCCTGATTTCAAGGTTTTCTTCCAGGGCGTTGCTCAGACTTGTCCTGCTTTTAAGACTCCCGCTTGTCAGTGGGATCTTAACTAGGTTTTGGGTGTCCTTCAGTGCCCTCCCTTTGAGTCCTTGGCTACTATTCCTCTATGCCTGTTGACGTGGAAAATGGCCTTTCTCCTGGCGATTGTGTCTGTTCTCCGTGTTGTGGAGTTACATGCTCTGTCTTGTAGACCACCCTTTTTGGTGTTTCACAGACAAGGCGGTACATCGCACTTCGCAGGAGTTTCTCCCAAAGGTGGTCTCTTAGTTCCACATTAATTAGGAGCTTGTGGTGCCTTCTTTCTGCCCTAACCCTACCTCTGACAAGGAGAGGGATCTCCACTTGTTAGATGTGGTGCATTGTCTCAAGTTGTATGTACATTGCACTGGGTCCATAAGACAGTCTGACGCACTGTTCGTCATTCCTGAGGGCCCCAGGGCAGGGAGTCCTGCATCCAAAGTGACTACTGTGTCTTGGATCAAGTCCACTATTCGTAAGGCTTACAAGCTAGGGAAGAAGCCTGTTCCCTTCGGGTCATGGCTCATTCTACTAGATCTATTGAGGCTTCTTGGGCTTACAAGAATCAGGCCTCTGCTGATCAATTGTGCAGGGCTGCCACTTGGTCGTCTGTGCACACCTTTTTGAAGCACTACCATGTTGATGTGCTGGCATCAGCTGACGCCAATTTTGGGAGAAAGATCCTGGAGGAGGTCTTGCCTGTCTAGGATCTTCTTCGGTTCTTTGGTGCTTCCTTCACTTTTGAGCCCTGTTGGCTCTAGTTCAGTGTGCTGTGTAACAGGTCCTGGGGTGGTGTTACCCCTGTTCAGTGTCCGTTGACACTTCATTTGTTTTGTTGGGCTATCTCTGATCTGATGGTTCATATCTGCTCTGGTGACTTTGGGGGCCTTGTGCCTGGTCCTTGCCTTACTTACTGCCTCTGGGAAACTAAATGTTTGGACATCCCAAAGTTACCAGTAACCTGTATTGGATGACAGAGAAAAGAGGATTTTAGTCTTACCTGTTAAATCCTTTTCTCTTAGTCCATACAGGTTACTGGTATCCCACCCAGTCAAGGGACCATGCTTGGCTCTCCTGTGGCAGACCGTCTGGGTCCTTCAGGGTCATGCTCACAGGAGTCTTCTTTCCCTTCTACTAGCTAGTCAATAGTTAGTGTCTCAAATCTTACTGGAGCTGATTGGCTAGCTGCAGCCAAGGAGAGAAGGTAGGCTCCACCCCCTGCATTCACTTCTAGAATTGTTCCTGCCTAGTTAAAGGGGTGGATCGCCTACCCAAAGTTACCAGTAACCTGTATGAACTAAGAGAAAAGGATTTAACAGGTAAGACTAAAATCTTCTTTTGTTAATCATGATTCACCGACTGATTGTTTGCACACAGTTAGTGCAGTTGTTTTAAAATACCCCATATAAATTCAGCTAGGTGTTCCATTTAGGAAGTGGGGGTTATTAGTTGTTAGTTTTACTTTAAGGGGATATAATATTAATTCTGTTTTCTTTATTTCTCTGAATATCTTTAATTACTTCAAACATTTAGCTGCTGTAGAATTAATAATGCAGTCTCATTTATTTTGTTTTAGGAAGCCAAAGAACAAGTTTTCCCACTGGAAGCCACTTTAGAAAAGCTCCAACAAGAAAAGCAGGAGCTGATGGAAAGAAAAGACTCAACCTTTAGAGCAGCACAAGAAAATGTAAGTACAGATGTTGCTTTTCTTCTATTGTGTTTAAAAAAAAAAAAAAAAAAAAAAAAAAAAAAGTCCCGATATTCCCATTCTTCTGTTCTAAATGAAAGAAGTTTATTCCAGATTTTGAGTAGAGTTTAGTCCAAATGTTTTTTTTTTTTTTCTCTCTCTCTCTCTCTCTCTCTCTCTCTCTCTCTCTCTCTCTCTCTCTCTATACAAGTAAATGTAATTTATGTGTTGCAGTTTGTTGTCATAAGAGCACACAAGTTACGTCTGTATCATCAGTATTGAATTGGAACTTTTACTTAAAAAAAAAAAAAAAACATATGATATTTGAGACCACTCAAAATTACCTATATTGATCATAGTCATTGTAAGTTGTAAATAATAGATAATGAGATGTTGGCTTTATTTGTGGTCGTGGCTTATAGCCAATGTATGGATTGAATAGATGTGGCTTAACCTTGGCTTCCTAAAGCCCGGTAGAAAGGATGCCGAGGCATGCCAATTAGAGGGCTGCCTGATGTAAAGTGATGAGTTGAGGGTGGGTGTCTGAGGTGGGGCTCAAAAGAAGTCGAGCCCTGATAGAGTAGATTGGGCTGGTATATGAAGGCTACCAGCCCCTCCCACAAGTGCAGGCCCAGCCTATCACTTGTGGTCGTGGCTTATAGCCAGTGTATGGATTAAATAGATGTGACTTAACCATGGCTTCCTAAAGCCAGGTAGCAAGGATGATGATGCGTGCCAATTAGAGGCCAAAAGGTAGCAGTACAAATACTTTATTTTAACTTGCGTAAAGATGACAGTTAGTGAGAAAATGACATGAGTGCTGTGCGTATTTCATGAGAGGGTTCTTGAATGTATCTGGTGAAACAGGATGATATCCATTGACCTCGTTTTAGAATGATGTGGGGAGTTACCCGATTCTTGGATGCCGCTGATGCGGCTCCGATTCTGAAAGAATTGCCTGAGTAGTGAAGAGAGTTGTAACCTAAATTTTGAGACTGTTGTAGAGGTGTTTGGTGAATGTCGCTAATATTAGTGGGCCGGATTCTGTTGCAAGTAGGGGACTCTAATTTGGTTTGGTTTTGATTCGTTCGGAAAGGTGTCTGAGTGCGGTGTAAGGACGGTATTGGTCTTGGGTCAAATAGATGGGAATGTAGTAATCTTGCTTAAATTGGTCTGTTTTTGAATGGGATAGGTATAATACATAGTAATAAGACTTGTGAATGAGTTGGTCCTTTGTTAGGGATTTGGATGAAATAGATTTAGCTAAAAATTCTCTGGGTCTTAAGAAGCCAAAAAAAGCTAGGCTGATTCCTGCCATGAGTACTGTGTTATGGAAAGTGTCTAGTTAGTTGGAAAGCAGGGAGTAAAAAAATTGGACCTGTAATGGGTTTACGTGTCATGGTGGGGGTGTATGGAAGTTTCATGATACCTTTCATAAACAATTTAATATTGTAGTATGTAGTGATTGATGGTTTGAGGGTGCTAGATAATGTTGCACACCTGCCAGGTAAGTTTTTATGGTGGGGGTGCTAATTTCAGGTTGGAGTGGCAGTGGGTTGTAAAAGCTAGGATTGTGCCTGGGTTATGGAGTTTTGTGAGATTTGTGTGTGTTGTGAAGGATAGGAAGGATTTACATGCTTTGGTATAGGTTTTCTTTGTATTGGTGGCTAGGGTGTGATCCATGATTGAAAATGCTGTCTATAGAAGTTGTTTTATGGCAGGATGAGGCCTTTGAACGGTGGAGTACATGGAAAGCCAGGTGAGTTTCCTGAGAACAGCATGATGTTGGGGGAAGATGAATGGCCTTTAGATATAATTTTCGAGGTGGCTTGGTTATCGGTAATGAATTTGAGGACTTGGCTGGACCAGTTGTGGCCCCATAATGCTGCGGCTGCCATTATGGGGTAAATTTCGAAGAGTGTAGAGGTGCTTGATAATTGATGTAGATAATGTACTTGGGCTGGCCAGTGTTCGGAGAACCATTCTGATTCCCATATTCCTGCGAAACCTTTTGTTGCTGCTGTATCAGTGTATATGGTTGGTGATGAGGGGGAACATCATTTTACCATTCCAATGGAGAAGAAAACTGGACCACATTCTTAGATCGGCGGAGGCAGACTGGTCAATGTGTATGATGGAGTAAGCCTTGGGAGTCTGTTTAAGTATGTTTAGTAGGTGTTAGATGAATTACCTGCCCTGTGGAATAACTTTCTTGGCGTAATTTAAGCGGCTGATGAGGAATTGGAGTTCTACTTTGGTTAATGATGAATTGGTGGAGTGGTGACTGTGGTTTTGTTTGGTAGTGGGAAGGCTTATTTCTTGTAGGGTGGAGTCTAAAGTCATGCCTAGGAATTCAGTTGAGGTGGATGGTCCTATGGTTTTGTTGGAAGCAACGGGGATGTTAAGTGATTGAAATAGTTATGATCTCCAAAGACAAGAACACAGGGATGGCGCCCAATGGTGTAATACAGTAAAACTCTCTTTGAGCAAAAAAACAGTAGTAAATGTACTCACATTTATCCGATGTCAGCTACAGGGGATATTCTGAGCTGACCATTAAGCTTACGAGGAAATCTCACTGTCCTCGTTCGGTGTCTCACACTCCACTGCTCCACACTCCACACACAACAGGATATCCACAACGTCTAATCTTCCAAAGATATTTATTCAACAAAAGCATATAAAATACACAACATCGATGTTGTACAATTAAAAATGGTTACACGTTACGCGGTATTCCACCGCTTTCTCTTACGCATTCGCATTGGCTATGTGAAGCGGGACGTTGCCTGGCGGAAATGGGTATTTGATATGGGCGGCTTGTAACGAGCAGGTGAGTGTGATCCAATTATGCCCTATGAGAATTGGTATTGTTGGGACATGTTTGGTCCCATTGGACCTATGAGAAGCCGCTGGGATGTATTTATATGGAGGTTACTGGGAGGTATGGTTTGTTATATTATTTTATTGAGGCTTGAGAAAGCGGTGGAATACTGCATAACGCATAGCCATATTTAATTGTACAACATCGATGTTGTGTATTTTATATGCTTTTTTTGAATCAATATCTTTGGAAGATTAGACATTGTGGAGATCCTGTTGCGTGTGGAGCAGTGGAGTGTGAGACACCGAACGAGGACGGTGAGATTTCCTCGTAAACTTAATGGTTAGCTCAGAATATCCCCTGTAGCTGACATCGGATAAATGTGAGTAAATTTACTACTGTTTTTTTGCTCACAGAGAGTTTTACTGCATTACACTATTGGGCGCCATCCCTGTGTTCTTGTCTTTGGAGATTTCTGTGCCACTTGGGAGGAGTGTGAGGAGTATTGGCAGCCTGAGAATCATCAAAAGTGTACCTGTGACTGGGACAGGTTTTAACCCAGCCTGCTCATATGCTGTTTATCATATATTTGCTAAACAGCCATTATATTTGTGAGTACCCACGTGTGGGGTGATTTTGGTGGTGGTAATATACACCTTGGTTTATTGCACTAGGGCGCTCCCTATTGCTTCTCTTTTCTTCATTTTCTGAAATAGTTATGAGTTTGTTAATACTAGATGGGACTGTTGAGGGAGGTTCAATTAGCAGAATGTCGTCAAGATAGTGTATGACTGATGGGCATTGGCGGTGGTTTAAGAGCAGCCAGCAGAGGATTTCTGCAAATACATTGAATATTTTAGGGCTGCTCTTAGAACCGAAAGTGAGCCTGGTGGAGAAGTAAAATGAGTGTTGCCAAGCTATGCCTTGTAGGTGCCAGAGTGCAGGGTTGAGTGGTAGGAATTTGAATGCGTGTTGTATTTCTGAATTAGAAAGCCAGCATCCCTGGCCTGCTTGTGAAATCAGTGAGATGGCATTGTCTATGCTAGAGTATTGCAATGTGAATTCTTCTGAGGGGATGAGTGAGTTAGTGCTGGCTATGTGGGAGGAATGGGGTGCTGACAGGTCAATTATTAGGCGTTTTTTAGGGGAAATTTTTTTGGAGATTATACCAATGGGATTTATATGCCAAATGGGGAATGGAGGTGACAGGAAGGGGCCAATGAGAAAATCTTGTTTTAATTCTTGATGAATGAGTTGTGTGATGGGGTCTGGATCGTTTAGTGTGGATGCAGATTGCGGCATTGTACTGATGAGTCTGGGCATGCTAAGATTCCGGTATGAAAACCCTCTTGTAAACCTGTGATTATGAATTGTACATGATGTTGATCAAAACATTTGAGTAAATTTCTCTGAATCTTTTATTGCTGGGGGTGTTGCTTGGGCAGATGATTTGTGAATGGGCTTTATGGGAAATGGATCAAAGGTGTGACAGTCTGCAGCCACTGAAGAAACAGCCTTTTAAATTGAAGTTTTGGATAAGCGTGGATCCCTGGTTTGAGTGTGACTGACCTGTTGCCGCACGTGACCATCTTCTGCTCCGCCAGGTCCTGTGACGTCAGGAGAAGAGCCTCTAGGTTGACGTCCTTCCCCTTAATGATGTCCCTGTGTATGTGGGCAGGAACTAAGTGAGCTGGGGTAATGCAAGGGAAAGGATTGACTTATGTACCTGGCAGGGAGGAGGATGTTAGTGATGGAGAAGATTGGTGAGGGAGAGTAGCGTTTTCTAGTGTGGCGACTCGGCCTGGATGTCGGTGACTGTGGAAAGTCTGTAAGTAGTCTGGTGATTTTGGTCAGATGATCGAGTGTGAGAGGTTGTTGAGCTTGGGGAAGAGGCTATGCTTCTCTTGGAGCTAATGGTTGGATGATGTGGAAAGAAAACAGTATTGGGGTTGGGGGGAATAGGAGGCGGAACAGTTCTGCTTTGCGGGCAGATGAAGGGTTTGGTATGCTTTGACGGCTGAGCTCTGCCGTAAGTTTCGCCAAGGTCCAGTCTCTCATGGATAAGCTACGTGGTCTCTGAGTTGTCAGGTTGGCCGTATCTGGCTCTGGATGTGTAGGAGTGCTCAATACTTGGTCTTCCATGATCTGTAGGGAAAAGACACAGAACTAGTAAGCCCTAATCTTGGGTATAGTGGGGGAGGGGGAGGGAGTGTGATGGATGTGGTGGTGGGGGAATGGTTATGGATCTAGTAGGGCTGATACCTGAGGAAAGGTGTGGTTGATAACTTGTTGACCCTGAGTATTGGTAAATCTGCGTCCCCTTTCAACCCTATGTCAGGGTAAGGTGAATCTGTGTGCTCCTTTTTGGTCCCTGCGTTGGGAAAGGGGGTGTATGTGTATAGGTTTTGGCCCTGTAGTGGGGTAGGATGTATGTGGGTAGCCCCTGTGGTGGGATGAGGTGAAAGTGTGTAACCTTCAGCCCCTTCAGTGGGTTAAGGTGGGTGTGAGTAGACTTTCAGCCCTTGTGGTGGGGTAAGGTGAATGTGTAAAACCTTCATCCCCTGCTTGGGGTGAGGTGAGTATCTGAAACCTTCGGCCCCTGCGTTGGGGTAAGGTGGATGTGTATAGTCCTTCGGCCCCTGTGGTGGGGTAAGGTGGAAGTGTGTTAACCTTTAGCCCCTGTGAAGGGGTAAGGTAATTGTGTGTGAACCTTCTGCCCCTGCTGTGGAGTAAGGAGAGTGTGTGTAAACCTTCGGCACCTGCGGTGGGGTAAGGCTTGTGTGTGTAAACCTTCAGCCCCTGCAGTGGGGTAAGGAGTGTGTGAGTAAGCCTGCGGCCCCTACGGTGGGGTAAGGAGTGTGTGAGTAAGCCTTCGGCCCCTGTGGGTGAGGTAAGGAGAGTGTGAGTAACTTTCAGCCCCTGCGGAGGGGTAAGGCGAGTCTGTGAACGTCGGCCTTTGTGGTGGGGTAAGGTGGAAAGTGAGTAAGTCTCCGTGCCCCGAGTGGGGGATTATTTTTTTTTTTATGCTTCCAATAAGTGCTTATAGGGTGTGGAGTGAAGCAGTGATGGTGAAGGAAAGGAAAAAGTGAATGAAATTGAGAAACAGATACTTACCAGGGATCTGGTGAAGGAAAATATCAAGAAACCTGAAAAAATGGGGTTGAGTAAGCAAAAATTTAGAAATATTGTGTGGGAGAGGGGAAAAAAGGTTAGATAAGTAGAGAAATTACCTTTGGATTTTGATAGTGGTCTCTTTAAACGTGGAGGTTGTTGTAGTATGATTATTTTAGAGCTAAAATACCAGGGTGGAGGAGGTGAGATGATTTTGGAAAGCTAGTAAATAACTGATTGTGTTGAAGAGAGATGACATATTCTGACATATATTTATCCTTAAAGACAGAAGATAAAAATCTTTATTATTGTATGGGTTTGTGTATCTTAGAACTGCGTCTTTATTTAAGTCACTGGGGTGTTATTACTATTGTAATCCGGACTTGCTAGAGAGACTGTTTTGAGGGTTTAAGTGATGATTTATCTTGTGATTGATTAATATATATATGCAACTCTATTGTGGGACCACCAAGTGTAGACTGCTCATTGTGGAAAGTGAAGTACAGCACTGTGACTTAGGGCCCTACCACTTCCAGTATATTAGGAATATTTCTCTCCCTCTACCGGATAGTCTGCGATAACTTCAGTAGTGTGGCTTATCATGCCGTGTATGAGTAAATTTGAGCCAATTCGGAGTTGATATGTGACTCTGTATTGCTGATTTGTTGTGGCTTTTTTTATGGATTTAGGAGTAAGAGATACATTGCCCTAAGTGTGAGGAACCTCCCCCCATGCCTGGCTTGCTGACGTAAGCTACGTGTTGCGAGACTGCTGATAGGACTGTGTATAATTTGGTCTGTACTGTGAATCGGGACTAGATTGAAATGTAATTGATATGCTTAGGGATGGGAAGTAAGATGACTGGTCTTGAATATCCGTGTGTCAAATGGAAGGTTTTTTATATTGATGTGAGGTTTCTGTTTCTATGGTGTTGTAAGTGTATTGTTTATGTGAAACGTTTGCCTTAACTTAAATGTAAGCTAGTGCTTGTGCGAGTGAAGCGTGTGGGCGGCCTGTACTGTATTTTACCCGTACGTCGGTTTTTACCATTCTGGTCATCAATAGCTAACTTACTGGAGTGCGTGTTGATGTGGGAGTGACGTGTTGTTGCTGGCCGAGTAGAATGTAGGTATAGGGTAATGGGTTACTGGAGGAAGAGAGCGGCTCTGGTGCCGCGAGGATCCATCTGTGAGAGGATTATACTGGTGGGAACATTAAGATTTGAGAGGTAAATACTGGAGCTATTAGTAGTCTTGTTTCTGCTGAATCGAGGAGTTCTTTGCACTTACTTGGTATTTAGATGAGTATGGTTTAAGGTATTTGATTTCTTACATGTGGTTCATATGAAGACGCCAGTCGGGCTGGTTAGAGCTCAGAAGTCGAGCCCTGATAAAAGTGGATTGGGCTGGTATAAGAAATCTACCAGACCCTGCCGTCCAGCCTATTACTTACTGTTTTAAGATTTAAAAAATGGCTAACATAAATTATTCCAATTTATAAAGCTCTTATAAGAAGGACAGCAGATGTGATTCATATCAGCCTGTGGGAGAATGGGGTTAAATCAAGTCCTTTATATACAAGTTAAAAATAAGTGTAGAATAACCAACTTAATAGCAGGCTCTGTAATTTCTTATATACTGATATGAGATGATGTCATCAATTTGCAGAAAGCAGCACTCATCAAGTCTTTTCACAGTTCAAATCAAGAAAAATTATATTGCTTAGTTTGACTTTTCAGCACTTAGGTCATGCCTAAGAGTGCCTTCTTTCCATGGAAGACTACTGTTTTTTGTTACCCTCACTAGTTTGGGTATGCATCCAGAGCATCATTTCTCCCGACTGCACAGGCATTTCCTCCCCCAAAACCCAAACAGTCTTGGGCAGGTGAGAAAGATGCCCAGAAGCCTAAGACTGACAAGTTCACCTACTCATGACTCGTTGTGACCTGTCCCGTCTCTTCCCATTGGAAGTCGCCTGCATATATTCCAGGAAGCCTGGGCATTTTCTGTGACAGATTAGTGGGTTTTGCAGGTAATTTCAGAAGGGTATCCTATAGACGACAAGTCCCTTCCTCCTCATTGTGTTTTTCTGTCCAGAGTTCTGTGGGATGCGGCTCAAGGTTGTCTATTCTTAGACCCTGTTTCCTCATTGCTAGACATACAGGTTTGATCTCTGTTCCTTTTCAAAAAAGATTCAACAGATTCAAACATCTTTCTGGTTCCCCCCCAAAAAAAGATGGCAGATGCCATCCTGTTCTAGACCTAAAGTGCCTCAGCTGTTTTGTGCTGACTCCATCATTGCATCTATTTGTCCAGGGAAATTTCTAGCTTCCCTGGAATTGAAAGATGCTTATCTGCACATACCAATCTATCCGGATCATTAGCTGTTCCTTCCCTTTGCATTTCAGGAAACCACTTCCAGTTCACTGCCCTTCCTGTTGGTCCATGATCCGCATTCAGGGGATCACTTTCACTCCCTACCTCGACAGCCTTTACTTAAGGCTCCTTTAGTGGTAACCTTGCGCATCTCCATTCTGGAGTAGCATGGTTGGGTCCTCAATTTCAAGAAATCTTCTCTGTTACGTCCCACATCCTTCATTTTCTCAGCATGAGATTCAATACCCTACAGGGGGAGGGTCTTTCTTCCATATGACATGTTTCAGTCTTTGTCTCTTCAGGTGTCTCAGACGATATCCTGGCTGTCGGTGAGTGTGTGGGAATATATGAAGGATCCCTGCTCTCAATGCAGTTCCATATGCTCTGTTCCATACATAACCTGGACGTTCTCAAGAATTGGTCCAGACATCAGTCTCATCTGTCTCGTGTCACGTCTCTGTTCCTTCAAACAAGGGATGACCTTCATTGCTGGCTTCTCTGGGATATCAGTTTGTCATTCCTGTCTGGGTCTTGGTCACCACAGATGCCAGTCTGCTGGGCTGAGGTGCTATTCTGGGCCCCCTCGACAGCCCAGGGCCTGTGGACCAGGGAGGAGAGCCTTCTGACCATCAACATACGGGAGCTGCAGGCAATTTGCTGTGTTCTGCAACAATCGTCCCTACCACTTAAAGGATCTTAAGTTCTATGTGGGTTTGTTTAAATAAACGAGAAGAAGAGAGAAGGACTCTTCCTAGTGCAATAATCCTTGCTCAAATAAGACCTCCACCAGTACACCAGAGTACTTACAATTTATATGACCGCTAAAAGTAATCAGTAGAACGGATGGGGGATTCAGACTGTCCCCACTCAGTCTAAATTGGCAGGCAGATGCTGCTTCTTCAACGCACCAAATAGGGCTCACCAGAACCTGGCCTTGAAGCTTCCACAAAAGGTAATTTTAAAACATACAGCAACTTCTACAATGTTATACATACATTACGTGCTTCACATAGGGCATTTCTGTTACCCTGTGTAAACTTTTTATTTCATGAAAGTTCCACTTTAATTATTATCTTTTCCCCTAAATCACCCCGATTGCAGTAAACTTTCCCTTAATTTCCTTTTTGTTTTATGGCTACCTGCCCATATACAGTTTTAAAATCACCTTCTGAATTATCAAGTACCATCAGAAGTTGTGAAGAAGAAGTTGCCTGGCATAAAATATCAGTGGCTTCTTGCAGCCTTTTTGTTTGCTTTTCTAATTTGGGCAATATGTTATAATTTGATTCTTGATTATCATGTATTTGTTTTTGTGCTGATACGGCCCTGTCGTCTCTGCTAGGGAATTATAGTCGTTCAGGCACGTTATCATCCTTTGTTTGTTTTTTTTTTGTTTTTTTGCTAACCTGCACAACTGACCGCTATACTAAACACTACGACCCAGTGCTTTGAGTCACGTATACACTGGAAATGCAGGATATACTGCACTGATAGCTCCAGTTTGTATAGGATATTCTAGCTAGGTAGTCCCCTGGCACTTCTCTATGAGTAACTGCTCTATTGTGGATGACAAACGGCAATATACCTGGCTACTTTAGGGAGAGACAAACAAGCTTCTTGGTAAATCAGGAACTACTTTATTTTACCCAACACAGCATTTTAATATGGTTCAGAGAAAGGGGCAGTCACCACATGGACAAAACATGACACTCTGGGTTTAACATCAGACAAAGGTTACTAAAAAGGGAGAGGTGGACCCAAGCCTCTAATCACTTCCTGTAGAAATCTCCAGGGGGGGGGAGGTGGTTAGCACAACCAGGAGATTCAGACTAGCAGCAACCCTGTATACATTCCCAGTGAATAGCTGTTCACACCAAAAAGCAATACGCTCAGCTGATAGTCATCTGCAGCTCTGAGCTACTGAGTCCGGGTAGGGGAAAGTTGGAGCAGGCTTCCATGACAATCGCTACATATTCTCTCTATACCATTCGGTATTAGTGTCCACATGATCCCAGCTAGGGGGAGGAGAAGCTCCGCTTCTTGCTCCATGTGACCTCTGACAGTCCTGTTCATCACAGTTTTAGAGGAGCTCCCATTTTGTAATCAACTTTTCATTTTTTATTTATTTTATTTTTATCTGCTCTACCCAAATACTTTTCGTAGGCATTTTTGATATATTGAAATCCTTCAAATTCAGATTTTCTTTAATTCATCTATCATACTTTGCAAAGACTTAACAGTTTCCTTAGTTAACTATTTAGACAGGAGGCATAGTTTTAAGGTTATCTGTACTTTTGGAATAGGATGTGGCTTACTCACAGGAGCATATAGTAACAACACAAATGGATTGTAACCTAGATAGCAATTCATCCTTTTTCTTTTTCTGAATTGCACACACCTGACACTTAGGAGAGTCACCCACACAATAGGCCCATTGCTGCATAGCATCATTAGTTTTTTTTTTTTTTTTTTTTTTTATGTTTTTATAGAGATTTCAGGTAATATAATCAAGAACATAGTCTTGTCAGCAATAAGAAAAAGTGGCAAACAGGAGTCAAGATTCATATATATGTATTTATTGTATAGTCTGGCACTTAAGGAAAAAATTGGGACAGAGAATCGGAGTCCTTTGTTTCATAACCTTTTGATACTGGATTCTCACTGGGGTTCCTGTCAGGCGAGAGGCTCAAAATTACAAGATATTGATTGAAAGGCAACTCTCCTCCCTGCCCTTTTAGGGGTCCAAGGTCGCTCCCCAGCCTCTCACGCTGACTGCATTAAAAATAAGGATAAAGTATTGGGTCAGTAAACAGCAGAAAAATGCAGATCAGCCCTAAAAGAGATACTAAAACCGCAACAGTATAGCAGCCACCTTTATATTATAGGATATAACTAGAGAAAGAAATATAGAGTATAATTTAGGCATAAACACCATCTCATGTGACTGCCAAGAGTTCAATGGGACATAAAGAAATAAGACCATGGCACTGAAGTGGTTAACTTACCAGTCTTCTTTTTTCATGTTCCCATTAGTGCAGAACCTCAGAGAACTTCAGCCATGAAGAACATACTAATAATAAAGTCAGCCTCTACAGAGAAATTATCTAGAAATACACCTCTGAACTGAGCAATCCATTTCCAGGGAAGCCAGTTAATGAGAGCTTTCCTAATTCAGGATTATACAACCCCATATCTAAATGACAAATAAATATTCAAGCAGTGCCAGCTTTCTCCTCTTCTTGGGAGGTTCACTTTGAAAATGTCGCGCAATAACCAGGTCGCTCAAAAATCTTCTTCAGATACCAGCCCACCAAGGAAGTCCACTAGGTCTGCTTTAGTGAGTGGTGGTTGAAGTTGATTACTAGGGTAGCAGTATCCATCTCAACTCCAGAGGTAGATTGTGATTACTGTGCCGGTGGAATCATATGGAGAGAATTGTGAGTCACAGCAGAGATCTCTGAAGGTGTAGACCACACTGGTAAGTAATTGATGATTGAACCGCAGAGCTCTTCAGTTTTCCTCTGCGATCTTTCATCCAAGGAAGTAATAAGTTGTGATCCCTTAGGTAAAATATTTGCTTCACAAAGACGTAAGTTTAGAAAACCAGCTCATAGAGAGACAGAACTCACTCAAAAGACGTCTTTGCTTTAAAGGGGTAGTAATACTTCTTTTTAACTTTATTTTATTTTGTAGGCATTAAAAAAACATGAATAATGATATAAGTCTTATCTCTCAAACCTTTATGGTTTATGAGATATTCACAAGCAAAGTGTCCCCCTCCCGCCCCTTTTACTGATGTAACACTTTTCAGCCAGGGCAGAAGGGAGCTGCCCAGGTAGACTGCAGAGAGGGACAATCTTCAATTAAGATAAGGGAAAAACCTGAGAAACTTGTCAAGGGGGGAAGGGCTTTCATTGTTTTCATAGGAATAAGAGTGTCCCCTTCTGTTATCTGTCCATCTGTTATCTGTCCAGGCTTTGGACTGGATTCCACATCTGAGAAGAGATTGTTTACAGTAGGTAAAAGGGGCGGGAGGGGGACACTTTGCTTGTGAATATCTCATAAACCATAAAGGTTTGAGAGATAAGACTTATATCATTCTTCATGTTTTTTTAATGCCTACAAAATAAAATAAAGTGAAAACGAAGTATTACTATCCCTTTAACTGTATTTGTAGTTACACGTGGGCACAAAAATGGATGAAGAAACTCACGTTGCCCTTTTCATCATGGCATCCTGGTTATTGCGCCTTTATGTTGAGACCTAAGAATAACAATGTATTTATATATTGTTCTCTTTATCAGGCCCTTGGTACATTACCTATAAAATGTGAGGGGTGCCCAGAAAATTCTACATTGCATGATAAGGGTGCCTCAAATGAAAAAAAGATTGAAAACCACTGGCTTAATCTTTATAATATTTACAGTAATCTCTAAGCATGGACTCCTCTGCAGCTATGGAGGATTTCAGAGCTAAGCTAGTGAGTGGTATCAGTTCCAGGCTTGCAGTTGCTGCAACAAAAGCAAAGTTAAAGGTACTGACTGCAAGGTCAGATTATCTGGCCCCAGTTGAGCTGGGATCAGACCAGGATGAGCACACCTGTTACCGAAAAACAGGGGAGTCCAACTATAGAGGTCACAGGTTCTTGGAGGAGGACCCTCAGTGTTGGAGTGTGACCACTAATAGCTCTACAACTGATAGATGCTGGCAAAGCAAGGTAACTAAGAGCAGCAGGGGCTGTAGAAGAAATGAGGTAGGCAGTACCACAGGAATGGAGGAGAGGTGCTGAAAAGTTGCAGGTATACTGGAATAGTGAAGACACTGCTGATGTGATCAGGCATAGTCACACACTGGAATCAGAAGAAAGACTTCAATGCCTAGCCGCAGGAGGACACTGTAGGAAGACAATCACAACTGGACTCATTGGAATATAGCGGAGGTACCCCAGAATGCTGCTGGCAATGGAGGAAGCCAAAACATCCAGACAATGTAGGCAAAACACAGCTGGCTAACTGAGGGGAGCTGAAGCTACCAACTGGCAGACAGGAGTGGAAAAGAGACCCCAAAGCCATCCTCTGAAACTGGAGAAGCGGAGTCTGAACAGCATGGCAGCTGAAGGAAGCCACAGGATGAACTCCTCTTAGTCAAGAAGCCGGTCAGTAGCTCACTGAATCTGATACACCACATGGAAAAAGAGCTAAGCAAGAGATAACAAGCTTTTGACCTAAACCATAAAATCCTTGTTGATCCCTGGCAGGTTATTAAGTGACTGCCCTCAAATTGTCTGACTGGATCCACACTGGGGATCCCTGGAGGGACTGACCATTGCTGTAGAGCTAGGCAAATCACCTGAAGCTCCAGAACATTTATGGACAGAGCTCTCTCCACCATGGTCTAAAGACCCAGAGTAGTGTCCTTCATGACCATGACCCAATTTGGGATAACTAGAACTGTTACCTAGACCAGTTAGTGTGAATTTCCAGTAGAATCATCTGCGTATGAAATTGAGCAAACAGAATGGTTTCCAGAACAAAGACTTTGTAACCTAGCACCTTCTTGTCCTCTCTTATAATTGCAGATGGAAAGGATACTACCTGAGGGTTTACTTTTAAAAGGTTTGCACGCAAAAGAGCGTGCGACCAAATAACACATTAGCTATGGTGCAAGGATTAAAATGGTGACATGAGAATCCTTGTGCCATAGTTAATGTGTTATGTGGTTGCACGCTCTTTAGCATGCAACTTTTTAAAAGGATGCCCTGCCTGAGTCCACTAAATCTCGTTGTCCTATAGAAAAACTTACACAAGGTTACAGGAAAATAGATGATCTACATGTCTGCTCTTATAAACACAGAGAGGTATATGTCACAACAGATCGAACAAACTGTTCAGGTTTTATATCACGCCGCACTAAAAACACAGTTGGAGAGCCATAAAGAAAAGACGAGGGAGAGGGGTTCATAGAGAAACATGAGGAAGAGTAGTAGGAGGAGAGAATGGCAAGAAGAGAGTTCTTTGTAACGGCCAGTTGGACCCACGATTTAATCTGAGTTGGTAAGGGGGGAGAGAAATGCAAAGAGCACCACAATATAACATGAAGAAGAAAGAATATGACTTCTGAACACGTTAATAGGCACGTGGCCACATGTCAGAACAGAATTTAGAACAATTCCCTGGGTATGATACTGGTATGGTGTCAAGTAAGAGCAAGGTTATTAGCTAGATAGAAAGCCCTGTATTGCATCCTTGCTTTCCACATTTTCTTATACATTTCTCCATTTTTGCAGTGTTTTCAATTATTGCACAAGTAACTGACCAGATTATTGGGTCAAAATTCTTTGCAGAGTTTTAGCATATCTTAGAAATCACATATATGCAGGTGTTTATACGTGAAATGTTTCTAAAATTGCCTTATGTCTACTTTTTTTTCCAGTTAAATGACATTAAAGAAAAGGTGAAAAAAATCAGTTTGTATGTGAGAGATATTGAAAAATATATTCAAGATGGAAAGGAAGAATTTAAGGAGGTAATATTTTCTTCACGTTTTTCTAAAAAAATGCTTTTACCTTTATGATTAATAAATATCTCAAATTTATCTGTTTGCAGCAAAAAGAAACTGAGCTTCAAGAATTAATAGCTCGATTGAATGAGTGTGAAAAACAGAAGGAAAAAATAAACCGAGATATGGTCAGCATCAGACAGGACATTGACACACAGAAAGTAAGTTACTGATTTTTTTATTTTTAATTCAAAGCATACTTGTGTTACTATGTGTTTATCGGCTTGATCCATATATATAAATGCAAACACGCTCAAAAGTCAAGAAATGTACCTGAAGTACCTGTAACCTAAATTCCACCCTCCTGATGACATCATATATGGCCATCAGTATAATCACTGGTAAATAACAATCAATTAAACCATAATAATAATAAGTAACACAATAAAGAGCTCACTCTACCACTTTGTAATCCCCAGTTATTTAATCCATAAGCACTCATTTGGCATCTTCTGGTGCTCTAGTGAAAGCCGGCTGTTTCTTTTCACCAAATGCACTTTGATAGAATACAATGCACAATTCAACAATGCAAATATACTTATCATATGCGTCATACAGAGTCAGGTACACTCCTGAACTCTGGTGCAGTAGAGAACCAAATATCAGTCACAGTTCAGGCTGTTGCCCTTGGTCAAAGATGTTTGCAGTTGTTCTGGCTCATTATTAAAGAGACACAAAAAAAGCGTAAAACATGAAATGAGGTTATATACACTCATGCTAGCAATTGTAAAAAATGTTTGTTTTCTGAGGTCTAAAATGTAGTCTTATGTATGCTCTATGTCGACTTTTATTACCATAGCTATCTTGTTTTAAGTTGTTTTATTGTATGTAAATGGGCTGAGATAATTAACTAGCTTTTCTGAACAGACAAGCAGTGGGCACAAAACTTAATACATTAGCAGCATTAGCTCTGCACAAGAAATTGGCCAAACTGAGTCTGTATAAGATAGGGTACATCTATATTAAAATGCAAGTCACGTTTAGTATTAGATTTCTGATCAAACAATAAATAACTACATTTTACTAATTCTTTTTTTGTGGCAGTTGATACATTTTTATTTAAATTGTATTTCATTTTTAAAGCAATAAAGAGTACAAACAATTGCAAAAAAAAAAAAGGAGACACATTCTCCTTGCATATTATAGTACAAATGAAGAGGTCAATGACATAAAGTAACACAAAATCTTAATAATGGAAGATGACCTCTGGACCAAAGGCGTAACAACAACTATGCCTTATGGAGCTTCCGTGGCATGTGGTACATTTTACTAATTCTATCTGGAAATGGATATTTAAAATTATATAACCCAATTTAATTTTAAGTGTTTGTGCCCAGCTAATTTACACATTTACTTAATCTACAGACGAAGACATATTCCTTAGGCAATGTAAAAGAAAAGCATGTATAGATTGAGTATATTTACAGAAATGTATTGATCAATCATGAGGAAATACACACACAGCTAACCCCAAAAGACCAGAGGTATGTATTTAGTATATTGCATCCGCGATGTGCTCCACAACCTCTTAATCCTAAGCTTCCAAACTCTCTCAGTATTTTTGTGGTTACCCAGCAATCAAATGATATATATAGTATGATATTACAGTATTCTAAAACCAAAATTTTTTTTTAAATGTTCAATTATATTTATAAACTAAAAATAAACCATGAACAAGACATAACTCAGGCAGGAAATACTGAAGAGAAATGGTGAAAAGTGAGAAAATAGGAAAGGTTGAAGTATAGTGACAGACTGCGATGTGCCGTAATGCTTTTAAAAATAAGATCACAGTTAAAAAGAAGAAAAATAATAGATAGCAACAATGTTGCAGAGCTAAGTAGTGAACTAGGTGAGAGAGGACTTTAGCATAATTTTAGCAGTTGCTTTTTATAAAAGAAGGGAATTTACAGTACTTTTCTGTTATCCGGAACCATTTTCAAAACGTTTTTCAAACTGCTTTGATCCTTGCCGACGCGCCTATGCACGTGACCTGTTGCGTGTATTGGCGTGTCGCTTTGTGGCCTGAAAGAGATCACTTCAGTCTTGGAGCGGTCAATTTTAGGCCCCATTTTTACTTACAGCGCTCCTGGTGGAGCACTATAAGTAAAAAGTATGTGACGTACTATGACCGTCATTGGTCCTTAAGTATTTAAGGACCATGACGGTCATAGTACGTCATGTAGTCCTTAAGGGGTTAAACAAAATCTTTATTCTAATATTTTTCAAACATTTTGAAACAAAATCTTTATTATAATATTTTTCAAACATTGTTAAACAAAAACTTTATTGTAATATGATATGACAGGAAAGTACCGTCAAAAACAACGGCAAAATGGACCGCAAAGTTCTTGTGTAAACTAAGGTTAGTATGTAAAGTAGATTAGATGACCGGAAACAACAACAACAGATTCTGACAGGAATTAATTTTGAAAATCGATGACCATAAACAACAGATTCTGACAGGAATTAGTTTTGAAAATTGTTCTGCATAACAGGAAAGTACCGAATTTACATATCAGAAAGACTGTTTCTGAAATGTATTTACAGCCAGTCAGCACAAATTTTAGAGGTAAGATGAAACAGGAGTGCAAGGATATTACTGTAGTGTAATATGTAAAACACAGAATTTATTGTGTGCAGAAAAGTTACATCCAAAGGTTTACATAAAGACACGTGTCCCAGTGGCACAAGCGTGTAGCACCTCCAAAGTCGCTGTAGAGGAGAGTCTCGAACACCACATATCTAAAGTCAGAGGTCTTGAGTCACTCCAAAGCAGGGGGAATAATTAGTTTGGCCACCTTGGTGAATTTTGGCTTATCAGGGAGTGACGTTAAAATTAAAGTTGTTGGTTATAGTGGAACAGAGTTGAGAAAATCAGATTAATCAAACTGCATATCTGATGCCAGAAACTTTTGAGTTTCGGACAGGTCCACCAGACATAGAAGAAAGAGTCCTGTTCCCCCAGACATTTCCAACAATTCAGAGGTACTGACAGGTAAATTCTGGCTACTCTGCCCATCTCGTGATAATCTTGTAGTTCACTTCCCTAGAGGAATAATCAGGGGAGTTGGAGTAAAGAGACCAGCACAGATTATGCCAGGCTAAAGGGGTCAAACACACCCCCAGGTCCTCCTCCCACTGCAGAAGTAAGGAAGGTTTGATATGTGTGGCAGACGTCAAGAGGAGCAATACAGTTTTGACAAAGACTTGACTGCCAGTACACCCCTGTTAAGTAGGGATTCAAAGAGGGTTAGCTCACGATGTGAGTAGCCCTTGGCCACCAGGTCCAAAAGAAAATGACATACCTGTCTACTGCCAGACATGTGAGTCAGGTAATTTTAGTTCCGACATAGGTGAGCAAAAGAGGAAATTCCTATATGGCTAAAGTATGAATATTCAATCGTTTCCGTAGAGTAAACAGACCTCCCTGGCGGGGGGAAAAACCAGGATAGTCATAGATATATAAGAGATGGGAAGGGAAAGATATAAGAAGTTGTTTTTAAAACTATTAAAGCGGAAATACCACCCCTGAATAAATTTGTCACAAATAAATACCCATGGGGTGACTAGCTGCTCAGTAGCGCTAGTCGCCAGAAATATTACCTGGTGTTTGAGAATTGTACACTGTTCCCGGACTGACAGGCAGGAAACAGGCAGACATCTTGTCATAGTGACGTCTGCACGCCTGTGCTGTCAGTCCGTTTTGGAGCCAAACGGCTCCTAGCAACAACACCTAGAGCGCCCTTCGGAGCGCCCAGCTCTGTACCAGCCGCGGCGCTGGCAGTCTCTACTGCGCATGACTGCAGCACGTGCAGCAGTGTCTACTGTGCATGTCGCTGCGTTACACACGAATTAGCGAATTATTATATAGGATGTTATTTTCTTTCTACTGCTCCCACAAAATGAGTTTATAGGTTTAATTGACACAATTGATTGTATTTTAGTGGTCTGATCAATCTGACCAGCTGGTGTTGTCACGGTTTTAGATGAACACTCAGAATGGTAAGGTTAAAATAACTTTATTAGAATAAAGTGCATACACGGGTGTAGGCTCTAGACCTACAAACAGAACATGAAGATTTACCAGGAGTACAGTAATAAGGTCTGAACTAGACAGTAGGATACTGACAATACATCAGACAGGAACTGGCACACCTGGTGAGGTAACGTACAGTCCCAAAACAGATGGTAGGGTGCCAACACAGGAGGTACACGAATAGGACAGACTGACCCAGATGCCTGGGTACTGGAACCCGTACGAACAAACGGAAAGAACTGGAACTGGCTGACAGTTCAGAACACTGGCAGAACCGGCAAGGAGACGAGTACACAGTCCTGGAATGGCAACAGGACCACAGTGGCATGGAGCCCACAGTAGAGGACTGGCACAACCCAGACGCCTGGGTACTGACCCCACTGAAGCGAGGCAACACTGACCAAGGCCCTAGCCCACTGGCAGGAGACAACCGTGGATATGCAGGCCAACCCTAAAAGGGTTAACGGAGACCTAGGCAGCTGCTACTGGAAAACCCTAGAATGCTAGGGGTGGATCGAGAAGAGGTAAGTAAAGGAACGCAACCAGTGTCTCTCAACCTGCAAGCTGGAAATGCAACACTGGCTCTTGAGCCCAAGACTCTGCAGTCAGAAAAGGTAGTGCTCTTCTACCTGGAAGCCCCAGGTGCATACAGGGTTAAATGACAATGCCCAGAAATTAACTGCAACTCCCATAGGGAGTGAGCCCAGCGCTACTAGGGAGGCAGACACAGAGAGTGATCAAAGTAACTCAGTCAGTGCGTAAAACACTGCACCGGTACTTCGATTGTACACACCACCGGATGGCAGTAGAGCAGCTTGAGCACAATGCTCAGCCTTTGGTCGACAGAAAACAGCACCCCGCGGCGCACACTGAAAATTAGCTGCAAGGCTCTGGAAACCGGTGACCTCACGGGGTCACCCAGAGGCACAGACAAGACACGGTAATCACATGGATGGGTGTCCACGGCGGGCAACGGCCGCAGTGCGGAAGGCAGCCAGGATACTGTCAGCAACGGAGCGGGTTCTACAGCCAGGATACTGTCAGCAACAGAGCGGGTTCTCAGCCAGGATACTGTCCGCAACGGAGCGGGTTCTCAGCCAGGATACTGTCAGCACCGGAGCGGATTCTTCGGCTAGATGTCTTCAGCAACGGAGTAGGTTCCCAGCCAGGATACAATCAGCAACGGAACGGGTTCTCAGCCAGGATACGGTCAGCAACGGAGCGGGTTCTTCAGCCAGGATACAGTCAGCAACGGAGCGGGTTCTCAGCCAGGATACAGTCCGCAACGGAGCGAGTTCTCAGCCAGGATACAGTCAGCAACGGAGCGAGTTCTCAGCCAGGATACAGTCAGCAACGGAGCGGGTTCTCAGCCAGGATACGGTCAGCAACGGAGCAGGTTCTCATCCAGGATACGGTCAGCAACGGAGCGGGTTCTCATCCAGGATACGGTCAGCAACGGAGCGGGTTCTCAGCCAGGATACGGTCAGCAACGGAGCGGGTTCTCAGCCAGGATATGGTCAGCAATGGAGCGGGTTCTCAGCCAGGATACAGTCAGCAACAGAGCATAGCAATAGGAACTCAGGAACTAAATCATAGTCAGGCAGGCCAGGTCATACACGAATCAGCATCAGCACAGAACAAACTCAGGAACTCGAAAGGGCGCCTAAGGGAGGACATCCCAGGGTATATAAAGGCAAGCCCTAGTGGTAGCAATTAAAACCAGCCAATCCGAGAAAGGCAGTGATAATAATGTCGCCGTTCAGAATAGGAAAGCATGGGCACTGTGATAGTTGTATACAGAAGGCCAGGTGACCAGGGCTGCCCCCTTTATGTGACGTACTTATGTATAAGTCATACTTCAGTACCATATAGGAATCAGGGCAACCCTTTGTGTATACCAAGGTGTCCCGCTTTGGGGTGAAAGTCTGTTTGTTTTACGCGAGAAACAAGGTTACATAACTCGCACATGTGATACAACGTATTACTCATATCAGTCACACACATTCTTCTGTCCATGTTTTCACTTTCTAAGCACTAGATGTCTTACACTAGTACTGTAGTAAAAAGCAAGCCTACCTTAAAGATGGGTCCGTAATAGCATCTGTCCTTAAAGTGACAGCACTACATTGCTCTTCGAACAGTACATTAGAAGTCCTTATCAGGGGCAAGTTCACAACCATGGGCATATTTACGGTCACAGTCATTTATGGTAAATATATATCTTTCAGCAAGACCAACTAACCTACTAAAACCGGTCCAGAGACTCAGGAAGTTGGGGTCCATATATCGAAGCATAAAGGTATTATCTCTTAAATATATCTTGTGAGGTGTACACGTGTAGTAACTAACCTATGTTGTCATATAGTAAGTAAATTTATATTGTTAGTGTCGCATCCAGTTAAACAGAATCCTACGTTTAAGATCTCATACATCATGTCTCACGGAAGCTTGTCTATCACCTACAGTCATGTTTTGTTGATGCAGTACAGTATGTAATAAACCCTGTGGCAAAAAAAAAAATTAATATAGCAATGTGATTAATCGAAACCACACCTGCGTTATTACAGCCTCAGAAATCAACAGACGACATATACAGGTTCGTGCAAGATTCTGTGATCACATTCCTGGCAATAGGATCAGGTTAGACATCAGAGTTAGTCTGCTGGTTCTTCTTTTAGGTTAGTGTAGGTGAGGGCTATAGTTAGGTCCATCATTCGCTACATTCCTCTCGGCCCAACTCATAGATTAAGCCCTTGCCTATAATTCTCCTATAGATAGGGCATCATCAGTCATACCCACTCATTAGGCCTAGGGCCTTCACCTTTCTAAGTTTATAGTCACTGCGAGACCAACATCCAAGCCTATTGTATAGGCTATACGCCCCTCTGTCCAGTGCATAGGTAGAGTCTCGCACTAGCCACTTGGCATTAGATAGGGATTCATTTGTCACGGCCGCACAAGATTAATATAATTTCTCTATCTTTCATTAAACTAGGAGGTCTACGAACCAGCAGCATTTAATGATGTATCAAACATTGATGTAGCAGTTTTGTTTTTAGTATGTCCTCTACAGCTGAACAAGCGGTATATAAAAACTGGACTATTTCAAAAATAATAGAGGAACTCTGCAGAAGAGGTGTACCCTATTCTGCTTCTGCAAGGAAAGCTGAACTCTTTAAATTACTGTTCACCTCCCCTCCCCTCCACAGACACCTAGGCATAGTCCCAGATGTACATCCAGAAGTACTCCTAGACGTAGTCCTAGCCCCAATCCATCTATTAGGAGCACTGATTTAGCGGAGCTAAAATCATCAGTGGCAAGCTTAACAGCCTCAGTAGCTTCACTTCACTCTCGGCTGGATATCATGGACACCACCCAGCCCAGACATATGGTCTCACAGATGGCACAGTCGGCTGAGTTTCAGGGTATGGCTAACATATATCTTTCTGCTGATGGCCAACCTATAGTCTCCCCAGCCCACCTCAGAAGAGACATTTGGGAAAGACATAAACCTGGTGACGTTATTAGTATCCTCTCAGGACGGCATAGAAACCAGAGCTTTTTCTAGTTATCAAGTCTTTCTTAAGGCTAGGGAACCAAAGTTGAGCAAAAAACTAACAATAGCCGAATTTGTTATCGCTTTCAGCCTCTATAGGGATATTCTATGTTCCGTATCCCCACAGTGTAAGGAGCTGGACCTGTACCTGTTTAGGGTGGTGGAACTGGGACACAAGTATGGGGGTCACACATCCTACAACTACCACCGATCATTTTCGGCAAAAGCGGCGGCGGCTCTGGCACAGCTCAATCTAGCCCGGACTGGAGCAGGCTCAACACCAAGCTGTTCTGCCGCCATTTCGCAGGTTTGAGAACCCCTATGTGTGAGGTGTGTCAGTCGGCAGAACATGCCACCAATTTGTGTCCCATAGCAGCCACGCCCTCTTGTTCAACTTTCCAGCAAAACCCCACACCCTCGGGGCCACCACAACCTTTTCTGGGCCACAAGACCACAGATAGATTAGGTAAACCCATAGTCTACAAAGGGAAAATGCAAATATGCATCAATTTTAACTCCACAGGATGTTATTTCAGCGGATGTCATCTCTCACATGTATGTTTGACTTGTCACAGGGCCCATCCCAAAACCATGTGCCACCAGAGGTTATTTCCTAAACCCTGACTAGGCGGGGTGAACGTCCCCAAGTTAGAAGTATACCTCCACACCCACCCATCACCTAGCTTGGTGGAATTCCTTTTACAGGGTTCCACTTCAGGGTTTCACAGCGGGCTCATAGCCCTGCCATCTGCTACGCTAGAATGTCTAACTTAATTTCAGCCCTTAAAGAACCAGGAATAGTGGATTCCTTGCTAACTAGAGAAAGGTTATGTCACAGGCCCATTTCAGTTCCCCCCATATGAGACTTGGAGAGTGAACCCCTTAGGCTTAGCAACAGGGAAATTTAATAATAAAAAGAGTTTGATTTACAATTTGTCCGCCCCGCATTCCTCACATATCCCTAGTTTAAAATCTTTAATCCCATCAGAAGAGTTCTCCTTGTCATACTCATCAGCGGATGACGCTATACAGGTCATCATTCAGGCAGGACAGGGGTCATGGCTGTCTAAAACAGATACCTGTGGCACATTTAAGCTGTTACCTTTGCATTCCTCCCTCTGACACCTGCATGCGGTAAGGTGGAAGGAACAATATTACTTTGCTACCCCTCACGTTTGGGGCTAAAAGCAGCCCCAAGTTGTTTGATATATTTGCTGAAACACTATGTTGGATTCTCATGAACATAGGCAGATCCCCATTGGTTATCCATTACTTGGACAACTTTTTCACGATAGAGTCACCAAGTTCAGTACCTCAGGGACTAAGGATCATTAAAAATATATTTAGGGACCTAAATATTCCAATGGCGATGGGAAAATCAGTAGGACCAGTGCATAAGTTATGTTTCCTTGGTATACAGCTGGATACTATGACTATGGAAGCCAGTCTTACCGGAAGAGAAACTGATTCAGATCCAGACAGAAGTCCATAGGTTCACTTCTATTAAAAGCTGCTGGAAAGTAGAACTTCAATCCCTTATAGGTAGATTTGTGTTCACCATGCGCATTATGCCACAAGGGTGCTCGTTTGTATCGCACCTCCTTAATTTACTGAGGGAAGATGCAGGGGTTCAGGGAATCATCCAACTGGATGACTCCATTCTTTCAGATTTATCCATGTAGGCTAGTTTTCTAAAAACATGGAACGGACGTTCCATGTTTATTCCTAAAGCTACAGTAGAATCACCATTCGTGGTGAGCGATGCAGCAGCCTCGGGTGGTTACACGGCCATACACCAAAATGGTTGGTGGTGGCGTGGCCCCCAGAAGTGAGCTCATTACTAAAATTTTTAGTCACCTCATTATGTTTTGAGATATACTGTATTGTGGCAGCAGCAGCCACATGGGGCCATCTTTGGACAGGTCAAACTGTCATATTCTATACAGACAATCAAGCCACTGCTCAAAACATTAGTAAAGGCAGCTCATTGTCCATGTCCATTATGCCTTTTGTCAGAAAACTAACCTGGTTATCTATGTATCATAAATTTGCTATAGATTGTCGATTTACTCCGGGCCTGATAAACACAGAGGGTAATGCTTTATCACAATTTAATTTACAGGAATTCCACAGACTATATCCATTGGCAGACCCTCTACCTACACCCCTGGCCCGGATGTCAGCACTGATGTTTCATTAACAGAGCTAATCAAAGGAGCCAGTAACTTGATGGACAAGGCTCTGTCTAGCAATACTAGGAGACAATATGACCGAGCTATTTGTAAGATTTATCAGGGAATTCCGCCCTAGTAATCCTTTTGCCATAGACACCATACTAGCTTTCATTTCCCACTGTCATTACAAATTACATTTATCATATGCCACCATCAAATCTTATTTAGCAGGCATCCAACATTACTACTTCAGACTACAACCAGATAGTAAGTCATTACTCTCAAATCATTCGATTAAAATGACATTGAGATGTAGAGAGAAAAGTTCTCCTATATCTCCACCTCACAGACTTCCTATAGACAGAGCTATGTTTCGCAAATTAGCAAAAATACTGTCCACAGCGCCTTTTGAGTCTCAAGTGAATCTCACTTTATCCATGGCCATTTACTTACCTTTTTACATCTTCCTTAGACCAGGAGAGCTTACAGTGTCCGCAAACTACAGCAGATACTTACAGGTGGGAGACTTAATTTAAGTATCAGATTTTTATATATTACGGTTGGCAATTACAAAAACCAATCTAGTGGGACCTTCCACTGAATTCTCCATATATCCCTTGGGTAATTCATGGTGCCCTGTGAAAATGTGTGACAGATGCATGGAAACCATGAAAGACAAACCAAATACTAGCCCATTACTTGTTTACCAAGGCAAGCCACTCACAACCACCAAATTCATGTACTATATCCGCATACTCCTTTCCAGATTATGACACAACCCTATGGACATTGTTTTAGAATAGGAGCAGCGTCACAAAAGTATATTCCTGTACATATTGTCAAGAACCTTGGACGATGGAAATCTGGTTGTTACACCACATACATACCACAGCCTATTACTGAGTTACGGAAAGCATTCCAGTTGTTGGCAAATTAATCTGTTATAGTTTTGTCAATAAATTATATATTGCAACATTGGTATTTGATCTTTTTTGTCCACTTCTATGTCCACTTACAAGGTCAGTTAAGGCATTCATCTGACATCTTTCACATTCACCACTTCCTAGGCCTGACCACAAATGGAAGGCTATTGGTTAGCCTGAATTTGTGGGAGGGCCAGCTGGAGGCTCTTAAGCCAGCTCCAGCTGCGGTACAGAGCCGACATGAGCTCACAGACAGAGCTCAGTTACCCACCCAACCCATACCCAAATTATAACTTTTCTCTATACATTCATACCATGGGTGGGCCCACTTCTAGGCCCACTTACAAGGTCGGATAAGGCAATCATTCATCTGACATCTTTCACATTCACTACCACCTAGGCCTGACAACAATTATTTGTGACAAATTTATTCCAGGGTGGTAGTTCCACTTTAAAATTCCCCCAATAGGCTGGTTACCATTACTAGGCTTCACCTGGAGTGGATTGACCATTTTGTAGGTACTGTGTGGATCCTTGCAACCCAAGTTTTCCCTCCCAGAAGAGTTCTCTGCTTCCTTCACAATGGTACTCTGAAGAAACTGAAGATTGAAGAGTAACCCTTTGAGTGCCTTCGCCCACTTTATCCCTACTTGTACCTCTTCATACAGAGGTTTTCTCAGAGCCCTTGGACTCTTGCTCTCATGTTGGGTATTTTATTAAAGGGATAGTAATGTTTCACAATAAAAGCAGCTAAAATTAATCTTCATAGTGTTTGGTCCGTGGAGAGTGTTATTTCAATACTATCAGAGTGGTAGCTCAAGTGTAAATGAATGATAAAGTATCCCCCTCCCGCCCCTTTTACTGTTGTAACACTGCTTAGCTCAGAGCAGCAAGACTGTCCAGATGGATCGCAGAGAGGGACAATCTTCAGTGGGCATAAATAAAAACCTGAAAAACGTGTCAAGGGGGGCAGGGTTTTCCATATTGCTCACCGTAAGATTGTCCCTTGCTGCGACCTGTCCGGTTAAGTGACCAGATTCCACATTTAAGGGGAGGCGGCTAACACTAGGTAAAAGGGGCAGGAGGGGGATATTTTATCATTCATTTGCTCTTGAACTACAACTTTGACAGTGTTGAAATAAAACTCTCCATGGCCCAAATACTATGAAGATTAATTGGAGCTGCTGTTTTTGTGAAACAGTACTATTCTTTTAACTGATTCATGTTCACTCCCTGAGTAATGGAACAAGAAAAGCTTCATTTGAACTAGTTAACCCCTTCCCTGCTGTTTTATCCTGGTTGGGGGATTTTCCTGGGCTTTTACCTTTAGGGGCCTTAGGGCTCTTATGTGCCCCCCCCCCCCATGTTTCCTGGGGTCATTGGGTCCTGGTGGGGGGTACCTCATATTTTGTTAATTTTTTTTTTTTAAGTGCGTGGCTGTTTTAGGATGGTTCCTGCTCCGCCGCCATCATGTTTGATTCATTGACTTCTATGGGTGGACTTCACTGGGACTTATCTCTTGAACTGTTTGACATACAGAAGTCAAAGTGGGCTCTTTTTTCTTGTCTGGCATGCCTTTTCATCTGATTAATCTCCTGAGTGGCTTGGGTGTCCATGGCAGTCTGCAGATGGAGCTGTAGGCATTGCTAGGCAACGACAACCGAGAAAACTACATTACCCAGAATGCCTGTTTCTCAGGCCTTCTTCTGATTGGCTTCCTGTTTCAAAGTCTCCATTTTGCTTATCGTACGCAGAGGCAGACTCTCCTTGTTCTCCTTCTCCAGATTAACTCTTCGCCTGCACATAAGTACTTTCTGAGCTTTTCTTGGGTGAACTATTAGTTTAGGGAACTGTTACTGTTGATTTATACTAGTTTAGACACTACTCAGATTCTAAGAGACATGAGGCTAGACCTAAGACTTAAGTACTCAGAGGCGTCACTGACCTCCCTTGTTTAGTCTTCCTCATGTCAAACAGGGCTCCCTAGACAGTATTCTGGATCTCTCTGCCCATCCTGAGCTGTGGCCCCCACTTCTCCACTGGGCCCCTCCAGCACTGAACAAGAGCCAGCTTGGGTAAAATCACTGTTGTCCACAGTGGCCCAACTTCCTCTCTCCCTCCAGGGGGTTCTTCAGTCTTGGAAACCCCCCCCACTTTCAAGTATGTGGCCCCTAGAGCTGTGCTCATAGAGGCCTCATCTGAGGAGAAATTTTCAGAAGGGGAATGTGATGAAAGGAAATATGAAGATATGGATTATTCCTACTCCTATTGGGACTCTTATGAGGAAGACCCCCTTCCCTCAGCTCAGGGACTTATTAGAGCTGTTTTGGAGACCTTTCAGGTCCTTGACACACCTGATGAGGTGCCCTTCCTCTATGGATGTCTTCCAGAGATGTAACAAAATGTCTTCTGTACTTCTCCCTAATGTCACTCTGGATCAGATTCTTCTGGACGAGTGGAAGACCCATGATAATAGGTTGTCTGTCACCAAGAGGTTTTCTACACTCTACCCCTTTTCAGAGGTAGCTTTGGCGCAGTGGGCTTCTTCCCCTTCTGTGGATCTCCAGGTGTGCAGGCTAGCCAAGTCCACATTTTTTGCCTTTAGCGGATGCAGCGTGACTGAAAGATGTGTTGGATAAGAAACTTGATTCTATCCTCAGGGCTAATTTCATAACCACTGGGACTGCTTTGAGACTTATTTTTGCCTCTGCCTGGGTTAACAAGGCTGTTGCCATGTGGAGTGAACAGATGGTGGAAGCTGTCTGTGAACATGCTTCAAAGTAGGATTTGTTTGTCTTTTTTAGGCAAAATGAATGAGACGAACACATATGTTTCTGAGGACTTAATTGAAGTGGTCAGAGATTTGGTCTGCAGACGAATCTTCCAAGAAGTCACTGGTTTCCTTATCCTTTCAGCAAGTTCCTGTTTGGACCTCGGCTGAAGCAGATTATTAGAGATGCTACTGGGGTCAAGAGCACCTTGTTCCCTCAGATGCCCACCAAACGTCCTACTGTGGCAGGGAAATGGTGTATTTTTTGTCCCTGTCAAACAGGTGTGAAAAGGCCTCCAAATAGTGCCCCCAAGCACACAGCTTCAAGGGCTAAATCTGTTAATCCATCTTCCGCATGATTTACTGAATCCTGGTCTGCAGGTGGGCATCTTCGCCTATTTCGGTATGTATGGGAATCCTCTATTGTGGACCAGTGGGTTTGCTGGTTATTTCAGAATGGTACAAAATAAGTTTCAGATCCCTTCCGACTTTTTATTTTTTACCCATCCAGAGTCCCTAAAGTGCCTGCCAAATTAAAACTGTTCCTGGAGGCAGTGAATTCACTGCTAGAAAAGAATCTTCTGGTTCCAGTACCTCCCCAGGAGCAAGGTTCAGGTTTCTATTCTAGCCTGCTTCTCTTTCTAAAGAAAGATGTTGGCTGCTGTGCCATTTTGGACCTCAAGTGTCTCAATGTGTATGTGGAGACTGCATGCTTCAAGATTGAATCCTTGCACTCTGCCATTGCAGCGATCTGCCCAGGGGAGAATCTGGCATCTCTGGACCATCAGGATGCATACCTACATATTCCGATCCATCCAGACAGCCAACGCTAAGTTTTTTGCCTTAGGCTCAGAGCACTACCAGTTCATCTCTATGTCTTTTGGTCTCTTCTCTGCTCCATGGGTGTTTACCAAGGTCATGGGGGACTTAACAGCCTTCATTCACACCCGGTGCATTTCCATGACTCCTTATCTGGATGACCTTTTGATCAATGCTACTTCAGAGGAACTTTTTGCCCAGCACATCCAAGACTTTTCTCAACTCTGAACATGTTGAAGTCGTATTCTGTGCCGTTCCAGTAACTGGTGTTCCTAGGCATGATGTTGGACACCTGCCTAGGGGAGGTATTTTTGCCCCAGGACAAGATCCTTCAGATTATGCATCTAAGGCCCCGGAGTGTCCCTTGGACACTGTCAGGGAGTACGTGAGAGTTCTGGGTCAACTAGTGTCTACCATAGTAGCTGTGTCTTACTCTCAGGTACACACCAGGGAGCTTCAGATGCATGTCATCTGGAATTGACATGGGAATTTGGCACTTCTGGATCGGCAGATCTCCCTCTCTCTGGAAGCCAGATAGAACCTACAGTAGTGGTTGTTATGGCGTAACCTGGAACAGGGGAAGTCCTTCATGATACCAGAATGGACTCTGGTGACGACAGATGCCAGCCTGAGAGGCTGGGATGCTGTTCTGGGTCACCTGGGGATCCATGGAGGATGGACTGCGGAAGAGTCTTTTCAGCCTGTTGGTGTTCTGGAGCTCAGGGCATTCCATCTCACTGTGGTGTACTGGACCTCTCAGTTGAAAAGTCATCCAGTACAAGTCCAGTCAGACAATGCCACAACCGTCATTTACATCAACCACCATGGGGTCACTCAAAGTGCCACAGCCTGGTACAAGGTGAGATACATTCTGGGTTGGGCAGAAGGCAACATTCCGGCCATCTCTGCCCATTCCAGGGGTAGAAAATATTCTGGCAGACTTTCTAAGTCGGCAAGAAGTGGCTCTGGGAGAGTGTTGTCCCTCATGGCCGTCAGGTCAATCATTGGCAGTCCCCACACTTGATTGTGCTACAGTGGGGACTGCCAATGATTGACTTGATGGCCACAAGAGAAAACAGAAAGGTTCCGGTCTACTGCTCCTATAGGGGGGATCCTCTGAACTTTGCCACAGACTCTGTTGATTCCGTGGAACTTCCACCTCATTTATGTCTTCCCTCTTATTCCTCTCGTTCTCAGGGTGCTCCGAAACATCAGGATGGACAAGGCAACTATGATTCTGGTACCTACTTATTGGCCCAAGAGGGAGTGGTTTGCGGAACTGGTGAGTCATTCCATTCAGGATCCGCTTCCGCCCAGGTCGGACCTCCTTCTTCAGGGCTACCTTTGGAAAAAGGATGTGAAAAAACTGGTGTTGAAGGCATGGCTGTTGAAGCCCATATCTTGAATAGAAATGGTTTCTCCACTGAAGTAATTTCTACTATTATTCTGGCTAGGAATCCTTTTTCCTCTAAGGCCTACCTCAGTGTTTGGTCTATTTTTCATTCATGGTATTTGGACAGGGACCTGTCTTCACAGGGCTTTGACCTTCCAATAGTGCTCTGTATTCTCCAGGATAGTGTGAACAAAGGACTCAGCTGGAGTTCCATGAGGGTTCAGATTTCTGTTCTTTCTGTTTTTCCAGGGTATTATTGCCACTCTTCCTGATGTCAAGGTGTTCCTTCCAGGTGGTGGTCATTCTTTCAAGGCTCCCACTCCTCCATGGGACCTTAATTTGGGTTTAGGTATTCTGAAGAGGCCTCCCTATGAGTCCCTTGCTTACCATTCCTATGCGTCAGCTGATGTGTCAGATGGCTTTCCTTCTGACAGTAGTCTCAGTCCACAGGGTTGCCTAGTTGCAGGCTTTGTCCTGCAAGCCTCCTTTCCACAAGGACAAGGCTTTTCTTAGAACCTCTCAGGAATTTCTTCCTGAGGTGGTCTCTGAATTCCACATCAATCAGGAGATTGTTGTGCTTTTGTTTTGTCCTGACTCAGTCTGACCAGGAGAGGGATCTCCACTTGTTGGATGTGATTCATTGTCTTAAGTTTTATGTACACCATACGGAGCCCTTTCGTAAGACAGATTCCCTGTTTGTTATTCCTGAGGGTCCCAGGGTGGGTCAGGCTGCTTCCAAGGTCACTATAGCTTCTTGAATCAAATCTACCATTCGTCAGGCATACAAAATCAGGAAGAAACCTGTTCCATTCAGAGTTACAGCACATTCCGCTAGGTCTCTTGGGGCCTCCTGGGCGTACAAGAATCAGGTCTCGGCTGAGCAGTTGTGCAAGACTGTGACTTGGCCGCCTTGCATACTTTTGCTAAGCAATATTGTGTGGATGTACTGGCTTTGGCTGTAGTCTTCTTTGGCAGGAAGGTCCTTCAGGTAGTTCTGCCTGTCTAAGGACCTTTTTTCCTTTGTGCCATACTGTTCATCTGTTTGAACCCAGCTGGCTCTTGTTATTGTGTGCTGTGCAAGTTTTTTAGTGCCCGTTGATACTTAGTTTTTGTTTGGGCTGTTTTGGTTCTGGATAATCCTAGGGAACACCGGTATCATGGTATCCTCTGGAAACTTAGTGTTAGTATATCCCCATTGTACCTGTGTTCCATATAGGATGATAGAGAAACTTTTTGTCTTACCTCTTATATCCTTTTCTCTTAGTCTATATGGAACCCAGATCTCTCACCCAGTGAAAGGGACCTGTGTTGGTCTTGCGGACTGAGCATGGGAAACCTTACTTAGGGTCTTTATTTCGACAGCAGCTTCCTCCTTTTTCTCTCGCTGTCCCTGATTGGTGTGGTTTGCTCACATCATAACTGGAGGTGGGGCTAGGGTTGAGCTTCAGAAGAGGCTGGGAGTCTCCACCCACAAGTCTGTCTTTTGAGAATATGTTCTGGACTAAGAGAAAAAGATTTTACAGGTAAGACTAAAATCCTATTTTGTTATGGCTTGCATGTTATATTGAGAATTTCCAAGGCAACCAATATAGCTCTCACCACCTTTTCTATCCTACAAATGTAATGGGGTGTCCAAAAATAAAAATATTTTCTCCGACAATGACACAAAACGCTATGCATTAAAATCAATCCATGTTTAATCAGTGCACAGTAAAGAATTTCTGAGGCTGCAGGGGATTTTATAAATTCAGGAATGGTTATTTTTAAAATAGCATAGTCATTTTTCTCAAAATCACATCAAGCAAGTGAAAGGCTTTATTTTTCCCCATCTACATAGATACAGGAGAGATGTCTTCAGGACAATTTGACCTTAAGGAAACGAATGGAGGAGCTTAAGCAGGTTGAGGAGGAAAGAGAAAAACTATTGAAGGAAATGGGACAGATGAATGTCATTCAAATGAAAACGTAAGCATACTTTATTCTGTCCCCAAAATTCAAGATCTATCCTGTTCTAATCTCAATGAACAAAATATACTATTTTCAAATGTCTATTATGATGCTAAATATCTACCTTGTTCTTTTTCTGTTCACAAGATCTACCTTTTTCCTAATCCCAGTGCACAAGCTCTACCCTGTCTTAGTTTAGATAAACAAAATCTATCCTGACTTAATTTAGATGCACAAGATCTATGTTCTCTTAGTTTAGATGCACACAATCTACCCTGTCCTATTAGCCATGCACAAGATCTGCCTTGTCGTATCATTGCACAGATCTATCCTTTCCTAGTCTCACTGCACAAGATCTATCCTATTTTAAAGGGATAGTATTACTTCAAAATTACTATCCCTCGTATTGTAGCCCTTAATAAACGGAGTTAAATGACACCAGCGGCATCTCTCAAACCCTTATGGTTTAAGAGATAGCCGCTTTCAAAGTTTCCTCTCCCCTGCTGTCAGCGTTGTGCTGCCAGCAGGGGAATCCGGTCCCGGGACAGGCGGAGGCTCTTAAGCAGAGCCGATATCTTATGGGAGGAAAAATTATTCATTGAAACAGTCTTCTGCGTGTGCTTGGTAACCAAGCACACGTGGAAGACTGTTTCAATGAATCATTTTTCCTTCCAGAACGAGATATCGGCTCTGCTGAAGGGCCTCCACTTGATTCTGGATTCTCCTGCTGGCGGCAGAATGCTGACAGCAGGGGAGAGGAAACTTTGAAAGCGGCTATCTCTTAAACCATAAGGGTTTGAGAGATGCCAGTGGTGTCATTTAACTCCGTTTATTAAGGGCTACAATATGAGGGATAATAATTTTGAAGTAATACTATCCCTTTAATGTTTCTACTAATGCCCATGTACAAGATCTGCCCTATCCTAATTTCTGTTCACAAGATCTTTCCTGTCCTAATCTCGGTGAATACAATCTACCCTGTCCTAATCTTTTTTCCAGTTCACAATATCTACATTGTCCTAATCTCTATTTTTAATGTTGCTGTTTGACTCTTGCATTATGTTCTGCAATGCAGTGATAAATTGAAACTCTATTACTACAAATAAGTTTTATTTTAAAGTTATGACAACTGAGTTTTTTGTCACTTCAGTGAACACCAAGACCTAGAAAACAAAATAGAGACACTGAAAACAAACCACAGCTTGGCACTTGGAAGACAAAAAGGATTTGAGGATGAGATTATACGTTTTAAAAAGGAGTTGCGTGAACCTCAGTACAAGGACGCAGAAGAGAAATACAGGGAGATGATGATTGTTAAGAGAACTACTGAGCTTGTTATCAAGGACTTGGATATTTATTATAAAGCTCTGGATCAGTGAGTATCCGTGAGGAAGATGCTGGCCTTTTCACTTTATTTTTAAAAGTGGAGCTATCACCCTTTATAAAGTCCCCTCCCCCACAATAATTAGGCATATGGCTATTATAGGCCGCAAGTACCACGATCTGAAGCAGTCCTTCTTTTTGTGAGCCTGGTGGCCAGGCTTCTTGCTTTAGAGCTGTCTGCACTCCTGCACCGTCAGTCCCTTCCAGTACTTTAAAGTACCATGCAATACCTCCTAGAGGAGGCCGGGAAGGACAGCGCAGGCACGCAGATGTCTCCAAGCCAAGAAGTCTGCGTGCAAGCCTGGCCGCCAGTCTCAGAAGGAGGACGATTACATCAGAACGTTGTATTTGTGCCCAATAATAGCACTGTTAATAAGCTAATCGCCATATGTCTAATGATTGTGGGTGGCTTTATATAGGGTGATAGTTCCACTTTAATACATCTCAGGGTGTTATGAATAACATTATGGTTGTGTAAATGCATTAGTCATGCAAATTCATGAAAGTTGGTACATTACATGTGAACTGTGCATGTGTAATATGCATATTTATAGACACAACAATAGGTCTTTTTAATTTTTTGTTTAATATGAACACATTTTTCATATACAGTTTTTCTTCACGCTTCAGGTGCATATTTAGTCATGCAGAGGCACAAAATGAACCACCAGATGGATTTCACTCCATGAAACTTCATAGCCTAAATCATGACCACACTTAGGCCTCGATTCATTTGGCCCAGTCGGCAAAAAAAAAAAAAAAAAAAAACGGTAATTTTTCAAGCACGGTAAGCCATTCAATTACCTGTGCTATGAAAAAATGCCAGTTAAAAAAACACACGTCGGGCGCTAATGTTAGCTCCCGTTAAAACCCATTAAAACCAGTCTAATTTTCCCATTCAATTCTGTGTTAGGCATTAAGATGCATTAAGGGACCCACTGTAGCAGGTTAAAATCTGCAGAGTCCCCCAGCGCGTGTTTTAACCTGCCAACGCAGGAATTGAAGGGGAAAAAAGCCCCATATCAACACATCCAAAGTACTTCAAAAATAGGTCTAATGTTAGTAAAATTAACTATATAAGTGCCACTTAGGTATGCAAGGCTTTACACAGCTTTGCAAACACTGCTCACAGGGTTAATCCGGCTAAGGTAACAACATTACATGAAAAGAAACTTGCAGCACCCTGGTCAGCTACTGTCCATCATCATTTTCTATCTCCCTTCTTGTTTCTCCTCTTCTTCTGTCTTGTTCTTTCTTCTCTTCTTCTTCTGTGTCCCAAATATGTCCTTGAAAAGAAGAAAATAAGCCAACATTAAACATGCTCCAAAAAGTATTAAACAAAGATATGCAGTTGTTAACACTTTAAGCATTGCAGAGCAATGCATTGTGTACCTCTGTGACATTTGAAGCGTTAACTTTATGCAGACAGTCCAATTCGAAAAAATGTTGTTGTTTTTTTCCCCCTCCAAATCGAAAAAACATTTTTGTAATCTATTTCACTATTGTATTTTTTTTTTTTTTTTTTAGTCCAAATTGAAAATAAATGATGGTAGACAAAAAATATCATGTATTGAGTCAGTGAAAGGGTTAAAATATGCTGAACGTTTCTTCATCCCTCCTGATAGAAGCCCGAGATGTAACTAGTGAGTGGGGAGGGATTTTTTGCCTGCATTCCTGTCACCGGCAGCTTATTTTAACTCTTTCACGGACTCAATACACGATATATTTCAATACCACAAAATATACAATAGCGAACTGAATTAGAAAAAAAAAAAAATTAAATTTGGAGGAAAAACACAAATCTGCTTGGACTGCCTGCATAAATTTAACCCTTCAAGTGCCAGAGGTGTACACAATATGTTGCATACCCCTCCAGCACTCAAAGGGTTAATGACTGCATCTCTTTGATAGATGTTTGGAGCATAAAGGGATAGTAATACTATTAAAGTTGAGGTTCGAGTCATATATATATAAATTTATTTATTTATTTTAAACACAAATAGCCCTATATTTCAGTACTTAGTTTTGTAGTTCAAACACTATTCAATCGGAAAGAATCCCTTTCCTGCCCCTTTCCCCTGCATCACTCTGCCTCAGTCTGGTCTGAATGGAGCTCGGCGAGGGACAATCTTCAGTAAGCAAAAAGAAAATCCTGCCCTCCTTCGTCAAGGGGGGCATGTTTTCCTTATACTGACTGAGTGAAGATTGTCCCTCGCTGCATCCTTATGGTCCCACGACTGGATTCCAGATCTAATGGGAAGCGACCAGAGGGGGCAGGAGGAAGATCCTTTCTGATTGAATAGAGCTTGAACTACAAAACTGTATTGAAATATAGTGCTATGTGGTGTTAAAAATATAAAGAAGACTCGGATCTCAACTTTAATACACGTATCACTATCCCTTTAATGTTGACTTCTTTTTCAGGGATATCTGTGGGACACAGAAGAAGAGAAGACAGAAGATAAAAAGAAAGAAGATGACGGAAGATAGATGACAGATAGTGGATGACAAGTAAGTGTTATACAGCTCTAGGTTTTGGGTGTAAGGCTAGTGTTAGGTCTAGTATTGTAGCACTTCACTGTTAGGATAGTGTAGTGTTCGTGTTTAGGAGGTTGACTCTGTGTTTGAGCTCACTCCTGGTGCTTGACAGTGCATCAAACACCAAGCGTGAGACATTTTCGTTTGATATTCCCATTTTTCATGCTATATAGTGTAAGTTTTGGGAACTTAAAACACATAACAGTCAGGTTCTTTGTCCCAACATTCATTGTGGTTTTAGTTGATAGGGCAATTGAATGCTGATAGTGATACAGTTTGTGTACTGATCACTAGACATTTTTGCCCTACCGGCTATTTTAGCATCAGCAATTAAATCGAGGCCCTAGTGTGTGGGAAGGGAAACTTTTGGGTCAGGTAAGATTGCGTACCTGGGATAGCACTGAGCCACTCCTGTTCAAATTCAGGCATATCCCTCTTTCCATCCGAAATCTGCCAGAGGACTGACGGAAGCTAGCAGGAGTAGGACTGACAGATGCTAGCAATCTTGTGCAAACAATACAGAGATCCAGAGGCACAAGTGAATAGATAGATAGATCATCTTTCTTCATTCTCCCCAGTTCATCTTCACTTGATTTTTCGCACCCCCTTTACTCTGTCAGTATCATCATTCCTTCTTCACTATTTAACCCCTTGTTAATTTTTCACACATCTTCATTCTTACCCCTCATTCCCTTTATTTTTCCCTACATGTCATTACCCTTTAGTTTTCTTTTGCTTTAATTTCTCCCCTTTATTTATTTTTTCTTGCACACGATTGGAGACTACAACATCATTCCAAACAGTATGTTGGCTGGTTGGAGATGATGAGAGTTGTGGTCTCCAAAAGTTTAAGAGCCAAAGGTTGCCTACACCTATCTTAAATGGAAGATTTGTGCAGCCTTTTCCCCATACAAAGAAACTGTTAGTACTTACCTTGTACAAGTGGGCTGTGCCAGATTACCACTTGTACTGGCTGTTGTTCTCACTCCCCCTCTACCTGTGTGTCTTCGATTTGCCAAGGTACTGTTTGACCACTTCTGACACTCAGAACAAGAAAACAGGTGCTAGATGTGATCAGACTTCTCTGCAAATAGGTCCCATACACCATGTAGGAAATGGATCAAGAATATGTACAAGTGGTCTGTCATCCTAGTCCAGGTGTGCAAGATAAAGGATGAAACCTGCACAAAATAAATAAATAATAATGCACTTTTGCATTTCCTTGTTGAAATGGTGGCCTGGCACTGCAGTTTGTGGCGCCCCATCTTAATTCTTGGAATATTCTGTACTACGTTGAAGACATCTGTTTTATTTAAGGGGTTAAAAGTCTCAAATTGATGTTTCTCTAGCATCATAGAGGTATGCAGGGACCCATGGGGTTAAGCACCATACCTTTAGGAGGCAGAACACTCTAATAAAAACTCCTCCCACTTCCTAGCTGCTAACCCTTTCCCCTGCAGCTCTACTTTCAGTTTTAATAGAGTGCCCCTCAAGGAGGTTCAGGGTTTCTCAGAAAGGAATTTTTAAAATCTTAAGTTACTTTATTGCTTTCACAATTCTGGGAGCCCTCATGTTGTGGGGAGAGTTCCTATGATTTTAACATAATCACTACTTATGTATGGCTAGTTTCTGTTGGGGCAGCATAAGTGTCATGACTATTGTGGAGGTCCTAGCTCTGCTGTTGGTTGTGAGGGAAGAAGCGTTATACTCATGAGAGAAAACACAAGAGAGAACTCAGTTGGACAACTTCTGGATATATTTCACTTCTGTCTAGTGCTCTTCTCTATTCTATAATGAGAGAGAGCTATACAGTAGTTGCCTTTATAATAATATCATTAGCACTTGGTTTCCTTCTCCTCTATATTAAACAAAAGTTTTACTTTTGATTTTGCCACATATACGTGCACTTGGTGATGTTTCTATTAGTTAGTTCTGTCAGAGCAAAGCCTGTCGTTTTCTTAAACAAAGAAATTGGTCTCCTTTCTAGATCCAGTGGAGTATTTCAACAAAGAAATACTTCTGCATACTTGCTCCGTTGGAGCAGTATTTCGCGTATTATTCTTTAGCATATGGACATAGAAGCAGTTATTCATATATCAGCACGGTTTACCATTGTTTGGATATCATTCTTAAGCCATATTTATATCAGTCTTACATTAGTCCCTTTGGGACAATTCTGATTTATCAAAATGACGGTCAGTAAAACTAGTCACTATGACAATTCCTAGGGAGGAGAAGGGAACTAACGCAATAAAGGCACTGGCAAAACTTGTGCTAAGGTCTCAAACAATGCATCATTGTGTACTAAATGTTTGGAGTCCAATGCTAATAGGACTACTACATCAAGAGATGCCCCCAAATCTTAAACCAGAGTGGGCTAATGCTTTACATGGTTCAGTAGTCAATACTTTTTTAGAGAGTTTTAGATAGATAGCTAACAGAAAAACCTCAAGACCACTACCTAATAATTCCTCTAAAGATGCATCATAAGAAAAGAAAAAAAAACATGGATTTATACATGCACTCCTCTCCTCTAAATTAAACAAGAATTAACAGAATAACTGAAGTACCAAAAACATTTATTATAAACAATAAAATACATGCTCCTCACAGGAGAAACATCTCTCCAACATGATCCCACTGTGTTCCCACACATGCCCCAGTATAAATAATAAGTACCCTAAAAAATGCTGTACATCTGATCCTAAATATAGATACCGGCATCTGTGAATTGAATGGTATACCAATAACAATAAAAAAAAGAAAAGCCTATATAAATGGCCTAAGTCTTCCCAAGGGTTGAAAATAATAACCACACTCTTTAAAAAGATAATCCATCCAAAAGAAACACTCTGAAAAGTCCCAGCACTGTTAAGGGAATTAGAGGTCTCGATTTCAAGACATTCTTCTGAACATGTAATGAGCCACATGCTTTATAGCATTCCAGGCATATATAGTAAATTGTATCTTTAAACACAGGGACAACGGCATATCCAAAAATTATTTCTCACATGGAAACCATTTGAAATAGCCCACCCAGAGGATATTCATATCGACCAGAACAATCTCACTGCTTCCCAGTGGCATACTCGATCTCCCTGCGTAACTAATATAGAGTGCTAACTCATCTTTATATATTTTTCCTCTAAAGATACTCTTTCTTCACAATATTCATTAAACGGTGAAGGGGAATGAATAGTGAACCACCCTTGTCTATGGCAGAGGGGTCCACACACAATGACAATGACACAGAATCCAGATTACCTCATTAAAGCTATTCTAGAGGTTCTCCATGTTTCGGACAAACAACTCTCTAATACCTCATCTAAATCCCTCTTTAAGTGTAAAAAGAAATCCTCTATCACTTTTTCTGCTTATGAGGAACTTGACAGATAGTTACAGATGAGTTGGATAATCCAGACAAATCCTTTCTTATATCCAGTAAATTTGAATGTATTTATCCATTTCCCAAATACAAGGTTGACCTCTGGCCTAAGCTGCCAGCAGTTGACACCACCATATCCAGATGTCTAAACTACAACAGCCCGTAAAGGGATAGTAATACTTTGTTTTATTTTATTTTGTAGGCATTAAAAAAACATGAAGAATGATATAAGTCTTATCTCTCAAACCTTTATGCTTTGAGAGATATTCACAAGCAAAGTTTCCCCTCTCACCCCTTTTACCTAATGTAAGCCATCTCTTCTCAGATGTGGAATCCAGTCCATAGACCAGACAGATAACAGCAGGGGACAATCTTCTTCCTATAAGAACAATGAAAGCCCTGCCTCCCTTGACAAGTTTTTCAGGTTTTTCCCTTATCTTAATTGAAGATTGTCCCTCTCTGCAGTCTACCTGGGCACCTCCCTTCTGATCTGGCTGAACAGTGTTACATCAGTAAAAGGGGAGGGAGGGAGGGGGATACTTTGTCATTGAATTACTCTTGAACTTCAACTCTGACAGAATTGAAATAACACCCTCCAAGGTCCAAATAGAATGATGATTAATTAGAGCTGCTTTTTTATGAAACATTACTATCCCTTTAAGGATTCAGCAAACAAAAAGATTGATGCATTAAATAGATTGTTTTCAGGACAGGGAGCTATCATTAGAACTTTGTTTGCATCAGTATGGGCATGCAGAGCGGCAGAAGCTTGAAAAATTCAAATCATATAAGATCATACACCCCATGAGGATATCCTACCTCTCATGGGTTACCTGCAAGAAACCACAACCTAAATAGGCAAAGCGGACTCAGAGATAGCCAAAATAACTTCTAAATGTTCCGCTACAACTGTTATAGCGAGGCGAACCCTGTTACTAAACATATGGAATGCAGATTGTGCCTTCAAAAAGCTTTAGTAGCTTTACCATTTAAAGGATCATTATTGTTTGGCTCAGAACTATACACGCGAGTGGAGGTAAAAGTACCTTTTTACCTTGAAAATAAAGTATTACCTAACAGGTCAGGCGATTCCTTTCGCTATAGTAAATCAGTGTGGGTACAAAAGCAAAATGTGCCAAAGGCAGCTGAGTCCAAACCCACCTAAGTATGAAGTTTGTAGTATGGCGTCCCCCACAGGTCCTTCATTAGGGGGAAGACTCTGATAACTACATTCAGCAATGGAGGATGTCAGTCTCAGAGGAATGGGTAGTTCAACTGTGATTCAGGAAGGGTTCAGAATGTCTTTCACAATACTACCACCATCTAGATTCTTCAAGTACCCAAAGAAAATATACTCCAAGAAGCATTTCATTAAGTCATTCGACAATTCCTAGAGAATGGGGCGATAATCCCAGTACCAAAAGTTCAAAGGTTTTTATTCTAGTCTTTTTAAAAAAAAAAAGAATGAGGATTCCATCCTATCTTGAACTTTCTCAGAGTACCCAAATTCTGTGGAATCTATCAGATCATTGATAGCAGCCACAGAACCAGTGGAATATTTGACATCTACAGACCTCAAAAATGCCTACCTACACAATATCACAATAAAAAAAAAATCACTTTCAATTCATGGCCCTTGACATTAATTTAATTTAAATGAAGCACAGAGAGTGTTTACTAAGATGATGCCTCCTCTCTTTGCACATCTCCAGTTCAGGGAGTAAACCTGACTATGTAACTGGAGATATATTAATAGAAGCTGTGTCCCAGAAGCTAACTCAACAACATCTTCATCTAACTTTGCTAACAATGTAGAGTCATGGTTGGATTGTCACCCTAAACAAATCTCAACTGGTACTGTCTCAACAGATTCTGTTCTTTGGACTGACATTCAGTACCAAAACACATAAAGTGAAATTACCTTAAGAGAAAATATTGACTCTTCAGGAGAAAGTCCAGACTTTTATCTTCCAACCAGAAATCTTTCAAGCACTGCATGAAGATTGTAGTAAAAACGGTAGCCACAATAGTGGCAGTACCTTTTGCTCAGTTTCACTTGAGACCTCCACAATTGGAATTACTCTGCAATTGGTTTAATAATCCAAACCATCTTCATCGCTTGATGACCGTTTCACAGACCACCATTCACTACTGTGGTGTCTCAAAAGTCAAAACCTTTTCACAGGAAAACACTTCTCCATAACCGGGTGGAAAATAGTCACAACAGATGCAAGTCTCTTCGGATGGGGAGCAGTGTGTTTACGAACACCTCTCCATTTAAGGTCAGTGGACTCTATCAGAGTCACGGCTACCTATAACCCTTCTGGAGTTACATGCAGTTCACACACTCGGCATGGACAAAAGATTCTCAAGAACCTTCACATTCGGATTAAATCCAAAAATGGCACAGCTGTGGCTAACGTAAATCACCAAGGAGGTACGAAGAGCAAAGCTTCTTGGATGGATGTGGAAAAAAATCCTTCAATAGGCAGAAAACAGTGTTCCAGCATTGTCAGCCATATACATTCCAGGGGTGGAGAACTGGGAGGTAGATTACCTCAGCCACCAGACCATAAACACAGAGGAATGGGAGTTAAAACTAAATATAGCTTACAGGTACCATGGGGAGGTGAAAGCTCCTCCCAGTTGGCTGGTACAATTCTTCAAGAATTATAGGGATGTCGGAGCCTCCCTCTCCTCCTAGCAGGTTACCTAGCTCCTCCCCTCCAGTTAGATTTGTTCCATCATCCTGGTAGGAAGGCTGTAAAAAGTTCTTCTTAGTTTTTAGTTATTTTATTATTTTCTTTAGAAATGGGGTGTCAAACTTCCCCCATTAGGTGGATTACCATTACTGGCTTCCCCTTACCCAGTTCACAGGAGCTGCTTGTGGACCTTTTCAGCCCTGGGAGAGAACCATGTAACCCATGTCTTTCTCTCCAGAGGGAGTCTCTCTCTGTGGCTTCTTCCTTGCAATGGTAATCTGAAGAAAGAAGATCTTCAAAAAAAGTGAGCAACCCTTTGAGTGCCATGGTCCACATGTCCCACGGTTCCCTTCCACACAAGGGTTTCTTTGGTGTTCTCTAACTCCTGCACTCATGTTGGGTACTTTTAATTCTGGTCTGAGTGTCTTTGGAGCATTTTTAGCAGATTTGTGGTAATTAACCCCTTCTCTGCCAGTAATTGGGCTGTTGAAGGATTCTTTCTCATAGTTTCATATTATTATTATTATATGTATTTATGTTTTAGATGCTTTTTTACTTCAGTCCTTATTTTTGAATAGAAGTGCACTTTACCACATAGCCACAATGCTCCATTGATCTCTATAGGACCGTTATATTGGGGGCGTATCTCTGCAACCTCTCTGTGTACCAAGTTGAAAGATGGACCATTTTGTTTGTCTTCCCTGGCCTAACTATCCGGTGAACAGTTTCAGGAATTTGGTTCTGTATTTGATACTCTATATAGAATAAACTAAGTTCCCCATAAACACCCGTTTCACGGACTGGTTTCGGACTGGTTTCAGATTGGTTCCCATTGCAGTCGCCATTTTGTTTTCCCTCTCTACCAAGTATCATACGTAGGGCTTGGTCTCCTCAATTTTCCTACTCAGGTTAACTCTTCGCTTGCCAGAAAAGTGTGTTCTGGGGTGAAATCTGTAATCTGGGTGACAGTATTTGGGTATTCCTTTACTGTACTGACATTGTTTTCATGTACAATGTCGGATCCACTAGGTCATGGGGCTAGGCCTAAGGCTAAGGACTCAGGGGTGTCTCAGACCCCCCCTTACTTATTGCTCCTCATGCCAATCGGGGCTTCCTATGGGCTACTCTGGTCACTTATGCCCCTCATGGGGTGTGGCCCCCACTTCTCCACCAGGGCCTTCCAGCCATGACCAAGAGCCACCTTGGATCAAGGACTTAAAGTCCTCTATGGCACAATTTCCTCTTCAGGGGTTTCTTCAGTCCTGGAAACCCCCCCCCCACACACACTTCCTTCAGGTTTGTGGTCCCTATGGCCCATGGCATTTCTGACCTTTCTGATTCTTCTCTAGAGGATTCAGAAGGTGATTCTGAGGATAGTGTGTGTTCTGAAGATGCTTCTTCCCAATTTCATGGTGACCCCTTTGAAGCTGACCCTGAACCCACTGCTGAGTGTCTCATCAAAGAGGTATTAACTACCTTGAACATTCCAACTACTTCTGTAGAGCCTCAGGCTACTTCTGACCACTTTCAGAGGCGCAAGAAGTCCTGTTTTTCCACCTAATCCCACTCTGGATCAAATTATTTTGGATGAGTGGAAGACTCCTGACAGGTGTCTCACCTTGTCCAAGAGATTCTCTACACTGTATCCCTTTTCTAAAGCTGCCTTGGCGCAATGGGCTACTCCTCCACAGGTTGATTCTCCCATCTCCCTTCTCTCTAAATCCACTGATTTGGCAGTTTCAGATGCTTCAGTTCTTAAGGAACATGACTGACAGAAAGCTTGAAGCTGTCTTGAAGGCTAATATGTCTGCCATTGGTGTGTCCTTGAGACCCACCTTGGCTTCTCTCTGTGTTAATAGGGCCATTGTTGTTTGTACTGAACACCTGACTGCTGCTGTCCACAAGGGTGCTCCAAAAGCTGATATTTTATCCCTTTTGGCCAACAGCAGTGGAGGTCCAAACACTCCTCCACAAAAACTAAATCCACCAAATCTTCTTCAAAGTGACTCGCCAAACCCTGGTCCGTGTCCAGTGAGGGGTCGCCTACAGCTCTGTTGTGGATCAGTGGGTATTGCAAGTAGTTTCAGAAGGTTACGAGATTCCTTTCCAATCCATACCCCCCTTCAGGTTCTTCCCTTCTCTCTGCCCTCAGGGACAGAAGAAGCTCAGACATTTCAATGGAGCAATCCAGTCTCTCTTGGATAAGGGAGTTTTGGCCCTGGTTCCTCAGCAGGAGAGAGGTTTGGGCTTTTATTCCAGCCTCTTTGTAGATCGCAAGAAGGACACTGGATGCCATCCTATCCTGGACCTCAAGGCTCTCAACAAATTTGTAGTCAAGACCCACTACAAGATGGAGTCCTTACGCTCAGTGATCGCTGCGATGTGTCCAGGAGAATTTCTGGCATTGTTGGATCTTCAGGATGCATACCTGCACATTCCTGTCCATCCAGCAAGTCAGCAGTACCTGAGGTTTGCCTGTGACATGGGACATTTCCAGTTCACTGCTCTCACCTTCGGGCTCACTACTGCCCCTCAGGTGTTCAGTCGGGTTCTGTGGTCATTGATTGCCTTCCTGCATACCAAGGGGATTCAGGTGACACCTTACATGGATGACCTTCTCCACAAGGCGCTTTCCAGGGACCTTCTGGAGTTCCAAGTTCAGGAGTGTGCTCAGGTCCTTCTTCAACACAATTGGATTCTGAATATGGACAAGTCTGCCCAGGTTCCCTCTCAGAATCTGGTGTTCCTGGGGCTCCACTTCGAAAGTCGTCTACCCTGTTGTAGTCATCAGCCCCAGCAAGAAAATTATACTCTGTAGTGGGGAAAATTATATCGACCATAGAAGAAGTTCTCTTTGCCATGGCTCATGCCAGGGAGCTTCAGAGGTTTGTGATCCAGGTTTATGAGGGAAACCCGGACCTTCTGGACCATCCTACCTCCCTTCCGGTGGAAGTGAAACAGACCCTTCATTGGTGGATGGATCTGTCCAACCTGGGGAAGGGGAGGCCATTTGTAATCCTTTACTGGACCATTGTGGCGATGGATGCTAGCTTTACTAGGTTGGGGCGCAGTCTTGGGCCACCTGAGTGTTCAGGGACGTTGGTCTTCGGAGGAAACTCTTCTTCCTATCAACATCTTGGAACTCAGGGCGATCTCTCATGCTCTGAGGTATTGTCCTCTCACCTGACAGGATTCCGGGTCCGAGTCCAGTCTGACAACTCCACAGCTGTGACTTATATCAACAAGCAAGGAGTAACAGGAAGCCCCTCACTTGGTTCAAGGTCAAATCTATTTTGACTTGGGCAGAAGACAATGTGCCTGCTATCTCTGCTGTGCACATTCCAGGTGTAGAAATCGTCCTTGCAGACTTCCTCAGTCGACACACAGTGGATCCCAGAGAGTGGGAACTTCACCCAGAAGTGTTCGACCTCCTGGTACAGAAGTGGGGTCTTCCTTGTGTAGACCTGATGGCCAAAAGGGACAACCAGAAGGTTCTGATGTTCTGCACACGATGGCAGGATCCCCTAGCAGTTGCAGTGGATGCCCTGTTGATTCCATGGAGATTTTGGTTGGCCTACATCTTTCCTCCCCTTCCTCTGCTTCCCAGGGTCCTGCTGAAGATCCGGATGGAGTACACCTCAGTCATCCACCAACCTGGACCAGACAGCCTTGGTTCCCAGAACTACTGGCCTTGTCCACTCAAGAATCGTTTCCTCTGCCACGCAAACCGGATCTCCTTCGGCAGGGTTACCTGTGGAAGGATTATGTGGATCAACTGGCTTTGAAGGCATGGCTGTTGAGGCCTCCATCTTGAGGAGGAAGGGGTATTCTTCTGCAGTGGTTTCTACCATGATTCAGGCTAGGAAGCCAGTCTCTTCTAAGGCCTACAGGGATCTGTCTTCACAGGAATTTGATCTTTCCGGCTATCTTGTCTTTTTGCAGGATGCTGTGAACAAGGGTCTTAGCCTTAGTTCCCTGAAGGTTCAGACTTTTGTTCTTTCTATCTTTTTTCAGAGATGCATTGCCACTTTACCGGATGTCAAGGTCTTTTTTCAAGGGGTTTCTAATGCTTTCCCTGCCTATAAGGCTCTGGGTGTTTTGCAGCATACTCCTTTTGAGTCCTTTGCTACCATCCCTTTTACGTCTTTTGGTTCTGGTCTCTGTCCGCAGAGTTGCTGAGTTGCAGGCTGTGTCCTGCAAGCTGCCGTTCCTGGTGTTTCACAATGATAAGGCTGTTCTACGTACCTCTCAGAAATTTCTTCCTAAGGTTGTTTCTGAGTTCCACATCAATCAGGAGATTGTTGTGCCTTCCTTTTGTCCTGACCCTAAATCTGACAAGGAGAGGGATCTTCACTTGTTGGATGTGTTGCATTGCCTTAAGTTAATTGTGCACCGCGTGGTCGTCAGACTGATGCATTGTTTGTCATCCCATGGCTCGTAAAGCGGCATCCAAGGTGACTATTGTGTCTTGGATCAAATCTACCATTCGCAAGGCTTATGGGCTCAGAAATAAACCTGTTCCCTTTCGCATCACTGCACACTCTACTAGGTATGTTGGTGCTTCCTAGGCCTCTGCTGATCAGCTGTGCAAGGCAGCCACTTGGTCTTCTGTGCACACCTTTGCTAAACACTATTGTGTGGATGTGCTGGCTTCGGCTGAAGCTAGTTTTGGCAGGAAAGTCCTGGAGGCAGTTTTGCCTGTCTTGGACTTTATCTTTCCAGTGCTTTATTTTTCTTTAAACTTTTAGCCCTGTTGGCTCTTGTTCTTGTGTGCTGTGTATCGTTTATCAGTGTCCATTGACACTGTTAGCTTGGGTTGTTCCGTGTTCTGGATAGCCCATTGGGAACTCTGGTATCATGGGGACCAGCGCTTGGTCCTTTCCTTCTCATCCCACCCTGGGAACTTAATGTTGGTACAGCCCCATGGTACCTGTAAGCTATAATGGACAACAGAGAAAAGACGATTTTAGTCTTACCTGTTTAATCTTTTTCCCTTAGTCCATATAGCTTACAGGTCTCCCACCCAGCTTGGTTCCTGTGACTGGACGTGGGAGTCCTATTGGGTCCGTGCTCACAGGAGTTTTCTTCTTCTTTTCACTACCTAGCTCAGTAAGTGTTAGTGTCTCAAATCTAACTGGAGGGGAGCAGCTGGGTAGGCTCCACTCCCTGCAATTCTTGAAGAATTGTTCCAGCCTACTGGAAGGAGCTGTCTGTCACCTCCCTGTGGTACCTGTAAGCTATATGAAGTAAGTGAAAAGTATTTAACAAGTAAGACTGAAATCCTCTTTTCCTCTGTGTCCAATCCATGGCATATTGTGGGTGATTGGCTCCGCCTCCCAGCTGGTAGGACCAATAAAAAAATATAAATTCTGTGAGCTCACTTCCCCCTGCAGTTATTTTGGTCCTACCATGCTGGAGGACGGATGCTTTTTGACTCTCTCTCTCATCTTAATCTTTTAAAGTACTATGTTATTATTTTCTCTCCCATGTGGCCTGCCTAATCGCGGCTTACATCACCTTGCAAAGGAGACTCCTACCACAGAATCTTGGTGAGGTCGCATGGGTTCCGATTTAGTTGGTCCTGGGGTCCTGGCCAGATGCACAACACAGTGCTCAGTCCTCCCTTCTTGCCATCCAGCTCAGAGCTCTTGTTTGAAAGCGCGCGCATGTAGAGCAGCCTTGCCTCAACCGGAAGTTCAGCTCTTTTGCATTCCACTGGTGAAACGCTCAAAGGAAACAGGCTGTTCGATGGACCTGGGACAAAACGCGCATTCAGGATGGCATGCAGGCGCAGTGAGTGACCCTTGTGGTGTTCCATTTGCCTTAAATATATATTTATGGCTTGTTTGATTCATACAAGTGTTTGTGGTTGCCTTCTATACTTACTTTGAACTAATGCTTATTGCTGCTATGCCATATGCATTTTGTTTACCCCTAACAAATGTTATAGGGAAAAGCCCAAGGCTTCTGACCCTCCCAGGCTGAGAAGTTAGACCCAAAGCCCAAAACCTGTGCAGGGTGTGATCAGGATATAGTCATGACAGGCCCTGCCAAACTCTGTGCTACTACCTTAACATACTGCTGCTAGTATTGTACCTGCTCAGTTCCAGGAGTTCCTTAGCTGGAAGAAGACATTGCAGGAAGCAGCACAAAGGCAGCCTAGAACTTCTGACTCAGATGAAGGAACCCTCTAGGGCGCATGATGAAGATAGTTTCACTGATCTTGAATCTGCAGTCTCCTCAACTGAAGAAGCTGAGATTACCAAATAAGTTGGTAGATTCATTTTTGATCAGCTGAACCGACTGGTAAGGGCCATGAGAAAATTTTTGGACCAGTCGGCTTTGACTTATGGATACTGCATTGTGGGATATAAGAAATCAATCCCCCACATACCGGTGCACATCTCTATACAATATATTATTACAAGTGAGTGAAAACAATTGGGCAGAATTTGACCACTACCATTCCTATGGCATCTTTCATACACTATGCATATGGCTAACCAAACTAGAAGAAATTGAGTATTCAGTCTCTAGATCCCATATCTTAAAAGAAATTGGTTCTATCAAAGAGACTGTCAGCTATTCTTATGACTCGATGATCAAAGCCTGGGAAGCAGACCCTTCTTCTAAATACAGACTGGTCTCTTTGATTTTCTCTGGAACTAAGCTATTCTGAGACCTTCCAGAAGAAATTATCAAGAGGTCATCAAGATCCCCTTTTACCCCAGGAGAAAAAAGCCAGAGACTCTCCTGCCAAAACCGGTCACTTCAGACACCAGTCTTTTAAGAAGTCAGAAGATACAAACCAGATAGGAGATAAGACCAAGGGGAAGTGTGGTTTTCCCCAAAATCAGAGATCTGGAAATGGTAAAGATTTCCAAAAAAGATGTCCGTTCCAACAATAAAGCCAGACCAACCAGGCCTGGAGTCTAGTTCATCACGACAGATGAGTTCTGGAATTTCAACCTGTCCCTATGATTCTTCGCTTCAGGTCATCTATATAAAAACAGGGTCTCTACAGATGAAACGGGCAGTACAGATTCTGCTTCAAACAAGTTACATAGTAACTGGGTTAAATAAAGACACGGGTCATCAAGTTCAACCTTTGCCTCATACCCTAGTGACATGAGAATTGTATAGCTATCCTGCTATCAATTACGTTAGTCATTTATCGGACCTTCCTGAATTGCCTACTAATATTCATTATAACCCTGTATGTTCCCTTTTGCAATAAATGTATCTATTGTATCTGCCATAACCACCTTCTTGGGCAAGGAATTCCACAATTTGACCCTTTGGGTGTAGGAGTGGTACTGAGTGCGTTGCAAGAGGTGCTTTCCGTGCCGCTCTGGCACTCAGGTGGTTAACAGACCTTACTGTGAACCCCTTCCTCTACTGAAGTCTAAACCTCATTTCCTTTAATCTCAAGGGGTGTCCCCTGGCCAACTCATCCAGGTTTGTCTAGTCATTCCTCATGTGTCAAGTCCTCCATACCCTTAATAGATAGAGAGGTCCCAATACATCAGAGATTCAGGTGCTCCATTCCACTCTTTTTATGTTATCAAACCTTTTTAGGAGTTATGCCTCATCCTGGACCTTAATAAGCTCAACTCTGTACTAAAGGTCTGTGTTTTGCTAGGTTCCTGGATTCCACTAAAGATAGAGACACACACACAGTGGTAGTGAGAGAGATACTTAGCTACCAATGGAATTTTTCATCAGTGTGGGATATCCCTCCACACGAATCCCGCAGTGATATCTTTATGCACAGACTTGAGATCAGAACACTCTCCAAGTCCCAAGATGGCTCTGAACTTAGAGGTGTGTTGCAACTTGTTATTGTGGGGTAAATACAGACTACGCCCTAAAAGGTATGCTATCCACCTATCAACTACGCATGCTCAACTACGCATGCTCAACTAATGTTATATAACAAAGAATATTGCGCAACCGAAGATTGCACAACTGGCTTCTCTGTTGTTTATCCGCTACGTGACTGCAGAGAGTTAACCCCTAGCTGTCCGTGAGGAGACCACCAAAGGAACCAACCTTTACACTCCACCCTTGGTCTCCTCATGCTGCAAAGGTAAGTCCACCTCCGCAGACACAGAGCAACAACGTGAAAGCAAACACCAAATACATTTCCTCACAGTATACACAACAATAGCTATTATAAACACATGTAACAGGGTCTGAAGGATACCAGCAAACCAACCTCCCAAACCATAAAACCAGTTAGTATGATTGAGATTACCTAACCAATCCAGCCAGCCTGGCATTTGTGGATGGTGCTCAGCTGCAAAGCGTTCCTTCAACTGTTCCACCTGTTGAATGTGAGTTTCTATTGCATTGGATACATCATCAGTTTGATTAACATAATAACAACAAGATGGGCCTACAATAGTACACATGCCCCCTTGACTAGCGGTAAGATAATCTAGTACAAAAGTCATTTGCGCTGACTGTCTATGGACCATTCTCAAATCTTCTGCAATTAAGCGAAAAGCATCATCATACAGTTCAGTAATTTTATTGATTTACCGAGCCAGATCTTGCATATATCCAAAGTTCAAAGACCCACGGCTGGAACCTGTAATATCCAATCCCACCAAAAACTGGAAGCCATGTGAATCAGTGGCCTGCTGATGTTGCCTCTGAACTTGCTGACGCCAGCTTCTTGCCATACTGTGAGATGGAATACGGGCCTTAGGCAAATCACATGTCCGCATGAAAAACATGCCCGGGTGCATTTGACCTGCATAACATGCTCCCATAGCTCCTTCAGGCAACCATTTATATGCCCAGTGGCCAAAAATCCAATATACAGTGCCAGGCCAAACAAACCCAAGACCATTTATTATGTTAAGGACTGGAAATAATAAGTCATGTGATAAAACCAAAAGTTCACAATTCTGTTCTCGTGTTACAACTTGAGAAGGCAAGTGAAGTGTAGTTTGTCTGGTATAGGTGACCCTATGCGTTGCATCAGCAATCCACAAACGGTTTGGTTTGCATATATCATAATGCAAGCTTGTACACACGATTTAGCAATTCCCTCCTTGATTTGTGGTACAGTTGTGGTGTTGGGCCAATAACACCACAAAGGAACCTGAATATGCTCCCATATGGGAATAAACACTGTGGTGGTATTGTGTGTTGAGTCACTATATATTATATCTTAGCCATTGCAGTCTCCCCAGCAGGCAGCGGCACCTCAGTTGGCTTTATAGACTTCAATTGCCATAGGGTCAGCACAGATGCAGGAATAGCAAAGTAACGCCCAGCAACTGGTCATGGAACATGTGAGCAAACCCAACAATCTGATGCAATTTTTGCCAGACTCCAATGGGCTTTGACTAAAGCATGTTCAGTTACTTGTCACTTGATCCAAATAGGCACAGTTATATTAGCATTGATAGGTGTTTGAGCAAATCCTCCATTGAAACCCCACAGGAGCAATGCCATTAGAAAACCAAGAAGTAGGATCCATGGCATATAGGCCTCTGTATCTGCTGTTCTCTGCTCCTTGTCTCTGGACACAGATGGTTTCCCAAAGGGGTGGCCAAAAATCCAAGTCATGGTAGAAGCAATAACCTGTGGGATGGAACATAAATCGGGTTAGTTCAGTTAGTTAGCCAACTGTTTGTTTACTTGTTCCTGTTGGCAAAACTTTCACTTTAGCCCCCTCATTCAATAACTGAATTTGTTCTGAAATATACTGTGCAGCCACCACGATTTCCACCCAACCTACCACTGCTCCCTCAGCCTCCTGCCAGCGTTTCAACAAGGCATGTGTAGGTATTCCATCAATCTCTTCTTTCAAAACCCCACTCGCCAACAAGTCCACAAAGAGTTGTCGGCGAGAGATATTCACTCTGGACCCACCTCTACCTGCCTTGTTAGCTACCGATCGATTTTTCGCTGCTGTCTGTGTCTGTTATATGTTATATAATGAAGAATATTGCACAACCGAAGATTGCAAACTAGCTTCTCTGTTGGTTATCCTCTACGTGACTGCAGAGAGATAACCCCCAGCTGCCTGTGAGGAAACCAACAAAAGAACCGTCCTTTACTGTCCGTCATTTCAAAATGGAAATTGAGTCATCAACTCTAATTTTGTTACATTCACATGTCTTAGTGTCACGCAGATCTATTCAGATGACTATCATGTCCTGATCTGGGAAACAAACGGGAACTACCTCAGATTCCAGATCTTCTGTCATCAGTATTCGTACATGGACTTCCCATTTGGATTTGCGTCAGCCCCAAGAGTCTCCACAAAGATTAAGGTAATGGCAATGCTGCGACATTCATCTGATCAAAGTGGCCCGCTATCTAGACAACATTCTGATTAGTGAGATATCATATCCCCAATCAGTAACCAGCACAAACATTTGCCGGGACCTTCTCAGCAAACTCTGCTGGATAGTCAATTTGGAAAGTAGCTCTTTCTCTCCCAACAGCTAAGATTCTTGGGAATGCAACTCAGTACCAGTCAAGGGAAAGTAACCCTGTCCCTAAATACCCAGCACCGCAGTTTCAACAGGATCATGGCCTTTTCTTCAGTGTAATTTCCACACTGCAATAAAGCTTTTCATGATTACCGGGTTGCCTCTCATCAACTTATCAGTTCCTACCATAGGCCTAGGTTCATTTACATTTAACCCAAGAGAATTATCTCCGTTATTACAAAAGTAATCCCCCCTACCTGACCCAGAGGATTCCAGTCTTCCTGCCCACCAGTAAGCAGTTGTCTTGGTGGACTCCCCAGAAAAGCCCTCAAGGGGCCAACCACTTATTTAGCCAGACAGGCAGATCCTGTGTACAGACGGCAGCAGCACAGACTGAGGAACAATCTGGAATCTGCACATTCAGGGCATTTGGACAACTCAGTCTACACATCAATGTTTTAGAAGTCTCTCAAACATTTCAGGCCAATCTGCAAAGTACAGCTGTCTTGATTAGATCAGACAATATATCAGCAGTAGATTACCTTTTACACCAGGGAGGATCAGGGAGCACTACACTCAACATCCATGCATTGGGAATTCTGTATTGGCTAACAAAGAACCTACTGATTCTCTCAGCATCCTTCCTGTCAGGTCAACTAAATGTTCAGGCAGACTTTCTAAGCTGCAAGAAATTGGATCCAGGAGCGTGGACTCTAAACAAAGAAGTGTTTCATTCAGTAACAGCATCTTTAGGAGACCCTCAATAGATATGATGGACACATCTGAGAACAGACAATGTCAGACCTACCTATCCAGATGGCACGAACCTCCAACACAGGCATAGAATGCGCTGCGTGTCCTGGGACTTCTGCCTGGCATACCTGTTTTCTCCTTCCTATACTCGTGGAGATAATAAGGTAAGGTGAGACAGGTCATATGTCATCCTTATCGTCCCGGACGGATCTGGGAAACCCTGGTATGCCGATCTCCTTAAATTGTTAGTCACGCCCCCCATGCCTCTGCCAAACATCCCAGACCGGTTATGACCAGGTCCTCTTCTTCCCGGATCCAGCTTTCCTCCAGCTCAAGGTCTGGAGGCTGAGCAGGAATCCTTAAGACTACAGGGTGTATCTGAGCCTGTCGTCCAAACCATGCAGAGAGGCAGGCGACCCTCTTCTACAGAGCCTGGTCTGTTTTCCACAAGTGGTGCCTGTCACAAAATCTGGATCATAAATCAATCTCTGCTCCAATAATCCTTCAATTTATGCAGGTAAGGTTTGAAAGGACCTCGAACCTGCATCCTTTAAAGTCCAGCTCTCTGCAGTCTCTGCAGTTCTAGCTACTCCCTTTGCAGACCACCACCTGGTAAGAAGATATTTTACCTCAATATAAAAAATCAGGCCTTGGTATGTGTTACTCCAATTTTGGTCTTCCATCAAGATAAGGTAGTCCTACATCCTAAGGCTTCTTTCCGCTCCAAGGTCATTGCTCAGTTTCACCTTCACCAAGGAATTTCACTTGTCCTCCTGTCCCTATCCTTCAAGTGAGATTGAGAAGAGACTACATCATTTGGATCTTCTCCACTGCCTTCAAATATATCTCAGCAGAATCAAACTCTACGTAGGACTGATGCATTTCTCACTTTCTTGGAAAATTCAAAGGGTCTTCAGCCACCAGACCCTCAATCGCACATGGGATTCATGACTACATAAAGAGGGCATTTTACTCATCTAATCTGGACCCTCCTCAGGGTGTTAAAGCCCACTCTACCCATGCTATCACAACCTCATGGGCTCAGGAAGCAACTTCAACAACTACTGAGATTGCAAGACTGCTATTTCATCATCAGTCTCTACTTTCATCAAACAGTATAGACTGGACGGAAGGAAGGTGCTTGAAGCTGCCATTCCTATCTGAACTTACTGTCTCAGCCCTCCCGAACTTCTGGGGTACTGCTCTGGTAAGTGCCACAGAATACTGTGGATTGGACACAGAAGAAAAGGTGAAATTTATTCACAGATATTTTCCTCTGTGTCCTTCCATGGCAACCCTCCCTGAAGGTTATTCTTGGGTGTTTGTATCGATTCAATAATACTATACAATATCAGTCGTGTAATATCTACTGCAGTGTGCCTTTACTGTACCATCTCTAACCTGTTATGTCTTGCAGCTTGGACAGCTGTATAACTGCAGGTGGAAGTGAGCTCACAGAATTTATATTTTTTGATTGGTCCTACCAGCTGGGAGGCGGAGCCATTACACACAGTATGCCGTGGAAGGACACAGAGGAAAAACAAATATTGGTTTGTAAATTTCACCTTTTTCCTTCAGCTAACAGATCAATGGGGAGTGGTATTTGGAAAATATATTTTTCTTTAGTTCTAACAAAGGGATAGAACATCCTTGTTCCATCTCCCATCACTTCTAGGGTTCTTTCAAGCATGCTAAGAAAATGGTTTAAGGGTTAACTCCCTGAAGGTTCAGGTTTCAGCATTTTCCATTCTCTTCCAGAGAACAATTGCTAGGGGTGCACCGAAATGAAAATTTTGAACCGAAACCGAAACGTCAGGATGCACTTGGCCCGAAACCGAAACCGAAAATGACTTTAATGCATATTTTAAAACCGTAACCCTGACAAACTGTAGAATAAAAAACTTTACACAGTTAACATGCATCATTGTTATTATTTTACTATGGGGTCTATGCACCTCTCTTTCTCCCCCATGTACTTCTTTGTCCCCCCATGTACTTCTTTCTCCTCCCTTGTGCCTCTCTTTCTCCCCCCTTGTACTTCTTTCTACCCCTTGTGCCTCTCTTTCTCCCCCCTTGTACTTCTTTCTACCCCTTGTGCCTCTCTTTCTCCCCCCTTGTACTTCTTTCTACCCCTTGTGCCTCTCTTTCTCCCCCTTGTACTTCTTTCTCCCCCTTGTGCCTCTCTTTCTCCCCCATGTACTTCTTTCTCCCCCTTGTGCCTCTCTTTCTCCCCCTTGTACTTCTTTCTACCCCTTGTGCCTCTCTTTCTCCCCCATGTACTTCTTTCTCTCCCTTGTGCCTCTCTTTCTCCCCCTTGTGCCTCACTTTCTCCCCCATGTACTTCTTTATGCCTCTCTTTCTCCTCCTTGTGCCTCTCTTTCTCCCCCTTGTGCCTCTTTCTCCCCCATGTACTTTTCTCTCCCTTGTGCCTCACTTTCTCCCCCTTGTGCCTCTCTTTCTCCCCCATGTACTTTTACCTCTTTCTCCCCCATGTACTTCTTTCTCCCCCTTGTGCCTCTCTTTCTCCCCCTTGTACTTCTTTTTCTCCCCCTTGTACTTCTTTCTACCCCTTGTGCCTCTCTTTCTCCCCCATGTACTTCTTTCTCTCCCTTGTGCCTCTCTTTCTCCCCCTTGTGCCTCACTTTCTCCCCCATGTACTTCTTTATGCCTCTCTTTCTCCTCCTTGTGCCTCTCTTTCTCCCCCTTGTGCCTCTTTCTCCCCCATGTACTTTTCTCTCCCTTGTGCCTCACTTTCTCCCCCTTGTGCCTCTCTTTCTCCCCCATGTACTTTTACCTCTTTCTCCCCATGTACTTCTTTCTCCCCCATGTGCCTCTTTCTCCCCCATGTACTTCTTTCTACCCCTTATGCCTCTTTCTCCCCCATGTACTTCTTTCTCCCCCATGTACTTCTTTCTCCCACTTGTGCATCTCTTTCTCCCCTATGTACTTTCTCCCCCTTTGTACCTCTCTTTCTCCCGGTCCCCTGCGGCTGGCTGGCTCTGAGCTCCCTCCTGCCCGCCCGCATCATCACTCGCCCCTGCGGGCCGTGATGACATACAGACAGAGAAGAGGGCAGAGGCACTGGAAGAGAAGCGCTTGCTGCCAGACAGTAACGATCAGTCTGCTGGCAGCAAGCGCTTCTCTTCCGGTGCCTCTGCCCTCTTCTCTGTCTGTATGTCATCACGGCCCGCAGGGGCGCGTGATGATGCGGGCTGACAAGGATTTTCGGCCATTTTTTTCATTTCGGCTTTTTGCCGAAAAGGCCATTTTCGGCCGAAACATTTCGGCCACCGAAATTTCGGTGCACCCCTAACAATTGCTTATATCCCTGAAATTCAAACATTTCCCCGGGGGGGTATACACACTATACATAGAGACCCTATTCCACCATGAAACTTAAATTTAGTACTAGAGGCTGTTAAATCCTCTCCATTTAAGCCATTTCCATCAGCCTGTATCAAAGATCTGATCTTCAGAACAGTGTTCCTCACATCAATTGTATCTGCAAGAAGAGTTTCAGAACTCAACCAACTATCTTGTGCTTCACTGCATCTTATCTTTCTAGAATTCCAACCAAAAGTGGTCTCTGCTTTCCACATAAATAAATATGTAATTCTATCCTAGTTGTGTCCTAATCTATCTAACAAAAATAATTAAGCTCTCCATACATTAGATGTAGTGAGATGTCTAAGACAATATGTCCAAGTTGCACAATCCTTTAGGACATCTGATACGTTATTTGTTATTCCTGAATGCCTTAAGAAGTGCAGACTGGCATCTAAGACAACTATTGCCTCATGGCTTAAACAGACTATTAGACAAGCATACAGACTAAAATCTGTTCCAGTTCCTTTCAGGATCACAGCTCATTCAACTAGGTCTATCAGTGTATCATGGGCCCTGAAGAACCAAGCTACTGTCCACCAGTTGTTCAAAGCAGCAACATGGTCCTTTGTTCACACATTCACAAAGTTCTACAAAGTTAATATTTTTCATATCAGGATGCCAGTGTTGGCCTAAATGTTCTAGAGTCCATTGTTCATTAGTTTTCTTCCTTCCTGCTATTTTTGGAACTGCTTCCGGACTTCCCTCATGGTCCCTGCATCCCTCAACGACACTAGGGAAAAGGAGATTTTTTACTTAGCTATAATTCCCTTTTTCTTAGTCAGTTGAGGGTTGCAGGACATTTCGCACACAGAAAACTATTTGGGTGAGGATTCCCCACTGTTCTTGGTGGCTCTGTTTTAGTGCTATTCCCTTCCTGACTTCTAAACGAAAACTGAAAGTAGAGCTGCAGGAGGGAGGGATTAGCAGCTAGGAAATTGGAGGAGGTTTTATTAGAGTACCCTGGCTCCTATAGGCATGCTGCATACCCCATGGTTCCTGCATCCCTGAATGAACTTAGAAAAAAGAATTATCTGTAAGTAAAAGAAATCCCCTTTTTTATTTTCCTTTGTGTTGTAATTGGTATGCTCCAGAACAGTTCTTTTGCTTCCTGTCCTTAGCAAGGCCCTTAAAGGGAAACCATACCCTAAGGTATAATCAGTACTATACTATAAATAGATAATTATAATAAAATATGTACATTATTCATTTGACAACAGTTAGGCTATATAAACTATCCCAAAGGCTATGCATGCAGATTCTTGCTTTGAATTGGATTGGATCAACTGTAATGTTTAACTGACAAGATGGGGTTCATCATAACTTTCTGTGGAAATTGTGGAATAATTTATATATTTTAATCATCATTAGAATTATTTGGACAATATATTCTAATTGTGTACTCTGAATATATATGATCAGAACTATTTCTAAGGGTATAGTCCTTCTTTAATTAACACTATAGAATAAGGTTTTCCTTTTTTGTGGCTTGAGGTAGAAGGATTCCTTGACCGAGATTTAACAGAAATCTTTCATGTTATACTATAATGTTTCCTCTGTAGTGTGGTTTGTTTGATGATAGAAAACACATCAGCATATTATAGCTGTAGTAGTTTAGGAAGATGGCAAACCAGGATATACTACGTAAATTTTTGGCACTGTAACTTCCTTTTCATGATTCAGTTAATGTCTTTTGGAAACTTTTAAAAAAATCCCTTTAGTGGTGACTAAAGAACATTTTTTCAAGAATTCTAGATTACTATCAGAACTATATCCTTTTCTCACATTCGCAGAAACAAATTACATAGGTTAAAGTTCATTACAATGAATAGAACATTTCACTGAACAATATTGTTAATATCCCTATTTAAGTAAGTGAGAATTTTCATATCCCCCCCCCCCATTAGGTGTAGTTGGGGTGTTCCAGAATTGTTTATCTTTTCTTTCCTGTTTTATCTCCCTATTGTTGCTTATACTTCGTTGGAGCCTCTGTTGTTACCTGAAGGCATATCTGATTTCCTAATTGTATTTCGCCTGTGATGTTAGATGTGTGAGGATATTATTACATATCTGAAAATGTTATATTTCTTTATCAATGGGAAGCCCTGTTTACAGACAAGAAGCTACAACAATCACAGTGAAGTAGTGGTTATAAAAACTGGCACTGAAGGAGTTCTCAAATGTTCTTCAGATATCTTGTGTAAAATAAGAACTTCAGAGAGTGTCCAGGAGCAAAACAGCCCTATATTATCCAAGAACAAATCCCATTAAAAACAAAGTGATTTTTTTCCTTGATTAATGGGGTGCAGTTGTATTACAGTTGCTTCTCTATTGGATTGATAAATATACTCCATAGAGCAGCAACATTAACTCACTGGTGCTATCTTCTCCCCATTTATTCTAATTATTCTACTATTCTATACGTCTACTAACTCAAAACTCCTTGATATTCTTGTTTTTTTTCCTTAATCCCATTTTCCTTCTTAGGATCCTTTTGTTAAGATAATTTTGGAGGAATGGGAATTCCTGATAGATGGGTCTACTTTATCGATTTTCTGCTTAAGTCATAAGTCTATGGGGCACACCTCCGGATGGTGACCCTCCAATCTCTCGCTTATCTAAGTTCACGGTCTTGTCAGTAGCCAGTGCTGCAGCATTTAAGGATAAGACCGAAAAGTGTCTGGATTCTCTCCTAAAGGTGCAATTTATGGCCTAAGGAGCAATGTTGTGTCCCACTTTGGCTATGTCCTGGAATGGCAGAGCTATAGATATTTGAAGCAACTTTTTGCTTCGGGTGGTTAGGGATGATTGCGCTAGGGAAGATGTTTTAAACATGATCACCAAGATTCATGAGGGCAATTACTTATGTCGCTAAGACTTCCATGTTTTGTGGCTGTACTCTGTGTTTGAAGATTTGGTCTGCCAGTCAGTCTTCCGAGAAGACACTTATCACCTTGTCTTTCATGGGTAAAAACTTGTTTGGCCCATTATTGAATAAGGTGATTTCAGACAGGCAGCTGATGGCAAGAGCAGTCTATGCGTAGACATCAGATTTTTCTGCAGAAATCTCACTTTTTTTCTTTTATTTCCAGCATTACTATTTCCAGATGCTAAGCCCCTTCCTGTCTCCTCGCATCAATCCCATTTTCAGCCAGCATGGGCAGCCAAGAAGCCTGTCCAGAAGGCCCAAACACACACACACGCACACACACACACGCACACACCTGTCCCAGGCAATATGGGGACTCTTGAGGCAGTTCTGGGGCCCGTGGGTCATTTCTATGACAGACCCAGGGTTCTTTGGGTTTTATCAGAGGGTTACTAGATGAATTTAAGGACCTTCTTGTGCATCAGTTCTTTATGTCCAGCATGTATCAAGACCCATTGCAAGCACCCCAGTTAAGGAGGAGTTTCAAGCCTTGGTGTATACGGAGGTTTAGTTCCAGTCAACCATCAGCAAAAAAATACTAGGGTTTTATTTCAACCTGTTTATTGTCTTAAAGAAGGAAGGAGGAATTCACACAGGTCAAGATGTAAAGTATCTAAATCGTTTTATACATCCGCCAATGATCAAAGTGGAATCTTTCAGTTTGATAATAACTGCCATGTGTTTAGGGGAGTTCTTGGTTTCTCTCGCTATAAAGGTTGTGTATCTTCACATTCCCATATTCGCGCAGCATCAGATGTTCCTCCATTTTGGTTTTTAAGATTTCCATTTCCAACTTACAGCTCAGACATTTGGGCTGGCAACTGATCAGAGACCCAGCTGATGGTGGTGCTATCCAGCCACATCTGGGTGCAGTGGATCTTACACCCTAGTTACATGATCTTCTGCTGAAGGCCTCTTCCACAGATTCACTTTGAATGCATCTTCATACTCGTATGGCTATTCTGGAGCGGTACAGTTGGGTGCTCAACCCCAAGAAGTCCTCCCTGGTCTCCACACAGTCTCTATTTGTCCTCAGCATGAGGTTCGACACCCAGAATACAAGGTTTGCATTCTCGAACCTCAGACGGAGCAGTGCAGGATTTTATAAAGGTTTTGGGGATGATGATCTCTGTACTGGTGTGGTGACTTATGCTTGGTTTCTGGACACCAGGGGGGACTGCGGCTAGTGTGTGGTTCTGGGTCATCTGAGTGTCCAGGGAAGGTGCGCCAGGGAGGAGTCCCTTTTGTCCATCAATGTCTTGGAACTCAGGGTGATCCAGTTGGCCCTTTTCTATTGGACCTCGTTTCTGCTGGAGAAGCCAGTGTGGGTACAGTCAGAAAATGCCACAGCTGTGGCTTACATCAATCTCCAGGGGGGCACTCACAGTGAGACCACCTGTTTTGATGTGAGGTTCATTCTTAGTTGGGAGGAGGCACATGTTCCAGCCATCTCAGCTGTTCACATTCTAGGGGTAGAAAATGTTCTGGCGGACTTTCTACATCATCAAGACTTAGATCCAGGAGAGTGGGAACTCAGTCCAAAAGAGTTCTACCTGATTGGGCAACAGTGGGGTGTGCCAACGATAGTTCTCATGGCCACAAGAGACAACAGGAAGGTTCCAACTTTCTTCTGCTGGAAGGGAGACCCTCTGGCCTTTGCCACGGATGCAATGTCAATTCCGTGGAACCTCCGCCTCACTTAAGTATTTCCTCCGATTCCTCTCATTCCCAGGACACTCAGAAAAGTTAGGATGCATGGAGCAACAGTCATTCTGGTTGCCACTTACTGGTCCAAAAGGCCACGGTTTGCAAACTTGCTCTCTCTATTCAGGATCCACTCCGCCTTCCTCCCAGGCCAGATCTCTTACTTCAGGGTTGCCTGTGGTACGAGGATGTGGATAAAATGGCTTTGACAGCATGGCTGTTGAAGCCAATATCCTGAGGCAGAAAGGATTCTCCGTGAAGGTCATTTCCACCATGATCCAGGCCAGGAAGCATGTCTCTTCTAAGCCATGCCATAGGGTTTGGTCTCTCTTTCACAAGCGGTGCCTAGACAAGGCTGTGTCCTGGAATTTTGACCTCCCCTTAGTGTTGTCTTTCCCTCAGGATGGGCTGAACAAGGGGCTCTGTTTAAGCTTTCTCAAGTTTCTGCATTTTGTGTTTTTTCCAGACATATTGCCACAATTCCAGATGTCAAGTATTTCCTTCAGGGGGTCGCTTATGCAATCCCTTCTTTCGAGGGAACAACCCAAACATAACTGTCAACGGACACTGAAAAACAGTAGCACAACACAGAAGAACAAGAGCCAACCGGGCTCAAACAGTTAAAGAACAGTAAGCACAGGAAAGATAGGCTCTACACAAACAGAACGATTTGAAGGACCTTCCTGTCAAAACTGGCTTCAGCTGAAGCCAGAACATCAATATGATGGTGTTTGTCAAAGATGTGCACGTAGGACCAAGTCGCAACCTTGCACAGCTGTTCAACCAAGGCCTGATTCTTGTAGTCCTAGGAAGCATTAACAGACATGCTGTGGAACTCAGAGACCACCTTAGGAAGGAATTCCTGAATGGTTCTAAGAACAGCCTTGTCCTTGTGAAACACCAGGAAAGGCAATCTGCAGGACAAAGCAGGGAACCCCTTGACAGAACACGTTGACATCTGGTAAGATAGCAATATATCTCTGCAACAAAACAGAAAGAGCGGAAGGCTGAACCTTCAGGGAACTCAGACTGAGTCCTTTGTTCACGTCATCATGAAGAAAGGACAAGACCACCGGAAGGTCAAACTCCTGTGAAGACGGATCCCTGTCTACGCACCAAGAATGAAAAAGAGACCAAACCCTGTGGTAGGCCTTAGAGGAAACAGGCTTTCTAGCTTGAATCATAGTGGAAACAACCTTAGAAGGGAATCCCATGCCGTCAAAGCCAATCTCTCCACGTCCTCCTTCCAGAGGTACCCCTGAAGGAGGAGATCTGGTCTGAGTGGCAGTGGAAATGGATCCCAATGGATAGACATACCAGCTCCGGGAACCATGCTCTCCTGGTCCAGTATGGACAACCATAATGACAGTCGGACTGTCGAACCGTATTTTCTGAGCACTCTGGGGATTAGAAGAATTGTGTAAACAAGGTGAAAGCACAGCAGAATCACCATTGCGTCCATGGCAAAGTCCAGTGGGTCCCTCTAATGGAAACAAAACACCGGAACCTTCCTGTTCTTTGTGGTCTATCTGAAGAAGACCACACCTTTTCACAATCAAAGGGCCAAAACATCTGGATGGAGCTTCCACTCTCCTGGGTCCACGGTTTGGCAACTTAGGAAGCGCGCAGGATGTCTATCCGTGGAATGTGAATGGCGGAAATGGCCAGTACATGAGCTTCTGCCCAACCCAAGATACACTTGACCTCTGACCAAGCTGGAGCGCTTCGAGTGCCTCCTCTGCAGGTCATGAGGAAGCAAGCTTTCCAGATTGGATATCTGAGATAACAAGGTGCTCTTGCCCCCAGTAGCATCAATGATGATCTGCTTTAGATCTCTTAGAGATAGACAGCCTCTTATCTGCCATCTTTCACTCATCCAAAAGGATTTTGATCCAGCGTGGCATTGGGTGGAAATACGGTAGAAGACTTTTTACGTCTCTGAAATACATCAGATGAAGACGGACCCTCATCAGGGGTGTCAGTGACCTGAATGGTCTGTAAGACAGCCCTAATGAGTCCCTCTGCAGAGGGAGCAGGGTAAACTTCAAAGGGGTCTCCAAAAGAATAGGCAGAATGCCCTTCTTCATATTCCCCCCTCCTCTTTGTCATCCTCAAAGGAGTCCTCCTCAGAGGAATCCTTGAGCACAGATAAAGCTAGGGTCTTAGAGGCCACAAACTTGAAGGTGGTAGGGGGTTTCCATGAGTGGAGAGCCCCCTGGAGAAACAAATTGCACCAGAATGGACTTTTAAGTCTTTCACCTAGACTGGCTCTTGTTCAACGCTGGAGGTCCTTGGTAGGGTAGTAAGGGCCACAGCGCTTGAGGGGCATAGAGGTCCTGAATAGTCTCTAGGGAACCCCGCTTGGAATGAGAAACAGTAAGAGAGAGGGGGTCAGAGACGCCCCTGAGTCCTTTGCCCCACGTCCCTTTGGATCCAACGTTCTAACAGGAGTAATGTCTAAAACCGTATTAAATACCAAATAGTGTATCCCAGAATAATAATTCACCCTAGAAAAGCCCTGAAAGGTACTTATCTGAGAAGGAGAGGCAACCTCTTCATAAGATAAGCAAGACACAGAGGATGAGAACCTGATGAAAGGGGACCAACTGGAAGATGGCACTCAAAGGGTTACTCACCAATCTTCAACTTCTGTCTTCAGGTTACCATTATGAAGGAACAGAGCCTCAGAGAGACCCTCTTGGGAGAGAGAACCTTGGGCTGTAATATTCTCTCCACACGACCGCAAGGTCCATAACAGCATATGTACTCTGGTCAGTCCTCCAAGGGAAGTCAGGAATGGTAACCCTCCTAATGGGAGAATTGTAACAGCCCCATCCTATATTATAATTTGCTAGCATGTTTGTAACGATGCGGTCATGTGCATTAGAGACTGCCTGAACGGCAGTCTCTACTGCACATGATTGCATTTCGTAAGTGAGGCGACGCAAGACTGCATCGCATGGAACAGTGAGGTAGTGGCCTCTTGACCCTTTGAGTGCCAGAATGGTATGCAACGCATTGCAAACAATGCGTTGCGTACCCCTCTGGCACTCAAAGGGTTAATTTTACCTCGACCATTGCCCTGTACACGGGCTTTTACACTAGTATCTAATAATAAAATAAAAAGCTAAAAACTAAGTAGCAGTGTCCAAGCCTCTTCACTTGTAGTAGTCCCTCCGCATGAGTCTAGACAAACACAGCAAAGCGTAAACCTGATATACATCTGTTCACAATGTGGATAAGCCGATCGTATCTGTCTTAAAGGGCAAAAAAATTAATACAAATATTGTATAATGTGGTTGAGCAACAGCATGAATGTGTGACACATCCCCAATTTAACAGAGATGGTAATGTATTATGATTGTCTGTCAGTATATCAGTGTTTATATTATGGAAGAGTGCCTTATCAATCCATGCTGCTATGCTTAATATCTTCTCACCCCCAATAGGGCTCCTAAATTCTACATATAGTAGGTGTAGTTGAGACCAGGGTTTTGTGGTCATGGTTTAAAATAACTTCATACAGACTCACAGATTTGTTTAAAGCGGAAGAGATCAAATGAATGAATATTGCATTATGTTATAATACCTTTTTTTATTGGACCAAAATTCAATTATATGGAGATAAGCATTTAAGAGAGGGATGCTTTCTTTTTCAAGTCTAAAGAATATATATATATATATATATATATATATATATATATAGATATATATATATATAGATATATATTTTTTTTTTTTTTCTGTGGGATTTTAGTTGTTCGGACTGTGGTTTTATTTTCTCTTTTACTTACACAAAGTTCAATGTGTTTTTTCTTTTATAGAGCAATAATGAAGTTCCACAGCATGAAAATGGAGGAAATCAATAAAATTATTCGTGACCTTTGGCGCAGCACCTACAGAGGTCAAGGTATTCAAATGTATTATTATTTTAAATGCATTTAATATCTTTATTTTCCTCTTTTATCATATTCTCTTTAGTCCTCAGAAAGTGAGCTCACATGCAGCTTTCGTTACTGTATAATCTGTTTTTAAACCCTTTTAAGTATTAAACCCCCTTTACATTTTGTTGTCACCTGGATTTACTGCTTTTAAAGAAATACACGTGCCAAACTACAGAGTTCATATATACCTTTCCACAGATGCACATTTGGAATGAGTGCATGTAGTAACAATAGGAAGAACCAACACACACAAAATTAAAGATATCTGCCCAGAGTTATTTAGGTGCTATCCTATATAATAATTCACCAAAACGTGTACAACGATAAAGTCTTGCTCAGTAGAGACTGCTGCGCGTGCTGCAGTCATGCGCAGTAGAGACTGCCCGCGTTCGGAGCGTCCAGCTCTGTATCAGCCGCAGCGCAGGCAGTCTCTACTGCTCATGACTGCCCCGCAACCGGCTGGCAATGGCACTGTGGCCCAAGTAATGGGCTCTTTAACTAGTCTGTAATAAAAGCGTGCCCTTAATTTAGTTATGTGAGGTTTGGAGGGGGCAGTAAAAAGACGCTTGAGGAGATATAATTTACCTCTTATCAAAGATAAGTGATCCCTGCAGCAGCCAATGCTCCTCTTACATTTATATTTCTATTAATCTTCTGTAGGTAGTGATGTGTCCAAGCTGTCCACCGTTCTTCACATTGTGGAGCTGGCTCCACTGTTCTTCCTCTAGTAGTTGCATTAAGGTCAACTGGGTAGAGGGTGTGGAGCTGGATAACAACGTAATTCTGAAAATAATGGGGCACACCACTTCCTGTTACGTGAAATAAAAATTTGATGGCCACTAGGGGTGATTAATCTCTCCAAGCAGCCTTCCTTGGACTGACTTCCCAATCTCCACATAAATTAGAGTCACCCCCCAGGGAACATTTTTATTTCTGACTGTGTCTCTTGGCCTCCTATTTCCCTAGGATTTTTTGCAAGTTACTGGTGGAAAGATCAAAGGAACAGAAGAATCTGGACACACATTTTATTTATAGGTGTTTTATTTGTATTTAAATAACTTGCAATTTGTATTGAGTCTGATACAGAACCTCTTGGGAAACAGAGCAGTCAGTCACTGGGCTGTTACTTGAACTCACACACCACCATCTAACCAAGTTTATGAAGAAGATCAGTTGTGATGGTTTCTGCGTATTGTGCCTAGTTTGCAAAACTATATGCCATAACTATCTAATTTTTATTCAAATTTGTAAATTTTCCAATAAATCAAGAAACTTAAAGTTGCGTACTGTTAGGCCAGTTTTATGCTCCTGGCAGTGACTGAACAAGTACAATATTAGGGAAGAATTGTATGCGGTATGCTAACCTATTCCTATTTTAAGAAAAAAATTGAGACGTAGTAATAATTCACGTGTCTTTAAACAATAGTAAACTATGTTAGAGAGTAATTGATTCCATTCACTCATTCCAAACAGTCTCATTTAACAGTAACATGCATTTAAACTACCCACCTTTTGCTGTAGCTAGCATCAAGGCTCTCTGAAAGCATTCACACAAATATCTTCCTTGGTCTGAATGTTAGTAGCATTACCATAGCTAACAGAGGTCTAAAGGAGGTGTCTGGTTAGGAGTAATCTCCTTCTGAATGAAGCAATTGATGTAAGTGAAAGGACTGGGGGGGATAAATGCTGATATCTATTACTTCCAATCCTTTGACTTTTTACCTATTTACCCTCTCAGATATTGAATACATAGAAATCAGATCAGATGCAGATGAGAGTGCATCTGCAGCAGATAAAAGGAGAACCTACAACTATAGAGTCGTGATGATAAAAGGCGACACTGCACTGGATATGAGGGGACGTTGCAGTGCTGGACAGAAGGTAGAATAAGATCTGTTTAAATGCAAAGTCATTGTCTGGGTTTTGTGGTTAAAGGGATAGTCTCAACAAAAATGAAATGGGTTTATAGGCATTAAATTGTTATATATTCCAGGCCAGTGTTTTATTTGTTTGTTTATTTTCCCCTTTTGTGCAAAAGGTCTAAAATATTTTAAAATAAAGGTAAACAGTGGCTGCAGTGTACAGCTAGCAGAAGAGGAACAAAAAAGCAGATGAAAGTTCATAGTGTAGAATGTCGAACTCTTATACAAGACCTCCACTGAAGCACCAGGTTACTCACATATTTGAAGTCCATTCTAAAATGGAAAGATCTACTGTCAACTTTCAGTGATCACATATAGTTAAGCTGCTCTCCAAACACCAAAAGGAACTCCTTCTTAAGATTCCCTCACAAAGACACTATGGGGAAAAAAATAAATTGTGGTGCATATAAACTACCAATATTTGAAAGACTGAGTACCATTAGAGTAGTAACTTAAGTTTTTGGTCACAACGGCTTGATAACTCATTACCCAGTGAAAATGCTTGCAGGGATAATCACCTGTCCTTACCGGGTTAACCTCTCTCAGGAGCTTGTATTTCCAATAATAATTATTATGATTAAAAATTCCAGTGGTTAGTATAAAATATGTCAATTTATTAAAAATTACAATTAACAGATAACCATTACACACAGTTCTTTCATCAGGAGCCAAAAAGTCAGAATGGGTGATTACCCCTTCAAACATTTTCACCAGCTGAGGAATTTCAAACCGATATGACCAAAAATTACTTTGCCAAGTTGCTACGCTTATGGTGCTCAGTTTTTCAAATATTGATAGTTTCTATGCTCCCTATTTCTTTGTATTTGTTACAGTCTACAGTTGCTACATTTGCTATTAGACTTATCCAAAACTGGCAAAACCATGCATTGAATTAATAGTTTTGAGATTAGAACTCAAAACTCTAGTCTTGTTTGTTTTTCCTTAATCTTAACATATATTGACTTGATCACTTTCACTAAGAAATTGTATAACCAGCAGGGGACAGGTGGTCCAGCCACAGCTGCATAAATACAAGTTGGAAAATCAACTATATAACATATTTTGGAGATTATACACATAATAAATAGCCCTTTAGCTCATTGATTATTGTGCCAAAATGGGCTTCCACTGATATATTCTGGCCCCGTATGTCACTCTTGCACTGTGTCTTCTACTACTCCCCTGGGGCTGTCCACTGTAGAAAAAGAGCCAGTTTGTTTTCAAGACTCTAAAGTCATCAGTTGCTTTTATCCCTCCATTTATTCAAGGGGTTTTCCATACATGGTACCCAATGCCCCCCATCAGACACATTGATTCTGTCTTTAGGGGCCACTGTCAATTCATTGGAGATTCCTTTGAAGAGGAAGTAGATACAGATGGAGATGACATGGATTCTTCCTTGTCCTTTGGGGATTCTTTTGAGGCTGTCCCTTTCCCTTCAGCAGAGGGGATCATCAGAGCGGAGTTGAGACCCTTTAGGTTTCTTTTGGTATCTGATGCAAGTCATGCTGTCCAACATTTTGGAGGCCACACATACCTCACTGAGACGGCTATTTATGCCAGCAGATTCTCTGTTAAGTCCTATGTCACACTCTGTGGGTCAAGTTTTGGTTGGCTGGCCAATCTTTCAAGATATCTTTGGTGTCCCTTGCAGTTTTTGGCAAACGCCTGTTTGGAACTGACCTGGATATGGTCATCAGCAATGCCACAGTAGGCAAGAGCACACTTCTTCCTCAGATTGCAACAGAAAATTCCTTTTTTCTCAGAAAAATGCATTTTGTTCCCCTTTCCAGTTTGGGATACATAGAGTTCCACCGCCTCAGGCCTGCCCCACCCCAAAGCCCAAACAGGCTTGGCAGAGTCTGCACAGAAGCTTAAGGCTGACAAACCCACTACTGCATGACTCACAGGGTTCTGGTCCATCTATGCCCAAAAGGGGTCATCTCCATCTTTTTCAAAAGCTTAGGAGTCTTCAGTGATAGAACAGTGGGTTTTTGTTAGAAAAACAGGTGTTAGTTCCTATTCCAGCCCAGGAACGTTTATGAGGGATTACTTCAATCTTTGTTATGCCCTAGAAGAATGGAGCCTGTCATATTATTCTGGACTTGAAATGTCTCCACCATTTTGTGGAAGCACTATAATTCAATATGGAATCTTTGAGATCTGTCGTTGCTGCCATGTGTCCAGGAGAGTTTCTAGCCTCTCTAGAGCTTCAAGATGCTTAACTGTGTGTACTGATTTATCCAGATTATCAACGCTTCCTTCACTTCATCTTCAAGTGCAGTCACTACCAGTTCACTGCTCTTTCTTTTGGCCTAGCAACAGCTTCAAGGATCTTCATGAAGGTTATGGCTGCCATAGTAGCTTATGTCCATTCTCAAGGGATTTCCTTAACCCCTTATTTAGACATCCTTTTACTAAAGACTCCTTCACAGGCTATTCTAACCTCACATGTTCAAGAATGTGTTTGAGTACCCAACCATGGTGCTCCAGGATGCAATCTCAATAAGTCCTCCCCAGTGCCTTCTCAGATTCTGTACTACTTGAGCATAAGATTCAGTACCCTCCAAGGGCAATGGTTTATGCTAGAGGAAAAGATCCAAGCTTTATCCCGGCCTATGTCTGAAGCACTGTCCTGACCCTTTGCTATGGTAAGGAACTACATGAGAGCCCTAGGAAGTCTAGTCTCCACTGTTTCCTACCCTCAGTTCCACACGAGAAAACTACAGTTTAGTTCACAGGAGCTGGTCAAGACAGCACTCCTATCTCATTCATTCCATGTCTCTGTCCCCTCAGCCGATGGAAGATCTGTGCTGGTGGCGTCACTACCCCATCTGACTATGGGATGCCCCTTCATCGTACTGGAAGTAACAAATTTCCCTTTCATTTAAATTAACATTCAACACCCTGAATTCTAAAGGGATCTCCAGCACATTGTTTTTCAATGAGTTAATCCAGTCAATCCAGTTACAAATTGTATTTGGCACAAGTGGTTTGATCCAGAATTGCTTCTGTTTTATTTTGGTCATAAGTATCTAAGGTGAATTACCAAAGAGGCAAAACAAATTGTATGCTTCAAAGGTGGCATTGCAGTGTGCAAAGAAATAACTAATGCACAGAAATGTGTATTAATTCAAGAGGCGAAAGAGGCCCCAGTCATGATACAGATCCCCATTTCTTTATATCGAGTGACATGTTAGACTGAATCTGTTAATGTTCTAGATCCCTAAAATTTAACCCAGAGCTTACTTTTTTGTATATATGGAAAGATGTGCTCTTTTCCTTCAGGGTCTCCAGGCAGCACACCTGAGAGGGCCACAACTCCACAGGTGGAAAGGAAGCAGCATTTTAAAAGACCTCCCACCACACCATCTCTAGTGTCCTTCCTTTCCTACCCTGGAGAAATGCACGTGTTTAAAGGGTCTGCGTCTTATCATCAATTTTTTTTTTCTTTTTCTGTGGGGCTTCCTGTGAAACACCATCCAGAGAGCCTTGCTGTCCCTGGGAGGTGGGTTAGGGGCCTCCTGCTTTGTGCTGTCCCCTAGAGAGGGAACCGAGGTTGTACACTTGGGCAGCATTCCACCTTTTGCTTTATATGAACCAGTTGCCCTCAGGCTGCATCTGAAATCTGTCAGAAGTGTCACCCTGTGAGGTAATGTACTTCCAGGTCCTGTCCCATGTGCCAGAAGAGATACATCTGTGACCTACAGAGTTGGTGGACTACCCTCCATTTAAGATGTGGACACATTCAGATTAAAGCTGCTTGATATGCATCCACATGGCCTCCCTATTCATCCCAGTGGTGGATTGTTAACATGTCTTCAGAATCTCTCTTGACACCCTGTTCTGAGCAAAACTCCATTCTTATGGCATTTTGTTGGGGGGTCTTGATTCTAATTCTTCAAAAAAGAAGACATAGATCCAAATGGTCTATGTGTTCTCTCTCCCTGGCTTTATTAAAGGCAGTTGTCAAAAGCCAGTACCTAAGGGTTTGTCAGATTTTTAGGTCCTTGTTTCAGAACATTACAAAAGATAATTTTGAACTCCATTAGAATTCAGCCTGCTCAGGGCCCAACAACATCTTTACATAGAAGAAGCCGCAGCATCTCAAAGCCCAAAGGGATTCTCAGATGGATATATAGGGAGTGTTAATTTTCCAGCCAAAAACATTGACACGCTTGTTAAAGCTTGTATATTCATGTTGCTCAAAGCTGTCCCTTGGTTAGCAGCTGGAGAAGAAGATTTTTGGCAGGAGAAAGGGTTTGAGAGAAAGTCATTGGCATCTGGATGGCAGCCAAAGAGGAAGAGATGGAACAGGACTGGAAGCAGGCACTTGGGCACCAACAGGAGTACTTGATGCTGGGGTTACTAGAACCTGAGTAGTAGTAGTGACAGAACTGGTAACAGGAATCACTGGTATTCTGGTGGGCAAATCAGCAAGTGGGCTGGAAGCAGAAGATTCTAGTCCCTGAATAGCAGCCTCAGCCTGAGAACCAGATGCTAGTTTAACTTGCACCTGGATATCAGCAACAGGACCGGAAAAAGGGAACATTGGCACCTGGGCAGCAGCAAGCATGCAGCATTTTGGGGTTATGAATCTGGGTGGACACAGCAGTTGGAGGATATGGGGGTCATTAGAAACTGATTAGTAGCAGCAGGACCAGGAGCTGTGTTCACTGGTACCTGGGAGGCAACTAGCCCATAGGTAGCCACTGCAGATGTAGGCCTGTAAGTTGGAATCACTGGTACTTGAATTGCCACAGCAGCAAGATTTTAGAAATAAGCGTTCCTGGCACAGCAGGAGGACTGGAAGTAGGGAATGCAGGCTTTTGGGTTGCAGCATTTGAAGCAGTAGTTGCTGGTACCTGTGAGACAGCAACAGCTGCAGAACATGGAGATGAGTCTCCGGTATTGGAGAGTTCACATCAGCAGGAAGACAACTAAATACTGACGTTTTTTCCTGAGAGGATGCCACAGGAACAGATGAGGCTCTAAAGGAGTAGGTCACACAGGCACTAAGGTGACACACTGTAGGCTAAGGAGAGTTCTGGTCAGGGCAGCTGCAAGAGACCCTCATGTACTCAGAACTATAATGTTGAGATCAAAGGCCACTACTCCCCACACATTCTCCTGAATCTGTTAGTTGCCTTTGATACAGCAGATCACCCAGTCCTTCTCCAAGCCCTCCACTCCCTAGTCCTCTGTGACACCGCCCTCTCTTGGTTCTCACCTTCTATCCAACCCCACCTTCAATGTTTCCTACTCTGGCTCAACTTCACCCCTGTCTCTATCTGTTGTAGTATCAAAAAGTCCTGTCCTGGGATCCTTGCTTTTCAATCTACTTATTTTCCCTTTTGAAACTAATATCTCATTTGGGTTTCACCATCATCTGTCAGCTGATGGCACCCAAATATATATTTCCTTCTCAGATCTCTCCCCTTCTGTCCTGTCCCATTCCTCTAATTGTCTCACTGCTGTGTCTTCCTGGATCTCTTCCCATCACCTGAAACATATCCTACTTAAAACTAATCTTACAAAATTGAGCATACAAAATCCAGTGCTTTAGTGGCAAATCAAGACCCCATGTACATATTCACTAAGTGTTATAATATGATAGCTGTTCTAAATATATTGGCACGAAAACAAGATCATGAGTCCATGTACACAATATTCATGCAAAATGATGTACGCATATATCATGCATACATATAAATAAATGCTGGGATAACAGTTGCACCAAGTTCATACAAAGGAAAAATGCTACAAATAGATCCCAATTTGTACTTTAATAAACATAACAGCACAAACTATATCACTGTTGGTTGGAACCTGTATACTATATATCTAAAGACTGGACCCAGAATCTCAAGCTTATATGCACTCCACAACAACAAAAAACATCAATTTCCCATTTTGCACCCAGAGTATCCTCCTCATTTTACGCAAGTTCAGATATTACATTTACTAGTTGATAGCACAATCCTCACAGTGGTTAGGAAGATTAGATTGCATATTTTAGACAACAAGTTGCTTAAGGAAAATGTATTCACACAGAGTGATTTTTTTTGGTTCTTCCAAAGGTCTGTAGACCTCCCAGCTAAGATCAGCCATTTCTGAATCTGACACTTTCCAAGGAAAATAACTGGCAAAGAAGATGAAAGTTAATTCCACTGAGCAGTTACTACCACTTTGGATGAAAAAGCAGAGGTGTCTATAGAGCAGATACTGTATTTAGAGCTTAAATCTGTTGGAGCATCCATAGTGTCATGAGGCACTACATGATTGACTTATGGCATTCTAGGAGTCTGCATTTGGCATTCTTGCTTAATTTTTACTTCTGGTGTTTTCTGTTATCTCTTAAGACTTCTGCCTGGGGCTTCTGAAGGAATAGATGAACTTGTTACTTGCCAATTCCTTTTCCTTCAGGTCACCTGTGGTAATTCGCAGACTTCCTTCCCATATTAGTTATTTTTTGTTAATCCGTTGTCTCCTGGTTTGGCTTTGCTCTAAAACTGGTGCTGGTGTAAATACTGCTAATCTGCCCTATCTAGGGAGAAAGGCCTCTCTTGGTTTTGCAGCCATATAGGACATGAAGGAAAATAAACAACAGGTAGCAGTTTCATCCAAGTTTGTAACCAATGTATCTTTAATTTTGAGAGCTCGTAATCTTAAGAGGGTTAAATTATTCAGATATGGTTCCCAGTCCTCTTCCATTCAGAAAGGCTGTCACCTTATCCCTGACATTTTAGTGACATTGCTAAACTATAATGTTTGAGGCATCTGCTAAGCTTGGTTAAACAAATAAGGGACTTTTTCACCACAGAAGGTATATAGAGCAGTATTTTAGAGAGCTAAAGGGGAGCAATGCTAGAATAATCCAACTAATACCTTAGAGGACGAATGAAAATTCCCAGTACATTCAAGGCGACTTTTATCTCCTTGAATGCTAGAGAGTTCTCCAATACAGTATGAATCTTTACTTACTGCAGTTTTATTTATTAATGCTTTCACAGGTTCTGGCTTCCCTCATTATCCGTCTAGCATTGGCAGAAGCATTCTGTCTGAACTGCGGCATACTTGCACTGGATGAACCTACAACCAATCTGGATCGTGAAAATATTGAGTCTCTAGCGCATGCTCTTGTTGAGTGAGTAAAACCTTTAATTTCACCTCTGTATGTATTTAGACATAGAAGTGTATTAAGATTACAGGAACTGTAAAAATAAAATTAGCATTAAAACTATGGTCAGTTTGTTGTAAATACAGGACTAATACTCATCCAAGTAAGGCTTTTAACCCCTTAAGTACCAGCGGTCAAGGGAAGTTACCTTCCCTTAAGGACCGCTTTGATCCCTCCCGACGCGCCGGTACATGTGACCTGTTAAGCGTACCGGCGCGCCGCTTTGAGGCCTAAGAGAGATCACTGTGGTCTTGGAGCGATCAATTTTAGGCCCCATTTTTACTTACAGCGCTCCTGGTAGAGCGCTGTAAGTAAAAAAGTACGTGACTTACTATGACCGTCACTGGTCCTTAAGGGGTTAAAGCAGAACTTTCAGTTACTAATAAGTCGCCCTTGAATTATTAAACATATGGTGACTAACATCCTAATACATGTATTACCTCTGTAAAGTGCAGCATTGTAAAGAAATCTTTCATCTTAGGAGACTGACGGGCAGGTTAGTGCAGTCTGCGCGCCTGCGCTGCCAGTCCTTCCTGTTACCATGTGGTACTCTGCAGTTCTTCTTACAGGAACCGGGACTCACAGTGCAGGCGTGCAGACACGATGTCTGCGCTGATGTCTGGCTTCCGGTCTTCTAGGATGAAAGATTTCTTTAGAATGCAGCACTTTACAGATGTAATACATGTATTAGGATTCTAGTTGCCATATGTTTAATAATTCAAGTGCGACTTATCGGTAACTGAAATTTCCGCTTTAATTTTAGTAAGTGAATGTGTAATGCTTGTTTATTCTTTGAACCTGTATGCAGATAAGATCATTAGTGCAGTCTTTCAGCTAGGGCCAGGACCAAACTTCAAAATGTAAAAAGATGAAGGTAGCATTTTTTTGTTTGCTCATTTGTATGTTCTACTTACCTGTGAGGAGTTTTCAGCAACAATATTTTTTTTTTTTGTTTCTTATTGTTATGGGCTAACAGGTTGAAGCCTTGTCTGGGTCATTCCAGAAGTTCCCTGTGTGGTATATATAGTTATATACCTAAAAATAACTTTATACTGTTAACATGTGCATAAACACATAATCACGGTTTGTCTACTTTAACCAATATTTTCAAGAGACCAAACGCATGCACGCCAACACAATACCTGCCCCCTCCTATCGTGTGCAAAGTTACACTCCCTGGAACCATATATTGAGCTGGGGAATCCAGAGCAGAATCTCTGATGTTCCAGAACTTGCTTCAGAATTTTTAGCACCACTCTGTGAGAAGTTGGCTGCATTATAGGCAGAACATCCTAGCACATGTTCTTTTATGCAAAGTCCCAAAGAGACAGAACTTTGAGGGGAAGATGGGATATACATGCAGTTAGTATTGGCACACAGGAAACAGATGTTCCCCTTTTTACCCACAATATTCAAATAGCAGTGTTCTCAGTTGCTTCCACTTCCCACCCATCTCTCACCAACTAGTAAGGCAAGTGGAAAATATAAGTAAATATCAGAGTAGTATAAATCTTGGACTGAATTTCATATGTTTTTAGTACAGCTACCCTCTATATGTTGAGTGGAGAAGTGACTCAAATTACATTCCAAATTCTCCTCCCCAGGGATCCATAATACACAATTTGTAAGTGTGAAGAAAAAATTACTTGTAGTAACTTAACTGAATATTTTTTAGTAACTTAATATAGTGTCTAATAATTACAGTATTTTGCACAATAAAAAAGCAACAAATCCCAGTGATCTCATAATAGTTTATTGACATTACAAACAAAACAAGTGCAGTCTGTTTCCCAGGGGAACTAGGTCTGCAGTATAATCTTGAGGTACCAAAAACCACCTTGCCTGTTATTTCACTTTGTTTTTTGTCAAGTGAAGAAGCTGCCCAGCCATAGGCAGGTTGCTGAAATTGTTTAGTTAAAGCTCAGAAGAGCAAGCGTTTGTTTTAATTATGCTGCAGTCTATTTAGCCAACTATGTGATATGGTATCTCTTCATCTGGAAAGACTGTGGGTTAACAAAGAGCCCATGACACATACATGCAAGAAGAGTACTCACTGTATATTTTATGTATATACTATATGTATATAAGATATAATGTATATGCACATACATTGTGTGTAATATACAGTCACTATCAAAATCCACTTATTGAAACGGCAGTTTTTTGTTGATTTAAAGGCTGAAATCAAGACACATTATGTCAGACTTTTTTCACCTTTAATAACATATTGTAACCAAAAATATTTAAGTGAAAAATATGGATTTTTCGTAAAAAAATGTTATAAATAAAAAACTGTCAATACCTTGGTTGCATTTGTGTTCTTTGTGGAAGCACCTTTTGCTTTGATTATGACAATAAGTCTGTTTGAAATGTCTCTATTAACCTAGCATGCCTGGATTTTGCAATTTCAGTCCACTTTTCTTTGCAGAATACTTTAGCTCAGTCAAACTGTGAGGGGATATACTTTGGACAGTCCTATTTAAGCTAGCCAACGGATTTTATATAGGATTGGGGTCCAGGACATTTATCTTCTTTTGGTTGATTTGGCAGTGTACTTCAGACAGTGGTCATCTTATATCACGTTAACAACGTTTGACTTGTCAGGACCATCAATCTGGGCTGGATGTTAAGGAGTAGTGACGGTCCTGGCACGTCATGGAATTCTGGGATGGCTGCACGCTGTACTGCCATCCTAGAATTCATTGCAATGAGGAAAAAAAGTGTTGTGGTCATTAATGGCCCCCCCACCCCTGTATCGTGTGGGCATTAAGGGGTTAAAGGGATAGTATTACTTCAAAATTACTATCCCTCATATTGTAGCCCTTAATAAACTGAGTTAAATGACACCAGCGGCATCTCTCAAACCTTTATGGTTTAAGAGATAGCCACTTTCAAAGTTTCCTCTCCCCTGATGTCAGTGTTCTGCTGCCAGCAGGAGAATCCGGTCTCTGAATCAAGAGGAGGCTCTTCAGCAGAGCCAATATCTCGTTATGGAAGGAAAAATGATTAATTGAAACAGTCTTCTACGTGTGCTTGGTAACCAAGCACACATAGAAGACTGTTTCAATGAATCATTTTTCCTTCCATAATGAGATATCGGCTCTGTTTAAGAGCCTCCGCCTGTCCCGGGACCGGATTCTCCTGCTGGCAACAGAACGCTGACATCAGGGGAGAGGAAACTTTGAAAGCGGCTATCTCTTAAACCATAAAGGTTTGAGAGATGCCGCTGGTGTCATTTAACTCAGTTTATTAAGGGCTACAATATGAGGGATAGTAATTTTGAAGTAATACTATCCCTTTAAGGAGAAATTCAGAGCTCCATAGCATGAGGCTGCCACCACCATGCTTGACATTAGATATTGTGTTCTTTGGATGATGAGTTGTGTTGGCTTTGCAAGTTCTTGGACAGTGAATGTGTCTTGCAAAATATATACAAGCTTGCATGTTCTTTTTTTTGTGAGAATTGACTTCCATCTTCCCACCCAGCCCCCAGAACTCATACTTCTGGAGATTGCACAAAATGGTTGTAAGTGGCAGGGAGTGGCCAGTTACTGCCATAAAATCCTACAGCTCCCTTTAAGTCTGCGGTTGGTCTCTTAGTAGCTTTTTTGTTGAACTTTGTCATTGCCCAGTCATCGATTTTGGTGGGACATCCTAATCCTTGCAATGTCCTGGTGTTGCCATATTTACTCCCCTTCTTAATGACTGTCTTTGCAGTATTCCATGATTTATATTACGCCTTCGAAATTCTTTTAAAGCCCTCTCCTGATCTGTACCTTTCAACAACAAGATCCTGTAGACTGATGGTCAGCTCCTTGAAGACCATGGATATCTCTGAAGTATTCAAGCTAGAAACCCTCAAGAAAATCCTACATGGAACAGTTGAGTTTATTTAAGGCTAGACAGAATCTCTTCAATTGATGTAAGCTGTAGGCAAATTACCTTTGTACATGAATTGGAATGTGATTATAAAATTAAGCATTTTATGTGTGAAACGCATAAGACCTTTCATCATTAGTCCTTGGTGTTTGTATTTTTTGTATTTTCCTTCAATAAAGGTTGCTTTTAATGACCTCAGTTGTAATGTTACATGGGAATTGAAAATCCTGATGACCAGCACCATAACAGAGAGACCTAGGGAGTTGCATTTTTACTTTTATACAATCTACTCATGACATAATGTGCACAGATTGGTGCTGCTGAATTATTTTTTATTCTAGTTCCCTATAATCTCCATATAATTGACACATTTGGTGTTTTGTTTTTTTACCTTTTTTCATTTTTAAGCTACTTATTTATATAAAGCATACAGAGTTTTTAAGGACTGCAATGTGATCTAGAATCAGTGCCATAAGTCATGTTGAATTTCTTAGTGACAAAGTCCTGCATTACAATTAACTGAATAGCAGGTGGGAAAGTTTCCCAACAGTGTTTGTGAGCTTTTTTTTTATTTCAAGCCATTACGTTCTGGAAATTCAGTGTCTTCATTAGCTCCCTTACAAGACTGATCATACCAGTGGAAATGGCCAGTTATCAAATTGCAGCTGTCTGTGATTTTCAATGTCACTTCAGCTCCCCATTGGACAATGCTGTTTGACAGCATGAGGCTGTTGAAGAATCTTAATTCCAGGGACCTAATTTTCCTCTTTGCTTGCATAAAAGTAAAATATACTAGAATATATATATGGAAGTCTGGATTACAATATTAATGCTCTAAACTGAACCAGGCTTATTATGTAATATCTTAATACTTCATTGGCAAATATTTAATGCAGTGCAGGGCTAGTCAATTTCTGGACCTCCAATTATTGGGGACTTCCATGATGTGCCAGGACTATCTCTGGTCCTTAAGGGAAGTTTACCCATGACGGTCCTGGCACATCATGCAATAGAAAATCAAAATAATCCTGCGCTAATCCATACAGATTACACAAAAACTATGAGTGTATATTATACCTAAGTGTTGTTTTATTTTAAACAGATGAAGTTTTTATTGCATAATTTGGCCAAAGTATGTTTAAGCGCACATGCCCCCTCCAACATATCCCATATCAAGCGAGTCCTGTGTAATAAATGTAAATATCAAATAACTATTAAAAAAATAGTTCCTGAAGAAATTCTTTTGTGGAAACACACCGAATAGTACTGGATTAAAAACCTATTTAAGAAAACTTAACCCACCACTCAACAATAGTTACTTTTTCTGATAAGACTGGCTTGCTTTCAAATTGGAAAGATTTGCAGTAGGTGGGTGAGGACCCAAAAGGACTGAACGCTATACCAGCCCCTTTATATATGATGTATATTGTTTATTATAAATAGAAATATTAGGTATATTAGAATGTTAAGTTAAAAAATGGAAGCCCCTTGCACTAATCAAGCTGATTTTTATTATGTTCTTCCTGCAGGATAATTAAAAGCCGCTCCAGGCAGCGAAATTTCCAGCTTTTGGTGATCACGCATGATGAAGATTTTGTGGAGCTCCTGGGGCGTTCAGAATATGTGGAGAATTTTTACAGAATTAAAAAGAATATGGATCAGTGTTCTGAGATTGTAAAGTGCAGTGTTAGCTCATTGGGATCTTATGTTCATTAAAATGGTGCTGAACAATAAAGGTGTTGGAAGAAACAATATCTGTCTGGATCAGCTTAAAACCACACTGTACTCCAGAGTCAGAAATAATCGAAAGGTTACTAGACTGGTCAATGGTGAATAATGACTGGATATACAGGAAGTTGTTAATGATAACAAAAAACCTGAATAGTGTATTTAAATAGGAAACAAATAATTTCTTAACTGTATTGACTAATGTAAGGATGATTGTATCAGGTGTCTCAATGGTCATATGTAGATATGAATACAAACATGTGTATGTATATAAAATATAATTTTTTTTTTTTTTTTTTTTTTTTTTTTTTTGAAGGACAGCCAAATGTGAGGTGCAGTAAAAGGAATAATAGCCCCTAGGTGAATATGGAAAACGTGAAATGTCAATTTTTTTTTTTATTTTTTTTTTTTTTTTAAATAAAACTCTGTAATAAGTATAAAAAGTTCATAAATGAGATGTGATGAAACAGGAAAACAATGTAAGGACAGGAATATAAAAATAAAGTCTAAATTCTGCTTGGTGTTAATGGATAGGTTAAAAGCAGTGTTTCCCAATCTTTTATCGATCAAGGCACCCCTATCAACAAAGGTAATTTTTTTCTAGGATTTAATTAAGAGAATACACAGGTATATCATTTTTGTTAGGTCTCACAGTCAGTAACATGATATGCAGAATAATTTCAATAAATACGCATTAGATACTCAACTTAATCCTCTTTTATTTAAATGCCCAACACTTTCCACACTTCTGCACTTACACACTGATGCAAGATTCACACTTTCAAATATTCACTCTCCCTCTGCTTTATATAGCAGAAAGACCCCGATTACAACCCAGCAAATAACAAAACCACTCCCACCACACAGACTGCAATCAATCACTTGTACAACTGCAAAGGGAGGGAAAATAGGCTTTGTTTTAAATCAAAGCTATCACCCCAAATAAAGTCCCCCAATAATTATTCAAATAGCAATAAGCTTAGAAATAGTAGTAGTATTCAGCATAAGTACAGCGTTATTAAGAAATCCTACTTGATCTGAGACTGATGGACAGGCTTCTTGCTTTAGAGGAATCTGCGCACATACGCAGTCAGTCCCTTCCTGTTACCTTAAAGGGATAGTAATACTTCATTTTAACTTTATTTTATTTTGTAGGCATTAAAAAAACATGAAGAATGATGTAAGTCTTATCTCTCAAACCTTTATGGTTTATGAGATATTCACAAGCAAAGTTTCCCCCTCCCGCCCCTTTTACCTACTGTAAACAATCTCTTCTCAGATGTGGAATGCAGTCTATAGACCAGACAGATAACAGAAGGGGACACTCTTATTCCTATGAAAACAATGAAATCCCTGCCCCCCTTGACAAGCTTTTCAGGTTTTTCCCTTATCTTAATTGAAGATTGTCCCTCTCTGCAGTCTACCTGGGCACCTCCCTTCTGCTCTAGCTGAACAGTGTGACATCAGTAAAAGGGGCGGGAGGGGGACACTTTGTCATTGAATTACTCTGGAACTACAACTCTGACAGAATTGAAATAACACTCTCCAAAGTCCAAATACTATGATGATTAATTAGAGCTATTTTTATTATGAAACATTACTATCCCTTTAAGGTACAATGCAAAGCCTCCTAGAGGAGACCGGGATGGACAGCACAGGCACGCAGATGTCTCTAAGTCAAGATGTCTGCTCTGATGCCTGCCTGTTCGTCTCAATCAAGTAGAATTTCTTAGTAATGCTGTACTTACGCTGGATAATACTACTATTTCTATGCTTATCGCTATATGAATAATTATTGGGGGGCATGAATCCCCCTGCTATTCCCACAGTTAGCTTATTTCAGTTCACAGCTTACAGCAATATGACTTTACCTTAATTGGTCACAGACATCTGTAGTTCAGCTTCTACAGAATGGAAAATCTCTGTAAGCTATATTGGACAATTCACCAAGGGTCATTTACTTCTGCTTGACCCCCAGGCCTAAAGGTACCAGTCTGCCCCAGCACAGGTGAGTCCAAGTATGCCATACTTAAAGCCTTAAGGTCTGTGAGTATAAAATATATTTTGAGAATTATCCTATATACATGTCCACTACGTATTAGAATTGTTAAGCTTAGCTATTAAGAGTGTTGCATAATAAAGTGTTTACTAATTATTAAAATAAAAGTTATTTCTTAGTGTGCACCAATTACAACATTTTCTTCTTTCCCTCCTTTCCTTATGCAGTATCCTCTTCCAATCATACCATACACTGAAGAGAAATTGCTTAGGTACCAGTCTTAGAAACAAAAGTGTGTTTATTGTATTCAGCATCACAGTTTAGAGGAGATGCATTCTCAGGATAAAACAACCCTGTAAATAATTAACAAGCTCCCCTGTATACAAGGCTTACCATTTTGAATAGAAGAGAGAACACAACACCATATGAGGAGTGACTTTTTACCTTTAGGCAGGTTAGAGCAAATGTTTTCATTTTAAAAAAAATATGTTTAACCCCTTAAGGACCGTGCACGTACTTTGCGATCCCTTAAGGACCACGGAGCATTTTTTATTTATTTTTTTGAATGCAATCCGATTCCAGACTCCCCAAACGGCATGCAGCCGCGCGGGTAGCCCGGAATTCCATGACGGTCCAGGACCGTCAGGGGTCCTTAAGGGTATAACATCCCATGACGGTCCCGGACCGTCATGGGTCCTTAAGGGGTTAAACATTTCCAGCTCTTCAAAGAATAAATATTTGAAAATCATGGAATTTCATACTGTAATCAGTATTTATGGCCAGCCTAAGAAAAAGAGTACCAGAATGGTGTTATCTGACATATCATAGAGGGTTTCAGGACAACTAAACTAAAAGTCATAATAACTACAGACATAGTGAAAAGGTAGACGCCTGGATGGGCTTGTACGCACAAATGTTTCCAGAAAGTCAGTCTCTCTCTCTCTCAATATATATATATTTTGAAAAATAGAGCTTTACTACATTTCACCCACTTCAAATATACTGATATCTTTGAAACACAGATTTTCCTACTGATCACACATCATAATGTCTGAAAGAGGACATTCCCTCACCTGTTCCTTTAGTGTGGAACACAGGAACCTTGGAGTAAAGTATCTCCATATAGGAGCACGGCACATGCCTCTCTGGAGGTGGGGAGACTCTTTCCCTACTCCTTATTTACCCCCACCAGTTATAACATATAGCAAAGATTGAAAATAGAAACAACGCAGGAAAGGGGGCTACTTGAACCAAAGGAACCCCCTGCCTGGAACACAAACAATTCTTTTATCTCCAGTAGGGAAGTCCTGTGTTGCACATAGACTACGAGAAAAGGATTTTATTGGTGAGTACACAAAAATCCCATTTTCTCTTTCATCCAATGTGGAACACAGGAACCATGGGGATATATAGCAAAGCTATCCCAGCAAGATTTCAGAGAGGGACAGAAAAACCCCTCAAAACATAGACTGTTCCAAAAGAGAGAAACTGGAACAAATATGAACCTCAAGTGTCAACAGACCCCTACACATCAAACCAAGTAACAAGAAGAAAACAAGTTACTGATAATAAACATAGGAAGGATACCTATACAATCACAATGACCTGTAGAACCTTCTGAGCAAAATGGCTTCAAGCCAAACCAGAACACTGACACAGTAGTGTTTAACATATGCGTGAAGGGAGTATTATGGGCTCGATTCACTTGAGCCAGGTAAAACAGCCGGTAGGGCAAAATTGGATGCCAGTCTGTTAGCAAAAAAGTGCTAACTAGCTATACAATTGCCCTACCAGTTGAAAGCACAATGGAGTTTAAGCCACAGAAAAGGACTTGTGGCCAAAGGTCCGTTTTTTGCATTAAGTTCCCAAAACACAGCTAAACAGCAGCAATAATGGGAACATCAAAGGGGGAAAAAAGCTAAAGATCGGTGCCGGACATACTGTCACGCCCCGATCATTAGCTTATCTGTTTTACACTTGCCTGTCATCCACTGTACTACTTCTATTGTCCTTTTTTCTCTTATCTTCTTCCTTCTCCATCTTCTGTCTTCTTTCTTTCATTTTCTTTTCATTTAGCTGTAAAAAAAAAAAATAGCCATAACTAAATTTGCCATGAAAATAACCCATACACCTATGCATAGTTTAACCCATTAAGTGCTAGAGGGCTATGCAACAGATTGCTGAACAATGCATTGCCTACCTCTCTGGCACTCAGTGGGTTAAACTATGCATAGATCTGTGGTTCAAGACTATAGATAATGCACAAATTGCCATTTTATCTTTCTCCACTGCTGTTTGCGGTGGTGGTGGCAGCAAAGAAAGGTACACACACACACACACACCCTGTGTACCTTAAGGGCCGATGCCCGTTCCATTGTGAAGGCATTTGAACAGAGACCACCTTTATATATGGGCAGTCTCTATTCGAGAGGACTCCCAGCTATTGGCTGGGATGTGTGCTTACGCACCTCCCAGCCAATCAGCTTCGAGAAGGTTCCTCCAATCCCCCCACTCAAAGTTAAGGTACATGGGGGGGTCCTCCTACCTTTCTCCACTGCTACCATAAACAGTGGCGGTGAAAGAGGAAATGCCATTTATTTTTATTGTAGATGTTTGTCAATTTTCAATCATAATGGGGACATGTAAGGGAATCAAGGCTATAATAGGTATATAAGTTTGGCAATTTGTGCATGTTTTACAGTATTGAGCTGCAGATCTATGCATTATTTAACCCTTTGAGTCCAGAGAGGTAAGCTCAGCAATGTATTGTGTACCCCTCTGGCACTCAACGAGTTAAACTGAGCATAGGTGTGCGGTTATTGTAATGACAAATTTATGTATGGATTTTTTTTTTTTTTTTTATATACAGCTAAATGAAAAGAAGATGGACCACAAGAAGAAAGAAGATGGAGAAGAAGTAGTACAATAGATGAACAAGGTGCCGAGGATCCCTCTGGATTACTGGTAAGTGTTTATTTTCAGGGCCTGTTGCTTTGTACCATAGATTAATCCTATTAGTGCCAGTGGGGTAATTATACCCCACTGGCACTCAGTCTTAATTCTACTAACATTTGATACTTTTTTTCTCTAGTCTGGATGCATTGAAATGGGGCCCCATATCAGTACATCCACTGGGGACTTTTTGTTTTTTTCACTTTTATTTTCCTTTCAATTGATGCTTTGGCTGTTTTCAGATCCGATAAGAGATTCTATAGCCAAACATACTGGGTCTTAAATTTCCCAAGGTAAAGCGGGTCCCTCATCGGATCTTAAGGGCTAACGCAGTTGAATAGCATCTTGTGGCGTGTTTTTTTTTGTTTGTTACGGGCGAAAATGCAGCTAATTTTATCGCCAACAGGTTTTTCATTTGCCAGCATTTTTTCCTAGCACGTGTAATCGAATAGCTTACTGTGCTTGAAATAAAATATGCTGATGGGTTGTTTTTTTTTTGTTTTTGTTTTTTGCCTAACTGGGACAATTGAATCAAGCTCTGTCTCTCCTCCTTGCACAGTTGCAATGCATAGACCTGATTCTTATAGGCCTAGGAAGATCCCACGGGATTTTTTCTTGAGAGCTTATGCCTCGCTAATGGTCTCTTTAACCCAGTACCGAACTACTTCCAAACAAGGCAGCTCCTGCCTGTTAGGTGGATTTGAATAAGAGAAACAAGAAATTATTATTAGATCAGTTTATATCAAAGCTGTGTAATGTCAAAGGTTGTGACCTCTTCCAGTAAATGTGAAAGGTGATGGAAAATAATGACATTTACAGATTGTTTGGAAAATGTAGTTCCAGAGGTAAATGAATGAAAGGCTTAAAATGTAAGGGATGAAATAAAAGACAGAGGGCCTTATGTATAAATTATGGAGCAAACCAATTACATCACAGTGGGCAAATAACTCACCAAATTCCCTTTTAACCCATTAAATGCTAGAGAGATCTCTCCAAAGGCTCCTAGATATCTGTTCAATTAAACATCTCAAGAGTAGCATGAGGAAAAGTGTCTGTAAGAGTTAAGTAACCCTTTGCATGCCAGATATATCCAACAATTTGCAAAGCAATTAATTGCTTCCTCTGGCTCTCTAAGGGTTATTATACAAATTTTTATCCAGAAGGGAACTGGTAACTATTGGATGGGATGGACAAACATGGGTGGAGGAGATAGATGTCCGACAATTTGTGAAATAGCTCTGAATGTGTAAATGTTAGACTGAATGTGAAGCAAGGCATTGACAGGATGAACTACTGGAATGAAAGAGGCAGAAAAGGGATGGAAAACTAGGTAGTGAGTAACTGTGAAGGGGTTACATATCACATAATTATCCACATAATGTCCATATACACTGGTGTTTGATTTCCCCTTTCGGCCCTTTATCTCCATGTGAAAAATAACAAAATTCTGTAGGTTTTGCTAGTGTTGTGCTGTTCTTGATTTCACTATGGAGCCATCCAAATGCTCTTTTTAATACTTCCAGGGCACTGAGGTGACCTCACCTCCATATCCCATAACTACTAGAAGAGACTGTGGGGAGCCATCTTCCACACTGAAACTGAGAACAGCACAAGGCACCATTAAAACTACCTACAGAAAATGAATGTTTATAGTATAGGTACAGTATACTACAGACTACACTTTCTCCCTCCCCCCAAGTGTGGTGGGGTTCCCAAAGCCAGCGGTAACACAACACACAAATGGAGCTGCAGGGACCTGTGCCACCTAGAGAACCCCTTCTCAGTGGTGGGCTCCCAGTCCTCGACTGAGTTCCCGATGGATCAGTCCACCCCTTGCTCACAGAGCATACAAGTGAAATGTAAGCTCTGTTGTATAACTTATGTTCTTCATTTAAGTAGTACACTTTGGTCCTAGGAAAGACTGACCCACAAATAGGTTACTGCCACTAGCACACTTTGTCAGTAGGAGGGAAGCAGGATCACATCTAGGCACCTTACCATAATTTCTAGAGAGGCTTCCAAAGCATTGAGAAGCAATGTGTAGGGTACCTGTTTAGAATTCAAGGGGTTAAATCCCAATTTAAATCAGTGGCAATTCTGATGATGTTTATTTACTCCTAAATGATTCCACTTACTGCTAGTACATCAGCCTCACTTTAGTTTGAATAAAATGGTAACCCTCAAAGTACAATGCACAATAAAATCAATGTTATCAATTATTTTGAAAAGAAAGTTTCAATGGTGATAGGATAAAGAATGTTTAAATATGGGTACGTGTATTGTTGCTTTTTTATGATTGAGTTTGAGTTAGAGCTAAATCTGATGAAGTGGTCTTAGAATCACGAAACGTTATTTTGGCTCATTAATTATAGATTTTACTTAGTATATTTTTAATAATTCTCCAATTATTGTATTTGGAGGTTTTTTAATAAACGTATAAATTTTGAAATATGAAAGCAGCAAAGTGGTGATATTCATCGTTCCAGTACCCATTTCCCTGAGCAGAGACAGGGGTTTTCTCTCTGTAGGCGTGTTTAGCTGTGGAGGGATATAAGTCTTTCCATAGCCATCATACTTGAGAGTATATAATAAATTGAATATACGCTATTAAGTTTATATTAAGGATATCAGGCGCCTTCTTTTGTCTTTTTTGTTTACATGTGCTACATGCTCTTGGAGTGGTTTTGAGGAGCAGTCTGGTGGTGAACAATCATATCGCTGTATAGGGGACGGCGCTAGAAAAAATATCCCCTGTGTGTATGTGTCAACTGACATTTATTTGTTGAGTTGACCAATTTATATTGTGAGTACAATTTAAAAAGGGAAAGTGTGGGTTGATTCCAGAAGTTTTTGCACTAGGAGCGCCTTCTGTTTTTTGCCTTTGCTACAATGACAGAAATATGCATATGAAACTAGTCATGAAGCTCTGACTGTCCAGTCAGATAGTGACAAGACAATGGAGAGATAGTACTGCCACCTCAACCAATTCTAGAGAATCTCAAGCAACAGTCCCAGAGTAGAACTAGTCAAAGGGGACCTCCTCCAGTACAGAACAAGACTGCCAAAATACCTGCATATCCTTCTACAGTTAAATTATGGGCAAAGTAAAAACTGAGGCTTCTTTGAAGACAAAGATTAGGGGATAGATTTAAAAGCAGGCGATATTAACAAAAAACACAATCGGGTGTTTTAATCTGCAGTAAGCCATTTAAAGGTCCATGTAATGAACAGCTAACTGCAGTTCACCAAGTAATACGACTGCTATTTTTTTTTTTTTTTTTTTTGGAAAAAAGAAAAACGCTCCAAGTAGCCATTTAATGGACTGCATTAACCAAAAAAAATCTGATAAGGGACTCACTTTATCGCATGAAAGTTAAGACCCAGTTTGTTTAGCCGTAAGGTCCCTTATCGAATCTTTTGCCAGCTAACACAGCTATTAACGGGTCAAAAAAAACAGAAGCCCACAGTGGATGTATTGATATGGGGCCCTAAGCCCCACATCAATACATCCAAATTGCCTAAAATGTGTCCAAAGTTAGTAGAATTAACCCTATGAGTGCCAGTGGAGTAAAATTACTCCTCCAGCATTCCATAGGGTTAACCTGACTAAGTTTAAAAAAAAAAAAAAATCCTATCAAAAGTAACACTTACCATTAATCCTGATGTACAGTGGAGATCTCATCTCACTGGTCCTGTTCTGTCCTCCTTCTCTTCTTTCTTCTATCTTCTCTTCTTTCTTCCTGTTCCTGTAAAAGGCAAAAAAGTATAAATACAATGCGGAATACAAGATATCGTTTAACTCCTTGAGTGCCAGAGGGGTACACAACGCATTGCGGACCTCTCTAGACTCAGCAGGTTAAGCAATGTAGTCAGTGCCCAGAAATATAAAAATATAGTGCCATTACTTGTCTTCAAATAATCCATGCCACTAATAACAAATGTGCAAATATTATAAGTGTGTTAAAATATATGCTTACCTTATGATTTTCCTTTAACTGTCTCCGGTGCTGTGTGTGGCCACAGAGGCAGCGGAGACAGGGCCGTGCACCACAGGTCCCACTTCCTCTCTGGCCAATGCCCGTTCCGCATTGAGGGAATCAGAGCAGAGACTGCCTTTATATATGGGCAGACTCTGATCCAATTCCCTCACAGCTATTGGCTGAGATGTGCTTACACACACACACACACACACACACACACACACACACACACACACACACACACACACACATCCCAGCCAATCAGATTCAAGGGACTGTGCTTTAAACTGATTGGTTGGGGGGAGGGGAGGCGCGCACATCTCAGCCAATGGCTGTGAGGGAATTGGATCAGAGGCTGCCCATATATAAAGGCAGTCTCTGCTCTAATTCCCTCAAAGTGCAACAGGCATCAGCCTGAGAGGAAGTGGGACATGTGGCGCATGGCACTGTCTCCGCTGCTGCCACCTCTGCGGCCACGCACAGCAGCAGAAACAGTTAAAGTATACACACAAGCTAAGCATATATTTTAACATACTTATCATATTTGCGCACTTGTTATTAGTGGCATGGATTATTTGACAACATATAATGGCACTATATTTTTATATTCCTGGGCACTGACTACATTGCTTAACCCATTGAGCCCAGAGAGGTCCGCAACACATTGCTTTGCAATGCGTTGTGTACCCCTCTGATACTCAAGGGGTTAAACGATATCTTGTATTCTGCATTGTATGTATAATTTTTGTCTTTTACAGGAACAGAAAGAAAGAAGAGAAGATAGGCTTAAATGAAGGAGAAGGACAGTGGATGACAGGTAAGTGTAACACAAGTTAACGATCGGTGCTTGGCAGTATGTCAGGCACGGATAGTTGACTCTTTTTTACTGAAAAGTTCTTAGTATCGCTGCTTTTAGCAGCGTTTTGGGAACTTAATGCACAAAGAGGACGTTCAGCCACAAGACCGTTTTTGTGGCTTAACGTACTTTGTGGTTTTATCTGGTAGGGCTTTGAATACCGCATTAGACAGTTTATTTGTTCAGCTGGTATTCACTTTGGCCCTACCGGCTATTTTAACGCAAGCCTTTAAATCTACTCCTAGATTTCACCCCTGGCAGAAAGATCCATTCCTGAAGAGTATAGACTCTTGTGCCAAAAAGAGAAGGACCTTGGATGGAACCAGAGGAAATAACTCAACCGTGTAGTCTCAAAAAGGGCACTCAAATGTCTGCCAGTTCCTAATTAGAGACAAACTCTAGAACAGGGTTTCTCAACATTAGTCCTCAGAGTACAACACTAGTGCACGGTTTCAAGATATTCTTGTTTCATCAATAGTGGTTAATCAGTAGCTCAGAGATTGTGATTAATCCACCTGTGTTTAAGTAGGGTAGTCATGAAAACCTGAGGAATGGAGCTATAACCCACTGCTCTATAAGGCACAAGAGGCAGCCCAGGGTGCTAGGAACTAAGTAAAAGCACCCATTGCAGTCTCCAGACCAAATAGAAAGGTGGAAACATAAAGAAATGGTCCAAATACAGAAAACTGAGAATATTGAGAACAAGCATCCCTCAAAACTAGGGAAGCAAAATATACCCCTGGACAAGTATGATGACGGAGCATGAAGATTCCATATTGAACTGTGGCTAAATAAAAACAAGGAGATGTGTCAACAGCCACAATCCTTTCCAAAAATCACTCCTAGTAAAGAAAAGATATTAAACCCTGCATGTCCACCTAGGAAAAAAAACACACACGGAAATAAATTGTCCCATGCCAGACCATGAGGGACCTTGGACATAAAGAAAAGAAGTTGAGGAAAGGACATTTAACGAAAGAAAGACAATGCCATTTTGAAAGCACCCAAAAACACCCACTGGTCACAATGGAAAAGGTCCACAGTGTATGAAAAAAAGATAACTGGCTACCTGAGGTAAACCAAACCCCTTCAACTCAGACAGAGGCTTGTCAGGTGGGGACTTCTGAGTAGGCTCCTCACTTACCCAGGTTGCGTGGGTGTCCAGGAAGAGTCTAAACTCACACCATCTTGGGTAATGGTTACCATGCACTGACCTAAAGCAGGGCAACTTAAGAAGACAACCAAGCACTACTTTTCCTAGTAGAATGAACACTCCCCAAGTATGTGTCAAACAAATGTGTGGCCACAAATAGAAGAGAGACCAGAAACTGTTTAGCGGACTGAGCAGCTGATCATCATCTTAACCAAGAGAGCTAAGGCCTTCCCAGTGGACACAGCAGAATCTAAATCAATCTCAAACAGATACACATTATTCTCAAGGATCTTACAGGCAGCACAAACAACATCCTTTCTAGACAAGTCCATATCTAATAAGCTCCCCCCCCCAAAAAAAAAAATGCAATAGCATCTGTAAGTCAAGCAATAGCAAAGATTGGAATAAAAGCAGCACCAGAAGCTGCAAAATTCACCTTGAGGATATATTCCAGGTGGCTATCTGTCTGAACCTTAAGCTGAAAAAGTAAAAATATATGGGAATCTGCTACTGGGGAAATAGACAATGTTGTAGGGCCACATGAGAGAAAGTATAAAGGTAGAAATTCTGGGAACAGTCAATTTCATATCAGGCACTTCCCATAATTTCTGAACCGCCAGGTCAAAGAAAGGAAGAGGAGGGAAATGCCTAACTGCCTTACCTGAGGATTAACCGCTCACGGCAGGAGTCTCCAAAACCATCAAAGTCTCCAAACAGCCCTTTGATAATCCTCAGCAGAGAACCCAGAGTCTTCCTCAAAGAAATCTACCAGAGAAAAAGGCAAAACCACAGTAGAGACACCATCCCCAGGAGGAACCTTCTCTATCAAGGGGCAAAATTTCCTCCTAGTGTCACGATTTTCAGGCAAAGAAGGACAGATACAATTGTAAAATATAAATACCCACCTTTATTTATAATGTACAGCAAATAGTATAGCCCACACAACCCCAGAACTCAGGATGATAGGAACCAGGCTCCTACTGGAAGCCGCACACTGTGCTGCTCACTGCAAGATTCCGGAAAGTAGGCCCAAAGTGCGGATGATACAACAGAGGGGATAGTACTGATGCACCAGTCTCCACTCCAGGTCACATGACCAGAGGCAACAGGAAGCGAGAGCAGGCCTGAACCACAGAACACCGAGACTGATGGTCAGGCATTCTAGGAGAGTACTGAGCAAGTTAGTCAGCCAGAGCCACAGGTCAGAACCGATGTGGGTATTCAGACATGCCGGGGTCATACACAGAGTGGATTCTCAGGATAGCACGGGTCACAACAGACCGCAAGAGACAATATCAGAAACACTACATAAGGGCAATGACTCCCAGGCCCAGGGAGGTTTATAAAGGAGCAAGAGAAGGCGGGACCCAATTAGGCAACACAGAATAGGCCCAAAAAGAGGCGTCCTAGCCAGTGCCTGTTTCATGATGTCAGCAATGAGGAAGTGGCCGAAAATATGCCGGCCGATACAACACAGAGGAAGGAAGCACAGGAAAAAGTAGCCTCTAAGGGAGACTGTGATAGAACCCCACCCTAACGACCTCTCCCCCATGGAAGAGGACCAGCCAATAGAGGTGATGCAGGAGTGTAATTCACAGAGAAGGGCTGGTGCATGTAGATCTCTCTTAGCTACCCAGGAACGCTCCTCAAGTCCATATCCTTTCCAATGAACTAGATATTGTACCTGGCCTCTGACCCTGCGAGTGTCCAAAATACATTGCACCTCATACTCCTAATGATCCCCCACTTGGACAGGTCTTGGATGGACAGGAGCAGTAGTGTTACAGCTTACCTTGGTTTCAGCATCATCTGCAGGCATGAGACTTCAAGAATGCAGCAGGTCTCTGTTTTATGTTTGCTTCCTGTAGTCTCCTCCTACCTACTTCCTCCCCTGAGCTGCTCCTCCTACCTACTTCCTGAGGAGGGGTTTAAAGGGCTGACTGAGTCCTGACTCAGTTGCCCTTGCGTTGTTGTATAATACAGTTCTGTTCCCCTTGGGCTCCGTGTATGACCTGGCTTGTCTGAACATCCATTCTGGTGCTGACCTGTGACTCTGTCTGATTACTCTTTTTGCCTGCTCCCATTGTGTAGCAGACACCCATTCTGCTGTTGACCTGTGGCTCTGTCTGACCATTCTCCTTGTGCGTTCCAGTTTAGCTTAGACATCCTTTTTGGTGCAAACCTGTGGCTCTGGCTGACTACCCACTCCGTGTATGACCTGGCTTGCCTGACTACCCACTCTGGTGTTGACCTGGGGCTCTGTCCACTGCGCATCCAGCATACCAACACTTCAGTGGAAATCCTATCTGGTGCAAGCCTGTGGCTCTGGCTGATTATTCGCTCTGTGTATGACCCGGCTTGTCTGACTATCCTTTCTGGTGCTGATTATGGGGCGCTGTCTGTTTCCTCCGTGTGTGGGTCCCCGCTACACAGACACCCATCCTAGTGCGGACCGGGGCTCTATCAGATTCCTAGACTGACTGCAGGCTGAGTCAGTGTTAGTTCTTTGGGTGTTCCGAATTACCTTGAGGCTCCAGTGGGCTGAGGCCTAGTCCCGGACAGCGTGGTGGATCTATTGGTGGACTGCTATTCCTGATACAGTGCTTGCCTCTTTTATCACCCTCTGTGTGTTATCTGTTTACATGCATTACTGTGATTATTCTAATAAAAGATTGTTTTACTTTACCATACTGACTCCTGGTTTATTCCTGGGAACTGTGACAAGTAGTATATCTGTTACAGACCAATGGTTTCAGTTGCTACACATGGAAAGCATTAGAGATGTGCATATTAGCAGGGAGTTCAAGGGCATAGGTTACAGGGTTAATCCTACGGAGAACAAGAAAGGGGCCCACAAATCGGGGAGCCAGCTTTTTACAAGGCACCTGGAGATGGAGATTGCGTGAGGACAGCCATACTCTTTCTCCCACCTGAAACACTGGAGCCGGTAGCCGTCTACGGTCTTCTTGTCTCTTATAGTGCAACGTGGAACTCTGCAGGGATCTGTGAACCCATACCCATGTAAAGCGAAGTGCTCTCAAGTGCTCCTCCAAAGCAGGAATATTCTGAGCCTCAAGAGACTCTGGCAGCAGCGAAGGTTGGATCCCGTAGTTAATCAGAAAGGGTGAGTTCTGAGAGGAGGAATTGACTGCACTATTTCTGTCCAACATTGCCCACGGTAACAGGTTTGCCCACCTGTCATGATGATACAAGATAAAACCATGGAGGAACTGTTCCAACGCATGATTAGCCCTTTCTGTGACTGTGGATGGTAAGCCGAGGATAACCATCTGACTGCAGAATGCTATCCAAAAACGCAAGACAAACTGGCTTCCATGATCTGAGACTACCACCTTGGGTATACCGTGGAGACGAACCACCTCCTTGGCAAAGATCTCGGCCAACTCCTTGAAGGAAGGTACTGCTTTGAGTGGTACAAAATAGGCCATCTTAGAAAATCTATCCACAATCATGAGGATGACCTTGAAATCCTCTGAGACAGGCAAGTCTACCATAAAGTTGATGGATAAGTGCGACCAAGGCAGCTCTCCACTTGGAATGGGTTGAAGGAGAGCAAGTGGAAGGTGTCTAGGGTTCTTGGACCGAACACATATGGAACAGACAGAAACAAATGTGGAACAATCTGCCCTCAGCTGGGTCACCAAAAGAGTCTAGTCATAGACCATATTAGTTGGTCTCTCCCAATGTGCCCTGCAGCCTTCGAGGAAAAATAAGTCTCAAGCAGTCTGGTACGGAGGGATTCAGGCACAAAACATTTTCCATTAGGCTTATCCACTGGGGTGGAAGCTTGAGCAACCAAAATATCCTCTCCCAATGGTGATGTAATACTGGTTTGTATCGTAGCCAAGATTCAGTTAGGAGGAATGATAGGTACCGGAAGAGATTCCTCCTGGGAATCAGCCCCAAATTGTGGAGAAAGAGCATCTGCTCTAATATTTTTTGTACCAGGGAGGTAGGAGACCACAAAATTAAACTTCGAGATTAACAGGCCCATCTGGCCTGACATAGAGACAACCTCTTTGCCTCTGACAGATATGTTAGGTTCTTGTGGTCTGTTAGTATCAGGATAGGGACTGTAGTACCCTCCAATAGATATCTCCATTCTTTCAGGGCAGTGATGGCGAGTAACTCCCGGTCGCCTACATCATATAAACTCTCAGTCTTAGACAATTTCTTAGAGAAGAAACCACACGGAAGCAATGGTTTCCCAGGGCCCGTATGATGGGACAACAAGTCCACTCCAGACTCTGAACCGTCGGCCTCCAGGGTGAAAGGAAGGGTGGGATTCAGGTGGGGAAATATCGGGGCTTTAGAAAAAGCCGAATTCAAGTCCTCAAATGCCTGCAAAGGCCTCAGGTGACCAGCCTGAAGGATTAGCTCCCTTCTGAGTCATGTCCGTGAGAGGTTTGACTACTGTGGAGAAGTTTCGAATGAACTTCCTGTAGTAGATTGTGAAGACCAGGAACCTCTACATGGACTTTAGTCCCACTGGAAGTGACCACTGTAATACGACAGTTTTTTGCGGATCCATGGCTAGGACAGAGGATGAAATAACGTATCCTAGGATGGTCAACTGGAATTTGTGAAATTCACACTTTTTTTAGCTTGCAGAACAAATTTTTCTGCCTGAGCAGTTGTAGGACCCGGGCTACGTCTACTCTATGTGCCTCCAAGGTAGGAGAATGGATGAGTATATCATCCAAATATACCACAACACAACTCTGTAGTAGGTCTCTCAACACATCATTTAATGAATTCCTGGAAGACAGCGGAATCATTGCACAATCCAAAAGGCATCACCAAATATTCAGAGTGCCGGCTCCGGGTGTTAAACGCTGTCTTCCACTTCCACTTTTATTCGTACCAAATTGTACGCTTCCCTCAAGTCAAGTTTTGTGAAAATAGTAGAGCTTTTGATACAATCAAATAGCTCTGAGATCAACGGAATTGGATAAGCGTTCTTTACCATCAGTTTATTCAGACCCCTGAAATCGATGCATGGTCTTAGTTCCCCATTTCTTTTCTTAGCAAAAAAGAAACCTGCGCCTGCAGGTGAGGAGGACTTCTGGATAATGCCCCTAGATAAAGCGCCAGCCATATAATCCTCCAGTGCCTACATCGGAGACCTCTCTGGCATTTAAGGGGTTAAAAAGTTCAATTTAAGTGCACTGGAATTTAGGAATTTTCTGTTTGTTACCTATGGTGCAGACGGTTTACTCCAGAATAATTCCAGTTTTCTTTTATAAATATGGACCGGGCCTTAATGTATTTAAGCTCATCCAATGATCTTGAGAACTAGCTGCAAACTAAACTGAAGAAGTATTATCTATAGTGGACATTTTACCTTAAGTTTATTAAAGCCTTTTAACCCTTTGAGTGCCAGAGGGGTATGCAACTCATTGCAAAGCAATGCATTGCATACCCCTCTGGCACTCAAAGGGTTAATATTGTGGAATGAAACATATCCTTCCATAATTCTTACTCTAGAATATTTATACACCAAGTCAGAATTGTTTTCTTTTATCCTTGTCACTTCTTTCCATTTTCAACATTTACTACTATTTTAAATCTTATTCATATTGCTATTTTCCACAAATATTACAGTGAGAACAACTAGTAGAGCGCTGAAATATTTTGTTTTAACATCTAAAAATGAACATGCCTGGGGTCATACACACTTAAATATCATGGACACCATGCTAGATTATTTTGTTTTCTGTGGCCAGAATCCAGTCTTAGTCTTCTGTATGCACTAAAGGAGCATCCACCCTTTCCATTGCTCCAAATGATTGTCAGTTAGTCCTCAAAAGATAAACAAAATACCAAACTTATTATACTTCTTTTGATCAACCCCTTGAATTCTAGAGCTGTCTCCAGGAGAGATCTCTAACCTCCACAGAGTTAATACAGAAAAGTGTACAGGAACATTTTCCTACAGACTGGAATATCAAACAAGTTGAAGGTATTTGCAGCACTCAAGGAGTTAAAGGAACAACAGCATCTAAGCATGAGGTCATATATGCTTAAACCCATGGGTGCCAGGGGGCAAGCAATGCAGTGGGCAGCAGTGTGTTGCTCAGCCCTCTGCCAAACACATAAAAGTGTATCTTATTGTTTCTGAGGCGTAAAATCCAGTCTTACACTATCACGGCGCCCGTGATCTAGGCGACATTCTGACAATCGTGCAATTGCTGCTTTCCTATTGGCTGCGCTGTACTGCTCCTCCCTGTGACAGCCTTTTTATACCCTGGGCTGTCACTTTGTAGTTGCCCTTTTGTGATGTACCTGATGCCTAGCACTAGTTTTGCTGTCTTGATACCAGTGTATGACCCCGGACTGCCTGACCATGCCATTGTCTCTTTCCTGACTCTGTGCACCGATTCGGACTGGCTGACGTTCCTGCTTCCTGTTCTGACCCGGCCTGGCTGACGTTCCTGCTTCGTGTACCGACCCGGTGAGACCGACGATCCTGCTCCATGTACCGACACGGCGAGTCTGAGGTTCCTGCTCCGTGTACCGACCCAGCTTGGCTGACGTTCCAGTGTTGTTACCGAATCAACTTGGCGGTGGTTCTGGCTTTCTCTGTGCCCGTCTGGGCTTCTACCGGACTGTTCCTACTGCTGCCTGCCTGGCACCGTTTCCACATTACTGGGCCTCCCTGTATTCCGGTACTCCGGTGGCCGGTTCTATTCTGTCCGTGGGTCAGAGTCTCAGTGTGCCCCACACTGTGCTGCAGTCGCTTGGTCTATACTTGGTTCAGTTGGGCGCCTCCAGTGGCTGCGTTATCCTGACCATAGTGCTATTAACCCCTTTGGGGAGGGGCCTTGTTCCGTTACTACTACCCAGGTGCTGTTGGGCTTCGTTATTCTGTGCGATTGAGTCTCCATTTGGTTCCGTTGGGCGCTTCCGGTTGCCATCCATTTTATACTCTCACACATTAACCCTTGAGGGTAGTACGTGCACACGGTGGTGGATAGTCTCGGTAGGGCCTCCATTCTGGCACGAGCTCTGACCAGTCTTGTGTAGTCATTGGTGGGCGGCCACCTTAGAAACCTCCATACAGGTGATCCTTGCCTGTTGTTTGCAGTCCTGTCACTGTCGCCTCCCGCTGCCTATAGGCGACATTGGGCCTTCGCTATACTCCCATTTTGCCAGTGGTTCCACTGGTCACTTTGGACTTTCATACACTGTATCAGTCTAGTTTACCTGACCTGTGTCAGTATTGTGTGTGTTATCCATACTGGACCTGTGTGGGTTAACTTGCTTGTGACCTGTCCTGTGTCAGTTACTGCTGTTGCTACTGGACCCGTGAGTGTTACCTCATTCCTTGTGTGCTTTAATAAAATAGTGTTTTACCAACATCTACCATGTCTGAGTGTACTGAACCGTAACATACACTCACACATACACTGAACAACCATACTTCCTTCCCGCCCTGTCCTGTCTTTTGCTACTAATGAATGGGCATCATAGCAGCCTAAGGGGTTAACAGATACAAAATAAATATTACACTTTTCTGTATTAACTCTTGAGTGCTAGACAAGGTTCTAACCTCCAAGAAGTGAATACAGAAAAGTGTATTTTTTACATATTAATACACTCTTGTAGATCGGAGTAGCAAGCAAGTTGAAGGCATCTGCAGCACTCAAGGACTTAAAGGAACAACAGCATCTGAACCTGAACATGGAGTCATATATGCTTAATCCCTTGAAGGCAAGCAATGCATTGGGAAGCAGTGTGTTACTCAGCCCTCTGCTTAAATATAAATGTACTTAAGTGAGGTTAGAGATGAGAGTTGGTACCATGCTAGCTGTAGAAATACAGGAGGCGAATATAGTCTTTGATACCTTTATTGGCTAACTACACAGATTTAGGATGCAAGCCTTCAAGACCTCTTAGGTTTCTTCCTCAGTCATGTTATACAGATAAATGTGAAAACATCTCTCTTATATACAAGTACACATTGCATTGTTTAGAATGGAAATCAGATAAGGAAGCTCAGTCCAGACTCTGAATCTTTGATCAGTCAATGGTAGGGTTGCCACCTTTTCTTAAAAAAAAAATACCAGCCATGGCAGTCCGTCTACAGACTTAACATTGGACAGAAGCCAATTTTTTACCGGCCTCCCGGTAAAATACCGCTGGGTGGCAACCTTAGTCAGTGGGAGAGCAGAGTACTGTAAATTGCAGTCTTCCTCTGAGGGATCCAAGATATTTATGATCTCAGGGTGACTGTTGTAAAAGTTAATCCACAATGTGATAATGTGTCAGGAATTATCTATATTTATTCAAACCATAATTCAAAGCTTTAAATTGGATCATTCATTTTACCTCCCATATTTTTCTCTCTCTCTCAGTATGAAACAGTCCCATCAGTACAGTCAATTTAATGTCCCTGACACTGTGTCCATTTTGGCAAAAATGTTCTCCCACTGGTGTCTCTGTCTTTTGGTTGTTAACACTGGATCTGTTTGTGGGAATCCAAATGGAGTAAAAAAATGCCGGTAGGACAAAATGGTTACCGACCGACAAAAGAAAATGTCTAAGTCGGTATTTAAATGTCCTGCCGGCATTAAGCACAACGGGCATTAGGCCACAAAACTGGTGTTGTGTCCAAACGTCTGTTTTGTGCGTTACATTCCCACAATGCCGCTAAATAACAGCAGTTTTGGGAAGTTAACAGTAAAAAAGTTAACCATCGGTGCCTGACATACTGCCAAGCACCGATCTTTAACTAAAGTGTCTTACACTTACTTGTCATCCACCCTCCTTCTCTTCAGTCTTCCCTTCTTTCTTCTATTCCTTCTTCCTGTAAAATAAAAGAAATCAGTATTTAAAAGCATTAACATTAATATAATTTAACCCTTTGAGTGGCAGAGGGGTACTCAATGCATAGAATATGAGGTTATATTTGCATAGTCTGGCCAAAAAAAGTTTACGCTTTCTTTCCCCATCAAGGTAACCATATAAAGCGAGTCCCTATCTAAAATTAAAAGTACGCCTGATACACTCTTTTAAATAAACCCTTAGGATTTGATACCTAAATTAAAAACATTTAAAAACACGTGATGTCCCTGATGAATTCTTGCAATAAACGCTTAGGACTTAATATCTGGTTAAAACATTAAGATCACACAAAGAGGTTATTTAAAGGCATGGTTTGGGCCTTTTCTGTTCGGCTTGCTTGGCCTAAGTCTTTTTGCAATTAAAGCAATGTACAAATCTCAAGTGGCCCATGAGGGTGGATGGAAAAGACCTGTAAAGGAGACTGATAATGTTTTGGTCCTCTTGGGCTTCCACCCACTCATTGCAAGCCACCATTGTTTTGAAAGCAGGTGAGTCCCACCATAAAGGTATTAGAAATTGTGTGATTTTAATTTTTTAACTAGATATTAAGTCCAATGTGTTTATTATAAAAATTAATCAGGGGCATAATGTGTTTTTAATGTGTTTTGAAATGTTTTTATGTTAGGTATCAAATCCTACGTATTTATTTACAAGATTACAGCAGGGGTACTTTTAATTTTAGATAGAGACTTTCTTTATATGGGATACCTTCACTGGGTAAGCGAGCTTAAACATTTTTTGTCCAGCTATGCAATGAAAACCTCATATTTACCAACATAGTGATATATGCTGTATACAGCATGCATGGAGGAGCGCAGGAATGTTTTTTTCCTTAGTTTTTTCTTTAGGTCTTGGCCTAACTTTTGGGGGCTTGGAAAACACTTTCATTACTTGTAGCTATCTATACTTTATTCACTTTGGTTTTCATTGTATATTATAAGTAAATTATATGGTGAGTTAGCGATGTGAGCTTGTTCCTTTTTTATTTGTATACCTACAATGCATCACACCTTTGTGTTTTGTCATTACTGCTACTTTATGATCATCTCCAAAAGCTCTGATCACAAGGTTTAAAGGGTTACTAATGCCCAAAATAAAGTATATTCTATATGGTAGATTTTACAAAAATAACGTATTTGGATAAAGTCATGTCTCTCAAACCTTTATGGTTTGAGAGATATCCTCCGCTAAAGTTCCTCCTTCCCTCCCCTTCTCCTGACATCAGTGATCGGCAGACAGCAGGAGATCCTGGTCCGGGGATTAGCTGGCGACTCTGTAGCAAAGCCGAAAATCTCATTATTGTAAAAGAATTACTTCATTGGAAAGGTCTACAAAGTGTGTCTGATTTGCAAGCACACTTTGTAGACCGTTCCAATGAAGTAATTATTTTCCAGTATCGCTATTGCTGCTCTGCTGAAGATCCTCCTTGGGTCAGTTGACATGGATCTCATTCTGTCAGCTTTTCAACTGACATCAGGAGAAGGGGAACTTTAGTGGAGGATATCTCTCAAACCAGGCAGTAGCACCTGAGATGCCTGAACCAGATATCCCCCAGCCATAGGTGCCAGAGGGACCTGTGGAGCCTCCCAAGGAGGCCGGATGCCCACCAAGACACTGGATATACCAGAAAAGGGTCACTCTCTTCGGAACGGTGGAAGCTGAGGTGAGAGACTGGTACAGGTTGACGTCGCATAGCATCATCGACCTCTATGAGGTGATCAAAGATTGAGGGCTGGATGTTTTTTCTCTGCAGAAGGATTTAGATAAACTGAGTGAATCAGCAAAAAAGTGGCAGATGACATTTAATGTAGATAGATTTAAAGTTATGTATTTCGGCTGTAGAAACAAACATGCTACGTATACACTAAATGTGAATCAGCTTGGGGAATCCTCATTAGAGATAGATTTAGGAGTACTGATAGAAGATGGACTTCACAGCAGTGTGCAGAGCTGAGTCACTCAGCTTCTGCAAGAGAAAATAGGGTACTATCCTGCATAAAAAGTGGCATAGATGTACGAGATGCTAGTATAATTCTACCTCTATATAAATCCTTGGTAAGGCCTCATCTAGAATATGAAGTACAGTTTTGACACCAGTTCTTAAAAAAGATGTTATTGAACTGGAAAGAAGTGCAAGTGCAGAGACGTGCAACAAAACTGATAAAGGGATTGGAGGATCTCAGTAATAAAGAGAGACTAGTCAAACTGCTTTGTCTAAGGGATTATATGATTACCATTTACAAATATATTTAAGGTCAATGCAAAGAACTCTCCAATGAATTATTTAAGCAAAGAGCTTAGCTACGAATGAGAGGTCATCCATTAAGACTAGTGGAAAGGAGCTTTCAACTAAAATAAAGATTGATTTTTTTTTTTTTTACAATAAGGGCGGTAAAGCTATGGAATTATCTGCCCCAGGATGTTTTGCTTGCAGATGCTGTAACTGCTTTAAAAAAAGTAATGGATACTTATCTAGCACAGAACAATATTGAGAATTATGACAGATGGATTCAATGCAGATAGATTGTTGATCCAGGGAACTATCTGACTGCTATTTGGAGCCAGGGAGGAATTTTTGTACCTGCTTGGGGCTTAATTGCAAATGGCTTCAATGGGTTTTTTTATCTTCCTCTGGATCAACAGGAGTTATTTGGCATGGGCTGGACTTGATGAATACATGTCTTTTTTCCAGCCTTCTCAACTATGTTACTATGACCTCAGAGCCAACACCAATTGTACCCTATCTGGCATGTGGAAGCTAGTGTTTACCATACATTTCATGGCATCTGGATCATTCCAGTCCACTGAGGGAAATGTATCCAGAATGTCCCAGGCTACATGTTCCAGGATGTTGGGTGAGGTGCTGACAGATCTGAAGAGGAAGGCCAGAAGATACTTACACTTCCCCTCCACCCAGGAGGATTGGGCATGGGTAAAGCAGGAGTTCTACACAAGGGGAGGCATACCCAGAGTCATTGGAGTCAATGACTGCACATAAGAGCTCCTCCATATGAGGGACATTTGTTCATAAATAGGAAGCATTTCCACTCCATCAACATTCAAATGGTGCGTGATGACAAAATGAGGATCACACATGTATATGCTTCATTTTCTGGTGGTTGTCATGACGCCTACATCCTCAGGCACTCCTCCATCTATTGTAATTTTGAGAATGGGACCTGAAGATGGCTGTTGGGTGAGGGACCAATGAACACATCACAACAGATAACAAAGAGGCACTCACATGATAAAATAACTCCTTAGCATGGTCATTTTACACAATGTCCCCATTACACAACATCATCAACATAACCATGTGGTATATGTGTGTCACGGAACTCACAGATGAGGCAAGAGACATGTACTGTAATGTAACTTTATTGAGATAGGCACACGAAATAGGAAATATCACAGAGCACACACCAAAGTGAGAGAGCAGCCCTAAACCAGAGCAAGAGGCTCCTACGAGAAACAGGAGACTGCTCTGGAGGGTCTCACTATAGAAGTCTGGGGTAATGGTTTGTTCGACACACAGACACAGTAGGTTTGGATAAAACACTATTTTATTAAACAATAAAGATCACAATAACCCTCACAGGTCCTGTAATATATACATAATATAGTACAGCCACTAGACAGGTTATACAGAGGTAAGCCCACACAGGTCCAGTATAAATAGAGAGTCCATAGAACAATATACTGACACAGGTCAGGCAGATCTTGTGTGAGTCCCAGTTTATCAGTGCTGTATGGGTTAATAGTAGGCAGAGAATGTTGACAGGCCCTAGTGTAGCCAGGTCTTTTAAGAAGTTCAAACAGAGGTGAGATCTTTAATTCGAGTAACGCCCAGGGTAATGGGAACCAGACAATTGTGGACTGCCGTAGCAGTAACGGAGACTGAGCAACTTGAGCACTGCCGTAGCAGTAACGGAGACTGAATGACTTAAACACTGCGTAGCAGTAATGGAGACCAAGCAACTTGAGCACTGCCGTAGCAGTAACGGAGACTAGGCAACTGGACACTGGTGTAGCATTAATGGAGACTGAGCAACAGAAGCGCTGCCGTAGCAGTAACGGAGACTGGGCAATAGGAACACTGCCATAGCAGTAGCGGAGGCTGAGCCACTTGAGCACTGCCGTAGCAGTAAAGGAGACTAGGCAACTGGATACTGCTGTAGCAGTAACGGAGACTTGAGCAGCTTGTGCACTGCCGTAGCAGTAACGAAATCTGGTCAGCGTGGGCACTGCCGTAGCATAAACGGAAACCTGAACAACTAGCCCTGAGAGGCACCCAACCTGGAACGGTTCGTAAGGCAGACCAATAGGAATGTCGCCAGGGTGACACGGAGGCAACCGAGACCAATCTGCAGAGCTGTCCAGAGACAGCGAGAGACAAGCACTACACTTAACTGGAGACCAGTCAGAGCGTACAGGGAAGGCAGAAGCCAAACCGGGCGGAATCCACACAGCACAGGAACGTAGAACAGTCCAAGTCGGTACACAGAGCAGGAACGTCAGCCAAGCCAGGTCGGTACACGGAGCAGGAACGTCAACCAAGCCGGGTCAGTACACGGAGCAGGAACATCAGCCAAGCCGGGTCAGTACACGGAGATGAAAAGCAGAATGGTCAGGCAGTCTGGGTCGGTGCACAGGCAGGAAACGAGAGGCAGAGTAGTCAGGCAGGCCGGGTCGATACACTGGGAGCTCACAAGAATCAGGAACAAGCGCTGGTACTGAAACAACACGAAAGGGCACCGGAGATGTGCCAGAACCCAGTATTTAAGGACAATACTGGGTGGGACAATCACAGTACAGCCAATAGGTGTTAGGCAGGAGTAGAGACTGGCAGAATGTCGCAGAATAGTGAACCTATGCAATTGGGCTTCACGAGCCTTTCTGGGGAGGAGAGGGCTTTCCGGAGGAGAGAGGGCCTTTGCCTATACTGTAGTAAAGCGGGTCACTTGTTGCGATCCTGTCCTACCCATCCGGGAAACGCTTGCACCTAAGCTTATGTTGGGGACAGACCCTGGGTGGAGTTTTGCAGTCCCCGGATCATCTGCAAGGGAGACCCATCCTTGAGTTGATTGTATGCTGGTCCGCATCTTCAGTTATGTCTCCGCCTTGGTAGACTCTGGAGCAGCTGTATATTTCATGGATACTGTGTTTGTGACCAAGCACGATATTCCGTTTACATCACGTTCATCTCCGCTGGCTATTGAAGCGATTGACTGTAGACAGTTGCAACCGTCATATGTGACACATGAGACATGTCTGTTATCTCTAAGGCCAGGTGCGCTCCACGTGTAGACCCTACAATTTCAGATTATAAAATCTCCTCACTATGCATTCATCCTGGGGTATCCCTGGTTACAGACTCACAACCCCAGGATAAATTGGCAAACGTGCGACATTTTGTCTTGATCACCCTACTGTGCCAAGCCCTGTCTACAGCAGCCTACCAGAATACTTTGTACCTCTTCCTCGTTACCTGCAGAGTACCAGTCTTTCAGTGAGGTATTTAATATGGTAGAGGCTAGAACATTGCCGGCACAGAGGCCATACAACTGTATTATTGATTTAGTACAAGATGCCATACCTCCAAGAGGATGGGTATACCCTCTATCAGTAGAGGAGAATCAGGCTATGGAGGATTATGTGTCTGATGCCCTAACCAGAGGGATTATTTGCAAGTCCTCCTCACCTGCAGGTGCAGGTTTCTTTTTTTGTAAAGAAGAAGGATGGGGAGTTAAGACCATGTATTGATTTCAGAGGTCTGAATAAATTGATGGTCAAGAATGCGTACCCCAAGCCTTTGATTACAGAATTGTTTGATAGAATTAAGGGTTCGACGGTGTTCACCAAACTTGATCTAAGGGCCGCTTACAACCTTGTAAGAATTAAGGAAGGGCACGAGTGGAAATCAGCATTTAACACTTGTAGCGGACATTATTAATACTTGGTGATGCCATTTGGTTTATGCAATGCTCCGGCAGTCTTCCAAGAATTCATTAATGATGCGTTGAGAGACCTACTACAAAGATGTGTAGTGGTCTATATGGATGACATTCTTATCCATTCACTGACCTTAGAAGCACATCAAGCGGATGTTGCATTGGTCTTGCAACAACTGAGGGAGAATAAGTTGTTTTGTAAATTGGAAAAGTGCAAATTCCACACGTCCCAGGTGACATTCTTGAGTTATGTGATTTCCTCATCTGGACTGGATATGGACCCACAAAAGCTCTCGGCAGTCCTGCAGTGGCCCCGTCTGGTGGGATTAAAAACCATAGAGAGATTTCTGGGATTCACAAACTATTATAGGAAATTCATTAGAAACTTTTCCACGGTGGTTAAGACACTCACTGACATGACGCGCAAGGGGGCGAATCCATCTGACTGGTCCTCCAGTGCACTTCAAGCCTTTGACAATTTGAAAGCTGCCTTTGCCAGGGCTCCGATTCTATCCCATCCCAATCCTGCCTTTTACATTGGAGGTTGATGCGTCTGAGTCAGGAGTAGGCGCCCTCCTGTCACAGCACTTGGCTCCTGGGAAAACCTTTCTTCCGTGTGGGTTTTTTTCTAAAAAATTGTCTAGGGCACAGAGTCTGTATGATATTGGGGATCAGGAACTCCTGGCTATTATTCTCGGGGTGAGGCCTAGTCTCCAGCAGTGTGGTCAATCTTGGCAGCCTACTATTTCTGATAGCAGTGCTTGCTGGCTTGTGACCCTCTGCTTGTTCTTGCTATATTACGATTGCGTACTACCTTACTTATATTTAAATAAATTGCATTTAACTATACTGTACTGACTCCTGAGCATTTCTGGGGAAACCATGACATATACCATACTGACTTCTGAACATCTATGTGGAAACCGTGACAGCATATGACTGCTAAATACAAAACAAAATGCATGTCAAACTGAGACCCTTGTTTAATTCTCAAGGTGATTTTCAGATTAGTTTCAAAAACAAGGTTAGAGTTAGAGTTTTATGCTTTGGGGGCTGAAATTAGGGTTAGGTATTAGAGTTAGATGCAGGTGCTTAGGCTGAGTATGGATTATTAAAATGAAGTTTTCATTTAAGAATTAAAGTTTTATGAATAGAACTAATCCTTTGATTAGCAGTGTGCAACCCTTTGGAACTCAGATACTTTGTTAAAAATATTATTAAAGTTTAGGATAATGACTTAGGTTTATTACAAGAGATTTTATTGATCTGAATTGAGCACACACTAAATCCCATAATTATCTATTGCACACATCACTCAGTTTGCTATAGGTCATTTTCATGTATTAGAAAAACAAAACAACAAAAAAACCCACAAACAACTGTTTTGAAAGCACAAATCACCGAATCTTCAACTTATGGCTGGGTTTGAAAATTGACATTAATCATTGAGTATAATTTGTTTCTAATCACTGATCCAATGTACAAATGCTGGTGTTATTTGAATATTCTTTAATCTCATATCATTTTGTTAAAAGAGTAGTGCATGCTAGTACAATCCTGGGCCAGACAATTTGCTCCATAAGGGAGAAAGAGAAATTCACTTTGATTTAATTGGTGCAGAGCGATTATAGAGGCACGTGAAATGTGGAGAGCCATTTTTGGCCATCCGCAAGGCTAGTTAAATTAAAGGAGCCACTTTGCACTGCTCACTGGCTTTCAGTAACTAACAAACTCAGACCGCTGTATATTATACACCTCCAGACAGGCAGAGAAAATAACGGTTACCATCTTAGGAAAGAAAGCACATGTATGTCTTTAGACTGAAATACTCTCTCAGACCACAGTGAATTCTTTTGATATCAGGACTGGTGAGAGTTGAGGGCTTATGTGGCAGCAACTCCCATACACGATTGTGAAGTCTTCTTCATGGCACTTAAGAGTTAAATAAATTTACTAAGAGCTTTCTTCACCTATTACCTAATAAAAGACTGGTTAACAGTAAATATTTAAGGAACTATTAAACTGGGCATTATCAGTATATAGAGCACACAGCAATTAAATGACTATTTCTAACATGCACATCCTCAGCACATAACAGCGATTATTACATGCTACGAATACACAATTTGAAAAACGTTATTTCTGGATGTACAACATACAATTGCATAGATAGCAGTGAAATGGCTCTCTTACTATATAACAGCAACACCAGGATTAACTACAACTAAGGTTTAATGTCAAGTTGTAGCATACAGTGGGATAAAGGGTATCACAGTAATACCCTTGTTCATACAACTTTCTAAAATATGTGATCATATCAATAGAGGTATGTAGTAATGACAATACTATATAAGTATTACACTAATTAAAACAAAGGCTAAAAAATATTTTGCCATAAAACATTATCGGGGTAATAATCAATTTGAAAAAATATGTATTGGCTTATCACAAAACCCTTTCAATCTCGACGGAGTTTAGGAGCTAACAAAATAATAACAGATTATCACCAATTAACTTTTAGGATATTGGGTTTGTTTTTAAATCTCCTCGTGAAACCCAACATGGAGAGATCTATATTTTTAATTTAGGTATCACACCACCAACTCAAATAAGGGAAATAACACACATATATTCAATAGTTTTAATGACATATTAATAAAGGTTATTTTTTAAGGCGGTAATATTGGTTCAATAAATTAATTGATGCCAATCTTGTCTCTATAGGGTTTCACTATACATCTTCTAGGCTAAAAGATATGAGACAGTTATAAGTGATTTCCCTAATTCTTGGGCTCAATTCTATTACCCGTGCTAAAACCGGCGTTACAAGAAAAACAAGTAGCGCGAATTTTGCAGACATGTGTTACATCGATATTCTATTGCAGAACCACAGTAAAACAAAACTGGCGTAGACAGCACTTTTCAGAGTAGTACAAAACTGGAGCTGTCTGCTTTTTTCCGACTGTCGCCTACAAAAAATGGGCAAAGTGTCAAAGTCCAAGGAAATAGGCGTATACTTGACAACAGAAAGATCAAGTTCAGTGCTTTCTACCACCACATTAATCCGACAAATAGTTCATAGTCGACAATTAACCCTTCCCCTTCCAAATCCGACTTACAGTGCTTTCTTTCACCATAGTAATTTGAATAATATTATACATCCAACATTTTAACCCCCCCTCCCCCTTGAAAAGTAGACTACAGTGCTCCCGTGACTTTCTTTCACCATTTTTATCCCACATTTTTCTTCTCTTATTATATTTGACATGCCTTCGTATTTGGTATTGCAAGATTAACCCTATGAGTATCAGAGAAGTATTGTAATGTGGTTGCTACCTCTCTGGTACTCATAGGGTTAATAGGCAACCTGTATATGTTTTTATTATATATGTAATTTATGTGAAAATGTAATTAAATAATTAATTTATGTGTAACAATTATTTTCTTTTTTTTAAATTATATATGTAATTTGTATTAAAAAAGTACTTCAGACCTCAAGTGGGGTATCATGACCCCTCAAGAGACCCCCCCCCCCAGCATGGGGGCAACAATTGCCCCCTTTATTAATTAAAGCTCATTTAATCTATGTGAAACATATGGATATGAATTCAGAGCACACTGTGTCACACCATAAGCTATTGCTCACATAAATTAGTTCTTTAAAGGTCACATTCATATATTTATTATAAATATCTGTTTTACAAGTGGAAATCACACAATTTTAAACTTATGGCTAGGTTTGACAAATTGTAATAGATGATGTCTCAAATTGACAGCAATCAATGAGTACAAGTTGTTTCTAATATCTGACACAAGGCACAAATGCTGGTTTTATTTTGAATATGCTATAATTTCATATCACTTTGTTAAAAGAGAAATGCATGCTGGTACAAATCTCAGTCAGACCATTTGCTCAATAGTGGAGAAAGAGAAATTCACTTTAATTTAAATGGTGATTTTAACCATCTGAATGCTAGAGATGTCTCCAATGCCTAATGAATAAGGTCATTCGAGAATCCTGCATTATTTATGAGTTCAAAAGCTATCACTCAAAATGAATTTCATTTAACCTTATTGACCTGCATAAGAAGAATTAAACTTTCTCTGTGTTATGCCACATAAGCAACTAACAGATGGTGATAACGCCCAAGTGTTTACACTTTTTTAAAATGGGATTTCTTATAAGCTCAATAAGCATAACAAATGACTGCTAAAGACAAAATAAAATGCATGTCTAACAAAGACCCTTGTTTAATTCTCAAGGTGATTTTCAGATGAGTTTCTAAAACAAGGTTAAGGTTAGAGTTTTAGGGTTTGGGGGTCTAAAATTAGGGTTAGGTATTAGAGTTAGATGCTGGTGCTTCGGCTGCAGATGGATTATTAAAATTAATTTTTTATTTAAGAGTTAAAGTTTCAGAAGCAGAATGAATCCTTTGATTACCAGTGAGTAGGAATGGACAAAAATGTTCAGCTGTAACCAAAATAGGCTAAAAATGTCACTTCCTGTCTGGAAAAAAATGTCCCACAAAAATTGCCATTTTTACATTTTTTTACCTAGCTCATTGAATTGAATGCCAAGCACGGGTAGCCTGTAGAAGAGGGAGTGCTTGGGTGCAACACTAGGGAGCGGTGATTGGGTACATACGCTGCCTGTATAGGCCTGTGCTGTGGCAAGGGCCAAACTAAAGGTGCCAGCCACAAGGCCGGATGGCTAACCGCAGAGGATACACAGACAGCATCTGCTCTCCTGCAGGGGAGAGTGATGGCTAGAGAATGCAGAGTAGGGTTTGGGGATAGAGTATGTAGGCTACGGGTAGTAGAGTGAATTCTCCAAGCATAGAAATCAACAGGCTAAAGGATGATCTGAGACTGGCCTAGGGTCATACACAGGAATACTTGATTGGCAAGAGATACAGCAGGCAATGGTATGGTCAGAGACCGGCCTAAGGTCATACATGGGTATACTTGGCATGAATCACAGCAGGCAATGGAATGGTCAGAGACAGGCTAAAGGTCATATGCAGGTATACTTGATTGGTAAGAATCACAACAGGCAATGGAATGGTCAGAGACAGGCCTGGAGTCATACACAGGAATACTGGATTGGCTGGGGTAATAGCAGGCAATGGGATGGTCAGAGACAGGGCAGTGGTCATACACAGGAATACCAAGGCTAGGCTGAAATAACAGCAGGCAATGGGATTGTCAGAGACAGGCCAGTGGTCATACACAGGAATACTAAGGCTGTGCTGGAATAACAGCAGTCAATGGGATGGTCAGAGACAGGCCAGTGGTCATACATAGGAATACTAAAGCTATGCTGGAATAACAGCAGTCAATGGGATGGTTAGAGACAGGCCAGTGGTCATACACAAGAATACTAAGGCTAGGCAAGGTGTTAGGAAGCAGAACTGAGAGCAGCAAAGATACACGCTCTCTAGGGAACACTGTGAAAGTGCACTCGAGAGCCAGAGTGGCTGCCTTAAATAGACACAGCCGTGTGACATGGGTGATGACGCGCCGGCTCTTAAACCCGGAAGTGCATTGAAATTAATGGGAAGACTGAATTTCTCCCCAGCACATGGCAGTTTTCTCTTCTTTTCCTGCAGGCATATAAAAGGCTGTCAGACTTTCACAGCATTCCATTCTATGTGTGTGAGAGGAGAAAGCAGCACATTTTTTGAGCTAGAGAAGATAGGCAAATAAAGAGGAATTGAAGCTTAGTTTAGGTAGTCTTTAAGGTAGGATCTATGTTCTCTGTATTAGGAGATTATGGGGGCACTCTGTGGTAGATGAAGGTAGAAAGAAGGCTGATCCCAAATACCCCAAAATTCATTATGACTGAGTGGCAAGACACAGGCAGCTGGTGTCCAATTTGCTTGCTGATCTTGCTGTTATCATTTAGATTATTGTTGCCTGTCCCCCTCTATCTTGTAACTGTTTTTTCTTATGTTTTAAATGTGAGTCTTTATATATATTTATGTTTTTTGTATGCAATAATAAAATGTATACTTTTGCATAAACCTGTTTTTTCTGGTTTGAGTGCCTCAATAGTGGGTTTCTTTTCTTCGGGGTGTTTTCTTATATACTTCAACAAAAAAACAATTCAGCAGCTCCAACTTCCAACATAAATTTGTCAAACAGCTGTGATATAATAAAGCACAAATATACTCATCCAGATAATGCTCTGCAGTGTAGGTATGGGCAAAACAAGAGCATCTCCATGTGCTCCATTATTTGTATGTTTCATGTTTTCTTATATAGCCTAGTTTAGTATATTTGGACCTAGAATATATTGTCCTGTATACCCTGAGAACACCAGGAAACTTAGAGTCTGTATTTTCTCCAGATTTTTTGATTTAACTTGTGCTGGTCTACCACTTTGAATCAGATTGTTTTTTATTCAGACCTCCATGGGTGCATCAGAGTGTTCCTGATGCCCCTCATCAGGTCTAAATAAAGAATAATGAAAAAAATAACCCTTTGTGTGCCACGGGGGGAGGGGGTCCAATTCAAATCCCTCCCCTCCGGTGGCACATTTTGGATTCATTTTTCTACATTATTTTTTATCCTTGGAGGGGGCATCAGGACCCCCAACAAGGTCTGAATAAAAAATAGTGGACAATTGTGAAAACCATTTCGCAATGAGTTCCACCCCCTGTGGGAAACACAGGGATATTTTCCCTATTATTTTTTATTCAGATGTCATTGAGGGGGCATCAGGTACCACATATCCCTGATTGCCCGGGACAGTGCTGGATTTTACATGTGTGTCTCATGTCTTGGGGACCTTGGCAGCCCCCTTCTAGGACAATACAAACTCCTGGAATGAAGAAGGAGAATTTCCCATTACATACTGTGATTGGAAGTGATCCCTCTGCTTGGCTACAAGAAATAGTTTCTAGGCATAGCTGTAATATAATAGAGAGAAAACTAAGCCTTGATCCTGATATCAAACAGGAGCTGCAGAGCAATTTTGTTATCTTATAGCCCACCACAGGCATCATTTTCTGTCACAGTGGTGTCTAGGCAGTTCTCCTTATAGTGTTCAGAAGTTTGTAGTGTGCCACAGAAAGAGGAGGTTGCGCAAGGATGTCCAGTGATATATAGAGACCTTCTCCCACATAGCTGCACTAGAGCCAAGGACAAGTATTCTGATGCACTCATCTCTGCACTGTCTCTGAATGGCAGAATGGAAATTAGATCACCCTAGCATCAGAAGGGGTCCTGAAGCATCCTCCCCCAACAAGGTAAAAAAAAAATGATGAAAAAAAAATAACCCTGTGTATGGCATGGGGGGGTGAAAACTTTGCTTTGTAATGGAATCAGGTTGGAAATCAAGCAGTGTATGTGGGGGATATACACTGATTTTCCTCACTAATTACAATTCACACTGGTAGTCACATATCCCCCATATGCCTTCTCTGACAACCAAGCCTTATTCCACTACCTACTGATAAACCCACATTCACTGCCTGAACCCCCCCCCCCCCCCCCACTCACACACATTTCCATTGGCAGTTACAAGTCCACAAATAAACTGGCTGACCCCTAGCCTGTTTCAACTGGTAACCATAGAAACATACATGTACTGTCTGTTTCCTCATCCTTGTTCAACTGGTAGCCATGCTCCTGGCACTCAGTATGGTATGTCAACCCATACTAGTGGGGTAACATTTTTTTGGAACACTCTACGAAATCCTATGGTTTTGAACCATTTTAGTTTCTTTGAAGAGACCGATGTGTAAAAAAGCATGTTTTTTTTCCTATAACATCATATTCTGGAAATAGTTGTGCACACTAACTTAAGGGTAGAAAGAAATATGACCCTTCATTTGATGCAGCTAGTTGTCTTTCCAAAGCTCTACATTTTCTTCATTTCTCTTGTTGTTATAACCATTTAGTACAGGCAAGTCATTGCTGAAGAAGGTAATGAAAAATTATAGGTTGTAGTTGGCATAGTTTTGTGACTCTGGTACCCACTACAGTATGTCAAGTCATACCAAAATGGTGTAATTGTTTTTGGAGGAGTAGTAAGTTCATATTTTTTCACCACTATCTGTATCTTTGAAGAGGTAGAAATTTAAAATATCTCAGTTGTTTCCTATAGTGTAACCTTCTGGTAACAGTTGTGCATGCCAGACTAGGGGGTAAAAAGGCAAATGACCCCTCATTTGATGCTGGTGAATATATGCTTTCCAAAATGGTATGCCTCGCCGAACTAGCCTGCATAACTCTAATGGTTATGAGCATTTTAGTGTAGGCAGGTAATTTTAAAAACAAGTGGCAGGTGTACGTTAGTATTCCTGGAAATCACATACTATATGTTAACAGGGTGGTAGCAGGTACTGAAAAGTCTATGGTTTTCAAAGATTTTAGCATCTTCAAAGTGGTAGAAATGTTAAAAAATATATATATATTTTTACATGTACCTTCTGGAAACATTTGTGCTCACCAGACTGGGGGTAGAAAGGCTAGTAACCTCTCATTTGATGTGAGTAAATGACTATATTACAAAAGGTATACGTTGTATACCTTTTCTTCATATCTCTGATAGTTATGACCATTTTAGTACAGACTACCATTTTCAAAAAAGAAAACAGGTAGGTGTAGTTTTGTGCTTTTGGCACCCACTAAAGTATGTGAACTGATACCAATGGGGTGCCCTTTTTCTCCTAAGAGCATTAGCTAATGAATAAAGTTGGAAATTCCATAGTTTTCTAAGATTTCAATACATTTGAACTTGTGGAAATATAAAAAAATTCAAATGTTTTCCTTCAGCACCACCTTCTGGAAACATTTATTCACACCAGGTTAGGGGTATAAAGGCAAGTGACCCTTCATTTGATGGGGTAGGTTAGCTACTTTGCAAAATAGTAAGCTTTTTCTACTTTTTCTTCCTTTCTATAGTTGTTATAGCTATTTTAGAATAGGCAAGTCATGTTTGAAAAAAACAGAAGCAGAAAAAGAAGTAGAAGAAGTCAGAGTTGCTCAACTAGACTCATGAGCTTGCAAGTGTATGGAATACCTCACTGGGACTATGTCCTCGCTCCCAGGGTGCAATCTCTTTTAGTTCACAAATCCCATACACAGAGAAGAAATATTCTTAAGCATGTCATACAGGTCCTGACAAAAATGACAGTCCAGCCACGAAATGCCAGACAATTCTTCTCTGAACAAGGGAAACAGCTAACCACAGACATATGTATGAGGTGCAGCTGATCCCTCTAGGCACTTGTTAGAAAGGGGTCCATGTCTGAATTCCCCATTACCCCTTTATTTGCTACCTCATGAGCCTAGTTGAGCATTTCTGACTTTTCTTTCTACATATACAAATTGGTCTTGGGTTTGGTCACCTTAAGAGTAATGAGGGGAATCCAGATGTGGACCCCTTGCTCACAGTGCTTAGGGGGATCAGCTGCACCTCCCTGATAATACCCAAGAAGGCTGAAATAGATATTTGGGATTAGCTGCTTCACTTTCCTCAGAGAAGAAAAGTCTGGCATTTTGTGCCTGCACTGTCATTTAGTGGGACCAATCTGTAATGTTTTAGAAGGTTTATCTCTCTGTGTATGGCACTGGGGAGCTAAAAGAGATTGTGCTCTGAAAGTATCAACACAGTCCCAGTGAGCTTCTTGCATTTATTTGCTAGCTTATGAGCCTAGTTGAGCATCTCTGACTTTTCTTTCTACATATGCGGATTGTTCTTGGGGTTGGTCACCCAAAAAGTAATGAGGGAAATCCAGAGGTGGATCCCTTGCTCACAGTGCCTAGAGGGTTCAGCTGCACCTCACCGATGAGGCCCAAGAGGGCCGAAAAGTATGTCTGGGGTTAGCTGTTTCCCTTGTTCAGAGAGGTATTGTCTGGCATTTCATGGCTGGACTGTCATTTGGCAGAGCCAGTATGATATGCTTCAGAAGATTTCCTCTCTGTGTATGGCACTGGTGAGCTAAAAGAGATTGCACCTTGGGCGTGAGGACACAGTCCCAGTGAGCTTTTTGCATGTATTTACTAGGTCATGTGACTATTTCAGCATCTCTGACTTTTCTTTCTACATATGTAAATTGCTCTTGGGGTTGGTCACCCTAAGAGTAATGAGGGGAATCCAGATGTGGACCCCTTGCTCACAGTGGCTAGAGGAATCAAATTCACATCACTGGTGAGGTTGAAACGTATGTCTGGGCTTTGTGGTTTCCCTTGTTCAGAGAGGATTTGATTGGCATTTTGTGACTGGGCTGTCATTTGGCAGGACCAGTATGATATGCTTCAGAAGATTTCTTCTCTGTGTATGGCACTGGGTAGCTAAAAGAGATTGCACCTTGGGTGTATTTGCTAGCTTAGGAGCCTAGTTATGCAGCCCTGACTTTTCTTTCTATGTATGCAAATTGCTCTTGAGATTGTTCACCTAAAGAGTAATGAGAGAAATCCAGAGGTGGATCCCTTGCTTACAGTGCCTAGAGGGTTCAGCTGCACCTCACTGATGAGGCCCAAAAAGGCTGAAAAGTATGTCTGGGGTTAGCTGTTTCCCTTGTTCAGAGAGGAATTGTTTGGTATTTTGTGAATGAGCTGTCATTTGGCAAGAACGGTATGATATGCTTCAGAAGTTTTCCTCTCTGTGTATGGCACTGGGTAGCTAAAAGAGATTACACCCTGGGCACGTGGATGCAGTCCCACTGAGCTTCTTGCATGTATTTGCTAGCTCATGAGCCTAGTTGAGCATCTCTGAATTTCTTTCTGCATATGCAGATTGCTCTTGGGGTTGGTCACCATAAGAGTAATGAGGGAAATCCAGAGGTGGACCCCTTGCTCACAGTGCCTAGAGGGTTCAGCTTAACCTCACCAATGAAGCCCAGGAAGGCTGAAACGTATGTCTGGGGTTAGCAGTTTCCCTTGTTCAGAGAGGAATTTTTTGGCATTTCGTGACTGGGCTGTCATTTGGCAGGACCAGTATGATATGTTTCAGAAGATTTCCTCTCTGTGCATGACACTGGGTAGCTAAAACAGATTCTCCCTGGGTGCGAGGGCACAGTCCCAGTGAGCTTCTTGCATGTATTTGCTAGCTCATGAGCCTAGTTGAGCATCACTGACATTTCTTTCTTCATATGCAAATTGCTGTTTGGGTTGGTCACCCTAAGAGATTGCACCTTGGGCACGAGGACACTGTCCCAGTGAGCTTCTTGCATGTATTTGCTAGCTCATGAGCCTAGTTGAGCATCTCTGACTTTTCTTTCTACTTATGCAGATTGCTCTTGGGGTTGGTCACCCTAAGACTAATGAGGGAAATCCAGAGGTGGACCCCTTGCTCACAGTGCCTACAGGGTTCAGCTGCATCTCACCAACAAGGCCCAGGAAGGCCAAAAAGTATGTCCGGGGTTAGCGGTTTCCCTTGTTCAGAGAGTAATTTTTTGGTATTTTGTGACTGGGCTATCATTTGGCAGGACCAGTATGATATAGTTCAGAAGGTTTCCTCTCTGTTTATGGCACTGGGTAGCTAATAGAGATTGCACCCTGGGCATGAGGACACAGTCCCAGTGAGCTTCTTGCATGTGTTTGCTAGCTCATGAGCTTAGTTGAGCATCTATGACTTTTCTTTCTATATATGCAAGTTGCTCTTGGGGTTGGTCACCCTAAGAGTAATGAGGGGACTCCAGACATGGACCTCTTGCTCAAAGTGCATCAAAGGATCAGCTGCACCTCACTGACGACGCCAAAGAAGGCTGAAACATATGTCTGGGTCTGGGTCTGGGTCTGGGTCTGGGTCTGGGTCTGGGTCTGGGTCTGGGTCTGGGTCTGGGTCTGGGTCTGGGTCTGGGTCTGGGTCTGGGTCTGGTCGGGTGGGGGCAGCTCTAAGTATGCAGGTGTAGCCATTTTGATCAGAGGGGGGCGGTTCGCATTTGATTCTGTCCAGGTGCTAGTCTGCAGCAGACTTCTTGTCGTAGATGGCTCTTGGGCAGGTGAGCCTGTGCGGCTCATCAACGTGTATGCCTTTCCTGAGAGAAATGAGCGACTGGAGTTTTTCCAGTCCCTGCGGACCCAGCTCGCTACCACCCAGGCAATGGTGATGGGTGGGGATTTTAATTGCCCAATTGAGGAGGATGGGCGCAGCTCCTGCCATAATGCAAAGCTGGATAAAACATCCAGGTTACTGATAGAGATGGTCAGGGAGGCGTCCTTGCGGGACGCTGTGGGCTCCATTGGGGCGGCCTCCGTTAATTGTACTTGGAGCTGCCCCGATGGCTCAGCGCATTCTCGGATTGACTTCCTGTTCACCTCCAGAACAGAAGAGCACAAATGGCACTCTATGGTCCCCTGCTACTTCTCTGACCACAGTGCCATTCACTTCCAAGGGGTCCTGGGCAAAGGGTTTCCTCCCGGTCCAGGCTCCTGGAAGTTGAACTGTGCCCTGCTGGAAAGAGAGGAGATTGTAGAGGAGCTGCGGGGTGCTTATAAAATGTGGAAACTAGATAAAGTGTACTTCCCCACCGTGGCTCAGTGGTGGGAGTTTATGAAAGTTAAATTCCGCAGTTTCTTTCAGGCGAAAGGCAGACACCAGGAGTGTGAGAGGAGGAGTGAACTCAGGAGACTTCAAAAGAAACTGCACTCCCCGCAGGACCTCCAACTCTGTGGCTGGGATGTGAGAAAGGAGATGGATGACACCAAAGAGGGCCTGAAAAGGCACTTTGAGGAGGAGTCCAGACACATTATCTTCCGTTCCAAGGTTTGAATACCTAGAGAAGGGTGAGAAATGTAACCCTTTCTATTTCAGGAAGCTCCACTCTGCACACACTCCCCTGATAGAACTGAGGGATAGAGATGGCAGAATCCATGAGGGGAAGGAAGGGGTCAAGAAAGTGGTCACAGACTTCTACAGAGACCTCTACTCCCCCAAAGACACAGAAAAACCTGATAAGTTCCTGTCAGGTATCACTAACTCTGTTGATCCCGCAGGTAGAGCAGCTATGGAGTCCCCCCTGGCATTGGAGGAGCTGTTCTCTGCTGCCAGATCCATCAAGTCGGGCAGGACCCCAGGCTGTGATGGTCTCCCAGCTGAATTTTATATAAAGCTGTGGGACCTCATAGGCCCGGACCTGCTTGAACTATACGAGGAGATGGTGGCGGAGGGCAGAATGCCTCCGACGCTAAGGGAGGGAATGATCACAATCTTGTATAAACAGAAGGGAGAGAGATGCGACCTTAAAAATTGGCGGCCCATCTCTCTCCTGAATGTGGACTACAAGATCCTTGCCAAGGTACTAGCCAACAGGCTAAAGAGGGTCATTGGTCAGATTGTCCACCCAGACCAAACCTGCGGCATTCCCGGTCGCAGCATAGCAGATAATCTTGCCCTAATCAGAGACACAGTCCACTATATCAGAGACCGCCGTATAAAGGCAGCCCTGGTCAGCCTGGATAAGGAGAAGGCCTTTGACCGTGTCTCTCATGAATTTATGGGCAGGGCACTGCGCAGATTTGGGCTGGGAGAAATGTTCTGTTCATATGTTAACCTAATGTATCTTGACATTTTCAGTACGGTGCTGGTGAACGGCTGGAAGACTGACCCCTTTCCAGTGCTTTCTGGGGTCAGACAAGGTTGCCCTCTCTCACCTCTCCTTTTTGTCTGTTGTATAGAGCTCTTCGCTGAATGCATCAGACGGAATCCAGAGATTAGGGGGATCATTGCACCAATACGTGGCAGACAAGAGGCAAAGTGCTCGCTGTACATGGACGATGTAACCATCTTCTGCGCTGACCAGCAATCAGTGAAAGAGCTCGTTCAGACATGCGAGGACTTTGGCAAAGTTTCGGGTGCAAAGGTCAACTGCGGGAAGTCAGAGACCATGCTCTTCGGGAAGTGGCACCTGTCTTCTGACACCTTCCCTTTCCCCATCAGGAAAGGCCTCATCAAAATCCTGGGGGTCTGGTTCGGTGGAAAAGGCGTGGCCCTGAAGTGTTGGGATGAAAGGCTAGCAAAAGTCAGACAGAAATTTGGACTATGGAGCCTCAGGGACCTCACCACAGAGGGAAAAATACTGGTACTGCAGAATGAGATCCTTCCAGTTTTGCAGTATATGGCCCAAGCTTGGCCACCCTTGGCAACAATTTGCAGAGCCATCACAAGGGCAGTGTTTCACTTCATCTGGGGCTCCAAAATGGACAGAGTGAAGCAAGCAGTTATGTACAAGGAGCCCCACAAAGGAGGAAAGGGGGGTGCCAGACATCCCTACCATGTTGCGGGCCTTCTTTGTGTGCATCTGTATACGGAGGACTTTAAGAGAGAGCGACCAGGGATCTGCCGGTAATGCCATGTCCCATTTCTTCCTGCTTCCTATTTGGAGGGGTCTTGGTTGGAGGTGGTGGGACATCTCCATCCCTTACAACTGGACTACCCCCTGATTCTACCAGGATCTGGTAGATTTGTGAGGGAGAACCAGCTGGAGGGTGTTAAACCAGAACTGTGGACCCCAAAGGTCATATATAAGCTCATCAGAGCAAAAGACATTATAGAGACAATTTCAGGACTCCCAGTTGCCACTTCCAAGATGGTATGGCACAACGTGTCATCAGGGAGACTCACCAACAGACACAAGGACACTGCATGGATGGCCATTCAGGGGGGTCTGTCTCTCAGGTCATTCATGCATGCAAGGAACCTATGAGGGTATAGACACTTCCCTAGAGGATGCGTGGCAGAGAAACTGCCCTGCATGTTTTTTGGCAGTGCCCCTTTGCCCAAGCTCTGTTGGATGACCTGGAAAATGAACTCAAAGACTCTGTTCCAAAGAGACACTTGTCGTACCACTCGGTACTGTATGGACTATTTCCAGGGACACACTCGTATGGTGCTATCCAGGAAGCCTGACGCATCATGTGCTGTGTCAAAGATGCTCTGTGGTTTGCAAGGAATCGTCTGGTGCTGAAGAGAGAACAGGTGACAACACAGGACTTTCGCAGACCGATCCACAGCCTGCTAAGAGACTATAACATCTTGGACAGCCCTGAAGAGGAGGACTAGCATCCCCTCCAATGGCTCAATATCACTGTCACCTCTCCTTGGCCCCCTGACCTACCCTGACCCATGCCCCATATCCCACCCCCCCCACACACACACCCAATCCCCCAGGCGAATGCCCACAGAGACTTTAATACAGTGAAATAAAGTACAAGTGTTGAGTTCAATAAAGTGATGATACAATAATGTTCAAATGTACCTGGGTGCTGCCAAAGTGCACTGTGTTGCAGGTATTCATAATATTCTTGTTTTAAATATATGAAAGCATTACTGTCCAAAGAAATGTTGTATTGTAGTTTCCATGTCAAAATAAGGATTATTAAAAAAAAAAAATGTCTGGGGTTAGCTGTTTCCCTTGTTCAGGAAGAATTGTTTGGCATTTTGTGACTGGAAGGTCATTTGGCAGGACCAGTATGATATGCTTCAGAAGATTACCTTTCTGTGTATGGCACTATGGAGCTAAAAAAGTTTACAACCTTGGTGCGAGGACACAGTTCCAGTGAGCTTCTTGCACGTATTTGCTAGCTCATGAGCCTAGTTGATCATCTCTGACTTTTCTTTCTACATATGCAAATTGCTCTTGGGGTTGGTCACCCTAAGAGATTGCACCTTAGGCGCGAGGACACTGCCCCAGTAAGCTTCTTGCACGTATTTGCTAGCTCATGAGCCTTGTTGAGCATCTCTGACTTTTCTTACTACATATGCAAATTACTGTTGGGGTTGGTCACCCTAAGAGTAATGAGGGGAATTCAGAACACGCATGCACGCCGACGACAACAACAACAAAATATAAGATAGCCAAATTGAATGTCTGAGATTAGCTGTTTTCATTGTTCAGAGAGGGATTGTCATTGGTAGGACCAGTGTGATAGGCTTCAGAAGATTTTCTCTCTGTGTATAGCACTGGTTAGCTAAAATAGAATGAACCCTTGATGTAAAGACACAGTCCCAGTGAGCTTCTTGCATGTATTTGCTAGCTCATGTACCTAGTTGAACATCTCTGGCTTTTCTTTCTACATATGCAAATTGCAATTGGGGTTGGTCACCCTAAGAGTAATGAGGGTAATCCAGACGTGGACCCCTTGCTCACAGTGCCTGACGGGATCAGCTGCACCTCACCGATGAAGCCTAAGATGGATGAAACATTTGTCTGGGGTTAGCTGTTTCATTTGTTCAGAGAGTAATTGCCTGGCATTTTGTGGCTGGATTGTCATTTGGCATGACCAGTATGATATGCTTCAGAAGATTACATCTCTGTGCATGGCACTGGTGAGCTAAAAGAGATTGCACCTTGGGTGTGAGGACACAGTCCCAGTGAGCTTCGTGCATGTATTTGCTAGCTCATGAGCTTAGTTGAGCAGCTCTGATTTTTCTTTCTACATATGCAAATTGCTCTTGGGGTTGGTCACCCTAAGAGTAATGAGGGGAATTCAGACATGGACCCCTTGTTCACAGTGCTTAGATGGATCAATTGCACCTCACTGACAAGACTTAAGATGGCTAAAATGTCTGTCGGTGGGGGTGGGGGTGGGGTTAGTTGGTTCTTTTCTTCATAGAGGAATTGCCTGGCATTTTGTGGCTGGGCTGTTATTGGCAGGACCACTGAGATGTTTCAGAAGATTTTTTTTCTCAGTAAATGACACTGGTAAGCTAAAAGAGATTGCACCCTAGGTGTGAGGACACAGTTCCAGTGAGCTTTTTTTCATGTATTTGCTAGCTCATGAGCCTAGTTGAGCATCACTGACATTTCTTTCTACATATGCAAATTGTTCTTGGCGTTGTTCACCCTAAAAGTAACGAGGGGAATCCAGAAGTGGGCCCCTTGCTCACAGTGAATAGAGGGGTCAGCTGCACCTCCCTGACGAGACCCCAGAAGGCTGAAATGTAGGTCTGGGATTAGCTGTTTCCCTTGTTCAGAGAATAATTGCCTGGCATTTTGTGGCTGGACTGTCATTTGGCAGGACCAGTATGATATGCTTCAGAAGATTTCCTCTCTGTGTATGGCACTGGTGAGCTAAAAAAGTTTACAACCTTGGTGCGAGGACACAGTTCCAGTGAGCTTCTTGCACGTATTTGTTAGCTCATGAGCCTAGTTGATCATCTCTGACTTTTCTTTCTACATATGCAAATTGCTCTTGGGGTTGGTCACCCTAAGAGATTGCACCTTAGGCGCGAGGACACTGCCCCAGTAAGCTTCTTGCACGTATTTGCTAGCTCATGAGCCTTGTTGAGCATCTCTGACTTTTCTTACTACATATGCAAATTACTGTTGGGGTTGGTCACCCTAAGAGTAATGAGGGTAATTCAGAACATGCATGCACGCCGCCGCTGACGACGACAACAAAATATAAGATAGCCAAATTGAATGTCTGAGATTAGCTGGTTTCATTGTTCAGAGAGGGATTGTCATTGGCAGGACCAGTGTGATATGCTTCAGAAGATTTTCTCTCTGTGTATAGCACTGGTTAGCTAAAATAGAATGAGCCCTTGATGTAAAGGCACAGTCCCAGTGAGCTTCTTGCATGTATTTGCTAGCTCATGTACCTAGTTGAACATCTCTGGCTTTTCTTTCTACATATGCAAATTGCAATTGGGGTTGGTCACCCTAAGAGTAATGAGGGTAATCCAGACATGGACCCCTTGCTCACAGTGCCTGACGGGATCAGCTGCACCCCACCGATGAAGCCTAAGATGGATGAAACATTTGTCTGGGGTTAGCTGTTTCATTTGTTCAGAGAGTAATTGCCTGGTATTTTGTGGCTGGACTGTCATTTGGCATGACCAGTATGATATGCTTCAGAAGATTACATCTCTGTGCATGGCACTGGTGAGCTAAAAGAGATTGCACCTTGGGTGTGAGGACACAGTCCCAGTGAGCTTCTTGCATGTATTTGATAGCTCATGAGCTTAGTTGAGCAGCTCTGACTTTTCTTTCTACATATGCAAATTGCTCTTGGGGTTGGTCACCCTAAGAGTAATGAGGGGAATTCAGACGTCGACCCCTTGCTCACAGAGCCTAGAGGGATCAGCTGCATATCCCTGACAAGACTTAAGATGGCTAAAATGTCTGTCGGTGGGGGTTGGGGTTAGTTGGTTCTTTTCTTCATAGAGGAATTGCCTGGCATTTTGTGGCTGGGCTGTTATTGGCAGGACCACTGAGATGTTTCAGAAGATTTTTTTTCTCAGTAAATGACACTGGTAAGCTAAAAGAGATTGCACCCTGGGTGTGAGGACACAGTCCCAGTGAGCTTTTTTCATGTATTTGCTAGCTCATGAGCCTAGTTGAGCATCACTGACATTTCTTTCTACATATGCAAATTGTTCTTGGCGTTGTTCACCCTAAAAGTAACGAGGGGAATCCAGAAGTGGGCCCCTTGCTCACAGTGAATAGAGGGTTCAGCTGCATCTCACCGACAAGGCCCAGGAAGGCTGAAACATATGTCTGGGGTTAGCGGTTTCCCTTGTTCAGAGAGTAATTGTTTGGCATTTTGTGAATGAGCTGTCATTTGGCACGACTGTTATGATATGTTTCAGAAGATTTCCTCTCTGTGTATGGCCCTGGGTAGCTAAAAGAGATTGCACCCTGGGCATGCGGACACAGTCCCAGTGAGCTTCTTGCATGTGTTTGCTAGTTCATGAGCCTAGTTGAGAATCTCTGACTTTCCTTTCTACATATGCAAATTGCTCCTAGGGTTTGTCACCCTAAGAGTAATGAGGGGAATCCAGACGTGGATAGTGCATAGAAGGATCAGCTGCACCTCACCAATGAGATCCCAAAAGGCTGAAATGTATGTTTGGGGTTAGCTGTTTCTCTTGTTCAGAGAGCAGTTGTTTGCCATGTTTTGATTGGACTGTCATTTGACAGGAAGAGTATAATATGCTTCAGATGATTACCTTCTGTGTATGGTACTAGAGAGCTAAAAGAGTATGCACCTTGGGTGTGAGGACACAGTCCCAGTGAGCTTCTTGCATGTATTTGCTAGCTCATGAGCTTAGTTGAGCAGCTCTGACTTTTCTTTCTACATATGCAAATTGCTCTTGGGGTTGGTCACCCTAAGAGTAATGAGGGGAATTCAGACATGGACCCCTTGTTCACAGTGCTTAGATGGATCAGTTGCACCTCGCTGACAAGACTTAAGATGGCTAAAATGTCTGTCGGTGGGGGGGGTTAGTTGGTTCTTTTCTTCATAGAGGAATTGCCTGGCATTTTGTGGCTGGGCTGTTATTGGCAGGACCACTGAGATATGTTTCAGAAGATTTTTTTTCTCAGTAAATGACACTGGTAAGCTAAAAGAGATTGCACCCTGGGTGTGAGGACACAGTCCCAGTGAGGTTTTTTTCATGCATTTGCTAGCTCATGAGCCTAGTTGAGCATCACTGACATTTCTTTCTACATATGCAAATTGTTCTTGGCGTTGTTCACCCTAAAAGTAATGAGGGGAATCCAGACGTGGGCCCCTTGCTCACAGTGAATAGAGGGGTCAGCTGCACCTCCCTGACGAGACCCGCAGAAGGCTGAAATGTAGGTCAGGGATTAGCTGTTTCCCTTGTTCAGAGAATAATTGCCTGGCATTTCGTGGCTGGACTGTCATTTGGCAGGACCAGTATGATATGCTTCAGAAGATTTCCTCTCTGTGTATGGCACTGGTGAGCTAAAAGAGATTGCAGTCCCAGTGAGCTTCTTGCATGTATTTGCTAGCTCATTAGCCTAGTTACACATCTCTGACTTTTCTTTCTACATATGCAAATTGCTCTTGGGGTTGGTCATCCTAAGAGATTGCACCTTGGGTGCAAGAACACTGTCCCAGTGAGCTTCTTGCATGTATTTGCTAGCTCATGAGCCTAGTTGAGCATCTCTCACCTTTTTTTCTACATATGCAAATTGCTCTTGGGGTTACTCACCCTAAGAGTAATGAGGGGAATTCAGATGTGTACCCCTTGCTCACAGTGCCTAGAGAGATTAGATGCACCTCCCTGACAAGACCTGAGATGGATGAAATGCATATCTGGGGCTAGTTGTTTTCCTTGTGTTCATAGAAGGGTTGTCATTGGTAGTACTGTTATGATATGCTTCAGAGGTTTACCTCTTTGTGTATAGTACTGGTTAGCTAAAAGCAATTGTACTCTTGCTCACAGTGCCTAGAGGGTTCAGCTGCATCACACTGACAAGGCTCAGGAAGGCTGAAACATATGTCTGGGGTTAGCGGTTTCCCTTGTTTAGAGAGTAATTGTTTGGCATTTTGTGAATGAGCTGTCATTTGGCACGACTGTTATGATATGTTTCAGAAGATTTTCTCTCTGTGTATGGCCCTGGGTAGCTAAAAGAGATTGCACCCTGGGCATGCGGACACAGTCCCAGTGAGCTTCTTGCATGTGTTTGCTAGTTCATGAGCCTAGTTGAGAATCTCTGACTTTTCTTTCTACATATGCAAATTGCTCCTAGGGTTTGTCACCCTAAGAGTAATGAGGGGAATCCAGACGTGGATAGTGCATAGAAGGATCAGCTGCACCTCACCAATGAGACACCAAAAGGCTGAAATGTATGTTTGGGGTTAGCTGTTTCTCTTGTTCAGAGAGCAATTGTTTGTCATGTTTTGATTGGACTGTCGTTTGACAGGACCAGTATAATATGCTTCAGAAGATTACCTTCTGTGTATGGTGCTAGAGAGCTAAAAGAGTATGCAACCTGGGTGTGAGAATACAGTCCCAGTGAGCTTTTTGCACGTATTTGCTAGCTCATGAGCCTAGCTGATCATCTCTGACTTTCCTTTCTACATATGCAAATTGCTCTTGAGGTTGGTCACCCTAAGAGATTGCACCTTAGGTGCGAGGACACTGTCCCAGTGAGCTTCTTGTATGTATTTGCTAGCTCATGAGCCTAGTTGAGCATCTCTGACTTTTCTTTCTACATATGCAAATTGCTTTTGGGGTTGGTCATCCTAAGAGTAATGAGGGGAATTCAGATGTGTACCCCTTGTTCACAGTGTCTACAGAGATCAGCTACACCTCACTGACAAGACCAAAGATGGATGAATTGAATATCTGGGGTTAGCTGTTTCCCTTGCTCAGAGAGGGATTGTCATTGGCAGGACCAGTGTGATATGCTTCAGAAGATTTCCTCTCTGTGTATAGCACTGGTTAGCTAAAAGAGATTGCACCCTTCGTGTAAGGACACAGTCCCAGTGAGCTTCTTGCATTTATTTGCTAGATTATTTGAACCTAGTTGAGCATCTCTGACTTTTCTTTCTACATATACAAATTGCAATTGGGGTTGGTTACCCTAAGAGTAATGAGGGGAATTCAGATGTGGACCCCTTGCTCACAGTGCCTAGTGGGATCAGCTGCACCTTACTGGTGAGGCTTAAGATGGAGGAAACATTTGTTTGGGGTTAGCTGTTTCCCTTGTTCAGAGAGGAATTGTCTGGCATTTCATGACGGGACTGTCATTTGGTATGACCAGTATGATATGCTTCAGAAGATTACACCTCTGTGTATGGCACTGGTGAGCTAAAAGAGATTGCACCTTGGGTGCGAGGACATAGTCCAAGTGCGCTTCTTCCATGTATTTGCTAGCTCATGAGCCTAGTTCAGCATCTCTGACTTTTCTTTCTACATATGCAAATTGCAGTTGGAGTTGGTCACCCTAAGAGTAATGAGGGGAATCCAGACATGGACCCCTTGCTCACAGTGACTAGAGGGATCAGCTGCACCTCACTGATGAGGCCCAAGAAGGCCGAAATGTACGTCAGGGGTTAGATGCTTCTCTTGTTCAGAGAGGAATTGTCTGGCATTTCGTGGCTGGACTGTCATTTGGGAGGACCGATATGATATGCTTCAGAAGATTTTCTTTCTGTGTATGGCACTGGTGAGCTAAAAGAGATTGTACCCTGGGTGTGAGGACACAGTCCCAGTGAGCTTCTTGCATGTATTTGCTAGCTGATGAGCCTAGTTGAGCATCTCTGACTTTTTTTTCTACATATGCAAATTGCTCTTGTGGTTAGTCACCCTAAGAGTAATGAGGGGAATTCGGATGTGTACCCCTTGCTCACAGTGCCTAGAGGGATCAGCTGTACCTCACCGACGAGGCCTAAGATGGCCGAAACATCAGTCTGGGGTTAGTTGTTTTTCTTGTTCAGAGAGGAATTGTCTGGCATTTCGTGACTGGACTGTAATTGGCAGGACCACTGTGATATGCTTCAGAAGATTTTCTCTCTGTGAATGGCACTGGTGAGCTAAAAGAGATTGCACCCTGTGTGCGAGGACACAGTCCCAGTGAGCTTCTTGCATGTATTGCTAGCTCATGAGCCTAGTTGAGCATCTCTGACTTTTCTTTGTACATATGCAAATTGTTCTTGGGGTTGTTCACCCTAAGAGTAATGAGGGAAATCCAGACATGGACCACCTTGCTCACAGTGCCTAGAGGGATCAGCTGCACTTCACTGACGAGGCCCAAGAAGGCTGAAACATATGCCTGGGGTTAGCCGTTTCCTTTATTCAGAGAGGAATTGCTTGGCATTTCGTGGCTGGACTGTCATTTGGCAGGACCAGTATGATATGCTTTAGAAGATTTCCACTCTGTGTATGGCACTGGAGAGCTAAAAGAGATTGCACCTTGGGTATGAGGACACAGTCCCAGTGAGCTTCTTGCATGTGTTTGCTAGTTCTTGAGCCTAGTTCAGCATCTCTGACTTTTCTTTCTACATATGTAAATTGCTCTTGGGGTTGGTCACCCTAAGAGTACTGAGGGGAATTCTGACGTTGACCCCTTGCTCACAGTGCCTAAAGGGATCAGCTGCACCTCACCGACAAGGCCTAAGATGGCCAAAACGTCTGTCTGGGGTTAGTTGTTTCTCTTGTTCAGAGAGGAATTGTCTGGAATTTCGTGGCTGGACTGTCATTGGCACCTCACTGATGGAAACCAACAATGCTGAAACATATGTCTGAAAGCTCTTGGTAGCGCACGAACAAAGACTGCGCAGGAAATTCCCCTCCAGGAAACTTGCGCACTTGAAGTTTGGCGCAGCCGGAACCACAAGCAAGTGACCACTCAAGAAATGTTGCGCCTAAACAGCGAACACGTGAAACGGAAGAAACCCCGATAGAGCTGCACAGAGACACTGCGCAAGACACTTCCTTACAAGGAAACTTACTTAGCAAAATCTGATAAAGCTCCAGAAGGAATTGCCAAAGAAAGACCAGTTACAATTCGGAAAACGGCAAATACGCCAGAAACAGAGCAAAGACACAGGCTCCGACACAAGGCTCTGAAAGAGGGAAAGATGGCAACCTGTGCACCCATCAAGACCTCTACAGACTTTCAAGCACACACTAAGGAGAAGATGAGCCCCCAGAATGCCGCAGTAGGAGGAGCCAGGGTAGCCAGCACCAATACTGCGGAGCAGGCTGACACGGCAGCCAAACCCAGATGCGAAGGCACAATGGTTGACTCAGTTCAGAGCTCTGGCAGCGGAAGTAGTCAACCCAAGTCCAGTAATGGAAATGGAGCGGACAACAGACGCAGCCCAGGGAGTGTACCCACCCTAGAGCCATGGATGAGGCAGACTGTGGTGCTGAAGTTGAAGGAAGTGGAAGGCCGGACCCCTGCTCTGGACTGTGAGACTTTCAGCAAAGAAATGGTGCTGGACCGTGGCTTCTCTGTAGCGGAGACTCTAAGTATACAGAATTTCCTGGGCAGTGTTTTCTACATCACCTTCATCTCTATGAATGTGTGCAAGCGGTACTGGGACATGGTGCAGACAAAGAGACATGAACTCCCCTTCTCCCGCTTTTTGGGCAACTGCCCTATTCAAAGAGGAGAGAGGCGGGTAATTGTCTCAATGAGAAATCCACACACACCAGGACACGTCATCTCTGCGTTCCTGAAGCGGTTCTGCACTGTGGTAAGAGAGCCCTCCCAGATAAAGAACAGACATGGCTTCTGGACAGGAAAATGGTCCCTTGTTGTGCGCCTCAGACAGGACAAGGGATCTCCAGATGGGTTGCAACATCTACCCCTAAGTTTCACCCTAGGCAACTCTGCAGGCATCCTCTTTTATCAGGACCAGCCCCAAACATGCAGGAAGTGCAGCCAGACTGGACATCAGGGGAAAGACTGCAAGGAGAGTGCATGCAAAAACTGTAGAGTGGCAGGGCATGAAACAAAGAACTGTCCAAGGAAGATGACCTGCAACCTCTGTGGGGAAGCCAATCAGAGAGCAAAAAGCTATGCAGCAGCAGCGGCAGGAAAAGGCCTCCAAAAAAAGCTGGTCCCCCACCAAAATTGCCTGGTAGCAAAAAGGAAACCCCAGCACCAGAGAAAACTTCAGTGGGTAAGACTGAAACTCCCCAGACCCCCTCTCTCCCAGGCAGCAGTGAAACTGGCCCTCCCAGCTCACAATGCCACTAATCCTCACACCTTCACTAATCCTCACACCTCTTCTAAACCTCTCCCCTCCCAGCCCTCTTCTAAGCCTCTCTCCTCTGACACCTCCTCAGAAACTAATACCTCCCCACAGCTCTCCACTAACCCCCCTGAAGCAGCTATAACAACCTCCCCAGCTGCCTCAGATTCTTTCCCTCCCTTGTCTTCTGTTTCTTCTGTTTCAGGCCCACATTTGAAGGAGCAATTAAAGAAAAAATCTGGGAAAAGGAAAAAAGACAAGGAGGAGAGCCCTGATAAAGGCGCCAGACAGAAAAGAGTGCCTCCAAAGGACAACACCCTCCCTGAGACAAAAGAGGACAGCAACATAGGGGGCATGGAAAAAAGCAGTGAGCCCCCCTGGACGCCCAGCCTTAGTGGGAAAAGGACAGTATTATGCTGATATCCTGGACTTCTTGGAGTCTGTCCTACAGACGGATGAACCTCCAGACCGGGGAGGAGGAGGGGAGAACCCAAAGGTGGAGAGTGATAACTAGTGTCACTGTCTATATGTCCTATCTAACCTATTCTTCTCCCAACTAATGGCATCTCTTTCAGCATTTACCATTAATGTGAGGAGCATTAGGGACCAGTACAGACGACAGGGAATAATAACTTTTCTCTCTTCCCATGGAAGCGATATATATATGTTGCAGGAATGTGCCTTACCTTTTTCTCAATCCTACAGGCATCTCATGCGGCAATGGCCCCATGGCCCATCGTTCTGATCGGGTGGGGGCAGCTCTAAGTCTGCAGGTGTAGCCATTTTGATTAGAGGGAGGCGGTTCACGTTTGATTCTGTCCAGGAGCTAGTCTGCGGCAGACTTCTTGTCGTAGATGGCTCCTGGGCAGGTGGGCCTGTGTGGCTCATCAACGTGTACGCCTCCCCTGAGAGAAATGAGCGACTGGAGCTTTTCCAGCGCCTGCGGACCCAGCTCGCTACCACCCGGGCAGTGGTGATGGGTGGGGATTTTAATTGCCCAATTGAGGAGGATGGGCGCAGCTCCTACCATAATGCAAAGCTGGATAAAACATCCAGGTTACTGATAGAGGTGGTCAGGGAGGCGTCCTTGCAGGACGCGGTGGGCTCCATTGGGGCAGGCTCCGTTAATTATACTTGGAGCCACCCCGATGGCTCAATGTGTTCTTGGATTGACTTCCTGTTCACCTCCAGAAGAGTAGAGCACAAGTGGCATTCTATGGTCCCCTGCTACTTCTCTGACCACAGTGCCATTCACTTCCAAGGGGTCCTGGGCAAAGGGTTTCCTCCCGGTCCAGGCTCCTGGAAGTTGAACTGTGCCCTGCTGGAAAGAGAGGAGATTGTAGAGGAGCTGCGGGGTGCTTATAAAATGTGGAAACTAGATAAAGTGTACTTCCCCACTGTGGCCCAGTGGTGGGAGTTTATGAAAGTTAAGTTCCGCAGTTTCTTTCAGGCGAAAGGCAGACGCCAGGAGTGTGAGAGGAGGAGTGAACTCAGGAGACTTCAAAAGAAACTGCACTCCCCGCAGGACCTCCAACTCTGTGGCAGGGATGTGAGAAAGGAACTGGATGAGACCAAAGAGGGCCTGAAAAGGCACTTTGAGGAGGAGTCCAGACGCATTATCTTCTGTTCCAAGATGGAATACCTGGAGACGGGTGAGAAATGTAACTCTTTCTTTTTCAGGAAGCTACACTCTGCACACACTCCTTTGATAGAACTGAGGTACAGAGATGGCAGAATCCAAGAGGGGAAGGAAGGGGTCATGAAAGTGGTCACAGACTTCTACAGAGACCTCTACTCCCCCAAAGACACAGAAAAACCTGATAAGTTCCTGTCAGGTATCACTAACTCTGTTGATCCCGCAGGTAGAGCAGCTATGGAGTCCCCCCTGGCATTGGAGGAGCTGTTCTCTGCTGCCAGATCCTTCAAGTCGGGCAGGACCCCGGGCTGTGATGGTCTCCCAGCTGAATTTTATATAAAGCTGTGGGACCTCATAGGCCCGGACCTGCTTGAACTATACGAGGAGATGGTGGCGGAGGGCAGAATGCCTCCGACGCTAAGGGAGGGGATGATCACAATCTTGTATAAACAGAAGGGAGAGAGATGCGACCTTAAAAATTGGCGGCCCATCTCTCTCCTGAATGTGGACTACAAGATCCTTGCCAAGGTACTAGCCAACAGGCTAAAGAGGGTCATTGGTCAGATTGTTCACCCAGACCAAACCTGTGGCATTCCCAGTCGCAGAATAGCAGATAACCTTGCCCTAATCAGAGACACTGTCCACTATATCAGAGACCGCTGTATAAAGGCAGCCCTGGTCAGCCTTGATCAGGAGAAGGCCTTTGACCATGTCTCTCACGAATTCATGGGCAGGGCACTGTGCAGATTTGGGCTGGGAGAAATGCTCTGTTCATATGTTAACCTAATGTATCTTGACATTTTCAGTACGGTGCTGGTGAACGGCTGGAAGACTGACCCCTTTCCAGTACTTTCTGGGGTCAGACAAGGCTGTCCTCTCTCACCTCTCCTTTTTGTCTGTTGTATAGAGCTCTTCACTGAATGCATCAGACGGAATCCAGAGATCAGGGGGATCACTGCACCAATACGTGGCAGACAAGAGGCAAAGTGCTCGCTGTACATGGACGATGTACCCATCTTCTGCTCTGACCAGCAATCAGTGAAAGAGCTCATCCAGACATGCAAGGACTTTGGCAAAGCTTTGGGTGCAAATGTCAATTGCGGGAAGTCAGAGACCATGCTCTTCGGGGAGTGGCACCTGTCTTCTGACCCCTTTCCCATCAGGACAGGCCTCATCAAAATCTTGGGGGTCTGGTTCGGTGGAAAAGGCGCGGCCCTGAAGTGTTGGGATGAAAGACTAGCAAAAGTCAGACAGAAATTTGGACTATGGAGCCTCAGAGACCTCACCATAGAGGGAAAAATACTGGTACTGCAGAATGAGATCCTTCCAGTTCTGCAGTATATGGCCCAGGCTTGGCCACCCTTGGCAACAATTTGCAGATCCATCACAAGGGCAGTGTTTCACTTCATCTGGGGCTCCAAAATGGACAGAGTGAAGCATACAGTTATGTACAAGGAGCCCCACAAAGGAGGAAAGGGGGTGCCAGACATCCCCACCATGTTGCAGGCCTTCTTTTTGTGCAACTGTATGCGCAGGACTTTAAGAGAGCGCGACCAGGGATCTGCCGGTAATGCCATGTCCCATTTCTTCCTGTTTCCTATTTAGAGGGGACTCGGTTGGGACAGGTGGGACAGCTCCATCCCTTACAACTGGACTACCACCTGGTTCTACCAGGATGCTGGTAGATTTGTGAGGGAGAACCAACTGGAGGGTGTTAAACCAGAACTGTGGACCCCAAAGGTCATATATAAGCTCATCAGAGCAAAATACATTATAGAGACAATTTCAGGACTCCCAGCTGCCACTTCCAAGATGGTATGGCAGAACGTGTCATACTCACGAACAGATACAAGGGCACTGCATGGATGGCCATTCAGGGGGGTCTGTCTCTCAGGTCATTCATGCATGCAAGGAACCTATGCAGGTATAGACACTGCCCTAGAGGATGCGTGGCAGAAGAAACTGCCCTGCATGTTTTTTGGCAGTGCCCCTTTGCCCAAGCTCTGTTGGATGACCTGGAAAATGAACTCAAAGTCTCTGTTCCAAAGAGACACTTGTCATACCACTCGGTACTGTATGGACTATTTCCAGGGACACACTCGTATGGTGCTATCCAGGAAGCCTGGCGCATCATGTGTTGTGTCAAAGACGATCTGTGGTTTGCAAAGAATCGTCTGGTGCTGAGGAGAGAACAGGTGACAACACAGGACTTTCACAGACTGATCCACAGCCTTCTAAGAGACTATAACATCTTGGACAACCCTGAAGAGGAGGACTAGCATCCCCTCCAGAGGCTCAATATCACTGTCACCTCCCCTTGGCCCCCTGACCCACCCTGACCCATGCCCCATATCCCCCCCACACACACACACCCAATCCCCCAGGCGAATGCCCACAGAGACTTTAATACAGTGAAATAATGTACATGTGTTGAGTTCAATAAAGTGATGATACAATAAAGTTCAAATGTACCTGTGTGCTGCCAAAGTGCACTGCGTTGCAGGTATTAAGAATGTTATTGTTTTAAATGTATGAATGCACTCTGTATTGGAAAGCATTACTGTACAAAGAAATGTTGCATTGTATTTTCCATGACAAAATAAAGATTATTTAAAAAAAAAAAAAAAAAAAAAGTCTGTCTGGGGTTAGCTGTTTCTTTTGTTCACAGAGGAATTGTCTGGCATTTCGTGGCTGGACTGTCATTGGCAGGACCACTGTGATATGCTTCAGAAGATTTTCTCTCTGTGAATGGCACTGGTGAGCTAAAAGAGATTGCACCCTGGGTGCGAGGACACAGTCCCAGTGAGCTTCTTGCATGTATTTGCTAGCTGATGAGCCTAGTTACGTATCTCTGACTTTTCTTTCTATGAATGTTTGAAAAAAAATGTAAGAAAAATTATAGGTTGTAGAATGCATAGTTTTGTGCTTCTGGCACCCCCTAAGATATTGTCAACTTATACCAATGTGGTGTCATTTTTCTCTTGAGAGCCCTAGCTAATGATTACTTTTGGAAATTCCATAGTTTTCACAGATTTCAACACATTCGAAGGGTGGAAATTTAACATTTGTGCACACCAAATTAGGAGTAGAAATGCAAATATTTGATGCAGTTATTTAACTTGTTTCCAAAACTGTATACTTTGTCTATGTTTTCTTCACTTCTGTAGATGTTATAACCGTTTTAGTATAGACAAGTCATGTCTGAAAAAATGTTAAGAAATTCAGAGATTGTGGTTGGTGTAGTTTTGTACTTCTAGCACCCCCAACAGTATATCATCTCATAGCAGTGGAGTGTCATTTTTCTCCTACGAGTGGTAGTTAATGAATACAGTAGAAAATTGAATATACGTCTAAGAGTTTAGTAAATTTGATGGGGTGGAAATGAAAAAAAAAAAGACTATTTTTCACTCCTGGTAACTAGTGGTCTGTACAGGCCACACATGTAGGTAGTACTATACAAATTGGGGTATTTTTTGGGGGGGCTTTTTTGAGTAAAATAACCTTTTACAATCAACATTAATGATTTTGATATATAGTGGGTGATTTTAGCAAAATAAGTATGTTTTTACTTTTTGTAATTATGACATCATAGCTTGTCATACATTGAAAAATTTACTTTATGTGAGCACCATGCAATAGTTCAATTTGTTCTGAAAAAATGATATGTGATTTTTCATATGTAACTAGAAATGTACCTACTGAATCTTACCTACACAGATAGCAAAAATGCTGAAAATGTGTTTGGTCTAGAGGGTCTAAGCAGGGCCGGACTGGCCCACCGGGATACCGGAAAATTTACTGGTGGGCTTCGGCATCTGGGGCTGGGCTGTGCAGCCACTATGCCAAAAAAAGCTGCAAAATTATTTTTTTAATATATATCTTGCTGACCCCCAGCCTATTGGTGGCCCCCAGTTCTTTTTTCTGTAGGTAGTGGTTATGCTGGGCCCTGTTCAGTCTTCCGTTTCCAGCATGAAGCTGATAACTCCACAATGCCTCCACATATACTTCCGGGCATACTGAGGTGACCTCAGTGAACCAGGAATGGAAGTACATGTGGATACAGTGCGGAGCCATCATATTCAGGCTGAAACGGAAGACTGCGCGGGACTCAGCATAACCACTACACTCTGGAGACACCAGCTGCATGGTAGGGGCCAATACATTTTTTTTCCCAGGGCTGCTTTGTATTTCCAGTTCGGCCCTGGGTCTAAGAAATGGCCCAAGCCCCTGACACTGAAAGGGTTAAAGGTGAGAAGGGGTGTCAGAGTTCGGTCCTCAAGGGGCAGCACACATCAGGATTTAAGGATATCCCCTGCTTAAACACACGTGGATCAGTTAAAATTAAAATGTCTCTAATGAACCCACCTGTTCTTAAAGTGATAGTAATGTCAAAGAATAATATTATTTTGTATTGTAGATGAAAAAAAAATATTTGCAGCAAATCCCATCTCCCAAACCGCTATGGTTTGAGAGATATTCACATTGAAAGTTCCCCTCTCCCTCCCCTTTTCCTGATGCCAGCTGTATAGCTGACAGCAGGAGATTAGAGTCATACAGCTCTTCAGCAGAGCCGAAATCATGTGATTTAAAAAGAACTTCTTCATTGGAACTGTCTACAAAGTGTGCCTGCAAACCAGGCATACTTTGTAGACGATTCCAGTGAAGAAATTCTTTTTAAATAATGCAATTTTGGCTCTGCTGAAGAGCCACCTGCTGATCCCAGGACCGGGATCTCCTGCTGTCAGCTAGAGCGCTGACGTCAGGTGAAGGGGAGAGAGGCACTTTCAATGTGAATATCTCTTAAACCATAGCGGTTTGAGAGATGGGATTTGTTGCAGATAATTTATTTTCTTTATATACAATACAAAAGAATATTATTCTTTAACATTACTATCACTTTAATTAGGAAAGCCCTTAAATCTTGGCCTGTTTGCAGACCTTGACAAATGAACTTCATAACCCCCCCCCCAAGTGCCCTTCTTTGAAACCCAAATTCCTCTGTCCTAGTTTCCTACCTTGTTGTCCCTCTGTTTGGAAGATCAGACTGTGTGGTGTTTGTATGTAAGTATATCGCTTTGCACAGGAACAATAAAACAATGTTAGTCTGTATAAATAAAATACTTTGTTTTGTTCTAAATTATCTATTCGGTTAAACAAATAGGTGCGATTGGGTCCTAAAACAAGTAAAAATTATTGGTAATGCCATGTCCACCAGTAACCCCACCTGAAACAAAAGTATCCCCCTTTGGCGATTTAAAATGTTGGAAGGTATGGAACTTTGACATCCTTGATTTAAAATGATTCATAGCCACCGTATGTCAACAAAAGTAACATTTCCACTCTCCTCAAACCCTCTCAGAACCAGAGAGCTGCAAATGGCAAAAGAGGGGCACTTTTATTTTAGGTGGTGCTGCTAGGGGTATGGCTACTGGGCATGACATTAAGGAGGATTTTTAGATTATTTCATGACATATTTATACCTGTTTGTGTAACTGACTAAATGATTTGGAGCAAAACCAATATTTTATTTACACAGACTAATTTCTAAACACATACACTGTAGTTTAAAGGTATACTAATGTTTCAAAATGAATATGTTTAAAGTCAGAATAAAGTCAATATTTTAAATTTTTACTGTGAAGAATAAATCTAAAAATGGATTTGGCAGCAAAGCGGGTGTGGTTAAATTAGGGGTGTGGTTAGGGGTGGGGTAAAGGATGCCAGAGGGTACTAGGGGAGCTTGAGATGTAAATCCGACCCTGTCTGTGAGCTTCCATAGTGGGATAATAAATATTAGAAGGGTTACTAACTGATAGTATTCAGAACTATGTCAAAACAAACATTAGTAAGGATCGGCATGGTTTTATGAAGGACAGATCATGTCAGACTAAATTTACTTGCATTTTACAAAAGGGTAATTAGTAATCTGGACAAGGGAATTACTGTGGATGCAGTACACATCTTGTTTGCTGTCTCATCAACTGTGCTTGAGAGTATGCTACTATGGTCTATGTTCTTTAGAACAAACTGAGGTTAATAAGGAGTAAACACAGAACAACAACAACTGCATGATGCATTACAACAAGACAATTGGTATCATTGCATACACTTTAATGCAGATTTAACTCAATGTGGGCGATACACTAAGGAGTGATGGAAAGATGATGATGACCTTCAGTGATGTCACATCTCCAAGTCCCATATTATCCTATGGAGCCACTGCACCAAGATTTTTCCAACTTTGGAGCTCTTAGCTGTCACGGTTAGTTAAGACTCTCAGACTTAAGGTTTAGGTAAAAACATAACTTTATTGAAAAGTTAAGGCAATCCCATAGGGCTATAATACACATACAAACAATACAAATAAGCAAATGACCATATGAATAGGTTCTACCGGCCTTGCCAATAATAAATACAGGGCAAGGCAACCCAGGCGGCTAGATGCAATAGCAGGCTCTACCAGCCTTGCCAATACCGGGTAAGGCAACCGTGAGATGGTAACGTACCGGTTCTACCGGCCTTACCAATACCGGGCAAGGCAGCCTGAGGGAATACTGTGAGTAGGCTCTACCGGCTCTGCCAATACTGAGTAAGGCAACCTAAAGGATGGCAACGTAAATAGGTTCTACTGGCCTTACCAATACCGGGCAGGGCAGCCCAAGGGAGGAGACCTTCCAGGAACCAACTGACTGTCAGGTGACAACGACAGTAGGATGGGAGAAGTAGCAACTATGATAAATGGTCTCGCTCAAGCAGAAGTCTCTTGACAGAGAACTACAAGACAACTGCACAGGGACTGGACAGCAACTCGGACCTCACAGTACCTGACTACAGTCAGGGAGCAAACCAGTGTCCGCACGCTGGAACCAACAATAGTATAACCTACCAGGTTAAATGGAGTAAACCAGCGTCCGCATGCAGGGACCAACAGTATTGGAAACCACCAGGTTTAATGGAGTAAACCAGCGTCCGCACGCTGGGACCAACAGTAGTATGAGCCACCAGATTGAATGGAGTAAACCAGCGTCCGCACGCTGGAACCAACAGTGAAAAGACCACAAGGTTTAATGGAGTAAACCAGCGTCCGCACGCTGGAACCACAGTGTAAAGGCCACAAGATTAAATGGAGTAAACCAGCATCCACACGCTGGAACCAACAATAGATAAACCACCAGGTTAAATGGAGTAAACCAGCGTCCGCACACTGGAACCAACGGTAGTATAAGTCACCAGGTATAATGGGGTAAACCAGCGTCCGCACGCTGGGACCAACAGTATTAGGAGCCACCAGGTGTAATGGAGTAAACCAGCATCCGCACGCTGGGACCAACAGTATTAGGAGCCGCCAGGTTTAATGGAGTAAACCAGCATCCGCACGCTGGGACTAACAGTAGTATGAGCCACCAGGTTGAATGGAGTAAACCAGCGTCCACACGCTGGAACCAACAATAGGAATATCGCCGGAGCGAAATGAGAGCAATGTCGCCTCAGCAACCGCAAGCAGAGAACTACTGAAACCAGGCAGAGATTCAACCGGGATGAGCACCGCTGAACTGACAGGCAACCGGAACATCAGCAGCCACGGAGAACAACCGGAACCGACTGGAAAGGCAAGCAGGCAGGTACACAGGAACAAGTAGACTCAGGAACTCTGAAACACTGGAACACTGGAACTCAGGAACTCTGGAGCTCTGTAACTCTGGAACTCGGCCCAATCAGCATGGCAGGCAGGACAGAAAAGGTACTGTCAGAGACACCACGAAAGGGCAACCAAAGGGTGCCCAGACTGAGTTTAAAAAGGCAATGTGAGGCGGGCCGACAACAGGCAGCCAATGGGACCCCCCTGCAGGTGATAGACACTGGATAGCACCAATCACGGCACCGTGATATTAGCGCAATTGCTGTCAAATAACATAGGACTTGGAGATGTGATATCACTGGAAGAGTCATCTCCCACTTCATGTAATGCATCTCCACAACGGAGTTAAATCTGCATTAAAGTGCATGTGACAGTAAGAACAGTTTTTTTGTAACCCATCATGCAGTTAATTTAGTCCAGATCAACCCCAGTTTGTTTTAGTTACTAGGAAACATAATAACATACTAACTATTGATGACAAAACAAGATCACCCCTGTTAATCAAAGAGAGGGCAACACAAACTATTTTCCAATTAAGCCCCAGATGTTTCACATATTTCTCTCCTGACTCATATTGCCATATATATAATTCATTTGATCAACATCCTATCTGCTTTGCAAACTCATGATTATCAAATGCGAACCCCACTTGAATGCTAGAGATGGCTGCTTTGAATGACAAAGCATTGAAGATTTCTCCAGCATTCATGGGGTTAAAAGCCCCAGCAAATACAACAGTAATGTACACTTTCACTCCATAGTCAAGTTGTGTTACTCAAACATTACATTTTGCCTTCACGAGTAGAGGGTAATGTTACTTACATGCAGTGATGGATTACCCAATAGGCAGAGTAGGTACCTGCCTACAGCTCCAAATTTTGAGGGGCGCCTCTGCTGTGCTTGCCACAACCACATTCTGAATTGTGGGTATGCTCAGAGCAGTCTTAATGTTTCTGAACTAATTACATACCCCTTTGCAATCTGTTATGTAACCTCTTATACTAGAGAGATCTCCAATATATAACATAGGACTTGTGCATTGGCTCCATAGACTAAAGAAAATATCTCTATCTTTACCTATGGAGCCAATGTATTAAGATTTCTCTAAAACGGAGCAATAAGAAGAAAATGGAGCAAGAAACGGAGCAAGAACGGGAAAGAAGAAAAGACGGAGCAAGAAATGGATCAAAAAGAAAACAATTGAGTAAGAAGAAAAAAACAGAGCAAAAAGAAAAAATGGAGCAAGAAGAAGAAAAGGATAAAGAAGAAAATGGAGCAACAAACAGAGAAAGAAGAAAAAAACAGCAAAAAGAAAAAGGGAGCAAGAGACCGAGCAAGAAGAAAAAAACAGAGCAAGAAGAAAATGGAGCAAGGAATGGAGCAAGAAGAAAAATGGAGCAAAAGGAAAAACGGAGTAAAAAGAAAATGGCGCAAGAAGAAAAACTGATCAAGAAACGGATCAAGAAGAAAAAACTAGAAAAAGAAGAAAAACGGAGCAAGAAATGGAGCAAGAAGAAAAACAGAGCAAGAAGAAAAAAGGAGCAAGAAGAAAACAGAGCAAAAATAAAAAATGGAGCAAGAAAAAAAATAGAGAAAGAAGAAAATGGAGCAAGAAATGGTGCAAGAAGCAAAAATGGAGCAAGAACAAAACGGAGCATAGAAGAAAAACGGACCAAGAAGAAAAATGGAGCAACAAGAAAAACAGAGCAAGAAGAAAAAATGGAGCAAGAAGAAAAACTGATCAAGAAATGGATCAAGAAGAAAAAACTAGAAAAAGCAGAAAAAACGGAGCAAGAAGAAAAAAAAAGAAAGCAAAAAGAAAATGGAGCAAGAAATGGAGCAAGAAGAAAAATGGAGCAAGAAGAAAAAACGGAGCAAGAAATGGAGCAAGAAGAAAAATGGAGTAAGAAGAAAATGGAGCAAGAAGAAAAAACAGAGCAAGAAATGGAGCAAGAAGAAAAACAGAGCAAGAAGAAAACAGAGCAAGAAGAAAACAGAGCAAGAAATGGAGCAAGAAGAAAAAACAGAGCAAAAAGAAAATGGAGCAAAGAACGAAGCAAGAAGAAAAAAAAAAGAGGAGAAAAAATGAAGATAAAAGTAGAGCAAGAAGAAAATGGAGAAAATAGAAAACGGAGCAAAAAATTGAGCAAGAAGAAAATGGAACAAGAAGAAAATGTAGGAAAAAAACAAGCAAGAAGAAAACTACTCAAGGAAATGGAGCAAGAAATGGACCAAGAAGAAAAGGGACCAAAAATGGAGCAAGAAAAAAATAGCGAAAGAAGAAAGCGGAGAAAGGAAATGGAGCAAAAAGTGGAGCAAGGAAAAAATGGAGAAAGTAGAAAATGGAGCAAAAAATGGAGCAAGTGACATAAGGGAAGGCTTGGCAGGGAAGGTTTGCTTGTTTGCTGATGACACAAAAGTGTGTAATAGGGTTGATGTTCCAGGAGGTGTCTGTAATATGGAGAATGATTTGGCACTATTAGATAAGTGGTCAAAACAATGGAAACTTCAGTTCAATGTTTCCAAATGTAAAATAATGCACTTGGGGAAAAGAAACCCTCAATCTGACTATCGTATTGGCAGTTCTGTGGTAGCAAAGACTTCAGAAGAGAAGGATTTGGGGGTGGTCATCTCTGACAGCCTCAAGATGAGTAACCAATGCAACCAGGCGGTGGGGAAAGCAAATCGTATGCTTGGCTGCATAGCTAGAGGTATAACAAGCAGGAAGAGGGAGATTGTGATCCCTCTGTATAGAGCTCTAGTGAGACCACATCTGGAATACTGTGTACAGTTCTGGAGGCCTCATCTGCAAAAGGATATAACTAAAATTGAGCGGGTTCAAAGAAGAGCTACAAAAATGGTGGAAGGTCTAAAGCATAGAACTTATCAAGAACGACTCAGAGATCTAAATATGTATAGTCTGGAGGAAAGAAGAGAAAGGGGGGACATGATTGAAACCTTTAAATATGTTAAAGGACTGAACAAGGTTCAGGAGGGAAGTGTGATTAATAAGAATCTGAATACAAGAACAAGGGGGCACAATCTGAGGCTAGTTGGAGGAAAAATCAAGAAAAACATTAGAAAATATTATTTCACTGAAAGAGTAGTAGAAACTTGGAACAAACTTCCAGCAGAGGTGGTTGATAAATCCACAGTAACACAGTTTAAACATGCCTGGGATAAACATGTATCTATCCTAAGATAACAATAAAGGAATACTAAAGGGCAGACTAGATGGACCAGGTGGTCTTTTTCTGCCGTCAATCTTCTATGTTTCTATGTTTCTAAGAAGAAAATGGAACAAGAAGAAAATGTAGGAAAAAACCAAGCAAGAAGAAAACTAAGCAAGAAAATGGAGCAAAAATTGGAATAAGAAGAAAATGAAGCACGTAGAAAACAGAGCAAAAAATGGAGTAAGAAGAAAATGGAGAAAGTTGAAAACGTAGCAAAAAATAGAGCAAAAAAAAAATGGAACTAGAAGAAAATGGAGTAAAAAAAAGCAAGAAGAAAACTATGCAAGAAAATGGAGCAAAAAGTGGACCAAGAAGAAAAGGGATCTAAAATGGAGCAAGAAAAAAATAGTAAAAGAAGAAAGCGGTTAAAGAAAATGGAGCAAAAAGTGGATCAAGAAGAAAATGGAGGAAAAAACCCAAGCAAGAAGAAAATTAAGTAAGAAAATGGAGCAAAAAGAAGACCAAGAAGAAAACGGATCAAAAATGGAGCAAGAAAAAAATTGAGAAAGAAGAAAGGAAATAAAGAAAATGCAGCAAAAAGGGGAGCAAAAAGAAAATGGAGAAAGTAGAAAACGGAGCAAAAAATGGAGCAAGAAGAAAATGGAACTAGAAGAAAATGCAGGAAAAAACCAAGAAAGAAGAAAAGAAAGGAAGAAAAATGAGCAAAAATTGGAACAATAAGAAAATGGATCAAGTAGAAAACAGAGCAAAAAATGTAGAAAGAAGAAAAAGTATAGAAAAAAAGAGCAAGAAGAAAATGGAGAAAAAAACCAAGCCAGAAGAAAACTAAGGAAAAAATGGAGAGAGAAGAAAGAGGAGAAAAAATTGATCAAAAAGTGCAACAAGAAGAAAATGGAGAAAGTAGAAAATGAAGCAAAAACTGGAAGAAGAAAAAAATGGAACTAGAAGAAAATGGAGGAAAAAAACAAGAAAGAAGAAAATTAAGCATGAAAATTGAGCAAAAAGTGGAACAAGAAGAAAATGGATCAAAAATTGGGCAAGAAAAATATTGAGAAAGAAGAAAGCAGAGAAAGAAAATGCAGCAAAAAGTGGAGCAAGAAGAAAATGGAGAAAGTAGAAAATGTAGGAAAAAACCAAGCAAGAAGAAAACTAAGCAAGAAAATGGAGCAAAAATTGGAATAAGAAGAAAATGGAGCATCTAGATAAAGGAGCAAAAAAATGGAGCAAGAAGAAAAAGGAGAAAGTAGAAAACAGAGCAAAAAATGGACCAAGAAGAAAGTGGAGGAAGAAACAAAGCAAGAAGAAAACAAAGTAAGAAAATGCAGCAAAAATTAAAGCAAGAAGTCAATGAAGAAAGGAGAAAACAGAGCAAAAAAGTCGAGGAAGAAGAAAATGGAACTAGAAGAAAATGGAGGAAAAAACCAAGCTAGAAGAAAACAAACCAAGAAAAGGAGCAACATTGGAACAAGAAGAAAATGGAGCATCTAGATAACGGAGCAAAAAAATGGAGCAAGAAGAAAAAGGTTAAAAAAAGGAGCACAAAGAAAATGGAGCAAAAAACCAAGTCAGAAGAAAACTAAGCAAAAAAATGGAGAAAGCAGAAAGGGGAGAAAAAATGTATCAAAAAAAGGAGCAAGAAGAAAAAGGAGGAAAAAACCAAGCAAGAAGAAAACTAATCAAGAAAATGGAGCAAAGAGTTGAAGAAGAAGAAAATGAAGCAAGTAGAAAATGGAGCAAGTAGAAAACGGAGCAAAAAATGGAGCAAGAAGAAAATGGAACTAGAAGAAAATGGAGGACAAAAACAAGCAAGAAGAAAACAAAGAAAGAAAATGGAGCAAAAATTGGACCAAGAAGAAAATGAAGAAAGTAGAAAACAGAGCAAAAAAAGGAGCAAGAAGAAAATGGAACAAGAAGAAAAAGTAGGAAAAAAACAAACAAGAAGAAAACTAATCAAGAAAATGGAGCAAAAATTGGAACAAGAAGAAAACGAAGAAAGTAGAAAACAGTGCAAAAAATGGAGCAAGAAAAAAATGGAACAAGAAAAAAATGGAGGAAAAACCCAAGCAAAAAGAAAACTAATCAAGAAAATGGAGCAAAAAGTGGAAGTAGAAGAAGAAAATGAAGCAAGTAGAAAATGGAGCAAGAAGAAAAAGGATCAAAATAAAGGAGAAAGAAAAAATTGAGCAAAAAAACAAGCAAAAAGAAAACTAAGCAAAAAAATGAAGAAGAAAGAGGAAAAAATGGATCAAAAAGTGCAGCAAGAAGAAAATGGAGAAAGTAGAAAACGGAGCAAAAAATGGAGGAAGAAGAAAACTGAACAAGAAAAAAATGGAGGAAAAAACCATGCAGAAGAAAACTAAGCAAGAAATTGGAGCAAAATGTGGACCAAGAAGAAAACAGATCAAAAATGGAGCAAGAAAAAAATTGAGAATGTAGAAAGCAGAGAAAGAAAATGCAGCAAAAAGTGGAGCAAGAAGAATAATGGAGAAAGTAAAAAATGGAGCAAAAAATGGGGTAAGAAGAAAATGGAACAAGAAGAAAATGGAGGAAAAAAACAAGCAAGAAGAAAACAAAGCAAGAAAATTGAGCAAAATTGGAACACAAAGGAAATGAAAAATTAGAAAATGGAGCAAAAAATGGAGCAAGAAGAAATGGTGCAAAAAACAGAGCAAGAAGAAAATGAAGCAAGAAAAAAAGCAAGAGGAAAACTTAGCAAAAATATGGAGAAAGTAGAAAGAGGAGAAAAAAATTGAGCAAAAAGTAGAGCAAGAAGAAAATGGAGAAAGTAGAAAACAGAGGAAAAAATGGAGCAAGATAAAAATGGAGAAGAAAATGGAGGAAAAAACCAAGCAAGAAGAAAACTAAGCAAGAAAATGGAGCAAAAAGTGGAACAAGAAGAAAATGAAGCAACTAGACAAAGTAGCAAAAAATGGAGCAAGAAGAAAATGGAACTAGAAGAAATATGGAGGAAAAAACAAAGCAAGAAGAAAATGAAGCAAGCAAATGGAGCAAAAAAATGGACCAAGAAGAAAACTGATCAAAAATGGAGCAAGAAAACAAATGAGCAAGAAGAAAGCAGAGAAAGATAATGCAGCAAAAAGTGAAGCAAGAAGAAAATGGAAAAAGTAGAGAGCGGAGCAAAAATGAAGCAAGTAGAAAATGAAGCAAGAAGAAAATGGAGAAAAAAAACAAGCAAGAAGAAAACTAAGCAAAAAAACTGGAGAAAGAAAAAAGAGGAGCAAAAAATGGAGCAAGAAGAAAATGGAACAAAAAAAGGAGGAAAAAACAATCAAGAAGGAAACAAAGCAAGAAAATGGAGCAAAAGTTGGAACAAGAAGAAAATGAAGAAAGTAGAAAACGTAGCAAAAAATGGAGCAAGAAGAAAATGGAAAAAGAAGAAAATGGAGGAAAAAAACAAGCAAGAAGAAAACTATGCAAGAAAATGGAGCAAAAAGTGGAAGAAAATTAAGCAAGTAGAAAACATAGCATAAAATGGAGCAAGAAGAAAAAGGATCAAAAAAAGGAGCAAGAAGAAAATTGAGCAACAAACCAAGCAAGAAGAAAACTAAGCAAAAAAATGGAGAAAGAAGAAAGACGAGAAAGAAATGGATCAAAACGTGGAGCAAGAAGAAAAAGGAGAAAGTAAAAATACGGAGCAAAAAATGGAGCAAGAAGAAAATGAAAGAAGAAGAAAATGGAGGAAAAAAACAAGCAAGAAGAAACTATGCAAGAAAATGGAGCAAAATGTGTACCAAAAAGTAAAAAGATTAAAAATTTTGCAAGAAAAAAATAGAGAAAGAAAATGGACCAAAAAGTGGAGCAAGAAGAAAAGGGAACAAGAAGAAAATGGAGGAAAAAACAAGCAAGAAGGAAACTAATCAAGAATATGGAGCAAAAAGTGGAAGAAGAAGAAGAAAATGGAGCAAGTAAAAAATGTAGCATAAAATGGAGCAAGAAGAAAATGGAACCAGAAGAAAATGGAGGAAAAAACCTAGCAAGAAAAATCTAATCTAGAAAATTGAACAAAAAGTGGACAAAGAAGAAAATGGAGAATGTAGAAAACGGAGGAAAAAATAGAGCAAGAAGAAAAAGGAGCAAAAAAAAGGAGCAAAAAGAAAATGGAGCAAAAAAACCAAGAAGAAAACTAAGCAAAAAAATTGAAAAAGAAAGTAAGAGGAGAAAAAAATTGACCAAAAGTTGATGAAGAAGATAATGGAGAAAGTTGAAAACGGAGCAAAAAATGGAGTAAGAAAAAATGGAACAAGAAGAAAATGGAGCAAAAAAAAAGCAAGAAGAAAACTACACAAGAAAATGGAGCAAAAAGTGGACCAAGAAGAAAAGGCATCAAAAATGGAGCAAAAAATAAAATGGAGAAAGAATAAAGCGGAGAAAGAAAATGGAACAAAAAGTGGAGGAAGAAGAAAACAGACAATGTAGAAAACGGAACAAAAAATGGAGGAAAAAGAAAATGGAACAAGAAGAAAATGGAGGAAAAAAACAAGCAAGAAGGAAACTAATCAAGAAAATGGAGCAAAAAGTGGAAGAAGAAGAAATTGTAGCAAGTAGAAAACGTAGCATAAAATGGAGAAAGAAGAAAAAAAGATCAAAAAAGGAGCAAGAAGAAAATGGAGCAAAAAAACAAGCAAGACAAAAAGCAAGCAAAAAATTGGAGAAAGAAGTAAAACGAGAAATAATGGATCAAAAAGTGGAGCAAGAGGAAAATGAAGAAAGTAGAAACCGAGCAAAAAATTAAGTAAGAAGAAACTAGAACAAGAAGAAAATGGAGGAAAAAAACAAGCAAGAAGAAAATTAAGTAAGAAAATGGAGCAAAAAGTGGAGCAAGAAGGAAATGGAACAAGAAGAAAACTGAGGAAAAAAACAAGGAAAAAGAAAAGAAAGCTAGAAAATGGAGCAAAAATTGGAAGAAGAAGAAAATGAAGCAAGTGGAAAATGGATCTAAAAGTGGAGCAAGAAGAAAATGGAACTAGAGGAAAATGGAGGAAAAAAACAAGCAAGATGAAACTGCACAAGAAAATGGAGCAAAAAGTGGACCAAGAAGAAAATGCCGAAAGTAGAAAATAGAGTAAAAAATGGAGCAGGAAGAAAAAGGATCAAAAAAAGGAGAAAGAAGAAAATGGAGTAAAAAATCTAGCAAGAAGAGAAGTAAGCAAAAAAATGGAGAAAGAAGAAAAATGAGAAAAAATTGATCAAAAAGTGGAGCAAGAGGAAAATGGGGAAAGTAGAAAACGGAGCAAAAAAATGGAGCAAGAAGAAAATGAACATGAAGAAAATTGAGGAAAAAAACAAGCAAGAAAAAAACTATTGAAGAAAATGGAGCAAAAAGTTGAAGAAGAAAATGAAGCAAGTAGAAAACGGAGAAGAAAATGGAGCAAGAAGAAAATGGAGAAATTAGAAAATGGAGCATAAAATGGAGCAAGAAGAGAATGGAAGAAGAAGAAAATGAAGGAGAATAACAAGCAAGAAGAAAACTATGCAAGGAAATGGAGCAAAATTTGGAACAAGAAGAAAAAGGATCAAAAATTGAGGAAGAAATAAATGGAGAAAGAAGAAAGCGGAGAAAGAAAATGGAGCAAGAAGTGGAGCAAGAAGAAAATGGAGAATGTAGAAAACGGAGCAAAAAATGGAGCAAGAAGAAAAAGGATTAAAAAAGGAGCAAGAAGAAAATGGAGCAAAAAACCAAGCAAGAAGAAAACTAAGCAAAAAAATGGAGAAAGAAGAAAGACGAGAAAGAAATGGATAAAAACGTGGAGCAAGAGGAAAATGTAGAAAGTAGAAAACGAAGAAAATAATGGAACAAGAAGAAAATGGAGGAAAAAAGCAAGCAAGAAGAAAATTAAGCAAGAAAATAGAGCAAACAGTGGAGCAAGAAGGAAATGGAACAAGAAGAAAATTGAGGAAAAAAACCAGCAAGAAGAAAACAAAGCAAGAAAATGGAGCAAAAATTGGAAAAATCAGAAAATGAAGCAAGTAGAAAATGGAGCAAAAAATGGAGCAAGAAGAAAATGAAACTAGAAGAAAATGGAGGAAAAAACCAAGCAAGAAGAAGTTACGCAAGAAAATGGAGCAAAAAGTGGACCAAGAAGGAAAAAGGATCAAAAATGGAGCAAGAAAAAATGGAGAAAGAAGAAAGTGGAGAAAGAAAATGGAGCAAAAGGTGGACCAAGAAGAAAATGGAGAATGTAGAAAATGGATCAAAAATGGAGCAAGAAGAAAATGGAACAAGAAGAAAACGCAGGAAAAAAACAAGCAAGAAGAAAACTAATGAAGAAAATGGAGCAAAAAGTGGAAGAAGAAGAAAATTAAGCAAGTGGAAAAAGTTGCATAAAATGGAGCAAGAAGAAAAAGGATCAAAAAAGGAGCAATTAGAAAATGGAGCAAAAAACCAAGCAAGAAGAAAACTAAGCAAAAAAATGAAGAAAAAAGAAGACGAGAAAATATGGATCAAAAAGTGGAGAAAGAGGAAAATAGTATACGTAGAAAACGGAGCAAGAAATGGAACAAGAAAATGGAACAAGAAGAAAACGGAGGGAAAAAAGCAAGAAGAAAACTACGCAAGAAAATGGAGCAAAAATTGGAACAAGAAGAAAATGAAGAAAGTAGAAAACGGAGCAAAAAATGGCGCAGGAAGAAAATGGAAAAAGAAGAAAATGGAGGAAAAAACAAGCCAGAAGAAAACTACGTAAAAAAGTGGAGCAAAAAGTGGACCAAAAAGAAAAGGGATCAAAAATGGAGCAAGAAAAAAACCTGGAGAATTAAGAAAGCGGAGAATGAAAATGGAGAAAAGTGGAGTAAGAAGAAAATGTACAATGTAGAAAACAGAAGAAAAAAATGGAGCAAGAAGAAAATGGAACAAGAAGATAATGGAAGAAAAAACAAGCAAGAAGAATACTACGCAATAATATGGAGCAAAAGGTGGACCAAGAAGAAAAGGGATCAAAAATGGAGCAAGAAAAAAACTGGTGAATGAAGAGAGCGGAGAAAGAAAATGGAGAAAAAAGTGGAGGAGGAAGAAAATGGACAATGTAGAAAACGGAAGAAAAATGGAGCAAGAAGAAAATGGAGCAAGAAGAAAATGGAGGAAATAAACAAGCAAGAAGAAAACTAATCAAGAAAAAGAGCAAAAAGTGGAAGAAGAAGAAAATGAAACAAGCAAAAAATTGAGCCAGAAGAAAATGGAACAAGAAGAAAATGAAGGAAAAAAGAAGCAAGAATAAAACTAGGCAAGAAAATGGAGCAAAAGGTGAACCAAGAAGAAAAAGGATCAAAAATAGAGCAAGAAAAAAAACGGATAAAGAAGAGAGTGTAGAAAAAAAATGGAGGAAATAGTGGTGCAAGAAGAAAATGGAGAATGTAGAAAACGGAGCAAAAAATGGAGCAAGAAGAAAATGGAACAAGAAGGAAATGGAGGAAAAAAACAAGCAAGAAGGAAACAAAGCAAGAAAATGCAGCAAAAATTGGAACAAGAAGAAAATGAAGAAAGAAGAATACTACGTAAGAAAATGGAGCAAAAAGTGGATGACGAAGAAAATTAAGCAAGTAGAAAAAGTATCATAAAATGGAGCAAGAAGAAAAAGGATCAGAAAAGGAACAAGAAGAAAATGGAGCAAAAAAACAAGCAAAAAGAAAACTAAGCAAAAAAATGGAGAAAAAAGAAAGACGAGAAAGAAATGGATAAAAATGTGGAGCAAGAGGAAAATGGAGAAAGTAGAAAACGGAGAAAATAATGGAGCAAGATGAAAATGGAACAAGAAGAAAATGGAGGAAAAAAACAAGCAAGAAGAAAGCTATGCAAGAAAATGGAGCAAAAAGTGGACCAAGAAGAAAAGGGATCAAGAATGGAGCAAGAAATAAATGGAGAAAGAATAAAGCGGAGAAAGAAAATGGAGCAAAAAGAGGAGGAAGAAGAACATGGACAATGTAGAAAATGGAACAAAAAATGGAGCAGGAAGAAAATTGAGGAAAAAAACAAGCAAGAAGAAAACTAATCAAGAAAATGTAGCAAAAAGTGGAAGAAGAAGATAATGAAGGAAGAAGAAAATGGAGCAGAAAATGGAGCAAGAAGAAAATGGAAGAAGAAGAAGAAAATGGAGGAAAAAAACAAGCAAGAAAAAACTATGCAAACAAATGGAACAAAAAGTGGACCAAGAAGAAAAAGGATCAAAAATGGAGCAAGAAAAAAATGGAGAAACAAGAAAGCAGATAAAGAAAATTGAGGAAAAAGTGAATCAAGAAGAAAATGGAGAATGTAGAGAACGGAGAAAAAAATGGAGCAAGAAGAAAATGGAACAAGAAGAAAGTGGAGGAAAAAACCAAGCAAGAAGAAAACAAAGCAAGAAAATGGAGCAAAAATTGGAACAAGAAAAAATGAAGAAAGTAGAAAATGGAGCAAAAGAGGAGCAAGAAGAAAATGGAAAAAGAAGAAAACTACGCAAGAAAATGGAGCAAAAAGTGGAATAAGAAGAAAATTAAGCAAGTAGAAAACGGAGCTATCACGGTGCAGCTTCTCAGGCTGTCACTGTCTCTTGTGCTGCGCTCCGATTGGTTCAGCCTGTTTGGCCCGCCCCTGGTGACCTTTTTATTCTGGGCTAGTGGCACCTGTCTTTTGCCCTTTCGTGGTGTTCCTGAGTCGGTTTTGCTGTGCTGTGTTCTTGTGTTCCTGATCTCCAGTTACCGACTTGGCTATCCCTGACTACGATCCTGTGTACCTGCTCCGTGATCTGACCCGGCCTGGCTGACGTTCCTGATCGTTCTCCTGATCCGGCTTGTCTGAGAAACTGCTCCGTGATTCGACCCGGCCTGGCTGACATTCCTGCTTGTTTTCCTGATCCGGCTTGCCTGAATACCTGCTCCGTGACTTGACCCGGCTTGCTGACGTTCCTGTTCCGGTCTCTGCGGCCGGTCTCCGTTCCTGTCCTGCCTTGTCGCCACGGTGACATAGTGACTGTGCTCTCACTATTCATCTCGGCTCCGTGCCTGCTGATTCCTGCCACTGAGCTAATCACTGCTGTGCTGTGTTTCCTCTACCGAGCTGTTAACCCGTGCAGAGCCATGTCTTACTACTGAGCTGTTAGTCCATGCAGAGGTTGCGTTCCTACTTCTGAGCTGTTAACCCGTATAGTGCTGTGTTCCTACTCCGTGCTGTCTCCAGTGCAGAGCTGTGCTACAACTACTTGCCATTAACCTGTGCAGAGCTGTGTTCCAGTGAGGGCGTGCAGCCCATACAGAGAGTTGCCTTGTGCTGAGCCAGTTCTCTCCTTGCAGTCCGGTTTAGCTCATTACCGCGCCCGGTGGCACCTGGCTCTGGCTATTTCGGTGCACATCTCTGTGGTTTCGCCCGTAGGGCTATTGATCCAAGCTCTTGCAATCCAGTCTCTCTCTCTCCAGTGGGTTTATTGGCTTAAGCTCTTGCAAATTCATCATGCACGTCTGGGTTATAAGCTCAAGCTCTGGTAACTAGTCATCTCTATAGACGGTAGGGCTTTTGGCCCAAGCTCTTGCAATCCAGTCATCCGTTACGCCCGTGGGGGCTATTCGCTCTAGGCTCTGGCAGTCTATTCGCTCAGTTCATACTCCCGTGGGGGCTACCATTGCCGTATAGCAGGTGGAAGGCAGGTTTCTCTTTGCTGGACATTTTTCTTCAGTTTTACAGACTGTGGGTGTTGAGTATTCTCCACCTTTAACACCTTGGGCGTGCCAAACTACACAACTGAGACAGACTGATTATTCTATTAACCATTTGTATATCAGTACTCAGTGCCAGTTCATTTCTGTATATTGTATACTGTGCATACTACTGCTATTCCGCTATTTCACAGTGTCTCCCCTAGGGGGCGATATTATCTGTCATTATTTGGTTCTTAAATAAATTGCATTTTATTTTTACCCACTGGTCTGAGTGTCTTGAAAACCGTGACAGGAGCATAAAATGGAGCAAGAAAAAGGATCAAAAAATAGGAGCAAGTAGAAAATGGAGCAAAAAACCAAGGAAGGAGAAAACTAAGCAAAAAAATGGATAAAGACGGAAGAAGAGAAAGAAATGGATCAAAATGTGGAGCAAGAAGAAATGGAAAAAAGTAGAAAATGGAGCAAAAAATGGAGCAAGAAGAAAATGGAGGAAAAAAAACAAGCAAGAAGAAAACTACGCAAGAAAATTGGCCAAAAAGTGGACCAAGAAGAAAAGGGATCAAAAATGGAGCAAGAAAAAAATGGAGAAAGAAGAAATCGGAGAAAGGAAATGGAGCAAAAAGTGGAAGAAGAAGAAAATGTAGCAAGTAGAAAACATAGTATAAAATGGAGCAAGAAAAAGGATGAAAAAATGGAGCAAGAAGAAAATGGAGCAAAAAACCAAGTAAGAAGAAGAGTATGCAAAAATATGGAGAAAGAAGAAAGACAAGAAAAATACGTATTAAAAAGAGAAGAACAAGAAGAAAATGGAAAAAAAAGTGGAAGAAGAAGAAATGGGATCAAATATGGAGCAAGAAAAAATCAAGGAAATAGAAAACGGAGCGAAAAATGGAGCAAGAAGACAAAGGATCAGAAAACAGAACAAGAAGAAAATGGAGCAAAAAACAAAAAGAAAACTAAGCAAAAAACATGGAGAAAGAAGAAAGAGGAGAAAAAATGGATGGAAAAGTATAGCAAGAAGAAAATGGAGAAAATAGAAAACGAAGCAAAAAATGGAGCTAGAAGAAAATGAAACAAGCAAAAATGGAGGAAAAAGTGGAAGAAGAAGGAAATGAAGGAAGTAGAAAATGGAGCAAAAAATGGAGCAATAAAAAAAGGAGAAAGGAGAAAACAGAGCCAACAATGGAGAAAGAAGATATCTAAATGGAGCAAAATGTGGAAGAAGAATGAAATAAGTAGAAAATGGAGCAAAAATGGAGCAAAAAAATGTAGAAAGAAGAAAGCGGAGAAAGAAAATGGAGAAAAAAGTGGAGCAAGAGGAAAATGGAGAAAGTAGAAAACAGAGAAAAAAAAATGGAGGAAGAAGAAAATGGAAGAAGAAGAAAATGGAGGAAAAAAACAAGGAAGAAGGAAACTAATCAAGAATATGGAGCAAAAAGTGGAAGAAGAAGAAAATGTAGCAAGTAGAAAATGTAGTATAAAATGGAGAAAGAAGAAAAAGGATCCATAAAAGGAGCAAGAAGAAAATGGAACAAAAAACCATGCAAGAAAAACGTAAGAAAAAAATGGAGAGAGAAGAAAGACGAGAAAAAAAAGGATCAAAACGTGGAGCAGCAGGAAAATGGAGAAAGTAGAAATCGGAGCAAAAAAATGGAGCAAGAAGAAAATGAACATGAAGAAAATTGAGGAAAAAAACAAGCAAGAAGAAAATTAATCAAGGAAATGGAGCAAAAAGTGGAACAAGAAGAAAATGAAGCAACTAGACAAAGTAGCAAAAAATGGAGCAAGAAGAAAATGGAACTAGAAGGAATATGGAGGAAAAAACAAAGGAAGGAAAAACTAGGCAATAAAATGGAGCAAAAAGTGGACCAAGAAGAAAAAGGATCAAAAATGGAGTAAGAAAAATTGGAGAAATTAGAGAGTGGAGAAAGAAAATGGAGCAAAAAGTGGAGGAAGAAGAAAATGGAGAATGTAGAAAACGGAGCAAAAAAATGGAGCAAGAAGAAAATGGAACAAGAAGAAAATGGAGGAGAAAGTGGAAGAAGAAGGAAATGAAGCAAGTAGAAAATGGAGCAAAAAATTGAGCAATAAAAAAAGGAGAAAGAAGAAAACAGAGCAAAAAAAGGAGCAAGAAGAAATCTAATCAAGAAAATGGAACAAAAAGTGGAAGAAGAAGAAAATGCAGAAAGTAAAAAATGGAGTAAAAATGGAGCAAGAAGAATATAGAACAAGAGGAAATGGAGGAAAAACAAGCAAGAAGAAAACTAATCAAGAAAATGGAGCAAAAAGTGGAAGAAGATGAAAATGAAGCAAGTAGAAAATGGAGCAAAAAATGGAGCAAGAAAAAATAGAGAAAGAAAAAAGCTGAGAAAGAAAATGGAGAAAAAGTGGAAAAAGAGAAAAATGGAGAAAGTACAAAACAGCAAAAAATGGAGAAAGAAGAAAATGGAACAAGAAGAAAATGGAGGAAAAAACAAAGCAAGAAAATGGAGCAAATACTGGAGCAAGAAGAATGGAACTAGAAGAAAATAAAGGAAAAAAACAAGCAAGAAGAAACTACGCAAGAAAATGGAGGACAATATGGACCAAGAAGAAAAAGGATCAAAAATGGAGCAAGAAGAAAATGTTGAATGTAGAAAACGGATCAAAAATGGAGCAAGAAGAAATTGGAACAAGAAGAAAATGGAGGAAAAAAACAAGCAAGAAGAAAACAAAGCACAAAAATGGAACAAAAATTGTAACAAGAAGAAAATGAAGAAAGAAGAAAATGGAGAAAAATGAAGCAAGAAGAAAATGGAACAAGAAGAAAATGGATGAAAAAAACAAGCAAGAAGAAAACTACACAAGAAAATGAACCAAAAAGAGGACCAAGATGAAAAGGGATCAAGAATTGAGGAAGAAAAAGGAGAAAGAATAAAGCGGAAAAAGAAAATGGAGCAAAAAGTGGAGGAAGAAGAATATAGACAATGTAGAAAATGGAGCAAAAAATGGAGCAAGAAGAAAATGGAACAAGAAGAAAATGGAGGAAAAAACAAACAAGAAGAAAATATGCAAGAAAATGGAGCAAAAAGTGGAAGAAGAAGAAAATGCAGAAAGTAGAAAACGGAGTAAAAAATGGAGCAAGAAAAATATAGAACAAGAAGAAAAAAGGAGGAAAAAACAAGCAAGAAGAAAACTAATCAAGAAAATTGAGCAAAAAGTGGAAGAAGACAAAAATCAAGCAAGTAGAAAACAGAGCAAAAAATGGAGCAAGAAAAAAATAGAGAAAGAAAAAAGTTCAGAAAGAAAATGGAGAAAAAAGTGGAGCAAGAGAAAAATGGAGAAAGAAAACAGAGTAAAAAATGGAGAAAGAAGAAAATGGAACAAGAAGAAAATGGAGGAAAAAACAAAGCAAGAAGAAAACAAAGCAAGAAAATGGAGCAAATACTGGAGCAAGAAGAATGGAACTAGAAGAAAATGAAGGAAAAAAAACAAGCAAGAAGAAACTACACAAGAAAATGGAGGACAATATGGACCAAGAGGAAAAAGGATAAAAAATGGAGCAAGAAGAAAATGTAGAATGTAGAAAACGGATCAAAAATGGAGCAAGAAGAAATTGGAACAATAAGAAAATGGAGGAAAAAAACAAGCAAAAAGAAAACAAAGCACAAAAATGGAGCAAAAATTGTAACAAGCAGAAAATGAAGAAAGTAGAAAACAGAGAAAAAAGGAACAAGAAGAAAATGGAACAAGAAGAAAATGGATGAAAAAAACAAGCAAGAAGAAACTACACAAGAAAATGGAGGACAATATGGACCAAGAAGAAAAAGGATAAAAAATGGAGCAAGAAGAAAATGTAGAATGTAGAAAACGGATCAAAAATGGAGCAAGAAGAAATTGGAACAAGAAGAAAATGGAGGAAAAAAACAAGCAAGAAGAAAACAAAGCACAAAAATGGAGCAAAAATTGTAACAAAGAAAATGAAGAAAGTAGAAAACGGAGAAAAATGGAACAAGAAGAAAATGGAACAAGAAGAAAATGGATGAAAAAAACAAGCAAGAAGAAACTACGCAAGAAAATGGAGGACAATATGGACCAAGAAGAAAAAGGATAAAAAATGGAGCAAGAAGAAAATGTAGAATGTAGAAAACGGATCAAAAATGGAGCAAGAAGAAATTGGAACAAGAAGAAAATGGAGGAAAAAAACAAGCAAGAAGAAAACAAAGCACAAAAATGGAGCAAAAATTGTAACAAAGAAAATGAAGAAAGTAGAAAACGGAGAAAAATGGAACAAGAAGAAAATGGAACAAGAAGAAAATGGATGAAAAAAACAAGCAAGAAGAAAACTACGAAAGAAAATGAACCAAAAAGAGACCAAGAAGAAAAGGGATCAAGAATTGAGAAAGAAAAAGGAGAAAGAATAAACTGGAAAAAGAAAATGGAGCAAAAAGTGGAGGAAGAAGAAAATGGACAGTGTAGAAAATGAAAGATAAATGGAGCAAGAAGAAAATGGATAGTGTAGAAAATGAAAGATAAATGGAGCAAGAAGAAAATGGAACAAAAAGAAAATGGAGGAAAAAAACAAGCAAGAAGAAAACTATTGAAGAAAAAATGGAGCAAAAAGTGGTAGAAGAAGTAAATAAAGCAAGTTGAAAATGGAGCATACAATGGAGCAAAGAGAAAATGAAACAAGAAGAAAATGGAGGAAAAAACAAAACGAAGAAGAAACTATGCAAGAAAATGGAGCAAAAAGTGGACCAAGATGAAAAAAGATCAAAAATGGAGCAAAAAAAATGGAGAAAGATGAAAGCGGAGAAAGAAACAGATCAAAATGTGGAGCAAGAGGAAAATGGAGAAAGTAGAAAGTGGAGCAAAAAATGGAGCAAGAAGAAAATGGAACAAGAAGAAAATGGAGGAAAAAAACAAGCATGAAGAAACTATGCAAGAAAATGGAGCAAAAAGTGGACCAAGAAGAAAATGGAACAAAAAGAAAATGGATGAAAAAAACAAGCAAGAAGGAAACTAATCAAGTAAATGGAGCAAAAAGTGGAAGAAAATGGAGCTACTAGAAAACGTAGCATAAAATGGAGCAAGAAGAAAATTAAGCAAAAAACCAAGCAAGAAGAAAACTAAGCAAAAAAACGGAGAAAGAAGGAAGAGGAGAAAATAATGGATCAAAAAGTGGAGCAAGAAGAAAATGGAGAAAATAGAATACGGAGCAAAAAATGGAGTAAGATGAAAATGGAACAAGAAGAAAATGGAGGAAAAAAACAATCAAGAACAAAACTACACAAGAAAATGGACCAAAAAGTGGACCAAGAAGAAAAGGGATCAAAAATGGAGCATGAAAAAAATGGAGAAAGAAGCAATCGGAGAAAGAAATTGGAGCAAAAAGTGGAAGAAGCAGAAAATGGAGCAAAGTAGAAAAGTAGTATAAAATGGAGCAAGAAGAAAAAGGATCAAAAAAAGGAGCAAGAAGAAAATGGAGCAAAAAAACAAGTAAGAAGAAGAGTAAGCAAAAAAATGGAGAAAGAAGAAAGACGAGAAAAACACGGATCAAAGATAGGAACAAGAAGAAAATGGAACAAAAAGTGGAAGAAGAAGAAATGGGATCAAATATGGAGCAATAAAAAAATTGAGAAAGAAGAAAGCAGAGAAAGAAAATGGAGCAAAAAGTGGAGCTAGAAGAAAATGGACAATGTAGAAAACAGAGCAAAAAATGGATCAAGAAGAAAATGGAGGAAAAAACAAGCAAGAAAGAAACTAATGAAGAAAATATAGCAAAATGTGGAAGAGAAGAAAATCAAGCAAGTATAAAATGGAGCGAAAAATGGAGCAAGAAGACAAAGGATCAGAAAACGGAGCAAGAAGAAAATGGAGCAAAAAAACAAACAAGAAGAAAACTAAGGAAAAAACATGGAGAGAGAAGAAAGAGGAGAAAAAATGGAGGAAAAAGTAGAGCAAGAAGAAAAAGGAGAAAGTAGAAAATGGAGGAAAAAATGGAGCTATAAGAAAATGGAACAAGAAAAAATGGAGGAAAAATTGGAAGAAGAAGGAAATAAAGCAAGTAGAAAATGGAGCAAGAAAAAATGTAGAAAGAAGAAAGCGGAGAAAGAAAATGGAGTAAAAAGTGGAGCAAGAGGAAAATGGAGAAAGTAGAAAACGGAGCAAAAAATGGAGTAAGAAGAAAATGGAACAAGAAGAAAATGAAGGAAAAAAACAAGGAAGAAGGAAACTAATCAAGAATATGGAGCAAAAAGTGGAAGAAGAAGATAATGTAGCAAATAGAAAATGTAGTAAAAAATGGAGAAAGAAGAAAAAGGATCCATAAAAGGAGCAAGAAGAAATGGAACAAGAAGAACACTTAGGAAAAAACCAAGCAAGAAGAAAACTAAGCAAACACATGGAGCAAAAACTGTAACAAGAAGAAAATGAAGCAAGAAGAAAACAGAGCAAAAAATGGAGCAAGAAGAAATGGAACAAGAAGAAAACATAGGAAACAACGAAGTAAGAAGAAAACTAAGCAAAAAAAATATACAAAGTAAAAAGAGGAGACAGGAATGGAGAAAAAATTGGAGCAAGAAGAAAATGGAGAAAGTAGAAAACTAAACAAAAAAAATGGAGCAAAAACTATCGAAAAGAAAATGAAGCTGGAAAAAACTGAGCAAAAAATGTAGCAAGACGAAAATGGAACAAGAAGAAAATGGAGGAAAAACACAAGTAAGAAGAAAACTAAGCAAAAAAAAGGAGATAAAAGAAAGAGGAGAAAGGAATGGAGGAAAAAGTGGAGCAAGAAGAAAATGGGGAAAGTAGAAAATGAAGCAAAAAATGGAGCAAGAAGAAATGGAACAAGAAGAAAACATGGGACAAAACAAAGCAAGAAGAAAACATAGGAAAAACACCAAGCAAGAAGAAAACTAAGCAAAAAAATGGAGTAAAAACTATTACAAGAAGAAAATGAAGTAGGAAGAAAATGGCACAAAAAAATGGAGCAAGAAGAAAATGGAGGAAAAAAACAAGGAAAGAAAAAAACTAAGCAAGAAAAGGGAGAAAGAAGAAAGTAGAAATGAATGGAGTAAAAAGTGGAGCAAGAAGAAAATGGAACAAGAAGAAAATGGAGGAAAAAAACAAGCATGAAGAAACTATGCAAGAAAATGGAGCAAAAAGTGGACCAAGAAGAAAATGGAACAAAAAGAAAATGGATGAAAAAAACAAGCAAGAAGGAAACTAATCAAGTAAATTGAGCAAAAAGTGGAAGAAGAAGAAAATGGAGGAAAAAAACAAGCATGAAGAAACTATGCAAGAAAATGGAGCAAAAAGTGGACCAAGAAGAAAATGGAACAAAAAGAAAATGGATGAAAAAAACAAGCAAGAAGGAAACTAATCAAGTAAATTGAGCAAAAAGTGGAAGAAGAAGAAAATGGAGCTACTAGAAAACGTAGCATAAAATGGAGCAAGAAGAAAATTAAGCAAAAAACCAAGCAAGAAGAAAACTAAGCAAAAAAACGGAGAAAGAAGGAAGAGGAGAAAATAATGGATCAAAAAGTGGAGCAAGAAGAAAATGGAGAAAATAGAATACGGAGCAAAAAATGGAGTAAGATGAAAATGGAACAAGAAGAAAATGGAGGAAAAAAACAATCAAGAACAAAACTATGCAAGAAAGTGGACCAAAAAGTGGACCAAGAAGAAAAGGGATCAAAAATGAAGCATGAAAAAATGGAGAAAGAAGAAATCGGAGAAAGAAAATGGAGCAAAAAGTGGAAGAAGCAGAAAATGGAGCAAAGTAGAAAAGTAGTATAAAATGGAGCAAGAAGAAAAAGGATCAAAAAAAGGAGCAAGAAGAAAATGGAGCAAAAAAACAAGTAAGAAGAAGAGTAAGCAAAAAAAATAGAGAAAGAAGAAAGACGAGAAAAACACGGATCAAAGATAAGAAGAAAATGGAACAAAAAGTGGAAGAAGAAGAAATGGGATCAAATATGGAGCAATAAAAAAATTAAGAAAGAAGAAAGCAGAGAAAGAAAATGGAGCAAAAAGTGGAGCTAGAAGAAAATGGACAATGTAGAAAACAGAGCAAAAAATGGATCAAGAAGAAAATGGAGGAAAAAACAAGCAAGAAAGAAACTAATGAAGAAAATATAGCAAAATGTGGAAGAGAAGAAAATCAAGCAAGTATAAAATGGAGCGAAAAATGGAGCAAGAAGACAAAGGATCAGAAAACGGAGCAAGAAGAAAATGGAGCAAAAAAACAAACAAGAAGAAAACTAAGGAAAAAACATGGAGAGAGAAGAAAGAGGAGAAAAAATGGAGGAAAAAGTAGAGCAAGAAGAAAAAGGAGAAAGTAGAAAATGGAGGAAAAAATGGAGCTATAAGAAAATGGAACAAGAAAAAATGGAGGAAAAAGTGGAAGAAGAAGGAAATGAAGCAAGTAGAAAATGGAGCAAGAAAAAATATAGAAAGAAGAAAGCGGAGAAAGAAAATGGAGTAAAAAGTGGAGCAAGAGGAAAATGGAGAAAGTAGAAAACGGAGCAAAAAATGGAGTAAGAAGAAAATGGAACAAGAAGAAAATGAAGGAAAAAAACAAGGAAGAAGGAAACTAATCAAGAATATGGAGCAAAAAGTGGAAGAAGAAGATAATGTAGCAAATAGAAAACGTAGTAAAAAATGGAGATAGAAGAAAAAGGATCCATAAAAGGAGCAAGAAGAAATGGAACAAGAAGAACACTTAGGAAAAAACCAAGCAAGAAGAAAACTAAGCAAACACATGGAGCAAAAACTGTAACAAGAAGAAAATGAAGCAAGAAGAAAACAGAGCAAAAAATGGAGCAAGAAGAAATGGAACAAGAAGAAAACATAGGAAACAACGAAGTAAGAAGAAAACTAAGCAAAAAAAATATACAAAGTAAAAAGAGGAGACAGGAATGGAGAAAAAATTGGAGCAAGAAGAAAATGGAGAAAGTAGAAAACTAAACAAAAAAAATGGAGCAAAAACTATCGAAAAGAAAATGAAGCTGGAAAAAACTGAGCAAAAAATGTAGCAAGACGAAAATGGAACAAGAAGAAAATGGAGGAAAAACACAAGTAAGAAGAAAACTAAGCAAAAAAATGGAGATAAAAGAAAGAGGAGAAAGGAATGTAGGAAAAAGTGGAGCAAGAAGAAAATGGGGAAAGTAGAAAACGAAGCAAAAAATGGAGCAAGAAGAAATGGAACAAGAAGAAAACATGGGACAAAACAAAGCAAGAAGAAAACGTAGGAAAAACACCAAGCAAGAAGAAAACTAAGCAAAAAAATGGAGTAAAAACTATTACAAGAAGAAAATGAAGTAGGAAGAAAATGGCGCAAAAAAATGGAGCAAGAAGAAAATGGAGGAAAAAAACAAGGAAAGAAAAAACTAAGCAAGAAAAGGGAGAAAGAAGAAAGTAGAAATGAATGGAGTAAAAAGTGGAGCAAGAAGAAAATGAAGAAAGTAGAAAATGGAGCAAAAAATGGAGCAAGAAGAAATGGAACAAGAAGAAATCATAGGAAAAAATAAAGCAAGAAGAAAACTAAGCAAAAAAAGGAGCAAAAACTATAACGAGAAGAAAATGAAGCTGGAAGAAAACTGAGCAAAAAATGGAGCAAGAAGAAAATGGGACAAGAAGAAAACAGAAGAAAAAACGAAGCCAGAAGAACACTAAGCAAAAAATTGGAGAAAGAAGGAAGAGGAGAAAGGAATGGAGGAAAAAGTGGAGCAAGAAGAAAATGGAGAAAGTAGAAAATGGAGCAAAAAATGGAGCAAGAAGAAATGGAACAAGAAGAAAACATAGGAAAAACCAATCAAAAAGAAAACTAAGCAAAACAAGGAGAAAGATGTAAGAGGAGAAAGGAAATGGATCAAAAAGTGGAGTAAGAAGAAAATTGAGAAAGTAGAAAACGGGGCAAAAAATGGTGCAAGAAGAAATGGAACAAGAAGAAAACGTAGGAAAAAACGAAGCAAAAAGAAAACTAAGCAAAAAAATGGAGCAAAAACTGTAACGAGAAGAAAATGAAGCTGGAAGAAAACTGAAAAAAAAATGGAGCACGAAGAAAATGTAACAAGAAGAAAATGGAGGAAAAAACCAAGCAAGAAGAAAACTAAGCAATAAAAATGGAGAAAGAAGAAAATGGAGCAAAAAATGGAGCAGGAAGAAATGGAGCAAGAAGAAAACATAAAAAAACCAATCAAAAAGAAAAGTAAGCAAAACAAGGAGAAAGATGTAAGAGGAGAAAGGAAATGGATCAAAAAGTGGAGTAAGAAGAAAATTGACAAAGTAGAAAATGGGGTAAAAAATGGAGCAGGAAGAAATGAAGCAAGATGCAAACGTAGAAAAAAATGAAGCAAGAAGAAAACTAAGCAAAAAAAAAGGAGCAAAAACTGTAACAAAAAGAAAATGAAGCTGGAAAAAACTGAGCAAAAAATGGAGCAAGATAAAAATATAACAAGAAGAAAATAGAGGAAAAAACCAAGTAAGAAGAAAACTAAGCAAAAAAATGGAGATAAAATAAAGAGGAGAAAGGAATGGAGCAAAAAGTGGAGCAAGAAGAAAATGTAGAAAGTAGAAAACGAAGTAAAAAATGGAGCTAGAAAAAAATAGAACAAGAAGAAAACAAGGGACAAAACAAAGCAAGAAGAAAACGTAGGAAAAACACCAAGCAATAGGAAAACTAAGCAAAAAAATTGAGCAAACACTGTTACGAGAAGAAAATGAAGCAGGAAGAAAATGGCGCAAAAAAATGGAGCAAGAAGAAAATGGAGAAAAAACAAGGAAAGAAAAAACTAAACAAGAAAATGGAGAAAGATGAAAGAGGAGAAAGGAATGGAGTAAAAAGTGGAGCAAGAAGAAAATGGAGAAAGTAGAAAATGGAGTAAAAAATGGAGCACGAAAAAATGGAACAAGAAGAAAACATAGGAAAAAATCAATCAAGAAGAAAACTAAGCAAAACAACGAGAAAGAAGTAAGAGGAGAAAGGAAATGGAGCAAAAAGTGGAATAAGAAGAAAATTGAGAAAGTAGAAAACGGAGGAAAAAATTGAGCAAGAAGAAATATGACAAGAAGAAAACGTAGGAAAAAATGAAGCAATAAGAAAACTAAGTAAATAAAGGAGCAAACACTGTAACGAGAAGAAAATGAAGCTGGAAGAAAACTGAGCAAAAAATAGAGCAAGAAGAAAATGGGACAAGAAGAATATGGAAGAAAAGACGAAGCCAGAAGAAAACTAAGCAAAAAATTGGAGAAAGAAGGAAGAGGAGAAAGGAATGGAGAAAAAAGTGGAGCAAGAAGAAAATGGAGAAAGTAGAAAACGGAGCAAAAAAGGAGCAAGAAGAAATGGAACAAGAATAAAACATAGGGAAAAATCAATCAGTAAGAAAACTAAGCAAAACAAGGAGAAAGAAGTAAGATGAGAATGGAAATGGATCAAAGAGTGGAGCAAGAAAAAAATGGAGAAAGTAGAAAACAGAGAAAAAAAGGCTGTAATAAGAAAATGGAACAAGAAGAAAAAATAGGAAAAACCAATCAAAAAGAAAACTAAGCAAAATAAAGGAGAAAGAAAAAAGAGAAGAAAGGAATGGAATAAAAAGTGGAGGAAGAAGAAAATGGAGAAAGTAGAAAACTAAGGAAAAAATGGAGCAAGAAGAAATGGAACAAGAAGAAAACATAGGAAAAAAACAATCAAGAAGAAAACTAAGCAAAACAATGAGAAAGATGTAAGAGGAGAAAGGAAATGGATCAAAAAGTGGAGTAAGTAGACAATTGAGAAAGTAGAAAACGGGGCAAAAAATGGAGCAAGAAGAAATGGAAAAAGAAGAAAACGTAGGAAAAAACGAAGCAAGAAGTAAACTAAGCAAAAAAATGGAGCAAAAACTGTAACAAGAAGAAAATGAAGCTGGAATAAAACGGAGCAAAAAAAGGAGCAAGAAGAAAATGGAACAAGAAGAAAATGGAGGAAAAAACCAAGCAAGAAGAAAACTAAGCAAAACAAGGAGAAAAAAGTAAGAGGAGAAAGGAAATGGATCAAAAAGTGGAGCAAGAAGAAAATGGAGAAAGTAGAAAATGGAGCAAAAAATGGAGCAATAAGAAATAGAACAAGAAGAAAACATAGGAAAAAACCAAGCATGAAGAAAACTATGCAAAAAAAGAGAAACAAGAAAGAGGAGAAAGGAATGGAAGAAAAAGTGGAGTAAGAAGAAAATGGAGAAAGTAGAAAACGGAGCAAAAAATAGAGCAAGAAGAAATAGAACAAGAAGAAAACATAGGAAAAAACCAATCAGGAAGAAAACTAAGCAAAACAAGGAGAAAGAAATAAGAAGAGAAAGGAAATGGATCAAAAAGTGGAATAAGAAGAAAATTGAGAAAGTAGAAAACTGAGCAAAAAATCGAGCAAGAAGAAATGGAACAAGAAGAAAACGTAGGAAAAAATGAAGCAAGAAGAAAACTAAGCAAAAAAGGAGTAAAAACTGTAACGAGAAGAAAATGAAGCTGGAAGAAAACTGAGAAAAAAATGGAGCAAGAAGAAAATGGAAGAAAAACGAAGCCAGAAGAACATTAAGCAAAAAAAATAGAGAAAGAAGGAAGAGGAGAAAAGAATGGAGGAAAAAGTGGAGCACGAAGAAAATGGAGAAAGTAGAAAATGGAGCAAAAAATGGAGCAGGAAGAAATGGAGCAAGAAGAAAACATAGGAAAAAACAATCAAAAAGAAAAAAGATGTAAGAGGAGAAAGGAAATGGATCAAAAAGTGGAGTAAGAAGAAAATTAAGAAAGCAGAAAACGGGGCAAAAAATGGAGCAATAAGAAATGGAAAAAGAAGAAAACGTAGGAAAAAATGAAGCAAAAAGAAAACTAAGCAAAAAATGGAGCAAAAACTATAACGAGAAGAAAATGAAGCTGGAAGAAAACGGAGCAAAAAAAAAAAGAGCAGAAGAAAATGGAACAAGAAGAAAGTGGAGGAAAAAATGAAGCCAGAAGAAAACCAAGCAAAAAAATGGAGAAAGAAGAAATAGGAGATAGGAATGGATGAAAAAGTGGAGCAAGAAGGAAATGGAGAAAGTAGAAAACAGAACAAAAAAATGGAGCAAGAAGAAATGGAAGAAGAAGAAAACATAGGAAAAAAACAAGCATGAAGGAAAACTATGCAAAAAAAGGAGAAACAAGAAAGAGGAGAAAGGAATGGGGAAAAAGTGGAGTAAGAAGAAAATGGAGAAAGTTGAAAACGGAGCAAAAAACTGGATCAAGAAGAAATGGAACAAGAAGAAAATGTAGGAAATAAACAATCAAGAAGAAAACTAAGCAAAAAAAAATTGAGCAAAAACTGTAACGAGAAGAAAATGAAGCTGGAAAAAAACTGAGCAAAAATGGAGCAAGACTAAAATGGAACAAGAAGAAAATGGAGGAAAAATCCAAGGAAGAAGAAAACTAAGCAAAAAAATGGGGAAAGAAGAAATAGTAGATAGGAATGGATGAAAAAGTGGAGCAAGAAGGAAATGGAGAAAGTAGAAAACAAAACAAAAAATGGAAGTAGAAGAAGTCAGAGATGCTCAACTAGACTCATGAGCTTGCAAGGGTATGCAAAAGCTCACTGGGACTGTGTCCTCGCGTCCAGGGTGCAATCTCTTTTAGCTCACAAATGCCATACACAGAGAAGAAATATTCTGAAGCATATCATACTGGTCCTGCCAAAATGACAATCCAGCCACGAAATGCCAGACAATTCTTCTCTGAACAAGGGAAGCAGCTAACCCCAGACGTACGTTTCGGCCTTCTTGGGCCTCGTCGGTGAGGTGCAGCTGATCCCTCTAGGCACTTGTGAGCAAGGGGTCCACGTCTGGATTTCCCCATTACCCTTAGGGTGACTAACCCTAAGAGCAATTTGCATAGAAGTAGAAGAAGTCAGAGATGCTCAACTAGACTCATGAGCTTGCAAGGGTATGCAAAAGCTCACTGGGACTGTGTCCTCGCGTCCAGGGTGCAATCTCTTTTAGCTCACAAATGCCATACACAGAGAAGAAATATTCTGAAGCATATCATACTGGTCCTGCCAAAATGACAATCCAGCCACGAAATGCCAGACAATTCTTCTCTGAACAAGGGAAGCAGCTAACCCCAGACGTACGTTTCGGCCTTCTTGGGCCTCGTCGGTGAGGTGCAGCTGATCCCTCTAGGCACTTGTGAGCAAGGGGTCCACGTCTGGATTTCCCCATTACCCTTAGGGTGACTAACCCTAAGAGCAATTTGCATAGAAGTAGAAGAAGTCAGAGATGCTCAACTAGACTCATGAGCTTGCAAGGGTATGCAAAAGCTCACTGGGACTGTGTCCTCGCGTCCAGGGTGCAATCTCTTTTAGCTCACAAATGCCATACACAGAGAAGAAATATTCTGAAGCATATCATACTGGTCCTGCCAAAATGACAATCCAGCCACGAAATGCCAGACAATTCTTCTCTGAACAAGGGAAGCAGCTAACCCCAGACGTACGTTTCGGCCTTCTTGGGCCTCGTCGGTGAGGTGCAGCTGATCCCTCTAGGCACTTGTGAGCAAGGGGTCCACGTCTGGATTCCCCCATTACCCTTAGGGTGACTAACCCTAAGAGCAATTTGCATAGAAGTAGAAGAAGTCAGAGATGCTCAACTAGACTCATGAGCTTGCAAGGGTATGCAAAAGCTCACTGGGACTGTGTCCTCGCGTCCAGGGTGCAATCTCTTTTAGCTCACAAATGCCATACACAGAGAAGAAATATTCTGAAGCATATCATACTGGTCCTGCCAAAATGACAATCCAGCCACGAAATGCCAGACAATTCTTCTCTGAACAAGGGAAGCAGCTAACCCCAGACGTATGTTTCGGCCTTCTTGGGCCTCGTCGGTGAGGTGCAGCTGATCCCTCTAGGCACTTGTGAGCAAGGGGTCCACGTCTGGATTCCCCCATTACCCTTAGGGTGACTAACCCTAAGAGCAATTTGCATAGAAGTAGAAGAAGTCAGAGATGCTCAACTAGACTCATGAGCTTGCAAGGGTATGCAAAAGCTCACTGGGACTGTGTCCTCGCGTCCAGGGTGCAATCTCTTTTAGCTCACAATGCCATACACAGAGAAGAAATATTCTGAAGCATATCATACTGGTCCTGCCAAAATGACAATCCAGCCACGAAATGCCAGACAATTCTTCTCTGAACAAGGGAAGCAGCTAACCCCAGACGTACGTTTCGGCCTTCTTGGGCCTCGTCGGTGAGGTGCAGCTGATCCCTCTAGGCACTTGTGAGCAAGGGGTCCACGTCTGGATTCCCCCATTACCCTTAGGGTGACTAACCCTAAGAGCAATTTGCATAGAAGTAGAAGAAGTCAGAGATGCTCAACTAGACTCATGAGCTTGCAAGGGTATGCAAAAGCTCACTGGGACTGTGTCCTCGCGTCCAGGGTGCAATCTCTTTTAGCTCACAAATGCCATACACAGAGAAGAAATATTCTGAAGCATATCATACTGGTCCTGCCAAAATGACAATCCAGCCACGAAATGCCAGACAATTCTTCTCTGAACAAGGGAAGCAGCTAACCCCAGACGTACGTTTCAGCCTTCTTGGGCCTCGTCGGTGAGGTGCAGCTGATCCCTCTAGGCACTTGTGAGCAAGGGGTCCACGTCTGGATTCCCCCATTACCCTTAGGGTGACTAACCCTAAGAGCAATTTGCATAGAAGTAGAAAAAGTCAGAGATGCTCAACTAGACTCATGAGCTTGCAAGGGTATGCAAAAGCTCACTGGGACTGTGTCCTCGCGTCCAGGGTGCAATCTCTTTTAGCTCACAAATGCCATACACAGAGAAGAAATATTCTGAAGCATATCATACTGGTCCTGCCAAAATGACAATCCAGCCACGAAATGCCAGACAATTCTTCTCTGAACAAGGGAAGCAGCTAACCCCAGACGTACGTTTCGGCCTTCTTGGGCCTCGTCGGTGAGGTGCAGCTGATCCCTCTAGGCACTTGTGAGCAAGGGGTCCACGTCTGGATTCCCCCATTACCCTTAGGGTGACTAACCCTAAGAGCAATTTGCATAGAAGTAGAAGAAGTCAGAGATGCTCAACTAGACTCATGAGCTTGCAAGGGTTGAGCATCTCTTACTTCTTCTACTTCAAAACAAAAAATGGAGCAAGAAGAAATGGAAGAAGAAGAAAACATAGGAAAAAAACAAGCATGAAGAAAACTATGCAAAAAAAGGAGAAACAAGAAAGAGGAGAAAGGAATGGGGAAAAAAGTGGAGTAAGAAGAAAATGGAGAAAGTTGAAAACGGAGCAAAAAAACTGTATCAAGAAGAAATGGAACAAGAAGAAAATGTAGGAAAAAAACCAATCAAGAAGAAAAGTAAGAAAAAAAAAAATTAGCAAAAACTGTAACGAGAAGAAAATGAAGCTGGAAAAAAACTGAGCAAAAAGTGGAGCGAGACAAAAATGGAACAAGAAGAAAATGGAGGAAAAATCCAATTAAGAAGAAAACTAAGGAAAAAAATGGAGTAAAAAGAAAGAGGAGAAAGGAATGGAGGAAAAAGTGGAGCAAGAAGAAAATGGAGAAAGTAGAAAACGGAGCAAAAAATGGAGCAAGAAGAAATAGAACAAGAAGAAAACGTAGGAAAAAAACAATCAGGAAGAAAACTAAGCAAAACAAGGAGAAAGAAGTAAGAGGAGAAAGGAAATGGATCAAAAAGTGGAATAAGAAGAAAATTGAGAGAGTAGAAAACGGAGCAAAAAATTGAGCAAGAAGTAATGGAACAAGAAGAAAACTTAGGAAAAAATGAAGCAAGAAGAAAAGTAAGCAAAAAAAGGAGCAAAAACTGTAACGAGAAGAAAATGAAGCTGGAAGAAAATTGAGCAAAAAATGTAGCAAGAAGAAAATGGGACAAGAAGAAAATGGAAGAAAAAACGAAGCCAGAAGAACACTAAGCAAAAAATTGGAGAAAGAAGGAAGAGGAGAAAGGAAATGGATCAATGAGTGGAGCAAGAAGAAAATGGAGAAAGTAGAAAACGGAGCAAAAAATGGAGCAAGAAGAAATGGAACAAGAAGAAAATATAGGAAAAGACCAATCAAGAAGAAAATTAAGCAAAACAAGGAGAAAGAAGTAAGATGAAAAAGGAAATGGATTAAAAAGTGGAGCAAGAAGAAAATAGAGAAAGTAGATAACGGACCAAAAAATGCAGCAAGAAGAAAATGGAGGAAAAAAAAAGAAAGAAGAAAACAAAGCAAGAAAATGGAGCAAACATTGGAACAAGAAGAAAATGGAACAAGAAGAAAATGGAGGATAAAACAAGCAAGAAGAAAACTAAGCAAGAAAATGGAGCAAAATTGGAACAAGAGGAAAATGAAGAAAGTAGAAAATGGAGCAAAAAATGGAGTAAGTAGAAAATGGAGAAAGTAGAAAACAGCAAAAAATGGAGTAAGTAGAAAATGGAGAAAGTAGAAAACATAGCAAAAAATGGAGTAAGTAGAAAATGGAGAAAGTAGAAAACATAGCAAAAAAAAGTGCAAGAAGAAAATGGAAATAGAAGAAAATGGAGTTCAAACCAAGCAAGAAGAAAACAATTCAAGGAAAATGGAGCAAAAAGTGGATGAAGAAGAAAATGAAGCAAGTAGAAAACGGAGTAAAAAATGGAGCAAAAAGAAAATGGAAGAAGAAGTAAATGGAGGAAAAAAACAACCAAGAAAAAAAACAAAAAAAGAAAATATGGCAAAAACTGGAACAAGAAGAAAATGAAGAAACTAGAAAATAGTGCAAAAAATGAAGAAAGAAAATGGAGAAAGTAGAAAACATAGCAAGAAATGGAGCAAGAAGAAACTGGAAATAGAAGAAAATGGAGGAAGAACCAAGAAAGAATTAAACCAATTATGGAAATGGAGCAAAAAGTGGAAGAAGAAGAAAATGAAGCAAGTAGAAAACGGAGCAAAAATGGAACAAGAAGAAAAAGGATCAAAAAAGGAGCAAGAAGAAATTGGAGCAAAAAACCAAGCAAGAAAAAAACTAAGCAAGAAAATGGAGAAAGAAGAAAGAGTAGAAAAATAATGGTTCAAAAAGTGCAGCAATAAGAAATTGGAGAAAGTAGAAAACGGAGCAAAAAATGGAGCAAGAAGAAACTGGAACAAGACGAATATGGAGAAAGTAGAAAACGTAGCAAAAAATGTAGCAGGTAGAGAATGGAGGAAAAAAAACCAAGCAAGAAGAAAACAAAGCAAAGAAAATGGAGCAAAAATTGGAACAAGAAGGGAATGAAGACAGGAGAAAATGGAGCAAAAAATGGAACAAGAAGAAAATGGAACAAAAAGAAAATGGAGGAAAAAACAAAGCAAGAAGAAAACAAAACAAGAAAATGGAGCAAAAATTGGAACAAGAGGAAAATGAAGAAAGTAGAAAACGGAGCAAAAAATGGAGCAAGAAGAAATGGAACAAGAAGAAAACATAGGAAAAAATGAAGCAAGAAGAAAACTAAGCAAAAAAGTAACAAAAACTGTAATGAGAAGAAAATGAAGCTGGAAGAAAACTGAGCAAAAATGGAGCAAGAAGAAAATGGGAAAAGAAGAAAATGGAAGAAAAAACGAAGCCAGAAGAAAACTAATAAAAAAAATGGAGAAAGATGAAAGAGGAGAAAGGAATGGAGTAAAAAGTGGAGCAAGGAGAAAATGGAGAAAGTTGAAAACGGAGCATAAAATGGAGCAAGAAGAAATGGAACAAGAAGAAAACATAGTAAAAAACCAATCAAGGAGAAAACTAAGTAAAACAAGGAGAAAGAAGTAAGAGGAAGAAGGAAATGGATCAAAAAGTGGAGCAAGAAGAAAATTGAGAAAGTAGAAAACGGAGCAAAAAATGGAGCAAGAAGAAATGGAAAAAGAAGAAAACTAAGCAAAAAAATAGAGCAAAAACTGTAACAAGATGAAAATGAAGCAAGAAGAAAACGGAGCAACAAGAAATGGAACAAGAAGAAAACGTAGGAATAAACAAAGCAAGAAGAAAACTAAGCAAAAAAACGAGCAAAAACTGTAGCGAGAAGAAAATGAAGCTGGAAGAAACTGAGCAAAAAATGGAGCAAGAAGAAAATGTAACAAGAAGAAATTGGAGGAAGAAAACAAGCAAGAAGAAAACTAAGCAAAAAAATGGAGAAAGAAGAAAGAGGAGAAAGTAATGGAAAAAAAATTGGAGCAAGAAGAAAATGGAGAAAGTAGAAAATGGAGCAAAAAAAGGAGCAAGAAGAAAATGGAACAAGAAGAAAATGGAGAAAAAAAACAAGAAAAAATAAACTAAGCATAAAAAATGGAGAAAGACGAGAGAGGAGAAAGGAAATTGAGCAAAAAGTGGATCAAGAAGTAAAATGGAGAAAGTAGAAAATGGAGCAAAAAATAGATCAAGAAATGGAACAAAAAGAAAACATAGGAAAAGACCAATCAAGAAGAAACCTAAGCAAAAAAGGAGAAAGAAGTAAGAGGAGTAAAGGAAATGGATCAAAAAGTGTAGAAAAAAGAAAATTGAGAAAGTAAAAAATGGAGAAAAATATGGAGTAAGAAGAAATGGAATGAGAAGAGAATGTAGGAAAAAACAAAGCAAGAAGAAAACTAAGCAAAGACTATGAGCAAAAACTGTAACTAGGAGAAAATGAAGGAAGGAGAAAAGGGAGCAAGAAATGGAACAAGAAGAAATGGAACAAGAAGAAAACATACGAAAAAAACAAACAAGAAGAAAACTAAGCAAAATAAAAGAGAAAGAAGAAAGAGAATAAAGGAATGGTGTAAAAAGTGCAGTAGGTAGAAAATGGAGAAAGAAGAAAACGGAGCAAAAAATGGAGCAAGAAGAAATGTAACAAGACGAAAACATAGAAAAAAACAATCAAGAAGATAACTAAGCAAAACAAGGAGAAAGAAGTAAGAGGAGAAAGGAAATGGATGAAAAAGTGGAGCAAGAAGAAAATTGAGAAAGTAGAAAACGGAGCAAAAAATGGAGCAAGAAGAAAACTAATGAAAATATGGAGCAAAAACTGTAACGAGAAGAAAATGTAGCTGGAAGAAAACTGAGCAAAAAATGGAGCAAGAAGAAATGGAACAAGAAACCATAGTAAAAAAACAAGAAGAAAATTAAGCAAAACAAGGAGAAAGAAGTAAGTAGAGAAAGGAAATGGATCAAAAAGTGGAGTAAGAAGAAAATTGAGAAAGTAGAAAATGGAGCAAAAAATGGAGCAATAAGAAATAGAACAAGAAGAAAACATAGGAAAAAACCAAGCATGAAGAAAACTATGCAAAAAAAGAGAAACAAGAAAGAGGAGAAAGGAATGGAAGAAAAAGTGGAGTAAGAAGAAAATGGAGAAAGTAGAAAACGGAGCAAAAAATAGAGCAAGAAGAAATAGAACAAGAAGAAAACATAGGAAAAAACCAATCAGGAAGAAAACTAAGCAAAACAAGGAGAAAGAAATAAGAAGAGAAAGGAAATGGATCAAAAAGTGGAATAAGAAGAAAATTGAGAAAGTAGAAAACTGAGCAAAAAATCGAGCAAGAAGAAATGGAACAAGAAGAAAACGTAGGAAAAAATGAAGCAAGAAGAAAACTAAGCAAAAAAATGGAGCAAAAAAATGGAGCAAAAACTGTAACGAGAAGAAAATGAAGCAGGAAGAAAACGGAGCAAAAAATGGAGCAAGAAGAAAGAAAATTAAGCAAAACAAGGAGAAAGAAGTAGAAGAGAAAGGAAATGGATCAAAAAGTAGAGTAAGAAGAAAATTGACAAAGTAGAAAACGGAGCAAAAAATGGAGCAAGAAGAAGTGAAACAAGAAGAAAATGTAGGAAAAACCAAGCAAGAAGAAAACTAAGCAAAACAAGGAGAAATAAATAAGAAGAGAAAGGAAATGGATCAAAAAGTGGAGCAAGAAGAAAATTGAGAAAGTAGAATACGGAGCAAAAAATGGAGCAAGGAATAATGGAACAAGAAGAAAACGTAGGAAAAAACAAAGCAAGAAGAAAACTAAGTAAAAGAAGGAGAAAGAAGTAAGAGGAGAAAGGAAATGGATCAAAAAGTGGAGTAAGAAGAAAATTGAGAAAGTAGAAAACGGAGCAAAATATGGAGAAAGAAGAAGTGGAATAAGAAGCAAATGGAGGAAAAAACCAAGCAAGAAGAAAACTAAGCAAAAGAAGGAGAAAGAAATAAGGAGAGAAAGGAAATGGATCAAAAAGTGGAGTAAGAAGAAAATTGAGAAAGTAGAAAACGGAGCAAAAAATGGAGCAAGAAGAAATGGAACAAGAAGAAAACGTAGGAAAAAAAGAAGCAAGAAGAAATGGAACAAGAAGAAAGCATAGGAAAAAAACAAGAAGAAAATTAAGCAAAACAAGGAGAACGAAGTAAGAAGAGAAAGGAAATGGATCAAAAAGTGGAGCAAGAAGAAAATTGAGAAAGTAGAAAACGGAGCAAAAAATTGAGCAAGAAGAAATGGAACAAGAAGAAAATGTAGGAAAAAAACTAAGCAAGAAGAAAACTAAGCAAAACAAGGAGAAAGAAGTAAGAGGAGAAAGGAAATGGATCAAAAAGTGGAGTAAGAAGAAAATTGAGAAAGTAGAAAACGGAGCAAAAAATGGAGAAAGAAGAAGTGGAACAAGAAGCAAATGGAGGAAAAAACCAAGCAAGAAGAAAACTAAGCAAAAGAAGGAGAAAGAAATAAGAAGAGAAAGGAAATGGATCAAAAAGTGGAGTAAGAAGAAAATTGAGAAAGTAGAAAACGGAGCAAAAAATGGAGCAAGAAGAAATGGAACAAGAAAAAACGTAGGAAAAAAAGAAGCAAGAAGAAACGGAACAAGAAGAAAGCATAGGAAAAAAACAAGAAGAAAATTAAGCAAAACAAGGAGAAAGAAGTAAGAAGAGAAAGGAAATGGATCAAAAAGTGGAGCAAGAAGAAAATTGAGAAAGTAGAATACGGAGCAATAAAATGGAGCAAGGAATAATGGAACAAGAAGAAAACGTAGGAAAAAACAAAGCAAGAAGAAAACTAAGCAAAAGAAGGAGAAAGAAGTAAGAGGAGAAAGGAAATGGATCAAAAGTGGAGTAAGAAGAAAATTGAGAAAGTAGAAAACGGAGAAAAAAATGGAGCAAGAAGAAATGGAACAAGAAGAAAACGTAGGAAAAAAAGAAGCAAGAAGAAATGGAACAAGAAGAAAGCATAGGAAAAAAGAAGAAGAAAATTAAGCAAAACAAGGAGAACGAAGTAAGAAGAGAAAGAAAATGGATCAAAAAGTGGAGCAAGAAGAAAATTGAGAAAGTAGAAAACAGAGAAAAAAATTGAGCAAGAAGAAATAGAACAAGAAGAAAATGTAGGAAAAAAACGAAGCAAGAAGAAAACTAAGCAAAACAAGGAGAAAGAAGTAAGAGGAGAAAGGAAATGGATCAAAAAGTGGAGTGAGAAGAAAATTGAGAAAGTAGAAAACGGAGCAAAAAATGGAGCAAGAAGAAATGGAACAAGAAGCAAATGGAGGAAAAAACCAAGCAAGAAGAAAACTAAGCAAAAGAAGGAGAAAGAAATAAGAAGAGAAAGGAAATGGATCAAAAAGTGGAGTAAGAAGAAAATTGAGAAAGTAGAAAACGGAGCAAAAAATGGAGCAAGAAGAAATGGAACAAGAAAAAAACGTAGGAAAAAAAGAAGAAGGAAATTAAGCAAAACAAGGAGAAATAAGTATGAAGAGAAAGGAAATGGTTCAAAAAGTGGAGCAAGAAGAAAATTGAGAAAGTAGAATACGGAGCAATAAAATGGAGTAAGGAATAATGGAACAAGAAGAAAACGTAGGAAAAAACAAAGCAAGAAGAAAACTAAGCAAAAGAAGGAGAAAGAAGTAAGAGGAGAAAGGAAATGGATCAAAAAGTGGAGTAAGAAGAAAATTGAGAAAGTAGAAAATGGAGCAAAAAATGGAGCAAGAAGAAGTGGAACAAGAAGAAAACGTAGGAAAAAAAGAAGCAAGAAGAAAACTAAGCAAAAAAAAAGTAGCAAAAACTGTAACAAGAAGAAAATGAAGCAGGAAGAAAACGGAAAAAGAAATGGAGCAAGAAGAAACTGGAACAAGGAAAAAATGGAGGAAAAAAACAAGCAAGAAGAACACTAAGCAAAAAAAATGTGTAACAAGAAGAAAATGAAGCAAGAAGAAAACGGAGCAAGAAATGGAGCAAGAAGAAATGGAACAAGATGAAAAGGAGGAAACAACCTAGAAAGAAGTAAGCTAAGCAAAAAATGGAGAAAGAAGAAAGAGGAGACAGGAAATAGATTAAAAAGTGGAGCAAGAAGAAAATGGAGAAAGTAGAAAGCAGAGAGAAAAAAAGGATGTAAAAAGAAAATGGAACAAGAAGAAAATGGAGGAAAAAAACAAGCAAGATGAAAACTAAGCAAAACAAGGAGAAAGAAGGAAGAGAAGAAAAGAAATGGATCAAAAAGTGGACTAAGTACAAAATTGAGAAAGTAGAAAACGGAGCAAAAAATTGAGCAAGAAGAAATGGAACAAGAAAAAAACATAGGAAAAAAACCAAGAAGAAAATTAAGCAAAACAAGGAGAATGAAGTAAGAAGAGAAAGGAAATGGATCAAAAAGTGGAACAAGAAGAATATTGAGAAAGTAGAAAACGGAGCAAAAATGGAGCAAGGAATAATGGAACAAGAAGAAAATGTAGGAAAAAACAAAGCAAAAAGAAAACTAAGCAAAAATATGGAAAAAGATGTAACAAGAAGAAAATGAAGCAGGAAGAAAACTGGGTAAAAAATGGAGCAAGAAGAAAATGTAACAAGAAGAAAATGGAGGAAAAAACCAAGCAAGAAGAAAACTAAGCAAAACAAGGAGAAAGAAGTAAGAGGAGAAAGGAAATGGATCAAAAAGTGGAGTACGAAGAAAATTGAGAAAGTAGAAAATGGAGCAAAAAATGGAGCAAGAAGAAGTGGAACAAGAAGAAAATGAGGAAAAAACCAAGCAAGAAAAAAACTAAGCAAAACAAGGAGAAAAAAATGAGAAGAGAAAGGAAATGGATCAAAAAGTGGAGTAAGAAGAAAATTGAGAAAGTAGAAAACGGAGCAAAAAATGGAGCAAGAAGAAATGGAACAAGAAGAAAACGTAGGAAAAAAAGAAGCAAGAAGAAAACTAAGCAAAAAAATGGAGCAAAAACTGTAATGAGAAGAAAATGAAGCAGGAAGAAAACGGAGCAAAAAATGGAGCAAGAAGAAATGGAACAAGAAGAAAAGGAGGAAACAACCTAGAAAGAAGTAAGCTAAGCAAAAAAATGGAGAAAGAAGAAAGAGGAAACAGGAAATGGATTAAAAAGTGGAGCAAGAAGATAATGGAGAAAGTAGAAAATAGAAAAAAAAATGGAGCAAGAAGAAAATGGAGCAAGAAGAAAATGGAGGAAAAAACCAAGCAAGAAGAAAACTAAGCAAAACAAGGAGAAAGAAGTAAGAGGACAAAGGAAATGGATCAAAAAGTGGAGTAAGTAGAAAATTGAGAAAGTAGAAAATGGAGCAAAAATGGAGCAAGGAATAATGGAACAAGAAAAAAAGTAGGAAAAATAAAGCAAGAAGAAAACTAAGCAAAAAAATGGAGCAAAAGATGTAACGAGAAGAAAATGAAGCTGGAAGAAAACTGGGTAAAAAATGGAGCAAGAAGAAAATGGAACAAGAAGAAAATGGAGGAAAAAACCAAGCAAGAAGAAAACTAAGCAAAAAAAATGGAGAAAGAAGAAAGAGGAGAAAGGAATGGAGAAAAAGTGGAGAAAGTAGAAAACGGAGGAAAAAATGGAGCAAGAAGAAATGGAACAAGAAGAAAGCATAGGAAAAAACAAGAAGAAAATTAAGCAAAACAAGGAGAACGAAGTAAGAAGAGAAAGGAAATGGATCAAAAAGTGGAGCAAGAAGAAAATTGAGAAAGTAGAAAACGGAGCAAAAAATGGAGCAAGGAATAATGGAAGAAGTAGAAAATGTAGGAAAAAACGAAGCAAGTAGAAAACTAAGCAAAACAAGGAGAAAGAAGTAAGAGGAGAAAGGAAATGGATCAAAAAGTGGAGTAAGATGAAAATTGAGAAAGTAGAAAACGGAGCAAAAATGGAGCAAGGAATAATGGAACAAGAAAAAAAGTAGGAAAAAACAAAGCAAGAATAAAACTAAGCAAAAAAATGGAGCAAAAGATGTAACGAGAAGAAAATGAAGCTGGAAGAAAACTGGGCAAAAAATGGAGCAAGAAGAAAATGGAACAAGAAGAAAATGGAGGAAAAAACCAAGCAAGAAGAAAACTAAGCAAAAAAAATGGAGAAAGAAGAAAGAGGAGACAGGAATGGAGGAAAAGTGGAGAAAGCAGAAAATGGTGAAAGTAGAAAACGGAGCAAAAAATGGAGCAAGAAGAAAAGGAACAAGAAGAAAGCATAGGAAAAAAACAAGAAGAAAATTAAGCAAAACAAGGAGAAAGAAGTAAGAAGAGAAAGGAAATGGATCAAAAAGTGGAGCAAGAAGAAAATTGAGAAAGTGGAAAACGGAGCAAAAAATGGAGCAAGGAATAATGGAACAAGAAGAAAATGTAGGAAAAAACTAAGCAAGAAGAAAACTAAGCAAAACAAGGAGAAAGAAGTAAGAGGAGAAAGGAAATGGATCAAAAAGTGGAGTAAGTAGAAAATTGAGAAAGTAGAAAACGGAGCAAAAATGGAGCAAGGAATAATGGAACAAGAAAAAAAGTAGGAAAAAACAAAGCAAGAAGAAAACTAAGCAAAAAAATGGAGCAAAAGATGTAACGAGAAGAAAATGAAGCTGGAAGAAAACTGGGCAAAAAATGGAGCAAGAAGAAAATGAAACAAGAAGAAAATGGAGGAAAAAACCAAGCAAGAAGAAAACTAAGCAAAAAAAATGGAGAAAGAAGAAAGAGGAGAAAGGAATGGAGAAAAAAGTGGAGAAAGTAGAAAACCGAGGAAAAAATGGAGCAAGAAGAAATGGAACAAGAAGAAAGCATAGGAAAAAACAAGAAGAAAATTAAACAAAACAAGGAGAAAGAAGTAAGAAGAGAAAGGAAATGGATCAAAAAGTGGAGCAAGAAGAAAATTGAGAAAGTAGAAAACGGAGCAAAAAATGGAGCAAGGAATAATGGAAGAAGAAGAAAATGTAGGAAAAAACGAAGCAAGTAGAAAACTAAGCAAAACAAGGAGAAAGAAGTAAGAGGAGAAAGGAAATGGATCAAAAAGTGGAGTAAGATGAAAATTGACAAAGTAGAAAACGGAGCAAAAAATGGAGCAAGAAGAACTGGAACAAGAAGAAAATGAGGAAAAAACCAAGCAAGAAGAAAACTAAGCAAAACAAGGAGAAAGAAATAAGAAGAGAAAGGAAATGGATCAAAAAGTGGAGTAAGAAGAAAATTGAGAAAGTAGAAAAGGGAGCAAAAAATGGAGCAAGAAGAAATGGAACAAGAAGAAAACGTATGAAAAAAAGAAGCAAGAAGGAAACTAAGGAAAAAAATGGAGCAAAAACTGTAACGAAAAGAAAATGAAGCAGGAAGAAAACTGAGCAAAAAATGGAGCATGTAGAAACTGGAACAAGGAGAAAATGGAGGAAAAAAACAAGCAAGAAGAACACTAAGCAAAAAAAAAGTGTAACAAGAAGAAAATGAAGCAAGAGGAAAACGGAGCACAAAATGGAGCAATAAGAAATGGAACAAGAAGAAAAGGAGGAAACAACCTAGAAAGAAGTAAGCTAAGCAAAAAAATGGAGAAAGAAGAAAGAGGAGACCGGAAATGGATTAAAAAGTGGAGCAAGAAGATAATGGAGAAAGTAGAAAACAGAGGAAAAAATGGAGTAAGAAGAAAATGGAACAAGAAGAAAATGGAGGAAAAAAAAAGCAAGAAGAAAACTAAGCCAAAAAAATTGAGAAAGAAGAAAGAGGAGAAAGGAATGGAGAAAAAAGTGGAGTAAGAAGAAAATTGAGAAAGTAGAAAACGGAGCAAAAAATGGAGAAAGAAGAAGTGGAACAAGAAGCAAATGGAGGAAAAAACCAAGCAAGAAGAAAACTAAGCAAAAGAAGAAGAAAGAAATAAGAAGAGAAAGGAAATGGATCAAAAAGTGGAGTAAGAAGAAAATTGAGAAAGTAGAAAACAGAGAAAAAATGGAGAAAGAAGAAATGGAACAAGAAGAAAGCATAGGAAAAAAACAAAAAGAGAATTAAGCAAAACAAGGAGAAAGAAGTAAGAGGAGAAAGGAAATGGATCAAAAAGTGGAGTAAGAAGAAAATTGAGAAAGTAGAAAACAGAGAAAAAATTGAGAAAGAAGAAATGGAACAAGAAGAAAGCATAGGAAAAAAACAAGCAAGAAGAAACTAAGCAAAACAAAGAGAAAGAAATAAGAAGAGAAAGGAAATGGATCAAAGAGTGGAGTAAGAAGAAAATTGAGAAAGTAGAAAATGGAGCAAAAAATGGAGCAAGGAATAATGGAACAAGATGAAAACGTAGGAAAAAACAAAGCAAGAAGAAAACTAAGCAAAAAAATGGAGCAAAAGATGTAACTAGAAGAAAATGAAGCAGGAAGAAAACTGGGCAAAAAATGGAGTAAGAAGGAAATGGAACAAGAAGAAAATGGAGGAAAAAACCAAGCAAGAAGAAAACTAAGCAAAAAAAATGGAGAAAGAAGAAAGAGGAGAAAGGAATGGAGAAAAAAGTGGAGAAAGCAGAAAATGGTGAAAGTAGAAAACGGAGCAAAAAATGGAGCAAGAAGAAATGGAACAATAAGAAAGCATAGGAAAAAAACAAGAAGGAAATTAAGCAAAACAAGGAGAAAGAAGTAAGAAAAGGAAATGGATCAAAAAGTGGAGCAAGAAGAAAATTGAGAAAGTAGAAAACGGAGCAAAAAATGGAGCAAGAAGAAATGGAACAAGAAGAAAACGTAGGAAAAAAAGAAGCAAGAAGGAAACTAAGCAAAAAAATGGAGCAAAAACTGTAACGAAAAGAAAATGAAGCAAGAAGAAACTGGAACAAGGAGAAAGTGGAGGAAAAAAACAAGCAAGAAGAACACTAAGCCAAAAAAAGTGTAACAAGAAGAAAATGAAGCAAGAAGAAAATGGAGCAAAAAATGGAGCAAGAAGAAATGGAACAAGAAGATAAGGAGGAAACAACCTAGAAAGAAGCTAAGCAAAAAAATGGATAAAGAAGAAAGAGGAGATAGGAAATGGATTAAAAAGTGGAGCAAGACGATAATGGAGAAAGTAGAAAACAGAGAAAAAAAAAGGATGTAAGAAGAAAATGGAACAAGAAGAAAATGGAGGAAAAAACCAAGCAAGAAGAAAACTAAGCAAAAGAAGGAGAAAGAAGTAAGAGGAGAAAGGAAATGGAGAAAATAGTGGAGCAAGAGGAAAATGGAGAAAGTAGAAAACGGAGCAAAAAATGGAGCAAGAAGAAAATGGAACAAGAAGAAAATGGAGGAAAAAACCAAGCAAGAATAAAACAAAGCAAGAAAATGGAGCAAAAATTGGAGCAAGAAGAAAATTGAGAAAGTAGAAAATGGAGCAAAAAATGGAGCAAGAAGAAAATGGAACAAGAAAAAAACAAGCAAGAAGAAAACTATGCAAGAAAATGGAGGAAAAAGTGGACCAAGAAGAAAAGGAATCAAAAACACAGCAAGAAAAAAATTGAGAAAGAAGAAAGCGGATAAAGAAATGGAGAAAAAAAGTGGAGGAAGAAGAAAATGGACAATGTAGAAAAGGTGCAAAAATGGAGCAAGAAGAAAATGGAACAAGAAGAAAATGGAGGAAAAAACAAGCATGAAGAAACTATGCAAGAAAATGGAGCAAGAAGTGGAGTAAGATGAAAATGGAACAAGAAGAAAATGGAGGAAAAAAAAACAAACAAAACTACCAAAAAGTGGACCAAGAAGAAAAGGCATCAAAAATGGAGCAAGAAAAAAATGGAGAAAGAAGAATTCGGAGAAAGGAAATAGAGCAAAGTAGAAAACATGGTATAAAATGGAGCAAGAAGAAAATGGAGCAAAAAAACAAGTAAGAAGAAGAGTAAGCAAAAAAATGGAGAAAGAAGAAAGACGAGAAAAACACGGATTAAAGAGAGGAACAAGAAGAAAATTGAACAAAAAGTGGAAGAAGAAGAAATGGGATCAAATATGGAGCAAAAATAAATTGAGAAAGAAGAAAGCAGAGAAAGAAAATTGAGCAAAAAGTGGAGCTAGAACAAAATGGACAATGTAGAAAACAGAGCAAAAAATGGAGCAAGAAGAAAATGTAGGAAAAAAACAAGCAAGAAAGAAATTAATCAAGAAAATATAGCAAAATGTGGTAAAGAAGAAAATCAAGCAAGCAGAAAACTGAGCGAAAAATAGAGCAAGAAGACAAAGGATCAGAAAACAGAGCAAGAAGAAAATGCAGCAAAAAAACAAACAAGAAGAAAACTAAGCAAAAAACATGGAGAGAGAAGAAAGAAGAGAAAAATGGAAGAAAAAGTAGAGCAAGAAGAAAAAGGAGAAAGTAGAAAATGGAGCAAAAAATGGAGCTATAAGAAAATTGAACAAGAAAAAATGGAGGAAAAAGTGGAAGAAGGAAATTAAGCAAGTAGAAAATGGAGCAAAAAATGGAGGAAGAAGAAAAAGGAGAAAGAAGAAAACGGAGCAAAAAATGGAGCAAGAAGAAAACTAATCAAGAAATGGAGCAAAAAGTGGAAGAAGAAAGAAATGAAGCAAGTAGAAAATGGAGCAAGAAAAAATGTAGAAAGAAGAAAGCAGAGAAAGAAAATGGAGAAAATAGTGGAGCAAGAGGAAAATGGAGAAAGTAGAAAATGGAGCAAAAAATGAAGTAAGAAGAAAATGGAACAAGAAGAAAATGGAGGAAAAAAACAAGCAAGAATAAAACAAAGCAAGAAAATGGAGCAAAAATTGGAACAAGAAGAAAATGGAGAAAGTAGAAAATGGAGCAAAAAATGGAGCAAGAAGAAAATGGAACTAAAAGAAAATGGAGAGAAAAAACAAGCAAGAAGAAACTACGGAAGAAAATGCAGTAAAAAGTGGGCCAAGAAGAAAAAGGATCAAAAATGGAGCAAAAAGAAAATGGAACAAGAAGAAAATGCAGAGTAGAATACGGAGCAAAAAACTGGAGCAAGAAAAATTGGAGAAAGAAGAAAGCGGAGAAAGAAAATAGTGGAAAAGGTAGCGGAAGAAGAAAATGGAGAAAGTAGAAAACGGAGCAAAAAAAGGAGCAAGAAGAACATGGAACAAGAAGAAAATGGAGGAAAAAAAACAATCAAGAAGAAAACAAAGCAAGAAAATGGAGCAATAACTGGAACAAGAAGAAAATGAAGCAAGTAGAATAGGGAACAAAAATGGAGTAAGAAGAAAATGGATAAAGTAGAAAAAGTAGCAAAAAATGGAGCAAGAACAAAATGGAACTAGATGAAATATGGAGGAAAAACCAAGCAAGAAGAAAACAAAGCAAGAAAATGGAGCAAAAATTGAAACAAGAAAAAAAGGAAGAAGTAGAAAATGGAGCAAAAAATGGAGCAAGAAGAGAATGGAGAAAGTAGAAAACGTAGCAAAAAATGGAGCAAGTAGAAAAAGGAAGTAGACTAAAATATAGGAAAAAAACAAGCAAGCAGAAAACTACGCAAGAAAATGGATCAAAATGGAGCGAAAAGTGGAGTAAAAAGAAATTGGAGAATGTAGAAAACAGAGAAAAAAATGGAGTAAGAAGAAAATGGAACAAGAAGAAAATGGAGGAAAAAACAAAGCAAGAAGAAAACTAATCAAGCAAATGGAGCAAAAATTGGAACAAGAAGAGAATGAAGAAAGTAGAAAACAGAGAAAAAAAAATGGAGCTAGAAGAAAAAGGATCAAAAAAGGAGCAAGACGAAAATGGAGGATAAAACCAAATAATAAGAAAACTAAGCAAAAAAATGGAGAAAGAAGAAAGAGGAGAAAAAATGGATCAAAAATGGAGCAAGAAGAAAATGAAGAAAGTAGAAAACAGAGAAAAAAGGAGCAAGAAGAAAATGGAACAAGAAGAAAAAGTAGAAAAAAAACAAGAAGAAAACTAATCAAGAAAATGGAGCAAAAATTGGAACAAGAAGAGAATGAAGAAAGTAGAAAACAGAGCAAAAAAATGGAGCTAGAAGAAAAAGGATCAAAAAAGGAGCAAGAAGAAAATGGAGCAAAAAACCAAGCAAGAAGAAAACTAAGGAAAAAATGGAGAAAGAAGAAAGAAGAGAAAAAAATGGATCAAAAAGTAGAGCAAGAAGAAAATGGAGAAAATAGAAAACGGAGCAAAAAATGAAGTAAGATGAAAATGGAACAAGAAGAAAATGGAGGAAAAAACAAGCAAGAAGAAAACAAAGCAAGAAAATGGAGCAAAAATTGGAACAAGAAGAAATAGAAGCAAGTAGAAAAAGGAGCAAAAATGGAGCAAGAAGAGAATGGAGAAGTTAGAAAACGTAGCAAAAAATGGAGAAAGAAGAAGATGGAACTAGAAGAAAATGGAGGAAAAAACCAAGCAAGAAGAAACTACGCAAGAAAATGGACCAAGAAGAAAAAGGATCAAAAATGGAGCAAGAAGAAAATGGAGAATGTAGAAAATGGATCAAAATGGAGAAAGAAGAAAAAGGAACAAGAAGAAAATGGATAAAAAAAACAAGCTAGACGAAAACTAATCAAGAAAATAGAGCACAAAGTGGAAGAAGAAGAAAATTAAGCATGTAGAGAACAGAGCAAAATATAGAGAAAGAAGAAAAAGAATTCAAAAAAGGAACAAGAAGGAAATGGAGACAAAACCCAAGCAAGAAGAAAAGTATGTAAAAAAATGGTGAAAGAAGAAAGAGGAGAAAAAAATTGACCAGAAAGAGGAGCAAGAAGAAAATTGAGAAAGTTGAAAACAGAGCAAAAAATGGAGTAAGAAGAAAATGTAACAAGAAGAAATGGAGGAAAAAAACAAGCAAGAAGAAAACTATTCAAGTAAATGGAGCAAAAAGTGGAAGTAAGAAGGAAATGGAACAAGAAAATAGAGGAGCAAAACAAGCAAAAAGAAAACAAAACAAGAAAATGGAGCAAAAATTGGAACAAGAAGAAAATGAAGAAAGTTGAAAACGGAGAAAAAAATGGAGTAAGAAGAAAATGGAACAAGAGGAATATGGAGGGAAAAAAACAAGAAAGAAGAAAACTACGCAAGAAAATGGAGCAAAATATGGACCAAGAAGAAAAGGGATCAAAAATGGAGCAAGAAAAAAATGGAGAAAGACGAAAACGGAGAAAGAAAATGGAACAAAAAGTGGAGTAAGAAGAAAATGGAGGAAAAAACAAGCAAGAAGAAACTACGCAAGAAAATGGAGCAAAAAGTGGACCAAGAAGAAAAAGGATGAAAAACGGATCAAGAAAAAAAAATGGAGAAAGAAGAAAGCGGAGAAGGAAAATGGAGCGAAAAATGGAGCAAGAAGAAAATGGAGAATGTAGAAAACGGATCTAAAATGGAGCAAGAAGAAAAAGGAACAAGAAGAAAATGGATAAAAAAAGCAAGACGAAAACTAATCAAGAAAATGGAGCAAAAAGTGGAAGAAGAAGAAAACTAAGCAAGTAGAAAATGGAGCAAAAAATGGAGCATGAAGATAAAGTACCAAAAAAGGAGCAAGAAGAAAATGGAGCAAAAAAAAAAGCAAGGAGAAAACTAAGCACAAAAATGGAGAAAGAAGAAAGGAGAAAAAAATGGATCAAAAAGTGGAGCAAGAAGAAAATGGAGAATGTAGAAAATGGAGGAAAAAATGGAGTAAGCTGAAAATGGAACAAGAAGAAAATTGAGGAAAAACCAAGCAAGAAGAAAACAAAGCAAGAAAATGGAGCAAAAATTGGAACAAGAAAAAAGGTTAGAAGTAGAAAATGGAGCAAAAAATGGAGGAAGAAGAGAATAAAGTAGAAAACGTAGAAAAAAAATGGAGCAAGTAGAAAATGGAACTAGACTAAAATAGAGGAAAAAACCAAGCAAGCAGAAAACTAGGCTAGAAAATGGAGCAAAATGTGGACCAAGAAGAAAAGGAAAAAATGGAGAAAGATGAAAGCGGAGAAAGAAAATGTGGTAAAAAGTGGAGTAAAAAGAAAATGGAGAATGTAGAAAACAGAGCAAAAAATGGAGCAAGAAGAAAATGGAACAAGAAGAAAATGGAGGAAAAAACAAAGCAAGAAGAAAACTAATCAGGCAAATGGAGCAAAAATTGGAACAAGAAGAAAATGAAGAAAGTAGAAAACAGAGCAAAAATAGAGCTAGAAGAAAAAGGATCAAAAAAGGAGCAAGAATAAAAATGGAGCATAAAACTAAACAATAAGAAAACTAAGCAAAAAAATGGAGAAAGAAGAAAGAAGAGAAAAAATTGATCAAAAAATGGAGCAAGAAGAAAATGGAGAAAGTAGAAAACAGAGCAAAAAATGGAATAAGAAGAAAATGGAACAAGAAGAAAAAGGAGGAAAAAACCAAGCAAGAAGAAAACTAATAAAAAAATGGAGCAAAAATTGGAACAAGAAGAGAATGAAGAAAGTAGAAAACAGAGGAAAAAAATGGAGCTAGAAGAAAAAGGATAAAAAAAAGGAGCAAGAAGAAAATGGAGCAAAAAACCAAGCAAGAAGAAAACTAAGCAAAAAAAATGGAGAAAGAAGAAAGATGAGAAAAAAATGGATCTAAAAGGGAAGCAAGAAGAAAATGGAGAAAGTAGAAACAGAGAAAATAATGGAGTAAGATGAAAATGGAACAAGAAGAAAATGGAGGAAAAAACCAAGCAAGAAGAAAACAAAGCAAGAAAATGGAGCAAAAATTGGAACAAGAAGAAAAGGAAGCAAGTAGAAAACCTAGCAAAAAAAGGAGCAAGTAGAAAATGCAACTAGACTAAAATAGAGGAAAAAACCAAGCAAGCAGAAAACTACGCAAGAAAATGGAGAAAAAAGTGGACCAAGAAGAAAAGGGATCAACAATGGAGCAAGAAAAAAATGGAGAAAGATGAAAGCGGAGAAAGAAAATGGAGCAAAAAGTGGAGTAAGAAGAAAATGGAGAATGTAGAAAACGGAGCAAAAAATGGAGCAAGAAGAAAATGGAACAAAAAGAAAATGGATGAAAAAAACAAGCAAGAAGAAAACTAATCAAGAAAATGGAGCAAAAAGTGGAAGAAGAAGAAAATTAAGCAAGTAGAAAACGTAGCATAAAATGGAGCAAGAAGAAAAAGGATAAAAAAAAGGAACATGTAGAAAATGGAGCAAAAAAAGAAGCAAGAAGGAAACTAAGCAAAAAATGTAGAAAGAAGAAAGAGGAGAAAAATGGATCAAAAAGTGGAGCAAGAAGAAAATGGAGAAAGTAGAAAACGGAGCTAAAATGGAGTAAGATGAGAATGGAACAAGAACAAAATGGAGGAAAAACCCAAGCAAGAAGAAAACAATGAAAGAAAATGAAGTAAAAATTGGAACAAGAAGAAAAGGAAGCAAGTAGAAAATGGAGACAAAATGGAGCAAGAAGAAAATGGAACAAGAAGAAAATGAAGGAAAAAAGAAAGCAAGAAGAAAACAAAGGAAAAAAATGGATTAAAATTTGGAACAAGAAGAAAAGGAAGCAAGTAGAAAACAGAGCTAAAATGGAGGAAGAAGAGAATGGAGAAGGTAGAAAACATAACAAAAAATGAAGCAAGAAGAAAATGGAACTAGAAGAAAATGGAGTATAAGACCAAGCAAGAAGAAACTACGCAAGAAAATGGGCAAAAAGTGGACCAAGAAGAAAAAGGATCAAAAATTGAGCAAGAAAAAATATGGAGAAAAAGGAAAGCAAAGAAAGAAAATGGAGCAAAAAGTGGACCAAGAAGAAAATGGAGAATGTAGAAAACGGATCAAAAATGGAGCAAGAAGAAAATGGAATAAGAAGAAAATGGATGAAAAAAGCAAGCAAGAAGAAAACTATTCAAGAAAATGGAGCAAAAAGTGGAAGAAGAAGAAAATGAATCAAGTAGAAAACGGAGCAAAAAATGGAGCAAGAAGAAAAAGGATCATAAAAGGAACAAGAAGAAAATGGAGCAAAAACCCAAGCAAGAAGAAAACGTAGCAAAAAATCGTGAAAGAAGAAAGAGGAGAGAAAAATTGACAAAAAGTGGAGCAAGAAGAAAATGGAAAAAGTTGAAAACGGAGCAAAAAATGGAGTAAGAAGAAAATGGAACAAGAAGAAAATGGAGGAAAACACCAAGCAAAAAGAAAACAGAGCAAGAAAATGGAGCAAAAATCGGAACAAGAAGAAAATGAAGTAAGTAGATAACGGAGCAAAAAATGGAGCAAGAAGAAAATGGAACAAGAAGAAAATGGAGGAAAAAAACAAGCAAGGAGAAAACAAAGCAAGAAAATGGAGCAAAAATTGGAACAAGTAGAAAATGAAGAAAGTAGAAAACGGAGCAAAAAATGGAGGAAGAAGAAAATGGAACTAGAAGAAAATGGAGGAAAAAAACCAAACTAGAAGTAAACAAAGCAAGAAAAAGGAGCAAAAATTGGAAGAAGAAGAAAATGGAGCAAGTAGAAAACGAAGCAAAAAATGGAGTAAGAAGAAAATGGAACAAGAAGAAAATGGAGGAAAAAAACAAGCAAGAAGAAAACTAATCAAGAAAATGGAGCAAAAAGTGGAAGAAGAAAATGAAGTAAGTAGAAAACTGAGCAAAAAATGGAGCAAGAAGAAAAAGGATCAAAAAAAGGAGCAAGAAAAAATGGAACAAAAAACCAAGCAAGAAGAAAACTAAGCAAAAAAAAAAGAGAAAGAAGAAAGAGGAGAAAAAAATGGATCAAAAAGTGGAGCAAGAGGAAAATGGAGAAAGTATTAAACGTAGGAAAAAATGGAGCAAGAAGAGAATGGAGAAGGTAGAAAACATAGTCTACCGTTTGTCCAGGGCCTCCATTGCTTTAGTGGCCTTAGTCGCCATTGTGTCACTCTCTGAGTAGAGAGTGTACTAAGGGCCATTGCACTATTAGGGCCTATCTGTCCTCCCGGCCTAATAGTAACCACAATTATCTTTCTAAGTTTGTAGAGAAAAGAAGAAAAACAGGAGGCGCTCCTAGTGTAATACTTTCTGGGAACCAATAACACCAACCACCACCATAGGAAAATTACTCACAAAAATAATGGCTGAATTCAACACTTATGTGTAATTCAGCAATGATGCTTTGGGGATTTGATGACTGTTCCCCTAAAAACAGTATGTGATGGCAGCTCCTCTCCAAACAGCTCCTGGACCGGAGTAATAGTATATAAAACAAATAGGAAAAAAAAAGAAGGAGAAAGAAGCGCCAATAGTGTGTTATCCTCATATAACAGTTGCAAATATATAATATATAGATCCACTCACATTAACAATATGTTGATATAAAGACTTATGTCAGTGACCATCCATAAACACTTGCAGGGTACTTTACCCGTCCCTGCTTGGGTTTCACGATCTCCAGTCATGAACTCCGATCCAACAATCCAAATACCGAAGATGTATCTTCAATCACCACCATATACAAAAATATACAGAATAAAATAACAAACTAGTAGCCGTATTCTTTCAATTATTTATTATTAAAAACAAATATATGGCAAAAACAAGGCTCCAGGGAACGCGTTTCAAAGCACCCACTGCTGCTTTATCAACCAATCTGGCCTCAATAGAGCAAAAAGAAAAAACGGCTACAAACTAACAAGATTTAAAATGTACATGATTGTCTCTGGTTGGATCCCCATCTATGGTAACAAATAGGATACAATATAGTTTCCTAAGACATCAATGGCAATTAGACCCACATGATTCAAAGAGAATCATTCTCGCATCCATCCTGACTCTGTAAAAATAAAAATAAAACTTAACTCTTCAAATGCCAAAAACACCTTACTAAATAAGCCGCATCAGCAAACTAAACATACCAGTTTACATCTCACCGGGGGACATAGAAACACGCCAGAACCGTAATCACGGTCTCCGTGTCCATCCACGACTCTCCAAGGAGTGCAAAAACGGGGATAAAATATATATCATATATAAACATACATATTCCACATAATAAATAAAAAAATAATAAATCAAAAATCAAAAAATCAAAAACATATATACCATATACATAAATAAAAAATAAACATAAACTAAACATACCGGTTCACATCTCCTCGGAGGACATAGACACACGCCAGAACCATAATAACGGTCTCCGTGTTCATCCACGGCTCCCCACGGAGTGCAAAACCTGGATAAAATATATAACATATATAGATATACATATACCACATAATAAATCAAGTAATAAATCAAAAACATATGCACCATATATACAAATAAAAAATAAACATAAAACTTAACTTATCAAGCGCCGGAGGTGCACGAGCAAGCCATATCAGTTGGCTGCCCCCACATCCCCAGCATCCAAAAATATGGTGCGTTACCCCCAGGGAGATACAGAAACACACAACAGCCCATAACAATGGTACCCGTGGATAACTACAACCCCCCCAAAAGCCGCACACCAAAAAACAAATAGACCCGGTGCATACAAATGTACACCATACATGTACATATACAAAAAATTATTATATTTATATAAAAACATTTGGATACTGATCTAAACCCAAAGCTGGAGATGCAGAAACATGCCACAATCTAATTGTAGCGTGCGACAGCGACCACCCCAAGGAACCAGACCAGAACCAATTACAATAACAATAAAAAATAATAATAAAAAATAACAATCAATACCATCTATAAAACATTCAAATGGCACATACAATAAAACAAATATGAGACACTCAGCTCACATATATACTGACAGTTCTACTGTGACGAAATCCACCAGACATGCAACATATACAAACATCCAAAATACTCAATAAAAAAAATACTAATACCTCTCAAATCGGCTGTAACCCACAAACAAGGGGCCCAAGGCATAATGGAAAACTAAATAGATAACTAAACTACCAAAAAGTCTCAATGGTTTTATTGAGACCACTAGGGCTCATCGTATCCAACATAAAGATCTAAAAAGATTCCGTCATATTGAGTCTTCTTTCTTGCTCTGTTGATTGTGACAAGCCAATATGCTCAATGGGAATAACCGTTAGACTATCCGGTACTCCACCATGCACTTCCGAAAAATGCCTTGAAACACTGTTATCACGGTGCCCGTGATTTGCTGCCTTTTCTGTCAGTTACCTGAATGGCTCTCCATTGGCTGTCTGCTTTCAACCCACCCAGTATTGCCTATTTAGACTGGGCTTGGGCACCCTTTGGTTGCCCTTTCATGGTGTCTCTATGTCGCCTGCACCTGCATTGTGTTCCTGAGCTTCCTGGGCCGTCTACTATCTATGCTCTCCAATGATCACCTGAGTTCCTGTCTGACATCTTCCTTGGTTCCAGCTTCCGTTCCTGATCCGGTTGGGGTTGCGGTTCCTGCTGCCATTCCTACTCCGGTTGACTGCCATTGATGGTCCTGCTTCCTGTCCTGTACCGGCTGTGTTCCTGCTCCTGGATGCCTGCAGAGTGTCTCCTTCCTCCCGTCGCCTTTGGCGTCATTTTCATTCACTTTGTGTATTCCAGTACGCGGGTACTGGTTCGCTCCATGTTAACCGGCTGCTTGTTGCGTTCCTTACAGCACCGGTAGAGATTGTGTAACTCCAGTACGCGGGTACTGGTTCGCTCCATGTTAACCGGCTGCTTGCTGCGTTCCTTACAGCACCGGTAAAGATTGTGTAACTCCAGTACGCGGGTACTGGTTCGCTCTATGTTAATCGGCTGCTTGCTGCGTTCCTTACAGCACCGGTAGAGATTGTGTTACTCCAGCACGCGTGTACTGGTTCGCTCCATGTTAACCGGCTGCTTGTTGCGTTCCTTACAGCACCGGTAGAGATTGTGTATCTCCAGTACGCGGGTACTGGTTCTCTCCATGTTCACCAACTGCTTGCTGCGTTCCTTACAGCACTGGTAGAGATTGTGTAACCTCAGTACGCGGGTACTGGTTCACTCCATTATTTCTTTGGGTGTTCTCTACATCTTGATAACCCAGCTGGCCTCTGTCTGTTCATCATAGGCGACTGGCTAGTTACACCTTTATGCCAGTCGCTGAGGCCATCCCTGTCTGTGTTCCAGTACTTGCAGCCTCCAGGCTGCCTTGCCCGGTATATTGGTAAGGCCGGTAAAACCTATTCCATCTTGTGCCAGTTTAAGGTTGCCTTATCCGGTATTGGCAAGGCTGGTAGAGCCTCATTCCTCGTGGTACCAGTCTCAAGGCTGTCTTGCTCGGTATATTGGCAAGGCCAGTAGAGCCTCATTCCTCGTGTTACCAGCCTCAAGGCTGCCTTGCCTGGCATATTGGCAAAGCCGGTAGAGCCTCCATCTCCTCGGTTGCCAGCCTTCTAGGCTGCCTTGCCCGGTATATTGGTAAGGCCGGTAGAACCTATTCCATCTTGTGCCAGTCTAAGGTTGCCTTACCCGGTATTGGCAAGGCCGGTAGAGCCTGTCTTACATTCTGTATACCACTACTCACTATGACTATGTATTGAAGATATATGTTGCATGTGTATGCTAACCCACGAGGGTTCCCTTTAAACTTTTCAATAAAGTTGTGTTTTTATCTTAACTCTGTGTCTGAGAGTCATAACAAACCGTGACAACTGTGGAAAGGAAATCTATTAATAATATTGCACCTATGCTGGCCTATACGTGTCCTCAAACATTGTGTCATCTGCCCCACATACTGCAAGCCACAACCGCATGAGAGGAGATAAATAACATATCTGGTGGCACAATTCATCACAGATCTTATTTCAAATTTTTTAGATGTTTTAAAAGAAGTACAATTTTTAATCCAATTTTTAATATACTGACAGGTTAAGCAATTTCTGCTATAACACTTAAAACTACCTCTTAATTTCCTCTTTTCCAGAGTGTATTGTGAACCAGGATCACCATTTGAATGTTTAATCTTTGAGGGGGCAACTAAATTCTTAATAGTTGGGGCTCTCCTATATAACACTAGGGGATTCTTAGGAATAATATCTGCTAACAGTGGATCTCTTTTCAATATCCCCAAATGTTTTTTAAGAATATTAAACATCTCTGGAGTCTTATTATGATATTTAGTAATAAAAGATGGAAAATTCTTAGATCTCTTATTTAAATTCCTATTGCTTATTACCTTCCGTTTTATTTTTTTATTATGAAATATAGAATTTCTTGCCCTTTCTTTAGAATCTAAGATCAACCTCTTTGGGTATTGTTTATCAATAAAACGATCATGTAAGACCTCTGACTGTACTAAAAAATCTTCTTCACTAGAACAATTTCTTCCTACTCTTGTAAATTGGCCATTTGGAATATTTTGTAACCACTTCCTGTGGTGGCAGCTTGTGAAATGTAGATAACAATTGACATCTACTGACGTAAAATATGTGCATGATCTAATTTTCTCTCCAACAATACCCATTAATTCCAAATCTAGGAATTCAATATTATTAATACCAATATTGTGGGTAAACGTTAAGCCCCATTGATTCTTCTCTAAATTAACTCTAAACTGATCTATTGATTCACAATTACCTTTCCATATTATAATGACATCGTCAATATACCGGCGATAGAATACCAGGCTTGCACTCATATACGCTGAATCAAAAACCATCTGATGTTCCAAATAACCCATAAAAAGGTTTGCGTAGCTGGGCGCGAACCTGGTACCCATCGCTGTCCCTTTCATTTGTAAGTATTTGTTTATAAAATTCAAAGTAATTGTGAGTCAACGTAAATTGAGTGGCTTTAAGAATAAAATCCCGCTGAGAATAAGGCATCAATAAATCCTGTTCTACAAAATGTCTTAATGCCAATAGACCACCTGTATGTGGAATATTTGAATATAATGCGGTCACATCAATAGTAACTCACAAAAAATCTTCTTGCCACACTATATCTCTAAGCAACTCCATCAAATGCGAAGAATCTCTCAAATAAGAATACAATACCACAACAAATTTCTGTAAATGTGTATCAATATATGCTGACAAATTACATGTGAGGGAGTCTATACCAGAGATAATCGGGTGTCCAGGAGGTTTGGATAGAGATTTGTGCACCTTAGGAAGATGGTAATAAATAGCCATCCTAGGACTATAGGAACAAATAAAATCGCTCTCTGTTAGACTCAGAATACCCCCGGTATAGGCTCCATCCACTAGAGAGATCATATCTCTCCTATACTTAATTGTAGGATCTGCATTCAAAACCCTATAATATTCATCATCTGAGAGTATACGATATGCTTCCTCCATATAGTCAGTATATTCTTGTATAACTACTGCTCCTCCCTTATCGGCCAATTTAATTACAATTTTATTATTGTTCCCAAGGCTTTTTATCTATCCAACTTCTTAAAATTCTCTAAAACTAAATAACTAAAAAGATCAACATAATGACCCTTAAAGCCACTAGGGTTAAAAGTAGATCTTGGTTTCAAGTTAGTAGGAATAGGACCATTTATAATAAAATCTGTATGCATATCTGTTACAGGTAATATCTCTTTCCCAGAGTCATCAATAATGGATGTGGCAGTCAAAATAGGAACCATATTATCTTGGTTTATCAAGGACTTATTAGCAAAAAATTGTTTCAATGACAATTTTCGAACATAATCATTAACCCCTTCCCGACAAGTGACTTACCAGGTACGTCACGAAAAAATGTCACTTAGTGACAAAGGACGTACCTGGTAAGTCACGGAAGTAATTCGCTACAATGCAGAAAAAAAAACACCCCGTCGTTAAGTGCCGGCCGCGTGCGCTCACGGCCGGTCACTAAGGGGTTAAGATCTACAAATAACTGAAAAATATCAGGTTCACTTGTAGGACAAAATGAAAGTCCCCTTTCCAATACAGTTTTTTCATCCTCTGTCAAAACGTATTTAGAAAGATTATAAATGGTTCTCTTTGCTGTCATTCCATTCTTGATTTTTTTAAAAGATTTTCCACTTCGTCTCCCCCTTCTACCTCTATACCTGTTCTTTTTTGACTTATCTCCTCTCTCAATGGCAGAAACCGATTCTGATCTCTCCACCAAGGGAGACCCAAATTCTCGTGATGTCTGTGAACACCAAGTTCCAAAAAAGGAACACTGGAATCCTCCTTATGAGTAGACTCAATTCTGCCATTAAATACAGAGACACGTCTATTTGAAGTACCCTCATCCGGTTCAGATGCAGTAATATTAAGTAATATATATGGTGTACATTTGTATGCACCAAGTCTATTTGTTTTTTGGTGTGCGGCTTTTGGGGGGGTTGTAGTTACGCATGGGTACCATTGTTATGGGCTGTTGTGTGTTTCTGTATCTCCCTGGGTGTAACGCACCATATTTTTGGATGCTGGGGATGTGCGGGCAGCCAACTGATATGGCTTGCTCGCGCGCCTCCGGCGCTTGATAAGTTAAGTTTTATGTTCATTTTTTATTTGTATATATGGTGTTATATATTTTATCCCGGTTTTGCACTCCTTGGGGAGCCGTGGATGGACACAGAGACCGTTGTTACGGTTCTGGCATGTTTCTATGTCCTCCGAGGAGATGTGAACCGGTATGTTTAGTTTATGTTTATTTTTTATTTATGTATATGGTGTATATATTTTTGATTTTTTGATTTATTATTTATTTATTTATTATGTGGAATATGTATGTTTATATATGATATATATTTTATCCCTGTTTTTGCGCTCCTTGGGGAGTCGTGGATAGACACGGAGACCGTGATTACGGTTCTGGCGTGTTTCTATGTCCCCCGGTGAGATGTAAACCGGTATGTTTAGTTTGCTGATGCGGCTTATTTAGTAAGGTGTTTTTGGCATTTGAAAAGTTAAGTTTTATTTTTATTTTTACAGAGTCAGGATGGGTGCGAGAATGATTCTCTTTGAATCATTGTAGGTCTAATTGCCATTGATGTCTTAGGAAGCTATATTGTATCCTATTTGTTACCGTAGATGGGGATCCAATCAGAGACAATCATGTACATTTTAAATCTTGTTAGTTTGCAGCCGTTTTTCTTTTTGCTCTTTTGAGGCCAGATTGGTTAATAAAGCAGCCGTGGGTGCTGTGAAACGTGTTCCCTGGAGCCTTGTTTTTGCCATATATTTGTTTTTAATAATAAATAATTGAAAGAATATGGCTACTAGTTTGTTATTTTATTCTGTATATTTTTGTATATGGTGGTGATTGAAGATACATCTTCGGTATTTGGATTGTTGGATCGGAGTTCATGACTGGAGATCGTGAAACCCAAGCAGGGACGGGTAAAGTACCCTGCAAGTGTTTATGGATGGTCACTGACATAAGTCTTTAGATCAACATATTGTTAATGTGAGTGGATCTATATATTATATATTTGCAACTGTTATATGAGGATAACACACTATTGGCGCTTCTTTCTCCTTCTTTTTTTTTCCTATTTGTTTTATATCTTTCTAAGTTTGGATTCATACGAACTGTGCATGACCTGTGTCAGTATTGTATTGTGTATTGTATATAATGGACCTGTGTGGGTACTTATAACTGTAACCTGACCTGTGTCAGTAGAGTTCTATCTTCATACCTACTGGACCCGTGTGGGTTATTCTGTACTGTGATTCTATAATAAAATTGCATTTTAACCTAAACCTAACGTGTCTGAGTGTCCATAAAACTGTTACACTAGCGTTCTCTTTGCTTAAAATTTCCATCAAAGCACGGAAAGGCGTGAGGACTGTCACCACCTGTTCCATCAGGGCCCAGTCAGCCCTGTCTAGTGTTCTGTTACTGCCAATGAAATGGTGACATGACATTGCATGAATTGCCTTTTTCTGCTCCAGGATACGCTCTAGCATATCTAAGGTGGAGTGCCACCTGGATCCGACATCTTGCTTGAGGCGGTGCTCTGGGAGGTCTGCCTTTTTCTGTTCCTCCCTGAGGAGATGGCTATCTTTGATGCTCCGATGGAAGTGGCCAGCAATTTGTCAGCACAACTCCAGAAGTGCTGACAACCTACCAGTGTTTTTGCCATCCTCGAGAGCAGCCTTAACTACCAGATGCAGGATATGCGCTGAGCAGCACACACCCACAAATCTGCAATCCAGGAGAGCATTTGTCATGTTAGCTGCACCATCAGTAACCACAAACCTCATTTGTGCCTGTGTGCCTGCTTGCTCCCCTAGCCACTGCGCCACCATGTTCTGCAGTGCTTTAGGAATATTATCTGAGGTGTGCTGCTGATCCATTACCTCAGCGTGAAGGAGGAAAGAGCGGTGCCCTGCCTGCTTGGCTACTGCACCTGAACTTGTGGTTGGTATCGGTGTGTCTTGCGTCAATGACAGGAAGCCATGTTGGACACTCGGAGCATTCCATAAGTCAGTAGTAAAGCGTACTGACTGTCCACCAGCCTTTCCTAGCAGGTCCTTCAAAACCCCAGTACAGTGAGGGCACTATAGTTCTACTAAATGTGGTGCGGGATGGAATTTTATATTGGGGTGCAACAGACTCCATAAGTTGCTGGTAGTGCTCTCCGTCCACCAAATTAAAAGTAGCACCCCAACGGCTATGAGCTGTGCAATAAGGCATGTAATTTTCCTGAACTGCTGTCTGCACATCTATCATTAGTGCTTGCCTGTTCTGGACTCTGGTCCTGTCTCCTCTGGCTGGCGAGTTGCAGCATGGCTGAGCGCTCTGCCTTCTACTATCTCTATGTTGCTGGCACACTTCCTTGATGTCGCTCTCACTATTTTGTATCCTTCGGCACTAATCGGCCGATTGTGTTCCATCTCCTTTTGTGGCCTTATATACGGCCTGATTACTGGGCTTAGTTGACCTTTCATGGTGTATCTGTGCGTTACTACTTGCTGTCGCTCTCATTTGACCCTAGCTTGGCCTCCGTTTATCCTCCGGCTTGATCCTTGGCTTTGTCTGACTATTTGCTCCGGTATTTGACCAGTGGCGCTGTCTGACTACCTGATCCGTGTATGACCCTGGACTGTCTGACTACCCGTTCCGATCTGACCCAGATATTGGCTCCCTGGTATTGTTGCAAGCTGCCTTCCGCTCAGCAGCCTAAGAGTTAGTTTTATCTCTGGTATAGCCCCGGCAGTCTACACTCCGTGCATTCCCAGACTCGCTTATCTTGAGACTATTACCTATTCTGTGACCTGGTTCCACTATTGTTGCCTGGATCCCTAGTTCTCTAGGTTTCCGCCTATTATCTCAGTATTATCACTGGCTGGTTCTACCTCCAGTACTGCCTTGGCAATCAGTGGACTGGTTACAGCTCAGTGTCAGCTCCTGGGTATTGGACTATGCACTGTCCTCAAGCCTGTTCCTAAGAAGGTTGGGGAAGTGTTTTTGCTCCTGTATACTGATCTTAAATAAACTGGTTAAATTCACCTGTACCTGTGTTGTGTGATTCATTTACCTAAGGTTACCATGACAGTACGAAAGGGCCATGAGTACTGAAGGTACAGGTGATCCAGCAGTTCAAAACATTTTGGCCAGAATGGACACACAGGATCAAAGGAACGGTCAGTTGTCATTTGATATTCAGACGCTCCTGAACCGTACCGCACACCTTGGTCAGGCTATTTGTCAACCAGTGGCTCCCTCTGATTCAGTACCATTTGTGCCTACTAATCATTAGTACGGTTCGTGGGTTGTCAGGTACCGCTCATCTTCCTCAGCAATACACAGGGGGAGCCTACGCTCTGTATAGGTTTTCTTAACCAAGTGGGCATATTACTGGAATTGGTACCACATGCCTTTCCAAGTGAACGAAGCAAGGTCGGTTTCATGATTTCACTGTCGTCCGGTAAGGCACTGGCATGGGCCAATCCCTTGTGGGAGATGAGAAAACCCATTGAAGCCAACTATACAGAATTTGTGGGTGAATTCTGCAGGGTCTTTGATGTTCCAGCCTGAGCAGTAACAGCAGGGAAACAACTCATGACCATACGGCAGGGTGTACATACTGTAGCCGAATAAGCAATACAGTTTCGCACCTTGGCAGCTGAAGTGAGCTGGAACAATGAGGCACTAGTGGCCGCATTTTCACAGGGTCTGAGTGACTCAATTAAGAATGAAACGGCAGCCCGTGAGCTGCTGGAGAATCTGAACGAACTGATTCCCTTTTCGATCTTGATTGATACTAGGAATCTGAACGAACTCATTCCCTTTTCGATCTTGATTGATACTAGGCTCAGAGAGAATGTAACGGTTTGTTCGACACAGACATAGTAGGTTTGGATAAAACACAATTTTATTAAACAATAAAGATCACAATAACCCTCACAGGTCCTGTAATATATACATGATATAGTACAGCCACAAGACAGGTTATACAGAGGTAAGCCCACACAGGTCCAGTATAAGTAGAGAGTCCATAGAACAATATACTGACACAGGTCAGGCACATCTTGTGTGAGTCCCAGTTTATCAGTACTGCATGGGTTAATAGTAGACAGAGAATGTTGACAGGCCCTAGTGTAGCCAGATCTTTTAAGAAGCTCAAACAGATGTGAGAGCTTTAATTCGAGTAACGCCCAAGGTAATGGCAACCAGACAATTGTGGACTGTCGTAGCAGTAGCAGAGACTGAGCAACTTGAGCACTGCTGTAGCAGTAATGGAGACCAAGCAACTTCAGCACTTCCGTAGCAGTAACTGAGACTGAGCCACGTGAGCACTGCTGTAGCAGTAACAGAGACTAGGCAACTGGACACTGCCATAGCATTAACAGAGACTGAGCAACTGAAGCTCTGCCGTAGCAGTAACGGAGACTGAGCAATAGGAGCACTGCCGTAGCAGTAGCGGAGACTGAGCCACTTGAGCACTGCCGTAGCAGTAACGGAGACTAGGCAACTGGATACTGCCGTAGCAGTAACGGAGACGTGAGCAGCTAGTGCACTGCCATAGCAGTAACGGAATCTGGTCAGTGTGAGCACTGCCGTAGCAGTAACGGAAAACTGAGCAACTCGCCCTGAGAGGCACCCAACCTGGAACGGCTCGTAAGGCAGACCAATAGGAATGTCGCCGGGGTGACACGGAGGCAACCGAGACCAATCTGCAGAGCTGTCCAGAGACAGCGAGAGACAAGCACTACCCTTAACCGGAGACCGGTCAGAGCGTGCAGCGGAGGCAGCAGCCCAACCGGGTGGGATGCACACAGCACAGGAACGTAGAACAGTCCAAGCAGGAACCTCAGCTAATTCAAGTCGGTACAAGGAGCAGGAACGTCAGCCAATCCAAGTCGGTACACGGAGCAGGAACGTCAACCAAGCCGGGTCGGTACACAGGAGATGAGAAGCAGAATGGTCAGGCAGTCCGGGTCGGTGCACAGGCAGGAAACAAGATGCAGAGTAGTCAGGCAGGCCGGGTCGATACACTGAGAGCTCACAAGAATCAGGAACAAGCGCTGGTACTGGAACACCACGAAAGGGCACCAGAGATGTGCCAGAACCCAGCATTTAAGGACAATACTGGGCGGGACAATCACAGTGCAGCCAATAGGCGTTAGGCAGGAGTGGAAACTGACAGAATGTCACCGAATACCACGGGTACTGTGATATCTGGAGCCGGGAATATGACCCAGTCACTCACTAGTACCAGACGAGGTAATGATAATGCCCAAAGGTGTATAGAGTAGTACTAGGCCGGAGCCACAGGTCTGCACCAGACTGGATAGTCAGACTAAGCCAGGGGTCATACACAGAATGGATAGTCAGACAAAATGGATGGGCAGACAAGCCAAGAGTCAAGCACGGAGCGTGTTGTCATTCAGAGCCACAGGTCTGCACCAGATTGGATAGTCAGACTAAGCCAGGGGTCAAACACGGAGTGGATCATCAGACAGAGCCACAGGTCAGCACCAGAATGGATGGTCAGACAGCCAAGGGTCATACACAGAGTGAATAGTCAGCCAGGCAAGGGTCATACACGTAACAGAGAGTTAGCCAGGCAAGGGTCAGCAAACGATCAGCCACAGGACAAACCACTACTGCACTGGACACCATGGAAGGGCAACAGGATTGGTGTCCAGGCAGAATATAAAGGGTAGACCCACCATGGGAGGTGGAGCACATAACAAGCCCTGTCCCTTTAAGAAGCGTCGCGTGACATCACTGGGGATTCCAAGATGACGCACGCCTGCCAGAGGATCCGGAAATGTGGAAGTAATCTGCAGTAAACACAGTGACGGCCGCAAGGAAGGAGGAGCGGCAGACCCCTCTCTCAAGTCGCCCAAGTAAGTGCCACATGAGCGACCGGCTCGTCCACAGCCGAAGGCTCCGAAAGTCACGAGCTGTGACAATGTGTTACAATGTAATTTCTATTCCACAGGGTATGCAGAATATGGCTGCAATCCATAACTACTGACATTTGTACCGAATGAAAAACACCAGCACAGCACAGGTACAATGATACATGAGGAAGTGGAATGCAACTGAATTCATTTTTGGTCTCCTGAAAACCAGACTCAGGTGTCTGGAAAAATCTGGCGGAGCACTACAGGATGCCGTTTAAAGTGTAAAGTATAATCCTTAAGTGTACCATACTCCATAACATTGCAGTGGACACACGTTTATTGGGGATGTACATCCAGAACCTATTGTTGAAGTGCTTGTTCCCCAGTCAGAGAATGAGGAGACACTGAGAGGGTCAAAGACATAGGATGGACCTGGACTTCTTTGCTTGTGAGTATAATGCATGATTCAAACACGATGCTTGTATTACCATTATTCTGCATTGGGAATGTGTGTAAACACATTCTGACAATACCTTGTGATATGTTTCACTCCACAGGATACTTTACTCCTGCTTGACCCACTACACTGCTTCTGACTGTCAGTGAAGTGAGTCCAGACCCTGGCTGTCCATCATTGACTTGTATCCACCTAACCCTCCAGCCTAGCAAATGTCTGCTTGAAAAACCACAGCTACCTAGCTCTCACTATAATGAACAAATGCAGATGCCATGCTTTGGATGGTTCCAAGTGACCTTTTGAGTTCAACTGAGAACTGGAAATCCATAAGTGCATAATGACATTACCACTTCACAGATATGACCTATCCCCCTGCAAACACTGATACATGTTATTGTTTAGCTCCTGTAATTTCCTCCTACAGCCACCCGTGGCATGACCCATCATGGAACAGAGTAATGTCCAAGTTACCTTGGTGAAACGCTGCCTCCCCTATCCTACAGTGCTCCTCCTGCTGCTTATTAGTGCTACTGAATGTTGATACCGTATGGCAAAATGTGATGTCATGTCAATGACATGAGCTATATGGTAGGACTTGATGAGGGCACATATGTTGCTGCACAATGGGACAAAGAAGAAACATGACAAATCCCCAATGATCCATTGATTTGGCCTTGAAAAAGGTAATTGTCTCAGAGGTCATCCATATGACGAAGAGCAAGGAGTTGAGGAAACAACATCCATCCATATGTTGGAAAGCTTAAGTGACATCACCTGAAATCTACACATGTTCCCTGTTAGAAATATTCGACAGCAATGATGTGCACCTCCTCCTGTCATGTAATTATGAAGGAACCCATCATGAAGATAGGATAATAGTGAAGTTCGACCGATTTCTCCATCATGACAACATGTGGATCTTGCATATAGTCAACTAGCCTGTACTTTGGAATGCCAGGGGGTACACAACGCGTATATGAGTGATGTATTGTGTGCCCCTCTGGCATTCCAAGAGTCCCCTACGACGACTCCACCGCCCACAAGCACAACCCTGATGAGCATAGACCCTAGAGGATGCACTCTTGTTGTTGAAAGGGATATGTTTGTGTGTTTCATACACTGTGTATTGTGAGAGTGGAGTTCGCCTCAGTATGACCTCTGTGCCATATGCACTTTTGTGTTGGAGTGCTACTGGACCTGTGTGTTAACAATGATCTTGTGTGTGACCAGAGTTAGAGAACTGTTTCCCATCAGCTGTTGTTCAACTCACATCATTTCTTCTTTGCTAGGTCTATTGTGAGTTGAAATTGGACAACAGCGGATGTGCTGTGTTTGGTTATCACTGATTAAACATTTTCCCACAAAGTAAAATGTGCAAAAAATGGTGTTCAGTGCACTGCTTTGCAATGCAGTGAAGACATATCTGGCACTGACCTTGTTAGAGACCTGAAGGAATCAAAGACATGATTTATATAAAAAAGTGCATTTTTATTGTGGGAAGACATGACACACATGGCATCATTTTTTTTTCTTTGTAAGGGGTGCAGATGTGGATGCCCTCATTGACTGGTCTGATGGCTCTTGTGTGTCTTGGGGTTGTTGAGGGTGTCAGTTTTGAGGGGGAGGTGGTTGCTGTTGAACCCACAGTTGACTGTTGGGCTCTCTCCACCAGCAGCCTCTGAAAGAGATTATGCTCGAGTATTTCAACGAGCAGCTGGCCAAGCATGTCACTGAGTACAGTCTCTATATGCTGTATTTCTGTATGGAGGATGGCATTCTGGGATTCCAGACCACTGATACTGGCTGCAGTGATGTAAATGTGGTATCCACAGGTGAGATGTGGCCAGCATGTGATGCATTTGAGGGAGAGCGTTCTGCCCCCACCAAATCTATGATCACCTGGTTCTGGCTGTGTTGGTGGTGTTCACTGTATCAGTGGTTGTGGTCTCTCTGGCTCACCTACGAGGCTGAGATGATGGTAATCCAGTGGCCAAGGGTCATACTTTGACCACTGTCATGTGTTACCTTCTTACACTGGTTGTGGATGCAGGCTGCTGTGTTGGCATCCAGCTGTGTGCCTGTGGAGGTGGTGTGGAGCCCAATGACCTGGATTGCTGTGTGGTGGGAATCCAGTTGCGTACCATTGGTTGTGTTGGTGGGGGCATCCAGTATTGCCCATATGTTGGTGGCATTCATCATTGTTGTGGAATCCACTACTGGGACTCCTGCAGCATCCACTGTTGTGCTAATGCGGGTGGCAGCCTGTGCTGTGACTGTGGTGGTGGCATTCAGCAGGTGCCCTCTGCTGGATCATTAGGAGCAGTGGCACTGAGTGTCTGTGTTTGTTCCTCCTCACTTTCCTCCTGCTTCGCTGCAGGCATGGATGCTGTGTGTGGAAAATTATATTGTGTGATTAGTAAACTGGGCAATGACAAAAGGGATGCAAGATGATGACGTTAACATGCAACCCTTTGAGTTACAATGTATGGGATACCTCCCTGGCAATCTTTGATTCAACAGCTTGACAACATCCTATACATTGATGGTTGTGGTTGACCTTTTGTTATCATATGTCTCAGGAACACTGGGGATGGCAAGGGAGGAATGCACACATTTCATGTGACATGGACAACACATAAGTTTGATTCCAGGGGTAGTCAACTTTGGCTACATGGATATTGGGACAACCATTCCCATTATCCATAATCATCTATCATCTGTTCTTAAAATGTGTTTGTTTTGGTTTCCTATGGATATGGTTCTCCAGTTTGGCTAACCCTAGTTTGAATGTTTGTTCAAGCATCACATTTTGAATGTGTGTTTGGGATTGTTATGCTGCTGAGTGAAACACGGGTTCTTCAGGTGCTTGGTTTGATGTATTTGCCTGTCAGTGTATGCTTTTTAGACTTGCTTTTCCTGTGTAAGGTCCTGTCATGGCCTCAACTTGCTGTTATGGCAGTGCAAATGTGTCATTTCAGGCTATGGGGGTACTGCGCATGCGGCATATGTGTTGGACAAGCAATCAATTTGTATTTGTTCACCTATCAGGGGTGTGATAACCCCCTGTTGAACTCTGCAACATGACCCTGGTGTTTACTGTATTTACATCCCTGTTGCAACATGTTTAATATTGTTCAAGAACATAATAGATGTTTGTATTACAACATGATGGCCAGGGGGGCAATTGCCCCCCGCTCTGGTTATATATCTGGGCTAGTGAGCTGCACTGACCTACCGGGAAATTTTCAAGTAGGCCCCAAGTCCTCATGCCAGCCTGACCGTCAGCCTCCTGTGCGGCTGTTCCCACTGCCTGTGTCTTATCTTGAGTTCTATTTTATGTAGGAAGTGGTTATGCTGGGTCCTGCACAGTCTTTCGTTTCATAGTGGAACAGATGGTTCCACACTGCCTCTGCATGTATTTCCAGGTGTACTGAGCTGACGTCAGTGAACCCGGAAGTAAATTTGGAGGCAGTGAGGAGCCATCAGCTCCACTCTGAAACAAAAGACTGCGCAGGACCCAGCATACCCACTACCACAGAAAATAGAACTCAAGATAAGACACAGGCACTGGTGCACAGCCACCACTTACAGAAAATAGAAGTCAAGGTAGTTACCTACAGAAAATGTCAAGCTAAACTTTACTTATCCCTTTGAATGCCATTAACAAACATACACAGTCTAAGCTTATATTCAACATGTATGCAACTAGAACATCCCTACTGCTATAACTGTTTTTTTCCTCACAATTGGTGTTCAAGTCTGGGGACATTTTTTATCTACACACCCTGTCCTCACTCTGTACACCCTCACACCCTGCCCACAAACTGTCCACCCCCACATTGCCCACACTGTCCTACTCCACATTGTCCACCTCAACACTGTCCACCCTCACACAAACACTGTCCAACTCCACAACGCCCACCTCCACGCTGCCCACATTGTCCAACTCAACACTATCAACCTCACACACTGTCCACCCCCACATTGCCTGCACTGTCCAAGTCCACATTTTCCACTTCCACACTGCCCACTCTGCTCTTCTCTACAAACTGCCCACCTACACAGTGCCCACAGCCGCACTGCCCACCTCTACACACTGTCCACCCCCATTTGCCCACACTGTCCTACTCCACATTGCCTACCTCCACACTAGCCACATTGTCCACCTCCACAGACTCTCCACCCCCGCATTGCCCCCACTGTCCAGTTCCACATTTTCCACCTCCACCTCCACTGCCCATACTGCATACCTACACACTGTATATTTTCCACACTGAACACCTCCACCCCGTCCACCCCCACATTAACCTACCTTCAGCGTTATTGTGTGGCGGCCAAGTGATAGAGGCAACTTGCTTTGCTCTGATGAACATATTTATTGATGCACCACCGTGATGACATAACTGCGCATGGTACGCAGAACTGAAGGTCGCGTACACATGCTCTGTCATCAGCTAGTTTCTCTTCATTGACTCTCAATAGATTCAGTGAAGAGAAGCTTAATGTCAGTGCCAGGCACTGACATCCGGGGACATTCTATCCGGGGACAGTGCCCTCAAGGCACTAGGCAGGTTCCTCTACGTGCAAAGTAGGAGTAGTGTTCACACTGGTTGTTAGGCATTGTGTTCAAAGGGGCAGGTCTTTATCTTTGGTTACTTTCAGTTTCTATTCTGCAGCTCTTTAACCCTTTGAATACCAGAGAGGTATCCCATGCATTGTTTTGCAATACACTGAATACCTCTCTGGCACTCAAAGGGTTAATAAGGGAAGAGGGACCAAACCAGAGAAAGCAACACAGGCATGAGAGAGAGAGAGAGAGAGAGAGAGAGAGAGAGAGAGGGGTGGTGAGGAGGTAAAAGGGTACTAAGGAGACTAAACAGGAAGAGACAAAAGTTTCACACGTGGAGGAGAGGCTGCAACATGGCCCAGTGAGGGTAAATTGCAGGAGGTAGGCAGCATTGGCTGTTTAATGGGAAGTAAGTGTGTAATGGGTCAGGGGAGTTGATGGCATAAAGTAGGGGATCAGGGGAGGTGAGGGTATGAAGTAGCGGGTGGAATTCAAGCTTCCAGTGCTCCTAAAATGTTAAATTTGGCTCTAAATTATGGGGGTATTTTATATACAGCCAATGCAGTACATCATTTACATGCACCCCAGGGAGAGGGTATAAAGCAGGGGAGGGTTCACAGGAAGTTGAGGTTATAAATCAGGTGGCAGAGGGTCCATGGCAAGTGATGGAGTGTATTAGTGGACACAAGGATGTTATACACAGCTGCTGATAAGAATCATGGCTACAGACAGAGGGTGAGACAGATTTAGTTATCTGGTAACTAGTAACCAGAGCTATGGATGACTAAACACTTAACTTAAATGAAGGGGAGCAGGAGAGAGTAACTGGGATACCACAAAACAGAACACAGTTACCTATATAATAAAGTGAAAAAGTATAAAATACACAAATCCATACAGAGAACAGACTGATAACTATAGTCTGGTAGAGAGAGGTAGGGAGTACAGAGTCTTCTACCATTGTAGAGACAGTCCCCCCTTTTGTATGGGATCAGTAAAGTTTTGCACACCTCTCTGCAACAGTAAGGGTTGCAATTTCAAAAGAAAATGGTAGTAAATATTCCAGCTGATTTAAAGAGCATCTATCACCCCCTAAACAAGTTAGCCTTAATAGCTAGAGTATATAGCGAATTAGTGCAAAACTGTGTTAATTTCATTTTTAAAATCTCTATTTGGCTAAAATTGAAGTAATAAATGCTGCCCTGAACCTACTTTTGGACAGAATGCAGGTACAGCTTTGTACCCATAGTCCGTCACTCTGCATCTGCTCTCCTCCCTCTATCCAGCCTCCTCCAATGAAGGAAGCTTTCTCCCTGTATGTTGGAGTGGTCTCATTGGCAGAGATCGATATAATGTTCTCCTTGTGGGAGTACATGGATTACGCAGTCTGTCCTCCTCCACTGCAGTCTAGGATGTATGCGCACTGCATGTGGCTGTTTAGTTCTTAGGCTCTGCCTGCACTATCCCTGGATGTGGGTGCTCATCTCCCACATACCCTCTGCTTCCCACTGCCATGTCGGTCCCTGGCTAATGTGTACCTGACTGTTGTTTGGTGCCCCTCCACCCACCTGTTCTCCCTCTCCCCCTCTTTCCCTGAACAGGGATACCATGCTCTCTTTCCTCCTCTTCTGTTCCTCTTCCCATCCCTCCGACCTCCACTCCTCTTCCTGCCATCTCCCTAACACTGTCCTATCTCTCTCTCACACCCAGTCACTCACATAGGCACTCAGTCACAATCATTCTCTGCCACTCCCTTACACTAACTTACACTGTATAAAATAAAAATATAAAATGTATTGTTTCCAAAAACAAAAGGTGTGTGTGTGTGTTTGTGTGTGAATGTGATATGTGCTATATGTGTGTAATGTGCCTTTTTTGTATATTCTCGCCGCTCCGCACTCCAATTTTACCTGTATCCAATGTGTGCTCCTGTCTCTCTCTCTATCTCTAGCCTCCGCTACTGGGCCCTTTGCTGTAGCTCACAGAACATCCAAATACAGGCAGTATGTGTCAGTTATTGTGGGGTATATATACATTTAATTGAATTAACTTGATACTTTGCTGTGTGGTGATTAGCTGGGATTTTCAACTTGTTTTGACGTGCGTCACCTGATAATTTTGAGCATTGGCAAATTTCCTTTTAACTTGAGTTATCTCCAGTTATTTAGCGAACAAAATCAATGCACATTGAGGAAAAAAGATGTGACATACATTATCAGATTACTTGTATTTTTGCAGCCTACACTCTTTGTCCAGTCTTGCAGAGAGGTTATTGAATAGGTGCAAAACACAGTTATGGTTATTGTTATGTACTGGTTTCCCGCTTAATGACTGTTTTACCGTACCTTATTGAATCAAGCCTCTAGTCTCTACATGGCCTAGAAGTATACCTAGGGTTAACTGACTTTTACAATTAATAATACAGTTGGTTCAGTGTATATGGATACTTGCATCACTCTGTATTTGGCTATTTAAAATTTTTGTTTTGCAAGATCTGCCCCTTTTAGCAAGAATGTCACCAAACAAACATTAAACCACTTTACAATAATCATTTGCATTAATCAAAAATCTACTGTAAAACTAAATTCCAGATTTATAGAAATAGAAATATTAAACTATTAATTTCCTGTTTTAAATATGCTTGCACACTTGATGAAAACTACATATAGGCTATTTTGTACATCAAAATACTCTTCTCAGAAACATATTTAATTACCCCCCCCCCAATAGTCAACAGTAGGGGCTTATGGAGATACTGATTGTAGGGAGCGTGGTGGCATAACCTAGGCCCCTGTGAACCTAGGACCAATGACAATGTGGCTAGCCTGTTTAGAGGGCCAGCCTGGTTTAGAGTTGAGTAGTGGAAATTTGATCGAGGGGTGGGTAGATGAGGGGATAATTCCAAATATCCCGTGAAAGGGGCAGCTGGAGGGTGTATTAATACCCTGCTACCCCTCCCACAAATACAGGCACAGCCTTTACATTTGTGAATATAAGCCATGCAGACAAGTCAAACAATTGGTTAATAAAACCTATTGATTGCAGTGAATTGACTAATTTAAAGTGGAAAGGATATCAATTCAAAGATGTTTCTGTTACGGTTTTTATGACACTCAGACCAATAAGTGAAAATAAAACACACTTTATTAAAGTGAATAATGACACTCACGCCCGCTAGAGGCGGTAGGTAATATACAGATAACGTAAACTGAGAAAATACCAGGAAAACAGTATTATGGACATAAATACAAGGCAGTATGCCCTAGGATGGTATAGGCCCCAAAGGGGTTAAAGTCCAAATATGCTCAGTCTCAGATGTGGAAGTTAGACACGCCCTTGATGTTAAATAGGCTGCGTTGTACAGATGAAGGTCATCAGGAACAGAGGAACGAGCTGCCTTGCCTAGGTGGTAAACGATAAGCAGAAAGGGTAACAGCTTAACCCCCACGGGCGTAGCTACAAGAACTGCTTAGTATGTGCAAGTGCGAATAGCCCCTTAGGACAATAAGGAAACCGGCCTGCAATGCAAGAGCTAAGAGCCTCCTCAAGAGTAATCGAATGCAGTAATGCTAGAGCCAGAACCACTAACCTCCTCGGGCTAGTACCGAGTCGCCAACACTGAACCTCTCTGCCACACTCTGGGTATACGATCTCAACAGTAACCAACACCGGAGAGCCTTAGCGCCCAAACGGCCCAAGCTTCGTGAACACTCTGCAACGTAAGACTAGAGTTGCCGACGGAGAGCGGCCAACTCAGCAGCAGTGTCACTTGTAACAAGGCTTGTACTGGAGATATAGAGAGTGAATATGAGGCAGCACTGCGAGAGTTAAAGTGCACGTTTACTCGAGGCTTCAGCGCTACTTCAAGGCTCTGTAACGTTACTCAGGCTATAACGCTACGGTCAGGCTCTGCAAGGAGAGGAAGGCCCACAGAATACACACAGCTCTGCACTAGAACGAGACACAGCACTATTGCAGGAATCACCAGGCTAGGCAGTGGCACACTCGTGGGCAGCAAGGACTGGAAAATGTCGCGACGGCGACAACTGAAACGCAGGTCACTGGAACAAGCTGGAAGTCGATCTTCGGAGCAGGAAGTCAGCCGGACCGGGTCATACACAGGCAGGAACGTCAGACTAGCCGGATCAGGATCCAAGGGTGGTCCGCAGACGAGCCGAGTCATACACAGGCAGGAACGCTGGAGAGTAGTCTGGACGAGCCGAATCATACACAGGCAGGAACACTGGAGAGTAGTCTGGACGAGCCGAATCATACACAGGCAGGAACACTGGAGAGTAGTCTGGACAAGCCGAATCATACACAGGCAGGAACACAGGAACACAGCAAAAGCGCTACTGGCTCAGGAACACCACGAAAGGGCACTTGACCAGAGAGATAGCCAGGTATAAAAAGGTCATCAGGAGGCGGGTCAAACTCAGTCAGCAAATCAGTGACATCCACAACAGAGAGTGACAGGAATCACAGGCACTGTGATAGTACCCCCCTCTCAAAGACCCCCTCTCCTAGCCTGAGGTTTGGGTTTCAAAGGATATTTAGAGTGAAAGCTGCGTACTAATCTTGAAGCATGGAGATCCCCCTGATCAATCCAAGAGCGTTCCTCAGGGCCATAGCCCTTCCAATGAACCAAATATTGCAGCTTTCCTCTAAATCTCCTGGAGTCAACAATACTCTGGACTTCATATTCCTCTTGGCCCTGGACGTCCACCGGCCCAGGAATCACTGGCGTAGTGGTATATCGATTGCACACCAAGGGTTTCAGAAGAGAGACATGGAACACATTATGAATGTGCATAGAGGGTGGAAGCTCCAGAGCATAAGAAACCGGATTAATCTTGCGGATAATCCTAAATGGACCAATGAACCGGGGAGCCAGTTTATTGGATGGGACTTGTAGGTTGAGGTTTCTGGATGACAGCCATACCCTGTCCCCAACTTGAAATGAGACCGCTGGAAGGCGTCTGCGATTAGCGTGCCGTTGCTGCCGTCTGAAAGACTGACTGAGGGACCTCTGAACCTGTGCCCAAGTGGAATGAAGTCGTGCCAAATGCTCGTCAAGAGCAGGGATCTGCTGTGCCTGAAAGGAGTCCGGGAGCAGACAAGGCTGGAAACCATAATTCACGAAAAATGGGGAGCTCCCGGACGATGAGTTAACCGCACAGTTCCTGGCAAACTCTGCCCATGGCAACAGGTCAGCCCAATTATCATGATGATCGGAGACAAAACAGCGCAGGAACTGTTCCAGTCCCTGATTGGCACGCTCAGCGGCCCCATTCGTCTGGGGATGGTAGGCGGAGGAGAATGATAACTGAATGCCCATCTGACCACAAAATGCCCTCCAGAACCTAGACACGAACTGGCTCCCACGGTCTGAGACAATTACTCTGGGCACTCCGTGCAGACGGAACACTTCTCTGGCAAAAACTATCGCCAACTCCTGAGCCGATGGAAGGCCAGTCAGAGGCACAAAATGTGCCATCTTAGAGAATCTGTCGACCACCATAAGAATGAATTTGTAACCTCTAGATGCCGGTAATTCTCCCATAAAGTCAATGGATATATGAGACCATGGACGGTCTCCGTTAGGCACAGGTTGTAATAAGCCCACAGGGAGATGTCTAGGGGTCTTGGCACGGGCACATGTGGTACAAGCTGCCGTGAAAGCAGCACAGTCAGCTCTCAATGTAGGCCACCAAAATAATTGCGAAAGAGACCATACTAATTGGTCTCTACCAATATGCCCAGCTGCCTTAGAGGCGTGATAGGTCTCCAAGAGACGGGTACGGAAAGACTCTTCTACAAAACACTTCCCCACTGGGGTTCCTGGAGGTGCCCGTGATTGTGATGCCAGTATCTCCTCCCCCAGTGGCGAGGTTATAGTAGTGCGAATAGTAGCCAGGATCCGATCTGGCTGAATGATGGGTACCGGGACTTCCTCCCTCTCAGTGTCAGAAGCGAACTGACGTGACAACGCATCGGCCCTGATATTCTTAGAACCAGGGAGATAGGATACTAAGAAATTGAACCGGGACAGAAACAGCGCCCACCTGGCCTGTCGGGAAGACAGTCTTTTGGCCTCAGAGAGATAGGTTAGATTCTTATGGTCAGTAAGAATTAGTACTGGAGTCTGAGTGCCCTCCAGGAGATGTCGCCACTCCTTAAGTGCCAGTATGATGGCCAACAGTTCCCTGTCACCAATCTCGTAATGACTCTGGGCGCTGGACAATTTCTTAGAAAAGAACCCACACGGCATCAAAGCTCCACCTCCCACAGGACGTTGGGAGAGCACCGCCCCAACCCCAACATCTGAAGCGTCAACCTCCAAAGTAAACGGCAGGGAGGGATTAGGGTGGGACAGTACAGGAGCAGATGCAAAGACAGATTTCAGGGTACGAAATGCGTTTTCAGCAGCCTCAGACCACTGAGAGGGAGAAGCGCCTTTGTGAGTCAAGTCCGACAATGGCCTTACAATTGTGGAAAAGTTCTTGATGAACTTCCTATAATAATTCGCAAAGCCTAGGAATCTTTGAATGGCTTTTAATCCCTTAGGCCGAGGCCATTGCAGAACTGCAGCCAACTTCTCCTGATCCATGGCAATGCCATCTTTGGATATAATGAACCCCAGGAATGGTACTTGAGAAGTATGGAATTCGCACTTTTCCAATTTACAAAATAACTTGTGCTTGCGAAGTCGGAGCAAGACTTCTGAGACGTCTTTAATGTGTTGGGTGAGGTTAGCAGAATGAATTAGTATATCATCTAGATACACAACCACACAGGACTGAAGCAAGTCACGTAAAATATCGTTAATCAGTTCCTGAAATACTGCAGGCGCATTGCATAGGCCGAATGGCATCACCAGGTATTCATAATGCCCTGTCCTGGTATTAAACGCCGTTTTCCACTCGTCACCTTCTTTAATTCTGACTAGATTATAGGCGGCTCGTAAGTCAAGTTTGGTAAAGATCGAAGAGCCCTTTAATCTGTCAAATAATTCCGTAATAAGTGGAATCGGATAGGCGTTTTTAGGCATCAGCTTATTCAACCCACGGTAGTCAATGCAAGGCCTGAGTTCCCCACTTTTCTTTTTTACAAAAAAGAATCCAGCACCAGCCGGAGATGTAGATTTTCGAATGATACCCCTCTCCAGGGCATCGGCTATATACTCCTCCATTGCCCTATTTTCCTCACAGGACAGTGGGTAAGTACGCCCCCTAGGAGGCACGGCCCCTGGAGACAAATCAATGGCGCAATCATATGGCCTATGGTCAGGTAATGCGCTGGCCTCTCCTTTGCTAAACACGTCACTGAATTGACCATATTCTGTTGGCACAGCTGGAGAGGTACACATAATCTTAATAGGGAGAGAAAGACAATTCTTGTTACAATACTCCGACCAAGAGTTAACTTCACACCTTTGCCAGTCAAATTGGGGATTGTGTGTCTGCAACCACGGGAACCCCAAAATAACTGAATGATGTGGGGACCGAATGATCTGAAATTGTATCTGCTCCCTGTGACAAGCCCCCACAGTCATAGACACTGGGATAGTCTCGAATGTAATGAAAGCAGGATCCAGGGGTCTGCCATCAATGGCCTCTATAGCCACAGGAGAGTCCTTTTTACATAACGGAATGCCTTGCAACTCAGCAAAGGACTGATCCATGAAGTATCCGGCTGCCCCGGAGTCCACCAATGCTAAGACTTCTATGACCTTGTCAGTCCAGGCAAAAGCCACCTGGATGGTGGGTTTAGAGGTGCAAGTCTCTAGGGACTGTTCAACACCACCTAGGGCCTGTCCCCCAAGGTACCCTAGGTGCGTTCGTTTCCCGGCCTTACAGGACAATTGCGTAATATATGACCTGGTTTGCCACAATATAGGCATAAGCCTTGCCTTCTGCGATACAGCTTCTGCTCTTTCGTGAGCCTAGTAAAACCTAATTGCATAGGTTCAGTGCCATCAGCTGTCTGCTCAAGCAGCACGGGTGGAGTGGGTGGGTTAAGGAACTGGTTCTGACCATAACTCTTTGCTTTGGTCCTTTTAGCCAAGCGTCTCTCTCGGATGCGAGAATCTATTAGCATGACATAGTCAATGTACTCGTCCAGCTCGCTGGGTACATCTCGAGCTGCTATCTCGTCCTTGATCTGTTCAGCCAGGCCCTGAGAAAAAGCAGCAAGTAAGGCCTCATCGTTCCAGCCAACCTCTGCTGCCAAGGTCCGGAATTCAATAGCGTATTCGCCCAGAGTGCGTTCGCCCTGCTGAATCTCCATCAGCCTTTTGGCAGCAAGGGCAGACCTACCAGGAACCTCAAACACACGTCTGAACTTTGCCACAAATTCTCTAAAGTTCAGTGTGCAGGGTCTGGCACTCTCCCATATCGGATTTGCCCATGCCAAAGCTTTGCCCGTCAACAGAGATATCATAAAGCCGACCTTGCTACGGTCGTTAGGAAATGCCTGAGGTGCCAATTCCAAAAATATCTCCAACTGGTTAATGAAACCTCTGCATAAGGAGGGTTCGCCATCATATCTTAGGGGTAACGGTACTGCTGCCGATAACCCTCTTGTGTTAGTACTAATGGGTACCGAGGGATTCTCCGGTGTCACGACTGGGGGGACCACCGGATTTGGACCAGACTTGTCCAAATGTACTGTACGTTCAAGCAACGTTTGTAGAGCCAGTGCCAATTGGTCCAGGCACTGCTCTTGGACATCCATTCTCCAGTGGATGTTCAGAGGATTACTTTCACCCTTACCGTCTGAGGTCATGGCCCTTTCGTACTGTTACGGTTTTTATGACACTCAGACCAATAAGTGAAAATAAAACACACTTTATTAAAGTGAATAATGACACTCACGCCCGCTAGAGGCGGTAGGTAATATACAGATAACGTAAACTGAGAAAATACCAGGAAAACAGTATTATGGACATAAATACAAGGCAGTATGCCCTAGGATGGTATAGGCCCCAAAGGGGTTAAAGTCCAAATATGCTCAGTCTCAGATGTGGAAGTTAGACACGCCCTTGATGTTAAATAGGCTGCGTTGTACAGATGAAGGTCATCAGGAACAGAGGAACGAGCTGCCTTGCCTAGGTGGTAAACGATAAGCAGAAAGGGTAACAGCTTAACCCCCACGGGCGTAGCTACAAGAACTGCTTAGTATGTGCAAGTGCGAATAGCCCCTTAGGACAATAAGGAAACCGGCCTGCAATGCAAGAGCTAAGAGCCTCCTCAAGAGTAATCGAATGCAGTAATGCTAGAGCCAGAACCACTAACCTCCTCGGGCTAGTACCGAGTCGCCAACACTGAACCTCTCTGCCACACTCTGGGTATACGATCTCAACAGTAACCAACACCGGAGAGCCTTAGCGCCCAAACGGCCCAAGCTTCGTGAACACTCTGCAACGTAAGACTAGAGTTGCCGACGGAGAGCGGCCAACTCAGCAGCAGTGTCACTTGTAACAAGGCTTGTACTGGAGATATAGAGAGTGAATATGAGGCAGCACTGCGAGAGTTAAAGTGCACGTTTACTCGAGGCTTCAGCGCTACTTCAAGGCTCTGTAACGTTACTCAGGCTATAACGCTACGGTCAGGCTCTGCAAGGAGAGGAAGGCCCACAGAATACACACAGCTCTGCACTAGAACGAGACACAGCACTATTGCAGGAATCACCAGGCTAGGCAGTGGCACACTCGTGGGCAGCAAGGACTGGAAAATGTCGCGACGGCGACAACTGAAACGCAGGTCACTGGAACAAGCTGGAAGTCGATCTTCGGAGCAGGAAGTCAGCCGGACCGGGTCATACACAGGCAGGAACGTCAGACTAGCCGGATCAGGATCCAAGGGTGGTCCGCAGACGAGCCGAGTCATACACAGGCAGGAACGCTGGAGAGTAGTCTGGACGAGCCGAATCATACACAGGCAGGAACACTGGAGAGTAGTCTGGACGAGCCGAATCATACACAGGCAGGAACACTGGAGAGTAGTCTGGACAAGCCGAATCATACACAGGCAGGAACACAGGAACACAGCAAAAGCGCTACTGGCTCAGGAACACCACGAAAGGGCACTTGACCAGAGAGATAGCCAGGTATAAAAAGGTCATCAGGAGGCGGGTCAAACTCAGTCAGCAAATCAGTGACATCCACAACAGAGAGTGACAGGAATCACAGGCACTGTGATAGTTTCTTTCAATAAACAACCACATTTAGGTGATCTCTTACTACTGTCCAGTGATTAATATAACGTCCTATATGATCAGAATCAATTAGTATGTCAGGAAGGAGATCTCTTCTATTAATTAGCTCCAGGATATTAGAGGGATATTTCTTTCTACTCACAAACTGTGCATTAATATTTTAGTAAACTTGTATACTTAAAGATATTTTATTAAATACAGAAAAACAAATAAATATACTATAAGATATAGTGATAACAAGTCCCTTATAGTTATTCTATGCTTTCTTATCAGTGTGACAAATCACATTAAATCTGGCAGTTAGCAACACCCAAATCCTATCTGGTCAGAACAGGAAAATAGGTGGAAAGATCTTAAAATATTGTTAGGGACCAGGAACCAGACAGGACACAAAAAGGTAAAATGCAATACACCTTTATTAGTGTAACAAAAACAAAAGCATGAGCCAAGAGCATAAACCAAAAGACACGCCAGGGTCAGAAACCAAGACAGGTATTCAGCCGAGCCAGAGTCAGGAAACCAGAAGTCTGTGATGTCAGAAACAATTCGAGGGTCAGAAGCACAGAAGTCAGCGAAGTCTGGAACAAGCCAGTAGTCTGGAACACAGCAAACAGGAAAGCAGGAAAAGTCACCAGCAACAACAGGTCAGCAAACAAACACAAGGACAATGGAGAAGTGAGCCAAGCTGCTATAAATTCCCTGAGAGGGTTGGCTGATAACAGTCAGGTGAACAATCGGAGAAGTCAGCTGATTCAGCCTGAGCCAGAAAGTCAGAAGACAGCAGAAGTGGATAGCAGAGCACTAGATTAGCTCAGACAGCAGAATCAATAGGCAGAATGGGAGCAGCTCAGCAAAACCTTAACAACACCCTCCCTCAACGACCCCAACCTCCGCAGGGCAGGACCAGGTGTAGGGGGAAAGCGTGCATGGAAAGCATGGAGGAGGGCGGGGGCATGCACGTCTGCAGCTGGAACCCACGAGCGCTCTTCTGGACAGTAAACCTTACAATAGACCAAATATTGAAGACTCCCTCGGAACCTACTAGAGTCAACTATGGATAGCACCTCATACTCGTCATGGCCGTCAACTGGCACCAAATGAGGTTGAGGAGTGACCATAGTGAAACGATTACATAGCAGAGGTCTCAGCAGTGAGACATGGAAAACATTGTGTATCCGCATATTGGGAGGAAGGTCTAGGGTATAGGCCACAGGGTTCACATGTCGGAGGATATGGAAAGGCCCCACAAATGGGGATCCAGTTTCTGAGAGGGCACTCGGAGGTGAAGATTTGTGGAGGACAACCAGACCCTCTCCCAGACCTGGTAGGTGTCAGAAACCCCCGGCTCTAGCTCTACTAGCTGAATACTCCACTACCTGAAGAATGACCTATCAAGGATACTGCGACTCCTCCAACAAGGGTTGGTGGAGTGAAGGCTTGAGTGCGTCGCTGGGGAGCGTGGCTGGCGTTCGCAGGCCCCCTGTAGTGCGTTGTGCTGCGGCCACGGCCGTGTAAAGGTGCTGGCCGCGAAGCCAGATGACCCCCCCCCGGTTGAGCCGAAGGAGGCCCAGGATAATGCACTACAGTGAGGACACCCACCACCAACCCCAGGGAAGGTCTGTTTCCAACTAAGACAAGGTGAACTCACCCAAGGTAAGTCCTAGGTAGGTAGGGCAGGAACAGCAGAGAGAATAAGAGAGAGCAGAGGACCAAGGAACCAGGAACCGATCCCAGGGAGCAGGCAAGGACCCCAGGGAACAGGGTAGGAGGGAACTGAACCAGGAGACCCTGGAGGACAGGCTGACTGCGGAAGGGACAGACAGAGAAACACTGGAGACTGGCTGAATGCAGAGAGAGGAGGCGGGAAGGCACTGGACACCTGAAGGCTGGCCTGGCTGGAGGACGCTGGACACTGGCAAGACCTGCAGAGGGAGCAGGCAGAAGGCACTGGAAGCCTGAAGGCTGGCCTGGCTGGAGGACGCTGGACACTGACAAGACCTGCAGAGGGAGCAGGCAGAAGGCACTGGAAGCCTGAAGGCTGGCTTGGGTAGTGGCACCAGGACCAGGAGGCACAGAGCACAAGGACACTGCAGAGAGAGCAGGCAGAAGGGTACTAGGTACTGGGTCTGGAACGCTATAATCGTGCGCCGCACAGAGGCAGCACGCGGCTATAACGGGCCCAAACCCGGAAGTGCGGGTGATAGCCGACGTCACCACGCTAGCGTGGTAACGCGCAGCCGAAACCCGGAAGAGCGGAGGAGAGGAGAACCCGCCGAGGGAACGACGGGACAGGTATGCCTGACAGTAGGAGGGTGCGGGTAGGCATTTACGATTGGCCTGGAGCTCCTGGGATTGTTGTGAGCATCACAACGACTCTTGGACCTGCACCCATGTGGAACTGATTAGCTGAAGATGATCCTACAATGGCGGGATCCCCTGGAGAGCGAACAAATCTGGAATCATGGAGGGTTGATACCCATAATTCCCAATGAAAGGGGAGAGCCAGGTAGAAGCTGAGATAGCACTGTTATGATCAAACTCCGCCCAAGGTAGCAGGTCGGACCAATTGTTCTGATGTCTGAGATGTAACACCTCAGGAATTGCTCCAAGGCCTGATTAGCCCTTTCCGCTGCCTCATTCGATTGCGGGTGATAGGCCGAGGAGAAGGAAAGTTGGATACCTAGTTGCGCACAGAAGGCCCTCCAGAATCTTGAGACAAACTGTCTTCCCCGGTCAGAAACTAGGACTTGGGGAACACTGTGCTAGCCGATAAACCTCTTTGACAAAGACCGTAGCCAACTCTTTAGCGAATGGAAGTTTTTAGAATGGTATGCAATGAATCATCTTATAAAATTGGTCAACAACCATGAGGATGGTAGTATGACCATTAGACAAAGGGAGGTCAACTATGAAGTCCATGGCAAAGTGTGGCCATGGCTTCTCCCCATTGGGTATGGGTTGGAGAAGGCCCACTGGAAGGTGACGGGGTGATTTGGTCTGCGCACAGACTGGACAAGTAGCGACAAAGGCAGCAACATCTTTGCTGAGTTCTGGCCACCAGAAGAGACGGGAAACTGACCAGAGGAGCTGGTTCTTCAAGGATGACCTGCTGATTTAGTCTATGGTAGGTTGCAAGCACCTTGGTACTGAGGTCAGTAGGTACAAAACAGCGCCCAGAGGGAGTCTCAGTAGCTGCATCTACTTGGGCGGGCCGTATTTTCTCCCCAAGGGGAGATGTTATGCTGGTACGTATGGTGGCCAGTACTTTGTCCTGAGGAACAATAGGAAAAGGAGGACTCTCCTCTTTAGCGCCCGAAAACTGTCTGGATAGGGCATCAGCCCAGACATTTTTAGTACCTGGCAGGTACGAGACCACATTATTAAAACGAGACAAAAATAAGGCCCATCTGGCCTGTTTTGGAGACAAGCACTTAGCTTCAGTCAAGCAGGTAAGGTTTTTAGGATTAGCACTGGCATGGAAGTTTCCTCGAGCAAATGCCTCCATTCTTTGAGAGCCAGTATTATCGCTAGAAGCTCTCGATCGCCAATCTGATAATTGCACTCTGCAGGACTTAGCTTCTTCGAGAAATACCCACACGGGTGCAAATGGATCTCAGGAGTAGGACGGTGAGACAGAAAGGCGCCTACTCCTGTCTCAGACGCATCAACTTCAAGTATGAATGGAAGCTTGGGTTTCAGGTGTGCCAAAATAGGTGCTGTGGCAAAAGCAGCTTTTAGTAACTCAAATGTCCTGATGGCTTCCGGAGACCAGTAAGTGGAGTTACCATCTTTTTTGGTCATGTCGGTAAGGGGTTTTACAATACAGGAAAAATAGAGGAAAAATTGCGGATAAATTTCCTATAGTAATTTGCAAACCGAGGAAACATTGAAGGGAGCGGAGACCTTGGGTTGCGGCCACTCGAGAACAGCCAAGAGTTTTTCAGGGTCCATAGCAAAACCGACCTCTGAAATTACGTACCCCAAGAAGGTAACCTGTTTGTGTACAAACGCGGCTGTCACTAAGGGGTTAATATCGCCCCGCAATCCTTTCCTCATGTAACGATAGGTAAAGCCATATTGTTATTATGTTAAAAAAGTCCATGGTATTAAGTAAAGCATCTTCTTCTGGAGGCATCCAGCAGACAACAGCACAGACATCTTAGAGGTAAGGTACCTCTGACTCTGCTCTGTGTGTCCCGTGCACTGCACGGATTGGTGGTGACATACTTCCGTTACCTTAAGGTAACGGAAGTTGCTGAAGGCACAGGCACACAGAGCTTTTCTTGTAAGCTCTGTGCCCTGGATACCTACAGAAGAAGTTTACTTTCTTTAATAAAGCAGACTTTTTCACCATAATACCATAATAACAGTATGCTTTTACATATCGCTACAATAGGAAAGGATTGGGGGGCAATATTATGAAGGTGATAGTTCTGCTTTAAAAAAATAGTATATTATTTGTGTGGCTGGAATAAAATACTTAGAAGGAAAGCACAGTTGAAAAAAGGCATAGTCAAAAAGATCAAAATTGCTTCAATCCTTAAGTGCAAACCACCCCAAAGTTTCCTGGTCCTGGTCAAGGTCAGTGTGTGTTTTGATTGGCTGGTTAATCTGAGGATGAGGGAGAGGACTGAGCTAGCATGCTTTGAAATCTGTGCAAGATCTCTCAATAGTTTGGTAGCAGCATTTGAATGGTTTATTTTCAAACAAGATAGTGACCATTTTAGTTTCCTTATTCATACAGGTTTGCTGTTTTCTACTGTAAGTACATGACTGTATTGACATTAAAGCATTTCAACCATAATAACACCAGAAATTAATGCATTTGTTTATTTATATAGTGCCACAAGTGTATGCAGCTCTTTATAAATTAAGATTTAAGACAACACTGGGTTACAAATGCTTTGCTAAGTGAAACACTGGAAGTGATGTCTCTGCCCAAAAGCTAGACATAATTTTTTTATTTATCTCGGTATCAATGTTTCGCAACTAGTGTCTCTATCATAAGGTAATATCTGACCTACACAACTAAGTGGAATTTGACATTGAAATTACGTGTGTAAACTTTTCTACCTGTCATGCTATGATAACTTTTGTGGTTTAGGCAATTACGAATTCCTGGTTAATCAAATAATTTGTAAAAAAAAAAAAAAAAAAAAAGCTTAAAAGATTGCATTTATTTTTCGTCAGTTTTTCCATTTATGACCTCCATAGGTCAAAGGTTTGTCCCTCTGTTTCGCCTCCTATAAAAAGGGCTAAAACATTTAATATGCACAAGCTTTCTTAGCATACACACAGAAATAGCACTACACCAGCCATTACAAGTTCATTTTCTATAGAAATGATTTCATTGAAGTTTCCTGTCATTCTGGCTCTGGTACCTTTGTCCTGTTGTCTTTCAGTCAGAAATCTTATTCTTGATGAAATTATAACAACTATTGACTACATGTTAAAATCTGAAAACATGGTAAGTATATTAACTTGATTCTTATATTACAGGCTCATTATAAACTCAGAAGATTATAATTAAAATTTGATTTGCATGAATACAATGATAATTTGAATTTATGTGCAAATAAGAATTAATAATCTACAATGCTAGAAGGTGACCTAATGCTCAAGGCTGTAGGTGGTGATTTTTTGGTTTATTATTTGTAACCAGTTCATCTGAAAGAAAAATATCCAACATGTAGCATGCTAGTCTAAACTATTTTACACATCACTTATTTCTGTCTCACACAAGCTGATTATTACAACACATTTAGTTTTCAGTATTTGCATAGACATACTAGATTATATGTATTGTATTGTTACTCCCTATCTGGGGGGAGATGCACTAAGGTGAAATAAAGAGGTAAGAAAGTAGAGATAACTTCTCCAGTGAAATCACTTCTCCACTTCTTATGTTATCCTATATAGTCTATGCACTAAGATCCTTAAAGTTTAAGAGACCTTAGTGAATTGGCTCCATAGAATAACAAAGGAATCTCAACTTCATCCTGTGTTAGTGCATAACCCCCAAGGTGTACGTCACTGAAATTACAGGGTTTGTTTTTCAAGGACATTTGAAAAATGTAGTAAAAAGGATTTATATTGATGTAAATGACATTTGCATATGCCTATTGCTGCTAGAAAGACTGTGCTGTTTCAAAGATTACACACATGCATTGCCATAACAAACTAAATATATATTTTTCCATGACAGTAAAAAGTGTTCTGCTCTGCAGTTTACAGAGCTTTGGTAGGTGAGGTCACAATTGTAGTTTTAACTACAGGAAGTGTTGATATTGCAGAACATGTTAACTGTGCAAGCTCAGCAGTCTTGGTTTACAATATCTGTGACACTGTCACATTCTGTTAGTAAGTGTTGCAGATAGGTACTCTATTGTATTGTATTATTTTGGAAACATGTTTTATAAAAGTTTATGAATATTTATTATACATCTATATATGTATTATTGTTATTCATTATTTTTCTTTTCCAAGGCAAAGTGTGGACATTTAATTCCCAATGTTTTTCAGAGTAGCATGGTAAGTGTTTTTTACACATTCTCTTATATGCCATTATTTTCACCATTTGAGTGCCAGAGGGGTACGCAACGCATTGCAAAGCTATGTGTTGTGCACCCCTCTGGCACCCGACAGGTTAAAAAATTAGAAAAAAAACAACAAACAAGCTCTACTTTTCAGACATATGTAAGTCAAATAATATAGCAATGCTGTATGAATATTATTTTTCTATTTTTAGTATATTTTTATTTGAGGTTCTATATAATGTTAGTGAATTTATTCAAAGCATTGAATACTATGCATTGGAGATGCTTTTAGTGTCCAAGGGATTAAAGGCACAGTAAAGAGATCCAACATGCTCTTTATTATAAATATATTTATATATATATATATATATATATATATATATATATATATATATATACTAGTTGTAGAGCCCGTTACACGGGCCACAGTACCACAGCCAGCCGGTCACGGGTCAGTCATGCGCAGTAGAGACTGCCTGTGCCGCGGTTGATACAGAGCTGGACCCTGCTTCGGAGCGCCCAGCTCTGTATCAGCCGCGGCGCGAACAGTCTCTACTGTGCATGATTGTGGTGGCGTTACACACGTTTTAGCGAATTATTATATAGGATATGCATCTGACACCCGTGGTCTTTCACTCACCTTCACGTCCCCTCACCAATCCTGTCACAGGGGAGATGGCTAATGGCTGGCCCAAGTGAGCACCATTATTGGCTGACACTCATGGGTCGTTCATTAACTGGGGGTTGCTATGAACATTGCAGCATCCAACATTGTAGGCCACCTTACAGATCTGCCCTGCTGCATCTACTATGCTTCTGTTTGAATGTAGTGAAGATACAGCAACCTGAACTTAGTGCATTTATGTGAGTTATAGTCTCCCATGTAAAAGGCACCATAGCTCAATAATTGTTCCTTTCACCAACTAAAACATCACCAGTATACCTTTGCTGCACTGGTGATGCCCATGTCAAAGAGGAGACAGGAGACAGAGGAGACAAATTGGCAGAGAAAATTCAGCTACCTGTGATAACTGTGTAATTTAAATGCAATTCCATTTAAACTCATACTACAAATTAGTAGCCGTATTAATGCATTGTTGGAGGAAAATTGCATTATGCTTGTTCTCTCATTGACAATTGCAGCAAATGTTCCGGTGTTAAGTGCCCCATGGAACACAATGATACACAGTTTGTGCATTTTTCCTGTGCTGTTGTCATTGTAACAGTGTTGAAAGTGTAAAAGTGACCTTAGATTGTGTTAGTAAATGTGCTGGTAAAATTCTTTCCTTCATAATTGTAATATTAACTATATGAGTGCCAAAGGGGTATACAACTCATTGCAAAAAAGAGGTTAAAATACAATTGTAGATTATGTTAGCGTAGTGTACTTATAATCTTAATTTTAGTAATGACAGGAGGCGAGTATTTTGCATTACTTTCTTTACTTTAAACTCCATAGCAGCCCATATTAACATAAACAAACTGACCAATTAGAAAGGAGGCTAAGGTAATATAACGTCTCTCCACACCAAACCCCGCCTCTTTCTTTGCCCGACATGTGTTAAACAACAGAACATATTCAATTAGGACACCACAGAATAAACCGCAGCAACGAAAAACACCAGACTCCGGCAATCCCCTGTCAGGCACTGGAACAAACAGTATCCATCTTCTCTAACGAAGTATCGGTTATGCTGGAAGAAAGGGAAACAGGTGAAAGATACCATCGAATTGTAAGACCATGAAGCATCACATATACAGGTACAGTAAACAGTCTCACTCAGTGACCCCTCCCTCAATTACCTCCAGAACATAGATGACGGTGTCGCCTTGACTCCTAGACACCAACTGGGAGGGAGGGAACGGGAAAATACTCGCCTCCTGTCATTACTAAAATTAAGATTATAAGTACACTACGCTAACATAATCTACAATTTTACTACATGACAGGAGGCTTCCTATTTTGCAATTTTAACGCTGCGAAATCAAAGAAAAAGCCGCATGCGCAGGCTGGCGAAAATAAAATATCCGAAAAGTACTTTCGCGAGACCAATCCGCCGCCTGTAAGATATCAGATAAAGCCGCCCCGGCCGAAAAAGCCGAAGAAGCCGCTGCCCCTCTGACCGAGTGGGCACCAAAAGAAGCCTCAATGCCTGCTAACGTAAGCAACCATCTAATCCAACGAGCAAGAGTAGTTGAAGTCACCGCCTTATGCGGTTTAACATAAGAAACTAGTAACTGACCAGAACGTGAGGCCCTAAGAAATTTAGTAACTTCCACATACCGAACTAAAGCAGAGACTACACAAAGTTGAGGATCCGCTCGGAAAAAAGGGTAACTAACCTCACACGAATCGCATTTCGTACGTCGAGTTATGACAAAACTGACCCCATCAGGACCCACTGTAAACCTATCAACATCAAACGCACGCACGTCTGAAACCCTCCTAAAAGACACTAAACAAAGTAATAGTGTCAACTTTGCCGAGAGCTGACGTAGTGACAACAACTCATTGACTGGCCAATTCCTCAAAAACTGAAGCACTAACTCCACATCCCATAAACGAGAATACTTCGGAGCAGGAGGACGCGCCAAGCGAATACCCCTCAAAAGACGACAGATTAATGGGTTCCTACCCACCGAAACCCCCTCTATTGGCACATGCGCTGCCGAAATCGCCGAACGTACCACATTAATAGACCGGTAAGAGCGGCCCAAGGAAAATAAATGCGACAAAAAATTCAGGATCAAAGGAACAGGAGCCGTAAAGGGATCTCCGCCCCTCTCCATACACCAGCCAGTCCAGGAATGCCAGGCTGACAGATAAGATCTTCTCGTGCCAGGCGCCCACGAGTCCCACAGCAGGTCTTTAGTCGTCTGCGATAAGCCGTCGAACGACCAGGCACCCCTGAAATTGCCCAGGCCCCCAGCCGAAGATGGTCCTGCAGAACTAAAGGATGAGGATTGCCTCGGGGATCCGCCAAGAGAAGAGGAAAAGACGGAAGAAGAAGAGGATCCTTGTAAGACAGTCCCAGAACATCCGGGTACCAAGGCTGGCTGGGCCACCAAGGTGCAATCAGAAGAAGATCCACCTTCTGTACACGGACCTGATGAATCACCCTGGGTAACATCGCAAATGGCGGGAACGCATAAGCTCCTGAAATCGGCCACTTCTGAAGAAAAGCGTCCACAGCTACGCAGGAAGGGTCCGGAAGCCAGCTGAAATAATCCGGAAGCTGATGATTGGTCCGAGACGCAAAGAGATCTAACACCAGCGGACCCCTGAGATGAGCCAATAGACGAAATACTTCCTCGTGCAACCTCCAATCGCTGACGTCCCTCCAATGACGAGAGAACCAGTCCGCCGTCAGGTTGGAAATGCCGGGTAGATATTCCGCCTGAAGAGTGATGTTGCGACTGAAACAAAAACGATAAATGTCCTTCGTGGCTTCTGTCAAATCCCTGGATCTCACTCCGCCTAGCCGATTGATGTACCGGACCGCTGAAATATTGTCCATCCTCAACAGAATACAGCAATCCGATCTGTCTTTGGCAAAACTGCGTAAGGCGAACGATCCAGCGATGAGTTCCAGGCAGTTGATATGGAGATCGCGTTCTGCGCCTATCCAAGGACCTCCTGTGGACCAATGCTCGCAATGAGCTCCCCAGCCCCACAGGCTGGCATCCGACTCCACCACAAAGTCCGGGGACTGACCAAAAATGGCCTTGCCGTTCCAGGCCTGCATATGATGGAGCCACCAACACAGTTCCGTCCGCACCTCTGGAGTGAGGGCAACCAGATGATCGTAAGAAAACCCTTGCCGGAGATGAAGAACCTTTAACCGTTGCAGGGCCCGATAGTGAAGCGGGCCTGGAAAGATCGCTTGAATAGAAGAAGCGAGAAGACCTACAATGCGCGCCAAGAAGCGCAGAGGAACGCGATCGAGACGAAGCACTCGGCGTAACTCCTTCCGGATCGAAGCTATCTTGGACTTCGGAAGGCGAAGCTGACACCGAATGGAATCGATTTCGAATCCCAAAAACTGCACCAGCTGAACCGGCTGCAAAGCCGACTTGTCCCTGTTCACCACAAAACCCAAAGATTCTAGGAAGAGAACCACGAAGGATGTTTGAGATCGAAGAAGAGACGCATCGTTGGAAAAAATCAACAGATCGTCCAGATAGATGAGGCACCTCACCCCTTGGCAGCGGAAATGAGCTACTACCGGTTTCAGAAGCTTGGTGAAACACCATGGAGCGGAACTGAGGCCGAAAGGAAGACACGTGAACTGGCACATGCGACCCTTCCAGCGGAAACGAAGAAAAGGTCGACTCCGCTCTGCCACCGGGACCGACAGATAAGCGTCCTTGAGATCTAGGCGAGTAAACCAATCTCCCTGCACTAACAGATCCCTCAACATATGGATGCCTTCCATCCTGAAGTGCCGATAGACTACGAACTGATTCAGATGGCGCAAATTGATGACCGGCCGAAAATCGCCAGTTTTCTTGCGGACCAGAAAGATATTGCTGACGAATCCTCCGGCGTCCGGTGCAAATTCGACCGCCCCTTTGGAAAACAGCGCCTGAATCTCCGTGTCGATCAACCTGGATGCGTCTCGAGAGACAACTGGAGTATGTGGGGGAACCACCTGAACCGGCGGAGCGGTGAATTCTATGACGTAACCCTGCACTGTCTGGAGGATCCAGGCGTCCGTGGAAATGGCTTCCCAATTCTGAAGGAAAAAACACAACCTGCCCGCAGTTACATTTAGAGGCACAACAGAAGAAGGAAAATTTACCTGTGGAAGCTCTTGCACGTCCTCTCCCCCGATAGCCTCGGGATCTGTCAGCACCCCTCGAGAAGGTCGGTCTGTATTGAGTAGAAGGGAAGAACGCTGCCGCTGGCGGGGCAGCCCTGTTGTTGGAGGCCCAAAACCGGCTGGTTGCCCTGCCTCTCTGGCGACCAGCCCGTCCAAAAACACCCCTGGAGGAGGCAGGGCGAAAAACTTGCTTCAATGACACTTGAGCCTTATTCAAAGTCGTGAACAGACCCACATGGCGCTTCAGTTCCGGGATGAAAGGCTCACCAAACAGAAGACCGGCAGCAGCAGGACCCAATTCTTTCTCGCCCAGATCAGCCAACTTGTTGTCAATGCGCAGAAGGGCAGCCTTCCTGCGTTCCGAGCTGAGAGCAGTATTCGCATTGCCCAGAAGACAGACCGCCCTCAACGCCCATTCTCGAACTGCATGTGCGTCCAAACTGGAACCCTGTGACAATGCATCATCTGCAAAGTAAAGCATACGGGCCAGAGGGCCCAAAACATCCAGGAGCTTGTCTTGCGTGGAGCGGAGACCTTTTTCAATGCCCCGACGTGGGTCCCTGCCAGTACGGGACATGAACATCAAAACATTAGGGTCGAATTCGGGCGTCAGCGCCACCTTGTCAGGAAGGAGAGGCCTGGGGCATTCAGCTCTCATACGACTACGGACCTCCTTATCCAGAGGTTTCCGAATCCAGAAATGCACAAACTTGGCCAGATGATCCGGAAGACTCCATTCCGAAGAGCGAGGGTGACGAATGGACCTGGGATCGAACAAAATATTGCCCCTGGAATCATACAAGCAATCAGCGTCCTCCGTTGCAGGGAAAGCCGAAGAACCCTGGGCAGCAGAAGCATCCACTATCGATTCCTTCACATAAGCAGACACTTTGCCAGGCGAATCCTTCCAGTCGTCCTCCTCAGAGGCCGAGTGCCCCGCCTGCCATTCATCAAGCACATCCAACGGGAGTGGGGAACGAACATCCTCATCCTCAGAAGGTAAATCCACAGGCAGGGAGGCGTCAAGATCAACTCCCAACCGGGGACGTTTCACAGGCTCTTTCCCAGAGCCGCCCCGAGACGCGCCTTTCCAGTGGCGTTTCGGTACAGAATCCATCCGCGCTGAACTGCCGGGCGACTCCAGATCGCTGATTCCCCCACTAGCAGGGACCGCGCCAGACGGATCCATCTGACCATGATGAAGGACCCGCGACAACACTTTCTCCACCGAAGCGGCCACAGCAGCATCAATAATCGCCTGGAAATCTGGGGTACGGTGAGGAGAATCACTCATGATTGGTGGCAGAAGAACACCTACAAATAAAATGCACAAGTAGGAGGTGGTTAGTGGAAAAAGACCACAAACGTAACGGGGCTCACCCGTAAGCGACACAGAAAATAGTCAGACATATGTCATAGAATGGAAGGTAAAATTTTTTTTTTTTTTTTTTTTTTTTTTTTTTTTTTTTTTTTTTTTTTTTTTTTTTTTTTTTGTGCTTTATTTATAATAAAACAGCTGACAGAGCCTAGGGCCAGACATCCAGGTCCCAGCAAGAGGGGCTCACCCTCAGGTCAACAGGAGGGCTCACCCCCAGACACACACCAGCCAGATCAGACCGGAAGAATGGGCGAGTGCAAAGCACCAGCAACAGATGAGCGCATTAAAGTATATTGATATACCTAGATACGGATGCAGGAGCGCACCCAGCCTTATAGACACCCAGGGGCTCACCCTAAGGTGTATGCGCACTGCAGGGGCTCACCCTGGCTCGTAACCGTTTTGAAAGTTTAGAAAGTTTATAAACCTCCCCTGGCAACCCCAGGAGGACCCGAGAACCGCCAGGCAACAGCGTTTGCACTGTGCAAAGGCGGACCCCAAATCCGCCGCTGAGGGTGCGCATAAAAGGCCCGAGAACGGAACCCAATCCTGTGCAAGCGGTTACCGCGGGACAAACTCCCGCGGACCGCAACCTGACACCCTTTTGTTTAAAAAACCATGTTGTGGGAGGAATCAAACTTGCATTGGGGCATCGGATTTTTTGGATGTTCTATACTGTGCACCAAAAGAGTTGGGGGTATAAAAGGCCTCAGAAATGGCCCCGGGAGCGATCGCAGCCGACCGAACGGAACTGCAGCAGACAAACCGCAAGCATGAACCGTCCCACCGGCCGCAAGCACTCCAGGGGAACGCCAAGCCACACAACTGTTCACTCAACGGTCTAAGCCGCAAGGGGAGAAAGGGAATCGGTAACAGTGGAATCACCGTCCGATCCCCAGAGGTAACTCAAGGCAAGATTTTTACATGTAGGGTACATTTGTTAGCGATGGCAAGTAACAAGCAGAACCCCCAAGAGGCACCCCAGAAAGGAACAATACCCCAGTGTAGAATGTCTGGGCAACCCAGACAAACACAATCCAGCAAGGAGCAGTAAAACCCCTCAAAAGAAAAACCACAATATATATAAGAAATCAAGAGAAACAACCACTGACCTGGCCTGCACTTGGAGCAGCAAAGAAAGAGGCGGGGTTTGGTGTGGAGAGACGTTATATTACCTTAGCCTCCTTTCTAATTGGTCAGTTTGTTTATGTTAATATGGGCTGCTATGGAGTTTAAAGTAAAGAAAGTAATGCAAAATAGGAAGCCTCCTGTCATGTAGTAAAATTTAAGACTAGTTAAGACTCTTTGACTACGTGTGAAACAGTATGTTATGACAATATACAGAGTCTAAACTGTCCCGTTATTAGTAACAAATTTGGTATCAAGAACGTTAGAAGTTATTTCCCTGATATAAAAAATATAGTACAAAGAATAAAATAATGTACAACAGCATAGTAAATGATTACTGAAAACATATATTTTCCACATCTCCTTTGCAGTGTGTGAACTAAAGGTATACATTTATAAAACCATTGTAACTCTCCTCACAAAGTTCCCTGAAAACAGACACTAAGAATAATAAAATTATTCTGTAATCTATTGATATGTTTCTGCATACTGTGAATATGGATTTGTTTTGCATTAAATATATAAGGAACCTTTTATTTAACCCTTTGAGTGCCAAGGCGATGCGTTCCATACCCCTCTGGCACTTAAAGGGTTAAAGAAAGTTTTTAATTGATATTTGTACTTTAAAGGGATAGTAATGGTTAATTTTACCTTGATGTAATATTATAGGCATAAAAAGAATTAAGTTACCTCTTCCTGTCTGTTTTAATCAAGTCAGCGCTCTTTGGAACAGCTGCAGATTACAGTCATTTGACCGGATAGAGGTTCTTCAGCAGAGCCGAAATTACACTATTTAAAAATAAATACTTCATTGGAATGGTCTACAAAGTGTGCTTGCAAACCAGGCATATTTTGTAGACCATTCCAATTAAGTATTTATTTCTAAATAGCACGATTTCGGCTCTGCTGAAGAGCCCTTGTCTGGAATCTGCAGCTGTCAGCTAGATGACAGACTTCACTGAAACAGACAGGAAGAGGTAACTTTACCAAGTGATATCTCTCAACCCATAAAGGTTTGAGAGATAAGACTTACATCGACCTTCATCTTTTTTTAATGCCTACAATATTACATCAAGGTAAAATTAACCATTAATATCCCTTTAAAACTATTTTAAGTTTTCATTATTCCAATCTAAAACTGAATAAACAATTAAAATTGAGCTAATGTAAGTAATTTGATTGAAAATTATGTGTAAAGCATTTTGCTCCAAACTGTTTCTTGTATTGGAAAGTTTTGCCAATGTTTCTATTACTTTCTACTATGCCAATGGTATCTGACATTTTAATATGTTTGCAGATGGATTCTGTTTATTGCAAAGCTGCTGAAGAACTAAGTAACATCAAAGAATGCACTGGTTTAAATCGAAATATTAAGAAAATTGCATTGAACTTGGATAGACTATGCTTACAGGTATACTTTTCTTGTACTTTTTATAGTTCCAAAGGTGACTACAATACATAAAACAAGTTAAAATGAACTATACACACATCAATTTGTTTCTCTTGCTTTTTTGCATACAGAAATATGTTATATGTATAGATATTTGTATTTTATCTACAGTGTAAATGATTTACTGATCTCCACTTTAGTTAAAGGGATAGTAATACTTTATTATTAATATCCCCCATATTGTACATATTTGTAAAATAATGTAATAGCCACCAGGTTCATCTCTCAAACCTTTATGAATTGAGAGATTACCTGAAGGCAAAGTCCCCCTCCCCTTCCCTGAAGTCAGCGTTTTACTGACTGCAGGGGAAGTATGTTGTACGACAGGCTTGCGGCTCTGCAGCTGAGCCGAGATCCCGTTAGTGACAAAGAATTATTTCACTGAAACGGTCTTCTACATGTGCTTGGTTTGCAAGCACATGGAGTAGACCGTTTCAGTGAAATAATTCTTTGTTACTAACGCGATCGCGGCTCTGCTGCAGAGCTGCATGATTAAAGTCAGACAGGATATCCTTGCAGTCAGCATAATGCTGACTTCAGGGAAAGGGGAGGGAGGGGGGAACTTTGCCTTCGGTTATCTCTCAAACCATAAAGGTTTGAGAGATGAACCTGGGGGCTATTACATTATTTTACAAATAGGTACAATATGGGGGTTAGTAATAATAAAGTGTTACTATCCCTTTAAGGTGTGATAAAGAGGTAATAAAGTGGAGATGACTTCTCTAGTGATATCACTTCTCCAGTTCCTATGTTATTCTATAGAGGATATGCACTAAAATCCCCAAATTTTGAGAATGCATTGGCTCCGTAGAATATTATAGGATTTGTAGAAGTTATATCACTGGATAAATTATCTCTGCTTAATCAGTCCTTTATCGCTCCTTAGTGCATATCCTAGGTCCATTTATTGGCACTCTTATTACGTCTGAAGAAGAGACTTAAGGGTTGATACTATGCCCTGTGGTAAAAAGAAAAACTGGCATTGGTGGTTTTGAAAGCAAAAAATTTGTACCCATTGGACGCAATAAAAATGTAGTTGAATTTTGCATTCTAATACATGTGATAGCTTCAACACACATTATGGGACTCACTTTTTTTGTTAAAAAAATGTTGCCATCAAAAGTAGGACCTGCGTTTCTAACGTGCATTATAAACCACTGACGTGTATCAGAACAGTGGTTTCCAACACCCATACTCATGCGTGGCTAGTGATCCCTACACTAGTCACACGTAGATGCATTAATATGGGGCCCTAAAAATGTGATTAGAAACAAAAGAATAGTACCCCTATAAGTGCCATTGGGGTATGCAACGCTGTTGCATTACATACCCCGCTGACACTCACAAGGTTAATCTCCTTAAAGTTAACACATCCCTTGAAAAGAAACATTTACCTGTAATTCTAATGTCCAGCGAGATCCTCAGCACCCTGGTCAGCTACTGTCCATCTTCTTCTTTAATCTTCTCTCTCTTCCGTCTTCCTGTTTCCTGCATCTTCCCTGTCTTCTGAACGTCTTCTTCTTCCAATATCTGGAGTTGAAAATGAAAAAAAAAGTCCAATGAAAGATGCATCAAAAATATTCCCCAAATAACTGCTTGTCTTACCCTTTTGAGGGCCAGAGGGATATGCAACGCATTGCAGAGTTCATTGCTCTGCAATGCATTGCATACCCCTCCTGCACTCAAAGAGTTAAATGCATGCTGGCATATCAAGTTGAGATGCACTAAAGGTTGATGAGGGCCCCGGATAGCAATGTTTTATTGGCTCTGTTTTGAAAGGAACATCGCCAGTATTGCATTAATGTGTCTTCATCATAATTTCCCTTCAATTCCCCACCAATCCACTATGTCTTTGTGTGAGTTTGGGCCAAACACATTAGCAATGGCTCATTTACATATGGAAAAAGCAGGTTAATGAGTTATTTCCATATGGAAACGTAGGATAATGAGCCATTATCGTATTCATGTGGATGCGATTATATATTAATGTGGCTGTGCTCCACATACACTAAGTGCCGATAGCTGCCTCTGCTGTTGGCAGGCAATGTTAGGATCTCCCTGTAGCTCTTTATGGAACTAGAGGACAGTTTTCTGTCTCTGCTTAATACAAGAGACAACAGCATACCCCTTTGGAACTGAAAGGTTTAGAAGCTGCACTATTATCAACTTGTTTTTTGTTGTTGCTAATATTGATTTAATTTAAAATATAACCTATATAAATTCAGATTTGTAACTGTTCCTGCACAGCAGTTCAGTGCTATAGAGATGTGCATTGCATACCTCTGTGACACTGAAAGGATTAAACATGCATTATTATCAACAGATTGTTGATGTTAATATTTATTTAATTTAACATTTAACATTAATTCAGATCTGTTCCATTACAACGGTAATAGAAGTGAATAAATCACCACATGGGCTGTCTGTTAATGAACTATTACTGCCATTATCCTAAATTACCCTTCTTGGCAGATACCCAGTTAAATCCAACAACAGCTTGAGAGCCACATGTTGCTTGTGTTTACCTTTTAGCGAGGGCATCTCTGCACATAAACTGAGAAAGTATGATTGGCAATATAGCTTCATTAAAAACAAATGGACAACGAATGTGTTGCAGTTTATCCTATATAATAATTCGCTAATGTATGTTTGTCAGAAGCTGTCATGCGCAGTACAGACTGCCCGCGCCTCGGCTGATAATGCTCCGAATTCAGACCATAGTTCTCTCTGCGCACCAAATAATGAAAATCTACACTGAGATTTTTTTTTTGTTTGATACATGAAGAGTTGTTTTGTACCACAATCTTTTTCTTTGATACATCATTATCATAATTTTTATACAGTTGCACTGATTATGTGTCATTAAATCTTTGTGGAAGACAGGGTTTTATAATTGTAGGATCTCTATGCTTTTCTACTAAACTATGACTCAAACATTTACTGAACAAAAATTATTATACAACTCGTGTAAATATGTGTTTCTGTTTTATTGTATTATAGGACTACACGACTTATGAACAGCTTCCAGAAGTTAACCTCCCTGTGTTCCTTGATAGTCTACATGAATCTGTAAAAAAATTGAAAATTGCATAAAGATTACATGTGAATGTGTTTTTTTCTTTTTTTGCAGCCCATGCCTATTTATGTTAAATTATGTTATATTTTGGTATTTATTGTATTCTAGAATAAACTGTATGATTAACCAAAAATCTTTATTATTTTTCTAAATTTCAAATTTTTTATTTTGTGTAATGAACTAGCAAAAATTATTTGTTGGATTGAATGGAATAGAAAGTAAGGAATAGGATAGAGAGATTTTCCTTCCAATGTACTTTGAAGTGTTCCCAATCCGTGTTATACCTAGGAGTTTCTGAATTTCATAGAAAACAAGAATCAAGTCTATTCAGGGCTGGATTTACATCTCAGGGCCCCTAGACATGGAACATTTTGCCACAATTATTCCACCTAAAGAACATACATTCTTACTTCACCTCAATACTTCACTTAACTTCACCTATTATTTAAAGGGGAATTATACCCTTAGAAGACACGGCTATTAATTTTTTAAATCAAAGGAATATCCTAGACAAGCATCGTCATAAGCAGTCAAATATTTATATATAGTACTGTCCAAAAGTCTTAGGCAGGTGTGTAAAAATGCTGTAAAGTAAGAACGCTTTCAAAAATAGACCTGTTAATAGTTTATTTTTACAAATTAACCAAATGATAGTGAGTGAACAGAAGGAAAATCTAAATCAAATCAACATTTGGTTTGACCACCCTTTGCCTTCAAAACATCATCAGCTCTTCTAGGTACACTTGCACGCAGTTTGTTAAGGAACTAGGCAGGTAGGTTGTTCCAAACATCTGTGGATTCAGGCAGCCTCAGTTGCTTCTCTCTCTTCATGTAATCTCAGACAGACTCAATGATGTTGAGAGCAGGGCTCTGCGGGGGCCATACCATCATTTCCAAGAATCCTTGTTCTCCTTTACACTGAACATAGTTCTTAATGACTTTGGCTGTATATTTGGGATCATTGTCATGCTGCAGAATACATTTTGGGCCAATCAGATGCCTCCCTGATGGTATTGCATGATGGATAAGTATCTGCTTGTACTTCTCAGCATTGAAGAGACCATTCATTGTAACCAAATCCCCATTCCCCAACTCAGTTTGCAGAAATGCAGCCCCACACTTGCAGGAAACCTCCACCATGCTTCACTGTTGCTGCAGACATTCATTCTTATACCACTTCCCAGTCATTCAGCGAAAAAACTGCCTTCTGCTACAGCCAAATATTTTAAATTTTGACTCATCTAACCAGAGCATCTGCTGCCATTTTTCTGCACCCCAGTTCCTGTTTTTTCACGTGTAGTTTAGTCGCTTGGCCTTTTTTCCATGTTGGAGGTATGGCTTTTGGCCGCAAGTCTTCCATGAAGACCACTTCTAACCAGACTTCTCTGGGCAGTAGATTCATGTACCAGGGTACCACTGTTTTCTGCCAATTCTGAACTGATGGCACTGCAGGACATCCTCTGATTGCAAAGGGAAGTAAGCATGATATGTCTTTTATCAGTTGCACTAAGTTTCCTTGGCTGACCGCTGCGTCTGCGGTTTTCAACATTGCCTATTTCTTTGTGCTTCTTCAAAAGAGCTTGGACTGCACATCTGCAAACCCCTGTCTGCCATAAAATTTCTGCATGGGAGAGACCTTGCTGATGCAGTATAACTACCTTGTGTCTTGTTGCTGTTCTCAGTTTTGCCATGGTGTATGACTGTTGACATTAAACTTTCTTCAGCAACCTCACCTTGTTATCTGAGTTTGTCTGTTCCTCACTCAGTTTTATTCCTCCTACACACCTGTTTCTATTAATGATTGTGTTTCAACATACATATTAAACTGATGATCATAAGCACCTGTTTGATATAATTGTTTAATCATACACTTGAGTATATGCCTACAAAATCCCTGTATCACGGTGCCCGTGATTGCTGCCTTTATCTGTCAGTTACCAGCAGCTCTCCATTGGCTGCTTGCCGTCAGTCCACCCTGCATTGCCTATTTAGACTGAGCTTGGGCACCCTTTAGGTGCCCTTTCGTGTTGTCTCTATGCTGTTTGCACCTGCATTGAGTTCCTGAGCTTCCTGGGCCATTTCGCTGTTCCTGCTTGTCGGTGGTCATCTAGTTCCTGCTCTCAAGTCGTCTGGTTCCTGCATCCGTTCCTGATCCAGTTGGGGTTGCTGTTCCTGCTGCTGCTTCCCGCTGCCGTTCCTGATCCGGTTGACCATCCGCAGAGATGTTCCTCTACATCCTCTGCTGGATTCCTGCTTTGTATCGTCTACTCGGTGCCAGTTTCCTCCTGTGGTCCTGGCGACATTTTATTCACTTGCTGGTTATCCCAGTATGCGGGTACTGGTTCGCTCCACCATAACCGGCTGCTGTTGCACCGGCAGAATTTTGGGTTATTCCAGTATGCGTGTGCTGGTTCGCTCCACTATAACCGGCTGCTGAAGCACCGGTAGAGTCATTTGGTTATCCCGGTGCACGGGTACTGGTTTGCTCCACTATAACCGGCTGCTGTTGCTCCGGTAGAGTCATTTGGTTATCCCGGTACGCGGGTATTGGTTCGCTCCACTATAACCGGTTGCTGAGGCACCGGTAGAGTCAATTGGTTATCCTGGTACGCGGTTACTGGTTCGCTCCACTATAACCGGCTGCTGATGCACCAGTAGAGTCATTTGGTTATCCCGGTATGCGGGTACTGGTTCGATCCACTATAACCGGCTGCTGATGCACCGGTAGAGTCATTTGGTTATCCCGGTATGTGGGTACTGGTTTGCTCCACTATAACCGGCTACTGATGCACCGGTAGAGTTATTTGGTTATCCCGGTACGCGGGTACTGGTATGCTCCACATTAACCGGAAGCTGTTCAGTCCTAGACAGCCCGGCAGATTGAAGGTTTCCTCCAGTACGTGGGTACCGGTCGCTAGTTGCAAGATCTGTCAGCATCGGTTGTGACTGAGTTTACGCTGCTCGTATTTGATCCCTTCCTATATGACTGGCAGTGTATTCCATTCTGTATATCCTATGGGCCTCACTCTGTCATCTTAGGTGACTAGTCTATCCACCTAACCAGTCACCAAGGCCAACAGAGCTGCCATCCTTCTCAGCAGTCTAGGCTGATTATATTGGTAAGGCCGGTAGAAACTAGTCCTCTCTATTCCATGTTGGGTTGCCTTACCCGGTATTGGCAAGGCCGGTAAAGCCCTATTACTTGCAGTCTCAGTCTCCTGGCTGCCTTGTCCGGTATATTGGCAAGGCCGGTAGAGCCTTCACTATACGTGGTACCAGTCTCCAGGCTGCCTTGCCCGGTATATTGGCAAGGCCGGTAGAGCCTTCTCTTCGTTGCACTAGTCTCCAGGCTGCCCTGCCCGGTATATTGGTAAGGCCGGTAGAACCTTTCTCCATCTTGTGCCACCTAAAGTTGCCTTACCCGGTATTGGCAGGGCCGGTAGAGCCTGTATCTCATTCCTTGTACCAGTACTATGCTAATATGTAAATTCGCTATATATATTGTATGTGTATGCTACCCAATAGGGTTTTCTTTAACTTTTCAATAAAGTTGTGTTTTTACCTAACTCTGTGTCTGAGAGTCGTAACAAACCGTGACAGTACGAAAGGGCAATACACAGCTAGCGGTAGCGATCCAAACCATTCTTGAACGCACTGTACTCTCTGATAAGTCTGTTCCGAGTCCGGTGGTCTCCCCAGGTCAGACACCGGAAAATGATACCATGCCCTCAGGGGCTGCAGTTAAGGGGTTAACTGCTACGGCCCAGTTGCCACTCAGATATGATGGTGATCCAAACCTGTGCAGAGGGTTTATCAACCAACTTGAAATATTTATGGAACTGACTCCGCATTCCTTTCCCAGTGACCGCAGTAAAGTTGGTTTTATGATATCCCTGCTGACTGGTAGAGCCCTGGCATGGGCCAACCCTTTATGGGAAAGCGCATAGCCTTGCACAAAGAGTTTCAGGGAATTTGTGCAGTCTTTTCGGAGAGTGTTTGAGCCCCCTGGTAGAACCACCTCTGCTGCTAAACGCCTCATGGAAATACAGCAGGGTAGGTGTACGGTTGGCGACTATGCCATTGAATTCCGCACTTTGGCAGCAGAGGTAGGTTGGAACAATGAGGCGTTGTTGGCAGCCTTCACCCAAGGTCTGAGTGACCAGATTTATCAACGCTGACTTTGAGCAAGTGGACCTAGAAGAAATTATGCTGTTTTGAAGGTGAAGGGTGCTCACACCAAATATTGATTTGATTTAGATTTTTCTTCTGTTCACTCACTATGCATTTTGTTAATTGATGAAAATAAACAATTAACATGTCTATTTTTGAAAGCATTCTTCCTTTACAGCATTTTTCACACCTGTCTAAAACTTTTGCACATTGTGAAGTGTGTATATAATCATATTCTGCCAGTGTTGATCCACTGCAGGATGAAGGTCTCCACAAGCCGCCAGCAACTTCAGTCCTGTGCCTTTTGTTGCCACTGCATAACAACAAATTTGGTAATTTCATCTACCTAGCTTCCCTGTTGTCTTCTTCTTGGACATTTATTATTGAGTGGAATCCATTCCAGAATTCATTAGATCCCTCTACTGTTAGGTATTCTTGCTATGTGGCCTGCCATTTCCATTTCAGGAGCTTTACTCTTTCAATGATGTCATGGACCTTTGTTTACTTACAAACCCGTGCACACATTTTTAGGTCTCTTTTTGTTATTTTTAGAATTTGAAGTTACATCAAAAACTTCGAGGAAAAGCACTCTGACTTGAGTAATAAAAGTGTAATAAAAATATTTAATAAAAAATAGCAATGCAATATAATATCAATTGCATATATGGTATAGAATATAATCTAAAAAAATGTATATAGACATCAACAATCAACAAAAACTGGTACCAGTAATAAAAGTGACATCACTATACAAATATATTGCCAAAATCTAATACAGATGTAATATAGTGAAACTATATATTAAACAGTCAATATTACTGTGATTGATGGCTCAAATAACATATAATGGTATAGTCCCTATATTAACACCTTTATATATAGTATAACAGGCAGATGTAGTGAAATACTGGCAAGAGATGATAGCTTTCTCTCCAGAATGGATGGACAGACAAGCCGGATCATTCACAGGAATCAGGAATACTAGAAAATGAACAGCTCAGAACAACAACGTAAAGGTGACTGAGTCACCGCCATGATTGGTCCACCGCGGGCCATTCAATGAACGAGCCCGGGTGATGATGTCACCAGCGCCAGCGACGAGACCGAGACAGACCAGGAGATAAAACACTAGGTAATTCTATGATACAGCGTCTTGAGAAAGGTCCCTGCGTGGACCGAAACGTTGACGATTTTGTTGCTATATTAAACACATTTTGCTCATTGAAAAGACCCACTGGTGCTGCCCCTTTTTTTGGTTATTCTGTATATATATATATATATATATATATATATACTAGCAAAAGGGGCACGGCGTTGCCCGTGGTAATTAAGTACTTTGAGTGCTTCAGGGTTTGGGTACGTCACACACATGCTGAGTAAGGGGAGAGAGAAAGAGAGAGACACATTATGGAGAAGGGGAGAGAGAGACACACACACATGATGGAGAAGGGGGAGAGAGAGAGAGACACATGATGGAGAAGGGGGAGAGAGAGAGAGAGACACATGATGGAGAAGGGGGAGAGAGAGAAAGAGAGACATATGATGGAGAAGGGGGGAGAGAGAGACACATGATGGAGAAGGGGGGAGAGAGACACATGATGGAGAAGGGGAGAGAGAGAGAGAGAGAGAGACACATGAAGGAGAAGGGGAGAGAGAAGACACACATGATGGAGAAGGGGACAGAGAGAGACACACATGATTGGAGAAGGGGGAGAGAGACACATGATGGAGAAGGGGGGAGAAAGACACATGATGAAGAAGGAGGGAGAGAGAGACACTCACACACATGATGGAGAAAGGGGGAGAGAGAGACACATGATGAAGAAGGGGGAGAGAGAGACAGACACATGATGAAGAAGGGGGAGAGAGAAACACACACATGATGAAGAAGGGGAAGAGAGAGAGACACACACACATGATGGAGAAGGGGGAGAAAGACAATGATGGAGAAGGGGGAGAGTGACACATGATGGAGAAGGGGGGAGAGAGAGAGAGACATGATGGAGAAGGGGGAGAGAGAGAGACACATGATTGGAGAAGGGGGAGAGAGAGCCACATGATTGGAGAAGGCGGGGAGAGACACATGATGAAGAAGGAGGGAGAGAGAGACACTCACACACATGATGGAGAAGGGGGAGAGAGAGACACACATGATGGAGAAGGGGGGAGAGAGAAACAGACACATGATGAAGAAGGGGAAGAGAGAGACACACACACACATGATGGAGAAGGGGGAGAAAGACAATGATGGAGAAGGGGGAGAGTGACACATGATGGAGAAGGGGGGAGAGAGAGACACATGATTGGAGAAGGGGGAGAGAGAGACACATGATTGGAGAAGGGGGAGAGAGACACATGATGGAGAAGGGGGGAGAGAGACACATGATGAAGAAGGAGGGAGTGAGAGACACTCACACACATGATGGAGAAAGGGGGGAGAGAGAGACAGACACATGATGAAGAAGGGGGAGAGAGAAACAGACAGATGATGAAGAAGGGGAAGAGACACACACACACACATGATGGAGAAGGGGGAGAGAGAAACAGACAGATGATGAAGAAGGGGAAGAGAGAGAGACACACACACACATGATGGAGAAGGGGGAGAAAGACAATGATGGAGAAGGGGGAGAGTGACACATGATGGAGAAGGGGGGAGAGAGAGAGACATGATGGAGAAGGGGGGAGAGAGAGACACATGATTGGAGAAGGGGGAGAGAGAGACACATGATTGGAGAAGGGGGAGAGAGACACATGATGGAGAAGGGGGGAGAGAGACACATGATGAAGAAGGGGGAGAGAGACACATGATGGAGAAGGGGGGAGAGAGACACATGATGAAGAAGGAGGGAGAGAGAGACACTCACACACATGATGGAGAAGGGGGGGAGAGAGACACATGATGGAGAAGGGGGGAGAGAGAGACAGACACATGATGAAGAAGGGGGAGAGAGAAACAGACACATGATGAAGAAGGGGAAGAGAGAGAGACACACACACATGATTTAGAAGGGGGAGAAAGACAATGATGGAGAAGGGGGAGAGTGACACATGATGGAGAAGGGGGGAGAGAGAGAGAGACATGATGGAGAAGGGGGAGAGAGAGAGACACATGATTGGAGAAGGGGGAGAGAGAGCCACATGATTGGAGAAGGCGGGGAGAGACACATGATGAAGAAGGAGGGAGAGAGAGACACTCACACACATGATGGAGAAGGGGGAGAGAGAGACACACATGATGGAGAAGGGGGGAGAGAGAAACAGACACATGATGAAGAAGGGGAAGAGAGAGACACACACACACATGATGGAGAAGGGGGAGAAAGACAATGATGGAGAAGGGGGAGAGTGACACATGATGGAGAAGGGGGGAGAGAGAGACACATGATTGGAGAAGGGGGAGAGAGAGACACATGATTGGAGAAGGGGGAGAGAGACACATGATGGAGAAGGGGGGAGAGAGACACATGATGAAGAAGGAGGGAGTGAGAGACACTCACACACATGATGGAGAAAGGGGGGAGAGAGAGACAGACACATGATGAAGAAGGGGGAGAGAGAAACAGACAGATGATGAAGAAGGGGAAGAGAGACACACACACACATGATGGAGAAGGGGGAGAGAGAAACAGACAGATGATGAAGAAGGGGAAGAGAGAGAGACACACACACACATGATGGAGAAGGGGGAGAAAGACAATGATGGAGAAGGGGGAGAGTGACACATGATGGAGAAGGGGGGAGAGAGAGAGACATGATGGAGAAGGGGGGAGAGAGAGACACATGATTGGAGAAGGGGGAGAGAGAGACACATGATTGGAGAAGGGGGAGAGAGACACATGATGGAGAAGGGGGGAGAGAGACACATGATGAAGAAGGGGGAGAGAGACACATGATGGAGAAGGGGGGAGAGAGACACATGATGAAGAAGGAGGGAGAGAGAGACACTCACACACATGATGGAGAAGGGGGGGAGAGAGACACATGATGGAGAAGGGGGGAGAGAGAGACAGACACATGATGAAGAAGGGGGAGAGAGAAACAGACACATGATGAAGAAGGGGAAGAGAGAGAGACACACACACATGATTTAGAAGGGGGAGAAAGACAATGATGGAGAAGGGGGGGAGTGACACATGATGGAGAAGGGGGGGAGAGAGAGAGACATGATGGAGAAGGGGGGAGAGAGAGACACATGATTGGAGAAGGGGGAGAGAGACACATGATGGAGAAGGGGGAGAGAGACACATGATGGAGAAGGGGGGAGAGAGACACACACACATGATGGAGAAGGGGGGGAGAGAGACACACACATGATGATGAAGGGGGAGAGAGAGAGACACATGATGGAGAAGGGGGGAGAGAGACACACATGATGGAGAAGGGGACCGAGAGAGACACATGATGGAGATGGGGGAGAGAGAGACACATGATGGAGAAGGGGAAGAGAAACACACATGATGGAGATGGGGGAGAGAGAGAGACACATGATGGAGAAGGGGGGAGGGAGACACATAATGGAGAAGAGGGAGAGAGACACATGATGGAGAAGGGGGGGAGAGAGAGAGACATGATGGAGAAGGGGGAGAGAGACACATGATGGAGAAGGGGGAGAGAGACACACACATGATGGAGAAGGGGCAAGAAGGGGTGTAAGGAACCTTTCTCAGTGATAACACAACAGTGACATTTGCCTGCTTTTTCCTTCATGACATCATGTGGATTTTGCATTCGTTCAAGTACTCTGGACTTTGGAATGCCAGAGGGACACTCAAAGCACTGCTTTCTAATGTGTTGCATAGCTCTCTGGAATCGAAAGAGTCCTATAATCATCCTCCCCTACCAACCAGTACACCCCTGACAAACACAGAACTGTCAGGGTGTCCACAAAGTTTGAACCCTAATGGCTAGGGAACAATGCTTGAGAGAGTGGCTTGGGAACAAAGCCAGACACACTGATCCTTTTCAAAGCCGAAATAAAGGTGCTGGCCACAAAGCCAGATGTCCAATCCCAGTTGAGCTGAGATCCTGACCAGGATAGGATACAATGTGCACTGGTATTGTTTCAGGATCCAGTTGAACCCCATATGCAGATCAACTTCTGTTCAGATAAAAAGGTATGAGAAGAGATAACTGATGGATTAGAAATATGAGAAGAGGCCTAGTACCATTAGCAGGCTGAGACTGCTCAAGGTATGACCCCAGCAAGACAGGATATGGCCTTTAGGCTTACTCGTTTGGAGCTGCTCAGGATTCAACCAGAGTATTAATGGAATATCTCTCACTAAACAAGGGTGAAGTGAGTACAGTCTGATAACTGTAGAATCAACTCAAAGAGAGATACGACCAGGGGTCTGATATAACTCAGTTATGTCAGAGATATACCTCTACGACTAAGAGTCGAAGAGAATCCTACAAAGAAGGACAGTGATACCCTTGGACTGGGAATCAAAATAGTTCCGACTAATATGACAAGAGTAATGGAAGTCCACCAAAGTTCAAACAAAATACAGAATCGACAACCCTCGAACAACCCTAGATATAGAAATAAGCAGAGCACTACCGCCACAAAGTAATTGACATAGACTAATATGATTCCTACACCACTCGTACCCCAGTAATATAGGGCCAACAATATCAAGATAACTGATCTATAAGGAGGAACAACACTCAACCCCTGTTAACTCAGACTCTAAAGCAAGGACCACAGCTATTAGTCAAATACCCCAGATGGAACTGCTGATAGATGCAGTACACCTGGCTTTGACTTGCCCAACAGTGGGAACTCACTGTTGAGCTGAGTCAACCAGGGGCCGCCTAGACAGAAGCAGGAGTCCAAGTCATAGATAACTATAGGGGTGTCAGAGGAGACAATAGTAATAGTGCCTGTCACCTGGGTCGGAGAACACAGAAATTTAGGCAGTGCAGTGAGTAATATATTCCTCCTGGGCCCTAAGGCCCAAGATATGAACATACCTGAAGGTGGGAACGGAATCAAGTAGAAGAATAGTAAGAACAAGCAGAGGTCACCAGGAGCGAATGGGTCATAGGAGATAATCCAAATCCATAGTCAGTAAATGTAACCCAGGGAATAAACAATCAAGAGGACAATCCAAAAGTCAAGGTCAAAGCAGCAATGAAATCTGATCAACAAAACAACAAACCTGAAAAATCGGGCAAGGCTCTGATCAAATCAAGCTCTTAGAAAGGATCCAGGACCAATCAGCAACCACCAAGCCCCCAGTGGCTAAGGTGAGAAAAATTGGACAATTCTAGACCAATTCAAAGGTGCCAAAAGTGACAAGAATATACAGGATGCACACCTTTTACTGCTAGGTATATTTGTGTCCCAGACAATGTCTAAGGGTATTGCACACCACATGTGAATTGTGAGAGTAGAGTTTGACTGAGTGTGACCCCCTGTGTCCCATACATGGCACATAGCCATTCTAAGGAGGTGCACCTTGGGGTTGATGTAGTGCTAGTGCCCCTGTATGGTAACACTGATTCTGTGTGTAACATGAATTTTACTACATGACAGGAGGCTTCATATTTTGCATTACTTTCTTTACTTAAAACTCCATAGCAGCCCAGATTAACATAAAACAAACTGACCAATTAGAAGGAGGCTAAGGTAATATAAGGTCTCCCTAAACCAAACCCCGCCTCTTTCTTTGCTGCTCCAGTGCAGACCAGGTCAGATGTGATTTCTCTTGCTATTTATTATCTGCTGTTGCTTGTTCATTTTAGTGGGTTTACTGCTAATTTGGTCTGTTTTGTCTTTCTGGGTTTAACCTGACAGACAAAACGGTGGGTGATTTTCCCTGGGGTGTGTCTCCTGGGGTTCTTCTTCATGTTTCTCTGTTATTTCCACTACCGAGGTACCTTTCCCCACTGTGTACTTGGCTAACTTATTTTGCTAAATGTGTCTACGGCAAAGTTTCCCCTAAGGGCTTACTTGGGGCGACGAGTTGCTCAGCTGGCTGTCCGGTTGGGTGGCTCGGCGTTTTCCTTTGGGTGACTGAGGCCGGTGGGGCGGTTCAAGCTAGCGGGTTGGTCCGCGGCTGTTCCGTTCGGCCGGAGGCGGTCGCTCACTGGAACCGTGCAGTTTACTTGGTTTCTCCATTCAGGGTGTTGTGTTACAGGTTGCGGTCCGCGGGAGTTTGTCCTGCAGTGGCCGCTTGTGGCCTTGCACTTGGGTTCTGTTTGCCGAGTTCTCGGCCGGCCATCTTTGTTTGGTGGGCGGCCTTCTTTTCACGCCCGCGGTGGCGGGTTTGGGGGCCGCCTTCGCACAGTGGCATAAGTTAGCCCTGCGATACCCAAGTCTGATCCTCAAGTGTTTGCCCACCGAGTTCGGGCCAAGTACGTGCAGGGTGAGCCCCTGCAGTTCACATACACCTTAGGGTGAGCCCCTGTGTGTGTCTCCGGCGGGGTGAGCCCCTGCGCACATATATTTATATGTATCCCGATTGCTAGTGCTCTGCACTCGCCCATAGTGCCAGTATTGGCTTGCTGGTGTGTTTCTGGGGGTGAGCCCTCCAGTTGAATTGAGGGTGAGCCCCTCTTGCTTGGGCCTTGATATCGGGCCATTGGCTCTGTCGGCCGTTTCCATTGTACATTAAAAAAAAAAAAGAAGAAAAAAAAAAATTTAATTATTTACGCGCACAAAGTGCATACACTTTTCTGCGTTTGCTTACGGGTGAGCCCCGTTACGTTTGTGGTTTTTATTCCACTAACCCCCTCCTAATTGCCAATTTTCTTTGTAGGTGTGTTTTCTGCTGCACCAATCATGAGTGATTCTCCTCACCGTACCCCAGATTTTCAAGCGATTATTGATGCTGCTGTTGCCGCTTCAGTGGAGAAAGTGTTGTCGCGGGTCCTTCACCATGGCCCGATGGATCCGTCTGGCACAGTGCCTGCTTCTGGGGGGGACGGCGAAGTGGAGTCTCCCGGCAGTTCATCTCGGCTGGATTCTGTGACGAAGCGCCACTGGAAAGGCACGTCCAAAGGCGGCGCAGGGAAAGCGCCTGTGAAGCGTCCTCGGTTGGGGGTTGATCTTGACGCCTCCCTTCCTGTGGATTTACCTTCAGAGGATGAGGATGTTCGCTCCCCAATCCCTTTGGATGTGCTGGATGAATGGCAGGCGGGGCAATCTGCATCTGAGGAGGAAGACTGGAAGGATTCTCCCTGCCAGGAATCTGCTTATGTGAAGGAATCAGTGGTGGATGCTTCTGCTGCCCAGGGTTCTTCGGCTTTCTCTTCCAAAGAGGACGATGATTGTTTTATGATTCCAGGGGCAATATCATGTTTGATCCCAGATCCATTCGTCACCCTCGTTCTTCTGAATGGAGTCTTCCGGATCATTTGGCCAAGTTTGTACACTTGTGGATTAGGAAACCACTGGATAAGGAGGTCCGAAGTCGTATGAGAGCTGAATGTCCCAGGCCGCTCCTTCTGGACAAGGTGTCCCGTACAGGCAGGGACCCACGACGGGGCATTGAAAAAGGGCTTCGGCCACTCAAGACAAGCTCCTTGATGTTTAGGTCCTCTGGCACGTATGCTATACTTTGCAGATGATGCCTTGTCTCATGGTTCCAGTTTGGATGCTCATGCAGTTCGAGAATGGGCATTGAGGGCTGTGTGTCTTCTGGGCAATGCGAATACTGCTCTCAGCTCTGAAAGGAGGAAGGCGGCCCTGCTGAGAATTGACACCAAGTTGGCCGATCTGGGCGAGAAAGAATTAGGTCCTGCTGGTTCGGGTCTTCTGTTCGGTGAGCCTTTCATCCCGGAGCTTAAGCGGCATGTGGGTCTGTTCACGACTCTAAATAAGGCTCAAGTGTCGTTGAAGCAAGTCTTCCGCCCTGCCTCTTCCAGAGGTGTTTTTGGAAGGGCTGGTCGCCAGAGAGGCACGGCAACCAGCCGGTTTTGGGCCTCCAACAACAGGGCTGCCCCGCCAGCGGCAGCGTTCTTCCCTTCTACTCAATACAGACCGACCTTCTCGAGGGGTGCTGACAGGTCCCGAGGCAATCGGGGTAGAGGACGTGCAAGATCTACCAGAGGTAAATTTTCCTTTTTGTGTTGTTCCTCTAAATGTAACTGCAGGCAGGTTGTGTTTTTTCCTTCAGAATTGGGAAGCCATTTCCGCAGATGCCTGGATCCTACAGACGGTGCGTGGTTACATCATAGAATTCACCGCTCCTCCGGTTCAGGTGGTTCCTCCGCACACTCCAGTCGTATCTCGAGAAGCATCCAGGTTGATCGACGCAGAGATTCAGGCGCTGTTTTCAAGAGGGGTGGTCGAATTTGCACCGGACGACGGAGGATTCGTCAGCAATATCTTTCTGGTCCGCAAGAAAACAGGCGACTTTCGTCCGGTCATCAATTTGCTCCATCTAAATCAGTTTGTCGTCTATCGGCACTTCAAGATGGAAGGCATCCATATGTTGAGAGATCTTTTAGTTCAGGGAGATTGGTTTACTCACCTAGATCTCAAGGACGCTTATCTGTCGGTCCCGGTGGCAGAGCGGAGTCGACCCTTTCTTCGATTCCGCTGGAAGGGTCGCATGTGCCAGTTCATGTGTCTTCCTTTCGGCCTCAGTTCCGCTCCGTGGTGTTTCACGAAGCTTCTGAAGCCAGTAGTGGCTCACTTCCGCTGTCATGGGGTGAGGTGCCTCATCTATCTGGACGATCTTTTGATTTTTTCCAACGATGTGTCTCTTCTTCTATCTCAAACATCCTTTGTGATTCACTTCCTCGAGTCTTTGGGATTTGTTGTAAACAGGGACAAGTCGGCATTGACGCCGGCTCAGGTGGTGCAGTTTTTGGGCTTCGAAATAGATTCGATTCTGTGTCGGCTTCGTCTACCGAAGTCCAAGATCGCTTCGATCCGGAAGGAGTTACGCCGAGTTCTTCGTCTCGATCGCGTTCCACTTCGTTTTTTGGCTCGCATTGTAGGTCTTCTCGCTTCTTCTATTCAAGCAATCTTTCCAGGACCTCTTCACTATCGGGCCCTACAAAGGTTGAAGGTTCTTCATCTCCGGAGGGGTTTTTCTTACGACCATCTGGTGGCCCTCACTCCAGAGGTGCAGGCGGAACTGTGTTGGTGGCTCCATCATATGCAGGCCTGGAACGGCAAAGCCATTTTTGGTCAGTCCCCGGACTTTGTGGTGGAGTCGGATGCCAGCCTGTGGGGCTGGGGAGCTCATTGCGAGCATTGGTCCACAGGAGGTCCTTGGATAGGAGCAGAACGCGATCTCCATATCAACTGCCTGGAACTCATCGCAGGGTCGTTCACCTTACGCAGTTTTGCCAAAGACAGATGGGATTGCTGTATTCTGTTGAGGATGGACAATATTTCAGTTGTCCGGTACATCAATCGTCTGGGCGGAGTGAGATCCAAGGATTTGACGGAAGCCACGAAGCACATTTATCGTTTTTGTTTCAGTCGCAACATCACTCTTCAGGCGGAATATCTTCCAGGAATTTCCAACCTGACGGCGGACTGGTTCTCTTGTCATTGGAGGGACGTCAGCGACTGGAAGTTGCACGAGGGAATTTTTCATCAATTGGCACATCTCAGGGGTCCGCTGATGTTAGATCTCTTCGCGTCTCGGACCAACCATCAGCTTCCGGACTATTTCAGTTGGCTACCGGACCCTTCCTGCGTAGCTGTGGATGCTTTTCTTCAGAAGTGGCCGGTTTCAGGAGCATATGCGTTCCCGCCATTTGCGATGCTGCCCAGAGTGATTCATCAGGTCCGTGTACAGGAAGTGGATCTTCTTCTGATTGCACCATGGTGGCCCAGCCAGCCATGGTACCCGGATGTTCTGGAACTGTCTTTCAAGGATCCTCTTCTTCTACCGTCCTTCCCTCTTCTATTGACGGATCCCCGAGGCAATCCTCATCCTTTGGTTCTTCAGGACCATCTACGGCTGGGGGCCTGGACAATTTCAGGGGTGCCTGGTCATTCGACGGATTATCACAGACGACTAAAGACCTTCTGTGGGACTCGTGGGCGCCTGGCACGACAAGATCTTATATGTCAGCCTGGCAATCCTGGGCTGGCTGGTGTGTGGAGAGAGGCGGAGATCCCTTTACGGCAACTGTTCCTTTGATCCTGAATTTTTTGTCGCATTTATTTTCTTTGGGCCGCTCTTACCGGTCTATTAATGTGGTGCGTTCGGCGATCTCAGCAGCTCATGTGCCGTTAGATGGGGTTTCGGTGGGAAGGAACCCGGTAATCTGTCGTCTTCTGAGGGGTATTCGCTTGGCGCGTCCTCCTGGTCCGAAGTATTCTCGTTTATGGGATGTGGAGTTAGTGCTTCAGTTTTTGCGGAATTGGCCAGTTAATGAGTTGTTGACGCTACGTCAGCTTTCGGCAAAGCTGACACTGTTACTTTGCTTAGTGTCTTTTCGGAGGGTTTCAGACGTGCGTGCGTTTGATGTTGATAGGTTTACGGTGGGTCCAGACGGGGTCCGATTTGTCATAACTCGCCGTACGAAATGTGATTCGTATGAGGTTAGTTACCCTTTTTTCCGAGAGGATCCTCAACTTTGTGTAGTCTCTGCATTGGTTCGATATGTGGAAGTTACTAAATTCGTTAGGGCCTCACGTTCTGGTCAGTTGCTTGTTTCTTATGTCAAACCACATAAGGCAGTGTCTTCTACTACTCTAGCTCGTTGGATTAGATGGTTGCTTGCGTTAGCAGGCATTGAGGCTTCCTTCGGTGCCCACTCGGTCAGAGGGGCAGCGGCTTCTTCGGCTTTTTCGGCCGGGGCGGCTTTATCTGATATTTTACAGGCGGCGGATTGGTCTCGCGAGTCTACTTTTCAAATATTTTATTTTCGCCAGCCTGCGCATGCGGCTTTTTCTTTGATTTCGCAGCGTTAAAATTGCAAAATATGAAGCCTCCTGTCATGTAGTAAAATTGTAGATTATGTTAGCGTAGTGTACTTATAATCTTAATTTCAGTAATGACAGGAGGCGAATATTTTCCCATTCCCTCCCTCCCGGTTTGTGTCTAGGAGTCAGGGCGACACCGTCATCTACTTTATGGAGGTAACAGAGGGATGGGTCATTGAGTTATAATGCTTACTGTAACTGTGTATGTGATGCTTCATGGTCTTTCAGTTCGGTGGTATCTTTCACTTGTTTCCTTTTCTTCCAGCATAACCGACACTTCGTCAGGGAAGGTGGATGCTGTTTGTTCCAGTGGCTGACAAGGGATTGCCGGAGCCCGGTGTTTTCGTTGAAGAGGCTTATTCTTCTATGTCATGGTTGTCTCTGTTCTGTTTTTTAAAACGTGTCGAAGCAAAGAAAGAGGCGGCGTTTGGTTTAGGGAGACCTTATATTACCTTAGCCTCCTTCTAATTGGTCAGTTTGTTTTATGTTAATCTGGGCTGCTATGGAGTTTTAAGTAAAGAAAGTAATGCAAAATATTCGCCTCCTGTCATTACTAAAATTAAGATTATAAGTACACTACGCTAACATAATCTACAATTAGCCAACAACATGTTTCCCATCAGCTATTGTGGAACTTCAACAGATATGATTCCCAGACAACATATTCAATACCTTTTTGTTGCTAGGTCTGTTGTGAGTTGAAATTGAACAACAGCGGATGTGCTGCGTTTGTGTACCACTGCTCAAAGACTGTTCCACTATGAAATATGTGCCAAAGTGATGTACAATACATTGCTTTACAATGCATTGGACACATCTCTGGTACTGAATGTGTGCATATTTATTGTTCTAACACATGACACTTGGCATCATTTTTTCTTGTTGGGAGGCAGTGCAGATGTGGATGTCTTCACTGACTGCCTGGTCACTCTTGTGTGCCTTGTGGCTGGTGCAGCCTCTGTATAAGAGTGTTCTCACGTACTTCAATGAGCAGCTGTCCAAGAGTATCACTCAGTATAGTCCCTAAATGCTGTATCTCAGTGTTCAGGATGACATGCTGCAATTCCAGACCACTGATGTTGGCCGAAGTGCTCTCCAAGGTGCACAGTCACCTTCTGTTGAAGTGTCTGGTCTCCCTCAGTAGCCTTCTTTGGATGGTGATGTACTCCTCATCCATCCTGGTGGTTCCAGTACCTGCAGCAGATGATGAGGTGTGGATGCTGCACATGCAGGTGTTGCTGATGCCTCCCAAAATTCCACGTGACTGACTGGCAAGACACAGCAGCTGGGGACCTATTTGCTTGCTGATCTAGCTGCTATAGTCTCTGTGCTGGGGAAGTCTGGGGAAAGAAGTTGTTGATTTTGTTTTTCAGTTATAATTTTTTTGGACTGACTGTGATAAGACAACAGGGAGGACAACTTGAAAAAAAATAAAATAAAAAAAATAAATATATTAGGTGACATACAGGTGATTGGGCTAGGCAAGACATCATACTCCATCAGTTGTGTAGAGTATAAACACACAGAGTACTTGAGTAATGTCCAGCAAACACACAAGGGACAGGGGGAGGATGGAGCATTGCAGGGACATGAGAGAAAAGTAGTAGTTTAAAAACTGACTGCAACAAAGGTTGCTGCAGCGTGTGCAATAAATGATGATGATGATGCCCCTCCTCCAAGGGACGATGCAGTTTGTCAAGGTCCCAGAACAACCTCCAGCACCACCAGTGCCAGTACAGATAAAGAAGACGTAAGATGAACACTAAAGATGACAACAAGTCGCATTCAAGTGTTGATGAGAACAATAGTATAATAGAGGAAGGTGTAGCGGCTGAACCACCTGCTGCATCAGATAATGAGACAAACAAGCACCTAAACACCTGTCCTCAAAGTAGTAGCGAACTTTGTTACAGTAAAAAGAAATTGTTTGAGACCTCTAAAAGCTTAAAGGAATATAAGGGTAGTGGGCAAGAATTGGCAGGTGATGCTGATGCTGTTGAGGATGACCTAATGATGATTGATGATGATGCAGATCTAGAATATATCCCTCTAGCATCCTTCTCTTGTTCAACTGTTTGAGGAAACCATTGGATAGTCTGACCCTGGACAAACAAAGATGTCAAAAAGTACACAGTCACCCTATCAGTCATCAACAGAATCATCACCACTTCAAAGTCCAAGTCCCACTCAGCCACACACACCTGTATTTAGTACCCAGGAGCAGCAGCAACAACAGCAACACAGGTTATTAACATCCACAGTGTTAAATATGACAAGTGACTCTGCTGCTGCTGCTGTAAGTGCTGCACCTTTGACACCTAGTAGTAGTGGCAGTAGAATTGCATAACCATCTAGCCCCAGTACTAGTAGTTTTGGCAGCAGCAGCACCTCAGGAACCCCTAAGTCCATGAAGTTCACATTATAGAGATACTTCACTCAGGATCTTCAAGCTAAGCATGTCGCTTTCTGTTGTCTGTGCAAAAAGCATGTGAGCAGGGGGAAAGAAGGCTTCCACCTAGGCACATCCACTATGAGATCCCACCTGAAGCAAAACCACAGGTCTGACTGGGAGACACACTATCAGAAGGCAAAAGGTGCTGCAACTAACAGCAGAAGAAGAACTCTAAAAAGTTCCAGGGCTCTAGGGCAGAAAAAAAAGTAGTGAAGTTATTTATGTGTCAGAGAGCATGCTACTGCCAATAGTTAGTTCACTACAAATAACACCTATGGCTCCTGTTGAAAAGTATGATGACTCTGGCTTTGTTGTAGGAGATGGCAAGAGTCATAGACTGTCCACAAATGCTGCCTCTACCACCACCACCTCCTCTAGTCATGTTGTTAAAGCAATAAAGTTCCAGGGTTCTTCTGCTATGTCCTGCCAACCCACACTGACTGAGTTCCTGGGAAAGGAGACAAAAACTTCACTAAAACAATCCCAAAGTATGTCTGTGGAATGGCAAGGATGCCAAGATGTTGGCAGTAGACATGCTGCCGTATTCTTTTGTAGAAAACTGAGGTTTCAGAGAACTGATGTCATGTGTAGCTCCACGCTGGAATATCCCAAGCCACAGTTATTTTTCCAGGATCGCAGTGCCTGAATTGTACAAGCAGGTGGTTATTGTGGTGAGCAAAGTGCTGAAAAGTGCTCATGGCAAGAAAATCCACCAGACAACAGGTATGTGGACAAGTGAGCATGGCACAGACCATATGACTGTGACTGCTCACTGGTATTCCCTCCCAGCACCAAAAGTGGAGAACAGTAGCTTACAGCATCAGGTGACAACCAGTAATAGTCCTTCTGGTTCTTGCATTGTGATTAAAAGGTGGCAGCAGCAGCAGCATGATAGCCCATACACTCATCATGCCACCTATGCATGCAGAGTTTTGAGATAAAGTCCCACAAAGCTGTAGATGTTTTAAGCAAGCTAGAGCAGGTGATAGAGGAATGGCTTGTACCTCGCTCCTTAAAAGCTGTTTTTGTGTCTGCTGATAATGGCTCCAACATAATTGCTGCTTTGAGAATAGGTAGCATGGTGCACATGACCTGCTTTGCCCATGTGCTAAATTTAGTTGTGACCAGATTCCTGGCAGAAAAACCCTCAGAGAGAATCTTACTATTGCCTGCAAAATCTGTGCCCATTTTAGTCACTACTACACTGCACTCAACGCCATATATTCCATACAAGTGCGTAACAACCTGCCCCATTACCAAATGAAAATGGAGGTCCCTACCAGGTGGAATTTCATGATGTAAATGCTAGAGAATTTGCACGAGCAGAATAAGGCCATTAGCGAGTACACCATGCAAAACTGGAAGGCTTTGGAGGGAGCCTCTTTGTCCCCTGGCCAATGGCAACTTATGTGCGATGTATGTGAGCTGCTGAAACCCTTTGAGAAGGCCCCCATCCTGGTGAGTTGCATTGGGGCAGGAATTAGTGAAATTCTACCACTGATATTTTTGATGCAGAAAAAATTAGGAGAATGGCTGAGGATTTTTACCAACACAGAAATGCACCAGCAGGTTAATGACATATTAGCGTGCTTTGAACAAGATCCTCGCATAGTGTCTGTTAAAAGCAATGAGGAATACATTCTTGCCAATTTTCTGGACCCCCGCTTCAAACACAAAACTTCAGAATTTCTGCCAAAGGGCCATCATCAGTTTGTCACAACAAGGAGTCATGACAATAAACAGTAACTCTCTGAGGAATCAGATTCTGTCAAGGAATATCAAGATATGCTTATTGATTGAGTGGAGAGTTGCATTGTGGAGGATGAATGGGAGAAAGTGAGGGCACAAAAAAACATCTAGACAGTATGGAGAAAAGGAAGGCAGCAAAGCATTTTAACCAGCAGAAGCAGCTACGTCATCAACCAGAATATCCCATTCGTAACACAGGGCAATTCATTGGTCTCAGAAGGGGAGGAAAAAACCTAACACTGGTGGTGGTGGCGGCGGCATATCTCTTTGACTTGAGTATGTGTTGGTAACTGACACACAGGTACACCATGCAGAAGTGGTCCCACTGCATGTGAGATGGTTTCTGCATACTTGCAGGATAGCTACGTTCTCGGCAGAAACAATGACCACATAGACTACTGGCAAACAAAGCAGTTTGTGTGTGGCCAGCATTGACACGTACTGCAGTGGAAATCAATAGTCCTCCAGCAAACGTTGAGTCTGAGAGTGTTTTCAGTGCAGCTGGTTACATTGTCAATGACTGCAGGACGTGGCTATCAAGCAGCAATGTTGGGAGACTAACATTCTTGAAAAAGAACCAACATTCATACCATATGAGTATCAGGTAGAAGAAACCACACATGACAGAGAAAGCCAGGATAAATATATTAACAGCAGCACAGATAAGGAGGTGAAAGAGGGATGTGAAGAAGGGTTGCCACCATCTACCCCACCTGGAACCAATGCTATGACCGAAAAGTAATATATTTCAATAATCTTAGGAGGTTAGCGATTTGACATAAACATGACAAATATACAAATCACACCATACCAGCTAGTCCCCCACCACCACCACCACTACAATACACATCTGCCACATTGTAGTTTGTACTTTATTATTGTTATTACCTGACATCATCATCATGAATATGTGCCAGTGTCACTTAAGTAGGAAGTTAGTGTTGTGGGCAACACATTCTTCAAGGCAAATGTTCCTGTAGGACTCCCAACTTTGACTTTCAGCCACTTATTTCTAAACTACAGCCCTCTGAAGAAGTAATATTGTAGTGGGAAATGTAGTTAAATGTAGTTAAAATAGGAGGAAAATTTTGCACTAGCAAAAAGGAGAAAACTTTCATAAAAAAAAAGAGGAAAAATCGGCCAGTTTTTGTGAAAAGTCATGTGGGAAATTGTTCCCACTTTTCACTCACTCCTAGTCCTAATGCACTGTAATGCTGTGTGCTCTGCATCCAGTTGCAGGCCTTTGGTGGTGGTGGCGGTGGGGGCATCCAGTGCTAAGCATATGTTGGTGCCATCCACTGCTCTGAGCTGGGTTGTGGCATCCAATGCTGGGAGTCTTGTGGCATCCACGGGTTTGATGTTGTGGGTGGCACACCTGCTGTGACTGGTGGTGGTAGTGGCATCCTGCTGGTGCTCTCTGCAGGATCCTGAGGGGCTGTGGCACTGTGGGTGTCCTTGTGCTCCTCCACACTGTCCTCATGCTCTGTTCCAGGCACATATGCTGTGAGGGAAGAATTATATTTTGGGATTAGGAACCTGGGCAAAGAAGACAGGGATACAAGACTATGACATTCTTATTTAACAGTTTGACAATGTCCTGAACATTGATGCTAAAGGCAGATTGTGATTGAGCATTTGGTATCATATGTACTGGAAATGGCAAGGAGAGATGCATTCATGTTGAGGACACATAATGTGACATAAAAAGAAAGTAAAACTCACAGCACTAAGACACCATGAACATACATATATAATATAAAATTGAGATTACAGATTACCCAGAAATTATAAACCCTGTGTAGAGTATTATAACTTTGTGTTAATTAATTTCAAACAAATGAAGGTTTGTAGCATAATTTGGCCCAAGTATATTTTAGCTCACTTCCCACGTCAAGGTACCTCAATTTTAAGTGAGTACTATTCCATGCATAAAAATTATATAATAAAATAAATAAAGTTACACTTGATAAAGCTCTTTTGTGGAAGCGCGCAGATGTTTGGTCTGTAAAACCTGATAAAAAAAACCTAATTAAAATTACACAACCTACCACTCAAAAATCTGATATTTTCTTGGTAATGCTAGCTTGCTTTTAACCCTTTGAGTGCCAGAGTGCCAGCAGGGTAGGCAATGCATTGCGTATCCCTCTGGCATAGGCTGACCAGACCTCACCTTTACCTGGGGACGCATAGGAGAAATGCATACTGCAGGATTGCATTGATTTCAGTAAAGTACTGCAAAATGGCTATTTCCTATGTGTCCCCGGTTAAAGGTGAGATCTGGTCAGCCTACTCTGGTTAAAGAGGAAAGATTTGCAGTAGGTAGGTGAGGTCCAAAAATGACTGAACACAAGCTCCTTTATAGAAGTCTGCCCCACCCATTACTACAACCCACATGAGACCTGTCTACATCATTAGGTATACTCAAGCAGGCAAGCTAATAGGCATATGGCCACATAATATACCTTTAAAAACACCCATTTAAACATTGTGCATATTTAAACTATAAGTACATTTGAATTATATGTCTGCCTTAAGTGTAATTTGAATTGTATATCTTCCATTACTGTGAAATGAAGTTAGATTCAATATGGTGAGAAAACAACTAGAATGAGTTCAAAGAGAATTTTTGTGTAAAAAAGAAAAGAAAAACCTCACAGTTCAAATACACCATCAATATACATCTTATATAATAATTCGTTAGGATGTTTGTCAGTAGCCGTCATGGTCAGTAGAGACTGCCTGAAGGCACAGAATGCTGGGAGTTCTGTGCTGGGAGCATTCTGTGCTTTCGGGTAGTCTCTACAGTGCATGACTGTGTCGGTGGCAGGATGCGGAACAGGACTGGCCTCTTAACATCACCCGGACCTTGGCTCATGTATACAGGCTTTTACACTAGTATATAATATAAAACTGAGATACCAAGTGAAGATATGAGAAGCAGCAAGGAAAGAAGGGATTCTCCAAATCCGCAAACTAGGAAAAAACCAAGAGCAAAAGAAAAAAAATCTTCCTGCGCTAATCCATACTGATTACCCAGAAATTATAAATCCTGTGTAGTGTATATAGTATACCTACGTGTTAATTAATTTTAAACAAAGTATGCTTAACCCCTTAATGACTGCCCGATCCGTGCTCAGGCGGCCATTAAGGACCATGGAGCATTTATTTGTTTTACAAATGGATTCCAGGGTCATTGAGCAGCTGTGTGGCGAACCCAGCAATCCATGACATGCCAGGCCGTCACCGATCCTTAATTGCTGGACTGCCATGACTGTCCTTGAATATGTTACGTCATTAAGAGGTCAAGTTTTCTTACCATACCAAGGTACCTGAATTTCAAGGGATTCCTATTCAATACATATAAAGTATATGACTGTAAAGTTAAAAATGATATAATAAAAATAAATAAATAAAAAAGATAAAGTTACACTTGATAAAGCTCTTTTGTAGAAACACTTATATGTTTGGTCACCTTAAACCTGATTTAAAAAAAAAAAAAAAAAAAAAAAACGAGTTAAAATCACTCAACCCACCACTCAAAAATCTGATATTTTCTTGGTAATACTGACTCACTTTTAAACAGGAAAAAAATGCAGGCAGTAGGTGTGGACCAAAAGGACTGAACACTAGCCTCTGTACCCATCCACCACTACAAACCACATGACACCTGTCTACATCTTTAAAGGGACACCCAAGCAGGCAAGCTAATAAGAATATGGCCACATACTATACTTTGAAAAACACCCCTTTAAAAACTGCATATTTAAACTATAAGTGCATTTGAAGTATATGTCTGCTATAAGTGCATTTTGAATTGTATATCTTCCATTATTGTGAAATTCAGTGAAATAAAGTTAGATTAGATATGGTGAAAAATCAATCAGAAAGAGTAGAAAGAGAATTTGTGTGTAAAAAAGTAAAGCAAAAATTCACAGTGCTACACACATAATATGAAATTGAAATTAATGAAGAAGATATGAGAAGCAGCAAGGAAAGAAGGTATTCTCCAAATTAGGAATATATTCTAGAACAAGAGCAAACATTGCTGAGCTGATCCTTGCAGATTATCCAGAAATTATAAACCCTGTGTAGTGTATATATTATACCTATGCAGTGCTGTAATTAGGTTTTGTGCTGCCCTAGGCCTGACTTAACTCATGCACCCCCCTAATCTTTATTTGCTCCACCCCTCCCCTCCCACAGTGCAACTAAGTCTCGTCTCAGCAAATATTATGAGTCCGACACTCATTGTACCTTTGTTCTATCAGACAGGGAGACTCATCCTGTTGTTGTTGATCATGATGGCACTCAACTGGCTTGGAGCTGGAATCCACATGCAGCAGCAGCTAATGAGCAGCAGTCAGAGCACTTACTCAGGACTTGGCCAAGCTGTCGTGCTCTGCTGGATACCTCTTCCCCTCTTTTTCACTCTCCCGCTCTGTCTTTCTCCCTCGCTTTCTCTGTCCTATTCGTAATTTCTGGAGGAAAGTAAAAATCCACCAGCACTGTTCATGTGCCATTGGCTTCTAAATGCAGCACCTCCACTTCAGGTATATACTAGCCTGTATGGAGCATGCACTTCACCAGCTTTACGACCTTAATACCACAAGCCTTGAACACTTTCCCTATATCATGCACAGGAAAATGTGAACAAAGTCATACCAGTTTCCTCTGTTTAACCTTTTAATGATTAGAGGGGTGTGCAACACATTGTGAAGCAATTGTTAATTTGTGCCATTAAGAGGAGAGGAATACCCTGGAATGTCCAGACTCTCCCATAAGACCCAGCCCATAGTGTAAAAGGCATCAATGGGAGAATTTCCTGTGTAAATGAGTTAGTAAATTAGATCTAGACAGGCATAACACTAGTATATTAATTTCAGTGTCAGGTTTGGCAGGAAATCGTATAAGTAAACCCCTTTATATCTGAGAATCTGCTCCCAGAGTTCCATTTCTCAGATTGACTGCAGTTCTGGTGCTGTGAGAACTCATTACCAGTGATCCATGTTGCAGATAAGATTACCTGTAGAGCTGCTGTTTGAGCCATCAGCCGCTTTGCTGCAAGTGGCGAGACGCCTAACTGTGTACTGCAGATGAGCGTTGCGCTCCATGTATGCACACACACGCAGCCGTGAGCTAATAAGCATATGGCCACATACTATACTTAAAAACACCTCTTTAAACAACTGTGTATATTTAAATTATAAGTGCATTTGAATTATATGTCTACTATTAATGCATTTTATATTGTATATCTTCTAATATTGTGAAATTCAGTGAAATAAAGTTAGATTATATATGGTGAAAAAGAAACTAGAATGGGTGGAAAGAGAATTTGGGTGCAAAAAGGGACGAAAAACTCACAGCAATAAGATACTTAGATAGATACTTAGTGAATAACTTATGAGAAGCAGCAACTAAAGAAGGGATTCTCCAAATTCCCAAAGTAGGACAACACGTATGTTTGAACACCCAGGGTTAGTCAAAGTTGGATCAACAGTCATTTGGCCCACCATTCCCATGATTCACAGCCATCCAGGCTTCTTAGATCATGTGAGTTGCAGTTCCCTACGAATGTGGTTCCCTAGTTTGGCTAACCCTGGTTTGAAGGTTTCTTCCCGCATCAAATGATGAATGTGTATTTGGGGTCGTTATCTTGCTGAGTGGAACATGTGATCTCCCACTGCTCCTATTCATGTGTTCTCCCATTAATTCATGTTGTTGGACTTGTTTTGCCTGTGTGTGTGGTACTTTTATGGCCTGAACATTGCTCTTGTGATTTGGCTCTAGTGCAAATGTGGTATTCTAGGCCATGGGGGTACTGCACACATGGGATGTGTGTTGGACATTCAGTTACTTTGGGTTTGCATACCTATCAGAGGTGGAATAACCCCTGTTATCATCCCAGTGACACGACTGTCTGTGGCAAAATGTCTGACATGTGTCAAGACAATTATGTTTCTTTTACAATGTGATGGGTATCAATGCTTTCTTTGTGTTCAGCATATTTGAATAACATAGCACTGAGGGGATTAACATGGTGGTTCTAACTTAGCAGGACTGATTGCTGCATCAGATTTCCCTTTTGCTAGACACCATTAGCTCTTCATTTTAACTCTGTCAGTGCTGGATTGCTCACCTTGGAGGGATCACTAATGGCCATGTGTGGAGGTGCTACTGTGATGTGCGGTAATAGCTAACCGAGTTTGTTGCTTACTGGGAGGCTGGAGGTTGCTGTCATATCCTGTTCCACAGTTGTCTCGTATCCCCTCAACTGCCATTGTTAGAGGTTTTAGCTGAGCATTTCCTCCCAGGTACTGAAGGTGATGTTCTTGCATGCAGGGACCTGTCTTATTCTTCACCTCCCTTTTACAGTCTGCCAGCATTTCTTTATGGAGTCTTCATTGTTCTTGCACTTGAACACCACATTGATGGTTTCTTCTACCTGGGCAAGGCTTCCTTCTTGTGAGTATCAATCCCTCCACTCTTTTCTGTGGGGAACAGAATGTGCTCCCTGTCCAGGATGCTCTGCACCAGGGTCATGTTCTCCTCCTAGGAGTACATCAGGTCACTGAGCCTATCCTCCTCCACTGTAGTAAGGGATGGTTGCACACTCTATGGGGAAGTTTGGCTATCAGATCCTGCTTGAGCTGTCCCTGGATGTGTGTGTGTGTTTTTCCACACCCCTCCCCATCCCACTGTCATGTCAGTTCCTGACTGATATGTACCTGATTATTGTTGGGTACCCCTATTCCCAGCTGTTCTCCCTCTCATTTCCTGACTCCTGACTTTTCCATCTCACTACCTGTTTCCTACCTCCTTCACACACACACTCAAACCCAGTTTCTCACACAGGCACTCACAATCACCCTCTGCCACTCTCTTACACTCATTCTATCACTCTGTCTGAAATGAAAATATAAAATGTATAGTGTTCCCCCCAAAAAAGGTGTGTGTTGTTTGTGTGTGAATGCAAAGTGTGTTATATGTTTTTATGATGCAAATTGCTCCACTGTTCTCCTTACTACAACTCTACCTCTCTCCAATGTGTGCTTCTGTCTCTCTCTCCTGCTAAATCTATTCTCCGCTGCTGGGCCTTGTGCTGTAACTCTCAGAACATCCAAACACCGGCAGTGTGTGTCAGTTATTTTGAAGTTTATGGAGTTTATATACATATATTTGAAATAAATTTATACTTTGCTGTATGACGATTGGCTGAGAATTAGAACTTGTTTTGACAATGTTTAGAATCACCTTCAAACATCAAGCATTAGCTGTTTTCCTTTGAACTTGGGGTTCTTCTCATTATTTTGCGGACAAAATCAACTCACTGTGTGTAAGAAAAGTTGGAACACAAATTAGTGGATTACTTGGATTTGTGAAGCCCCCTCTCCTTGTTCTAGCTGCAAGACTGGTTACTGAATAGCTGCGGAACACAGGTATGTTTACTGTTTGCTATTGGTTTTCTGCTTAACTACTGTTTTACTGTGTCTTATTGAATTGAGACCCTAATTGGATGTTTTCTGATTCTGTTACATTCTTTATATGTAACAGAATCTTGCAACTGATTCAGAGATCCCCAAACGGTGTGCAGCCGCACGGGGACCCCTGAATTCCAGGACGTACATGCACATCCCGTGTCCTTAAGAGGACAGTAAAGGGAATTAATTTCATAGCTATGCTTAATGACAACTTCATGTCCCAAATAAAAGAGGAGCCAAATAGGAATGAGGCCTTGCTGGACCTAGTAATTTCAAATGGTTCTGAAATTGTAAGGGAAAACTTGGGTAGCAATGATCATAAGGTTGAATCCTTTACATTTGTCATGGGAAACCATTTAATAAGGGTTCCACTAGAACATTCAACTTGAAACGGGATGATTTTTACAAAGCTAAAAGCAGTAATAGGAGATATTCAATGGGATTTAATCTCCCAAAATAAAAATACAGACAAAACATTGAAATTAATAAAAATATTTTGGAAATTATACTAATCAATATATACCACTGGGGAACAAATAGTGGAGGAAAACATTAATACCAATGTGCCTTGATAATGAGGTTTGCAGGAAAATGAGAAATAAAGGTAGGCTTTCAAAGGAGAGGTAACACCAATTTAAAATGCATCTCCATTAAAGGGATAGTAATACTTCGTTTTAACTTTATTTTATTTTGTAGGTATTAAAAAAAACACGAAGAATGATATAAGTCTTATCTCTCAAACCTTTATGGTTTAAGAGATATTCACAAGCAAAGTTTACCCCTCCCGCCCCTTTTACCTAGTGTAAGCCACCTCTTCTCAGATGTAGAATGCAGTCCATAGACCAGACAGATAACAGAAGGGGACACTCTTATTCCTATGAAAACAATGAAATCCCTGCCCCCCTTGACAAGTTTTTCAGGTTTTTCCCTTATCTTAATTGAAGATTGTCCCTCTCTGCAATCTACCTGGGCACCTCCCTTCTGCTCTGGCTGAGCAGTGTTACATCAGTAAAAGGGGCGGGAGGGGGACACTTTGTCATTGAATTAATCTTGAACTACAACTCTGACAGAATTGAAATAACACTCTCCAAAGTCCAAATACTATGATGATTAATTAGAGCTACTTTTATTATGAAACATTACTATCCCTTTAAATTTAGAAACTAAGAAAATGCTATGAGCCCCCAAAACATTTATTTTGCAGGTAGTTTGTATAGTATTGGAAAACATTGGCAAATGGATTATCTTTTGGAGTTATGGTGTATACTAGACTGTAATAAAACTTAGTTTGATGTTCTAAAATTGGAAAACAGAAATGTGTTTGTGAGAAAATATCAGATGTTTACAGTTAGATAATGAGTATTTCATCTTTCATATCTCTTAATTGATTCACTGATAGGTATGCCAATATGATCAACATAAGAAGTCATCTGTCATTAAAAATAAACACTTGTATATATAGTTTAGAAACAGGCTGCAATATATAAGGGAACCAATAGGTGCCACTATGTCTTCATTAACAGCATTTGGACTGCTCTAAAATAATTTGCACATTCTTTGTAGATAAGAGTAGTAAATAAGCATTTACATACATAAGCTTCTGTGCTGTGAACCTATGCCCTAATCACTCAGTGGAAGGACAGTCCAGTGCCCTTTGAATTGAAATGCATGTCTGGCACTTTTTTCCATATCCCCTGATATTACTTTAGGTTTCAGTGGATGAGAGTCCATAAAAATCGGCTTTGTAATGAACTGTATAACCTTCAAGTACTGTGCAAAGCAAATCAATGTAATTTCTTAAAACGATTTGCAAGGCATAGAAGACCTTGCCAGTATCCAGGGGGTTAAATGTCCCTTACCATGCCAATCCATGTATCAGTTCATGGGTCAGATGTTATGGGTGTGTTGCTGATTGGTCCAGGTCCTTGTCCACTTGCTATAAGGTTCAGGGTCTCAATGCGTAATAGTGATTTATTAATAGAGATGCAGGTGCCTGCTATTTTTAAAGGGTTTTGAGCCAATGGGCGTGAAGTGACACGGGCAACATTTGAAATCCACCTCTCGTGTCATTTTAATGCGCTATTTTGACACAAGCAACATTTTAATGTCGGCCTTTTGATGTTGCCCTTTTGACAGTTGGCATGTAGCCAACAATAATGCAATAGGATACCACCCTGGTGTGCTCTAGTGAAGTTAATTACAAGTTACATTTGAAATTACAGAAATATGACAACAAACGACGTTTTAATAGTGCAGCTTTCAGTGCTACCAGGGTATCACTGCACATCCCTATGTCACTGAAAGGGTTAAGGGAGGTCAGCTGCTGTCTCTGCTCTTTAGTGGTGATAGCAAACTGTCATCTGGCTCCATTGAGAGCTTCAGGGAGATCCCAATATCACCAAAATCAGGTAGTTGGTGCTAGTACTGTGAATTCTGACATCACAGGACAGCCATGTTAAAATATGAACAAACTCACATGAATACAACAATGACTTATTAGCCTACATTTCCATATGGAAATGAGCCATTGTTGATGTGTTCAGTGCAAAATCGGAAACCTGTTGAAGGCATGGAGAATTGATGGCGATGACGGCAGATTGGTGGAGGATTCATGGGGGATATGATGGCAAAGACATGTTAGTGCATATTAACGATGCACCTTCGACACAGATCTGACACAACATTGACATCCTGAGCCCTTAGCGAACCTTAGTGCATCTCAGCCCTGGTATCTTTCCCATAGCGTAACAGGTGTTGTGGTGCATGATAACCAACAGTAGTTGTGTATCATCCTGTGTCATGTGACATCCTGAGCCCCTGTGTAGGAGAAATTGGCACAATTTGGCAGTTCTTTGTCTGACTGAGAGCTACCTATGGACAGGGTAAATGCAAACTGTAATTAATAAGAATAGACATGTACACAAAAATGTTAAAATGTGAAAAATTTTATTCTTAGAAACCAGAACCTGGGTAACATATACCACTTCAGAGATTTGCTGGGGATGCATAATACTTATTGTGAAGCCCCCTCAAATGTGTTCCTCTGGTTTTACCTTCCTGAATAATATGTCCTTGACTTTAGATGTTCATCATTGCAATCTCTTAAATACGACATGTATTATTACCCATATATGATCTACTGGAAATTGTACCTTTGCTTGCTGTTCCAATTCTGTATCTGTATCTATAGAAAAAAAAGAAATGGGTAACACATGAATAACAATACAAATGTACAAGTTGAAAAAAATCCTCAAATATAAAATTCCAAATAATGCACTATCCCACCCAATGTCCTCTCAAATGTTGGAGCATCAGTGAGGCTTTTACTGAGGTAAATATCTCAGAGTACCTGTTGCTGGTGCTTTGAGTTTGCTCTTCTCTCTGACTGGTAAAGACACTTGACCCCCACAAAGCAGGGTCTCAACTAGAATCCCTTCCTATTCACTTCTGGAACTGGGACCTGTAGGGCCTATATCTCAGATGAGGTCCTCCTGTTGGAACACTTTAGTGCTTCGGTCCCTCCAGAAACTTGAAAATGCTCTACACTCTCTGAATGACACAGGAAACCTAAAATTAAGGTGTGACAAGAGTTGCTTTCCTAATGATGCTGATCCCTTTAACACACCTAAGTGACCCTTTCTTTAACACTAAATAAACAGTAACACCCTAGCCACAAATCCAAATGTCCCCATCTATATACCTCTGCCTATAATAATGTGGCTCTCTATCCATCAGTAAAAATAAGTGTTAGGTAATAATGTGGCTCCCCAGCCACTTTCAGGAGAAGAGGAGATCTGATAAAAAATGTGTCTCTCAGACACTTAAAAGGACAAGGGGTGGCTACCGTATAATAATAAGTCTAGATAATGTGGCTTCCCAGCTTCTTTTGTTGAATGAGGGAAATTTCTAAATAATGTGGCTCTCAAGACACTTGTTATACAGAGGAGGCTTACAAATAATATTGTTTTCAACCGTTATATATAAGCAGTGGCTTGGGACTCTCTATACTGTTTTTATTGTGGTGATTAGAGATGGGAAAAAATGTTTGCCTCAAATCAAACTCGTCGAATAATGGCACTTACCGCTATGAGAATAATTTCCAGCGTAAGTGCTGTTTTTTTCCACTTTTTCCACCTAGCTCATTGCATTGAAAACAATGGGAACATTGAATTTAACCCCTTAGCGACAATGGACGTACATGTACGTCCTCTGTGGCTGTCACTTAGTGACAGAGGACGTACATGTATGTCCCGGAAATCCGGATCCCCGCGCGGCTGCACGCCGTTCGGGGACTCCGGATTCTTTTTAAAAAAAAAAAATAAATGTTAGACGGGCGTTAAGTGACTAAGGGGTTAAACCCAACTCATAGCAAATGCAATTTTATTTCCAAAAGGTGGAGTATAAGAGGGGTTTGAGAGTGCCTTTGTTGGTGGAGTGTGGGAAACAATCAGTTGAATGGGGGGGGTTGTTGACTGGGATTGGGGGGACAGTTAATTAAAAAATAAAAAATAAACACAATTAAAAAAAGCCCATAAGACATAGTATAAAAGGTGTCTGAGGGGGGTGCCTGTGTTAGTGTGTGGAGTCTGGGGAAATAGTTTAACAGGGAATTTTTTTGGGGGATTGTTGATTGGTATTTCGGGGACAGTTAAGGAAAAAAAAGTAAAAATGAAATAAAATTAGAAATTGGTATGTAATGTGACAGAGACAGGGACCCCCTGACATCAGCTACGACTTGGGCAGACTGGTACTTGACGGGATAGAGTATTTTGTAGAGAATGATTTGTAGGACTTGTTATTAGAAGCACAAGCCCTGAGGAAACATTGTTTAGGTGTAGGAAATAAGACTTGTGTTAGGCCCAAGCCCTGAGGAAACATTGATTTGTATGACTTAGGCTTGTTAGAAACAAGCCCCCCCCCCCCCCAATTTTTTTTTTGTTGGCCTCTGGTTTATTTTTTGTAAAGAACAAGCTCTGAGAAAAAAGTAATGGCCTGCTGGTCTCATGCCAGAAACATAGTAAATTAGGTTGAAAAAAGACACAAGTCCATCAAGTTCAACCTTCGCCTCATACCTCAGTAACTGAGAATTTTATAGCTTTCCTGCTACCAATTAAATTAGTCTTTATCAGACCTTCCTGATCAGCCTACTGATAAACAGTATAACTCTGTATGTTCCCTTTTGAAAGAAATGTATCTAATCTTCTCTTAAATGTATCCATTGTATCTGCCATAACTACCTCCCTGGGCAATGAATTCCACAATTTGACAGACCTTACCGTAAAAAAACCCTTCCTCTGCTGAAGTTTAAACCTCCTTTCCTCTAATCTCAAGGGGTGTCCCCTGGTCACCTGATCAGGCCTTGGAATAAATAGCTCACCACAGAGATCCTTGTATTGACCTCTCATATACTTGTACAATGTGATAAGGTCTCCTCTTAGTCGTCTTTTCTCTAGAGTAAATAAACTAAGTTTGTTTAGTCGTTCCTCATATGTCAAGTCCTCCATTCCCTTAATTAATTTTGTTGCTCTTCGCTGTACCCTCTCTAGTTCTAGTATATCCTTTTTCAGAACCGGTGCCCAAAATTGCACTGCATACTCAAGGTGAGGTCTTACCAATGATTTGTATAATGGCAAAATAATGTTATCCAATCTTGCGTCAATACCTCTTTTTATGCAAGACAGGACTTTGTTTGCCTTTGCTACTGCTGTTTGACACTGGTCACTGTTTCCAAGTTTGTAGTTGACAAGGATACCCAGGTCTTTTTCTAGCAACGAGTCACCTAAAATTATTCCATTAAGTTTATAAGTAGCCTTGGGATTGTTTCCTCCCAAATGCATGACTTTACACTTCCCCACATTAAACTTCATATTCCACATGTTTGCCCAATCTGACATTGTATGTAAGTCCCTCTGTAGAGAGAAAATATCCTGTTCTGAATTGATGACGTTGCATAATTTAGTATCATCTGCAAATATTGATATTTTGCTTTCTATATCTATTTCCAGGTCATTTATAAACATGTTAAAAAGCAGCGGACCCAATACTGAACCCTGAGGTACTCCACTCTCCACTTTAACTGTATTGGAGAATTTTCCATTTACAACCACACATTGTTCCCTATCCTTCAGCCAGTTTTGTATCCAATTGCAAAGGTTATCTCCTAGCCCCAATTTCCTTATTTTATACACCAGCCTTCTGTGTGGTACTGTATCAAATGCCTTTGCAAAGTCTAGATATACTACATCTACTGCCTTGCCATTGTCAAGGTTGCTGCTTACCTCCTCATAGAAGCTGAAAAGATTAGTTTGGCATGATCTATTCTTCATAAAACTATGTTGATTCGTGCTAATGATCTTATTTTTTGTGTTGTAATCCTGAATATAGTAACTTATTATCCCTTCTAATAGTTTTCCCACTACAGAGGTCAAACTCACTGGTCTATAATTCCCAGGTTCTGATTTAGTTCCCTTTGTAAATAGAGGCACTATGTTAGCTCTTCGCCAATCCTGTGGCACTAAGCCTGTGGTAATAGAATCTTTAAAGAGTAAATATAGGGGTTTTGCTAACACTGCACTGAGTTCCTGAAGAACCCTTGGATGTATACCATCAGGACCCGGTGCTTTGTCGGTCTTAATTTTGTTCAGTCTTCCCATGACATCTCCTTGAGTTAACCCAATATCTATTAATTGTATTGTTTTATTTGTTACTTGCGGAGGCTCTTCTACCATTCCTTGCTTCCTTGTATATACTGATGCAAAGAAAGTGTTTAAAACATCGGCATTTTCCTTATCCTCACTAACCAACTCACCCATCTCATTTTTGAATGGTCCAATGCACTCCCTCTTAAGTTTTTTGCTATTTATATATTTAAAAAACTTTTTTGGATTAGTCTTGCTTGCCCTTGCAATTCGAGTTTCATTATCTATTTTTGCTACCCTAATTGCCTTTTTGCAATCTTTGTTGCACTCCCTGTATTTTAAGAAAGATTGTTCAGTTCCTTCTGACTTAAATAATTTGAATGCTTTTTTTTTCCTTGCCATTTCCTTCTTTACATGTGCAGTTAACCACATTGGCTGTGACTTACTTCTTTTGCACTTGTTCCCCATTGGTATATACTGTTGGGTACATTTCTGCAACCTAAATTTGAATTCTGACCATTTTTCCTCAGTATTTTTGCCTTTAAATAAAATATCCCAGTCTATCTGTTGCATTGAAGCCCTTAACAATTTGAAGTTCGCTTTTTTAAAATTAAGAGTTTTGGTTGAACCTATACATTTTTGCTTTGCCAAACAAATCTCAAATGTAACCATGTTGTGATCACTGTTTCCCAAATGTTCTCTTACCTTAATATTGGATACCATTTCTGTGTTATTAGTGATCACTAGGTCCAATACATTGTTATTTCTTGTCGGCGCTTCCACCATTTGTGACATGTAGGTTATGTTGTAGTGGCCAGTGGCCATTGGTCATTGTCAAATGCCCACTGTAATTGCGGAATTTGCAACTGCAGTTCCTGATGCTGATGCTGAGTTTTTTAAACAGCATTATGATTAGGCAACTTAAAGGGAATGGGATCAACAACAGCAGTAACATGGGTGATGGATGAAGATGGTTCCACTTTCCACTACTGTCTCCAGTGATGTGCCTGAGGCAGTAGCAGCACCATAACTATCCCCCATTACTTCAGGTATATGTGGAGAAAAGAAGAAGTTGACCAATAATGCTTCTCCACCTGCCCCTCCTCCAAAATCATGGATGTGTTGTAAGAATAGAAATTTTCCATTGAGAGCAGGAACTGTGCTTCTTATCAGCAACTGCAACGTGTACAGTATGTGCGATGAATAAAGGAAGGACTGGAAACAATAGGCACATCTGAACTCACATCAAACACCTGGCATAACTGTAACCCCCTGCTTAGGGTCCCCAATGTGAAATTGTCTCACCACAGACCAAGTACTGCTACTGTCACTATGCTCCTTGCTAAGGACATGTGACAACGTGAAGTTTTAATAGTAATGATGAACCCTACCTGCCACCAAATTACCATATTCTGTGGGATGGAATCTCCTCAGATGCTGATTGATGCCCTGCTTGCGATTATCCTCCAATACACTGCCAAGTGTGGTCAGTGCACCACACAGTGTGCAATGTGTGGATATGAACTGCAACATTCTGACATCCACTGAATGGCTCTCAATAGGTGGGGGAGGTAAAAAAATGAATGAAGTGGATCTCCAGAATATGTATTTACCCTAGTGCAAGAAGGTGATGGTGAGCCAGGTGTTTTGCTCAACATTGAACTTTGTCTCTGGCTGGTTTCCTCTAGGCTTCCTCCTCTTTGATCTCCACCTCACCTTGCTTTTGGGGAGAGTCAAGGGGTTTGGCAACTGTGGTGCCCATTTTCTTTGGTGTTTGGCTTAAACATGTTTCACGTAAATGACATGGTGTCAGTATTTCATGTGTGTTATCAGGGCAGGTGTGCCAAGGTGCATTCCCTCCTTTCCCATTTGAGTACCAGAGAGATAGTGTTATAGTAGTGTTGATATCTTAGACATGGAGACAACATTATCCTCACTAACAATAGCACCCTTGTCTCTTTCTGCTGTTGTGCAAATGCAAAGTACAGAGGAGGAGGATTCTATATTACTGTGAGGTGGAGGAGGCATAGAGTCCCCACAACATAGAGTCCCACAATTATGTTACACAATTCTTCTATATTCTGTCAACCCACACTTACTGAATTCTTAGAAAGATCTTGAAAACTGAACAATAATCCAGGAGTATACCAGTGGAATGGCAATCTTGACAAAATGTGTGCTGTAAATGTGCTGACTAGTGTTGAGCGAGCGTGCTCGGCCGATGCTCGGATCGGCTCGAGCATCGCTCTGCTCGGCACATGGCGGTACTCGTCGAGTACCGCCATGTGCTCTCCCGCCATGTTCGGGTGGCGGGGATCTGTGCCGGAAGAGGCACAGATCAGAAGACGCTCCGCTGGACCACCAGGGACTGGAGGTACGGGGGCATTGCGGAGATGAAGGGGGCATTGCGGAGATGAAGGGGGACATTGTGGAAGAGGGGCATAGACTCTATGCCCCTCTTCCACAATGTCCCCCTTCATCTCCGCTATGCCCCTCTTCCACAATGTCCCCCTTCATCTCCGCTATGCCCCTCTTCCACAATGTCCCCCTTCATCTCCGCTATGCCCCTCTTCCACAATGTCCCCCTTCATCTCCTCTATGCCATAGAGGAGATGAAGGGGGACATTGTGGAAGAGGGGCATAGCGGAGATGAAGGGGGACATTGTGGAAGAGGGGCATAGCGGAGATGAAGGGGGACATTGTGGAAGAGGGGCATAGCGGAGATGAAGGGGGACATTGCGGAGATGAAGGGGGACATTGCGGAGATGAAGGGGGCATACAGAGATGAAGGGGGCATAGCGGAGATGAAGGGGGGCATTGACCAGGCACCCTCCCCTCATCAGAGCAGGGGGTGCCTGGTGTAATGCTCGTGTCGCCCCATTGAAGTCAATGGGGCTCGGGTGCTCGGCCGAGCACTCGAGCCTCAGGGGGTGCTCGGTCAGAGCACCCGAGCATCGGGGTGCTCGCTCAACACTAGTGCTGACCTATTCTACTGTAAAAATCAGAGGTTTTAATGAACTGATATCATGTGTTGCATCCCATTTTAATGCCCTAAGTTGTAGTTATTTTTCAAAGACAGCTGTGCCAGAGTTGTACAATTAGGTGGTTTGTGTTGTGGACAAAAACCCCATAACCATCATACAGCAAGAAAGTTCACTTGACCACAGATATGTGGACAAGTAGCCAAAATACAGCCTATATGAATGTCACTACTCACTGGATATAATTTCTATTAGTGGGCAGCAACATGCAACAGTAGCAGGTCACTGCCAATGAAGCCTGTACGTGTAGTAAAGGCTGGTTGCAACATAGACCATACCATCGGCATATCACTTTATGCATGCAGACCTTTGAGAATCAATCCTATGTTTAAATTGAAGGGGGATTCTTTATCATCTGATCAATGGCAGCTAATGTGTAGCATATGTGAGCTGCTGAAGCCTTTTGATGACGTCTCCTTGATGGTCAATTGTTCCAGTGCATGAATACGTGAAATACCAATAATATATTTATTAGAAAAAGGAAAAGAGAATGGGCAATTATTCTTACAACGATGACAACCAGCTGCTGAATGTCGTGTTAGCATACTTTTAGTGGGATCCTTGCATAGTCTCCGTTAAAAACAATGCTACATTGCTGGACAGAAAGAAAAATAAACTCACAGCACTAACCTACCATGATAATTACCTATAATTAATTCATTAATAAGAAACCAAGTGAATAGGGTATTGAGGGTAGCAAGGACTTATGGGATCCTCCAAAATCCCAAACTGGGTCAAAACCCAGAGCAAAAAGCTATAACAGAAAAAAAAGAAGGCCTGCACTCCGCAATATAAACTATTCAAATGTGCACCCTGTATGAAGCATAACTATTCTACTGTGTTAATAAATATTAAAAAAAAAGAGGTTTACGTTGCATATTTTGGCCAAAGCATGGTTAAGCTTGATTACCCTGTCAAGGTATCTCATTTTAAGTGAGTCCCTATCCAAAAATTAAAAATGGCTCTGAAAAAATCTTATCACATAAACACTTTATCTATCATTCTGACTAAGGTTAAAATGGCTAAAATCTTATAAATGCATAAAAATAAAACATCTGTAGTCAAGTGGATGCATTGAGGAACTGCTCCTCTTCAAAGTGGTTCACTTACAGACATTTTTGGACCCAGTCCACCACACTGACCCTCCTGATCCGATAATGCCTCTCCTGGCCTTCACTGAATGAGCCGCATGAGGCACACGACGCTGTGGCTGTGCCCTCCCCTCTCTGAGCCTTCAACTGTGGGCAGCCTTTCTCCATCTTCGGCCCCCTGCAAAACCTGAACAGCCTAGGGAAGGTGCAGCTGCTTGCCCCACAGGGATTTTGTGGACTCTTGGCGCTGAGCCTGACTGCTTCATTGGAGGTACTGTGCACACTTATCTGCTTTGGGCACTCCAACTTGGCAGAGCTGACAGCCTTACTCTCCCTGCACCTTTCCTGCTCTGCGGCACATCTGCTGGTGGTTGGGCCTCTTATGTAGCCCCCATTAGTTCAGCTATCAGCAGAGTGCTGCTAGGCACAATTGATTATAGCCTTCTATAGATTTATGCCATGCAAACCCCCCTGCCTAGTCATATCTCTCTGTCTTATTGCTCCTTTTCCACTTCACCTGTTAGATATAAGCTTGGTCCCTTCATTGTTTTTTTTTAGGTCAACTCACTTTCACTCATTTCACTGACCCTTGACACAGCAACCAGAGTCCAGTGTCAACAGAGTGCATTTCACCCCAGAATTTTAAGTCTTCAGAGTTCAGGAGGTTCTCTAGTGACGGGGTGGTGTGCCTCAACATCTTTGAATAACATCAGCTCTGAAAGCACCCCCAAAACTCCCACTCCATCCTACCTTCAGCCCAGATTTTTTTATAGTTTGCAGAGGGTGCTCTGATGTACTCCTCATTATGGGGTGGAGAATTATTGGCCATTTTCCATGAAACTGAGCCTGCCTTACCTTGCCTTCCCACATAGAATCCTGGTTCCCTGGTCTAGAGACAGTGACTTTCTCTTCTCAGCCCCTTGTATCATGCGCACCCCTAAATTGCCTCTGGATTACTTTGCTACTTCTGCTTCTCCATTCGACAAACAGGCACTACTACCTCTGTGTTCCTTCTACTAGCTCCACATCTCCTGTTGACATGGAGTCCCCAAGATATATGTCAGAAAGCAATAACTATGTCGCAGAGAAGGCAGACTAACATTTTAGGTGGTGGTAAAGTTGATACATTTCACTGGGATTTGGAATGGTAACTGATGTATATGAACAAGGAGTGCCTGTGTGGTGTTTACAACATAGGCAAAAATGATAATCCAACTGAGTACTGGTAAAAAAACTGTATGTGCAACCAACATTTTTGTGTACTGTTGTGGACACCTTTAGATGATCGCCACCACGGGTTTCAGTCAGAGACGTTTTTCAGTTATATTGTTAATTACCATAGGACACATCTATCCAGCAGCAGAATTGGTAGACTTACATGTTAAAAAAATGAACCAACATGTAATACCAGTATCATGGAGCAGAATCTGAAAGAAAAAACAGTGAGAAGGAGGGATTTGCATAGTTAACACAATTCACACAGTCTGTGCTGTGAACACTGATGAATGACTGATAAATAATATTGCAACGTTATAATGAAATAAAATATGCTACTGCATGTGATCTGTCAAGCATTCCTTCCTATATGTCATCATATATTCCCCAATATATGTGGGGATAATCCACCATGTTAAATTCAACTGTTCGTTTTATAAATATCTTTGTTGCTGTAATGCTGTCCATGGGGCAGAGGAGGAAAACTACGAACATACTGTTAAGTAATGGTACTGGACCACTTTGGAGGTATGGGATGGCAGATGAAGCAAACTCAAAAAGCTACCGAAAGGAGCTGTTAGACAGCAAAGCTGGTGTGTGTAACTTTAGCATGAAGTTGACTGTAAGTGTGACCTTGCTGTGGCTGCTAGTCTTATGTCAAACACAAGGTCAAATAGCCAGAACCAGTTGAGCTGGATCTGAACCAGGATGGCCTCACACTAGAAGGGAAGCAGCAGGATACATAGAGGCACCAAAATGGTAAATATGCAGCAGGATAAAATTACAGGGACTGAATATCAGCAATGTCCAAGAAAGGCTCACAAGAAACCGAAAGTTCAGGGTCCAAATCAACAGGTGGAATCCTAACCTTTTGAGTGCAATGAATTGAATACCTCTATGGCAGTCAGAGGGTTAATAAGGAACGTAGCAGAGATCAGGACTGGCAAGCAGCAAACAAGCAAATTCAGGAAGAAGATGAGGTCAGACACAGGAAAGAAAGTTCTGAATGCTAGTCAGTGTAAACACTTTGCATGCACACTGCAATGTCAGTAAGGCTGCTTGACATAGGCCTTATGGGTGTATCCAGCAAGGTAAACAGAAGCAGAGGTAATTACAGAGCAGAAGTGAGTGGAAGGTGTGTGTCTAGAGAAGCAGACATAACTGCAGGTAAAAGCAGATCTGGATCTCTGGGAAAGGGTTCTCACATTATTACACTTTCAGCTTACACCTTTCTGGGGATCCAAGACGAGGCATAGAACAGAACTCGTGTTGAAATGCTCTCTTCAGGTCAGCAGCATGAATACTTTTCAGGGCCACAGCTATTTCAGTATACCAGATTAGAAAGAGTTACTTTTAAGAAACATGAGTCCAGAATTTTTGTCTATGCGAAATTCTTCATACCCTTCCACAGACACAGGAGGAGGATGAAGTACAGAGTGAAACACAGAAATGTTTGATGGCAGATAAGAACCATTCAGCCCATCTAGTCTGCCCATTTTTCCTACTGTAAAAAACTCAAACCTTATCTGGCCTTTGATCTTGTCTTATGTTCAGCATAGTCTTATGTCTACCCCATGCATGAATAAATTACCTCTACAACTTCTCCTAGTAGGCTATCTCACTTATCGACCATGCTCCAGTGAAGTAAAACTATCTTACATAACATCTAAACCTCTGACCCTCTAGTTTTAGCCTATGACCTCTTGTCCTAACATTTCTACTGCTTCTGCGCCCGTATTTTGTTGAATCCCCTTATGTATCGAATGTTTCTATCATATCCAGATACTTTATTTTATCCTGTAAATCATTCACCATTTTAGTAGCCCTCCAAAATATCTATATCCTTCAGGAGTTGGGAACTCCAGTACTGTACACAAAACGATTGTGAGTATAGGGCTTGTACAGGATTCTGAGGTTTTTAGGAATCTCCAACTTATAGGAGACATGCTTGACATGCTCACTAACCTTGTAAGGTCCAATATAGTGAGGGCTGAGTTTATCCGATGGATGGAGTAATTTAATGTTTTTTTAAAGAAAGCCAGGCCAAATCCCCTGAAGCATACTGAGGTGCAGCAGTGAGGTTTTTATCAGAAACTCTTTTTTCACTATCCTAACCACCCAACATGTTGGCATGAATACCTTGCCAGAGATAACCAGGGAGGGAGACTGAACTGTCAAAACTTCAGGAGATCGGCTTGATGGCCAAATCCCTGAAATGTCATGTTTGTGATGAGAGCAACAATATTAAAGAAATCTATTAGGAATTGCCTGTAATAGTTGGTGAATTCAATAAAGCATTGAATGACTTTGAGGGATTGGCAACTCTTTAACCACTTCAGTCTTTGCTAGGTCCATTTCTAGACTATCTACAGAGATTATATATTCCAAGAAAGTGAGATAGATCATCCTGAACTCACATTTTTCCAACATCACCCATGGGTACAAAAGCAGGAAAGAACCTGGGCAACTTGAGCATGATATTCTGGAAGGAACTTTGAAAATATGTCATCAAGATACTCAACCACTCAGGTGTGGGGCAGGTCACAGATGATATAATTCACAAATGACTGAAACATAGTTGGTGCATTATCAAACCCGAATTGCATCACAACATATTCATAGTGTCCAGGGTCATTGTTTAATGTGATCTTCTATAAATCCCCTTCCATTATCTTGATCAGACTGTAATCTCAGATCCAGCTTGGTGAAGATAGTTTGCCCATGAATTCTATCAAAAAGTTCAAAGAAGAGCTATTCCATTTAGTAATTGAGTTCAGACGCTGATAGTCCATACATGACCTTAAGGAGCTGTCATTCATTTGGACAAAGAAAATTCTGCACCAGCAGTAAAGACTTGTACCTGATTTTCTTGGATATATTCTTCCATAGCTTTGGTCTCAGGTATGGACTAGGGGTAAGTATTTCTTTAGGGGGAAATATCCCTGGCAGGAAATCATCTAGGCAGTTGTTTGGTCTGAGGAGGCAAAGTCTCAGACTTCTGTTTTCAAAACAGATATGCAGTCACTAACAGAGCCCAAAAATTGACACTAGGAAGGGCAGCAGGCTAGACAGTGTGCCAAGCAATGGACAATATGGACATAGCTATGGAATGAACAGACAGTTTTTATTTGGCTACTGCAGAATGATATTCTAACACTAGTCCCAGGCTCCTGTTCCCTAGAGAGTAAAAATTTCCAAACTAACCTAACTCTAGCTGTGTCACGGAATGACTTGAGAAATAAAGACACTGACAAGTACAGATAAAATTGATTTTATTGAAAATATAATAATAGCAGCAATGTACCTCTCCACTTTCACAAGACCAGGTAAGGACAGTGCACAACACTTCCTTCACCCTTCACCAGGCGGGTGTGAGATGGTACCACGTCTGTACCCTAAATCCAGGGTAAACCCAAAGGCAACAGGAGTGAGAAACTCCAGAATGCTGGAGCTGGCAACAGGAGTGAGAAACTCCAGAACGCTGGAGCACCACCAAGTAGCGACAATACCTACACCCCCTTCACGAGTCCAGGTGTGAGGACAGTGCGCAACACTTCCTCAACCCTTCACTAGGCAGGTGTAAATAGTAGCGTATACATATTAGCCCTCTGCAACCTTCACGAGACCGGGTATGAGGACAGTGCACGGCACTTCCTTCACCCTTCACTAGGCAGGTTAACAATAGCGCAACTATACCCTACTGCTAGGGTATACCAAGAGGCAAAGGTAAACTGCACCTAGAACGCTAGGCGAGGCAACAAGCCGTCCGGACCATAGGCCCCAGAAGGTCAGTTACACTGACTGACTGAACAAGCACTGCTACAGGGGTAGCAAGCGCTGCAGTAACAGTAGGCCCAGGAAGCCGAGGGTGAACGATAGCCAGGGCTGGGTAGCCGAGGCTAACAGTAAACCAAAGCTGGGAGTGCAACAGAGCAGGAGGTAGTCAGACGAAGCCAGGAGTCAGAGCCGGATCGGGTACTCAGACGAAGCCAGGGTTCAGAGCTGGATTGGGTAGTCAAACGAAGCCAGGAGTTAGAGCTGGATCGGGTAGTCAGATGAAGCCAGCAGTAATACCTAGGAATCAGTAAATGGACCAACACATCACAAGGCTCAGGTACACCACGAAAGGGCACTGGGTATTGGAAATGCTGAGGCCTTTAAGGCCTAGTAGGTGGGCGGAGACATGACAGCAATTACCAGTGACCTATAAGAACAGCGACTTGCACTGAGAGACAGCCAGGAAGTAGCAAGGTCGCTTGTTACAGTAAAGTAACACTGGAGGCAATCACGGGCACCGTAATAAGCTGCTGCTTAATTAAGATTACTTTAAAAAATTAAAATGAGAGAAAACACTAGTAGGGCATGCAGAATAAAAGTTCAGCCTTCTAATGCAGTCCTATTAAGAAGAACAGTGATGATATCTGTCCACAAACCGATTGTCTTGTCCTGTATCCTTTTGTTTCCTTCTCCAATCCACTGTAGTACAGCCTCCAGCACTATAAGTAAGTCAGGAGAACTACAGTAAATACAGGTATATGTGATGATCACACTGGCTGGGACACTGCTTATGGTAATTTGACAGTAAAGAGAACGAGCTGCATCTAGATTATATTAGTTTGATTGGCCATCCTCTTGGAAATCTGAATGAGCCAGAGCATAAAACGCATCACAGATAAGCTAGCGATTAACAGGCTGTTGCCACAATCAATCATAACCACAACCAATGACATTGTACCTCCACTTCATGCCAGGATTTTATTGGCTATTCTGTGGATCAATCACAACTTCTCTGTCTACCCTCCTACACACAGTCCCTTCCCTCCTCTGGGTATTAAAGCCCACTCTACCCATGCTATCACAACTTCAAGGGCTCAGGAAGCAACTGCAACACCTACTGAGACTGCAAAACTACTATTTCAACATCAGTCTCTACTTTCATCAAACAGTATAGATTGGACCTTCAACCATCACTGGACAACAAATTCGGAAGGAAGGTGCTTGAAGCCGCCATTCCTACCTGAACTTACTGTCTCAGCCCTCCCGAACTTCTGGGGTACTGCTCTGGTAAGTCCCACAGTATGCCGTGGATTGGACACAGAGAAAAAGGTGAAATTTACTCACCGATATTTGTTTTTCCACTGTGTCCTTCAACAGCAACCCTCCCTGAAGGTTATTCTTGGGTATTTGTATCAATTCCAAAATACTATACCAAATCAGTCATGTAATATCTACTGCAGTGTGCCTTTTTACTGTACCATCTCTAACCTGTTATTTCTTGCAGCTTGGGCAACTGTATAGCTGCAGGGGGAAATGAGCTCACAGAATTTATATTTTCTGATTTATCCTACCAGTTTGGAGGCCGAGCCAATTACCCACAGTATGCTGTGGAAGGACACAGAGGAAAAACAAATATCGGTGAGTAAATTTCACCTTTTTCCTTCAGCTAACAGATCAATGGGGAATGGTATTTGGTAAAAATATATTTTTATTTGTTCTAACAAAGGGATAGAACATCCTTGTTCCATCTCCCGTCACTTTTAGGGTTCTTTCAAGCATGCTAAGAAAATGGTTTAAGTGTTAACTCCCTGAAGGTTCAGGTTTCAGCATTTTCCATTAATTGTTTATATCCCTGAAATTCAAAGATTTCCCCGGGGGGTAAACACTCTATACATAGAGACCCTATTCCACCATGGAACTTAAATTGGTACTAGAGGCTGTTAAATTCTCTCCATTGAAGCCATTCCCATCAGCATCTATCAAAGATCTGATCTTCAGAACAGTGTTCCTCACAGCAATTGTATCCGCAATAAGAGTTTCGGAACTCATCCAACTATCTTGTGCTTCACTGCGTCTTATCTTTCTAGAATTCCAACCAAAAGTGGTCTCTGCTTTCCACATAAATAAATATGTAATTCTATCCTAGCTGTGTCCTAATCTATCTAACAAAAATAAGAAAGCTTTCCATACATTAGATGTAGTGAGATGTCTAAGACAATATGTCCAAGTTATGCAATCCTTTAGGACATCTGATACATTATTTGTTATTCCTGAATTCCTTAAGAAGTGCAGACTGGCATCTAAGACAACTATTGCCTCATGACTTAAACAGACTATTAGACAAGCATACAGACTAAAATCTGTTCCAGTTCCTTTCCGGATCACCGCTCATTCAACTAGGTCTATCAGTATCTCATGGGCCCTGAAGAACCAAGCTACTGTCCAACAGTTGTGCAAAGCAGCGACATGGTCCTTTGTAGAACTTTGTGAATGTCTGAACAAAGTTAATATTTTTCATATCAGGAGGCCAGTGTTGGCCTAAATGTTCTAGAGTCCATTGTTCATTAGTTTTCTTCCCTCATGTTATTTTTGAAACTGCTTCTGGACTTCCCTCCTGGTCCCTGCATCCCTCAACGACACTAGGGAAAAGGGGATTTTTTACTTAGAGATAAATCCTTTTTTCTTAGCCCATTGAGGGTTGCAGGGCATCTCACACACAGAAAACTATTTGGGTGAGGATTCCTCACTGTTCTTGGTGGCTCTGTTTTAGTGCTATTCCCTTCCTGACTGCTAAATGAAAACTGAAAGTAGAGCTGCAGGGGGGAGGGATTAGCAGCTAGGAGATTGGAGGAGGTTTTATTAGAGTACCCTGCCTCCTATAGGCATGCTGCTTACCCCATGGTCCCTGCATCCCCAAATGGACTTAGAGAAAAGGATTATTTGTAAGTAAAAAAAAATCCCCTTTTTTATTTTCCTCTGTGGTGTAGTTGGTATGCTCCAGAACAGTTCTTTTGCTTCCTGTCCTTAGCAAGGCCCTTAAAGGGAAACCATACCCTAAGGTATAATCAATACTATACTATAACTAGATAATTATAATAGAATATGTACATTTTTCATTTGACAGCAGTTAGGCTATATAAACTATCCCAAAGGCTATACATGCAGATTCTTGCTTTGACTTGGATTGGATCAACTGTAATGTTTAACTGACAAGATGGAGTTCAGCATAACTCTTTCTGTGGAAATTGTGGAATAATTTATATATTTTAATCATCATTAGAATTATTTGGACAATATATTCTATATATACTCTGAATATATAGGAACCAAACTATTTCTAAGGGAATAATTCCTCTTTAATTAACACTATAGAATAAGGTTTCCCTTTTTGTGGCTTGAGGTAGAAGGATTCCTTGACAGAGGTTTAACAGAAATCTTTCATGTTATACTATAATGTTTCCTCTGTAGTGTGGTTTATTTGATGATAGAAAACACATGAACATATTATAGCTGTAGTAGTTTAGGAAGATAGCAAACCAGGATATACTACGTACATTTTTGGCACTGTAACTTCCTGTTCACAATTCAGTTAATATCTTTTGGAAACTTTTTAAAAATCCCTTTTTAGTGGTGACTAAAGAATATTCAAGAATTCTAGATTACTATCAGAACTATATCCGTTTCTCACATTCGCAGAAACAGATTACATAGGTTAAAGTTCATCACAATGAACAGAAAATTTCACTGAACAATGTTGTTCAAATCCCAATTTAAGAAAGTGAGAACTTTCATATCCCCCCATTAGGTGTAGTTGGGGTGTTACAGAATTGTTTATCTTTTGTTTCCTGTTCTATCTCCCTATAGTTTCTTATACTTCGCTGGAGCCTCTGTGTTGTTACCTGAAGGCATATCTGATTTCCTAATTGTATTTCGCCTGTGATGTTAGATGTGTGGGGATATTATTACATATCTGAAAATGTTATATTTCTTTATCAATGAGAAGCCCTGTTTACAAACCAGAAGCTACAACAATCACAGTGGAGTAGTGGTTATAAAAACTGGCACTGAAGGAGTTCTCAAATGTTCTTCAAATATCCTGTGTTAAAATAAGAACTGTAGAGGGTGTCCAGGAGCAAAGCAGCTCTATATTATCCAAGAACAAATCCCATTAAAAACAAAGTGATTTTTTTCCTTGATTAATGGGGTGCAGTTGTCCTACAATTGCTTCTCTAATGGATTGATAAATATACTCCATACAGCGGCAACATTAACTCACTGGTGCTATCTTCTCCCAATGTATTCTAATCATTCTATTCCTTCTTAGGATCCTTTTGTTAAGATAATTTTGGAGGAATGGGAATTCCTGATAGATGGGTCTACTTTATCAATTTTCTGCTTAAGCCATAGGTCTGTGGGGCACACCTCCAGATGTTGACCCTCCAATCTCTCACTTATCTAAGCACACATGGTCTTGTCAGTAGCCAGTACTGCAGAATTTAAGACCGAAAAGTGTCTGGATTCTCTCCTAAAGGTGCAATTTATGGCCTAAGGGGCAGTGTTGTGTCCCACTTTGGCCATGTCCTGGGATGGCAGAGCAATAGATATTTGAAGCAACTTTTTGCTTCGGGTGGTTAGGGATGATTGCGCTAGGGAAGATGTTTTAAACATGATCACCAAGATTCATGAGGGCAATTAGTTATGTCGCTAAGACTTCCATGTTTTGTGGCTGTACTCTGTGCTTGAAGATTTGGTCTGCCAATCAGTCTTCCGAGAAGACACTTATCACCTTGTCTTTCATGGGTAAAAACTCGTTTGGCCAATAATTTCATAAGGTGATTTCAGACAGGCAGCTGAGGGCAAGGGCAGTCTATGCGTAGACATCAGATTTTTCTGCAGAAATCTCACTTTTTTTCTTTTATTTCCAGTGTCACAAACTAGGCATATAGGCCCTGCTGAGACAGTGGGGAGAGTGTGGAAGTGAAAGGGTTAACAATACCAGACCCCTGGTTACCTGTTACTATTCCTAGCAACCACCAGTACTACAATTCGCTGCCACCACCAAGACTTTATATCTGGGCGTCTTATGTTACCCCAAACACAACAGAATTAGAGTATGAAATCACCTTAATAATCAGACATATAGAATTAACCCTCTAGTAGAGTGTTCTAACTGAGCTTCCTTCAGAGTAGTGAGTTCATATTAGAGAACAGAGACGAGAGCTGATTTATTGACCATTTAATCTGAAAAAAGGCTTCACAGTGCTGGTACAAAAAATACAGAAATAAAGATTACACATAAGTAAAACAGTTCATAAAATAAAATGGGAGAAACACAAGAAATCCTTAAATACAATTACCAATATTTTAAGAGTCCTTGGGAACTTCAGATGGTATATCACCCTTCAGTTGTTACAAAGAAATTTTCTGTTTTATCCAAAAAACACATATCAAATAGTTTCCACAGTTACTTCTAAGAGGCCAACCCCCTTCAGTTGTTACCTGGGAGGGTTAGGGGTTTGGCTTGACCGTTTACAGCCCACTCAATCAAACCTGTCAGATCTTACTGGAGACTTTTACCTGAAAAGTCATAAGGCTTCCCAAAACATGCAACACACAGAACACCTCTATAATGTTATAATAATCATATTCCTCATATCTGTGTGAATATCTGGATACCAAACATGCTAGGTCTAACTGGTTGTAAAGTGGCTATTCTTGTAACTCATAGCAGGAACACCTCCCCCTGGCATGTCTGGTACCCACCAAAAGGGTAGAACCTGGGCATTTTGAATATATATTTGTATTAAACCATTTTACACTGTATATACATGTTCCCCCTATTTCATAATATTTGACTGTCCTTTGGGTGAACTTCCATCAGAGCAAAGGGTCCAATATAGTTTATGACACTCTGTTCTGCTCTGGCTATGCTCTGTTCTGCTCTGGTGATGTTATCTACTTAGCTAATTATGGCCTAGGACTGGTGCACTTTGAATAACAAACAAATTATACAGCCCAGAGGGGCAAACTCATGCCTTGGCATGACATTCAGCATTACTATTTCCAAATGCTAAGCCCCTTCCTGTCTCCTCGCATCAATCCCATTTTCAGCCAGCATGGGAAGCCAAGAAGCCTGTCCTGAAGGCAGACACACACTGTAAAGCGTCCCTTGGCCTAACTCTTTAAGCAAGGGGCTGTCCCAGGCAATATGGGGACTCTTGAGGCAGTTCTGGGGCCCATGGGTCATTTCTATGACAGACCCAGGGTTCTTTGGGTTTTATCAGAGGGTTACCAGATGAATTTAAGGACCTTCTTGTGCATCAGTTCTTTGTGTCCAACATTTATCAAGACCCATTGCAGGCTCCCCAGTTAAGGAGGAGATTCAAGCCTTGGTATATATGGAGGTTTAGTTCCAGTCAACCATCAGCAAAAAAATTCTAGGGTTTATTGTCTCAAAGAAGGAAGGAGGAATTCACACAGGTCAAGATGTAAAGTATCTCAATCGTTTTATACATACGTCAATGATCAAAGTGGAATCTTTCAGTTTGATAATAACTGCCTTGTGTTTATGGGAGTTCTTGGTTTCTCTCCATATAAAGGCTGTGTATCTTCACATTCCTATACTCGCTCAGCATCAGGTGTTCCTCCATTTTGGTTTTTAAGATTTCCATTTCCAACTTACAGCTCAGACATTTGGTCTGGCAACTGCTCGGAGACCCAACTGATGGTAGTGCTATCCAGCCACATCTGTGTGCAGTGGATCTTGCTTATGCCCTAGTTACATAATCTTCTGCTGAAGGCCTCTCACTTTGAATGCTTCTTCATACTCATATGGCTATTCTGGAGAGGTACAGTTGGGTGCTCAACCCCAAGATGTCCTCCCTGGTCCCCACACAGTCTCTAGTTGTGCTCAGCATGAGGTTCGACTCCCAGAATACAAGGTTTGCATTCTCGACCCTCAGACGGAGCAGTGCAGGATTTTATAAAGGTTTTGGGGATGATGATCTCTGTACTGGAGTGGTGACTTATGCTCGGTTTCTGCAAACCAGGAGGGACCATGGCTAGTGTGTGGTTCTGGGTCATCTGAGTGTCCAGGGAAGGTGGACCAGGAAGGATTCCCTTTTGTCCATCAATGTCTTGGAACTCAGGGCGATCCGGTTGGCCTTTTTATATTGGACCTCATTTCTGCTAGAGAAGCCGGTATGGGTGCAGTCAGAAAACTCCACGCCTGTGGCTTACATCAATCTCCAGGGGGGCACTCACAATGACACCGCCTGTTTCGATGTGAGGTTCATTCTCGGTTGGGAGGAGGCTCATGTTCCAGCCATCTCAGCTGTTCACATTCTAGAGGTAGAAATTGTTCTGGCGGACTGTCTACGTCATCAAGACGTAGATCCAGGAGAATGTGAAATCAGTCTGAAAAAGTTCTACCTGATTGTGCAACAGTGGGGTGTGCCAATGATAGATCTCATGGCCACAAGGGACAAGAAGAAGGTTCCAACTGGCCTTTGCCATGGATGAAATGTCAATTTCGTGGAACCTCCACCTCACTTAAGTGTTTCCTCCGATTCCACTCATTCTCAGGACACTCAGGAAAGTCAGGATGGATGGAGCAACAGTCATTCTGGTCGCCACTTACTGGCCCAAAAGGCAGCGGTTTGCAAACTTGGATGGTATCTCGATTCAGGATCCACTCCGCCTTCTTCCCAGGCCAGATCTCTTACTTCAGGGTTGCCTGTGGCACTAGGATGTGTAGAAAATGGCTTTGACAGCATGGCTGTTGAAGCCAACATCCTGAGGCAGAAAGGTTTCTCCGTGAAGGTCATTTCCATCATGATTCAGGCCAGGAAGCATGTCTCCTCTAAGCCATGCCATAGGGTTTGGTCTCTCTTTCACAAGTGGTGCGCAGACAAGGCTGTGTCCTTCTGGAATTTTGACCCCCCCTTAGTGTTGTCTTTCCCTCAAGTTGGGCTGAACAAGGGGCTCTATTTGAGCTTTCTCAAGGTTCAGATATCTGCATTTTGTGTTTTTTCCAGAGATGTATTGCCACCATTCCAGATGTCAAGGATTTCCTTCAGGGGGTGGCTTGTGCCTTCCCTTCTTTCAAGAGAACAGCCCAAACATAACTGTCGATGGACACTGAAAAACAGTAGCACAACACAGAAGAACAAGAGCCAACCGGGCTCAAACAGTTAAAGAACAGTAAGCACAGGAAATAGTAGGCTCTACACAAACAGAACGGCTTGAAGGACCTTCCTGTCAAAACTAGCTTCAGCCAAAGCCAGAACATCAATATGATAGTGTTTGGCAAAGATGTGCACGTAGGACCAAGTCGCAACCTTGCACAGCTGTTCAGCCAAGGCCTGATTCTTGTAGTCCCAGGAAGCCCCAACAGACATGCTGTGGAACTCGTAGACCACCTTAGGAAGGAATTCCTGAGAGGTTCGAAGAACAGCCTTGTCCTTGTGAAACACCAGGAAAGGCAGTCTGCAGGACAAAGCAGGGAACCCTTGAAAGAACACGTTGTCATCTTGTAAGATAGCAATATATCTCTGCAACAATACAGAAAGAGAGGAAGTCTGAACCTTCAGGGAACTCAGACTGAGTCCTTTGTTCACATCATCCTGAAGAAAGGACAAGACCACCGTAAGGTCCAACTCCTGTGAAGACCGATCCCTGTCTAAGCACCAAGAATGAAAAAGAGACCAAACCCTGTGGTAGGCCTTAGAGGAAACAGGCTTTCTAGCCTGAATCATAGTGGAAACAACCTTAGGAGAGAATCCCATGCCGTCAAAGCCAGTTTCTCCACGTCCTCCTTCCAGAGGTACTCCTGAAGGAGGAGAACTGGTCTGGCAGTGGAAATGAATCCAGATGGATAGACATACCAACTCCGGGAACCATGCTCTCCTGGTCCAGTATGGACAACCATAATGACAGTTGGACCGTCCATCCATACTTTCTGAGCACTCTGGGGATTAGAAGAAAGATGTAAACAAGATGAAAGCACCGCAGAATCACCATTGCGTCCATGGTAAAGTCCAGTGAGTCCCTCCAACGGAAACAAAACACAGGAACCTTCCAGTTCTTTGTGGCCATCAGGTCTATCTGAAGAAGACCGCACCTTTTCACAATCAAAGGGCCAAAACATCTGGATGGAGCTCCCACTCTCCAGGGTCCACGGTTTGGCAACTTAGGAAGTCCGCAGGAAGTCTCCCCATGGAATGTGAATGGCAGAAATGTCCAGTAAATGAGCTTCTGCCGAACCCAAGATATACTTGACCTCTGACCAAGCTGGAGCGCTTCGAGTGCCTCCTCTGCAGGTCATGAGAAGGCAAGCTTGCCAGATTGGATATCTGAGGTAGCAGGGTGCTCTTGCCCCCAGCAGCATCACTGATGATCTGCTTCAGGTCAGGACCAAAAAGAGATTTCCCCTGAAAGGGGAGGGAAACCAATGACTTCTTGGATGAGAGGTCCGCAGACCAGGTCTTAAGCCACAGAGCAGTAATGGAAAAGGCAGAAGCCTTAGCTGACAACCTGACCACTTCAAAAAGAGCATCAGTAACATATGTCTGAGCCTCTGACAAGGTCCTCCTTGGGGGCACCATATCTGATGGCGTCCGTAAGTTGTGCTCCCCAAACAGCAATAGTTCTGGTAACCCAGGCGAAAACAAAAATAAGCCTCAAACAGCACCAATGGCTGCAAAGTAGGACCTGAGGATATCTTCAAGCTTTCTATCCGTCATATCCTTCAGAGCCGTAGCATCTGCCAGGGGCAGAGCAGTGGATTTAGAGAGCCTGGAGATAGGGGGATCAACAGTAGGAGGAGAAACCCACTGTGCCAAAGCTGCCTCTGAGAAGAGATACAGCTTAGAGAATTTCTTAGAGATAGACAGCCTCTTATCGGGCGTCTTTCACTCATCCAAAAGGATTTTGATCCAGAGTTGCATTGGGTGGAAAGACGGTAGAAGACTTTTTACATCTCTGAAATACATCAGACCAGGGGTGTTCGTGATCTGAATGGTCTGTAAGACAGCCCAAATGAGTCCCTCTGCAGAGGAAGCAGGTTAAGCTTCAAAGGGGTCTCCAAAAGAATAGGCAGAATGCCCTTCATCATATTCCCCCTCCTCTTTGTCATCCTCAAAGGAGCCCTCCTCAGAGGAATCCATTAGCACAGGTAAAGCTAGGGCCTTAGGGGCCACAAACCTGAAGATGGTAGGGGGTTTCCATGAGTGGAGAACCCCCTGGAGAAAGAAATTGCACCATAATGGACTTTAAGTCTGAAGGAACAGAGCCTCAGAGACACCTTCTTGGGAGAGAGAAACTTGGGCTGCAATATTCTCTCCACAGGACTGCAAGGTCCATAACAGCACATGTACTCTGGTCAGTCCTCCAGGGGAAGCCAGGAATGGTAACCCTCCTAATGGGAGAATTGTAACAGCCCCATCCTATATAATAATTCAGTAGCATATTTTTAACGATGCAGTCATTCGCAGTAGAGACTGCCCGAACTGCAGTCTCTACTGCGCATGATTGCATCGCGTGAGTGAGGCGACGCAAGACTGCATCGCATGGAGCAGTGAGGTAGCGGCCTCTTGACCCTTTGAGTGCCAGAGGGGTACGCAATGCATTGCAAAGCAATGTGTTGCATACCCCTCTGGCACTCAAAGGGTTAGCATTACCCGGACCATTGCCCTGTACACAGGCTTTTATGCTAGTATCTAATAATAAAATAAAAAGCTAAAAATGTTCCAAGCCTTTTCACTTGTAGTAGTCCCTCCGCATGAGTCTAGCTAGACAAACACAGCAAAACGTAAACCTGATATACATCAATTCACAATGTGGATAAGCCGATTGTATCTGTCTTAAAGGGCAAAAAAAAATAATACAAGATATTGTATAACCCTTTGAGTGCCAGAGGTGTACGGAACGCATTGCAAAGCAATGCGTTCCGTACCCCTCTGGCACTCAAAGGGATAATGCAGTGGAGCAACAGCATGAATGTGTGACAAATCTCCAATTTAACAGAGATAGTAATGTATGATGATTGTCTGTCAGTATATCAGCGTTGATATTATGGAAGAGTGCCTTATCAATCCATGCTGCTATGCTTAATCTCTTCTTCCCCCCCAATAGGGCTCCTAAACACTACATAAAGTAGGTATAGTTGAGACCAGGGTTTTGTGGTTATGGTTTAAAATAACTTCATATAGACTCACACACAGATTTGTTTAAAGCGGAACTTTCATCTTCATAATATTACCCCCCCAATACATCTATATATATAAAAGAATAAGCCTCATTGCATAATTTATGGTACCGTAAAATCTCAGGTATAATACGCACCTGTGTATAATACGCAGGTGTTTATTATGCCCAAGATTTAGGGGAAAACAAGAGTGCCTATGTATAATACGCACCCTTGTTTTCCCCTTACTAAAAAAAAAAAAAAAAAAAGAAAAGTTAGCGCTTCCTGCTCCCTCTCTCTCCCTGCAATCTGGTGATTAAGTAAGACTTACTTTTTGAAGCTTTTATGGTGTACCGGTATCTGAAAAAATATCCCTCTCTCCCATCTTCCCTGCGGGCGGCACGATTGCATCTGCCGCCCGCTTCCTTCAATCGGTTTTCAGGACCTTCCTCCTATGTGAGGATCTCAAGGTCCTGAAAGACGATTTGAAGGAAGCGGGTGGCAGATACAAGCGTGCCGCCCGCAGGGAGATGGGAGAGAGGGATCTATTTTCAGATACCGGTACACCATAAAAGCTTCAAAAAGTAAGTCTTACTTAATCACCAGATTGCAGGGAGAGAGAGGGAGCAGGAAGCGCTAACTTTTCTTTTTTTTTTTTTAAAGTCTGTAAAAAACTCTCGGGTATAATACGCACCCCCCACTTCACATAAGGTGAAGAGGGGTAAAATTGTGCGTATTATACCCGAGATTTTACGGTACTTCACACAAAGAACATAATTTATGTCTCCTCAGAAAATAAACACACATTGAACAGAATGCCTCATTACATAATTTATGTCTCATTAGGAGACACAACTCCTATTGGGTGATTCAATGGGGACTTTACTGCTCCCATTGGGTGATTCGATGGGGGCATGTTTATCATACAGGGAGTTGGCCCTCCCCCTCCAGCCCACCCACCACTATCCAACTGACAAAAAAAATATTGCTGCCACTCGATCCTGAAGTAGGGATATCAATAACTTCTCCCGGTCCACACACACTCTCACTCAGCATCATGACCCCACAAACACACTGTTTCACTTCCCACAGATAACTGTAACCCTCCATATACTCAGTTTCAGTACGAGGGTGTAATGTTTCCATAAAATACAAACACTCAGGGATAAACTTAATAGCAACTCTTTTATTTAACTCTTTTCTTCTCTTCAGTTACCTCACTAACTGTCTGTTTTCAACTGTCACTCCTCCACTTCCTGCTTCCTGATTCCCGCGCTTTCTCCTTAAAGGGAGGGACAGATGCTTTGCTGTATGTTAAGAGGGCAAGCCTCAAACACCACTTTCTATTTGTTCCCTCAGCATATTGCTACGCTGCCTCAACTGAAGAGCCACTGTGTGTTATATTGCTAGGTTACCTCAACTTAACCCTTTGAGTGCCCATTACAATTAAATACTTTGCGTACCCCTCTGACAGTCAAAGGGTTAAGTAAGGAGGAGTTACTTCTCCCATTGGGTGACTTAATGGGGGAGTGATTTAAATGATGCAGGGAGTTGGCCTGCCCCCACTATCCAGCCCGCCCACCACTATCCAAGTATGTGCAATTACCACATGCATTTCAACTATATGAATGAATGCCACAGTGGAGGCATAAGTACAAACACAAACTCATTACAATGACACATAAGTCACCCCCTTATGACTCACTTCTATGTGCGTGTGTGTCTTTGTATGTTCCTCACTGTGTGTGTTGCATGTCTGTATCACACTCTATGTGCGTGCGTGTGCATTTGCGTGTGTGTGTCTGTGTGTGTTTGTTTTGCATCCGTGTGTGCGCATTAATTCCCTATATATCCTGACGGGCAGCGCCGTCCCACATTGCTAGTTACTAATATAGCGATAGGCAAAGGAATACATGCCTTCTGCAGGCATCCAGCGGACAACAGCGCATCCATCTTAGAGGAAAGTTACCTCAGAGTCTGCTCTGTCTGTCCCTTCCACTGCCCGTATTGGTGGTGGCGTTCGTTGGTTACCTTATGGTAACGGAAGTTGCTATCTGTGCAGGTGCACAGAGCTTCTCTTGTAAGCTCTGTACCCTGAATGCCTGCAGAAGAAGCTGGATTACTTCCATAACGTGGACTTAGTCAGCATAATACAAGTATGCCTTTGTCTTTCGTTATATTAGTAACTAGTTTTAAAGCCCGTATACACGGGCCAACACTGGCGGCGCTGCAGAAGGACGCAGAGAGGACTCCAGTTTAAATTCGGAGCTCCCTGGTCTGTATCAGCCGTGGAGTGTGAAGTCTGTGCTGCAAATGACTGCCTCTGACAAACATACTTAGAGAATTATAATATAGGATGTATTGGGGGTCAATATTACGAAGATGAAAGTTCTGCTTTAATCGCACATATGGAAAGGACTGTGATTCTTTGATGCATTTGGACCAGGTACATTAATTCAACATGAGTAAGAGTTGTTCTAGTCTATTTCCTCTCTGTTTATGTTATTCAGCAGCACTAAAGATTTAAATGCTCAGATGTGAACTGAGTGACTTAAATATATGACAGAGCATTGATGCTGAAAATACACATATCGTCATGCTACATTTATTTATTTCCTTCACCCAAATAGGACTCCTAGGGCTAGATTTAAAGGATCACGTTAAACCAGCCGCTAAGTGAAAAAGGCATATCGCTCGCAAATAATACATGCGTTACAGCAGATTCAATAGGTACTCTATGAGAATAGCTATCGAGCGTAGGCACACACAAAACACCTAACACAAAAGCCGTTGTCGCTCATGTTAATGCACAACGGGAGGCCAAATCACACGATAACAGCGCTCAAAACAACATCTAACATAATGGCTGCTGTTGTCTAGCAACCCTGATTGATGCAAAAACAAATTCAAACACACAGCCAATCAAAAGCCCCAATGTATCAAAAAACTTCAAATACACCTATATATACCCAAAGATAACCGTCACACACTGTCTGTTATCGAGTTCTTCAGAGCCAGATATCAGGACCCAGGAGCGGAGGATAGTGATTAGAGAGAGGGAGACAGGAGCATTCATTGGAGGTAGAGGAGTTTTGGAGTTTGGAGAGAGGAGAGCATTGCACATAATATGACACATAGCACACCTTTGCACATATTACATACACGCATACAAACACAAACATATACACATACATACACATAGTCCTTTTATTTTATAACACCTTACACATTTTACATTTTATTTTGACAGTGTGAATCTGTGAGTGAAAGTGTGTGACAGAGAGTGAGTGGATCGAGTGTGTCTGTGAGGGCCTGTGGGAGTGCCTGGGTGTGAGTGGGTGAATGATGACCAGGAGAGGAGGACAGGAGAGAGGGATGGGGAGAGTAGTGGTGGAGGAGGAAGGAGAGCGGGACATCCCTGTTGAGAGTAGGGGTGGGAGAGGGAGATCCGCAGGGCGGAGTGGAACCAGGCCCAGTACAGTAGGCACACGGAGACCAGGGACAGAACCTGCAGTGGAACGAGGGGTATCTGCTGGGGAGCAACACACGCAGTCAGGTTCAGACCAGGCAGGGCACTCCGGCACAGAATCCTCCCATGCCGGAGTTGATGAGGGCAGGATCAGGGATCCGAGATATACTGAGGAGGAGAACACGGCTCTCATAGAAGCTGTCCTGGAGAGGCAGAGTGTTCTCCACCCGACTGCTAAGGTCCATGGCCTGTCAGCGAGGAGGAAGGCAGCCTGGAACCAGATATGCAGCCGGGTGAACGCGGTGGCTACATGCAGGCGGGACGTGGAGTCTGTGAAGAAGAGATGGGGCGACTGCCGGAGGGTGGTCAAGAACAAGCTGTCTGACATGGCCAAGCAAGCCCGAGGCACTGGAGGTGGCCCATCTGTTCCCATCACTTTCTGCGACTCGGAGGAGATGGTGCGGCAGACCATGTCCCCGACCCTGATCGTGAAAGTGACAGTGGCAGCCCAATGTCATTTGTTCCCTGGAACTATTAGGACATATTTGTTGATGTGTGTATTCATGTCGGGGGCACATATACCTGCACACTCACAGGTCAGCATGGAGTCCCTGGTAATCTGATCTACATTTCATGACCTCTACGTTGTGTGACAATACCACTGTACATCCACCCCTCTGCTGCTCTTCTCAGCTCTAGCACAGTACAGGTCCCATACTGAGTCCAATGGCCCTTTAACCCCTGATGTGCCGGAGTATTATCCAATGCATAGCATTGGATAATACTCTTTCGCTGCTGGGCTAGCATGGTTGCTCAGGCTATGATCATAGAAGAAAAAAAAAGAAACAAGCGCAACTCCTGGGGGTGTTCAAAAATATATATAACAGTGATCTAAAATTAGTCACATAAATGTACAAAGCAAGTAAAAGTAGAAGTCTCTAAATAGAGTAGTATTGAAGAACAACAGTCCGTTATTACAGTCTTATTCTATCAAGTAGCGTTCCCAGTCAGATATATATAGATCCAAGGCAGTATGGAAAAAGAAGGAGAGAGTCTCTCTAAACGGATCTGTATAGATGATCTAATATAATATCCAACAAGGACCAGACTCACCGGATCAAGACTGGGATCTGTGCACAAAATAGCCCGACCTGGCTGCAATAATCGTAATCCTCACAGAATGTTGCTGGGGTCTGATGCATAAAGTGAAGGGATTATTACGCACATTAAAGTGTTTTATTATTCAGTATATGGCAATTGTATCCTGATTCTTCCATTTCTCTTTGGCCGGGTCGGGCCGTTGAAGTACCGCATTGTACATGCACTTGGTGAGTGCGGTCTGATTAGCCATTGTTTACTACCAGCATCTAGCAGATATCTTCTTAGATGGAGTTGTTTCTGCTTTCTCTGGAAGGTCCCTTGTCGCAATGATCATCACTATCACGGTCTGATCGGGATGCATCAGACCCCAGCAACATTCTGTGAGGATTACGATTATTGCAGCCAGGTCGGGCTATTTTGTGCACAGATCCCAGTCTTGATCCGGTGAGTCTGGTCCTTGTTGGATATTATATTAGATCATCTATACAGATCCGTTTAGAGAGACTCTCTCCTTCTTTTTCCATACTGCCTAGGATCTATATATATCTGACTGGGAACGCTACTTGATAGAATAAGACTCCTGTAATAACGGACTGTTGTTCTTCAATACTACTCTATTTAGAGACTTCTATTTTTACTTGCTTTGTACATTTATGTGACTAATTTTAGATCACTGTTATATATATTTTTGAACACCCCCAGGAGTTGCGCTTGTTTCTTTTTTTTTCTTCTATTATTTCTTTTAGTGATTAGTGTGGCTAAGGACACTGGGAACGATAGCTGCCACTGGGAGGTGCTCTATACATATATATTATTTTATACATTTGTATTTGGTCCTTTTTATTTTTATTGATATACACTATATGGTCAGTGGAGCGCTCTTTCTGTACACTTTTCTTTTCTGATCTTATTTTTTGTGATCCAGGCTATGATCATGGCATATCCAGTTAGTTGCTGTCAATCAAGCCCTGTAAGGTGATGAACATGGGTTATATGTTGTACCTTGCTTCTCCTGGGGGTGTGCATGATATCCTTGGAGTCTGTATGTCAACGTGGAGAGTGGAATGGAGGATGGTTTTTGAATTCACACACACAATTTGCCACGTCCATGGTATGGTTGATGTTTGGGGCCATGCTGCTGCCAGTGCAGTGCTGTGTCAATGCTCCTGTGGGGTGAGACAGAACATAATGTGCAGTGTGGTTAGTGTCACAGGACTGACGGGGACTTGCATGGATTGTTTGCATGCCTGTGTTCCGTGATTAGCGTGTCTATGAACTGTGCCCCTCTCAAGGTCTCCTCTACATGGCCGATGTCCATGGGCACTTCATGTATGGGGGGTCCTGGATGTGATCCAGCAGCCTGGTGTCCACTGTGATGTTGTGCAGTATTGCGCACGCCACAATTATGTCGCACACCTTAGCAGGTGCATACTGCAGTGCTTCCCCAGAGTGGCCCAGACATCTAAATCTTGACTTGAGGAGGCCAAAGGTCCGCTCAGTGGCATTCCTCGTTCTGGCATGAGCCTGGTTGTACCTTTCCTGGGCATGTGTTTGGGGACTGGCCACAGGGGTCAGTAGCCAGGACTTGCAGCCATAGCCAGCATCACCTGTGTAATGTGAGTGACATGGTGAGACAGGGAGCACATGTTGTGTGAATGATGTTTTGTGTGGTGAACATACTAGCTGTGCGTCATGTGCATGCTGAGCAGCGTTGTGTGTACGCCTGTGTATGTGGTGTGATTTTGTATTGTTTACTCACCCAAAAGCCATCCCCCTGTAAAAGTTCCATTCTCAAAATCTCTGTGGACTGAGGAGTTTTGGAGAATGTATGAATCATGTGAGCTGCCAGGATACTTTGCACAGACATTCATTATCCTCATGTTGCTGTCACACACCATCTGCACGTTGATGGAGTGGAAGTTCTTCCTGTTGATGAATAGCTGTGCGTCACGTGCTGGGGCTTTAATACGGACATGGGTGCAATCTATAGCACCCATGACCCCGGGCATGCCTCCCCTTGCGTAAAAGGCCTGCTTGATGTGTATCCAGTCCATGTCGGTGGTGGGAAAATGTATATAGGTACTGGCCTTGCTTTTGAGGGCTGTCAGGACCTGGGCCAGCACCCTGGAGAATGTGGCCTGTGACATGCCAGATGCGTAACCCTCAGTGGACTGGAAGGCCCCACTTGCTATGAAGTGTATGCACACAGTAGCTTTTGCAGGCCAGTTAGGGCATGGTTGTGGATGTAGATGGGATCCACCTGATCTTTGATTACCTCATACAGGGCAATGATGCTGTCAGGCCTCAACCTGTAGCGATCAATGACCTCATCATCAGTCATTCCAAAGAGGGTGACCCTTGGGCGGTATACCCTGGGCCTTGGTGGTCATCTATACATCCTCTGCTGCTGTGGAGCATCCTGTTGCTGCAGTTGTGCATTTGCAGGCAGGTGCTTTCCTCCAGGTGGGGATGGACTCCTGTGTGGCTGCTGAGCCAGAGCCTCCTCACTTGCAACAGGTGAAGGCTGTTGATCAGGCATTCCTGGAGGTTGCTGATGTTCCCTAGCTCTCTCCCTTGCACGCCTTCTCCGCAGTCTTCGCAACAATATGTAACCCAACATACTGATTGCGCTCTCTCTCTCTCCCTCCCTGAGTGGAAAACAAGCCACAAGTGAGTGTGGTGAGTTGTCCCTTTAAGTACATGATAGGGAGTTGTGTAGGTGTGGTGATGAGGTGAGTGCTGACCAATGGAGAGTTGTTTTTGTCCAGGTAAGTGTTTGCAGGTGTGTGTGTTTTATAAGATGTGGTGTGTTGTGCTTGGTATGTGTCTGCCATTTGCGGGTGTGCAGTTGTGGGGTGCAGGTCACGTGTTGATGTTGCACAGGTGAGCTTATATTTGCAGGTGTCCGCTTTGTGTGATAACCTCCATTATTCCTTGTCATGCTGTGTTGTTGTTTTTTTGGGAGTCCTTGTCCCTGTGGTGTTGCTTGTTGTTGTGTGTGACAGTGATTTGTGTTGTGTGTCCATGTTTTTGTGTTGTTTTGGCATTGCACGGGTTAATTTTTCCATTTACATGCTTGTATTTTCCTATGTAACTGGTGTTTTGTTTTGCCCGTTAAGTGTCTAACGTCTGAGAAAAGTGGGTCTTAACTTTTTGCCGTTAGGTGTGTCTTTTTTTTCAGCCGTTACCAGTACCGCAAGCCTTTGAATGGCTCTGGGGTATGTTGTTCTGAAACTGCCGTTAGCTGTTCTTTAGACTGATCTTTGAATTGCTACATGACACTTAACGCACCCGTTAGTGATTTTTTTTACTAACGGCTGCCTTTAAATCTAGCCCTTAGTCCAGTGGTGTAGAGATCAAATGAATGAATAGTGCATTATGTAATAATACCTTTTTTATTGGACCACCATTCAATTATATGGAGATAAGCGTTTGAGAGAGGGATGCTTTCTTTTTCAAGTCTAAAGAATATATATATTTATATATATAAATAAAGATATAGATATATTTATTTTTTTTCTTTGAGATTTCAGTTGTTCGGATTGTGGTTTTATTTTCTCTTTGATTGTTTTTTACTTGCACAAAGTTCAATGTGTTTTTTCTTTTATAGAGCAATAATGAAGTTCCACAGCATGAAAATGGAGGAAATCAATAAAATAATTCTTGACCTTTGGCGCAGCACCTACAGAGGTCAAGGTATTCAAATGTATTATTATTTTAAATGCATTTTATCTCTTTCTTTTCTGTTTTATCATATTCTCTTTAGTCCTCTGAAAATGAGCTCACATGCAGCTTTCGTTACTGTATAATCTGTTTTTAAACCCTTTTAAGTATTAAAACCCCTTTACATTTTGTTGTTATTTGGATTTACTGCTTTTAAAGAAGTACAAATACCAAACCTCAGAGTTCATATATACCTTTCCACAGATGCACATTTGGATTGAGTGCATATAGTAACAATAGGAAGAACCAACACACACAAAATTAAAGATATCTGCCCAGAGTTATTTAGGTGCTATCCTATATAATAATTCGCCAAAACGTGTACAACGACAAAGTCTTGCTCAGTAGAGACTGCTGCGCCTGCTGCAGTCATGCTCAGTAGAGACTGCCCGCACCACGTTTCGGATCGTCCAGCTCTGTATCAGCCGCGGCGCGGGCAGACTCTACTTCGCATGACTGCCCCACGACCGGCTTGCAGTGGCACTGTGGCCCGTGTAATGGGCTCTTCAACAAGTCTGTAATAAAAGTGTGCCCTTAATTTAGTTATGTGAGGTTTGGAGGGGGCAGTAAAAAGACACGAGGAGATATAATTTACCTCTTATCAAAGATAAGTGATCCCTGCAGCAGCCAATGCTCCTCTTACATTTATATTTCTATTTATTTTCTGTAGGTAGTGATGTGTCCATGCTGTCCTCCGTTCTTCACATTGTGGAGCCAGTCCACTGGCTCCACTGTTCTTCCTCTAGTAGTTGCATTAAGGTCAACTGGGTAGAGGGTGTGGAGCTGGATAATCAGTGTAATTCAGAAAATAATGGGGCACACCACTTCCTGTTACGTGAAATAAAAATTTGATGGCCACTAGGGGTGATTAATCTCTCCAAGCAGCCTTCCTTGTACTGACTCCCCAATCTCCACATAAATTAGAGTCACCCCCCAGGGCACATTTTTATTTCTGACTGTGTCTCTTGGCCTCCTATTTCCCTAGGATTTTTTGCAAGTTACTGTTGGAGAGATTAAAGGAACAGAAGAATCAGGACACACATTTTATTTATAGGTGTTTTATTTGTATTTAATTAACTTGCAATTTGTATTGAGTCTGATACAGAACCTCTTGGGAAACAGAGCAGTCAGTCACTGGGCTGTTACTTGAACTCACACACCACCATCTAACCAAGTTTATGAAGAAGATCAGTTGTGATGGTTTCTGCGTATTGTGCCTAGTTTGCAAAACTATATGCCATAACTATCTTATTTTTATTCTAATTTGTAAATTTTCCAATAAATCAAGAAACTTAAAGTAGCATACTGTTAGGCCAGTTTTATGCTCCTGGCAGTGACTGAACAAGTACAGTATTAGGGAAGAATTGTATGCGGTATGCTAACCTATTCTTATTTTAAGAAAAAAATTTAAAGACATAGTAATAATTCATGTGTCTTTAAACAATAGTAAACTATGTTAGGGAGTAATTGATTCCATTCAATTATTCCAAACAGTCTCATTTAACAGTAACATGCATTTAAAGGGATAGTAATGTTTCATAATAAAAACAGCTCTAATTAATCATCATAGTATTTGGACTTTGGAGAGTGTTATTTCAATTCTGTCAGAGTTGTAGTTCCAGAGTAATTCAATGACAAAGTGTCCCCCTCCCGCCCCCTTTACTGATGTAACACTTTTCAGCCTGAGCAGAAGGGAGATGCTCAGGTAGATTGCAGAGAGGGACAATCTTCAATTAAGATAAGGGAAAAACCTGAAAAGCTTGTCAAGGGGGCAGGGATTTCATTGTTTTCATAGGAATAAGAGTGTCCCCTTCTGTTATCTGTCCAGTCTATGGACTGCATTCCACATCTGAGAAGAGATTGTTTACAGTAGGTAAAAGGGGCGGGAGGGGGAAACTTTGCTTGTGAATATCTCATAAACCATAAAGGTTTGAGGGATAAGACTTACATCATTCTTCATGTTTTTTTAATGCCTACAAAATAAAATAAAGTTAAAACGAAGTATTACTATCCCTTTAAGGGAATTTTACCCATGACGGTCCTGGCACATCATGCAATAGAAAATCAAAATAATCCTGCGCTAATCCATACAGATTACACAAAAACTATGAGTGTATATTATACCTAAGTGTTAATTTATTTTAAACAGATGAAGTTTTTATTGCATAATTTGGCCAAAGTATGTTTAAGCGCACATGCCCCCTCCAACAAATCCCATATCAAGCGAGTCCTATGTAATAAATGTAAATATCAAATAACTATTAAAAAAAATAGTTCCTGAAGAAATTATTTTGTGGAAACACACCGAATAGTACTGGATTAAAAACCTATTTAAAAAAACTCAACCCACCACTCAACAATACTTACTTTATTTCTGATAAGACTGGCTTGCTTTCAAATTGGAAAGATTTGCAGTAGGTGGGAGAGGACCCAAAAGGACTGAACACTATACCAGCCCCTTTATATATGATGTATATTGGTTAAGGCACCAGCCATAGAATGTGTTCAAACCGCAAGGTCACAGGTTCTAGTCCTAGCAGGTTTGACTTAGCCTTTCATCCTTCTGAGGTACATAAAATGAGTACCATTAAACTGGGTAATACTATCTATAACCCCAGGACATACTTGAAAACGAGAGACAATATCAATGTATCCTTCCTGGTAAAATACTTTGATATTATTATTTATATATATATATATATATATATATATATATATATATATATATATATAATATTTATATATATTAAATATGGTAAATTGGCACTTTGCCTTACAATGACTTTTAAATTCTGGTTCTCAATGATCTTTAATTTTTGCCACAGGTCCTAAAATATAATATTTGTTTATTATAAATAGAAATATTAGATAAATTGGAATGTTAAGTTAAAAAATGGAAGCCCCTTGCACTAATCAAGCTGATTTTTATTATGTTCTTCCTGCAGGATAATTAAAAGCCGCTCCAGGCAGCGAAATTTCCAGCTTTTGGTGATCACGCATGATGAGGATTTTGTGGAGCTCCTGGGGCGTTCAGAATATGTGGAGAATTTTTACAGAATTAAAAAGAATATGGATCAGTGTTCTGAGATTGTAAAGTGCAGTGTTAGCTCGTTGGGATCTTATGTTCATTAAAATGGTGCTGAACAATAAAGGTGTTGGAAGAAACAATATCTGTCTGGATCAGGTTAAAACCACACTCTACTCCAGAGTCAGAAATAATCGAAAGGTTACTAGACTGGTCAATGGTGAACAATGACTGGATATGCAGGAAGTTGTTAATAACAAAAAACCTGAACAGTGTATTTAAATAGGAACCAAAGAATTTCTTAACAGTATTAACTAATGTAAGGATGATTGTATCAGGTGTCTCAATGGTCATATGTAGATATGAACACAAACATGTATTTTTTTTAAGGACAGCCAAATGTGAGGTGCAATAAAAGGAAAAATAGCCCCTAGGTGAATAAAGAAAACATGAAATGTCAGAATTTTTTTTTTTATAAAAGTCTGTAATAAGTATAAAAAGTTCATAAATGAGATGTGATGAAATAGAAAAACAATGTAAGGACAGGAATATAAAAATAAAGTCTAAATTCTGCTTGGTGTTAATGGATAGCTTAAAAGCAGTGGTTCTCAATCTTTTATCAATCAAGGCACCCCTATCAACAAAGGTCATTTTTTTTCTAGGATTTAATTAAGAGAATACACAGGTATATCATTTTTGTTAGGTCTCACAGTCAGTAACATGATATGCAGAATAATTTCAATAAATACACATTAGATACTCAACTTAATCCTCTTTTATTTAAATGCCCAACACTTTCCACACTTCTGCACTTACACACTGATGCAAGATTCACACTTTCAAATATTCACTCTCCCTCTGTTTTATATAGCAGAAAGACACCAATTACAACCCAGCAAGTAACAAAACCACTCCCACCACACAGACTGCAATCAATCACTTGTGCAACTGCAAAGGGAGGGAAAATAGGCTTTGTTTTAAATCAAAGCTATCACCCCAAATAAAGTCCCCCAATAATTATTCAAATAGCAATAAGCTTAGAAATAGTAGTAGTATTCAGCAAAAGTACAGCATTATTAAGAAATCCTACTTGATCTGAGACTGATGGACTGGCTTCTTGCTTTAGAGGAATCTGCGCACATGCGCAGTCAGTCCCTTCCTGTTACCTTAAGGTACAAAGCAAAGCCTCCTAGAGGAGACCTGGATGGACAGCACAGGCACGCAGATGTCTCTAAGTCAAGATGTCTGCTCTGATGCCTGCCTGTTCGTCTCAATCAAGTAGAATTTCTTAGTAATGCTGTACTTACGCTGGATAATACTACTATTTCTATGCTTATCGCTATATGAATAATTATTGGGGGGGATGAATCCCCTGCTATTCCCACAGTTAGCTTATTTCAGTTCACAGCTTACAGCTATATGACTTTACCTTAATTGGTCACAGACATCTGTAGTTCAGCTTCTACAGAATGGAAAATCTCTGTAAGCTATATTGGACAATTCACCAAGGGTCATTTACTTCTGCTTGACCCCCAGGCCAAAAGGTACCAGTCTGCCCCAGCACAGGTGAGTCCAAGTATGCCATACTTAAAGCCTTAGGGTCTTTGAGTATAAAATATATTTTGAGAATTATCCTATATACATGTCCACTACGTATCAGAATTGTTAAGCTTAGCTATTAAGAGTGTTGCATAATAAAGTGTTTACTAATTATTAAAATAAACGTTATTTCTTAGTGTGCCCCAGTTACAACATTTTCTTCTTTCCCTCCTTTCCTTATGCAGTATCCTCTTACAATCATACCATACACTGAAGAGAAATTGCTTAGGTACCAGTCTTAGAAACAAAAGTGTGTTTATTGTATTCAGCATCACAGTTTAGAGGAGATGCATTCTCAGGATAAAACAACCCTGTAAATAATTAACCAGCTCCCCTGTATACAAGGCTTACCATTTTGAATAGAAGAGAGAACACAACACCATATGAGGAGTGACTTTTTATCTTTAGGCAGGTTAGCGCAAATGTTTTCATTTAAAAAAAAAAAAGTTTAACCCCTTAAGGACCGGCCGCTTGCGTACTTTGCGGTCCCTTAAGGACCATGGAGCATTTTTTTTTTATTCGATCCAATTCCAGACTCCCCAAATGACATGCAGCCACGCGTGGAGCCCGGAATTCCATGACGATCCTGGACTGTCATGGGTCCTTAAGGGGTTAAACATTTCCAGCTCTTCAAAGAGAAAATATTTGAAAACCATGGAATTTCATACTGTAATCAGTATTTATGATTTAGCCTAAGAAAAAGAGTACCAGAATGGTGTTATCTGACATATCGTAGAGGGTTTCAGGACAACTAAACTAAAACAGTCATAAAAACTACAGACATAGTAAAAGGGTAGACACCTGGATGGGCTTGTACGTACAAATGTTTCCAGAAAGTCTCTCTCTCGCTCTCTCTCAATATATATATATAATATAAATATATATATATAATATGAAAAATAGAGCTTTAATACATTTCACCCACTTCAAATATACTGATATCTTTGAAACACAGATTTTCCTACTGATCACACATCATAATGTCTGAAAGAGGACATTTTCTCACCTCTTCCTTTAGTGTGGAACGCAGGAACCTTGGAGTAAAGTATCTCCATATAGGAGGGCAAGGCACATGTGCCTCTGGAGGTGGAGACTCTTTCCCTACTACCTATTTACCCCCACCAGTTGTAACATATAGAAAAGATTGAAAATAGAAACAACGCAGGAAAGGGGCCACTTGAACCAAAGAGCGCAAAGGAACCCCCTGCCTGTAACACAAACAATTCTTTTATCTCCAGTAGGGAAGTACTGTGTTCCACATGGACTAAGAGAAAAGGATTTTATTGGTGAGTACACAAAAATCCTGTTTTCTCTTTCATCCAATGTGGAACACAGGGACCACGGGGATATATAGCAAAGCTATCCCAGCAAGATTTCAGAGAGGGACAGAAAAACCCCTCAAAACACAGACTGTTCCAAAAGAGAGAAACTGGAACAAATATGAACCTCAAGTGTCAACAGACCCCTACACATCAAACCAAGTAACAAGAAGAAAACAAGTTACTGATAATAGACATAGGAAGGATACCTACACAATCACAATGACCTGTAGAACCTTCTGAGCAAAATGACTTCAAGCCAAACCAGAACACTGACACAGTAGTGTTTAACATATCCATGAAGGGAGTCTTATGGGCTCGATTCACTTGAGCCAGGTAAAATAGCCAGTAGGGCAAAATTGGATGCCAGTCTGTTAGCAAAAAGTGCTAACCAGCTATTCAATTGCCCTACCAGCTGAAAGCACAACGGAGTTTAAGTCACAGAAAAGGACTTGTGGCCAAACGTCCGTTTTTTACATTAAGTTCCCAAAACACAGCTAAACAGCAGCAATAATGGGAACATCAAAGGGGAAAAAAAGCTAAAGATCGGTGCCTGACATACTGTCACACCCCGGTCATTAGCTTATCTGCATTACACTTGCCTGTCATCCACTGTACTTCTTCTATTGTCCTTTTTTCTCTTATCTTCTTCCTTCTCCATCTTCTCTCTTCTTTCTTTCATTTTCTTTTCATTTAGCTGTAAAAAAAAAAAAATAGCCAGAACTAAACTTGCCATGAAAATAACCCGTACACCTATGCATAAGTTAACCTATTAAGAGCCAGAGGGCTATGCAACAGATTGCTGAACAATGAGTTGCCTACCTCTCTGGCACTCAGTGGGTTAAACTATGCATAGATCTGTGGTTCAAGACTATAGATAATGCACAAATTGCCATTTTATCTTTCTCCACTGCTGTTTGCGGTGGTGGTGGCAGCAAAGAAAGGTACACACACACACACACACCCTGTGTACCTTACGGGCCGATGCCCGTTCCATTGTGAAGGCATTTGAACAGAGACCGCCTTTATATATGGGCAGTCTCTGTTCGAGAGGACTCACAGCTATTGGCTGGGATGTGTGCTTACGCACCTCCCAGCTGATCAGCTTCGAGAAGGTTCCTCCAATCCCCCCCACTTAAAGTTAAGGTACATGGTGGGGTTCTCCTTCTACCTTTCTCCGCCGCCATGGTAAACAGTGGCGGAGAAAGAGGAAATGCCATTTATTTTTATTGTAGACTTTTGTCGATTTTCAATTATAATGGGGACATATAAGGGAATCAAGGCTATAATAGGTATATAAGTTTGGCAATATGTGCATGTTTTACAGTATTGAGCTGCATATATATGCATTATTTAACCCTTTGAGTCCCAGAGAGGTAAGCTCAGCAATGTATGGCGTACCCCTCTGGCACTCAACGGGTTAAACTGAACATAGGTGTGCGGTTATTGTAATGACAAATTTATGTATGGATTTTTTTTTATACAGCTAAATGAAAAGAAGATTGAAGAAAGAAGATGGATCACAAGAAGAAAGAAGATGGAGAAGAAGAAGTACAGTAGCTGAACAAGGTGCCGAGGACCCCTCTGGACACATGGATTACTGGTAAGTGTTTATTTTCAGGGCCTGTTGCTTTGTATCATAGGTTAATCCTATGAGTGACAGTGGGGTAATTTTACCCCACTGGCACTCATAGTGTTAATTCTACTAACATTTGACACTTTTTTTCTCTAGTTTGGATGCATTGAAATGGGGCCCCATATCAATACATCCACTGGGGACTTTGTTTTTTTCTCTTTCGTTTTCCTTTCAATTGATGCTTTGGCTGTTTTGAGATCCAATAAGGGACTCTATAGCCAAACAAACTGGGTCTTAAATTTCCCAAGGTAAAGCGGGTCCCTCATCGGATCTTAAGGGCTAACGCAGTTGAATATCATCTTGTGGTGTGTTTTTTGTTTGTTTGGGTTTTTTATGGGCAAAAATGCAGCTAATTTTATCGCCAACAGGTTTTTTATTTGCCAGCATTTATTCATAGCATGTGTAATTGAACAGCTTACTGTGCTTAAAATAAAATATGCTGATAGGTTGTTTTGTTTTTTGTTTTTTTTTGCTTGACTGGGCCAATTGAACCAAGCCCTATGTCTCCTCCTTGCACAGTTGCAATGCATAGACCTGGTTCTTATAGGCCTAGGAAGATCCCACAGGATTTTTTCTTGAGAGCTTATGCCTCGCTAATGGTCGCTTTAACCCAGTACCGAACTACTTCCAAACAAGGCAGCTCCTGCCTGTTATATTTATATTCAATCATAAGCTGTGTAAAGTCAAAGGTTGTGACCTCTTCCAGTAAATGTGAAAGGTGATGGAACTTTGATGGAAAATAATGACATTTACAGATTGTTTGGAAAATGTAGTGCCAGAGATAAATGAATGAAAGGCTTAAAATGTAAGGGATGAAATAAAAGACAGAGGGCCTTATGTATAAATACAAAGCGGGGCAATTATGGAGCAAACCAATTACATCACAGCGGGCAAATAACTCACCAAATTCCCTTTTAACCCATTAAATGCTAGAGAGATCTCTCCAAAGGCTCCTAGATATCTGTTCAATTAAACATCTCAAGAGTAGCATGAGTGAAAGGTGTCTGTAAGAGTTAAGTAACCCTTTGCATGCCAGATATATCCAACAATTTGCAAAGCAATGAATTGCTCCCTCTGGCTTTCTAAGGGTTATTATACAAATTATTACCCAGAAGGGAACTGGTAACTATTGGATGGGATGGACAAACATGGGTGGAGGAGATAAATGTCAGACAATTTGTGAAATAGCTCTGAATGTGTAAATGTTAGACTGAATGTGAAGCAAGGCATTGACAGGTTGAACTATTGGAATGAAAGAGGCAGAAAAGTGGTGGAAAACTAGGTAGTGAGTAACTGTGAAGGGGTTACATATCCACTTAATGTCCATATACACTGGTGTTTGATTTCCCCTTTCGGCCCTTTATCTCCATTTGAAGAAAAAAAAATTATGTAGGTTTTGCTAGTGTTGTGCTGTTCTTGATTTCACTATGGAGCCATCCACATGCTCTTTTTAATACTTCCAGGGCACTGAGGTGACCTCACCTCCATATCCCATAAGTACTAGAAGAGACCGTGGGGAGCCATCTTCCACACTGAAACTGAGAACAGCACAGGGCTCCATTAAAACTACCTACAGAAAATGAATGTTTATAGTGTAGGTACAGTATACTACAGACTATACTTTCTGCCCCCCCCCCCCCCGAGTGTGGTGGGGGTCCCAAAGCCAGCGGTAACACAACACATAAATGGAGCTGCAGGGACCTCTGCCACCTAGAGAGCCCCTTCTCAGTGGTGGGCTCCCAGCCCTCGACTGAGTACCCGATGGATCAGTCCACCCCTTGCTCACAGAGCATACAAGTGAAATGTAAGCTCTGTTGCATCACTTATGTTACTTCATTTAAGTAGTACACTTTGGTCCTAGGAAAGACTGACCCACAAATAGGTTACTGCCACTAGCACACTTTGTCAGTAGGAGGGAAGCAGGATCACATCTAGGCACCTTACCATAATTTCTAGAGAGGCCTCCAAAGCATTGAGAAGCAATGTGTAGGGTACCTCTTTAGAATTCAAGGGGTTAAATCCCAATTTAAATCAGTGGCAATTCTGATGATGTTTATTTACTCCTAAATGATTCCACTTACTGCTAGTACATCAACCTCACTTTAGTTTGAATAAAATGGTAACCCTCAAAGTACAATGCACAATATAATCAATATTATCAAAGCAGTTTTGCTCATTACCTTCAAACCCTGTAGCTCCTGTACACATTTTATGTCATTTTATATAAAATCAGTTGGCTGGCTCAAGACAAAGGTTGTGACCTCTTCCAGTAAAGGTGAATGGTGACAGAACTTTGGTAAATTATGAGGTTTACAAATAGCTTGGAAAATGTAGTTCTAGAGATATATGAAGGAAAGGGTAGAAATATAACACAGATGGCCTTATGTATAAAGACAAAATGGAGAAATTATGGATCAGTTAATGTTTTTATAGTGTAGGTATAGTACACTACAGCAAACACTTTCTGCACCCCCCCTCGGTCTAGTGGGGCTCTTGAATCCAGCAGTGACACACCACACCAAGAGGACTGCAGGTACCGCCGTCACCTGGTGGCCCTTTCTCTGTTACGAGCCCCTGGTCCGAGTGTGCGATGAGTCAGTCCACCGATGCAAGCTAGTGAGCCTTCATCATAGTGGCAATGACTGCACTAGAGTACTTCTCTCAGGATATTAGCTTCAAGAACCATGCCATCAAAACAAACTGTTCCACCTCTAGGAGATGCAAAGGATCTCCAGAAGGTGAGAGAAAGCTGAAACAGCTTAACTATGAATAGGTGGAAAAACACAGAAAACCAGGGCCAGTGAAGCTAGGATGGGGGCAAAGAGAATTAAATGAGCCTTCTCAAACCCAACATCCCTCAATATCCTGGAGATACAAGGGAATGAAGGAAACACATAAGTCAGGGGAAACAGCCATGGAATGGCCATCTCAACCATAGCAAGAGCGAACAGGTCCCTGTGTCTGGAGTAAAACAGGGAAGCCTTGTGAATCAACTGAAAAACCATAAGATCCATGGTAGGAAGACCCCCACAGATGGACTGTGGAGTAGAACACCATCAAGTAAGTTTCCAGTACCACGGCTTTGTCTGCCCCTGGGATGAGACCAGCAGAGAGGGAAAGCAAATACGTGAACTTCTGACCAAAGCAGAAACAACCAAAACTTCTAACCACGCAGCTGCACACCAGGTCCCTCATTGGCTGTAGATGTTGGCCACTGCCGTTTCACTGACAGACAGAATTCTCACCAGCAAACCCTGGACAGACTGAGACATATGTTGCAGAGTGAGATAAATCACAGGGTTCCAGCACCTATATGGGCAGAAAACTCCCTCTAATAACTTTCTCTTGGCTTAAAGGCTCTGAGGCATCAAAGAGCTCTGAGGAATCCCCCAGACTGTCCATCTGGAAGCCATCAGAACAATTTATAAAGGCAGAATGAGCAACGGCCATTTCAATGACAGAAATATGCATATGAAATGGGTCATGAAGCTCTGACTGTCCAGTCAGATAGTGACAAGATAATGGAGAGATAGTACTGCCACCTCAACCAATTCTAGAGACTCTCCAGCAACAGATCCAGAGTAGAACTAGTCAAAGGGGCCTCCTCCAGTACAGAACCAGACTGCCAAAATACCTGCATATCCTTCTACAGTGAAATGATCTGCAAAGTGAAAATTGACACTCCTCTGAAGACAAAGATTAGGGGATAGATTTAAAAGCAGGCGATATTAACAAAAAACACAATCGGGTGTTTTAATGTGCAGTAAGCCATTTAAAGGTCCATGTAATGAACAGCTAACTGCAGTTCACCAAGTAATACGACCGATATTTTTTGGAAAAAAGAAAAACGCTCCAAGTAGCCATTTAATAGACTGCGTTAGCCAAAAAAAATCTGATAAGGGACTCACTTTATCGCATAAAAGTTAAGACCCAGTTTGTTTAGCTGTAAAGTCCCTTATCGGATCTTTTGCCAGATAACACAGCTATTAACGGGTCAAAAGAACCAGAAGCCCACAGTGGATGTATTGATATGGGGTCCTAAGCGCCACATCAATACATCGAAAGTGCCTAAAATGTGTCCAAAGTTAGTAGTATTAACCCTATGAGTGGCAGTGGAGTAAAATAATTACTCCAGCATTCATAGGGTTAACCTGACTAAGTTAAAAAAAAAAAAAAAAAAAATCCCATCAAAATTAACACTTACCATTAATCCTGATGTACAGTGGAGATCTCATCTCACTAGTCCTGTTGTGTCCTCCTTCTCTTCTTTCTTCTATCTTCTCTTCTTTCTTCCTGTTCCTGTAAAAGGCAAAAAAGTATAAATACAATGCGGAATACAAGATATCGTTTAACCCCTTGAGTGCCAGAGGGGTACACAACACATTGCGGACCTCTCTAGACTCAGCAGGTTAAGCAATGTAGTCAGTGCCCAGAAATATAAAAATATAGTGCAATTACTTGTCTTCAAATAATCCATGCCACTAATAACACGTGTGCAAATATTATGTTAAAATTTATGCTTACCTTATGAGTTTCCTTTAACTGTCTCCGGTGCTGTGCGTGGCCACAGAGGCAGCGGAGACAGGGCCGTGCACCACAGGTCCCACTTCCTCTCTGGCCAATGCCCGTTCCGCATTGAGGGAATTAGAGCAGAGACTGCCTTTATATATGGGCAGACTCTGATCCAATTCCCTCACAGTCATTGGCTGAGATGTGCTTACACACACACACATCCCAGACAATCAGATTCAAGGGACTGTGCTTTAAACTGATGGGCGGGGGGGGGGCGCGCACATCTCAGCCAATGGCTGTGAGGGAATTGGATCAGAGGCTGCCCATATATAAAGGCAGTCTCTGCTCTAATTCCCTCAATGTGCAACAGGCATCAACCTGAGAGGAAGTGGGACATGTGGCGCATGGCACTGTCTCCGCTGCTGCCACCTCTGCGGCCACGCACAGCAGCAGAGACAGTTAAAGTATACACACAAGCTAAGCATATATTTTAATATACTTATCATATTTGCACACATGTTATTAGTGGCATGGGTTACTTGACGATATATAATGGCACTATATTTTTATATTCCTGGGCACTGACTACATTGCTTAACCCCTTAAGGTCCGACGATCCCGCGGTGTCTGGTCCTTTAAGGACCAGATAGACGAGTTCGACTTGCCGTCCCATGTGACTGATCACGTGGGGCGGCACATCGAAAGGAGGACTGAAAGAGATCGCTCCGGTCTTGGAGCGATCAACTTCAGTCCATGGTATTACTCACCGCGCTCCTGCAGGAGCGCAGTGAGTAAAAGTACGTGACGTACCAGGAACGTCACTGGTCCTTAAGTGCCGGACCAGCGTGATGGTCCGGGTACATCACAGGACGCGAAGGTGTTAACTCATTGAGCCCAGAGAGGTCCGCAACGCATTGCTTTGCAGTGCGTTGGGTACCCCTCTGGTACTCAAGGGGTTAAACAATATCTTGTATTCCGCATTGTATGTATACTTTATCTTTTACAGGAACAGAAAGAAAGAAGAGAAGATAGGCTGAAATGAAGGAGAAGGACAGTGGATGACAGGTAAGTGTAACACAAGTTAACAATCGGTGCTTGGCAGTATGTCAGGCACGGATAGTTGACTTTTTTTTTACTGAAAAGTTTTTAGTATCGCTGCTTTTAGCAGCATTTTGGGAACTTAATGCACAAAGCGAACGTTCAGCCACAAGACCATTTTTGTGGCTTAACGTCCTTTGTGGTTTTATCTGGTAGGGTTTTGAATACCGCATTAGACATTTTATTTGTTCAGCTGGTATTCACTTTGGCCCTACCGGCTATTTTAACGCAAGCCTTTAAATCTACTCCTAGATCTCACCCCTGGCAGAAAGATCCATTCCTGAAGAATAGAGACTCTTGTGCCAGAAAGAGAAGAACCTTGGATGGAACCAGAGGGGATAACTCAACCGTGTAGTCTCAAAAAGGGCACTCAAATGTCTGCCGGATTCTAATTAGAGACAAACTCTAGAACAGGGTTTCTCAACATTAGTCATCAGAGTACAACAATAGTGCACATTTTCAAGATATTCTTGTTTCATCAATAGTGGTTAATCAGTAGCTCAGTGATTGTGATTAATCCACCTGTGTTTAAGTAGGGTAGTCATGAAAACCTGAGGAATGGAGCTATAAACCACTGCTCTATAAGGCACAAGAGGCAGCCCAGGGTGCTAGGAACTAAGTAAAAGCACCCATTGCAGTCTCCAGACCAAATAGAAAGGTGGAAACATAAAGAAATGGTTCTTAAAGGCCAAATACAGAAAACTGAGAATATTGAGAACAAGCATCCCTCAAAACTAGGGAAGCAAAATATACCCCTGGACAAGTATGATGATGGAGCATGAAGATTCCATATTGAACTGTGGCTAAAATAAAAACAAGAAGATGTGTCAACAGCCACAATCCTTTCCAAAAATCACTCCTAGTAAAGAAAAGATATTAAACCCTGCATGTCCACCTAGGAAAAAACACACAGGGAAATAAATTGTCCCATGCCAGACCATGAGGGACCTTGGACATAAAGAAAAGAAGTTGAGGAAAGGACATTTAATAAAAGAAAGACAATGCCATTTTGAGAGCACCCAAAAACACCCACTGGTCACAATGGAAAAGGTCCACAGTGTATGAAAAAAAAGATAACTGGCTACCTGAGGTAAACCAAACACCTTCAAATCATGCAGAGGCTTGTCAGGTGGGGACTTCTGAGTAGGCTCCTCACTTACCCAGGTTGCGTGGGTGTCCAGGAAGAGTCCAAACTCACACCATCTTGGGTAATGGTTACCATGCACTGATCTAAAGCAGGGCAACTTGGGAAGACAACCAAGCACTACTTTTCCTAGTAGAATGGACACTTCCCAAGTATGTGTCAAACAAATGTGTGGCCACAAATAGAAGAGAGACCAGAAACTGTTTAGCGGACTGAGCAGCTGACCATCATCTTAACCAAGAGAGCTAAGGCCTTCCCAGTGGACATAGCAGAATCTAAATCCATCTCAAACAGATACACATTATTCTCAAGGATCTTACAGGCAGCACAAACAACATCCTTTCTAGACAAGTCCATATCTAATAAGCTGCCCCCCCAAAAAAAAATAAATGCAATAGCTTCTGTAAGTCAAGCAATAGCAAAGATTGGAAAAAAAGCAGCACCAGAAGCTGCAAAATTCACCTTGAGGATATATTCCAGGAGTCTATCTGTCTGATCCTTAAGCTGAAAAAGTAAAAATATATGGGAATCTGCTACTGGAGGAATAGACAATGTTGTAGGGCCACATGAGAGAAAGTATAAAGGTAAAAATTCTGGGAACAGTCAATTTCATATCAGGCACTTCCCATAATTTCTGAACCACCAGGTCACCTCTAAGGGAGACTGTGATAGAACCCCACCCTAACGACCTCTCCCCCGTGGTAGAGGACCAGCCATAGAGGCGATGTGGGAGTGTAATTCACAGAGAAGGGCTGGAGCATGCAGATCTCTCTTAGCTACCCAGGAACGCTCCTCAGGTCCATATCCCTTCCAATGAACTAGATATTGTACCTGGCCTCTGATCCTGCGAGTGTCCAAAATACTTTGTACCTCATCCTCCTAATGGTCCCCCACTTGGACAGGTCTGGGACGGACAGGAGCAGTAGTGTTACAGCTTACCTTGGTTTCAGCTTCATCTGCAGACGTGAGGCTTCAAGAATGCAGCAGGCCTCTGTTTTATGTGTTTGCTTCCTGTAGTCTCCTCCTACCTACTTCCTCCCTCTGAGCTGCTCCTCCTACCTACTTCCTGAGGGGGGGTTTAAAGGGCTGACTGAGTCCTGACTCAGTTGCCCTTGCGTTGTTGTATAATACAGTTCTGTTTCCCTTGGGCTCTGTGTATGACCTGGCTTGTCTGACCATCCATTCTAGTACTGACCTGTGACTCTGTCTGACTACTCTTTTGTCTGCTCCCTTTGTGTAGTGGACACCCAATCTGGTGCGGACCTGTGGCTCTGGCTGACTACCTGAACTGTGTATCACCCGGCCTGTCTGTCCATCCATTCTGGTGTTGACCTGTGGCTCTGTCTGACCATTCTCCTTCTGCGTTCCAATTTGGCTTAGACATCCTTTCTGGTGCAAACCTGTGGCTCTGGCTGACTACCCGCTCCGTGTATGACCTGGCTTGTCTGACTACCCACTCTGGTGTTGACCTGGGGCTCTGTCCACTGCGCATCCAGCATACCAACGCTTCAGTGGAAATCCTATCTGGTGCAAACCTGTGGCTCTGGCTGATTATTCGCTCTGTGTATGACCTGGCTTGTCTGACTATCCTTTCTGGTGCTGACTAGGGGGTGCTGTCTGTTTCCTCCGTGTGTGGGTCCCCGCTCCACAGACACCCATCCTAGTGCAAACCTGGGGCTCTATCAGACTCCTAGACTGACTGCAGGCTGAGTCAGTGCTAGTCCTTTGGGCTTTCCGAATTATCTTGAGGCTCCAGTGGGCTGAGGCCTAGTCCCGGACAGTGTGGTGGATCTATTGGTGGACTGCTATTCCTGATACATTGCTTGCCTCTGTGTTGCTATTCCTGATACAGTGCTTGCCTCTGTGCTTGCCTGTGTGTTATCTGTTTACATGCATTACTGTGATTATTCTAATAAAAGATTGTTTTACTTTACCATACTGACTCCTGGTTTATTCCTGGGAACCGTGACAAGTAGTATATCTGTTACAGACCAATGGTTTCAGTTGCTACACATGGAAAACATTAGAGATGCGCATATTAGCATGGAGTTCAAGGGCATAGGTTACAGGGTTAATCCTACGGAGAACACGAAAGGGACCCACAAATCGGGGAGCCAGCTTTTTACAAGGCAGATCTCCTTCCTGACATACTAATTGATTTGATCATATTGGACTCTATATTAATCATTGGACAGTAGTAAGATTGCCTAAATTCGGTTGTATATTGTGTGTTGTGAATCTATCAGAGTTAGATTCTTTTTGGGCAGATCTCATAATTATCTACTGTCATTATATGGTATTTTGATGGTGATAACATACCTAGACACACATTAATTTAGAAGCACCTGAGCCAATTTTGGATTTTGCAGAAAGATGCTTCTTTGTCTGAATGAAATTGCCTTCAAAAAGGATTTACCAACAGACAAAGGACAAATTCCAACACCTTAAGCCAAAATAATTACAGGACTAATTTTAACTTAGTGGTTTGAGTATGCTGCAGTTACAATTCACATACATACACAGTTGAATACATAATTGACATTTACCACAAAATCTCTTAAAATAACTGTCTATTGATAAACCTACATGAACTTTCAGAAATGCAGACATGAACTTTCAGAATGGCAGACATGAACTTTCAGAACCGCAGTCTGACAAGCAGTTTGCATATTAGGCACCATGATCAAATATACCAAAATTGCATATATATATATTATATATATACATATATATATACATATAATGAAATTAAATATCACAGTGCATTATATATATATATATATATATATATATATATATATATATATATAATGAAATTAAATATCACAGTGCATTATATAAATATATATATATATATATATATATATATATATATATATATAATGAAATTAAATATCACAGTGCATTATATAAATATATATATATATATATATATATATATATAATGAAATTAAATATCACAGTGCATTATATAAATATATATATATATATATATATATATATATATAGAGTGGAGATTGTAGCCGTATTAGTCCAGTGATGCAGATGTAAAATAACAAACAAAATAAGTATCTTGTAATACCTTTTTTATTGGACTAACAGAATTTTGGATTGACAAGCTTTCGGGAGAACCTCCCTTTCTTTAGACTTGAGAAAGGGAGGTTCTCCCGAAAGCTTGTCAATCCAAAATTCTGTTAGTCCAATAAAAAAGGTATTACAAGATACTTATTTTGTTTGTTATTTTACATATATATATATATATATATATATATATATATATATATATATATATATATATATATATATATAATGAAATTAAATATCACAGTGCATTATATAAATATATATATATATATATATATATATCCTACTTTTTCTAGACTATGACCCATTGGGAGTGTTGGAGGGTCACTGTATAAAAGCAGTGTTAGATTAACTGAGAGTACTGCTAGATTCTGGGACATCATTCAAAGCATAATCATTTGGTCCCTCGATTCATCCATCGTCTATTCATCTCTCACTTGTTTCAATCCTGACATGCTCTTATCTACTGAAGAGATAAGCTAAACAAAAGTCTGAGATAAAGACTCTGATATACAGTCTGCCGGGATCCTCGGCACCCTGGTCAGCTACTGTTCATCTTCTTTAATCGTCTCTCTTCTTGTTTCCTGCATCTTCCTTAGTTTTCTCTTCTGTCTTCTAAACTTCTTCTTCTTCCAATAGCTGTAGTTGAAAATGAAAAAAAAAGTCCAATGAAAGGTGCATCAAAAAATATCCCCCAAAGATATGCTAGTCTTAACCCTTTGAGTGCCAGAGGGGTATGCAATGCATTTTTCAGGAAAGATTTGCAGCTGTCTAAAATGTTTTTTCTATTTCTTTCAAGATAGATATTGTGTAACATAATTTCATTTAGTTTCATATACATAATACTGATATACCAGTGAGAGAACACACTGGATAAAATTAACCCTTTAAGCACCAAAGGAATTTGCAACGTATTGCAAGACAATGTGTTGCACATCCCTCTGGAACTCAAAGAGCTAACTTAGATAGGGGTATATGTTCCTTTATTTACCATTAGCTTTTTGTTTTGTAATATTTAGAATCTTCCACATTCTGATTCCAATACAGTGCAAAGCCTATAATATAATTATTTCTTTAACCCCTTAAGGAACCAAGAGGTGCCAGGACCTTCATGGGTAAACTTCCCATAAGGACCAGTGACAGTCCTGGCACGTCAAGGGTTAAATGATAGCAGTGCACCTCTGTCATGCTGGGGAGGCTAAAACTGAGTGACCCAGGACCGGAGCTCTTAATTTCAGTTATTCTCTGTTTTGCCGGTACATGTGATCGCTACTACAGCGGTCATGTGTACCGGCCTTTTCATTCACAAAGACAATGTGTTCTACACATTGCCTTTGTGACTGTTCACTGCCTCTCTCTTCCTTAGTATGAGCTTACTCTCATAGTAGAGCAGCAGAGAATAGAAAAAACATTAAACAAATACAGGCTAGAGTTGATGGTATAAACCCCTTCAGTGCTGGTGGTGGGGGCAGGATGAATGTAGGTCAATTTATGACCTACTGACGACAATTTTGTTGTTGTTGTTTTTTTTTTAGTAAATTTAAGCAAGACCAAAGAGTTGTATTACATAGACCAATTTCTAAACACACCTTCTGAAGTTTAAACAAGCATTAATGGGAGTTTTAATGTTGTGAAGCAATGTAATATACTTATACACACCACACAGTCATCGCCAAAAGTTGGAAACTAGGGAAGGAAAGAAGAACATGGGGATTTTCACCCCAGAGGGACAGTGTCCCCCTAGAACTGCACATTTTGTAGGTATGAATGACCGGTCATACCTATCATGCAATCTCCATAAAAAAAATAACCAACTGGGTACAAATGATTACAAAAGAACCAATAAAAATTGTGTTTTCTTTTAATTTTTTTTATGGTTTTCTTTATTTTAATAAAATAAATGGTGGGTTATCCATATACGTGTGGTATCAAAAGAAAGCCCTACTTGTTCTTAAAGTGGAACAATCACTTAATATTGCCCCCCAATCCTTTCCTAATGTAATGATAGGTAAAGCCATGTTATCATGCTGAAAAAGTCCACGGTATTAAGTAAAGCATCTTCTTCTGGAGGCATCCAGCAGACAACAGCACAGACATCTTAGAGGTAAGGTACCTCTGACTCTGCTCTGTGTGTCCCGTGCACTGCACGGATTGGTGGTGACATACTTCCGTTACCTTCCGTTACGGAAGTTGCTGAAGGCACAGGCGCACAGAACTTTTCATGTAAGCGATGTGCCCTGGATGCCTACAGAAGAAGTTTAGTTTCTTTAATAAAGCAGACTTTTTCACCATAATAACAGTATGGCTTCACATATCGCTACAACAGGAAAGGATCGGGGGGCAATATTATGAAGGTGATAGTTCTGTTTTAAAAAAAATAGTATATTACTTGTGTGGCTGGATAAAATACTTAGAGGGAAAGCACAGTTGAAAAAAAGGCATAGTCAAAATGGTTCAATCCTTAAGTGCAAACCACCCCAAAGTTTCCTGGTCCTTAAGGGGGTTAAGGTCAGTGTGTGTTTTGATTGGCTGGTTAATCTGAGGATGAGGAAGAGGATTGAGCTGGCATGCTTTGAAATCGGTGCAAGATCTCTCAATAGTTTGGTAGCAGCATTTGAATGGTTCATGTTTCATTTTCAAACAAGATAGTGACCATTTTAGTTTCCTTATTCCTACAGACTTGCAGTTTTGTACTGGAAATACATGACTATTGACATTAAAGCATTTCAACCATAATAACACCAGAAATGAATGCATATGTTTATTTATATAGCGCCACAAGTGTACGCAGCTCTTAACAAATTAAGGGTTTAGACAACACAGGGTTACAAATGCTTTGCAAAGTGAAAGACTGAAAGTGAGGTCTCTGCCCAAAAGCTAGACATATATTTTTTTTTATTTATCTCGGTATCGATGTTTCACAACTAGTGTCTCTATCTTAAGGTAATATCTGATCTACACAACTAAGTGGAATTTGACATTGAAATTACGTGTGTAAACTTTTTCACCTGTCATGCTATGATAACTTTTGTGGTTTAGGCAATTACGAATTCCTGGTTAATCAAATAATTTGTTAAAAAAAGCTTAAAAGATTGCATTTATTATTCATCGTTTTTTCCATTTATGACCCCCATAGGTCAAAGGTTTGTCCCGCTGTTTCTCCTCCTATAAAAAGGGCTAAAACATTTAATATGCACAAGCTTTCTTAGCATACACACAGAAATAGCACTACACCGGCCATTACAAGTTCATTTTCTATAGAAATGATTTCATTGAAGTTTCCTGTCATTCTGGCTCTGGTACCTTTGTCCTGTTGTCTTTCAGTCAGAAATCTTATTCTTGATGAAATTATAACAATTATTGACTTCATGTTAAAATCTGAAAACATGGTAAGTATATTAACTTGATTATTATATTGCAGGCTCATTATAAACTCAGAAGATTATAATTAAAATTTGATTTGCATGAATACAATGATAATTTGAATTTATGTGCAAATAAGAATTAATAATCTACAATGCTAGAAGGTGACCTAATGCTCAAGGCTGTAGGTGGTGATTTTTTGGTTTATTATCTGTAACCAGTTCATCTGAAAGAAAAATATCCAACATGTAGCATGCTAGTCTAAACTATTTTACACATCACTTATTTCTGTCTCACACAAGCTGATTATTATAATACATTTAGTTTTCAGTATTTGCATAGACATACTAGATTATATGTATTGTATTGTTACTCCCTATCTGGGGGGAGATGCACTAAGGTGAAATAAAGAGGTAAGAAAGTAGAGATAACTTCTCCAGTGAAATCACTTCTCCACTTCTTGTGTTATCCTATGTAGTCTATGCAATAAGATCCTTAAAGTTTAAGAGACCTTAATGAATTGGCTCCATAGAATAACATAGGAATCTCAACCTCATCCCATGTTAATGCATAACCCCCAAGGTGTAGATCACTGAAATTACAGGGTTTGTTTTTCAAGGACATTTGAAAAATGTAGTAAAAGGATTTATATTGATGTAAATGATATTTGCATATGCCTGTTGCTGCTAGAAAGACTGTGCTGTTTCAAAGACTACACAGAAAAAGCCATTACACGTGCATTGCCTAACAAACTAAATATATATTTTTCCATGACAGTAAAAAGTGTTCTGCTCTGCAGTTTACAGAGCTTTGGTAGGTGAGGTCACAATTGTAGTTATAACTACAGGAAGTGTTGATATTGCAGAACATGTTTACTGTGCAAGCTCAGCAGTCTTGGTTTACAATATCTGTGACACTGTCACATTCTGTTAGTAAGTGTTGCAGATAGGTACTCTTTTGTATTGTATTATTTTGGAAACATGTTTTATAAAAGTTTATGAATATTTATTATACATCTATATATGTATTATTGTTATTCATTATTTTTCTTTTCCAAGGCAAAGTGTGGACATTTAATTCCCAACGTTTTTCAGAGTAACATGGTAAGTGTTTTTTACACATTCTCTTATATGCCATTATTTTCACCATTTGAGTGCCAGAGGGGTAGGTAACGCATTGCAAAGCTATGCGTTGTACACCCCTCTGGCACCCGACAGGTTAAACATAAGGAGAAACTAGAAAAAAAAAACAACAAACAAGCTCTACTTTTCAGACATATGTAAGTCAAATAATATAGCAATGCTGTATGAATATTATTTTTCTGTTTTTAGTATATTTTTATTTGAGGTTCTATATAATGTTAGTGAATTTATTCAAAGCATTGAATACTATGCATTGGAGATGCTTTTAGTGTCCAAGGGATTAAAGGCAGAGTAAAGAGATCCAACATGCTCTTCATTATATATATATATATATATATATCCTATATAATAATTCGCTAAATCGTGTGTAACGCTCGACATGCGCAGTTGACACTGCTGCGCGTGCGGCAGTCATGCGCAGTAGAGACTGCCCGCACCGCTGCTAATACAGACCTGGGCGCTCCGAAGGAGCGTCCAGCTCTGTATCAGCCGTGGCGCGGGCAGTCTCTACTGCGCGTGACTGCCCCGCGACCGGCTGACAGAGGCACTGTGGCCCGTGTAAGGGGCTGTTCAACTAGTATATATATATATAAAGAATAAGCCTAATTGCCTAATTTTTGGTACCTCACACACAGAACATAATTAATGTCTCCTCAGAAAACAAACACACATTAAACAAAATTCCTCATTACATAATTTATGTCTCATTAGGAGACACATGTCCCATTGGGTGATTCAATCATGCAGGGACTTGGCCCGCCCCCAATTTCCAGGCCAGCCACCACTATATAACTGACAAAAAAAAAAAAAAAAAAATATGGCTGCTACTTGCTCCTACACCACTGACTCACACACACAAGATGTAGCTGTACAGGTCTTACTTCACTACAACTCGCCCGATAGCCACAATACATATTGATTAAAATCACTGAAAACTTTCTCACCGACCAGGAGCAGCCGGACATCTGAAACATTACTTCCCCACACCGTAGCCGCACAGCACTGGATCCATCCGCCTGTGTCAGGACACTGCTCAGCCCGCTCTCACCTCCAGCACTTACGGCTGAGGAAGAGGGGATAGGTCACTGTTGTGGTATACCTGCACCCATCCCACTGGACCGCTCTTAGTAAAAACTGCCGCTTCTCACAACTCAGTGTGCTCAGATTCAAGCACTATATACTGTGTCCCAGGCGCCATTTTCATGCTACCAAATGCTGTCTGAACCCTCATACAGCAATTTAGCAGAGCCCTACATCGCCTAGTTTGCTAAGCTGCTGTATGAGTGTCCACACAGCACTTGGTAGCATGAACATCGAGTCTGGGATGGAGAGCGCTTGGTGTCCAGCTCGCTCCCTTCTCCGGCCTTTGTATGAGGGTACTTTGCTTTTTCCATCATCAGCTCTCCTGGCAACCCTCCCGTCTCCTCCTGTCTGGCCCCCGGCCCTGAGCATACCCTGAGCCCGAGGACACAGCCCGCCATCTGTCCGCTCACTCCCTGCTCCAGCCCCGACACATGCACATAAATGTAGGCGCAGGCTGCGGCCTAGCCTCAACTGAAGAGCCACAGTGTGCTCGCAAAACCTCGCACAACCACAATTTAAAAACATCCAACTCAGGAAACAAAATAAAAAAAACAAAAAAAAAACACACACACACACACACACACACACACACACACACACACACACACACACACACACACACACACACACACACACACACACACACACACACACACACACACACACACACACACACACACACACACACACACACACACACACACACACACACACACACACACACACACACACACACACACACACACACACACACACACACACACACACTACAAAAGATGACACAAGCCCTGTCCACAGACACACTCCCCCAGCTATTGCCCGAATCATTTATGTACTGTGGATGCATTCTAATCAGATGGGTGGGAAGCGTATACATTTAACTACAACTCCCACAATCCTTACACATCTTCAGTGGAGAACATGAAAACAACAAAAATCGCTGTTTTCATCGCGCGCTCTTAAGATGTCCAAGGATTGTAAGACTTATACTGCAATTACACCACGTCTAACCTTGTTTTGGTCACTGCTGTCCACCTCACTAACGCACCCGTCTCAATCACCTCCCCTTCTCCTTTGCTGTGCCACATTCTCAGACGCACACGCAGGGTGAGGATGATGGGCTTGGGGAAACTTGACTGTTTGCTATTGAAATGTCACCATCTAGTGGCCTACACACACATAAATGACACTTTAAAATATCACCTCAAAGAAAACCTCCAAATCAGACTGTCGATTAAGCAAAACTACCCACACTGTGATTTCACATGCTTAATAGTCCAATACTGTTCTGTGTTGCATGCTTAAAGGTGGAATACTGTTCTGGGGACAGTTGGAGAGGGACAACCTTATGAGTGAAAGAGTGGAGTGAAACCTCAGCTCAAATGGCTAAAAATTTTTTAAAACACACTCAGGAGTGTGAAGAAAATATTTTATATATTACACTCATTGTAATCTGCATGTATGTGTCTGTCTATGTATCTGTACACGTGTATGCATGTTTCCATGTATGTATGTGTGAACGCTCTGCTACTCTGCTACAATTAACACAAACTTCAAAACACTGTTGTACCAAACATTCCACTTTATATTACTCAATACAAACCTAAACAAAACAGATAGACAACGCCGTCCCACATTGCTAGTATATATATATATATATATATATATATATATATATATATATATATATATATATATTTAAAACATGAGATGGAGGCACTCACTCTTAGTAATCATTAAATGCCCAGGTGCACAATCCTCAAGAAGAGAATACAAATACAAAAATAGGGAGGCAGCACCAGTGGGACTTATCATGAAACAAATTTTAATAAGCAATTATGCATATACAGGGTCAACGTTTCAGTCCTTAACACGGACCTTTATCAAGACGGTCTTGATAAAGGTCCGTGTTAAGGACCGAAACGTTGACCCTGTATATGCATAATTGCTTATTAAAATTTGTTTCATGATAAGTCCCACTGGTGCTGCCTCCCTATTTTTGTATTTATATATATATATATATGCATCTGACACCCGTGGTCTTTCACTCACCTTAACATCCCGTCACCAATCCTGTCAAAGGGGAGATGGCTAATGGCTGGCCCAAGTGAGCACCATCTGAATATTATTGGCTGACACTCATAGGTAATTCATTAACTGGGGGTTGCTATGAACATTGCAACATCCAACATTGTAGGCCACCTTACAGATCTGCCCTGCTGCATCTACTATGCTTCTGTTTGAATGTAGTGAAGATACAGCAACCTGAACTTAGTGCATTTATGTGGGTTATAGTCTCCCATGTAAAAGGCACCATAGCTCAATAACTGTTCCTTTCACCCGATAAAACATCACCAGTATACCTTTGCTGCACTGGTGATGCCCATGTCAAAGAGGAGACAGGAGACAGAGGAGACAAAATGGCAGAGAAAATTCAGCTACCTGTGATAACTGTGTGATTTAAATGCAATTCCATTTAAACTCATACTACAAATTAGTAGCCGTATTAATGCATTGTTGGAGGAAAATTGCATTATGCTTGTTCTCTCGTTGACAATCACAGCAAATCTTCCAGTGTTAAGTGCCCCATGGAACACAATGATACACAATTCATGCATTTTTCCTGTGCTGTTGTCATTGTAACAGTGTTGAAAGTGTAAAAGTGACCTTAGATTGTGTTAGTAAATGTGCTGGTAAAATTCTTTCCTTCATAATTGTAATATTAACTATCTGAGTGCCAAAGGGGTATACAACTCATTGCAAAAAAGAGGTTCAAATACAATTTAAGACTAGTTAAGACTCTTTGACTACATGTGAAACAGTATGTTATGACAAAATACAGAGTCTAAACTGTCCCGTTATTAGTAACAAATTTGGTATCAAGAACGTTAGAAGTTATTTCCCTAATATAAAAAATATAGTACAAAGAATAAAATAATGTACAACAGCATAGTAAATGATTACTGAAAACATATATTTTCCACATCTCCTTTGCAGTGTGTGAACTAAAGGTATAAATTTATAAAACAACTGTAAATTTCCTCACAAAGTTCCCTGAAAACAGACACTAAGAATAATAAAATTATTCTGTAATCTATTGATATGTTTCTGCATACTGTGAATATGGATTTGTTTTGCATTACATGTATAAGGAGCCTTTTATTTAACCCTTTGAGTGCCAAGGTGATGCGTTCCGTACCCCTCTGGGACTCAAAGGGTTAAAGAATGTTTTTAATTGATATTTGTACTTTAAAGGGATAGTAATGGTTAATTTTACCTTGATGTAATTTTGTAGGCATTTAAAAAAATAAAGTTACCTCTTCCTGTCTGTTTTAGTCAAGTCAGCGCTCTACGAAACAGCTGCAGATTCCGGTCATTTGACCGGATGGAGGTTCTTCAGCAGAGCCAAAATTACACTATTTAAAAATAAATACTTCATTGGAATGGTCTACAAAGTGTGCTTTCAAACCAGGCACACTTTGTAGACTATTCCAATGAATTATTTATTTCTAAATAGCACAATTTCAGCTCTGCTGAAGAGCCCTCGTCTGGAATCTGCAGCTGTCAGCTAGATGGCAGACTTCACTGAAACAGACAGGAAGAGGTAACTATACCAAGTGATATCTCTCAACCCATAAAGGTTTGAGAGATAAGACTTACATCGATCTTCATCTTTTTTTAATGACTACAATATTACATCAAGGTAAAAGTAACCATTAATTTCCCTTTAAAACCATTTGGGTGCCAGAAGTTTTCATTATTCCAATCTAAAACTGACTAAACGATTAAAATTGAGCTATTGTAAATAATTTGATTGAAAATTATGTGTAAAGCATTTTGCTCCAAACTGTTTCTTGTATTGGAAAGTTGTGCCAATGTTTCTATTACTTTCTACTATGCCAATGGTATCTGACATTTTAATATGTTTGCAGAGGGATTCTGTTTTTTGCAAAGCTGCTGAAGAACTAAGTAACATCAAAGAATGCACTGGTTTAAATAGAAATATTATGAAAATTGCATTGAACTTGGATAGACTATGCATACAGGTATACTTTTCTTGTACTTTTTATAGTTCCAAAGGTGACTACAATACATAAAACAAGTTGGCATTAACTATACACACAGCAATTTGTTTCTCTTGCTTTCCTGCATATAGAAATATGTATATGTATAGATATTTGTATTTTATCTACAGTGTAAATGATTTACTGATCTCCATTTTAGTTAAAGGGATAGTAATACTTTATTACCTGAAGGCAAAGTTCCCCCTCCCTTTCCCTTTCCTGAAGTCAGCGTTGTATTGACTGCAGGGGAATTCTGTCGTACGACAGGCTTGCGGCTCTGCATCTGAGCCGAGATCCTGTTAGTGACAAAGAATTATTTCACTGAAACAGTCTTCTACATGTACTTGGTTTGCAAGCACATAGAGAAGACCGTTTCAGTGAAATAATTATTTGTCACTAACGTGAATGAGGCTCTGCTGCAGAGCAGCATGATTAAAGTCAGACCCGCTGACTTCAGGGAAGGGGGAAGGAGGGGGAACTTTGCCTTTGGTTATCTCTCAAACCATAAAGGTTTGAGAGATGAACCTGGGGGATATTACATTATTTTACAAATATGTACAATATGGGGGTTAGTAACAATAAAGTATTACTATCCCTTTAAGGTGTGATATAGAGGTGATAAAATAGAGATGACTTCTCTAGTGATATCACTTCTCCAGTTCCTATGTTATTCTATAGAGGATATGCACTAAAATCCCCAAATTTTGAGAATGCATTGGCTCCATAGAATATCATAGGATTTGTAGAAGTTATATCACTGGAGAAATTTCCTCTGCTTAATCAATCCTTTATCACTCCTTAGTGCATATCCTGGGTCCATTTATTGGCACTTTTATTATGCCTGAAGAAGAGACTTATGGGTCGATATTATGCCTCGTGGTAAAAGGAAAAACTGGCAACGGTGGTTTTGAAAGCACAGTTTGGTTTTCTATCAATTGTGCTGTCAAAAAACAGAGAGTTTTAAAAATTCCCAACGAGCACATAATTTGTACCCATTGGACGCAATAAAAATGTAGTTGAATTTGGCATTCTAATACATGTGATAGCTTCAACACACATTATGCCATCAAAAGTAGGACCTGAGTTTCTAAAGTGCATTATAAACCACTTACGTGTATCAGAACAGTGGTTTCCAACACACATACACATGCGTGGCTAGTGATCCCTACGCTAGTCACACGTAGATGCATTGATATGGGGCCATAAAAATGTGATTAAAACAAAAGAATAGTACCCCTATAATTGCCATTGAGGTATGCAACGCAGTTGCATTACATACCCCACTGGCACTCACAAGTTTAATCTCCTTAAAGTTAACACATCCCTTGAAAAGAAACACTTACCTGTAATTCTAATGTCCAGAGAGATCCTCAGCAACCTGGTCAGCTTCTGTCCATCTTCTTCTTTAATCTTCTCTCTCTTCCGTCTTCTTGTTTCCTGCATCTTCCCTGTCTTCTAAACTTCTTCTTCTTCCAATATCTGTAGTTGAAAATGAAAAAAAAAGTCCTATGAAAGATGCATCAAAAAATATTCCCCAAATATATGCTTGTCTTACCCTTTTGAGGGTCAGAGGGATATGCAACGCATTGCAGAGCGCATTGCTCTGCAATGCATTGCATACTCCTCCTGCACTCAAAGAGTTAAATGCATGCTGGCATATCAAGTCATGGTGCACCAAAGGTCGATGAGGGCCCCAGATGGCAATGTTTTATTGGCTCTGGTTGGAAAAGGAACATCGCCAGTGTTGCATTAATGTGTCTTCACCATCATTTCCCTTCAATCTCCCACTAATCCACCATGTCTTCGTTTGAGTTTGGGCCAAACACATCAACAATGGCTCATTTACATATGGAAAAAGCAGGTTAATGAGTTATTTCCATATGGAAATGCAGGATAAGGAGCCATTGTCATATTCACGTGGGTACGTTTATATATTAATGTGGCTGTGCTCCATATACACTAAGCGCAGATAGCTGCCTCTGCTGTCGGGGTTCACAGAACCAACAATACCTGCCTGAGGCTGCCAATGTTGGGATCTCCCTGTAGCTCTTTATGGAGCCAGAGGACAGTTTTCTGTCTCTGCTAAATACAAGAGACAACAGCATACCCCTTTGGAACTGAAAGGTTTAGAAGCTGTACTATTATCAACTTGTTTTTGTTGTTGCTAATATATTTAAAATATATAAATTCAGATTTGTAAATGTTCCTGCACAGCAGTTCAATTCTATAGAGATGTGCATTGCATACCCCTGTGATACTGAAAGGATTAAACACTGCAATATTATCAACAGATTGTTGATGTTAATATTTATTTATTTTAACATTTAATATTAATTCTGATCTGTTCCTGTACAATGGTACTAGAAGTGAATAAATCACCACATGGGCAGCCTTGGCAGATACCCAGTGTAATCCAACAACAGCTTGAGAGTCACAAGTTGCTTGTGTTTACCCTTTAGCAAGGGCATCTCTGCACATAAACTGAGAAAGTATGATTGGAAATATAGCTTCATTAAAAACAAATGGACAATGAATGCTTTACAGTTTATCCTATATAATAATTCGCTAATGTATGTTTGTCAGAAGCTGTCATGCGCAGTACAGACTGCCCGCGCCTCGGCTGACAACTGAGCGGGGCGCTCTGAATTCAGACCGTAGTTCTCTCTGCGCACCAAGTAATAAAAATCTACACTGAGTTTTTTTTTGTTTGATACATGAAGAGTTGTTTAGTACCACAATCTTTTTCTTTGATACATCATTATCATAATTTTTATACAGTTACATTGATTATGTGTCATTAAATGTATGTGGAAGACAGGGTTTTATAATTGTAGGATCTCTGTGCTTTTCTACTAAACTATGACTCAAACATTTACTGAACAAAAATTATTATACAACTCGTGTAAATATGTGTTTCTGTTTTATTGTTTTATAGGACTACACAACTTATGAACAGCTTCCAGAAGTTAACCTCCCTGTGTTCCTTGATACTCTACATGAATCTGTAAAAAAATTGAAAATTCATAAAGATTACATGTGAATGTGTTTTTTTCTTTTTTTGCAGCCCATGCCTATTTATGTTAAATTATGTTATATTTTGGTATTTATTGTATTCTAGAATAAACTGTATCATTAACCAAAAATCTTTATTATTTTTCTAAATTTCAAATTATTTTATTTTGTGTAATGAACTAGCAAAAATAATTTTTTGCTGGATGGAATAAAGAAAATAAATAAATGCTGGATGGAATAAAGAAAATAAGCATATCTTTAAATAGGAATAGAAAGTAAGCAATAGGATAGAGAGAGATTTTCCTTCCAATGTACTTTGAAGTGTTCCCAATCCGTGTTATACCTAGGAGTTTCTGAATTTCATAGAAAACAAGAATCGAGTCTATTCAGGGCTGGATTTACATCTTAAGGCCCCTAGACATGGAACATTTAGCCACAATTATTCCACCTAAAGAACATACATACTTACCTCACTTAACTTCACCTATTATTTAAAGGGGAATTATACCCTTAGAAGACACGGCTATTCATTTTTTTAATCAAAGGAATATACTAGACAAGCAACATCATAAGCAGTCAGATATTTATATACAGTACTGTATAAATGTCTTAAGCAGGTATGTAAAAATGCTGTAAAAAAATAGACATGTTAATAGTTTTATTTTTATCAATTAACAAAATGCATAGTGGGTGAACAGAAGAAAAATCTAAATCAAATCAATATTTGGTGTAACCACCCTTTGCCTTCAAAACATCATCAGTTCTTCTAGGTACACTTGCACACAGTTTGTTAAGGAACTAGGCAGGTAGGTTGTTCCAAACATCTTGGAGAACTAACCACAGTTCTTCTGTAGATTCAGGCAGCCTCCGTTGCTTCTCTCTCTTCATGTAATCCCAGGCAGACTCAATGATGTTGAGAGCAGGGCTCTGCGGGGGCCATACCATCATTTTCATCTGTTCACTCACTATGCATTTTGTTAATTGATGAAAATAACAACAAGTCACCAGCAACTTCAGTCCTGTGCCTTTTGTTGCCACTGCATAACAACAAATTTGGTAATTTCATCTACCCAGCTTCTCTGTTGTCTTCTTCTTGGAGATTTATTATTGAGTGGAATCCATTCCAGAATTCGTTAGATCCCTCTACTGTTAGGTATTCTTGCTATGTGGCCTTCCATTTCCATTTTAGGAGCTTTACTCTTTCAATGATGTAAATGACCTTTGTTTACTGACGAATCCATGCACATGTGTTTAGGTCTCTTTTTTGTTATATTTAGAATTTGAAGGAGCGGTGAATTCTAAACACGTATATATATCAAAACTTTCTAGGAAAAGCGCTCTGAGTTGAGTAATAAACGTGTAATAAAAATATTTAATAAAAAATAGCAATGTAATATCATTTGCATATATGGTATAGAATATAATCTAAAAAAAATGTATATAGACTTCAACAATCAACAAAAACTGGTACCAGTAATAATAGTGACATCACTATACAAATATATTGCCAAAATATAATGCAGATGTAAACTGTGAAACTATATATTGAACAGTCGATATTACTCTGTAAATGATGGCTCAAATAACATATAGTGGTATAGTCCCTATATTAACACCTTTATTATATTAACACCTTTATATATAGTATAACAGGCAGACATAGTGAAATACTGGCAAGAGACAATAACTTACTCTCCCGTCCTTGTTCAAAGCATAGTTAAGTTCTTTTCCAGCTTGATACAGTTCAGTTTTTGTATTGCAAGTCTGGATGTTATCACAAATTGTGTTATCATATGCTGGTTCTTTCTCCAGAGGGCAGAGTGTAGCTTGCCTGTATAATTGACGTGTCACCTCAATTATAAATATATATTATGTATTACAATCTGTTTTATTTCCCATTTTCAAAATCTTACAATACAAAGGGTTAATAGTCAGGATTCCTATGAGGGTGTCTTGACCATTTTCCTATTTATTTAGCAATAGCAACCATACTGTGTCAAGTAAATCTTGACGTCTAGACTGGACATCATAAGAAGTGCCAATATTTAAACAAACGCTCAGAAATATGGTTACTCCTATCCTAAAGAAGAATCGATTGATACGCAATGCATTGATTTTAATTCTTAAGAAACATCAACATACTTTATTGCCAAGACTTTTTACTGATCAAAATTTCACTGTGGAATCACTAAAGAACGGAGTAATTGGAGGTGGTATTTATGACACCGATCAGGAGACGGGAGGTGAGATGTCAACTATACAGGCAAGCTACACTCTGCCTGCTGGAGACAGAACCAGTGTATGATAACACGATTTGGGATAACATCCAGACTTGCAATAAAAGAACTGAACTGTATAAAATATCAAGCTGGAAAAGAACTTAACTACGCTACGAACAAGGACGGGAGAGTAAGCTATCATCTTTTGCCAGTATTTTACTGTCTAATATGGTATTGGCTTAGGGCTAGCCGTACTTAACCCAATATTTTATGGACTAGCAGGTTTCAAAATATAACAGTACTTATCAAGAAAAGAAATAAGGAAAGAAAGAGAGATATATACTCTCAGCCTTCAACCTTATAAAAAGAGAAACCAGTTCTAAATCCTTAGTAAGTGTTGCCTGTAGGAATCGCTTTAATACTTAACTTTTATTTCGCTATTAAAACTGTTCCACATAAATTCTTTAACGCTGTATTCAAGCGCTTCAAGCGCGGGAATATGAAAAATAGATAATATAAACAATAATAAAACAGATCTAAGTGTAGTAATAGACTAAAAGTTACTCCAATGAGTGACTATGCATATATACTAGTACTCAAAGAATCCTTAGAGGTTATTGGTCACAATTGATATAAAAGGATTTCTTTATTGATAAAAAATTTAACTTGCTAATCTTAAAATATTAAAATTCAAATAAAAAATCAAAAAACAAATAAAGAATATTTTAAAATTAAAGCATATCGTGAAGCAAGTTTTGCAGCCGTGATCAAATCACAATCCAATATGGTGTTTGTGATAATTAAGCAGAAAGTTTGGGGTAGGTAACAGTCTTAAATTCTTTCCAGATGACTTAGTGATGATAATGCAGTTACCTCATTGGTAGCATAATATGGCAATACAAACTATTCCCAATTAGTCATTTAGATCGCTCCCCCCTCTTGTAGTCCGCTTACTTATAGCTTTCTTTGTATTGTGCACATCAAAAAAGACAGAGTTCACGTTCCCCACTCCTTCTGGATCCTGCTGCAGGCATATTAGCTCGATCGCTGTTCCTCCTTTTGGTGGATCCTTCGGTAGGGTAGTTTACCTCGTGGAGATGCGGTTAATATCCAACGCGTTTTGAGACTGAAATGTCATCCCTTCCTCAGGGAAAAAATGTTTTTTAGTGGTTAAAGGGCGCATGCCCTCACTTCGCTTGTATTTACGTGTGTTCTTATGTCACTCAAACTCCTATGGGAGGAGATTACAGTCTGTAGTGATACATTGTAGCTTAAAATTAAAACCGCAACCAATTTGAATGTTAGTCACATTGAGAATTATACACAATATAAGAAAACAACACAATCAATATTTGGAATCTGCACGATTCCCACATTTCAATACCAACTCGTCTTACATTTACAAAACCATTTCTTAGAAGTATATATTATAATAAATTTGCATGTGTCTTTTAAAATTCCAGATATAGCATCACAATGAAGTTGTTAATTCTACAGTTTATATGATCATATAGAGTTTAATACATCAAAGAGATGGACTAATACAGTCCTATTTGGGTCTAAGAATGATGAAAGACTAAGATAAACATGATATTTCTATCTTTAAACATTGTCATCCAGTTTGGCAAGGGTGCACCCGTACAACGATCAGAACTAATGGTGTTTGATGGTGATAGAACAATGTGAACTACTAATTGATTAAACAAGGCTCCTATGATGAGATATGACCCAGAAAAAACGGATTATAATATTGGTTAATAAAGTAATTAAAAACTATCCAGTTGTCATATGTAGCCATAGGTCCTTGTTCTGATAGAAATAAAAACTATATAATTGATCTATGCTGATCCATAGAATATTTATGCTAACATATGAATGGAGGGTAATCCAATAAAATTTTGATGAAATTTAATTTGATTTTATTATTATTGTTTGTTTTGTGTGTTTCCTACTTATTATTTAAAAACACCACAAATCCCTTTCTTCATTTAGTCCTTGTGGGGTCATTTAAGTTACAAACGAAATGGTTTTGTAAATAGTAAAAAAAATATATAGTAAATAGGTATACCTGACTACTCTATGAATGACACGTTTCTAGGGAGATACACTAAAGGTCCGTAAGGGGCAAGGATGGAGATATGGTGGAGTATTAATGTCAATGACATATCAGCAGTATGCATTAAGGTTTCTTCTCCATAATGTTCCTGTGAATCTGTCACCAATCCACCACAATCCAATGACACTGCCATGATCTGCCATGTCTACAACAGGTTTACGATTTTTCACTTACTACATTGGCACATACATGTTAATGAGTCTGTCATATTCATGTGGGTGTGTTTATATGTTAAAGTGGCTGTTCCCTACATACACTAAGCTCCTGCAGCAGTCTTTGAGTTCACAGTCCCAACATCACCAACCTGAGGTGTTGACAGATCTATCCTCTTTTGCCTCTCATATATCATTAGGAAGGAGAAAAGAAAAGCCGCAGAGTGGATTAAACCAGATGGGGATGGCAAGGGGAATAAGGCCTGATACAATGCTGCTTTGTGACTAGATAAAAGGAATCCACAGGGCAGAAAGGCTAAGAGACATGGGGGGAATGGATAAAGGAAGCTGTAAGGTAATAACATTGAGTGACGCAGTGAGGCGGCAAGGCACCAAGATGTAAACAATTGGTCTGTGCATTTAGGGATCCTAGTCTTAACCCTTTCACTGCCACAGGGGTGTGCAACGCACATCCCTATGGCACTGAAATTGACAGAAATTGATGCTGTTTAGTCTGAGCGCATCCTCTTTGTTCCACAAGTAGGTAAGTGGGGGAGCAGGGAGGATGTTCTTAGATTTCAGGGTTGTTGTATACTGGCAATGTGATGCATATGATTGAATTTGACCCCCCTCCCATTGCATACTTAAACTTTTGAGCTCCAGAGCAGTATGCAACGCATTGCTCTGCAATGAGATGTGTACCCATCTGGCACTCAAGGGGTTAATTCTTAATGCATATGGTGATGTGTGTCTATATTGCCATGGAGAAGTGCTCACCATACTTTGCAAGACATGCATTGTCATAACATCACCTCTTAGTTCATCTCCCCCACCATGTTCTACTTTAACAAATCAAGAGCCACTTTTTCCAAGAATACCATTCCCCTTATGTCTGTATATGTGTCTTTGTGTAGCATGAATGCCTACTGTTAAAATGCAAGTAATATTAAATAGTGTTAATACTAACTAGTGCTAGGGAGAAACAATATAAAACTGCACTGAAGCAAAAGCACAATGAAATATACAATATTTCTGTTATTTTTTGTATTTATTCTCTGGAGTCACTTGCCCTCTGCAGCCATATAAAACTATAAAACAGAAAACATGTATTTATTGGATATCCCAGGACCATCCTGGTGGATTTGACTTAAAGGAGCAGTAAACTTTTTTTTATGAAAACACATATTTTATAGAGCATTCCCTGCTGAATAAAACAAGGGTACTCCCATCGCTGTCAGATGTTTTATTCAAAATGTATAACAGTTCAAATAGCAAGGAAGTGTATTTACTGTGTTTACTTCCTGATAGTTCTAACTGACAGGAAGTGACAGGCAGTTTCTATCACATTCTATGGAGAACTGTGCATCTCTGACTTTCCTGACTTTCCTCTCCATTAGAATCTAACATGAAATCTAATTAGAATTTGACCACTAGAGGGCACTGCTAATGTAAAAAAACATGGGTTTAAACTGTAATAACTCTGGAAATATAAATCTCTCCGTAGTGGGAGTACCCTTATTTTACTCAATAGGAAAATCCCTACAATATATATTTTTTTTCATAAAAAAAGTTTACTGCTGCTTTAAGGACTGATGATGATCCTGGCACATCAAATGGTTTTTGCTCAGCACTGTGAGCACTACCGGAGTATAAAACTGACCGCTCCAAGACTGGAGCAGTCAGTATCAGACCCTCGATCGGTGAGCTGGCACACGTGATCAGTCACTTGTGGCAGCTCGCTGAATGAGATCAAATCGGTAAGGGGAATCCACAGTTGTTAAGGGGTTAAATTCTGATCTCAGGGAATGTGGAGCCAGCTCCTTACCAGCTAGGCTACAGACAATGCTTTTTTAACGGAAGTAAAAATTTCGCACATTAAAAACAATGGAACAGCTATACCCAGGACTCATTCAATGCTGTGTGGTAGTGCCAATGGATGATAAATTGATACATTTAACAGATTAAATTCTAGACCTAGTTTTACTGGTCATACAGCACAGAACAGACAAAAAAATCACCTTTGGACAAAGCAAAGCAGGGAAACATCAGCTCACACAACACTCAGCACATAGCACAAGCAGACCAATGGCAACATTAACCCATGCAAAGCCAAGCAAACACACAAGCAATGCCCATGCCATACAAACAACAAAAAACAATCAGCCCTCAGGGACAAGAGCTTAACACAACACAATTCCACATACCATACCCTGTAACAAGAGGGGTTAATCAATCTCAAAACAACCCAAAATCACCTGTGCAATATCACCAGCCAACAGAGACACATGGTGCACCTGACAACCTCACACACGCACCTGACAGGTACACAGCAAATACAACAAATCAGACAAATATAAACAGCCATGCCACAAAACACTTACCTGGACAACACAAACCTTCCCATTGGTCACTCCCTACCTCTTGAAGACCACACCTGGACAACACCCCACCACTGTCTTTAAGGGACAACTCACCATTCTCAGACATGGAGTGTTTACAGTGAGATCACTCAGACAGAGATTGAGAGATTACGACCAGTTTGTTTGCATACCTGTTCATGTGGAAATATCGCCATCACCCCCCAAGCACACCTGTTGAACTGCCTTAACCTGTTACAAGAGATGATGCTCCGGCTAAAAGAGCCAGACAGAAGCCCATCTCCACTTGGAGGACAACACCTGACAGCATAACCCCAGCTGCTGAAACAGGATGTCCCACAGCTCCCAAAGCTGTCACAGGGACCTGTGGAGCAGCACAGGGATGACATATGACAACCAAGACCCAGCATATACAGCACAAGGGTCACTCTCTTTGTAACGACGGATGCTGAAGTTACAGACCGCTACAGGCTGACATAGCACAGCATTATCGACCTATATGAACTGGTCAAAGATTACATCGACTCCATATAGAGCACCAACCTTGCCCTATTTGGTTTGCAGAAACTGATGTGTGCCATACATTTCATGTCAAGTGGATCCTTCCAGTCCATAGAAGGCTATGCATCTTGCATGTCCCAGCCCACATATTCAAGGGCACTGTCACAGGTGTTGCCAGCCCTCAAGTGGAAGGCCAGGAGTTACAACCACTTTCCCTCCACCAAGATGTAGTGGACATGTGTTAAATAGGAGGCATGCCCAGGATCATGGGTGCCATAGAATGTACACATGTATGCATAAAAGCTCCAATGCACAAGTGACATCTCTTCATCAACAGGAAGAATTTCTATTCAATCAAGATGTAGATTGTGTGTGACTCCAACATGAAGATAACCCATGTTTGTGCCTCATATCACAGGAGCTGCCATGACTCATACATCCTCAGACACTCTTCCAACCACAGAGACTTTGAGAATGGGACCTATACAGGGGGATGTACACACATCACATCCACAGAAGTACACACACAACTAATATCAAAACTGCTCAGGAAGTTCATGACACACAAGTAGTATGTTCTCTTCACACAACATCATCCACACAACATGTGTTCCCTGTCTCATGATGTCACTCTCTTTCCACAGGTGATGCCAGGTATGGTTGTAAACCGCAGTTTCTCACACCACTACCAAATCCCCAAACACCTGCCCAAGAGCACTACAATGAGTATCACGTGAGAACAACTAAAGCCATTGAGCCTTCCTTTGACCTCCTCAAATCAAGATTCCAGTGCCTGGATCGCTCAGGGGAGCTCTGCAATATGCACCAGTCAAGGTATGCAACATTATCCTGGCGTGAGTCATACTACACAATATAACCGTGGACACACATATAGTGGATGATGGTGAGTCACTGCCCTACCTGTTCCACAAGCACGATATGAGGAGACCCTGATAGGGCACAGATACGAGAAAGACTCCACTTTAGCAGTAAATTTAACACAGAAACAAACACAATCCATGTATGTCCATGGTCAGTCTTTGGGAATGTGTACAAACTCACTCACACAACACATAATGACCTGTTTCACCCCAAAGGATGACTGACATACACAGCCCTGATATTGCCTACTACAACATCACAACCACATAGCTGCTACAATATATAACCTATGCAGCAGCTGTTCCATGGATGTATCATAGTGACGGTGTGAATTCTGGCATCTGCCTTCGGCCATGATGACATTACCACTCGAAGGATATCAACCATTCACCATGCGAACAAGGCTACAACATATTGTCTGTGTCTATCATATTCCTGGGTTGAACTGACAGCAAACAATATTGAGTTGACCATAGCCATATCAACCATGGAACCCTTGGAATGATAGAGGGATATCCAATGCAATGCAATGTCATTTCAGGGCTTACAGTTGTATTGGAGTCAGCATGAGAATAATATTTGTGTAAAGCCTAAAGGAGCAGCATAGGGATGGATTTACTGTGGTACTGGTTTCTTCAGCAAAGAAATAACTATATGGATGTCAGGTTGCAAGGCCCACCATGCCAATTTCCCGGGCACATATACATATGGCTGGTTAACATCACTTCGTTACTAACCTACTAGTGTTCCAGAGTGGTAGACAACTCTTTGCAAACCAATGGAAATGCAAAAGGTGAAAGGGATAATAATTGTTTATCTGATGCATGACAGACGGTGCAGTTCCAAATCCTGTCATCCCTTTCCACAGGCATCCATAGCATGACCCATCATGCAACAGAGGAATGTCCACTTGACCATTGTGAAGCATTCACTCCACGTCGATGAAGCGCACCCCTTGATATTCCCTACTGCTGGTGTTGATGCAATGTGAAACTTGAAGTTGATAGCAACCTCTCATGAACCTTTCACATATTAACAGAATAATCCAGTCTATGCGTATGTGTTGCCTAATATCCAGGTAAAAAATCAGAAGTAATCCTGCTCTTCCTCAGAGTTAAAATACATTCTGGAGAACCCATGAGCAGTTCAACTATGTTTCTTCAGTAACCAGTTTCGATGTTAAACATACCTTTTGGGTGCTTCTATAAGTCTTCAATGTATTTTGACATTATACAAGCATCTTCATGCTTCAATGTATTGTTAGACATATTAAAGGAAGCCCATCCCTATCCAATATATGTCTGTTGATATTGTTGTTGGGTTAGCCATATCTCCTGATGGAACTATAGTTTTGGGGTTATGTATCTGTTATACTTAGGAAAGCATGGCCCTAATCACAGAAGTCTACTGATTGAACGGGGACCCTGAGTGGAATAGGGGATGTATTGATGCAAAGAGATGATGGCAGAGATTCCCTAAGGTGTGTTGAGAAGGTGATAAAGAGGTGACTGAGTGGAGACAACTTCTCCATTGATATCAAGTCTCCAGCTCCTATGCTGTGCTCTGGAGCCTATCAACTGAGATTGCTTGAGTTTGAAAGATCTTAGTGCATGTGCTCCATAGAATAACATCTTAACTGAAGAAGTGATATCCCCAGAGAATTTATCTCCACCTTATCAACTCATTACCATACCTTACTGGATAACCCCCAATGTTCTCCCTGCTTGGTGTAATCAATTGACCAAACTAGTGGCTTCTTCGTGTAGCCAAACACAACATTGATCTCAACAATTAACCTTACATTACTAGGTGTGATGGTTTTTCCCTTATCAGAGTGTATTTGTTTTTTGTATAATCTATTCTGCAAGTGACTTATATAACCAAACACATGGTTGGCTAACATCTTGAAAGCCACACAAGTGGATGGAACTAAATAGGGAAAGTCTGGCACATAGTATGCTAAGGAGCAGGTGTCAGCTGTTGAAGTTCAACTCACATCATGGCCAAACATTACTTTCATTTTATTTTGCTTTACTAAGTGGATTGTGAGTTGAAACTGGACAACAGTGTATGTGTTGTGTGTATTTACCAATGGTACAACATCTTAAAACCAAGTAATATGTGCAGGAGTTGTGTTCACTGTATTGCTTTGCAATGCACTGGAGACATCTCTGCCACTTAACCTGTTAGAAACCAGAAACATCACAAACATGAGTTGGATGAAGAAGTGCTTTTTTATTTGGGGTATACATCACAAATGGGGCATTTTAGTTTTATGTTGGGGGGAACTTTTAAAGGGGCTGCAGAGGTGTATGCCCTCATAGACTGTCTTGTGACTCTGGGGATTCAGTTGCAATGAACCCTTCAGTGGATTGATTGCCCCTTTCTATCTGCAGGTTCTATCTGCAATTGTGTTTGTGCATTTCTATGAGCATCTGACCCTTCATGACCATTATTCCTGTGCGTAATTGCCTGATCCCTGTGGTCAGAATTGCCTGCTGTGTTTCAAGGGCACTGAGGGTGGCTGTGTATCTCTGGGAATCCCTTTGCAACCTCCTCAGGCATCTGTTCACTCTTCTGGACTCCATGAGCTGCCTCCTCTGGATTCCCAGGCACTTTTCTCCATTCCCATGCTGTACCTACTAGTGGAGGGGGATGTGGGCGGGATGTTGTACTCCACAATGTCCTCTGTCTCCTCCTTCTGGCCAGTGGTTCTCTTCAACTTCTGCTGGTGGAGGTGGTGAGGTGAGATGTGGTCCTGTAGGCAGAGGCCGAGCATAAGTTGAGCCTGAGGATGCCTGTGCCCCCACCACATCTATGGACTCTGACATTGCTACAGATGGCTCTCCCTCTGGTTACAGATGAGGTGGGGGTGTGAATTCCTCCTGCTGTTGAGGGCACTATGGCTCCCCAATCAGGCCCAAATGTTTATAATCCAGTGGCCATGGGTCATACTGTGGCCACTGGTATCCTGCTCCTTCCCGGCTGGGTGTGTGCATCCACATGCGTGGCTGTTGTCTTGCCCTATGCCCCATAATGCGGTGCAGCGATCATACTGGGCATCTAGTGGTGGAGGTGGTGGTTGCTCCATCCAGTATTGGTCTCAGGTGGAGGGAGGCAGGCATCCCCCTCCCTGGAGGCATCCAGTCGGTGATGGTTATGGGTGAAAGAAATCCATGGTTGGTGGTGGTCACCACATGCTTGTCCCCTCTTCTGGCTCCTCAAGGGGTAATTCACTGGGACAGATGCCATAGGGCTTCTCCTCACTGTCCTTCTGCTGTGCTGCAGGCAAGTATTCTGTGTGGGGAAGTGAAATGGTGTGATTATTAACCTGAGCTATGACAAGAGTGATGCAAGATGATGACATTGACATGTGAACCCGTGAGGGGCAGGATGGTATCCCATGCATTGCATTGCAATGCATGGGATATCAACATGGCACTCATTGATTGCTGATCTTGACAAGATCCTGTACATTGATACAGTGATTGAACTCTGGTTATCATATGAATGCTGAAGAGTGGAGACAGAAAGAAATACCTCCTTGCCATTCCCACTCTTCAAGGTAACTAAAGCTTAACCATTACAGATCTACTGAGACAAACTGATTGCATGTACAACACATGGGCCTCGAACACTAAGACACTAGTGCCTTGAAACACACAAAGAAAACAAAACTTGCCATCGTCCCCACTTCTCAGTAAACATAAGATAACCAATACATTTTTTCAACTTAGTTGTCAATAATGCATCGTTGAAAAAGCAATTAGCTTTGTGGCCATGGGGTTTTTGAGTTTGAGGCCTATGTGTTGTATTTGCAATCAGTATTGCTCAATAGAACTGTGTTGTGTGAACTGACCCCTGTAGACTTGTGCAATGTAACCCTGTTGTATTGTGTTCATCTTCTGTTAACCCTTTGTGTGCCAGAGGGGTATCCAACGCTTAATGGAACAATGCGTTGCTTATCACTGTAGCACTGAAGGGGTTAGGTGCTGACTTCTCTATGGCTACATGTGTAACATTGTGGAAGACTATAACAGATATTTATATCACAATGTGATGGCAAGCATTGTTTGTGTGGAGTGTGAATGAAGATTAACACATCCAAGAGGGGGTTAAACTGGCACTTGCACAGGATTTGACTTGGTTGAGCCTTCTGATTTCTGCTTGGATTGTCAAGTATTCCATCCTTGTTTGGACCCTGTCAGCGCTGTGTTGATGCAGTTATGTGGATCAATGCTGGCCATGTGTTCAGCTGTCACTATGTTGGGCTGTAGTAGTTAAGGAATGATGGACTTACTGGTATTGTGGAGGGTGCTGTCCTCCCCAGTGTCAGATCCTCCAGGCACCCCCTCAACAGTGGTAGCTGACAGATTTTCCCTGAGCATCTCTTCCCAGAGGTTGACGGTGGTATGGACAGGGAGACCACCTCCAGTGACTCTAGCATGCAGGGAAACTTCACCAATCTTGTTCTTTATCAACCTCTTATAATCAACCCACCACTTCTTAATAGACTTGATGGTCTAGCTGCAGCTGGAAATGGCATTTACTCTGCTGAGGACCTGATTTCAGGTGGCCTTCTTCCTAGCAGTCAGTGAGCCTTTCGTTCTGGTACAGGATACTCTCCCTCTCCTGGATGCTTTGTATCTTGCGTTCTAACCTCCTCCAATGACGGAAGATTTCTCCATGTAAGCTGGTTGGAACGCAACAATAATTGGGGAGGGAACAGAAGAAGATTGACAGTGTGCTGTACAGATCTGTAACCACAGTCTGTCTGGAAGTAAGTCCATGGCTATTTTTTAATAATTTAAATTTCGCTAGAGCATGCATTTTATATATATATAAAAAAACAAAAAAACAAAAAACAACGATTAAAGTTTTATCACTATATGAGGATGGCAATGTGGTAAACTTGCATAGGGGTGAAAATTCCCATTTAATCTTCATGCCATTCATGTACCTGTAGAAGTGTTTATAATCTTTCTTGCTCTCTTTTGCAGTAGTACTTTTCTTATTTAGAATTTTAGTTAAACTAGGGCTCCATTCAATTACTTCTGCAAGGAAAACAAAATGGCAAAGGTAATTTTTTAGGCACAATTTGGTATTCTATTTCTCGTGTTGTGAACAGCCAATGTGTGGCCAATGTATGGTAAATAATGACAGCAGCCACTAAGATTTCACCCATATAGATCAATAGAACAGCTCAAACCATTTGAGTGGTAACGCAAGTTAGAGGGATACATTTTCTGCCATTAATGTGCCTATAAGTCCCAGGTGTAGAATATATTTATCATGTTAAAAACCCTTGTCAAAAGACAGGGAAGGACCATCTCACACATGCATTATGGCATATCCTAGGGAGAGCAACTGTGAGGATAAGCCTTGAAATCCCAAGGAAGCAGCCCTGAAATGTACATTCTGTCCCCATCAGTCCTGGAGAACCCCCTGAGCACTGGTCTGTACATATCAATGTTAAGTAAACTATTGCACCCTCATCCTGGGCCAGGGGTTAACAGATAACAATATGTCATGTCCTGCCAAGCTGATCTGCACATCTGTTAATTGCAATACATTGGTAGCCTGTGTGTGTGCGCAATTTTGAGTAACCAATGGAGAACAAAGATGCAACAGCATCATAGACCACACCGACCAATGTCACATTCACTCATGACAGGTAACCAGCAACCAGTGATCATCCCAAACACACTCCAACACCATCATCTGCACTGCCATGCACTCACCTGGATGAGCCTCTCATTCCTTTTGAACCATTGCACCCTGTTGCCCACTACTGGCCACCACCCCACTTCTGCTTTAACTTGACATATAGTATCACTATTGTGTGAATGGGATTTCAGTGATCCCTCACAGACAGCTCTCCCCCTTCCCTAGCATCATGTTCCCACTGCAATTCCTGCAAAGGCATCAGAGGGAGGGGCTTGCGATGGTTAGGGAGCACCTGAATCACCAAAATCTACATGGCCATTTGCCAGTTGGTGGAAGTTCTGATGCTCCGGTTGTTGAGGCACCTAGAATGCCACCAGAGGTGGAGGAGCAAGAGAAGCAGCAGCATCTGAGCTGCCCATACCAGATATCCTCCAGCCAAAAGTGCTTCCCAGGGAGCTGACATGATGACCAAGACACAGGTATACTTCAGACACAATGCATGTATAACTGTGATTCTACATGATTAATGAGTATAAGTACAATCGCACAATGCAACTTGATATGTTTCACTCCACAAGATACTGGACTCCTACTTCACATCTGACACTGGATATGGCTGGCTGTGAAGTGAATACACCTAGTTTGCTTCCATTGATAACTATCTCCCCCTCCTCCCTGGAACATCCCTGCTTGAACATTTGTCAATTTTTCACACAGGTATCCATGGCATGACCCATTATGGAACAGAAGGTTAAATGGTGAAATGATGACTCCCTTCCCCTCAACTGTTCCTCCTGATGCTTGGTAGTGTTAATAAATGTTGATACCGTATAACAACATCTGAATGAGATGAGCCATATTCTAGGAGCTCAAAAGGGCAATTCTGTTGCTTCACCAATGAACCATAGGAGAGACATGACAAATCCCCCATGCACATTGATTTGTGTTGGGTTTGAAACAAGTTGAATATTACAGAGGTCCTCAAAACCATGAAAAAGCAAGGTGCTGAGAACTCACATAACATCCAAATGTGGGAGAGCTTATGTGACATCATTTGAAATCCCCACATGTCCTCTGTTATGAATATTGGACATTTATTTAGTGCACCTCTTCAGCTCAGCATAATGTGTAAGGAACCTTTCTCAGTGATAACACAACAGTGATGTTTGCCTGCTTTTTCCTTCATGACATCAAGTGGATCTTGCATTCGTTCAAGTACTCTGGACTTTGGAATGCCAGAGGGACACTCAAAGCACTGCTTTGTAATGTGTTGCATAGCTCTCTGGCATCGAAAGAGTCCTATAATCATCCTCCCCTACCAACCAGCACACCCCTCACACACACAGAACACAGAACTGTCAGGGTGTCCCCAAAATTTGAACCCTAATGGCTAGGGAACGATGCTTGAGAGAGTGGCTTGGGAACAAAGCCAGACACACTGATCCTTTTCTTTGGTCAAAGCCAAAATAAAGGTGCTGCCCACAAAGCCAGATGTCCAATCCCAGTTGAGCTGAGATCCTGACCAGGATAGGATACAATGTGCACTGGTATTGTTTCAGGATCCAGTTGAACCCCATATGCAGATCAACTTGTGTTCAGAGAACAAGGTATGAGAAGAGATAACTGATGGATTAGAAAAATGAGGAGAGGCCTAGTACCATTAGCAGGCTGAAACTGCTCAAGGTATGACCCCGGCAAGACAGGATATGGCCCTTAGGCTTACTAGTTTGGAGCTGCTCAGGATTCAACCAGAGTATTAATGGAATATCTCTCACTAGACAAGGGTGAAGTGAGTACAGTCTGATAACTCTAGAATCAACTCAAAGAGAGATATGACCAGGGGTCTGATATAACTCAGTTATGTCGGAGATATACCTCTACGACTAAGAGTCGAAGAGAATCCTACAAAGAAGGAGGATTTCATGTGAGTATCAGGTAGCAGAAACCACACATGACAGAGAAAGCCAGGATAAACATATTAACAGCAGTACAGATAAGGAGGTGAAAGAGGGATGTGAAGAAGGGTTGCCACCATCTAGCCCACTTGGAACCAATGCTATGACCGAAAATTAATGTGTTTCAATAATCTTAGGAGGTTAGCGATTTGACATAAACATGACAAATATACAAATCACACCATACCAGCCAGTCCCCCCACCACCACCACCACTACAATACACATCTGCCACATTGTAGTTTGTACTTTATTTTTGTTATTACCTGACATCATCATCATGAATATGTGCCAGTGTCACTTAAGTAGGAAGTTAGTGTTGTGGGCAACACATTCTTCAAGGCAAATGATCCTGTAGGAGTCACAACTTTGACTTTCAACCATTAATTTCTAAACTACAGCCCTCTGAAGAAGTAATATTGCAGTGGGAAATGTACTTAAATGTAGTTAAAATAGGAGGAAAATTTTGCACTGGCAAAAAGGAGAAAACTTTCATGAAAAAAGAGGAAAAATTGGCCAGATTTTGTGAAAAGTCATGTGGGAAATTGTTCCCACTTTTCGCTCACTCCTAGTCCTAATGCACTGTAATGCTGTGTGCTCTGCATCCAGTTGCAGGCCTTTGGTGGTGGTGGTGGGGGCATCCAGTGCTAAGCATATGTTGGTGCCATCCACTGCTCTGAGCTGGGTTGTGGCATCCAATGCTGGGAGTCTTGTGGCATCCACGGATGTGATGTTGTGGGTGGCAGCACCTGCTGTGACTGGTGGTGGTAGTGGCATCCTGCTGGTGCTCTCTGCAGGATCATGAGGGGCTGTGGCACTGTGGGTGTCCTTGTGCTCCTCCACACTGTCCTCATGCTCTGTTCCAGGTGCAGATGCTGTGAGGGAAGAATTATATTTTGGGATTAGGAACCTGGGCAAAGAAGACAGGGATACAAGACTATGACATTCTTATTTAACAGCTTGACAATGTCCTGAACATTGATGCTAAAGGCAGATTGTGATTGAGCATTTGGTATCATATGTATTCTGAACACTGGAAATGGCAAGGAGAGATGCATTCATGTTGATGACACATAATGTGACATAACTCAGAGCACTAAGACACCATGAATATACATATATAATATAAAATTGAGATACTTAGAAGCAAATCTCTAAATCTCCATACTAGGAATAAACATTCCAGCACTAATCTGTACAGATTACCCAGAAATTATAAACCCTGTGTAGTGTATTATAACTTTGTGTTAATTACTTTCAAACAAATGAGGGTTTGTAGCATAATTTGGCCGAAGTATGTTTTAGCTCGCTTCCCACACCAAGGTACCTCAATTTCAAGTGAGTGCTATTCCATACATAAAAATTATACAATAAAATAAATAAATAAAGTTACACTTGATAAAGCTCTTTTGTGGAAGCGCGCAGATGTTTGGTCTGTAAAACCTGATAAAAAAAACCCTAATTAAAATTACACAACCTACCACTCAAAAATCTGACATTTTCTTGGTAATGCTAGCTTGCTTTTAACCCTTTGGGTGCCAGAGGGGTAGGCAATGCATTGCATATCCCTCTGGCATAGGCTGACCAGACCTCACCTTTACCTGGGGACGCATAGGAGAAATGCATACTGCAGGACTGCATTGATTTCAGTAAAGTACTGCAAAATGGCTATTTCCTATGTGTCCCCGGTTAAAGGTGAGATCTGGTCAGCCTACTCTGGTTAAAGAGGAAAGATTTGCAGTAGGTAGGTGAGGTCCAAAAAGGACTGAACACAAGCTCCTTTATAGAAGTCTGCCCCACCCATTACTACAACCCACATGAGACCTGTCTACATCATTAAAGGTATACTCAAGCAGGCAAGCTAATAGGCATATGGCCACATAATATACCTTTAAAAACACCCATTTAAATATTGTGCGTATTTAAACTATAAGTACATTTGAATTATATGTCTGCCTTAAGTGTAATTTGAATTGTATATCTTCCATTACTGTGAAATGAAGTTAGATTCAATATGGTGAGAAAACAACTAGAATGAGTTCAAAGAGAATTTTTGTGTAAAAAAGAAAAGAAAAACCTCACAGTTCAAATACACCATCAATATACATCTTATATAATAATTCGCTAGGATGTTTGTCAGTAGCCGTCATGCTCAGTAGAGACTGCCTGAAGGCACAGAATGCTGGGAGTTCTGTGCTGGGAGCATTCTGTGCTTTTGGGTAGTCTCTACAGTGCATGACTGCGTCGGTGGCAGGATGCAGAACAGGACTGGCCTCTTAACATCACCCGGACCTTGGCTTGTATATACAGGCTTTTACACTAGTCTATGTATATAAAAGAAGACGTTGTGCCTGGCAAAACACACCCAGGGGCGGCAGTAAAAAGGATTACTGCTGTCATTGGGTGATTCTGTGGGAGTGTGATTTTTGGCCTGCCCCCACTATCCAGCCCGCCCACCACTATCTAAGGCTGAAAAAAAAAATGGCTGCCACACACTCCTACACCACAGACACATGCACATGCCCTCCCACACACACACTAGCAGACACATACACACATATACACACACGCACGCTGAGGATGATGGGAACAATGTTCAAGCTACAGCTGGAAGGCCATGGTCCAATCTGTATTATGCAGCTTCTTCATTCCCTGTCTTTGAGCCTACACAGCTCTGCTAATTACTACAAGTGAGCTGATTTCTAAACAATCAGCAGGAGGATACTGGCTTGCTGAGAAAGTGGAAACAACGGCAGAGAGGTGATCAGGCAGTGCAGAGCAAGGCTTCAGCTGAGCTGGTAAATGGCAGAGACATGGATGTGACTGTATTTACATATTGCACAAAGAGAGAGAAAGAGAGCAGGTTGTTTGTCAGTCTGTCTGTAAGTAGAGGTGCCAGTTCCTGCAATCATCTCCATGCTGTACATAGCTCACTGTATAGCATGTATGACAAACTATTTATATATGGTCTGGCATTGTATAGTATACAGTCTGTGTATAAGGACTGGCACTATACAGTATAGGAGGGACAGTCCCTGTTTGACACCCAAATCCCTCTGCTCCTCTATTTAGGAGATCACACGGTGTGGTGTATATACAGTAGGCTGACCAGACCTCACCTTTAACCGGGGACACATAGGAAATAAGCATATTTCAGGAGTGCACCAAAATCAAAGCAGCCCTGCAGTATGCATTTTTCATATGTGTCACTGGTTAAAGGTAAGGTCTGGTCAGCCTAATGTACAAGTGTATCAGATTGCTTCACATCAGTAAAACCCACGGTAATGTGGGTATAAACTTCTGTATATATCTGTTAAATTAGTCTGTGTAAAAAATACTTTCATCTTCTTCTAAATCATTCACTTACAGAAAGAGTAACTTAACCATTTCAGTGCCAGAGGAGATGCAATGCATTGCTTACCCCCTGGCACTCAAAGGGTTAAAAATTCTCTACAATGGTCTGGCACTGTATAGCAGTGGTTCTCAATCTGTGCCCTCAGTGGCAATTAACAGGCCAGGATTTTAGAATTTCCTTTTAAGAGCACAGGTGAGTTAATCAATATGACTGAGCCTCTGATCAACACACTTGTGTTCTAGCAGTGAAATTCCTAAGTCCTGGCCTGTTAGTGGCCACTGAGGGCATGGGCTGAGAACCTCTGCTGTATAGTATACAGTCTGCATGTGTCTGTGTATAAGGACTGTCACTATACAGTATAGGAGGGACAGTCCCTGTTTGACACCCAAATCCCTCTGCTCCTCTATTTAGGAGATCACACTGTGTGGTGTATATACCAGTGTATCAGATTGCTCCACATCAATAAAACCCACAGTAATGTGGGAATAAACTTCTGTATATATCTGTTAAATTAGTCTGTGTAAAAAAAATACTTTCATCTTCTTCTAAATCATTCACTTACAGAAAGAGTAACTTAACCATTTCAATGCCAGAGGGGATGCAATGCATTGCTTACCCCCTGGCACTCAAAGGGTTAAAAATTCTCTAAAATACACCACCAGCCACGCCCCCAGTAACACCACCGAAAACACAAGTGTCCCTCTTTGGCCATATGAAATGTTGGGAGGTATGTTACTTACACTGCTCACACTGTATGTATTTATGTTCTGATTTGCAGCTGTGTGTCACTGTTTGTGTTGTCAGTGCATGTGTGTGTATATGTGTGTGTTGCATGTGTCTCTGTCTATCACTGTGTGTACCTTTCTGACACATACACCCTACGCTATAATTCACTATCATAACATTTATTTAAAAAAAAAGAAACATTTCCTGCATAACATGACGGGCAACGCCGTCCCAAACTGCTAGTACAATATAAAATGCATTAATAGTAGACATAGAATTCAAATGCACTTATAATTTAAATATGCACAGTTGTTTAAAGGGGTGTTTTTAAATATAGTATGTGGCCATATGCTTATTAGCTTACGGCTGCGTGTGCGTGCATACATGGAGTGCAACGCTCATCTGCAGTACACAGTTAGGCATCTCGCCACTCGCAGCAATGAGCCTGATGTCTCAAACAGCAGCTCTACAGGTAATCTTATCTGCGACAAGGTAGTGAGTTCTCACAGCACCAGAACTGCAATCAATCTGAGAAATGGATCTCTGGGAGCAGATAAAGGGGTTTACTTATACGATATCCTGCCAAACCTGAAACTGAAATTGATATTCTAGTGTTATGCCTGTCTAGATCTAATTTACTAACTCATTTACACTGGAAATTCTCCCATTGATGCCTTTTACACTATGGGGTAGGTCTTACGGGAGAGTATGGACATTCCAGGGTATTCCGCTCCTCTTAATGGCACATATTAACAATTGCTTCACAATGTGTTGCACACCCCTCTAATCATTAAAAGGATATACAGTGGAAACTGGTATAACTTTGCTCACATTTTCCTGTGCATGATATAGGGAAAATGTTCAAGGCTTGTGGTATTAAGGTCGTAAAGCTGGAGGAGTGCATGTGCCATACAGGATGGTATATACCTGAAGTGGAGGTGCAGCATTTAGAAGCCAATGGCACATGAACAGTGCTGGTGGATTTTTACTTTCCTCCAGAAATTACGAATAGAACAGAGAAAGCGAGGGAGAAAGACAGAGTGGGAGAGTGAAAAAGAGGGGAAGAGGTGTCCAGCAGAGCACTACAGCTTGGCCATGTCCTGAGTAAGTGCTCTGACTGCTGCTCATTAGCTGCTACTGCTGCTGCATGTGGACTCCAGCGGCGAGCCAGCTGAGTGCCATCATGATCAACAACAACAGGATGAGTCTCCCTGTCTGATAGAACAGAGGTACAATGAGTGTCAGACTCATAATATTTGCTGAGACGAGACTTAGTTGCACTGTGGGAGGGGAGAGGTGGAGCAAATAAAGATTAGGGGGGGTGCATGAGTTAAGTCAGGCCTAGGGCAGCACAAAATCTAATTACAGCACTGCATAGGTATAATATATACACTACACAGGGTTTATAATTTCTGGATAATCTGCAAGGATCAGCTCAGCAATGTTTGCTCTTGTTCTAGAATATATTCCTAATTTGGAGAATACCTTCTTTCCTTGCTGCTTCTCATATCTTCTTCATTAAGTATCTCAATTTCATATTATGTGTGTAGCACTGTGAATTTTTGCTTTACTTTTTTGCACACAAATTCTCTTTCTACTCTTTCTGATTGCTTTTTCACATTATCTAATCTAACTTTATTTCACTGAATTTCACAATAATGGAATATATACAATTCAAAATGCACTTATAGCAGACATATACTTCAAACGCACTTATAGTTTAAAAATGCAGTTTTTAAAGGGGTGTTTTTCAAAGTATAGTATGTGGCCATATTCTTATTAGCTTGTCTGCTTGGGTGTCCCTTTAAAGATGTAGACAGGTGTCATGTGGTTTGTAGTGGTGGATGGGTACAGAGGCTAGTGTTCAGTCCTTTTGGTCCACACCTACTGCCTGCATATTTTTCCTGTTTAAAAGTGAGTCAATATTACCAAGAAAATATCAGATTTTTGAGTGGTGGGTTGAGTGATTTTAACTCGTTTTTTTTTTTAATCAGGTTTAAGGTGACCAAATATCTAAGTGTTTCTACAAAAGAGCTTTATCAAGTGTAACTTTATCTTTTTTATTTATTTATCTTTATTATATCATTTTTAACTTTACAGTCATATAATTTATATGTATTGAATAGGACTCTCTTGAAATTCAGGTACCTTGGTATGGTAAGAAAACTTGACCTCTTAATGACGTAACATATTCAAGGACAGTCATGGCGGTCCAGCAATTAAGGATCGGTGACGGCCTGGCATGTCATGGATTTCTGGGTTCGCCACACAGCTGCTCAATGACCCTGGAATCCATTTGTAAAACAAATAAATGCTCCATGGTCCTTAATGGCCACCTGAGCACAGATCGGGCAGTCGTTAAGGGGTTAAGCATACTTTGTTTAAAATTAATTAACACATAGGTATACTATATACACTACACAGGGTTTATAATTTCTGGTTAATCAGTATGGATTAGCGCAGGAAGATTTTTTATCTTATGCTCTTGGTTCCCTTCTTTCCTTGCTGCTTCTCATATCTTCACTTGGTATCTCAGTTTTATATTATATACTAGCAGTTTGGGACGGCGTTGCCCGTCATGTTATGCAGGAAATGTTTCTTTTTTTTTAAATAAATGTTATGATAGTGAATTATAGCGTAGGGTGTACGTGTCAGAAAGGTACACACAGTGATAGACAGAGACACATGCAACACACACATATACACACACATGCACTGACAACACAAACAGTGACACACAGCTGCAAATCAGAACATAAATACATACAGTGTGAGCAGTGTAAGTAACATACCTCCCAACATTTCATATGGCCAAAGAGGGACACTTGTGTTTTCGGTGGTGTTACTGGGGGCGTGGCTGGTGGTGTATTTTAGAGAATTTTTAACCCTTTGAGTGCCAGGGGGTAAGCAATGCATTGCATCCCCTCTGGCATTGAAATGGTTAAGTTACTCTTTCTGTAAGTGAATGATTTAGAAGAAGATGAAAGTATTTTTTTTACACAGACTAATTTAACAGATATATACAGAAGTTTATTCCCACATTACTGTGGGTTTTATTGATGTGGAGCAATCTGATACACTGGTATATACACCACACAGTGTGATCTCCTAAATAGAGGAGCAGAGGGATTTGGGTGTCAAACAGGGACTGTCCCTCCTATACTGTATAGTGACAGTCCTTATACACACATGCAGACTGTATACTATACAGCAGAGGTTCTCAGCCCATGCCCTCAGTGGCCACTAACAGGCCAGGACTTAGGAATTTCACTGCTAGAACACAAGTGTGTTGATCAGAGGCTCAGTCATATTGATTAACTCACCTGTGCTCTTAAAAGGAAATTCTAAAATCCTGGCCTGTTAATTGCCACTGAGGGCACAGATTGAGAACCACTGCTATACAGTGCCAGACCATTGTAGAGAATTTTTAACCCTTTGAGTGCCAGGGGGTAAGCAATGCATTGCATCTCCTCTGGCACTGAAATGGTTAAGTTACTCTTTCTGTAAGTGAATGATTTAGAAGAAGATGAAAGTATTTTTTACACAGACTAATTTAACAGATATATACAGAAGTTTATACCCACATTACCGTGGGTTTTACTGATGTGAAGCAATCTGATACACTTGTACATTAGGCTGACCAGACCTTACCTTTAACCAGTGACACATATGAAAAATGCATACTGCAGGGCTGCTTTGATTTTGGTGCACTCCTGAAATATGCTTATTTCCTATGTGTCCCCGGTTAAAGGTGAGGTCTGGTCAGCCTACTGTATATACACCACACCGTGTGATCTCCTAAATAGAGGAGCAGAGGGATTTGGGTGTCAAACAGGGACTGTCCCTCCTATACTGTATAGTGCCAGTCCTTATACACAGACTGTATACTATACAATGCCAGACCATATATAAATAGTTTGTCATACATGCTATACAGTGAGCTATGTACAGCATGGAGATGATTGCAGGAACTGGCACCTCTACTTACAGACAGACTGACAAACAACCTGCTCTCTTTCTCTCTCTTTGTGCAATATGTAAATACAGTCACATCCATGTCTCTGCCATTTACCAGCTCAGCTGAAGCCTTGCTCTGCACTGCCTGATCACCTCTCTGCCGTTGTTTCCACTTTCTCAGCAAGCCAGTATCCTCCTGCTGATTGTTTAGAAATCAGCTCACTTGTAGTAATTAGCAGAGCTGTGTAGGCTCAAAGACAGGGAATGAAGAAGCTGCATAATACAGATTGGACCATGGCCTTCCAGCTGTAGCTTGAACATTGTTCCCATCATCCTCAGCGTGCGTGTGTGTATATGTGTGTATGTGTCTGCTAGTGTGTGTGTGGGAGGGCATGTGCATGTGTCTGTGGTGTAGGAGTGTGTGGCAGCCATTTTTTTTTTCAGCCTTAGATAGTGGTGGGCGGGCTGGATAGTGGGGGCAGGCCAAAAATCACACTCCCACAGAATCACCCAATGGCAGCAGTAATCCTTTTTACTGCCGCCCCTGGGTGTGTTTTGCCAGGCACAAAGTCTTCTTTTATATATATAGATATCTTCTAATACTGTGAAATTCAGTGAAATAAAGTTAGATTATATATGGTGAGAAAGTAACTAGAATGGGTGGAAAGAGAATTTGGGTGCAAAAGGGATGAAAAACTCACAGCAATAAGACACTTAGATAGATACTTAGTGAATAAATTATGAGAAGCAGCAAAGAAAGAAGGGATTCCAAATCCCCAAAGTAGGACAACACGTATGTTTGAACATCCAGGGTTAGTCAACGTTGGCTCAACAGTCATTTGGCCCATCATTCCCATGATCCACAGCCATCCAGGCTTCTTAGATCATGTGAGTTGCGGTTTCCTACGAATGTGGCTCCCCAGTTTGGCTAACCCTGGTTTGAAGGTTTCTTCGCGCATCACATGATGAATGTGTGTTTGGGGTTGTTATCTTGCTGAGTGGAACATGTGTTTTCCTATTAATTCATGTTGTTGGACTTGCTTTGCCTGTGTGTGGTTCTTTTATGGCCTGAACATTGCTCTTGTGGTTTGGGTGTAGTGCAAATGTGGTATTCCAGGCCATGGGGGTACTGCACACACGGGATGTGTGTTGGACATTTAATTACTTTGGGTTTGCATACCTATCAGAGGTGGAATAACCACTGTTATCATCCCAGTGACACGACTGTCTGTGGCAAAATGTCTGACATTGGTCAAGACAATTACGTTTCTTTTAAAATGTGATGGGTATCAATGCTTTCTATGTGGTGAGAATATTTGAGTAACATAGCAGTGAGGGGATTAACATGGTGGTTCTAACTTAGCAGGACTGATTGCTGCATCAGATTTCCCATTTGGTAGACACCATTAGCTCTTCATTTCAACTCTGTCAGTGCTGGATTGCTCACCTTGGAGGGATCACTAATGGCCATGTGTGGAGCTGCTACTGTGATATGCGGTAATAGCTAACAGAGTTTGTGGGGAGGACAGTAATGTTGCTTACTGGGAGGATGGAGGTTGCTGTCATTTCCTGTGCCACAGTTGTCTTGTATCCCCTCAACTGCCATTGTGAGAGGTTTTAGCTGAGCATTTCCTCCCAGGCACTGAAGGTGATGTTCTTGCATGCAGGGACCTGTCTTATTCTTCACCTCCCTTTTACAGTCTGCCAGCATTTCTTTATGGAGTCTTCATTGTTCTTGCACTTGAACACCACATTGATGGTTTCTTCTACCTGGGCTTCCTTCTTGTGAGTATCAATCCCTCCACTCTTTTCTGTGGGGAACAGAATGTGCTCCCTGTCCAGGATGCTCTGCACCAGGGCCATATTCTCCTCCTAGGAGTACATCAGGTCACTGAGCCTATCCTCCTCCACTGTAGTCAGGGATGGTTTCACACTCTATGAGGATGTTTGGCTATCAGGTCCTGTCTGAGCTGTCCCTGGATGTGTGTGTTTTTTTCCACACCCCTCCCCATCCCACTGCCATGTCAGTTCCTAGCTGATATGTACCTGATTGTTGTTGGGTACCCCTCTACCCACCTGTTCTCCCTCTCATTTCCTGACTCCTGACTTTTCCATCTCACTACCTGTTTCCTACCTCCTTCACACACACACTCAAACCCAGTTCCTCACACAGGCACTCACAATCACCCTCTGCCACTCTCTTACACTCATTCTATCACTCTGTCTGAAATGAAAATATAAACTGTAGAGTGTGCCCCCTAAAAAAGGTGTGTGTTGTTTGTGTGTGAATGCAATGTGTGTACTATATGCCAAAGTGTGTTATATGTTTTTATTATGCAAATCGCTCCACTGTTCTCCTTACTAGAAATGTACCCCTCTCCAATGTGTGCTTCTGTCTCTCTCTCCTGCTAAATCTATTCTCCGCTGCTGGGCCTTGTGCTGTAACTCTCAGAACATCCAAACCCCGGCAGTGTGTGTCAGTTATTTTGAAGTTTATAGAGTTTATCTACATATATTTGAAATAAATTGATACTTTGCTGTATGACGATTGGCTGAGAATTAGAACTTGTTTTGACAACCTTCAAACATCGAGCATTAGCTGTTTTCCTTTGAACTTGGGGTTCTTCGCATTATTTTGTGGACAAAATCAACTCACTGTGTGTAAGAAAAGCTGGAACACAAATTAGTGGATTACTTGGATTTGTGAAGCCCTCTCTCCTTGTTCCAGCTGCAAGACTGGTTACTGAATAGCTGCAGAACACAGGTATGCTTATTGTTTGCTATTGGTTTTCTGCTTAACTACTGTTTTACTGTGTCTTATTGAATTGAGACACTAATTGGATGTTTCCTGATTCTGTTACATTCTTTATATGTAACAGAATCTTGCAACTGATTCAGAGATCCCCAAACGGTGTGCAGTCGCACGGGGACCCCTGAATTCCAGGACGTACATGCACATTCAGTGTCCTTAAGGGGATAGTAAAGGGAATTAATTTCATAGCTATGCTTAATGACAACTTTATGTCCCAAATAAAAAAGGAGCCAAATAGGAATGAGGCCTTGCTGGACCTAGTAATTTCAAATGGTTCTGAAATTGTAAGGGAAAACTTGGGTAGCAATGATCATAAGGTTGAATCCTTGACATTTGTTATGGGAAACCATTTAATAAGGGTTCCACTAGAACATTCAACTTGAAACTGGATGATTTTTACAAAGCTAAATGCAGTAATAGGAGATATTCAATGGGATTTAATCTCCCAAAATAAAAATACAGACAAAATATCGAAATTAATAAAAATGTTTTGGAAATTATACTAATCAATATATACCACTGGGGAACAAATAGTGGAGGAAAACTAATACCAATGTGGCTTGATAACGAGGTTTGCAGGAAAATGAGAAATAAAGGTAGGCTTTCAAAGGAGAAGTAACACCAATTTAAAATGCATCTCCATTAAATTTAGAAACTAAGAAAATGCTATGAGCCCCCAAAACATTTATTTTGCAGGTAGTTTGTATAGTATTGGAAAACATTGGCAAATGGATTATCTTTTGGAGTTATGGTGTATACTAGATTTTAATAAAATTTAGTTTGATGTTCTAAAATTGAAAAAGAGAAATGTGTTTGTGGGAAAACATCAGATGTTTACAGTTAGATAATGAGTATTTCATCTTTTATATCACTTAATTGATTCACTGATAGGTATGCCAATATGATCAACATAAGAAGTCATCTGTCATTAAAAATAAACACTTGTATACATAGTTTAGAAACAGGTTGCAATATATAAGGGAACCAATAGGTGCCACTATGTCTTCATTAACAGTATTTGGACTGCTCTAAAATAATTTGCACATTCTTTGTAGATAAGAGTAGTAAATAAGCATTTACATACATAAGCTTCTGTGCTGTGAACCTATGCCCTAATCACTCAGTGGAAAGACAGTCCAGTGCCCTTTGAATTGAAATGCATGTCTGGCACTTTTTTCCATATCCCCTGATTTTACTTTAGGTTTCAGTGGATGAGAGTCCAAAAAAAATCTGCTTTTTTAATGAATTGTAGATCCTTAAAGTACTGTGCAAAGCAAAACAACGTAATTTCTTAAAACGATTTGCATGGCATAGAAGACCTTGCCAGTATCCAGGTGGTTAAATGTCCCTTACCATGCCAATCCATGTATCAGTTCATGGGTCAGATGTTATGGGTGTGTTGCTGATTGGTCCAGGTCCTTGTCCACTTGCTATTAGGTTCAGGGTCTCAATGTGTAATAGTGATTTATTGATAGAGATGCAGGTGCCTGCTATTTTTAAAGGGTTTTGAGCCAATGGGCGTGAAGTGACACGGGCAACATTTGAAATCCACCTCTCGTGTCATTTTAATGCGCTATTTTGCCATAAGAAACATTTTAATGTCTGTCTTTTGATGTTGCCCTTTTGACAGTTGGCATGTAGCCACCAATAATGCAATAGGATACCACCCTGGTGTGCTCTAGTGAAGTTAATTACAAGTTACATTTGAAATTACAGAAATATGACAACAAACAACTTTTTAATAGTGCAGCTTTCAGTGCTACCAGGGTATCACTGCACATCCCTGTGTCACTGAAAGGGTTAAGGGAGGACAGCTGCTGTCTCTGCTCTTTAGTGGTGATAGCAAACTGTCATCTGGCTCCATTGAGAGCTGCAGGGAGATCCCAGTATCACCAAAATCAGGTAGTTGGTGTTAGTACTGTGAATTCTGACATCAGAAGACAGCCATGTTAAAATATGAACACACTCACATGAATACGACAATGACTTATTAGCCTACATTTCCATATGGAAATGAGCCATTGTTGATGAGTTCAGTGCAAAATCGGAAACCTGTTGAAGGGATAGAGAATTGATGGCGATGACGGCAGATTGGTGGTGGATTGATGGGGGATATGATGGAGAAGACATGTTAGTGCATATTAACGATGCACCTTCGACACAGATCTGACACAACATTGCCATCCTGAGCCCTTAGCGAACCTTAGTGCATCTCGGCCCTGGTATCTTTCCCATAGCGTAACAGGTGTTGTGGTGCATGATAACCAACAGTAGTTGTGTATCATCCTGTGTCATGTGACATCCTGAGCCCCTGTGTAGGAGAAATTGGCACAATTTGGCAGTTCTTTTTACTGACTGAGAGCTGCCTATGGACAGGGTAAATGCAAGCTGTAATTAATAAGAATAGACATGTACACAAAAATGTTAAAATGTGAAAACTTTTATTCTTAGAAACCAGAACCTGGGTAATATATACTACTTCAGAGATTTGCTGGGGATGCAAAATACTTATTGTGACGCCCCCTCAAATGTGTTCCTCTGGTTTTGCCTTCCTGAATAATATGTCCTTGACTTTAGATGTTCATCATTGCAATCTCTTACATACGACATGTATTATTACCCATATATGTTCTACTGGAAATTGTACCCTTGCTTGCTGTTCCAATTCTGTATCTGTATCTATAGAAAAAAAAGAAATGGGTAACACATGAATAACAATACAAATTTACAAGTTGAAAAAAATCCTCAAATATAAAATTCCAAATAATGCACTATCCCACCCAATGTCCTCTCAAATGTTGGAGCATCAGTGAGGCTTTTACTGAGGTAAATCTCACAGAGTACCTGTTGCTGGTGTTTTGAGTTTGCTGTTCTCTCTGGTAAAGACATTTGACCCCCACAAAGCAGGGTCTCAGCTAGAATCCCTTCCTATTCACTTCTGGCATTGGGACCTGTAGGGCCTAGATCTCAGATGAGGTCCTCCTGTTGGAACACTTTAGTGCTTCGGTCCCTCCAGAAACTTGAAAATGCTCTACACTCTCTGAACGACACAGGAAACCTAAAATTAAGGTGTGACAAGAGTTGCTTTCCTAATGATGCTAATCCCTTTAACACACCTAAGTGAACCTTTCTTTAACACTAAATAAACAGTAACACCCTAGCCACAAATCCAAATGTCCCCATCTATATACCTCTGCCTGTAATAATGTGGCTCTCTATCCATCATTAAAAATAAGGGTTAGGTAATAATGTGGCTCTCCAGCCACTTTCAGGAGAAGAGGAGATCTGATAAAAAATGTGTCTCTCAGACACTTAAAAGGACAAGGGGTGGCTACCGTATAATAATAAGTTGGCTTTTCAGCTACTTCTAATAATTGGAGTCTAGATAATGTGGCTTCCCAGCCTCTTTTGTTGAATGAGGGAAATTTCTAAATAATGTGGCTCTCAATACACTTGTTATACAGAGGAGGCTTACAAATAATATTGTTTTCAACCATTGTATATAAGCAGTGGCTTGGGACTCCCTATACTGTTTTTATTGTGGTGATTAGAGATGGGAAAAAATGTTTGCCTCAAATCAAAATCGTTGAATAATGGCACTTACCGCTATGAGAATAATTTCCAGCGTAAGTGCTGGTTTTTTCCACTTTTTCCACCTAGCTCATTGCATTGAAATCAATGGGAACATTGAATTTAAACCCAACTCATAGCAAATGCAATTTTATTTCCAAAAGGTGGAGTATAAGAGGGGTATGAGAGTGCCTTTGTTGGTGGAGTGTTGGAAACAATCAGTTGAATGGGGGGGTTGTTGACTGGGATTGGGGGGACAGTTAATTAAAAAATAAAAAATAAACACAATTAAAAAAAAGCCCATAAGACCTAGTATAAAAGGTGTCTGAGGAGGGTGCCTGTGTTAGTGTGTGGAGTCTGGGGAAATAGTTTAACAGGGAATTTTTGGGGGGGGATTGTTGATTGGTATTTCGGGGACAGTTTAAGAAAAAAAAGTAAAAATGAAATAAAATTAGAAATTGGTATGTAATGTGACAGAGACAGGGACCTCCTGACATTAGCTACAACTTGGGCAGACTGGTACTTGACGGGATAGAGTATTTTGAAGAGAATGATTTGTAGGACTTGTTATTAGAAGCACAAACACTGAGGAAACATTTTTTAGTTGTAGGAAATAAGACTTGTGTTAGGCCCAAGCCCTGAGGAAACATTGATTTGCATGACTTAGGCATGTTATAAACAAGCCCCCCACCCAAATTTTTTTTGTTGGCCTATGGTTTATTTTTTGTAAAGAACAAGCTCTGAGAAAAAAGTAATGGCCTGCTGGTCTCATGCCAGAAGTTTATGTTGTAGTGGCCAGTGGCCACTGTTCATTGTCAAATGCCCACTGTAATTGTGGAATTTGCGACTGCAGTTCCTGATGCTGATGCTGAGTTTTTTAAACAGCATTATGATTAGGCAATTCAAAGGGAATGGGATCAACAACAGCAGTAACATGGGTGATGGATGATGATGGTTCCACTTTCCACTACTAGCTCCAGTGATGTGGCTGAGGCAGTAGCAGCACCATAACTATCCCCCACTGCTTCAGGTATATGTGGAGAGAAGAAGTTGAACAATAATGCTTCTCCACCTGCCCCTCCTCCAAAATCATGGATGTGTTGTAAGAATAGAAATTTTCCATTGAGAGCAGGAACTGTGCTTCTTATCAGCAAATGCAACGTGTACAGTATGTGTGATGAATAAAGGAAGTACTGGAAACAATAGGCACGTCTGAACTCACATCAAACACCTGGCATAACTGTAACCCCCTGCTTAGGGTCCCCAATGTGAAATTGTCTCACCACAGACCAAGTACTGCTACTGTCACTATGCTCCTTGTTCACTCCCTGCTAAGGACATGTGACAACGTGAAGTTTTAATAGTAATGATGAACCCTACCTGCCACCAAATTACCATATTCTGTGGGATGGAATCTCCTCAGATGCTGATTGATGCCCTGCTTGCGATTATCCTCCAATACACTGCAGTGTGTGGTCAGTGCACCACACAGTGTGCAATGTGTGGATATGAACTGCCACATTCTGACATCCACTGAATGGCTCTCAATAGGTGGGGGAGGTAAAAAATGAATGAAGTGGATCTCCAGAATATATAGTTACCCTAGTGCAAGAAGGTGATGGCGAGCCAGGTGTTTTGCTCACCATTGAACTGGCTGGTTTCCTCTAGGCTTCCTCCTCTTTGATCTCCACCTCACCTCTTGTTGCTTTTGGGGAGAGTCAGGGGATATAGCAACTGTGGTGCCCAATTTCTTTGGTGAGTGTTTGGCTTAAACATGTTTCACATAAATGACATGGTGTCAGTGTTTCATGTGTGTTATCAGGGCTGTTGTGCCAAGGTGCATTCCCTCCTTTCTCATTTGAGTACCAGAGAGATAGTGTTATAGTAGTGTTGATATCTTAGACATGGAGACAACATTACCCTCACTAACAATAGCACCCTTGTCTCTTTCTGCTGTTGTGCAAATGCAAAGTACAGAGGAGGAGGATTCTAAATTACTGTGAGGTGTAGGAGGCATAGAGTCCCCACAACATAGAGTCCCACAATTATGTTACACAATTCTTCTATATTCTGTCAACCCACACTTACTGAATTCTTGAAAACTGAACAATAATCCAGGAGTATCCCAGTGGAATGGCAATCTTGACAAAATGTGTGCGGTAAATGTGCTGACCTATTCTACTGTAAAAATCAGAGGTTTTAATGAACTGATACCATGTGTTGCATCCCATTGTAATGCCCTAAGTTGCAGTTATTTTTCAAGGACAGCTGTGCCAGAGTTTTACAATTAGGTGGTTTGTGTTGTGGACAAAAACCCCATAACCATCATACAGCAAGAAAGTTCACTTGACCACAGATATGTGGACAAGTAGCCAAAATACAGACTATATGACTGTCACTACTCACTGGATATAATTTCTATTAGTGGGCAGCAACATGCAACAGCAGCAGGTCACTGCCAATGAAGCCTGTACATGTAGTAAAGGCTGGATGCAACATTGCCCATACCATCGGCATATCACTTTATGCATGCAGACCTTTGAGAGACAATCCTGTGTTTAAATGGAAGGGAGATTCTTTGTCATTTGATCAATGACAGCTAATGTGTACCATATGTGAGCTGCTGAAGCCTTTTGATGACATCTCCTTGCTGGTTAATTGTTACAGTGCATGAATACGTGAAATACCACTAATATATTTATTAGAAAAAAGAAAAAGAGAATGGGCAATTATTCTTACAACAATGGCAACCAGCTGCTGAATGTCGTGTTAGCATACTTTTAGTGGGATCATTGCATAGTCTCCGTTAAAAACAATGTTACATGCTACATTGCTGGACAGAAAGAAAAATAAACTCACAGCACTAACCTACCATGATAATTACCTATAATTAATTCATTAATAAGAAAACAAGTGAATAGGGTATTGAGGGTAGCAAGGACTTATGGGATCCTCCAAAATCCCAAACTGTGCCAAAACCCAGAGCAAAAAGCCATAACAGAAAGAAAAGAAGACCTGCACTCCGCAATATAAACTATTCAAATGTGCACCCTGTATGAAGCATAACTATTCTACTGTGTTAATAAATATTCAAAAAAAGAGGTTTACGTTGAATATTTTGGCCAAAGCATGGTTAAGCTTGCTTACACTGTCAGGGTATCTCATTTTAAGTGAGACCCTATCCAAAAATTAAAAATGGCTCTAAAAAAATCTTATCACATAAACACTTTATCTATCATTCTAAGGTTAAAATGGCTAAAATCTTATAAATGCATAAAAATAAAACATCTGTAGTCAAGTGGATGCATTGAGGAACTGCTCCTCTTCAAAGTGGTTCACTTACTGACATTTTTGGACCCAGTTCATCACACTGACCCTCCTGATCCGATACGCCTCTCCTGGTCTTCACTGAATGAGCTGCACGAGGCACACCATTCTGTGGCTGTGCCCGCCACTCCCTGAGCCTTTAACTGTGGGCAGCCTTTCTCCATCTTCGGCCCCCTGCAAAACCTGAACAGCCTAGGGAAGGCGCAGCTGCTTGCCCTACAGGGATTTTGTGGACTCTTGGCGCTGGGCCTGACTGCTTCATTGGAGGTACTGTGCACACTTATCTGCTTTGGGCACTCCAACTTGGCAGAGCTGATGGCCTTACTCTCCCTGCTCCTTTCATGCTCTCCGGCACATCTGCTGGTGGTTGGGCCTCTTATGTAGCCCCCATTAGTCCGGCTATCCTCAGAGTGCTGCTAGGCACAATTGATTATAGCCTTCTATAGATTTATACCATGCAAACCCCCCTGCCTAGTCATATCTCTCTGTCTTATTGCTACTTTTCCACTTCACCTGTTAGATATAAGCTTGGACCCTTCATTGTTTTTTTTAGGTCAACTCACTTTCACTCATTTCAATCTAAGGGATATAGGAACTGACCCATGACACAGTTGTCAATAGAGTGCATTTCACCCCAGATTTTTAAGCCTTCAGAGTTCAGGAGGTTCTCTAGTGATGGGGTGGTGTGCCTCAACATCTTTGAATAATATCAGCTCTGAAAGCACCCCCAAAACTCCCACTCCATCATACCTACAGCCCAGATTTCTTTATAGTTTGCCCAGGGTGCTCTGATGTACTCCTCATTATGGGGTGGAGAATTATTGGCCATTTTCCATGAAACTGAGCCTGCCTTACCTTTCCTTCCCACATAGAATCCTGGTTCCCTGGTCTAGAGACAGTGACTTTCTCTTCTCAGCCCCTTGTATCATGCGCACCCCTAAATCGCCTCTGGATTACTTTGCTCCTACTGCTACTCCATTCGTCAGGCACTACTACCTCTGTTCACCTTCTGTGTTCCTTCTACTAGCTCCACATCTCCTGTTGACATGGAGTCCCCCTGTACAAAACAAGACATGCTAGACCTAAAGCAATATCTTCTCTCTATCAAGCACGAGCTTCAGAAAGACCTCAGAACTTTGATCTTGGATATTTCCAGAGAACTGTCTTCTCTTGAGTCCAGAGTTTCTTCCTTTAAGGAGTCTCATCTGCAAACCAAAGCAAAGCTTACAATTCAGGATGCTGGCCTATTGGAGATCAAGGTGCAGGTTTCCTCATTAGCAGAAGCACAGGAAGATCTGGATAATAGGTCCAGAAGAAAAAAATCTATGAAACCATGCTGTCCCTGAATTGGTGCAGATGGAGGATTTCTTATACAAATTATTATCTGCTCTCTTGCCTGACAGGGCCTGGTCAAAATCATCCTAGGCCGTGTCCATAGGGCATTCCATCCTAAACCTGCAGACAATGATAAACCCAGAGATATCATCTTATGCCTCCAAGACTTTTCCACCAAGGAAGCGATTCTATGGGCCACACAAGATCACACACCTACAATTGATAGAGTACCTCCACATATCTTTGGTAACCTGGCCCCCTCCACTCTTGTGAAGAGGACTGAAACCAATTAACGAAGTCCTGTGAAGCCATGACATACAGTGCTGTTGGGGCTTCCCTTCCCACCTCCTTGTACCCCATAATGGCACCCTTCTCTCCACCAAGACCCTGGATCAGGGCATAACTCTGCTGACATCACTCCGGATCTCGGTTCCTGTGGAGCTTACTGATCCAACTCTTCTGTTAATACACCATTCTCTGATGTATCTTACACTCCTGTAACAGCCATTGCCAGAAGGGTCAGCCAGGTTGTGCTTCTTACTGTTTCCTGTACCCTTCACAAACTTAACAAGAATAAAAATTCTAATAATAAAAAAATACAAATAAAACATCTTTATGAAAGGACCCACCTTTTGTGAAGCAATGTAAACCTGCAGCAGTTTGGTGGAAGCCCAAGAAGACTGAGGGCACATCAGTGTCCCATGTAGGTCTTTCCACCCTCCTCTGCAGGCCACATTTTATTCACATATTACCTTGATTGCAAATAGAAACAGGAAAAGCTAATCACACTACTGGCCTCAAACCATGTTTTTAAGAATATCCCCTTAAATAATAATGGGTTAGCGTTGTGAGTTTCTTTTTCTTTTTGTTTATTTGCCTTTGCATACTCTTCTCCTGCTCATTCTAGCTGCTTCTTTACAATATTTCAATTAATTTTGTTTATAAATTATATAGAATGAAATGCACTAAAAAAGGGAAGGTAATTGAATTCTGTGACAGCATATGAAACAATCCTTATAAGCTGAGTGGAAACCTGCATTGTGCCGAATGGTAGAGAGAGTAGGGGCAAAACTACTAGAAAGCACAGTGGAAATGAAGCAAGTAAAAGGATTATACCCTCAGAGAATCAACAACAGCAACAACACAACCACAATATGTCAACATGTCAGAAAGCAATAACTATGTTGCAGTGAAGGCAGACTAACATTTTAGGTGGTGGTAAAGTTGATACATTTCACTGGGATTTGGAATGGTAACTGATGTATATGAACAAGGAGTGCCTGTGTGGTGTTTACTAGTGATGATCGAGCACCCCGATGCTCGGGTGTTCGGGTGCTCTGGCCGAGCGCCCCCGGAGGCTCGAGTGCTCGGCCGAGCACCCGAGCCCCATTGAAGTCAATGGGAGGACTCGAGCATTACACCAGGCACCCCCTGCTCTGATGAGGGGAGGGTGCCTGGTTCATAGGAAAAGGTCAGAAAATGATGGAAACACCACAGAAATGGTTCAGGGACAGCATAGGGAGGATGTCTGGATGCATCTTGGACTCCAACGTCGCTGCTGGGAACGATGTTTCGCCCGTAGTACGCCATTTTTACAGACTGACCGTAAAACACACAAAAAGGAAGATAAAAACGATTTTAGGCGAAAAATTGTTACCAAACAGTATTTGCTGTATATTTACTTGAACTATCAGGATCACGTCCACTTCCCCGTCCCTTTTTACCCGCATTCTTCATATTAAACGGAATATATGCCGGTAATCTGCGGCTAGGCACACGAAACAGAATGTGACGCTAATCTGCGGCTAGGCACACTAAACAATATGTGACGCTAATCTGCGGCTAGGCACACGAAACAGAATGTGACGCTAATCTGCGGCTAGGCACAGTGAACGGAATATGTGACGTTAATTTGTGAATTTGCACACTAAACAGAATGTGACAATAATCTATGGCTAGGCACACGTTTAAAATGGCCCTTTTTGTCGCTGCGTTGTAAAATCATTGGCCCTGTGCACCTAACAGAATATGTCAGCTTGTCACTGCACTGTGAAATATTTGTCCCTGTGCACCTAGTACAATGTCACCTTAGAACATGTCCCCCCCCCACAAAAAAATGAAATTCTGCCACCCCCCAAAAAAATTAAATGCTGCCCCCACACACAACAGTCCTAAAAAGGACTTTTGGGTCTTGAAAGAGTTTCAACAATTTTATTCTCCCTACACTGACTTCCTGTGCATCTAGTATTATATGTCACCTTAAAAATATCCCCCCCACAAAAAAAAGGAAATTGTGCCCCCCCAAACAAAATATAAATGCTGCCCCCACACACAACAGTCCTAAAAAGGACTTTTGGGTCTTGAAAGAGTTTCAACAATTTTATTCTCCCTACACTGACTTCCTGTGCATCTAGTATTATATGTCACCTTAAAAATATCCCCCCCACAAAAAAAAGGAAATTGTGCCCCCCCAAACAAAATATAAATGCTGCCCCCACACACAACAGTCCTAAAAAGGACTTTTGGGTCTTGAAAGAGTTTCAACAATTTTATTCTCCCTACACTGACTTTCCCTGCCTAAGCGCATCTCTCCCTGGCTAAGAATGAGCCGAACTCGCGCGTCGGGTGCTATACAGCACCCAATCACGGGTTCTGGCCAGCCAATCAGTGTAATGCCAGCAGCCAACATGGCTGCTGGCATTACACTGATGTCAGAGTCTCCCCGCACGTTTATTGGCTGCGCAGCAGCCGCGAAACGTGCGGGGAGGAGACCCGAACATGGCGGGCGAGCACATGCGGTACTCGTACGAGTACCGCCATGTGCCGAGCAGAGCGATGCTCGAGCCGAACCGAGCTTCGGCCGAGCATGCTCGCTCATCATGTTGGCTGCTGGCATTACACTGATTGGCTGGCCAGAACCCGTGATCGGGTGCTGTATAGCACCCGACGCGCGAGTTCGGCTCATTCTTAGCCAGGGAGAGATGCGCTTAGGCAGGGAAAGTCAGTGTAGGGAGAATAAAATTGTTGAAACTCTTTCAAGACCCAAAAGTCCTTTTTAGGACTGTTGTGTGTGGGGGCAGCATTTATATTTTGTTTGGGGGGGCACAATTTCCTTTTTTTTGTGGGGGGGATATTTTTAAGGTGACATATAATACTAGATGCACAGGAAGTCAGGGTAGGGAGAATAAAATTGTTGAAACTCTTTCAAGACCCAAAAGTCCTTTTTAGGACTGTTGTGTGTTGGGGCAGCATTTATATTTTGTTTGGGGGGGCACAATTTCCTTTTTTTTGTGGGGGGGATATTTTTAAGGTGACATATAATACTAGATGCACAGGAAGTCAGTGTAGGGAGAATAAAATTGTTGAAACTCTTTCAAGACCCAAAAGTCCTTTTTAGGACTGTTGTGTGTGGGGGCAGCATTTATATTTTGTTTGGGGTGGCACAATTTCCTTTTTTTTGTGGGGGGGATATTTTTAAGGTGACACATAATACTAGATGCACAGGAAGTCAGTGTAGGGAGAATAAAATTGTTGAAACTCTTTCAAGACCCAAAAGTCCTTTTTAGGACTGTTGTGTGTGGGGGCAGCATTTATATTTTGTTTGGGGGGGCACAATTTCCTTTTTTTTGTGGGGGGGATATTTTTAAGGTGACATATAATACTAGATGCACAGGAAGTCAGTGTAGGGAGAATAAAATTGTTGAAACTCTTTCAAGACCCAAAAGTCCTTTTTAGGACTGTTGTGTGTGGGGGCAACATTTATATTTTGTTTGGGGGGGCACAATTTCCTTTTTTTTTGTGGGGGGGATATTTTTAAGGTGACATATAATACTAGATGCACAGGAAGTCAGTGTAGGGAGAATAAAATTGTTGAAACTCTTTCAAGACCCAAAAGTCCTTTTTAGGACTGTTGTGTGTGGGGGCAGCATTTAATTTTTTTTGGGGGTGGCAGAATTTCATTTTTTTGTGGGGGGGGACATGTTCTAAGGTGACATTGTACTAGGTGCACAGGGACAAATATTTCACAGTGCAGTGACAAGCTGACATATTCTGTTAGGTGCACAGGGCCAATGATTTTACAACGCAGCGACAAAAAGGGCCATTTTAAACGTGTGCCTAGCCATAGATTATTGTCACATTCTGTTTAGTGTGCAAATTCACAAATTAACGTCACATATTCCGTTCACTGTGCCTAGCCGCAGATTAGCGTCACATTCTGTTTCGTGTGCCTAGCCGCAGATTAGCGTCACATATTGTTTAGTGTGCCTAGCCGCAGATTAGCGTCACATTCTGTTTTGTGTGCCTAGCCGCAGATTACCGGCATATATTCCATTTAATATGAAGAAGGCAGGTAAAAAGGGACGGGGAAGTGGACGTGATCCTGATAGTTCAAGTAAATATACAGCAAATACTGTTTGGTAACAATTTTTCGCCTAAAATCGTTTTTATCTCCATTTTTGTGTGTTTTACGGTCAGTCTGTAAAAATGGCGTACTACGGGCGAAACATCGTTCCCAGCAGCGATGTTGGAGTCCAAGATGCATCCAGACATCCTCCCTATGCTGTCCCTGAACCATTTCTGTGGTGTTTCCATCATTTTCTGACCTTTTCCTATGAACCAGGCACCCTCCCCTCATCAGAGCAGGGGGTGCCTGGTGTAATGCTCGAGTCCTCCCATTGACTTCAATGGGGCTCGGGTGCTCGGCCGAGCACTCGAGCCTCCGGGGGCGCTCGGCCAGAGCACCCGAACACCCGAGCATCGGGGTGCTCGATCATCACTAGTGTTTACAACATAGGCAAAAATGATAATCCAACTGAGTACTGGTATACAAAACTGTATGTGCAGCCAACATTTTTGTGTACTGTTGTGGACACCTTTAGATGACCACCACCAGGGGTTGCAGTCAGAGACGTTTTTCAGTTATATTGTTAATTACCATAGGACACATCTATCCAGCAGCAGAATTGGTAGACTTATATGTTAAAAAAATGAACCAACATGTAATACCAGTATCATGGAGCAGAATCTGAAAGAAAAAACAGTGAGAAGGAGGGATTTGCATAGTTAACACAATTCAAAACAGTCTGGATCAGTGCTACTGTGAACACTGATGAATGACTGATAAATAATAATGCAACGTTATAATGGAATAAAATATGCTACTGCATGTGATCTGTCAAGCATTCCGTCCTATACATCATCATATATTCACCAATATATGTGGGGATCATCCACCATGTTAAATTCAACTCTTCGTTTTATAAATATCTTTGTTGTTGTAATGCTGTCCATGGGGCAGAGGAGAAAAACTACGAACATACTGTTAAGTAATGATACTGGACCACTTTGGAGGTATGGGTTGGCAGATGAAGCAAACTCAAAAAGCTACCGAAAGGAGCTGTTAGACAGCAAAGCTGGTGTGTGTAACTTTAGCATGAAGTTGACTGTAAGTGTGACCTTGCTGTGGCTGCTAGTCTTATGTCAAACACAAGGTCAAATAGCCAGAACCAGTTGAGCTGGATCTGAACCAGGATGGCCTCACACTAGTAGGGAAGCAGCAGGATACATAGAGGCACCAAAATGGTAAATATGCAGCAGGATAAAATTACAGGGACTGAATATCAGCAATGTCCAAGAAAGGCTCACAAGAAACCAAAAGTTCAGGGTCCAAATCAACAGGTGGAATCCTAACCTTTTGAGTGCAATGAATTGAATACCTCTATGGCAGTCAGAGGGTTAATAAGGAACGTAGCAGAGATCAGGACTGGCAAGCAGCAAACAAGCAAATTCAGGAAGAAGATGAGGTCAGACACAGGAAAGAAAGTTCTGAATGCTAGTCAGTGTAAACACTTTGCATGCACACTGCAATGTCAGTAAGGCTGCTTGACATAGGCCTTATGGGTGTATCCAACAGGGTAAACAGAAGCAGAGGTAATTACAGAGCAGGAGTGAGTGGAAGGTGTGTGTCTAGAGAAGCAGGCATAACTGCAGGTAAAAGCAGATCTGGATCTCTGGGAAAGGGTTCTCACATTATTACACTTTCAGCTTACACCCTTCTGGGAATCCAAGACGAGGCATAGAACAGAACTCGTGTTGAAATGCTCTCTTCAGGTCAGCAGCATGAATACTTTTCAGGGCCACAGCTATTTCAGCATACCAGATTAGAAAGAGTTACTTTTAAGAAACATGAGTCCAGAATTTTGTCTATGCGAAATTCTTCATACCCTTCCACAGACACAGGAGGAAGATGAAGTACAGACTGAAACGCAGAAATGTTTGATGGCAGATAAGAACCATTCAGCCCATCTAGTCTGTCCATTTTTCCTACTGTAAAAAACTCAAATCTTATCTGGCCTTTGATCTTGTCTTATGTTCAGCATAGTCTTATGTCTATCCCATGCATGAATAAATTACCTCTACAACTTCTCCTAGTAGGCTATCTCACTTATCGATCATGCTCCAGTGAAGTAAAACTATCTTACATAACATCTAAACCTCTGATCCTCTAGCTTTAGCCTATGACCTCTTGTCCTAACATTTCTACTGCTTCTGCTCCTGTATTTTGTTGAATCCCCTTATGTATGGAATGTTTCTATCATATCCAGATACTTAATTTTATCCTGTAAATCATTCACCATTTTAGTAGCCCTCCAAAATATATGTATCCTTCAGGAGTTGGGAACTCCAGTACTGTACACAAAACGATTGTGAGTATAGGGCTTGTACAGGGTTCTGAGGTTTTTAGGAATCTCCAACTTATAGGAGACATGATTGACATGCTCACTAACCTTGTAAGGTCCAGTATAGTGAGGACTGAGTTTATCTGATGGATGGAATAATTTAATGTTTTTTTAAGGAAAGCTAGGCCAAACCCCTGAAGCATACTGAGGTGCAGCAGTGAGGTTTTTATCAGAAACTCTTTTTTCACTATCCTAACCAGCCAACAGGTTGGCATGAATACCTTGCCAGAGATAACCAAGGAGGGAGACTGAACTGTCAAAGCTTCAGAAGACCGGCTTGATGGCCAAATCCCTGAAATGACATGTTTGTGATGAGAACAACAATAACAAAGAAATCTATTAGGAATTGCCTGTAATAGTTGGTGAATTCAATAAAGCATTGAATAACTTTGAGGGATTGGCAACTCTTTAACCACTTCAATCTTTGCTAGGTCCATTTCTAGACTATCTACAGAGATTATATATTCCAAGAAAGGGAGATAGATCATCCTGAACTCACATTTTTCCAACATCGCCCATGGGTACAAAAGCAGGAAAGAACCTGGGCAACTTGAGCATGATATTCTGGAAGGAACTTGGAACATGTGTCATCAAGATACACAAACACTCAGGTGTGGGGCAGGTCACCCATGATATAATTCACAAATGACTGGAACATAGTTGGTGCATTATCAAACCTGAATTTCATCACAACATATTCATAGTGTCCAGGGTCATTGTTTAATGTGATCTTCTATAAATCCCCTTCCAGTATCTGGATCAGACTGTAATCTCAGATCCAGCTTGGTGAAGATAGTTTGCCCATGAATTCTATTAAAAAGTTAAGAGAAGAGCTATTCCATTTAGTAATTTAGTTCAGACCCTGATAGTCCATATGTGACCTTAAGGAGCTGTCATTCATTTGGACAAAGAAAATTCTGCACCAGCAGTAAAGACTTGTACCTGATTTTCTTGGATATATTCTTCCATAGCTTTGGTCTTGGGTATGGACTAGGGGTAAGTATTTCTTTAGGGGGAAATATTCCTGGCAGGAAATCATTTAGGCAGTTGTTTGGTCTGAGGAGGCAAAGTCTCAGACTTCTTTTTTCAAAACAGATATGCAGTCACTAACAGAGCCCAAAAATTGACACTAGAAAGGGCAGCAGGCTAGACAGTGTGCCAAGCAATGGACAATATGGACAAAGCTATGGAATGAACAGACAGTTTTTATTTGGCTAGTGCAGAATGATATTCTAACACTAGTCCCAGGCTCCTGTTCCCTAGAGAGTAAACATTTCCTAACTAACCTAACTCTAGCTGTGTCACTGAATGACTTGAGAAATAAAGACACTGACAAATACAGATAAAATAGATTTTATTGAAAATATAATAATAGCAGCAATGCACCTCTCCACTTTCACAAGACCAGGTAAGGACAGTGCACAACACTTCCTTCACCCTTCACCAGGCGGGTGTGAGATGGTACCACGTCTGTACCCTAAAGCTAGGGTAAATCCAAAGGGAACAGGAGTGAGAAACTCCAGAACGCTGGAGCTGGCAACAGGAGCGAGAAACTCCAGAATGCTGGAGCACCACCAAGTAGCGATTATACCTCCACTACCTTCATGAGTCCAGGTGTGAGGACAGTGCGCAACACTTCCTCAACCCTTCACTAGGCAGGTGTAAATAGTAGCGTATACATACTAGCCCTCTGCAACCTTCACGAGACCGGGTATGAGGACAGTGCACGGCATTTCCTTCACCCTTCACTAGGCAGGTTAACAATAGCACAACTATACCCTACTGCTAGGGTATACCAAGAGGCAAAGGTAAACTGCACCTAGAACGCTGGGCGAGGCAACAAGCTGCCCAGACCATAGGCCCCAGAAGGTCAGTGACACTGACTGACCGAACAAGCACTGCTACAGGGGTAGCAAGTGCAGCGGTAACAGTAGGCCCAGGAAGCCGAGGGTGAACGATAGCCGGGGCTGAGTAGCCGAGGCTGACAGTAAACCAAAGCCGGGAGTGCAACAGAGGAGGAGGTAGTCAGATGAAGCCAGGAGTCAGAGCCGGATCGGATAGTCAGACAAAGCCAGGGTTCAAAGCCGGATTGGGTAGTCAAATAAAGCCAGGAGTTAGAGCTGGATCGGGTAATCAGATGAAGCCAGCAGTAATACATAGGAATCAGTAAATGGACCAACACATCACAAGGCTCTGGTACACCACGAAAGGGCACTGGGTATTGGAAATGCTGAGGCCTTTAAGGCCTAGTTGGTTGGGCGGAGATATGACAGCAATTACCAGTGACCTATAAGAACAGTGACTTGCACTGAGAGACAGTCAGGAAGTAGTAAGGTCGTTTGTTACAGTAAAGTAACACTGGAGGCAATCACGGGCACCGTAATAAGCTGCTGCTTAATTAAGATTACTTAAAAAAATTTAAATGAGAGAAAACACTAGTAGGGCATGCAGAATAAAAGTTCAGCCTTCTAATGCAGTCCTATTAAGAAGAACAGTGATGATATCTGTCCAGAAGCCGATTGTCTTGTCCTGTATCCTTTTGTTTCCTTCTCCAATCCACTGTAGTACAGCCTCCAGCACTATAAGTAAGTCAGGAGAACTACAGGAAATACAGGTATATGAGATGATCACACTGGCTGGGACACTGCTTATGGTAATTTGACAGTAAAGAAAATGAGCTGCATCTAGATTATATTAGTTTGATCGCCCATCTTCTTGGAAATCTGAATGAGGCAGAGCATAAAACACATCACAGATAAGCTAGAGATTAACAGGCTGTTGCCACAATCAATCATAACCACAACCAATGACATTGTACCTCCACTTCATGCCAGGATTTCATTGGCTATTCTGTGGATCAATCACAACTTCTCTGTCTACTCTCCTACACACAGTCCCTTCCCATGTTCCCTGATGAGAGCACACAAACAAATTAAAGAATAAACAGATCAATTTGTACAATACGGAAGTTGCCGTTTGTTGTTCAGAATACTTTGTGCACTGTTCTGTTAACATGTCATCTTTAGTAAATCTTGTGAAACAATTTGTGATTTGTGGCATGTGAAAGCAATTTAGATTTTCAGTCAGTTTTGTGTATATTTTTCTATAGAAAAAGTATTATGCAAAGGTTCATGTCACTACAGATGGAAAGTAATTTATTTTCTTTCAAATTTAATGTATATATAGACACAGATGGAATTGACCTTTACTGTTTGCATCATTTCCAAGAATTTCAGGAAATGATTGTTGTCATATACTTCTCTTCATTTTGATCTCAAACATCCAAAGTTCAAAACAAAAATAGGCCAATAACTGCTTTTTTTCCCTTTATAGATAGCTAATTTCCTGCAACACTTGTTGCATCTTATACAGTGATGCCATCAATTACAAATATTTTATACTGACCAAGATAAGAACATCATTTTGCTTCATCTTTAGAACATGTAATTCCTCCTCTCCTCTCTAAGTTGGAATCCCTATTTTTTTCTTTTTTGGGTATCAGTCCTGTTCCTGTTGTCAGCTATTTGTCAACATAGTAAAGTTGTGACCAGTATCTGTCACTTGAGATAAAAAGTTTACCAAAGATTTTTTTTTTGTAATTGATTTTAATGTATCTATACATAAGTCACATCTCATCAGTGGCACTGCTTCTTATTTCAGGGTTTAATTCAATTGAATTTATTCAGGCATGTTAGTTTTGTTTTTTTGTTTTTTTTTATTAGAAGTCACGAAAATTGTCCTGGTTTCTTTTCCTCACTGAAAAAAATCACTATGAATTGACTGTACTGTTCCTCATAGGAAAGGGCTAGACACAGCTAACTAATCCTGGTAAGTTACTGGACCCACAGAGAAGAGGATGGACTGTTAATAATGCAAGCCAAAGTACCTAGGTACAGATCCATGCTGACAATATCAGGACCTTGTGAAATTACTAAGAGACTGAACTGGTCACTATAGGAAATATTGGGTTTTAAAGAACTTACAGTATGTAGCTTGCATGCAGGAACACTGGACAGAGCAGAGGAACTGACACTGGGTAAAGGCAGCAGACTGATGGGAATGCAATGTTATTCAATGCAGAAGCAATCTTTTAAGACATGCATTTGATTAATACACAAGATAAGAGATAATGTATTGACTGGATGGTTGAGACTACAAAACCACAACCTCAAATGAAGGGGGAGAGTGTGGTGTTATACAGCATTGATATGGACCAGGCAATATAGTATGCTAGAAAAGGAGGCTAGGGAGCACAGACTGAGAATGCTGAATAACAAACAATAGTCAGAAGCAACTGAAGAAGCTATGGTAGGATTCAGCCAGGTAACTTGGTTAATAAACAGAAAGTACATGAGGTTTTGTGGCCTACAATCAATACACTCAAAAAAAGAAAAAAATATAGCACTTAGGTATCTATTATACTAATTTCAATGAAGGAATGATCAAAATGTAAATATATTTTGACTATAAGTGCTGCAATATATATACCACCACCATCCAAAGTCATGCACAAAACAAAACAATATATGCTCAACCCGTGAATGACCAACTTAATCAAAAACAAATAAAAAAAAGTCATAGTGTTATACAATTATATCCCACATTTAAAAGCAATTAAAACAGCTGGAACACTCTCAAAAAAGGTGGCAAACGGGTATTTATACAGATGTTTTCATAAAAGGCTGGATCAGGTGTGGTGATACACAGGTTGCTCATAGATTGTGTCATTTTTTTCCCTCACAGTAGATACAGTAAAGCTCTGCACATAAATGAGACTTTAAGAAGAACAACAGTGTGATGTCTTTAGCAAGCTGTAATAGCTTCACTTTGCCATTTAAAGGACTGTGTTAGCTGCAAAACAGCCAATAAGGGACTCACTTACCGCATAAAACTTAAGACCCAGTTTTGCTGGCCGTAAAGTCCCTTGTCGGATCTTTTGCCAGCTAACACAGCTGTTAATTGGCAAAAAAACCCAATGTCGACAGTTTCCCTCACAGCCATTGGCTGGGATGTTCTTCACATCCCAGCCAATCAGATTTGAGCATCTGTTCTTTAAAATAATTGGCTGGGATGTGAAGAACATCCCAGCCAATGGCTGTGAGGGAAATGGAAGTGAGCCTGTGCAAATATAAAGGCAGGCTCGCTTCAAATACCTCAGTGTGTTACGGGCATCGGCCCATACACAGCTAAAGGGGAGCGACGTTGGACCTTTGTGTCTCCTCTGCCGCCACCCTCTCGGCCGCTCCAAGCGGCGGAGACATTAACAATTAAGCTAAGTTCTCATACTGGGCATTGATGGATGACATTTAATTCTGTCTATATGGGTCATATTATTTATTGGCATGTTTATACTTTGGGCATTACATGGAGGCATATCATATGGGAATATTTATGGCGCAATACTATTGAACCCTTTGAGTGCCAGTGAGGTATGCAACGCATTGCCACTCCTCTGTCATTCAAAGGGTTCAGGAATGTCTTTGTTCATGCTTGGTATTAATAATTTTATTTTATTTTACAGAGGGAAGCGAGAAGATTGAAGAGAAACCAGAAGAAAGAAGAGAAGAAAGAAGGACAGTGGATGACAGGTAAGTGTAACATGGATCAGTTAACGATCGGTGCTTGGCAGTATGTCAAGCACCTATAGTTAATTGTTTTTTACTGTTTAGTTCCCAATATCGCTGCTTTTAGTGGAGTTTTGGGAATTAAACTCACAAAACGGACGTTCAGCCACAAGACTGATTTTGTGGCTTAACGTCCTTTGGGGTTTTAGCTGGTAGGGCCTTTAAATACCGCGTTAAACATGTTAGTTTAACAACCGGTATTCACTTTGGCACTACCGGCTATGTTAACTCCTGCATTTAAATCTACCCCTAGAAAGGTTAACTTGGATGAAATACTTGGCCTGTAACAATCAAAGTAGAGCTTTTTTTTTTTGCTGGGCACGTCGAAGACTAGCTTGGCTCAAGTGGCTTGGCTTGTGGCAGATAGAACAGAAAGTGATGATAAATTTTGGTTGGGCACTTACAGGTTTAACTTAGCTGGAGTTTCTTTGCCTAACACTGAAACTTGGTCTGTGGCAGTTAGAGTGGTGGTCAGTATCACAGTAGACAGAGCAGTAGTTAATATCTTTGCTGGGGTCAGTCGACAGTATGATTTACAATATCTAAGTTGGGTCACTTGAAAGGAAACACAAGGTAGGGTAGAGGAGCAGTACAGAACTTGAAAAAAACCCCCACTATGAATGAGTGGAAGGTCACGGATGTTGGTTTAAATAGGCCTGGGAGGTGTGACCAGGTTAGACTGTAGGAGTACACCAAATAACAGAGACAGAGCAGAGCACTGTGACTGAATTCTTACCTGCTCATCTTGCTTTATCAGGAGTGTATGCTTTCAGGATATCTCTGATTGGGCACAGGAAGATCATCAGTGAATCAGTAATTTTATTTGATTCACCTATGTTCAAGCTGAAATATGCTGAAATGATGTACTGTTGGCAACTCAAGAGGAACAAGGTTAACTATTCCTGTCATAAGATATACAAAATGATCTAAATGATTTTTAAAATGATTGTATCTTCCATTAAAAAATGTGTTATGCTCGCACATATAGGTGTAGTGGAAAGTCTTTCATAATGAACATTACCACAGCAAATAGGTCACAGAATGACCCCCATTACCTACCATCCTTCTCCCCCTACCCAGCCTGAAGTGAGGTGTCTAACAATCTTTGCAAATCCCCACTACCAGTTCTCAGAGTTCAAGGGCATTATTTCTTTGGGTCTCTTAGGGCTATACAAAAGAAGTTTTCCGATTTTAGACTGCAGTGTGGCATCAAGAGATAGCATGTATTTACATGCTTTTAAAGTAAAATAATATGCATACAAAAGGAAGAATGGTGTGCTTAAATATGAGGGTTTCATGTCTCATTTTGGGCCTTGGATATGGACCAGCAAACAAGGTTCTCTGTCTTGATCCCTTTCATCTTTTACCACCTCTTAGCATTTGAGTGCGAATGGTTATAAGCAATGAATTAAGGGTCTAATAAAATAATTAGCTCCCACCAATTAATCTAGCATCTGCAGAGTAGAAGTAATTAAAATGAAGTGCCTAGAACCAAAGTTATGTACCATGCTATAATTCACACTCAGATTCTCACAGTGTTCCAATTATGATATCCGCATTGAGAGGAGAGGCATCCTTGATATTGGTCACTATGATAAAAGCAACATCCACTTTCACCCTTGTCTGGTCTATATCAGTGTCTGCCTCCTGCTACCTCTATCTTCTTTTCATACATCAATAGGTATGGCACAGAATCAGCTCACTGCACCATACTCAACATCTCTTTTAATTGTTGTCACATTAACTTTCAAAGTAATCTCAAGTGGGTCCCAAGGATTGACAACTCTTCAGTGGGGGGGAATTCCATCACATCCATCTGACATCAATTTGCTGAAATAGTCTGCTTTCCCAAAGGTATATTTATATTCCTCCTTTAGAGAAGTGCTGCTCACTTTGTTTGTGATGTCTTTGTTTTGAATAGAATGCTAGGAGGCCAGGGAGATGCTGGAAATGGGTGAGAAGCCTATAAGAAATGGGTTGGTATGTGCTGTGGGGTTCCCTGTCACTTGGCTTATTGTTCAGGTTAAAGTGCAGTTGAATAGCAGGGTTGGTTTGCATATGGATGTGTGCAGCAGTTTTGTGTTTATATGGTTGAAGAAACAAAAACTAACATACATGTATATTGGGGTATTTTCAAACGAATGTGACCAGGCTCACTGGTCTATCACACTCTCGCTCTGATTAAAGGTCACCACCATAGAGTTCTGCTTGTTACTTCCTTATCATCGTAGTTCATGGTACTCCCAGATGGAAGACCGAGTGAGGAATCCCATGGTTTGCTGTGATAGGCTCTGGGGAAGAACCCTGGCAGACCTGGCAATCATGTCTATGGAATGTTCCTGCTCTGGGGCCAGTTTCACTTCCTCCATCTTGTCGATAATGTCCGTGGGAGCAGAGTCAGCATTTACCCCAACCAGGGAATGCACAGACAACAGCATCTCCTAAAATATATGAACAGTCTTGTTAAGAGTGGCAGGTCCAGTGCGGTCAGCAACTGATGTTTGGGAGGACCCCATTTCACAATTATAACCCCCTCTGCCACAATGTAGACTTTTAACAGATCATATACTACCACTGAGCCTTGGAGAACAGAGAGAGCAGCACATTTTCAGCCTGCAGTAGGCAGGCTCTGCTCTCCTTACCTGTCTGTCATCTTCTTCGGGTCATGTCAACTTATCCAGGGCCAATAGAAGACAAAGGCTCCCATGTATCTCCCTCTGCATGTGCAGTTATGTGTGGCTCAACAAGTCGGCAGTAACTTGCACCACAGATGAAGTAGTGCTGCTAAAAGTATCAGTACTAAAATACAGTTACTGACATCTATTTTGGACTGTTGCCTAAGTTTCAGAAACATCAAGGTAACATTTCTGTTACAATCCATTTCATGACAATTTGTCTAACAAGTTATTTTAAAAAATCAATATTGATCACTATGACAATCACCCACATGAAACCTTTCAATCAGTCACTCTCATTAACAATGTTACTGCAGTTCTAACATGCTACAAGGTAATTATGGTAACACTGTGTCTTTGGGGTGAACGCAGTCAGCTAAACTAAGATTGAGATTCTGATTTTCATTATGATGCTCGATATTTGGGTGCTGTGCAGACATCATCTAATCATTCTTGATGTAATCTGTAGCTGTAGCCCCCATCTTTTCTGTACCATCTTCCCTTCAGTCACTACAAAAGATTGCCTACAACCTACTTTCGGCTCATAAAAGGATCTGCATATAAAGAACAGGTCAAAATTAAATAACTAAGCACCAAATCCCATAAACTAATGAGAAGCCATTCTGGAGCAAAGCAATTGCATAGGGGAGAATATAAAATCACCACTGATTTAAAAGGCGGTTTTAACCCCTTGAATGCTAGAGAAGTCTCCGACACATTGATATGAGGTGTTAAGTCTTATTTAACCCTTTGAGTGTCACAGAGGTATCCAACACATTGCTTTGCAAAGCATTGCCTACCTCTGTGGCACTCAAGGCGTTAAATCAGTGGGAATTTGGCGAATGTTTATTTGTCCACTATGGTGCAGTTGGTTTGCCCATAACCGTTCCTTTTCTGCTCATTGAACACAGCCCCGCTAGCCATATTCAGGAAGTTACATTTGTGTAATTCTGGTGCATACCAAGTGAATCATAGGAGGCAAAAGAAAAATCCCCCAGATTCCCATTACTGTAAGGAAAATGGGGATTTTAATGTCTTAAATGCTGAAGAGATCTTCAGAGCAATGCTCCATTAAAATCAGTGCAACATTTAAAATATGTACAACAAACAATTCTTTCAGAATACAACTTGACTGATCATTCAATTAACCCTTTGATTGCCAGAGAGGTATGAAATGCAGTGCAATGCAATGCGTTAGATACCTCTCTGGCACTCAAAGGGTTACATTAATGAGTATGTTTATTATTTTCAAAATGCTGAAGTTGGTGTGCCCCCAAATTATTCCACTTATTTTTATCTATGCATGTGGCCCCGTGTCCTTTTTTGATCTTTGCTATTCAGTGATATATTTTAAAGGGATAGCAATGTTTCATAAAAACAGCAGCTCCAATTTGCATACCTCCCAAGGGTCCTTCTTTAGGAGGGACAGTCCATCTTTGTGACCCAAATCCCTCTGTCCATCTTTCCCACCATGATGTCCTTTTAGGAGATCAGGCTGTGTGGTGTGTATATGTGTATTACATTGCTCCACAGCAATAAAACTCACATGAATGTTTCTTTAAAGGGATAGTAATACTTTGTTTTATCTTTATTTTATTTTGTAGGCATTAAAAAAACATGAAGTACGATATAAGTCTTATCTCTCAAACGTTTATGGTTTGAGAGATATTCACAAGTAAAGTTTCCCCTCCTGCCCCTTTTACCTAGTGTAAGCCATCTCTTCTCAGATGTGGAATCCAGTCCATAGACCAGACAAATAACAGCAGGGGACAATCTTCTTAATATGAGAACAATGAAAGCCCTGCCCCCCTTGACAAGTTTTTCAGGCTTTTCCCTTATCTTAATTGAAGATTGTCCCTCTCTGCAGTCTACCTGGGCACCTCCCTTCTGATCTGGCTGAGCAGTGTTACATCAGTAAAAGCGGAGGGAGGTGGATACTTTATCATTGAATTATTCTTGAACTACAACTCTGACAGGATTGAAATAACACTCTCCAAAGTCCAAATACTATAATGATTAATTAGAGCTGCTTTTATTATGAAACATTACTATCACTTTAAACTTCAGTTTAGCTGTTTATGAATTAGTCTGTTTATATAAAACTAGTTGAACAGCCCGTTACACGGGCCACAGTGCCACTGCCACCCGGTCGTGGGGCAGTCACGCACAGTAGAGACTGCCCGCGCCACAGCTGATACAGAGCTGGATGCTCCTTCTGAGCGTCCAGCTCTGTATCAGCCGCGGCACGGGCAGTGTCTACTGCGCATGTCGCGGCGTTACACACTATTTAGCGAATTATTATATAGGATACTTTGGTTTTGCTCTAAAACATTTATTCAGTTCCACAAAAAGGTGTCAGTGGGTCATAGAATAACCCAAAAAATCTCTGTAATGCCCCACCTACCAGCCACGACCCCAGCAACACCACCTAAAACAAAAATGTCCATCTTTGACTGTTTGAAATGTTGGGAGGTATGTATTTGGGCCATGGAGAGTGTTATTTTAAATACTGTCAGAGATGTAGTCCAAGAGTAACTGAATGATAAAAGACCCTTTTATCTAATGTAAGGCACCTCCCCTCAGATGTCTGATCTCTTGACTGGACAGGTCACAGCAAGAGACAATCTTCTTACTGTGAGCATAAGGAAAACCCTGCCCCCCCTTGACAGTTATTTCAGGTTTTTCCTTATGCTCACTCAAGATTATCCCTCACTGCGATCCATCCGGATAGTCTTGCTGCTCTGAGGTGAACAGTGTTACATCAGTAAAAGGGGCAGGAGGGGGATACTTTATCATTCAATTACTCTTGAACTACAACTCTGACAGTATTTAAATAACACTCTCCATGATCCAAATATTATGGAGATTAATTGGAGCTGCTTTTATTGTGAAACATTACTATCCCTTTAACAAACGATTGTGGTTTTTGCTCCTCTGCTTCCTTCATTTGTGTACAAGGATAATTAACCCTTTGAGTGCCAGAGAGGTACTCAAAGCATTGCAAAGCAATTTGTTGTGTACCCCAGTGGCACTCAGCAAGGACCAGAGGGGTGAGCAATGCATTGCTTTACAATGCATTGCACATGCCTTTGGTCCTTAAAGGGTTAAAAGACAGCACATCCTATTTTTCATTTTGGTTCCCTAGCCCCTCTATGCAAATGTTTATTGACTTCCTACGCAATACTGAGAATAACTATGTCATGTTTGATAACCAGGCAAATATCCAGCATAATGTCCAGATACATATATTTAATGAATTCTTGTGGTTTGCATGTGGTTTAACTTAGAATTACCATCTTTTTATATAACTTGTGTATATTTAGCATCTAGATAATTTGGGTTTTTTTCTTGCAAGCCTTGTAGCTTACTGTAGCGATCAACTATAGATAATGACTATTATGCTTAGTAATATGTTTACTGTTTCCACCTCACAGACAGAAATGCTAATAGATCTGTGAAAGTAATCTATCGAAACCGATTCTAGGTTTTTTGGGGGGAAATCCAGCTTCCACTGCATTTACTGATGCAATATATGGAAAACAAATGTGACAATAATAAATCTAGAACAGGTCAAGAAGTCGACAATAACATTGGGTTATTTGGCTTAATTGAGTTAATTAGGTTAATGCAAAACTAATGCTAAAATGCTATTTTCTATATACATATAAGAGTGTGTTATACCTTACACAGATATTCTGAATATTTGTCAAGGTTTAAAATTCATAGATAAACATTGAGATACATGAAACTGCATGTGCTGTTTTTCAGCTGGTTAGAGGAAGCCTCGTCCTTGCCCCCTTTCTTCCTATTTTACTCAGTAGACTTCAGCCAGATGGCCAGAAAGTGAGAGGTACAAACAGAACTTGCTTCATCCAAATGCAGAAAATAGCCCATGCAATATATTATATATCTTGTGTTCTATCCAGGTAACGAAACTGTGAATCTGACAACATTATCTTTCAGAGCAACTTATATTATAGCATGAGTGTTTCTTCCATGGGATTTTAGAAATGTCCCTGTTTTTCCCCAGTGGAATTTTGCAGGTTACTTGCGATTTGTCATTTTTCCACAGATATTTGTGTCCCTAGAAACAGGGCCGGTGCTAGCATAAGGCGGTTTAGGCAGCCGCCTTAGGGCACCGCAGCAGAGGGGGCGCCGAAACAGAGGGAGTTGGTATATATTTTTTATTATTATTTTTTTTTCCATTTATTTATTTTTTTTACATCAGCCGAGAATCGGGATCACAGAGAACTGATTTAAGCTACCAAACGCTCCCTGCCTCGCGGCGTCTATCCTGGCGTCTTCGTTCTCGGCAGCAGTCCAGTCTGACACAATAAGTGGATGTGGCCAGATGTCAGACGCACGTACCGCAATCTGCTCCTCCCACAGGTCTCTGCCACTTCAGCCTCTTTAGAGGTAGCTGCAAGGGTGAGTGCTCTGACTCCTGTTTCCCCTTCTCGGCCCGTTCACTACTATGTGGGCCTGGTCAGGACTTCAGCCGCATGTGGCTGCCACCAATGCCAGTGACTCCACACTGAAATAAATAGCAAAACGGGGCTCCACTACCACTGCCTACAGAAAGATTTATTTTTTTAATGTAGGTAAGGGGAGGGGGCATCATTTTAAGTTCTACTACAAATATAATTTGTGTGTAATTTCCAATGTGTGGCACAAGGAAAATATTTTGTTCTGCTGTGATCTTATCATTTTCTGTTCGGGGACAAGGAATTGTGGCAAGGTCAGGGGGGCAGGGGATTGTGGCCATGAATTTCTGTCAATCTGGTCTGATTTGCCCGTGCATTGGATGTGCCTTTAAATGCTGCAGTTTGGGCACTTTTCAGTTGCCCTTTCGTGGTGTTCCTGTTGCTGCGCCTTGTTGCTGTATTCCAGTGTCTCCTGTGTACCGACCCGGCTTGTCTGACTCTTCTCCTGTTCCTGCTCCGTGATTTTTTCCCGGTTCTGGCTGACGACCCTGCTCCGTGATTCGACCCGGTTCTGGCTGATGACCCTGCTCCGTGATTCGACCCGGTTCTGGCTGACGACCCTGCTCCGTGATTCGACCCGGTTCTGGCTGATGACCCTGCTCCGTGATTGACCCGGTTCTGGCTGATGATCCTGCTCCGTGATTCGACCCGGTTCTGGCTGGTGATCCTGCTCCATGATTGATCTGTTCTTCGGCTGTGGTGTCTGCTGCAGTGCTGATCCTGTTCCGGTTGCCGTTCCGGTCCTGCCTGCTGTTCCGGTGTTCCTGTACTATTCCGGTCACTCTGGCGACATTCTGAACTGTTTAAGCGACTCACTGTTCCTCTCTTTATCATCTAGCTGTAGCCTGAGGTTGCTTAGCCTTCTGCTAGTTGCCAAGGTGCTCGCTCCAGTACAGAACCACTTAACCCTTGCAGTGCCTGTAGTCTCCGGTCTCGTGCCTCCTATATCACTTGCCAAGCATACGGTTACTGATTTGAGCCTCTACTCTGAGTACCTCTATTACTGCCTAGCATCCTCCCTCAGAGCCCTGTCAGCTCGGTGTTCGAAGTCTGGTAGTCTGTTCGCTCCTACTGTGAACATTAAGAACGGCACCAGAGGGGTGTTCTGGCTCCGGCCTACATATGCTAGAAGGTACATTATCCACTGCACTTCCCAGTGCGCCAGCTCTATTACAGCTTGTGCAGTAACCGTCAGTATAAGCACCCAAGGGGTGTCAGGGCACAATCCAATTGGCACACGCAGGGTTACTACTATTTCCAGTTAAGGGCGATTCTGGTTCTGATTACTTCAGCGTTGACAATAGCATTCCTCTGAAGCCCACGGTGGTGGTAATGGCTCAGCTCTGGGCATTGGGGCGCATTCCTATACCAACTTGAGAGTGATTTCAGTGCAGACACTTTACTCCTATCCAGTCACAGAGAGACTGTGTTCCAGAGACTGCTATTTATCCCGGGTGTTGGCCAATCTTGATTATATCTCTCCTATTGCACATGTTAACCCCTTGGGGGATATTCCCCATCTATACATAGCACCTATTACTACCATTGTGTGCATTCACTTTGTCAGTACTGCCATTACTGCTATTCCTGTGCTGGCCCTTAGGGGCATTGTTTTACTTTCTGTTTCAATAAAACTGTGTTTTTACTTCATACCCTGGTCTGAGTGCCAGAAAACCGTTACACCGGGTCAGAAGAGAGTGGGGGGATTGTCAGCGGGGGACCAGTGCTTTGGGGGAGGGGCATCAAAATGCACCTTCGCCTGTGTAGAGAAAAATCCTTGCACCGGCCTTGCCTAGAAATCCCATAAAATGTCTGCATTTTCACTAATCCCAAGAAGCATCTTCTTCCTATGCCTGAATCAGCTCTTGTTTGGGTGGAGGGTGGTTCAGATTAAGTATGTGCGGTTCTATGGCTACCTGACAGAGGGACAAGGCTGGGGTGGGGTAAGAATGTGTGGTTCTATGGACACCAGTGCAGTAGGAATAGGTTGGGGGTCAATATGTGTGGTTTGATGGCTACCATGTAAGAATACTGGAGGTCAGTATACGTGTTTCTCTGTCTACTAGTGCAGTTTACAAGGCTGGGGGATCAGTATGTGTGGTTATGGCAATGGAGGGCAACATGAAGTCCTCCAGCCAGCTGCTAGACTAAAACTCCCATCATTCACTGGCATTATACATATGCCTTGGAAATCACTAACATCTAGGTAAAAAGTTGCATTTCTTCTATCCTCTTTCTTTAAAAATGTCATATTCAGGGATTGTGAAAACATTTGCCTGAAGAGGTGTGAAAAATGTCACTTGTCACCCCTGCCACTGTCTGTAGGTATACCACAAAGTTCAGTCCTGGGCCCCTTGCTCTTTTCAATCTACACCTCGTCCCTTGGCAAACTAATAAACTTCTTTGGGTTTCACCATCATCTATATGCTGGCAAAACTCAGATCCGTCATTACTCTCCTGACCTCTCCCCTTCCCTCCTGTCCCAGGTATCTAACTGTTTTACGCCCCATAGCACTTACTGCCACCTACCTTCCTCTAGACTGTAAGCTCTCACATGCAGGGCCCTCTGATCTTTTTGTTTCCCATGTTCCATTTGTCCTATTTAACATCAGTGTTGTGGAATAAGTTGGTGCTATATAATCAATAATAATAACGATAATCAGCTGGCTAACAAAAAATGCAAAAAAAGTGCATACTTTTAAGCAAACCTAGATAAATTATCTAAACACTGCTCACAAATTTAATTTTCGCAGCTGGATTTCCCATTTAGTCAGAGTAGGCAACTTTCTAAAGAAACAACGTTTGAGGGCCACCTCAGCTGTGCTGGCAACAGACACATTCTGAGTTGTTGGTGTCACCAGAAAAATATTAAATTAATACTAACACCTAAATGAACTGGGGTTATGTAGACTTATATACCATATCCTTCGTGATAGCACCTGTGAAAACTGTACTTGTTTACTGAGGCCTAAATCTTGTTTTACATATGTTATGAGGGAGTAGACATTCCAACCTGCTCCACGGTCCCAAAATGACTTTCCAGGATTATCTGTAATTGGACTGAGGTAACAAAACATTTCTGAATACAAGAGCATATTCACTAATCACAATCAACTGTCATCTCATATTATTATATCTGAATAGAAGCAGCAGAGGCAAGATTAAATAAAGTTAAATGTGGAGGTGTGGATATGGGCGGGGCTAGAGGCTTGGGTACCCGCCTAGAGTTGACTGAGATGTAAATCTAGTTCTCCAGTCATTTGGATTGGATATTGTTAATGTGGGCAAAGGCTGAAGTTCAGTAGGTGCTTTCACAGAGGAACTAGTAAGCATCTGATAACAGGTGGAATAAGAGACAAAGAGAAATTATTCTTAGGGTGCTAAGTTAGAAAGAAAACTGAATTAATTCTGGTGCATGGCAAATGTACCAGAGAGAAAATATTTATTCCAAAAATGCTAATTGATTTAAATTATTCTTTAAACCCCATGAATGCTAGAAACTGTTCCATCTTATTGTTTCGCAATGTGATGGACACCTCTCTAGGGCTTGATTCAATTGTGGCTGGTAAAACATCTGGTATGGCTACAAAAATGAATGAATAGGTTTATTTATATAGTCCCACAAATGTAGGTAGCTCTTTACAATTAAAGGATTTAGACAATACAAGGTTGCAAGTGCTTTGCAGAGTGAAACGCTGGATGTGAGGTACTTGTCCGAAAGCTTACAATCTAGAAAATGGCTACTGACTGGTACACAAACTGTGTCAAATGGTATTCAATTGCCCTACCAACAGAAACCACAAAGAACGTTGGGCCAAAGAACCTGACTTTTGGCCAAATGTTTGAGGTGTATCTTTAGTTCCCAAAAACATCAAAGGGTTCTGTCACCCCCCCCCCCACACACTAGAAGCTGATTGGCTGGGAGTTGCGCAAGCACATGTCTCAACCAATGGAAGGCTGGGAACCCCTTTGAACAGAAACTGGCCATATAAAATTTTCCATAGAATGGTTCGGGCAATGGCCTGAGAGGTATCCCTGGGGGAGGTGGACAGGGAGATTTTTGCCCTGCATTCCTGCCACCGGCAACAGCAACAGTGTACTTCAGAACCTTGACATCCAACATTTATTTTAATATTGTACTGCCAGCAGTTATTTTTACAATTATTTGTACCATGGATTGCCATCAATTATTGTTACATTGGACTGCCAGCAACAATTTAACCCTTTGAGTGCCAGAGAGGTATGCAACTCTTTGCACAGCAATGAGTTGCGTACTCCTCCGTCACTCAAAGGGTTAAGCCCATCATATCTTTGTGCCATTTATTCCAGGGCATCTCTAATTTGGCATTTTTTTTCAAATACATTAAATTTTTGACAAAAAGAATAATGAAGAGAAGACAGAAGAAAGAAGATAAGAAGAAGGAAAATAAAAAGAAAACCTACGATAGAAAATTACAGAAGAAGACTGGCTATAGCTGACCAGGGTGCTGAAGACCCCGCTGGACATCAGGAGCACAGGTAAGTGTTTATTTTCATGTGATGTTGCTAAAAGGGATAGTAAAGTTTCATAATAAAAACAGCTCTAATTAATCATCATAGTATTTGGGCCTTGGAGAGTGTTATTTCAATTCTGTCAGAGTTGTAGTTCAAAAGTAATTGAATGATAAAGTATCCCCCTCCCGCCCATTTTACTGATATACCACTGCTCAGCTCAGAGCAGCAGGGAGTGTCCAGGTAGATTGCGGAGAGGGACAATGTTCAATTAAGATAAGGGAAAAAGCTGAAAAACCTGTCAAGGGGTCAGGGCTTTCATTGTTCTCACATTAAGAAGATTGTTCCTTGCTGTTATCTGTCTGGTCAAGCAACAAGATTCCACATCTGAGGTGAGCAGTGTTACACTAGGTAAAAGGGGCGGGAGGGGGATACTTTATCATTCAATTGCTCTTGAACTACAACTCTGACAGCACTGAAATAACACTCTCTGTGGCTCAAAAGAAGATTAATTGGAGCTGCTGTTTTTGTGAAACATTACTATCTCTTTAACATTAATGGAATTAACCCAGTGAGGGCAGTGGGGTATGCAGCTTTGTGCTATGGTTCCATACCCAATTTCCACTAATAGGGTTCATTTTATGGACATTACACACATTTTTTCATGCTTTGGATGTATTCATATGGGGCTAAGGGCCCCATATCAATACATCCACTGGTCATTTAGGTTCTTTGTAGGGTTTTTTCCCCTTCAGTTCCTGAGTCGGCAGGTTGAAACATGAGTTAGGGGACTCTGCACCAAAAAAACTGGGTGCAGATTTTCACCTGTTACAGTGGGTCCTTTAACGCATTGAATGGCGTACCATGCTTGAAAAAATACCATCAGCTGCTTTTATGGCTGTCAGGGCCAATTGAATTGAGGCTTGGCATTCAAAATGATTAAAAGAACCATTTAAATCAATGGGATTGTTTTATTTGTTCCTTATGGTGCAAATGGTTTGACTCAGAATTATTCTTGTTATCTTTTGAACACAGAGCTGTAAGATATATGTTGAACTTCTTAACAATCTTAACCCCTTAATGACAATGGACGTACATGTATGTCCAAGGTGGATGTCCCTAAACAACAAAGGATGTACATGTACATCCCGGAAATCCGGGTCCCCGCGTGGTTGCACGCTGTTCCGGGACTCCGGAAACCTTTGATAAAAAAAAAAGTTCCGAGGGCGTTAAGTGACAACGTGTGCATAGCAGCCGTTCACTAAGGGGTTAAACACTCTATCTCTCTCTCTCTCACCCCCTGTAAATCAGCCGTTCATCTGAACTGAGGAGAGCAAGCGAGAGTGTATAGAATAATCCTTTGTCTTATGCAGTTGACAACTTTTTTTATTGCGGAGGCCAACATTTTTTTTTGTTACACCTGGTTCCCTTACTTTTTAGTTAAGCCTCTGCCCAAAATATTTCTTCTGAAAATTGATGGATGCAGTACACGAGAAATTGTCCAAATTGTTTGCATTGCTGTGAGTTTCTTTTTGACCAAAATTCCACTTTCTTATGAATACCAGAGGCAAGTATAAATCTTAAAGGAACACAAACGTCAAATCCCCAAATTATTTGTGCAGAAAATCTCAATGACCATCATAAATCAATTATGTGTGGATTTGCTCTGTAAATTTAATATTTAGTTAGTACTTAATATCAATGTTCATGCTGTAGAAAACAGAGACCTCAACCTCACCAAACTGAAGCTTCATTAAAACTGATATATAGATGGATTTTCTGCAATGATTAAGATAAGTGGAAATGCATTATAAAGCGATGTTAGTATTCCTTTAAGATCTTATTTAGACCTTAATTTCACTGGCACAGAGAGATACACACACACTATAATTAATTTATGATAATCTTGACCTGAAATTAATTATATGAAACCCTTTTTTTAAAAATAGTTAAGCCTTTTATTGTAGGTAAAGCTAATTCACATATTACTGCCAATAGAGAGATTAATTGAATGTTAAACTAAGTAAAGATAGTTAAATGTGTTTTTTTTTTATGTATGTTAAGTCCGTTGCAAGTGCAGCAAATACAAAGCAATCCAGTAGCAGAGGGGTTAATTATGTAAAGCGCAGGTGTGAGGAGGGTGTTTTGGGACACTACAGGATCACAGAGTCAGAAGGAGGACAGGGTAGGCTACCGTAGCCCAGTTAAGAAGCAAAACATTGTGACAAACACACACGTAGACAGAACAAAATAAAGTGTTTTGTCCAAGGCAGAGTGGCCTCTCAGGTGCTGCTCAAGTCACTTTTTTCACTCTCATGTGCCATTGCAGAGAGGAAATGATCCTGCTCCAAAATGTGTGGCAAATCCTCTATGCACAAGAAAAATAACACAACCACAGAAGTACGTTTCAGACTATGTAGGCCTCAACACTGTGGTGCAGCTGATTCCCTCCAGGCACACGGAGAGCAAGAGCCCATTCTTGGGATGCCCTTCCAACACAGGGAGACTAACTAGCAAAAAAAAGTAACAAACGCTCATGGAGACAGAACAAAATAGAGTGTTTTATCCGATGCAGAGTGGTCTGTCAGGTGCTATTCAAGTCACATTTTTCATTTTCATTTGCCATTGCAGAGAGGAAATATCCATTTCCAAATAGACTGGCCCTGCCCTCAGACTATGCAGCTTTAAAGGGATAGTAATACTTAAAATGTAAAAAAAAAATATGTTGTAGAGTTTATCCTCCTGAGTAAAACAAGGGCACTCCCACTGCTGAAAGGTGTTTCATTCAAAAGTTATTAATTTTCAAAGTTGAATTTTTTAGGTGCAATATCACAGTGGCCTGAAATTGTACAGTGGCGCTGTTGCTACACCATCCTATGGAGATTTATGGTCAACTGACCAGAGCTGTCCATAGGATCGTGTAGCAACAGCGCCACTGTACAATTTCAGGCCACTGTGATATTGCACCTAAAAAATTCAACTTTGAAAATTAATAACTTTTGAATGAAACACCTTTCAGCAGGGGGAGTACCCTTGTTTTACTCAGGGGGATAAACCCTACAACATATTATTTTTTACATTTTAAGTATTACTATCCCTTTAAAATGTCAGGCAAGTCCTTTCTGCACGACAGAAACCACACAACCACATAAGTACATAAGTACATTTTGTCCTATGTGAGCCTCATCAGTGTAGTGTAGCTGATTCCATCTAGGCACATGGAGAGAAGGGACCCATGCTTGGGATGCCCTTCCAACATAGGGAGAGTAACAAGCAAAAAAATTTCACAGACGTACATTGAGACAAAATAAAGTGGCCTCTCATGTGCTGCTCAAATCATCTTTTTCTCTACCATGTGCCATTACAGAGAGGAAATTTCCATGTACATATCAGACTGGTACCACCCTTAGAGAGTCTAGCTCCAAAATGTCCAGTTACCTGCTGATTCAGTACATGTAAACAGGCTTCTGTCTGACTGCTTTCCATTGCATTTAGGTATATCTGAGTGTGTGTGGTTGTATGATGTGCATTTAAGTTACCAATATTTGCTGATTATTTTAACTAGCAGCTATGCTGTCTTTTGTCCATATATTTTATCAATATCTCCAGATGGTTGTTGGTACTATTGTTAGGTAAAAGATGCTTTCTGACAACAGTGCAATACATTATTTAACCCCTCCTATATTTGTTTAGACTACTTAGAGCATTGCAATGGTTCCTATTTACTCTCCCAAAAAAAGACATAACAGAATGTTTTATTTGTATTTTGTAGCTCATTTCTGGACACTTAGCATTTCACCAGGAGGAAAATATTGGTACTCTAATGGAAAGAATATGAAAAATGTATAATAAAATGTCTTCAGAATGGCAATAACATGTATGCATGAAAATGCCCCTAGTCTGGCTGGTAGGATGGTAAGATGGAGGAACTAGAAATTATTGCAATGTATGAGCAGTATAATCTAATTGGAGTGACTGCATCCTGCTTAGATGATACACACGACTGAGCAGTCAGTCTAGAGGGTTTTTCACTTTTTAGGAGGGATGCATGCCTTAAAACCTAGTATAAGGGAAGATATTAATGAAGGGTCCATTGAGATTGTAGAGGCCATGTGAGTTGAAATATACACTGAGGGCATACATAATAAAAAATATGTTAATAGGAATTTGTAACAAGCCACCTAATATCAGGGAGTTTGAAGAAGCCCAACTGTTACTGCAATTGGAAAAGGCGTCTTGGTCAGGAAATATAATCATAACTAGTTGAACAGCCCGATACACGGGCCACAGTGCCACTGCCACCCGGACGCGGGACAGTCACGCGCAGTACAGACTGCCCGCACCACAACTGATACAGAGCTGGGCGCTCTGCCGTGACACGGGCATTCTCTACTGAGCATGACTGCAGCACGTGCAGCAGTGTGTACTGAGCATGTCGCCACTTTCTCAAAGCTGAACAAGCCAAACTACAATTGTAGTTTAAACTTGTTTGGCTTGTTAAGCTTTGAGAAAGTGGCGTTCCAGCCGCGAAACGCGTTAGCACTATAAGCCTGTATATATTATTTTATACATTTTATCGTTTTTACTAATAAACACATTTGTATCAAGTGGACGCCTGTTACATTTATCAAAGGATTTGATACATTGAATATCTTGTTATACAAAGAGAGGAGAGACCTGTACGGAGACGGGGGAAGATTTCCATATATTGGATTATTCAATTGATTTGGACTACGAAGATCTGATCTCGTTCCAGAGGATTCGAGACACGCTGCAACATTTTGGTGCACAGAAGGAGGAAAGACCCGAACGGAGGCGGGAGAATTCCTCCTTATGCTGATCAGTCAGTTGACTTGTATAATAAAGTCCTGACCTTATTTCAAGGTTAGTGCATTTGATTTTATTACCATCTATTTTAACGTATCTCGCTACTGTGTTGCTCCAGAGTTCTGGAGATACTCGCTCAAGTTGCCTGGGCACTCTAGCGGTAGGGTACAGATGAGAGTTACCACACTTGCCTAGTGAAGGGTGAAGAAAGTGTGTACAGTTCTTCCCTGGACTCGTGGGAGTGTACTATTCTTTACTGCCACTGTTGTATTTAAAATAAAGTTTATTTTAAATTTTATCTGTACTTGTCAAGTGTTGTTATTTCCCAGTCACTCCATGACACACACAGAGAAAAATGTATCTGAAGTGTACAAGTGAATCCAGATACGGTGTGGCTCTGAGGCTTCAAGGCACTGATAGCAGGCAAGTGATGATGAATATACATTATGATTATGGCAGATAGGGCAAAAAATGGAATATGAAGTTTAGTGTGGGAAAGAGTAAAGTTATGTATTTTGGAAGAAAAATAGCAATGCTGCTTGTGAACCTAATGGAATCATTTAAGAAACTTATTGCAAGAGAAAAATCTGGGGATCCTTGTAAACTACAAACTTGGTAACAGTGACCAGTGTGAAACAGCAGTAGCAAAGGCAAACAAAGTTCTGTGTTTCATAAAAAGGGCTATTGAAGCAAGAGTAGATAACATTATATTGTTACTATACTAAGACTTCACCTCTCAGTTTTTGGGCACCAGTAAAGATGTTTTAGAACTGGAGAGAGTACAGGCCAGAGCAACAAAATTAATGAAGGGAATGGAGTACTTGTAATATAAAGAGATAAACTTGGTTTATTTACTCTAGAGAAAAGGTGACTAAGAGGAGATCTTGTTACATTGTATAAGTTTATTCATGATCAATACAAGGGTCTCTCTAATGAGCTTTTCATTCCATGGCCTGATCAAGGAGATTTCATTTAGCAGAAGAAGGGATTATTTTACAGGAAGGTCTGTCAAATTGTGGAATTCCTTGCTCAAACATGTGGTAATGGCATTTACAATGGATACATTAAAGAGATGGTTAGATACCTTTCTAGCAGAAGGGAACAGGGTTATACTGTGTATTAGTAGGTAAAACAGGAAGTTCTGGTAAACAGAGTAATACGCAAAGAGCTAGTCAGAGACGCTCAACTAGGAATTGATGAGGCTCTATAGGATAAGTATTCTACCCAGGGTGCAATATCTTTTAGCTCACTATTGCCTTTCACAGAGAAGAAATATCTTAAAGCACATCATACTGATCCTAACAAAAGGCAGTCCAGCCACAAAGTGCCAGGCAATTCCTCTCTGAACAAGAGAAGCAGCCAACCCCAGACATACGTTTTGGCCTTGTTGGGCCTTGTCAGTGAGGTGCAGCTGATCTCTCTAGGCACTGTGAGCAAGGGGTCCATGTCTGGATTACCCTGTTACCCTTAGGGTGACTAGTCCCAAGGGCAATTTGCATATGCAAAGAGCTAGTCAGAGACGCTCAGCTGGGAACGAGCCTGCCCTCGAATTGATGAGGCTCTATAGGATAAGGGTCCTACCCAGGGTGCAATCTCTTTTAGCTCACTAGTGCCTCTCACAGAGAGGAAATATCCTGAAGCACATCATTCTGATCCTAACAAAAGGCAGTCCAGCCACAAAGTGCCAGGCAATTCATCTCTGAACAAGAGAGGCAGCCAACCCCAGACGTACATTTCAGCCTTGTTGGGCCTCGTCAGTGAGGTGCAGCTGATCGCTCTAGGCACTGTGAGTAAGGGGTCCACGTCTGGATTACCCTGTTACCCTTAGGGTGACTAGTCCCAAGGGCAATTTACATATGCAAAGAGCTAGTCAGAGATACTCAACTAGGAATGAGCCTGCCCCCGAATTGATGAGGCTCTAAAGTATAAGTATCCTACCCAAAATTCTACAAAATTCTGCAAAATTCTACACCTCACACTGGCCTGCATCCTATAGAACAGGACAATGTGACCATCACCCACAGCTGACATCCCTGTAAAACACAGAGGCTATTTTAACCCCCTCACTGCTGAGGGAATGATCACCTATTCTGCCTCATATCTGTATTCCCTACAACCCCAAAAAGTGGTCTCCCCACTCAGCCCCTCGCAAGTGGTTACCTTAAAATCGCTTGGCATCTTCAAAGGCACTCACAGGGGCTGCCGTGGTGGAAAATCAAAACTTAAAGTTCAGTCTCCTGACACTCTCATAGCCACTCCACCACTTCTACCTGCAAACCCAATTGAAGTGATTCAATCCAGAAGCTACAAAAAGCGCACATTCAAATCAAGGAAACCTCTTTGTGTGATCCCCATAAGAAGATGCATTGTTTCCAAAGTACAGAGCAAGAACTCAGAACCCCAAGACTGTACTATCAGATCAATCCTGTGCAATGCCAGATCAATAAAGAACAAAACAGCTATTATCGCCAACCTTATTGGAACATGTGAATTAGCGTGCATTACAGAATCTTGGCTAGATGACAATGCAGGGCCTATCCTAGCAGCAGCTGTTCCAGGCAATTATACAGTGTTCCACCGACCGAGACAAGAACGCAAGGGAGGTGGAGTAATGATTTGTGTCAAATCATCCTTAAACCCCAGGCCAATATCAGTCCATACACCCCAATCTTTTGAATGTGTAGCTGCTAGCATCTCAATAGATAGAGGATTTTGGATACTGTTAATATACAGACCCTCAGGAGATGGGAAGAGATTTCTTCAAGAACTCTCAGACCTTTTGACTGGTTTAATCCTTGAACATCCTAGATGGTTTATATTGGGAGATTTCAACACTTGGATTGATGACACACTATCCCAACTGGGGCAGGACCTCCTCAGCCTGATGAGTGCATTCGGCTTCATACAAATAGTTGCCACTTCCACCCACAGAAAAGGTCATACACTTGATCTAGTGTTCCAGTGTGGACTAGAAGTGTCGCCAGTAACTGTAAATCCAGTTGTATGGTCAGACCACCACTCCATACACTTTTCCATTGGATCACAATCAGCCAGACCACAGCCTCAGAACCTGGTCAAACACCGCTCATTAAAAGGGGTGACCCCACTGGACGTAACATCAAATATGGATCTAAGTGAACTGATGGACACTTGTGAAGACCCTGGCTCCTTAGTCCAACTCTACAACAAAACCATAAGGGACACCCTAGAAAGCATTGCACCATCACGCATATGCACAATCAAAACTCACAATAATGCACCTTGGTTTGATAGCACCATCAAAGAATTGAAGAGAACAGGCCGTAATCTCGAGAGAAGGTGGCGCAGGACACATGACCCAGAGGACAAAGTTGCTCTTATCAATCACTTAAATGAATATCAAGTTAAGATAACTCAGAAAAAATCCTAATTTTTGTCACGCGAAATCACACTTTCCCGCAACAGACCCAGGCAACTGTTTCGCACAGTAGAAAGGCTCTGCAAACCAGCATGCATGCATATACCCACCAACTTTTCTCAAGATAAGTGTGAAGAATTTGCAATCTTCTTCAGAGACAAGATTTCCTCCATCCGAGCCTCCAGCACAGCAGGCCAACCAGTTACCCACCAGAACCACTACAGTGTAAGACCAGATTCCCCCAGTTTATGGTCTACTTTTACAAATGTGGATATAGAGGAAGTTAAAAGAACCATGCAAAAGTTGCTCCCCACTACGTGTGACTTAGACCCTGCCCCAACTCGTCTTATATCTGCATGTACTGAAACCCTTGCCCCAGCCCTCACAAAAATAGTGGCGTGTTCACTAAAAACTGGAATCTTCCCAGATCCTCTAAAAGCAGCAGTGGTAAAACCCCTCCTGAAGAAACCCTCACTAGATCCAGACTGCATAGCAAATTACAGACCAGTATCCAACCTTCCATTTCTGGGGAAAATTATTGAAAAAGTAGTGGCAACTCAACTGGAGGCCCATCTGTCAAGCTATAACATCTTTGATCCTTTCCAGTCAGGTTTCAGATGCCGCCACAGCACGGAAACAGCGCTAGTCCGAGTGCTAAATGATCTCCTTTTGGCAAGAGACAAAGGTGATTACTCCATCCTAATCCTCCTGGATCTCTCAGCTGCATTTGACACCATTGACCATGGGATTTTAATAGCGCGCTTGCAGCACATCTGTGGTCTAGGAGGCACAGTTCTTAACTGGTTTAAATCTTTCCTGACTGGTAGAACACAGAGAGTAACATCAGGATCTTGCTCATCGGCACCAACAGAATTAGCCTGCGGAGTTCCACAAGGTTCCATCTTGTCTCCTATGCTATTCGCAATTTACTTACTACCACTGGGAGACATCATCAGAAGACACGGTCTAAGATATCATTGTTACGCAGATGACACACAACTCTACTTTTCCTTTGCTCCAGATACTAAAGACCCAACATGCCTCATCAACAGTTGCTTAGCAGACCTCATAGAGTGGATGAATGCTAGTTGGCTTAAAGTGAACCCTGACAAAACAGAGTTACTCTTGGTGAGGGGACCCCGGGCAACAAGAATATCTCAGGATCACCCAACTGGCCTGGAACTTGGAGGCTCTGAACTCATTAGTTTAACAGAGGTACAAATTCTCTGAGTGATGATTGACTCTGGACTGTCATTTAAACAGCAGATCTCTTCTGTAATAAAATCTGCCTTCTTTCATCTGAGAAACATAGCCAGGATACAACACTTAATTCCACCAGATGATATGCCAACATTAGTCCATGCATTTGTGTCTTCTCGTCTGGATCACTGTAATGCACTCTACTTGGGCCTCCCAGAAAAAGAACTCCATCGCCTACAGACAGTACAAAATGCAGCAGCCAGACTACTGACCAATAAAACTCGCTCATGTCACATAACACCTGTTCTCCACTTCCTGCATTGGCTTCCAATTAAATGGCGAACATATTTTAAAATTGGCCTGCTGACCTTCAAAGCCTTAAATAATCAAGGCCCACAGTACCTGAAAGAGCTCCTGACACCCTATATTCAATCCCGCTCACTGCGGTCAGCCAACAGATCCCTCCTGTCAGTGCCCAGAATAAAGACAACCTCAGGTTCCCGGGCATTCAGCCATGCTGCCCCCACATTCTGGAACTCTTTACCGTCCTCAATCAGAGAGGCACCATCACTACAGACTTTTAAAAAAAAGCTAAAGACCCATCTCTTTTATCAGGCATTCAGTCACCTCATCTAACCATAAGGAACCCTTAAATTTTATGTCTGTTTATAGAATTGTAAAGCGCTTTGAGTCTCACAGGGAGAAAAGCGCTATAAAAATCACAAATTATTATTATTATTATTACCCAGGGTGCAATCTCTTTTAGCTCACTAGTGCCTCTCACAGAGAAGAAATCTCCTAAAGCACATCATACTGATCCTAACAAAAGGCAGTCCAGCCACAAAGTGTCAGGCAATTCCTCTCTGAACAAGAGAGGCACCCAACCCCAGACGTACGTTTCAGCCTTCTTGGGCCTCGTCAGTGAGGTGCAGCTGATCTCTCTAGGCACTGTGAGCAAGGGGTCCACATCTGGATTACCCTATTATCCTTAGGGTAACTAGTCCCAAGGGCAATTTGCATATGCAAAAAGCTAGTCAGAGACATGCAACTAGGAACGAGTCTGCCCTCGAATTGATGAGGCTCTATAGTATAAGTATCCTACCCAGGGTGCAATCTCTTTTAGCTCACTAGTGCCTCTCACAGAGAAGAAATATCCTAAAGCACATCATACTGATTCTAACAAAAAGCAGTCCAGCCACAAAGTGCCAGGCAATTCCTCTCTGAACAAGAGAAGCAGCCAACCCCAGATGTATGTTTTGACCTTATTGGGCCCCATCAGTGAGGTGCAGCTGATCTCTCTAGGCACTGTGAGCAAGGGGTACACGCCTGGATTACCCTGTTACCCTTGGGGTGACTAATCCCAAGGGAAATTTGCATATGCAAAGAGCTAGTCAGAGACGCTCAACTAGGAACGAGCCGGCCCTCGAATTGATGAGGCTCTATAGGCTAAGTATCCTACCCAGGGTGCAATCTCTCTTTTTAGCTCACTGGTGCCTTTCACAGAGATGAAATATCCTAAAGCACATCATACTGATCCTACCAAAAGGCAGTCCAGCCACGAAATGCCAGGCAATCCCTCTCTGAACAAGAGAAGCAGACAACCCCAGAGGTATGTTTCGGCCTTGTTGGGCCTCATCAGTAAGATGCAGCTCAACAAGGCCGAAACGTATGTCTGGGGTTGGCTGCTTCTCTCGTTCAGAGAGAAATTGCCTGTCACTTTGTGGCTGGACTTCCTTTTTGTAGGATCAGTTTGCTGTGTTAGGATATTTCCTCTCTGTGAAAGGTACTAGTGAGCTAAAAGAGATCATACCCTGGGTAGGATACTTATCCTATAGAGCCTCCTCAATTTGAGGGCAGGCTCGTTCCTAGTTGAGCATCTCTGACTAGCTCTTTGCAGACAGAGTAGTACCCATTTAGGAGTAGGGAAGGCTTATATAATTCTTGTTTTCTTGGTTATACTGGGGAAAAGTTGAATTTGATGGACTTTTTTCGACCTAATTTACTATGTAACTGTATCAGAGGCATATATAAAAAAATCACTACACTAAAAATACTAAATGTGTGTTTTTCCATATTTCAATATGTACTGTGTCAGCTTGCTAACTTTACACAATGCATTGTTCTACTATCTCTAATTGCACAAAAATCACTTAATGCATATTATATACTTAAAGGGATAATACTTCATTTTATCTTTATTTTATTATGTAGGCATTAAAAAAACATGAAGAATGATATATGTCTTATCTTTCAAACCTTTATGGTTTGAGAGATATTCACAAGTAAAGTTTACCCTCACTGGCCAAAACGGTCAAGTCTGCCATCTAGCTGTCAGATTTGGAATCCGGTCCGCGGACTGGCCGTGGCTCTACAGCAGAGCTGAGATTGCGAGATATAAAACTGACCATTTTGGTCAGTGAGGGGAAACATTGCTTGTGGATATCTCTCAAACCATAAAGGTTTGAGAGATAAGACTTATATCATTCTTCATGTTCTTTTAATGCCTACAAAATAAAGATAAAACGAAGTATTACTATCCCTTTAATAGATGCCCCTATATGTGTTCTATCTGCCCCTATTATATGTGCCTGTAGTACTCATTTTGTAGAGTCGTTGAAAACTCTGCAGAGAAAAACACGCAGAGAACCAGTTTTATTGGCAAACCAATCAGACCTGATATGAACCAGGTCATGCCAGGTCTGTGATCCTTTTGTCAGTCGTCAGGTACCTTTGTTGATGATGAGTATCTTTTATTAGTGACTCTGGTACATTTTTAGCTCTTTTTTCACCAAAAATAAGGTGAACCCCCCCTTAAACCAATTGCACCACAGGAAGCAAATAAAAAAATCAAATGATTTGCATGGGACTTTTAACCCCTTGAATGATACAGAGTTTTCCAATGCATTGTAAAACAAAGTATTGCAGATCTCTCTAGCATTAAAACATTCAAAAACTCCATTTAAAAAATCAGTAACCATTTGAGAAGCTTGACCAGACTTCCTCTTTAACCAGTAACACATATGAAAACATGCATATTGCAGTGTTTCTATGATTTAAATGCATGTCTGATATATGCATATTTCTTACATATCCCTGGTGAAACTCTGATCAGCTTACTTTTGAGTGTCGGGGGGGGATGAGAAACGCTTTGCATATTCCAGCAATCAAATGGTTACACAGAGATATTTTATATGTGTGTGTTTTGAGCCCTTTGTGAGTGGAGGATTGGGACTCTGGGAGAACACCCTCAGCCCCACCCAATAAGTCATTGATAAAGCTGTATGTTTAGAAAGGTAGAGGAGACTTTGGTTAAACCCTCTCTCCCTGGACCAATCACTCTCACTATCTACCTGTCTGCATTTCTCTTGCTTGCTCTTTCTCATAGCTTTTCATTCTGTAAGGCTCACTTTCTCAATCATTTTTTACACATTTCTTTATCTATTTTTTTCCATTTAATGCTTTCTGCTGACTCAAAGTTTTGTGTCCAGGGCTGCAATCAGAACTCTTGGGACCCAGTACAAACATAAAGACCCCCCACCCACCCATTCCATTCATTTGTGCAACCCAGACGCATATTGTAAAGACAGAGCCCATGGAACTTCTCCACTGTGAGGTATGATGTATCCAACAGAATATACTTAAAAAGAAGGCCCACCAGGAGATCTGTGTGGGCCAATCTGGTTATCTGGGGCCCTTTTGAAACAATGTCCCTCCATGTTGCAGGAGCTGTAAGGGCGTACAGGTTTCCCTGCTTGGTCGGTCCCTATATACCTGTACTGCTAGTAGCCCCGTGATGGCAAACATGTTTCTGCCACTTTATCTCTTTTCCTCTGCATCTCTAACTTTATCTTCCATTGAAAGGTATATACAAATGGCGCATCTGATTTGCTCCTCATTTACTAAAATGTTTCCTTGGTGAATGAATCCAATGTTTTACTGACCATAGAGACATCTATTGATTATAACTGTGCTGCATTTTACCAGCATCTCTACTGCTCTTAAGCGGAGAAAATTGTGGAGGAGCTGATGTCATATCTGAGAAGTGTCAGCTGCCACATCTTGAGCATGAAAACAAGAACCAAACTCAACATCCAAGATAGTGAAAAATAGCAAATCCTTGCCTAATTATAATACACTGAACAATGATGGCTTACCAACCAAATGGTAAAGGCAATTTTTAGAGCTACTAGCCTCCCATATGCTAAATACATATAATACATAATTTTCCATTAAACAAAGTGACTTCTTCAGTTCTAATACTCCCATGGGTAAAACTACACATGACACCCACCCAGATACACTTCCTGAAGGTATGGAGCAAGAATCATCAGAATACCTCATGGGAGAATAACTTATCTGTCAAAAGGACTGCCACTGGAAGCTCTGAAATGAGAAGACCTAACTACAGACACCAGTCAACAAGGTTGGGGAGGAGTATGGAATCATAGATCAGCTCAGGGACCATGGTCAAGAAAAAAGCCTTCCTCCATATAAATGTATTGGAATTGAGAGGGGGTGATGCATTGACTGAAATATTTCAAACAACAATTACAGGGGAAACCTGTTTACATCCACTCAGACAACATAGCTATGGTCATGTACCCATGGAATCAGGGAGGAACAAGTAGAATGAGGTTAAACACGGAAGCAAAAATGATCTTGAACTGGGTAGAAAACATGACCATTACAGCCACTCGCATTGCAGGCTCACATGTACAGTCAGATTTCCTCAGCAGGAGCCAAGTGGACCAAGGAGAATGGTCTCTGAATCCAGAAATATTCAATGTCATAGTCCAAAGATGGGGGGAATCCCATGATAGATCTGATGACTTTGAAAGACAATACAGATGCAAAACATACTTTTCAAGATGGAAGGATCTGGTAGCTCTGGGTCAGGATGCCTTCACATTCAGCTGGCATCACCAGCTAGCATAAATCTTTATTCCAATCCGATTGATAGTGGAAGTATTGAGAAAGATTAAGAGAGAGAAGGCCAATGTAATCATGATAGCCCCCAGATGGCCAAGGAGGATGTGTTTTTCGAATCTAGTCAAAATGTCAGTAGATAAACCATGGGTGCTGTCTTGAAGGCAGAATCTTCTGTCCCAGAGGCCATTATTGCCTCAGAATCTGAGATTCTTGAAGATGAATGCCTGGCAGCTAAAAAGAAATCATTGACGCTTAGAGGTCTTACAGGACAAGTGTTTAACTATGTCCTGCCTGGGAGAAAAGCTTTGACTTCAAAAACATTGTAGAATTTGAAAATCCTTCAATAATTGGTGTAGATAAAATCAAATCACACATTTGACTGTTATTCCAGCCAAAATTCTGGATTTCTTACAGAGAAAATATACAATGGGTCTTAAACCAGCCTCTATCAAAGTCCAGCTTTCAGCCCTCTCTGCTATCTTAGCAGTTCAGTTTGCGGAAGATGACTTGGTCAAAATATTAATCAGGGCAATTGATAAAGCAAGACCCCATTGTGCTTTCCTCAGATCTTAAAATATTCTTAAACCAGATATCCCAGATTTTAAATTACTGAAGAAGTATCCATCAAAGTTTTAACATTCCAGACAGTATTTTTGAGGGTTGACATGTCAGTAAGGAAAGTGAACGAACTGCAAGCCCTGTCCTCTAGATCTCCATATCTTATTATCCACCAGAATAATATAGTCCTGAGAACTAAACCAACCTTTAGACCTAAAGTCATATCTTATTTTCATCTCAATCAAGAGAAAGTTATACCATCCTTCTGCCCAATTTCAAAAAGTGGAATGATAACCTGGGTTTGGTAAGGTGCATATCTTGTTATCTGTCTAGAACTCAAGAATTCAAGAAATCAGGGTCATTGTTTATCCATTTTTATGGCAAGTTCAAGGGCACCATGACTACTAAAGCATCTATTTCCAGATGGATATCAGAATACATCCAGTTATCTTATTTGAATGCAGGATTAACACCACCAAAATCTAGAACACTCTTCAAGATCAGCTGCCACGTCATGGGCATCAAAGGCAGAAGCATCTGCAGAAGATATCTGCAAAGCGACAGCGTGACAACCTTCATTAAATATCTAGATATCTGGATATCCAGGCTTCAGCAGAAGCAAGATTGGGGAGAAAAGTTATTCGGACAGCAGTCTAAGCTAAAATGGTAAGACTTCTTTAAATTAACCTTAAAATATTACCTTAATATGAGTAACATCTTTTAATCATGATTGTTATAACTATCCAACCCTATTGACACTGCTTTGGTATTTTCCACTATGCATTTCCTTGGGTAGAGACACAGAAAAAAAGGGTAAAATTTGCTTACAGATAATTTCTATTTTACATCTCGAACTAAAGTGGACTACTGGATCTTCCGTGTAACTTCCTTAAGAAAATATCAGTAAAAAATCTTACTCTTTCCTTTTTATGCATATATTTTAGTACAAATATTTTACATATTTATTTTTTATTTATTATCACATACACATTTCTTAACAATGCGTCCACAGCTTCTTTATCACAAACTTTTCATCATAGTGGTTTTTTTACATAGGCTCAGCTATTAGAATTTTGTAATTTCCACTTCGTAAAATGTTTTACGTGTCAATATACAACTAAATTTAGTAATCTTGGGGGCTCAGATCAGCATATGATTTTTTTAATCAACATATAAAGTGTCCTTTTCCTTCTTATTCTGCTTTCTTCTTCCAGTCACAATATAAAGAAACGTGTTATGTTATTCATTTTATTAGAGTGTACATAAAGTGTTTTTATGATTTCTTATATATAATAAGAAATATTATATGTGTGATAAATCACAAAAATACTTTAAATACATTCTAATAAAAAATTGTGATGCAACAAACAAAATAACAAATGTTTGTTTATAGTGTGTTAGGAAGCTGAAAGCAGAATAAGAAGGCAGGAGTGGCTATGTATATATATATATATATATATATATATATATATATATATATATATTGACCAAAACTCACTCATGAAATTAGATGAACAGGTCTTGATGCCAGAAGATATAGTTCTATTCAACTATTCAGGTATGGTCACTCTTTCCTCCTCCATAGCTTCCACTCCCATACTGGACCCTCTCACATGCCCTGTGAGAACTCTGTCTCTGCTCCCGTAGTTGTCATCCAGTTCAAGATGACTGCATCTACATTTACATATGGGACTGTTGCCGATTTGTAATTGACATTTCAGGGGGGGTATAAATCCCATAATCCTCTGCTGACCATTGGCCAGGTAATCCTCAGTTCGTGCAAAACCTTTTTTGGCCAATGTACATTGCAGCTGCAGGTGTTCTACCACGTTAGGGACATCTGCCAAGTAACAGGTCTACAAGTCCTTTAATAAAGTATCCCATACCATATAAAATCCCTTTGTTATTCAGTACAGACCCATAACACTGTGGATGGGTGACATTTATACTGTATATGGGAGAGTAGAAACAGTGAGAGAGAGAGAGAAAAAAAAGGAAATAGAGCAGTAATGGGCAACTGACTGCCCTGGGGCAAAATGTGGCCTCGGTGGCTTCTCATGTGACCCCCTGGCTATTATCTTGTGCACTGGAATAAATTCATTCTACCACATTACACACTCTCTATTTTAAACCAAAGAAGAACACATCACATTTTTCCTCAGAGTGTGTCTCTTTTAAGGGGACATTAAAGAATCAACATCAAAGCCTTTTAAACTATAGGTAGTGTCTTCCCATAGCTTAGAATTCATTAGTTCCCTCTCTATTACTCCTATAGGTCTCTATGTTATGCAGGGCTGTGAAGTGTCAGCATGTCGCACATCGGTTATGCAAGAGGAAAAACCATGTTTTACTTTTCATAGAAGGTGATCACTGAGATCTGCAGGTGTAATAGAAAGGGAATGGAGGAGTTTTAAGCTTTGAGAACTCAGAGGACACTGCCTATAGTTCATAAGGTTTTTATACTGACCCATTACTACCCTTTTAACACATTAGGAGCTAGGGAGGTCTCCTACACTTTGCAGATTTTTACCATAACCTGCAGCCCCTTGATGGAGCTGAGGCCCCTTATGTGTCACCTGGGATAAATTTGGTTGCCCAAAATCGAGTGTGGCAACATACATTTTTGTAGATAAATGTTATTTCCCTGCTCAAAGTAAATATATCTATCTATATCTATAGCTATATATATCTATATATATATATTCTTGTATGTCTGTATTTCATTTGTTACCCTGCAACTTCATAGATTTTATGACATTAGATACATTTCTTTCAAAAGGGAACATAAAGAGTTATACTGTTTATCAGTAGGCTGATCAGGAAGATCTGATAAAGACTAATTTAACTGGTAGCAGGAAAGCTATAAAATTCTCAGTTGTAAGGTACGAGGCGAAGGTTGAACTTGATGGACTTGTGTCTTTTTTCAACCTAATTTACTATGTTACTATGTTACATGTTAATTCTGTCATATTTCTGTTATTTCTTTTAGAAAAAAATAACACCCTGACTCCTGGAAAGAGTCTGAGTTCACCACAAGAGAGCATGTGGACTATTACTAAGAAAAAAATAAGATGCATCTTTCTAAATAAAACCAGTGAGTTTTTTTGTCTGTGTGGGCATTTCTTAAACTTAGTCAAGCTGACATTTGCAAAATGGCAAGGAAATTGCTAGGAAGATAAGCTAATATGAAGGAAACATGATGTTGCAGTGTTTTCTTTCAAACTTAAAGTGAAACTACTTCAAGTTTATATTTTATGACATGCTACATAAATGATTAGTGGCCTAATTTATTATGTATAGGAAGCAGTTCATGAAGTAAAGTCTCTGAAGTAGTTGAACATACTTTGAATTCAATTTATTACATTGTAGCAGGGGATATATTACTTCTTTTTTACTTGGTGTTGTGAATGAATTCCTCAGCGGTTGTGCCATTTCAGTCAGTATAAAGCACAGATGGACAACATGAGTCCCTCCATCTGCTGTTGGACTACAATTCCCATCATCCTTACCATGCATTGCCAGACTGGAGATGATGGGAGTTGTAGTCCCACAACAGCTGGAGGGCCTCAGGTTGCCCACCCCTGTATGAAGGCTCTGCACATTGGATTAGGTTGAATGCATATAAATGACATCACAGATCCAGTGCACTTATTCAGAGTTGGTTCACTATGTAAATACAATGCTCCCCTCCCCTCTTAGATCATTTACATGATCTAAGAGGGGTGGAAAGGGACATACAGAGGAAAGGGATTTGAGAGTAATTATTTCTATTGACTTAAAGGTAGGCAGGCAATGTAATAATGCAGTGGGGAATGCAAGCAGGGTGCTGGGTTATATAGCTAGGGGCATTAGTATTATTATTATTATTATTCTTTATTTATATAGCGCCAACTAATTCCGCAGCGCTGTACAATTGGGAATAGACATACAGAGGTATTAAATAGTACAATCAGATGTGGAGAACAGAAGGATCAGAGGGCCCTGCTCGTGAGAGCTTACAGTCTAGAGGAAGGTAGGTTTGATACAGAAGGAGTAAGTGCTATTGCGGTTAAGTGCCTCCTGCCACATGAACTGCCAGTCAGTGGGTGGGTGTGAGAAGTGCTGTTGAGTGCAGTAGTCCATGCAAGGGGTGAATCTTGGTGATGATGTTTATGGAGGCAGTTGATAGGCCTCCCTGAAGAGGTGAGTCTTCAGGGAGAATCTGAAGATTTGAAGGCTGGGGGAGAGTCTGATGGGGCGGGGGAGGGAATTCCACAGCTCAGGTGCAGCACGGGAGAAGTCCTGTAGGTGTGAATGGGAGGATGTGATAAGAGCTGTGGAGAGCAGAAGGTCACGTGCAGAGCGAAGATGGCGGGCGGGACTATATTTGGAAATGAGAGATGAAATATAGGTGGGTGCAGTGTTAGTGAGGGCTCTATAAGTTAGCACCAGAGTTTTGAATTTTACTCTGTATGCTAACGGGAGCCAGTGTAGGGACTGACAGAGGGGTGTGGTGTTAGAGAAGCGATGAGTGAGGTAGATTAGTCTTGCAGCAGAGTTCATTATGGACTGTAGCGGGGTTAGTCAGGTGAGAGGCAGGCCAATTAGTAAAGAGTTACAGTAGTCAAGACGGGACATGATGAGTGTTTGGATTAGAATTTTGGTAGTGTCTTCTGTGAGAAAGGGTCGGATTCTAGAGATGTTGCGGAGGTGGAGGCGGCATGAGTTGAAGATTGACTGGATGTGAGGAATGAAGGATAGGGCAGAGTCAAATGTGACCCCCAGGCAGCGTGCTGTAGGGGTTGGTGTGATGGAAGTGTTGTTAACGGTGAGGGTAATATTTGGGATAAAGCTGGTTGTAGATGGAGGGAAGAGAATTAGTTCAGTTTTGCCAAGGTTAAGTTTGAGTTGATGGGAGGACATCCAAGAAGACACAGCAGACAGACAGTCAGACACTCGGGACAGGAGGGAAGGGGAGAGGTCTGGGGAGGACAAATATATTTGGGTGTCATCAGCATAGAGATGATGGTGAAACCCAAAGGAGTTTATTAGTTTTCCAAGGGAAGCAGTGTAGATTGAGAAGAGCAAGGGTCCCAGTACTGATCCTTGAGGCACACCAACAGACAGTGGGAGGGGTGGGGAAGTGGAGCCGGAGTAGGAAACACTGAAGGAGCGGTTGCAGAGATAAGATGAAAACCAGGAGAGTGCAGTGTCGCAGAGACCTAGGGAGTGGAGGGCTTGGAGGAGGAGTGGGTGATCAACTGTGTCAAAGGCGGCTGACAGGTCCAAAAGAATGAGTAGGGAGTAGTGGCCTTTTGACTTGGCTGAGAGCAAGTCATTGGCCACTTTAGTGAGGGCAGTCTCAGTAGAGTGATGAGGGCGGAATCCGGATTGCAAGGGATCTAGCAGGGAATGGGAGCAGAGGAATTTAGTGAGCCGGTTATATGCAAGGAGCTCGAGAAGCTTGGAGGCGAACCGGAGTAGGGAAATTGGCCGGTAATTTGACAGTGAGTTTGGGTCCAGGGAGGGTTTTTTTAGGATGGGAGTGATTAGTGCATGTTTGAAAGAGGATGGGAAGGTGCCGGTTGACAAAGAGAGGTTGAATAAGTGAGTAAGGATTGGAGTTAGTAGAGGGGAGAGTTCTTGGGTGAGCTGAGATGGGACTGGGTCGAGAGGGCATGTAGTTAGGTTTGAGCGAGTGAGGAGAAGGGAGACTTCATCCTCAGTGACAGGTGGGAAGGAGCTTAGTGTGTATGTGGGAGAGGCGACAGGGCTGGGCTGGCTGGGTGGGGGTGGTAGTGATGAAATGTCATGTCTGATAGATTCAATCTTTTTCTTGAAGTGTTTGGCGAGATCTTGGGCACAGAAGTTAGTGGAAGGTGTTTGTGTTGGTGGGTTTAGAAGAGATGTGAAGGTTGAGAAAAGGTGTTTGGGGTTGGAGGAAAGATTAGAAATTAGAGAGGAGAAGAATGACTGTTTAGCCATGGAGAGGGCAGAGCTATACGAACGGAGAATGAATTTGTAGTGTGTGAAGTCAGCTGTGGAGCTCGATTTCCTCCAGTGCCTTTCAGCAGTGAGTGAGCACCTTTGGAGGTATCGCGTTAGTCTTGTGTGCCAGGGTTGTAGAGGGGTTGTGCGTGGGTGGCGTGGAGTTGCAGGTGCAGCGATGTCAAGGGCTGAAGTGAGAGTGCTGTTGTAGAGAGCAGTAGTTTTGTCTGGGCAAGTAAGTGTGAGGATGGGGTTGAAAAGAGGCTGCAGGGAGGTGGAAAATTGTTGCTTATCAAGAGTATGCAGATTTCTCCGCATGCTCTTGATTGTGGCGGGGGTGATGGGTTTGCGTGGTATGATGAGGTTACCGGTGAGGAGGTGGTGGTCAGAGAGGGGAAAGGGGACATTAGAGAAGTTGGAGACCGAGCAGAGGTTAGTGAAGATCAAGTCGAGGGAGTGACCATCACTGTGTGTGGGAGAGCTGGTCCACTGCGATAAGCCTAAGGAGGTTGTTAAGGAGAGGAGTTTGAGGGCAGGGGGGTGTTGTGATTATCTATAGGGATGTTGAAGTCACCCATGATAAGAGTAGGAACATCAGAGGACATGAAGTGAGGGAGCCAGGAAGTGAATTGATCAAGGAATTGTGCAGTGGGACCAGGTGGCCTGTATATGACAGCGACACGCAGGGGGAAGGGAGAGACAAGGCGAAGTGTGTGAGCTTCAAATGTAGGGAAGGAGAGAGAGGGAACAGTGGGGACTACCTGAAATATATGGTTAGGGGGCAGCAGGATGCCTACTCCCCCTCCCTGTCTGTTGCCAGGCCTCGGTGTGTGTGTGAATTGAAGGCCTCCATATGAGAGTGCGGCAGTGGAGGCAGTGTCTGATGATGTGAACCAAGTTTCAGTGATGGCAAGGAGGTTTAGGGAGTGAGAAATGAACAGATCGTGAACAGCTGTTAGTTTGTTACACACAGAGCGGGCGTTCCAGAGACCAAAACAAAAGGGGGGGAGGTTAGGTGACGGGGTACGGTTATTAGGATGTGAGTGTTGCGCGTGTGAGTGGGTTCTGTGGTACAAGAGAGAATGGAAGGGGGGCCTGGGTTAGGTGAGATGTCACCTGCAGCAAGTAGGAGGAGAAGGGACAGGGACGTAAGGTGAGAGTGAGATTTGAAGCAGTGGGGCTTTTTTGCAGGGGTAGAAGGAGATGGTGGTGATAGGGAGTGGAGGAATGAAAAAAGTTCATGGGAGCAGAGAAGTGGTGAGTGAAGAATTGAGGGTGCAATGTGAATGGCATGACACTTAATGTGGACACAGGAGGAGGGGAGTCTTATGCAGGTGAGAATGGCGATGACAAAGCAAGGAGCTAATTTGCCCATAGTGGGGTTAATGAATGGGGCAGTAGAGATGCGCAACAGTCAGTAATCCAGGAGAGTACAGATGACTTGGCAGTCAAGGGTCAGTCCACGGAGCAGAGGGTATAGGTGCCAGGGATGGTGAGGAGAGTCAGTAGCAGAAAAGCAAAGTACTTGGTGAGGGTAGGAATCAATGCAGGGTTGAATGAAGTAGTCCAATGATGATCAGGAGAGGTAGAAGTTATAATGGTTAATGGTGGCTGGAAATCCTGGTTTCTTGCATCAGGTGGTCAGTAGTTTCAGTAGAGGAAGCAAATGTCAGTGCTTGGTGGAAATGACTGTTTCTTCACTCTGAATTCAGCTTGTTTACTTGCCTCTTGTCTTTAGGTGGTTGCAGCAGCTGTCTCTCTCTTGTCCAACTCTCTTGCCTAACTCTCAGTACTTAGATAAAGATGTACTTTGATAAAGGTGCCAACTACTACCCCTGACAAATGCCACCCCAGGCAAATGCCACCCCTAACTGGGCCTGAATATGTAATAACTGGTGTTCCTAAGAACACTGACTGACTGAATGAGGGATTTCCAAATTACAAATTGTTTTGGGCTGGGAGAGATCTGAGTGCGTTCAGGTGTGACACCATTAAATCTCTGATAAGAAACAGACACAGAGAGATATAGGAGAGGAATGGGGGAGGAAGGCAATATGGAGACTGGAACAGGGAGTCAAAATGGCTAATGTAGATTAGTACATACAACAAGGGGTTAAATGGTAGAAGGAGACTGGATGAGATTGGAGTTCCAGGTGAAGAGTAGATTAGTACATACCAGGAGACTGTATAATTAATAAACAGTTGGGTTACAGCACAAGATTTCAAGCAGACTGGATGGGAAACACATACCAGGAGACTGTATAGTTAATAAACAGTTGGGTTACAGCACAAGATTTCAAGCAGACTGGATGGGAAACACATACCTGTAAGGAAGATGAGAAAGTTGTTAGTAGACTGTCTTCATATAGCATACAATGCAGCATACTGGATAGATATTAACACATCATTTCTCTTGCCTAACTCTCAGTACCTAGATAAAGATGTACTTTGATAAAGGTGCCAACTACTACCCCTGGCAAATGCCACCCCAGGCAAATGCCACCCCTAACTGGGCCTGAATATATAATAACTGGAGTCCCTAAGAACACTTAGTAGAAGAAAAGGGGAAGGGGTCATCCCACTCTACAGATCTCTGGTTAGACCTCACCTAGAGTATTGTGTACAGTACTGGAGACCCCATCTCCAGAAGGATATAGATACTCTAGAGAGAATTTAGAGAATGGCTTATAAAATGATGACTGGTTTACAGGAAAAGAAATATCAGGATAGACTAAAGGATCTGAACATGTATAGCTTGGAGGAGAGAAGAGAGAGAGGGGATATGATAGAAACATTCAAATACATGAAGGGATTCAACAAAGTGCAGGAGGGAAGTACATTTTAAAGGAGTAAAATTGTTAGGACAAGAGGCCATAGTCTAAAACTAGAAGGACACAGGTTTAGACATAACGTAAGAAAGTTTTAATTCACTGAGAGGGTAGTAAATAAGTGGAACAGACGACACAGGTGTGAAGCGCTTCAACAGACCCACGGATCATCAAGCAGCCATATGTTTCAATAAAAAGTTTCGCTCTTTATTATAATGTTTAGTTTAAAAACATTTGAGGACAGAACCTCATGTGTTATACACAACACTTAGACACAGCACAAATATAGCTCCATATAGCCAACCGCCTAACGCGTTTCGTACCAAAGGTACTTAATCATAGGACTGGTCAGCAATTCATAATACCCATACCTATATAGTAAGCGCAGGTATACTCCTTCATTTAGTATCCAATCACGATATCGGATAGGAACTTTTAAAACTGACCTATCCCAAAATCTCTATCATGTTAAAGGGATCCATGAAGGACATATTAACCCCTTGCTTCCTTAAAATATAGGTTTGAGACCTATTCTTCAAATCAATGATCATATCATACCACTCAAACTTAAAATACATATTTAAAGCATAAACAAAAACAAATCGTCCAAAGTTAACCCACGATTCCCATGCTAATATATCTAGATTTTAACACAAATATTTATTCCAAGATCTTAATCATTGTAAACACGAAAAATCTAAGATAAAAACAATGGACAATAATAATCATTAAAATAAAATATTTGGTTTTTATGTTGTAAGTATTTAATATCCAAAAAAATATCATAAATAATTTTTTATCTGAAATTATTATTATCCCTAATATGTCACCATTCTATTCATTGTGTATATATAGAGAAACATCGTGGCTTGAATTGAGACCATACGGAATTCTTGTATGCATACTCAATATCCATTTAACTTCCATTCTATTCAATTCTGCCAAGATATTTCCTCCTCTCTCACCCAGGACTACCCTCTCTACTCCCTGGAACTTAAAAGAAGATAGATCCCCTGATACACATTCAGAAAAATGTTTGCCAACTGGTTTAGTTAAATCTTTGTTTTTTATACTAAGAACATGTTCCCTCACTCTTTCCTTAAGGGACCTCACCGTACGTCCCACATACTGTTTTAAACACTTGGAACATGTTATTACATAAACCACATGTGTCGTCTTACAATTAATATATTGTCTCATTTTATGACTTTTTTTAGTATACGAACTCACAACATAATTACCAATTTTAACAAAAGGACAAACTAAACATCGTCTCGCACCACATTGGAACATTCCAACTGACGTCAGCCACGTTGGTTTAGCTGATGGTGCACTCCTAAACAAGCTAGGAGATAACATATTTGCTAATGTCCTAGATCTTCTCGCTATAAATCTAGGTTGCTCTTTCAAAATCTGGCTAAAGACAGAATCACTATTCAAAATCGGCAGATGTTTTTTAATAATTCCTCTAATCTTATCATATTCCAAGCTGTAATCTGTTACAAAGCTAGGAACACTTTTCTCTCTATATTGTATTTTCTCTTTAGATTGCAAAAGAGCTGATCTTTGACTTTTTAAAGCTCTGTTATATACTGACTCAATCTGATGTGCAGAGTAACCTCTTTTTATAAAGCGATCTTTTAGATCTTCTGCTTGAATCTTGTATGAATCTAATGTTGAGCAATTCCTGCGAAGACGCATGAATTGACCAGCCGGAACTCCCCTTATCGTGTGTTTAGGATGACATGAATGGGCATGTAGTAGACTATTGCCTGCTGTAGGTTTTCTATATACCCTGCTCTCAATTCCATTATTAGCAAAGCTGAGCTCTAAATCTAAGAACGCTATTTGATATTTGTTGAACTCAAATGTAAAACGTAAGTTACAATCATTGCTATTAAGATACTCATTGAAAGATACAAAGTCTCGCTCCGTGTCACGCCATATAAAGAGCAAATCATCTATGTAACGAGAATAGAATATTACAGACGATCTAAAGTTGTTATTGCTCCCATATATGTAACACTCCTCATACCATCCCATATATAAATTGGCGTAACACGGAGCGAACTTCGCTCCCATTGAAGTACCCAGTTGTTGTAAATAGAAAACTCCATCATACTTAAAAAAGTTATGTTTCAACAAATATTCAATAGCATCCAAAAGGAAAGTTTTTAATTCCAAGGTATAACTTGAATACTTATCTAAATGAAACTTGATAGCTTCAATGCCCTTTACATGTGGGATAGAGGAATAAAGAGATTCCACGTCCATTGTCCCCCATGACAAACCACCCCTTAAACTCAATTTCTCAAGTAACACCAGGAGATGTCCAGAGTCTCTGATATAGCTCGTTAAACGAGTAACCAAAGGTTGTAGATATGAATCCACTAATTCTGACAAATTCTCATTAAGAGAGCCTATTCCAGAGACAATCGGACGTCCCCTGGGTGGTCTTTCAGGCTTATGTATTTTGGGCAATTGATGAAAAATAGGGGTCCTTGGATGTTTTATTTTCAAATAATCTGCCTGTTTCTGATTAATAATCCCAAGCGAAACTCCCTCATCTACAAGCCCAAATAACATTCTAGAATAGTGTTTTGTAGGATCTTTATTCAATACTTTATAAGTAACCTCATTCTCTAATTGTCTAAGGGATTCCTGATTGTATACTATGGCATCCATGACTACTACACACCCGCCTTTATCGGCATTCTTTATGACTATACTTGTATCTCCGGATAACTCTTTAAGAGCTTTTCTCTCTCCTGATGTTAAATTATCATTATATATTCTTTTACCTATTACTCTATCATTGAGAGATAAAAGATCTTTCTCAACCAGATTTTGAAATACATCCAAAACATGATTTCGACAATGTACTGGGTAAAATATAGACTTGGGTTTATACCACCTTTTTTCATTAACCATTGTTTGATGTACTTGATGTGCAACCTCTATACTATTTTCTGCCTTAAGATTTACCAAATCATAGAGCACACATTGTTCTTTAAACTCTATAATACTTGTAGAATTATTTATATCGTCACCTATATTAGTCTCGATATCAGACTCATTTGAGATGGTATTCACTTGTATATCCCTATATTCATCTACAGATGACAATCTATTCGCCTCATAAAACTTCTTTAACGTCAAACATCTTGTAAATCTATTAACATCCAAAATTGTATTAAGTAAATTGAAGTGTTCATTAGGCACAAAATTAAGTCCTTTACTAAGAACATCCAATTGCTCATTAGTTAACTGTTTACTGGATAAATTCACCACCTCCTGAGTGGTCTCCCTCTGCCGCGACGGCCTCTTCCCCATCCTCTTCGATTTTGGTAACCTCCTCGCAGATTTTCGTTTCTGTCCTGAAACAAAGTCTCCCTCATGTCCTGTCTCCAACTGTTCCTGTCGTCGTTTTTTGTTCGTTGTGTACCCCGTTCTTCCCTTTGGAACGTATCATCAATATTTCCTGATGCCTGAGATGGAGTGGAGAAGGAAGAGGCAGTACTTTGTTCCAAACAAAACGTATCATTATCAGTACTTGAAAAACTAGATATATTAGCATGGGAATCGTGGGTTAACTTTGGACGATTTGTTTTTGTTTATGCTTTAAATATGTATTTTAAGTTTGAGTGGTATGATATGATCATTGATTTGAAGAATAGGTCTCAAACCTATATTTTAAGGAAGCAAGGGGTTAATATGTCCTTCATGGATCCCTTTAACATGATAGAGATTTTGGGATAGGTCAGTTTTAAAAGTTCCTATCCGATATCGTGATTGGATACTAAATGAAGGAGTATACCTGCGCTTACTATATAGGTATGGGTATTATGAATTGCTGACCAGTCCTATGATTAAGTACCTTTGGTACGAAACGCGTTAGGCGGTTGGCTATATGGAGCTATATTTGTGCTGTGTCTAAGTGTTGTGTATAACACACGAGGTTCTGTCCTCAAATGTTTTTAAACTAAACATTATAACAAAGAGCGAAACTTTTTATTGAAACATATGGCTGCTTGATGATCCGTGGGTCTGTTGAAGCGCTTCACACCTGTGTCGTCTTGTCTGTCGGAGTTTCTTGGCTGGAACTGTGTGAGGTGCCCCGGACCCGCAAACAGAACACTATTTGGTGAGTGTTATATATTTTATTTATGTATTTCATTTAGGCTTGTAGAGTTCCATTTTCTATATAATATCATTGTACAGCTTTAAATTGGAACTGCTCCCCTTGGAAATAGCAAGGGTTAAATAGCCATACATTATCATACTCACCTTAGCAGTCTATGTTAGTTTGCTGTTTTACGCTCTAAACATGACACAACAGGAGATAGAATATACAAGTAATATATCACAAGAAGCTATTGAGACTATAGATCCAATAGACGAAACAAGTGAACAAATGAATCGTCTATTACGAGCGGATCGAGTTTTCTCAATGGATACTAATTATAGTCCAGAAGAATTATATGATACGGATACTTTTATGTCTAAATTTGAGACATTAACATTGAAGGAAATACGGACATGGTGGGATATAACTACCCTAGAGAAATATTTATTGAATAAAATGATCCCTAGGGGTTTAAGGTTGAGGAAAGTACCCACTTTTGCCCAGAATGATGATTCTTTTATGGAGCAATGGAATAGGATTTTAACTGAATCTTCATTTAGGCTAATGGAACTTATATTGGAGCAAAGGAGGGAAACTTATAAAAAGATACAATTAGATATGTCATTTTATAAAGGTCAAATAGATATTAATTGTGAACCTTCACGGAAAAATAAGTTCCATATGAAGTTGAAGCAAAAGTCTATTAAAATTGAATATAATCTTACTATTAAAAAGGCTGACAAGTTTAATAGGGATAAAGAAGATTATAGAAAGAATCGAGTATATACATGGCCCCAAGAAAGAAAGCAGCGACGAAGCCACTCCATAGAATATAAAGTAAAAACTCCTAAACCTATACTCAGACGTGACAAAGTGAATAAGAGTGTCAGTTTTTCAAGTACTGATAATGATACGTTTTGTTTGGAACAAAGTACTGCCTCTTCCTTCTCCACTCCATCTCAGGCATCAGGAAATATTGATGATACGTTCCAAAGGGAAGAACGGGGTACACAACGAACAAAAAACGACGACAGGAACAGTTGGAGACAGGACATGAGGGAGACTTTGTTTCAGGACAGAAACGAAAATCTGCGAGGAGGTTACCAAAATCGAAGAGGATGGGGAAGAGGCCGTCGCGGCAGAGGGAGACCACTCAGGAGGTGGTGAATTTATCCAGTAAACAGTTAACTAATGAGCAATTGGATGTTCTTAGTAAAGGACTTAATTTTGTGCCTAATGAACACTTCAATTTACTTAATACAATTTTGGATGTTAATAGATTTACAAGATGTTTGACGTTAAAGAAGTTTTATGAGGCGAATAGATTGTCATCTGTAGATGAATATAGGGATATACAAGTGAATACCATCTCAAATGAGTCTGATATCGAGACTAATATAGGTGACGATATAAATAATTCTACAAGTATTATAGAGTTTAAAGAACAATGTGTGCTCTATGATTTGGTAAATCTTAAGGCAGAAAATAGTATAGAGGTTGCACATCAAGTACATCAAACAATGGTTAATGAAAAAAGGTGGTATAAACCCAAGTCTATATTTTACCCAGTACATTGTCGAAATCATGTTTTGGATGTATTTCAAAATCTGGTTGAGAAAGATCTTTTATCTCTCAATGATAGAGTAATAGGTAAAAGAATATATAATGATAATTTAACATCAGGAGAGAGAAAAGCTCTTAAAGAGTTATCCGGAGATACAAGTATAGTCATAAAGAATGCCGATAAAGGCGGGTGTGTAGTAGTCATGGATGCCATAGTATACAATCAGGAATCCCTTAGACAATTAGAGAATGAGGTTACTTATAAAGTATTGAATAAAGATCCTACAAAACACTATTCTAGAATGTTATTTGGGCTTGTAGATGAGGGAGTTTCGCTTGGGATTATTAATCAGAAACAGGCAGATTATTTGAAAATAAAACATCCAAGGACCCCTATTTTTCATCAATTGCCCAAAATACATAAGCCTGAAAGACCACCCAGGGGACGTCCGATTGTCTCTGGAATAGGCTCTCTTAATGAGAATTTGTCAGAATTAGTGGATTCATATCTACAACCTTTGGTTACTCGTTTAACGAGCTATATCAGAGACTCTGGACATCTCCTGGTGTTACTTGAGAAATTGAGTTTAAGGGGTGGTTTGTCATGGGGGACAATGGAAGTGGAATCTCTTTATTCCTCTATCCCACATGTAAAGGGCATTGAAGCTATCAAGTTTCATTTAGATAAGTATTCAAGTTATACCTTGGAATTAAAAACTTTCCTTTTGGATGCTATTGAATATTTGTTGAAACATAACTTTTTTAAGTATGATGGAGTTTTCTATTTACAACAACTGGGTACTTCAATGGGAGCGAAGTTCGCTCCGTGTTACGCCAATTTATATATGGGATGGTATGAGGAGTGTTACATATATGGGAGCAATAACAACTTTAGATCGTCTGTAATATTCTATTCTCGTTACATAGATGATTTGCTCTTTATATGGCGTGACACGGAGCGAGACTTTGTATCTTTCAATGAGTATCTTAATAGCAATGATTGTAACTTACGTTTTACATTTGAGTTCAACAAATATCAAATAGCGTTCTTAGATTTAGAGCTCAGCTTTGCTAATAATGGAATTGAGAGCAGGGTATATAGAAAACCTACAGCAGGCAATAGTCTACTACATGCCCATTCATGTCATCAACACACGATAAGGGGAGTTCCGGCTGGTCAATTCATGCATCTTCGCAGGAATTGCTCAACATTAGATTCATACAAGATTCAAGCAGAAGATCTAAAAGATCGCTTTATAAAAAGAGGTTACTCTGCACATCAGATTGAGTCGGCATATAATAGAGCTTTAAAAAGTCAAAGATCAGCTCTCTTGCAATCTAAAGAGAAAATACAATATAGAGAGAAAAGTGTTCCTAGCTTTGTAACAGATTACAGCTTGGAATATGATAAGATTAGAGGAATTATTAAAAAACATCTGCCGATTTTGAATAGTGATTCTGTCTTTAGCCAGATTTTGAAAGAGCAACCTAGATTTATAGCGAGAAGATCTAGGACATTAGCAAATATGTTATCTCCTAGCTTGTTTAGGAGTGCACCGTCAGCTAAACCAAAGTGGCTGACGTCAGTTGGAATGTTCCAATGTGGTGCGAGACGATGTTTAGTTTGTCCTTTTGTTAAAATTGGTAATTATGTTGTGAGTTCGTATACTAAAAATAGTCATAAAATGAGACAATATATTAATTGTAAGACGACACATGTGGTTTATGTAATAACATGTTCCAAGTGTTTAAAACAGTATGTGGGACGTACGGTGAGGTCCCTTAAGGAAAGAGTGAGGGAACATGTTCTTAGTATAAAAAACAAAGATTTAACTAAACCAGTTGGCAAACATTTTTCTGAATGTGTATCAGGGGATCTATCTTCTTTTAAGTTCCAGGGAGTAGAGAGGGTAGTCCTGGGTGAGAGAGGAGGAAATATCTTGGCAGAATTGAATAGAATGGAAGTTAAATGGATATTGAGAATGCATACAAGAATTCCGTATGGTCTCAATTCAAGCCACGATGTTTCTCTATATATACACAATGAATAGAATGGTGACATATTAGGGATAATAATAATTTCAGATAAAAAATTATTTATGATATTTTTTTGGATATTAAATACTTACAACATAAAAACCAAATATTTTATTTTAATGATTATTATTGTCCATTGTTTTTATCTTAGATTTTTCGTGTTTACAATGATTAAGATCTTGGAATAAATATTTGTGTTAAAATCTAGATATATTAGCATGGGAATCGTGGGTTAACTTTGGACGATTTGTTTTTGTTTATGCTTTAAATATGTATTTTAAGTTTGAGTGGTATGATATGATCATTGATTTGAAGAATAGGTCTCAAACCTATATTTTAAGCAAGCAAGGGGTTAATATGTCCTTCATGGATCAGTTTTAAAAGTTCCTATCCGATATCGTGATTGGATACTAAATGAAGGAGTATACCTGCTCTTACTATATAGGTATGGGTATTATGAATTGCTGACCAGTCCTATGATTAAGTACCTTTGGTACGAAACGCGTTAGGCGGTTGGCTATATGGAGCTATATTTGTGCTGTGTCTAAGTGTTGTGTATAACACATGAGGTTCTGTCCTCAAATGTTTTTAAACTAAACATTATAATAAAGAGCGAAACTTTTTATTGAAACATATGGCTGCTTGATGATCCGTGGGTCTGTTGAAGCGCTTCACACCTGTGTCGTCTTGTCTGTCGGAGTTTCTTGGCTGGAACTGTGTGAGGTGCTCCGGACCCGCAAACAGAACACTATTTGGTGAGTGTTATATATTTTATTTATGTATTTCATTTAGGCTTGTAGCGTTCCATTTTCTATATAATAAGTGGAACAGCCTACTACCAGCAGAAGAGGTAGAAGTTAATACAGTGACAGAATGTAAACATGCATGGGATAGGCATAAGGCTTAACATAAGAAAAGACCAAGGACCAAATAAAGTTTGAGGTTTTTCAGTAGGGAAAATGAGCAGACTAGATGGGCCGAATGGTTCTTATCTGCCGTGAAATTCTATATTTCTATGTTTACAGTATCCTTGAAGATTCTGCACCACATTTTAACATATTGAAACAAGTATGAACACAGGAGGCAAATATAGTTGTTGATACCTTTATTGTCTAGCTTAGCAGATTTAGAATGTAAGCTTTCAAGTCCTCTCAGGTCTATAATTTTTTACAGATAAATATGAAAACATCTTTCTTATATATAAATACACACTGCATAGTTTGGAATAGAAATCAGATAAGAAAACTCAGTCCAGACCCAGATACTTTGGTCAGTCACATCCTAACATCAATAGTGTGGCTATCATTTGGCGGGGGAGGTAAAGATGAACGAGGTGGATTGGCAGAAGCTGTAGTTACTCTAGGGGAAGAAGGAGATTGCGAGCTAGTTGTTTTGCTCATCATGGAATGCCCAGTCTCTGCCTGGGTTTCTCTACGCTTCCTCCTCTTTGATCTTTGCCTCGCCTCTTGTTGCCTTTCTGGAGAGTCACAGGGTACAGAAACAGTGGTGCTCAATTTCTGTGGTGGGTGTTTGGCTTTAACATGTTTGACATAAATGTCATGGTGTCTGTTATCAGGGCAGCTGTGCCATGATGCGTTCCCTCCTTTCTCATTCTCACTGACAAATTGTACACAGTGACATTGGTGATGACTGCACTGTGCCTGCCCCAAGAGAAAAATAATCCCACACCCATGACTTCTGGGGATAGGGAACAGGTAAAGAAGAATGGCCTCTTTCTTCTTCTCCTCCACATTCCCAGTCACTATCTGTACAAGGGGATGATGTTGCTGTTGTTACTGCCTCAGAATCAGCACTGCATAGGACCAGGAATATTGCTACTGCTGGCAAGTGGAATCTATCCTAGTCCCAAATCACTTGTTGACCCCCATTCCCACTGTGTCCATGAGGGTGTGTGGCACACTAGCTTGCTCCTCAGTATCCTGATGCCTTTGCATCTCAACAGCAGCAGGAATTAGAGCAGCTGCAAAATCCAAAAGCTCATTGCTAGTGGTGGTGGTGATGCCAATCCTCATCCCTGTCTCCCATTCCTTCTCATCTTCTGATAAAAAGGCCATGAATGTCTCTACCACCCAGCTTCTCCACCATCATCATCACCATCACCACTAGTCCCTACGTGCTGCTGCTGCTCTATTACAGACATCCCACTACTGTTTGGAGGAGGTGATGAGCAATGTGACAGAGGGTTCCCCAGTGTCACACTTGGCATTTCTTTTTGACCTGAAGAAGGCAGTCTGGCAGCAGTAGCAGTAGGCACAGGCAGCTGATCTGTGCTCCTTCTGGTGGTGGTGGTATTAATTCTGAGACTGTTCTCCTCCAACACCATTTCTGGCTTCTTCAGGATCATGTGCCACTTGGACACTGTAGTGAAAGGAAGGGGAGGAGGACTCCCACAGCTAATGGAACCGTGTGGGCTCCCTTGACTGTTAGTCTGGACGCTCTCAAATGCATCCCCTACCAAGCCCCTCACACTAGTCCCACTGGCTGCTTCACCATAACTGTTACTACTACTACTAAATATTGTATGGAAGAGAAAGAAAGATAGAAAGAATATGGGATACTATGATTTCTCCCAAGGGAAAGACCAGCTCAATACTTTGCAGTAAAGGACCACAAGGGTATCTTAATAAACACACAGAAACATAAGAGTAAATACTGTATTATAAATACCTATGACATATATATACAAAAAGAATGAACAACATTACATCCTGTTAGGTATGTAAGTTCTAAAAACGCTCCCACTAATTACGTTAAGCTTCTTGGGGAATGCGGCTATTTATGTCTGATGCTATAAGTCTTAATCGTAATCGCAAATATGTATCCGTTATGATCTCAATATAACTGATATTTCTAGTTCTACATGCCTCGCTTATTAATCACAAATTATTGTGTATATAGAAGTCAGTCACCTAGATAAGTCAGTCACCTAGATAAGTATGTTACTCGTAACACTAAGATCGGAAAATTATTGTGTTTCAAAGTTTCTGAGAACAGATCTATTAGAGCATCCGAGTATATATGTTTATTAGTTATCAAAAATATCCATACCTCTTAATTAGTGGGTTAATACCATTTCTTTCACCACATATATATCTCAGTAGCTCTTATTTCTAAGTGTGACCTGTATATTAGTGTTGAGCGAGCGTGCTCGGCCGATGCTCGGATCGGCTCGAGCATCGCTCTGCTCGGCACATGGCGGTACTCGTCGAGTACCGCCATGTGCTCGCCCGCCATGTTCGGGTGGCGGGGATCTGTGCCGAAGGAGGCACAGATCTGAAGACGCTCCGCTGGACCACCAGGGACTGGAGGTACGGGGGCATTGCGGAGATGAAGGGGGCATTGCGGAGATGAAGGGGGACAGTGTGGAGATGAAGGGGGACAGTGTGGAGATGAAGGGGGACATTGCGGAGATGAAGGGGGCATTGCGGAGATGAAGGGGGACAGTGTGGAGATGAAGGGGGACATTGTGGAAGGGGGACATTGCGGAGATGAAGGGGGCATTGCGGAGATGAAGGGGGCATTGCGGAGATGAAGGGGGACAGTGTGGAGATGAAGGGGGACATTGCGGAGATGAAGGGGGCATTGCGGAGATGAAGGGGGACAGTGTGGAGATGAAGGGGGACATTGTGGAAGGGGGACATTGCGGAGATGAAGGGGGCATTGCGGAGATGAAGGGGGACATTGCGGAGATGAAGGGGGACATTGTGGAGATGAAGGGGGCATTGACCAGGCACCCTCCCCTCATCAGAGCAGGGGGTGCCTGGTGTAATGCTTGTGTCGCCCCATTGAAGTCAATGGGGCTCGGGTGCTCGGCCGAGCACTCGAGCCTCTGGCGGTGCTCGGTCAGAGCACCCGAGCACCCGAGCATCGGGGTGCTCGCTCAACACTACTGTATATAATCCTTTTATTAATTATATATACAGATTCCTGCCAATTCTCTTTATTTTTTCAGGTGGTTGGCTCTATACCTAAAGTCAGCCAACTGGGTAAACCGTTCTGTCCTCATACCGCATGGGTTAATAACTTCTCTTTAAACAATGATGTTTCACAGGAGCTATCTTAGCCCTATTGATGATTTGAATTGTACTTCTTTCTGCCACTCTTAGTTATTTTCCAAGTAGTTAACAATATAACTCGATCTCAGCGATTTTTAGTTTACTATGCTTGGTTCATACATACAACGATCATGATTAATCCTTCAATGTGAGATATATTATTAGTTTGACGTTCGATCAGCACTCTGTAATTCTTCACTAATTTATTGTGATTGATCCTTGGAACTTATAATTAACTGTGCTAAATACAGATGAATGGTAAAATATAGTCTATGCTGACTAAGTCCTCTACACACTCTATTTGAACAGATTGGGCAATGTCATCATATGCCCACATCCAGTCGGAGTTCAAGGGACTATTGAAAGCCCTAACTGTTTAACCCTGTATCTAACGTCTAACTATACTTAGTAGGTGACTGAATTCAATACATTGTATTTATAAATTGTGACTTAATCAACGGCTGCACAGTCTGAGTTGCATATAACCCCCTAAAATTGCCCTGTGCATTTCACCAGGCATGCCGGCTACTACTACTAACATCAACCACATCAAGTTCCTCTTCACAGTCACTAGTAATATGATTACCCCCTCCTTCACTCCTAAAAGTAACAAGCTGCTGGACCTTCTTAGTAGTAGTACCAGCACTGGCAGGACTGCCTGGGGATGGCAAGTGACTTAGAGTCCCCTGCTGTCACACTTAGCACCATCTCCCCCCCTCCTAAGTATTACAAGACACACTAGCAGCTTCAGCACTGGTGGCAGCAGCTTCAACTCTGACAGCAGGCACAGTATTGATGGCAGCAGGTTCAGCACTGGCAGCAGGCACTGCACTAGATTCAACAGGGGCAGCACATCTGACACCAGGCACAGCACTAGTGGCACCAGGGGCAGCAATGGTGGCAGCAGAGGCAACATGTCTAGCAGCAGGCACAGGTAGCTGACCTGTCGTGCTCTCACTAGTACTACCCTTTTCTCTCTCCCTTCTCATTCCCTTTTCTCCCTCCCTTCCCATTAAATTTCCCAAGATCCCTTGGGGTGATTTAGAGGGACTGGACAGCATTGGTTCAGTAGTGCTCACTTCCTCCTCCTCCTCCTCAGTCTCAGTGGACACATAAGGATCCTTCCAGTGCCTCCTTTTATCAGTTTTAAATCTGCTCTTAGTGATAGTAGTCACTATGAGCCTCTCCTCCCTCTGTTTTTCCAAAAGATCACAGCAGAATAGCACAGCATGTTTACCTCGATCTGTAGCTGCTTCTATTGTGTTTGACTTCCGCAAATATGTCACGTTTTTATAGGGAAAAGGCGAAAAACACATAAATCAATGGGCAGAAACTTTCTAACCATTGAAAAAGTGGCAAAACATTTTGGTCAATGGGTGAAAAATGAGAACATTTTAATCTCTAGTTTTAAAGTGGATTTTCACTCAAAAAAGCAGACAACATTGTGGTTTTCTCTGAATTTCTTGAGGGAATACTGCAATAGATTTCGCCCACCTCTAGGCAAAAGTGTCCACTTTTTAATGAAAAACCATAACGTGTCCCAGCCCAGGACCCCTTTAATTTTTGTACATTCTCCATCCAGATCTGCTCAGGATAGAATAGGAAGATTTTGAAAAAGGTCAAGAAAAGTCTTTTTGTAGTCATTTGTCAACCAAACCTAAATGGCATCACTGCTTGGTGGTGGTAAGCAACAAATTAAGCCATTTGTCAACCGAACCTAAATGACATCACTGCTTGGTGGTGGAAAGCAACAAATTAAATTTTATTAAAATATACCATTATTTTAAATGAGAAAGTATTTAACATAACCTTTAAATAGCACAAAATAAGTAAAATCTAATATAATCTAACTTTCTACTATGATTTTGGCTTTGTGGAACTGAGACTTTTGGATTTTCTGGGGAAACTAAAGTGTACCTTTGCTGGTCTTTCAATGATGCAACAGAGAGTGACACACAATATTGCTATATCCATCCTATATAATCATTCGCTAGGATGTTTGTCAGAAGTTGTCATGCCTAGTAGAGACTGCCCAAACGCACAGAATGCTGGGAGCATTCTATGCTTTCAGGAAGTCTCTACAGTGTGTGACTGCGTTGGCGGCAGGACGCAGAGCAGGACCGGCCTCTTAACCCTTTGAGTGCCAGAGGGGTACCCAACGCATTGCAAAGCAATGCGTTGCGTACCCCTCTGGCACACAAAGGGTTAACATCACCTGGACCTGGGCTTTTACACTAGTTGAGTCATAAATAACTTGCCAAATTTTGTGATTACATCTCATGCAAATCATTTTTTTATACTCCTGAAGATATTTTTATCACCTTGTATTTGAAGTTGTGCTTTGCTTCTGAATGAGACAAATGTAGTATTAACCATTTGAGTGCCAGAAGGGTGTGCAATGTATTGCTTCATTGCATGCTCCTCTGGCATTCAAAAGGTTAAAGAAAATCAAATAAAAGTCAAATAGAAACCTGAGCTTTATAAATGTAAACAGAAGCAATCCTGGTGTAAACCAATTGCACGAGCATAGGCACAACAAAAACACGTAACACGAAAACCTGCGGCACACCTGTTTTCACATAACTGTGCGTTCCAAACACCTGTTAAAACACAACTTAAATCAAAATGTAACATTACAGCTGCCGTTGTGTAGCAACCCTGATAGATGCACAAACAAAATTCAAACCTACAGGCAATCCAAAGGCCCCAAAGTAGCAAAAATGTTCAAATACACCTATATACACCCCGAAAATAACTGTCACACCCTGTCTGTGTTTCGAGTTTTAGTGAGCTAGATCACAGGACCCAGGAGCGGAGGATAGTGTCAAGAGCGAGGGAGAGAGGAGCTGTCATTAGAGATAGAAGAAGTTTTTGGAGCAGAGAGATATTTGGAGTTGCACCTAAATATACACGTAGCACACTTTTGAACATATCACATACTTCCATACAAACAATAACACATACACATACACACTCATAGTCTTTTTTTTTTATAACACCTAACACATATTTTAAACTTTATTTTCTCAGTGTGAATCTGTGAGTGACAGAGTGTGACAGAGAGTGAGTGGGATCGAGTGTGTCTGTGAGGGCCTGTGCGAGTGACTGGGTGTGAGTGGGTGAGTGATGGCTAGGAGAGAGGGATGGGGAGAGTAGTGGAGGAGGAGGAAGGAGAGCAGTCCATCTCTGTTGAGAGTAGGGGTGGGAGAGGGAGATCCACAGGGCAGAGTGGGACCAGGCCCAGAAGAGCAGACACACAGAGGACAGGGACAGAACCTGCAGTGGGCCGAAGGGTACATGGCAGGGACCACCATACAAAGGCACGGGCAGCGCAGGCAGGGCAGTCTGGTTCCGACTCCTTGCATGCCTTAGCTGACGAGGAGAGGATCAGGGATCCCGTTATACTGGAGAGGGAGACCATCCTCTTTCCGAGGGAGAAGGTCCCTGGCCTGTCTGCAAGGAGGAAGGAGGCATGGAACCAGATATACAGCCGGGTGAACGCTGTGGCCACAGGCAAAAGGGACAAGGACTCCATAAAGAAAAGATGGGGCGACTGCAAGAGGGTGGTCAAGAATAAGTTGGCTGAAATCTCCAAGCATGCCCGAGGTACTGCAGGTGGCCCACCTGTCCCGATCACCTTCTGCGGATGGGAGGATATGGTGCGGCAGAACATGTCCGCCACACTTATTGAGGGGATCCCTGGAGGATCAGCCACTGGGGAAGAGAGGAGCCTCCACACTACCGGTAAGTGCAGCATCACATAATCACACATCACATCAAAACACACAACCATTACATACAAACACAGTCACATCCCAACATATGCCCATCATTCATCCACACAACTGCACCAACACAGCACCCTCAGGGTTAAAACAGGATGCAAGACAAGGACAAATGTCAAGGTTCCACAAGGCCCAAACCTGTCCAACTCCCTGGTTAACCCTCATGTTGCTGTGTTGATCATACACAATACACACAAACCATGCTCAGAAGAGTATTGTCTGTTCAACATCAGAACTGTTACAACACAATGTCACCCATGTACCCACAGGGAAACCAGAACATAACCCCTTGAGTGCTAGAGTGATTATCAATGCATCCCTCAACAATGCATTGGCAACCCCTCCGGTACTCAAAGGGTTAGCCAGAAAAAAAACACAAGTCAATAGGCTAACGATTGCATGCTACACAGGGGACATTCACTAAGCGGTGAAAAAGAGATGAAGGAGAGAAATTAACACTTACATATCCTCACTCCACCAATCCCAATGTTAGTCTTTGGAGAATATTCAATAACATGAATCAAGTTGCTAAGGTCACATTGTATAGACTCCATATAAAACATTGCAAAGAGGGAAATTAGATCACTGGAGAAGTCATCATCATGTTTACTTCATCAAGTCTACTTCACCTCTTACTGAATCACAAAAAGAATGGAGCAGGTCACACTGCTCAGTGCCACTGAGAATAACTGGTTGTATGTGCAACACACAGGCCTAAAACTATGCCACAGAATTAAAGGTGAAAAAGTAGGCCTTGGTGTTGTGTATGTAATCATTTACTCTAACTTGAAATGAGTAAATGGGTGGATGGTACACCAGCCACTATTTGCAGGATACACATGGGAACCAAATATGAGCCATTGTAGTTTGTTCAACAACAGGCCATGAATGATGGATATGTCTGATTGAGTACGGCTGCCTCACTCAGAAGGATGGATGGGCTCATCCAGAAAAAAAACACAGGCCTCAATCAAAGATATCCTTCAATACTGGCTTGATTGTTGCCCTTCAGGATTCAACTGGAACATACCTCATGGACAGGATCATGTCAAGTACATCAATCTCTGATTGCCAGGGTGGTATTCCATGCATCACAATGTAATGCATAGGATGCCATCATGACAACCAGAGAGTGACATATAAAATAATACAAAATCTTGCAATGTATGGGATAAACTGATGATGATGATGATGAGTGAATCCCACTGCAGATCTGTTCCAAAAAGATATGTACACAAAGAAAACGTTCAGATATGGATGTGGATATGTATCTTTTAAATGGGTACAAATATGTTCCAACAAGATGTGAACTCAGAGAACAGTTCAGTGCGTGTAATTGCCTTACTGCCCATATATGTGCACCCATCACAAACTGTTATTGATATCATCAAAATACACATACCTAGTATATCCCACCTTACTTACATGGGATATATGAGGTATGTTTTAATTTATGATATCAATAAAAGTTAGTTTGTGATGGGTTCACATATATAGCCAGTAAGGCAATCACATGTACTGAACTGATCTATGGATTCATATCTTGTAAGGATCTGTTTGTACCCATATGAAAGGTACATATCCACATACATATCAGACCATTTTTCTTTCTGTGTACCTTGGACAGGATAGCATTGCTTAATTTCCCCTTGCTGTAATATTGTGGGCATTGTAAAAAGATGTGGATCAACGTTAGTCCTATCCCTCAAACCCTCATGGTTACACGGATATTGCTCTATGTGACAGATGGCGATTTCACTCATTTGACCACACGGAGGCTCTTCAGCTGTGTCAAAAATGCACCATTTAAATATTAATACTTCATTGGGATGTTCCACAGAGTGGGCTTGCAAACCAGGCACACTTATTAGACCATTCCAGTAAAGTATTTATCTCTAAATGGCGCAATTGTGGTTTTACTGAAGAGCCTCTGTGTGGTCAAATGAGTGAAATCTCCATCTGTCACAAAGAACAATATCTGTCTAACCACGAGGGTTTGAGGGATAGGACTAACATCGATCCACATCGGACTAACATCCACATAGGACTAACATCGATCCACATCAAGCTGAAATTAACCATCGCTATCCCATTAAAGGGATAGTAATACTTCAATTGTAAAAAGAAACATATTTTGTAGGGTTCATCCCCCTGAGTAAAACAAGGGTACGCCAACGGCTGAAAGTTTTTTCATTCAAAATTTCTTACAGCTAAAAGTTGTAGCCTTTGAGCGATTAGCCATTTTGCCACTACTCTTGGAGTCTGCCCAGAGTGTATTTATTGAGTCACTGTTCTGCCTGTATTTAAACAAATTTTTGACTGCATCCTTCACCTGTTGCCAAGCTTGCTTCTTCGGCTTCCCAATCCTCTTGGTGGAGAACAAGATGTCCTCATTCATCAGGATTTTATGCACTTGGGAAAGGTCCTCCTCCACCACTACCCTTGAATAGCTTAACATGATATCTGCCATGTGGACCTCAGGCCCTGTATGCCCTCTGCATTGCTGTGTGTGTGGTCCTCTCCCCAACTCCACTGCAATCTTTTTTCCTGCCTATTGTGGTCCCTGCCACTCCTGTCCCTCTTCTACCCCCTGCTCTCCTTATTCTTCTCATGGTCCTCTCCATCCTCCACTCTTCTCCATTCCATCTCCCTAATTACCTCCTACATACCCACCACTCACTCACTCACTCACTCAGTCACTCACTCACCACCATTCAGTCTCTCCCACAGGTACCCAGTCACATTCAATCAATCCCTTACACTCATTCAGTCACACTGTATGAAAAATAAGATAAATTATGTATTTTTAACAAAATAAACTTTAATGTATGTATGTTTTTGTGTGTGAGTTTGGGTGCTTGAGTGTCTGTAAGTGTGTGTGTGTGTGAGTGTGTGATGGCGAATGTAACGTGTGCAAAATGTGAATAAGTAAAATACATGCTGATGTAATGCTAGCAGTGTGTTTTAAAAAAAGCATTAAAGGGTGAGTGCATCTCTTACTTCTGTTTTTAATAGCAGTGTGTTTTATTAAGTGAATAGGAACATTTTTTAGATAATCAATCATATTGCTTACCAGAAGCCTACAGGGCACTGTCATCTCCATTGTCACAGCGGCCTTGGATCCCTGCTACTGTCAGAGCATTTCCAACCAGCCATTGAAGTTGATGTGTCTAAGTGGGTCACCACCAGTAGCACTTGAGTGATTAGACATTTTGCCCAACTTGTTCTTGACTCTACACTTGGGGTCTGCCCAAAGTGTATTTATTGAGTCACTGTTCTTTCTGTAGTTGAACACATTATTGCCTGCATCCTTCACCTGTTGCCAAGCTTGCTTATTCTGCTTCCCAATCCTCTTGGTGGAGAACAAGATGCCCTCATTCGTCAGGATTGTATGTACTTCCTATTCATAGGAATATATGGGGTCCCTCAGTCTGACCTCATCCACCACCACCCTTGAATAGCTGAACATGATGCCTGCCATGTGGACTTCAGGCTCTGTATGCTCTCTGCCTTGCTGTGTGTGGTTCTCTCCCCAACTCCACTGCAATCTTTTTTCCTGCCTATTGTGGTCCCTGCCACTCCTGTCCCTCTTCTACCCCCTGCTCTCCTTATTCTTCTCATGTTCCTCTCCATCCTCCACTCTTCTCCATTACCTCCTACATACCCACCAATCACTCACTCACTCACTCACTCAGTCACTCACTCACCACCATTCAGTCTCTCCCACAGGTACCCAGTCACATTCAATCAATCCCTTACACTCATTCAGTCACACTGTATGAAAAATAAGATAAATTATGTATTTTTAATAAAATAAACTTTAATGTATGTATGTTTTTGTGTGTGAGTTTGGGTGTTTGAGTGTCTGTAAATGTATGTGTGCTTATTCTGCTTCCCAATCCTCTTGGTGGAGAACAAGATGCCCTCATTCGTCAGGATTTTATGTACTTCCTATTCATAGGAATATATGGGGTCCCTCAGTCTGACCTCTTCCACCACCAACCTTGAATAGCTGAACATGATGCCTGCCATGTGGACCTCAGGCTCTGTATGCTCTATGCTTTGCTGTGTGTGTGGGCCTCTTCTCAACTCTGCTGCAATCTCTGTTCCTGCCTGTTGTGGTCCCTGCCACTCCTGTCCCTCGTCTACCCTGACCAGGAACCCCCTGCTTTCCTTCTCCTGTTCCTCTCCAGCATCCACTCCTCTCCTTGCCATCTCCCTAATTATCTCCCACATACCCACCACTCACTCACCACCATTCAGCCTCTCCCACAGGCACTCAGTCACATCCCTTACACTCATTCAGTCACACTGTATGAAAATTAAAATAAATTATGTATTTTGTAATACAATAAAATTTGATGTATGCATGTTTTGTGTGTGTTTGGGTGTTTGAGTGTGTGTAAGTGTGTGTGTGTGTGTGTGTGTGTGATGGTGAATGTAATGTGTGCGAAATGTGAGCAAGTATAATACATGCTGATGTAATGCATTTCTCTCCTTCCTACTGATTACCACTATACATCTCCCCAATAAATTCACCTCTGTCTTTCTTACCCACCAGCAGATAGGGCTGCCACCAGCCCCACCACATCTTGTTTGTTTCAGAGATACCTGAGCCCACCAGCAGATAGTGGTATCTCCACACCACAACATCCTATGTGATTCAGAGTCATCAAGGCCAACCAGTCGATAGTGCTGCCAAAATCCCAACCTTTTTCCATCTCATTGTGACACATCCCCTGTATAGTACCAGGTATTGTGGCAATTGCCACTTTGTCTGCTCATGCCCTGTGACTTAGAATCCATCAGCTGCCACCACAAATCCAGGGCCCTGGGGTGAACGTCTGAGAGGGAAAAATATGTTTTCCCCTGGCGGTTGTGTACAGCAGTATCAGAAAAGTATTGCAGCTATCTGACTCTGTGTCTGCTGCTGTTGTGTTTTAGCATGATACCAGGTGTACCACGTACACCTATGTCGATTTGCCATTGTCTATTGACCTTAAGGAGGTACAACGTTTCTGAATTTTGCTAAAGATTATTATTGCAAATTCATCTACAATTATTCTTCTGCTCCTATTATTGCTCTCACAAAGAAAAGAGTAAACCCATACCATTGGTCCCAAGAAGCACTAACAGCCTTTTTTCGGTTAAATTAGCCTTCATGTCAGTTCAGATCTTATGATTTCCTGACTCCTCCAGATTAATTATTGTTGAGGTTCATGACTCAGAGCAAGGATCAGGAAAAGTTTTATCTCAACATGACCCGGTGACCAATCTCTTCCACCCATGCTCTTCTTTCTTTAGATGTTTTTCTGATGCAGAATACCATTATGAGGCTAGATTTTGTGAATTACTAGCTATAAACCTTGCCCTTGAGGAATGGTAACATTTGTTGAAGGGAACAGCTGTTCATTTTACCATTCTGAGTGACCATAAGAACTTGTTTTTTGTGGAATCTTCTCAACATCTGAACTCTCATCAGGCTAGATGGGCACTGTTTGTCACTGATTTTAACAATATCATTCCATATCAACGTGAAACTAAGATTGTTAAGGCTGTTCAGACAATTCTCCATCAAATCTATAATTCCTCCAGAAAGGATAATGCCTAATATTTACATCGCTACTTTGTATAATATTCTTAAATGCCTACTTCCTTCAAACCACGAGGGGTTTCACCTGGAAATGCTCCAGTGGGCTCACCAGTCATCTGCCTCCAACAATTCTGGTATTCAATGTACTTGGGAATTTTCAGACATACAGCTGTGGTGGCCCACTTTACTTCTGGATGTTCTAAATTTTGTACAGGCATATGCCTCCTGTGCCAAGGTCAAGAAGCCATGCACCCACCCTCATCGACTCCTTGTTCCTCTGTCTATTCCCTGCAATCACTTTGCAATGGATTTCATCATTGATCTGACACACAGGATATGAACACAATAATTTGAGTGATAGAATACTATTGAAAATTCCTAGGATCTTCCTTATTTCTTTTTTCAAATGCTTTATCCAGAATCAGTTTTCCCTTCTGTCCCATCCTCCAGCTCCAGTGCTAGTGGATGGGCGTCATGAAAATGGGAGCCGCAAAATTCTGGATTCCCGTTTGGTCTGGGGTCGATAACAGTTTCTCATACATTGGATGGGTTATGGGCCTGAAAAGCACTCCTGGGTCCCTGTCTCTGACGTCCATGCTCCAGACCTTTTTTGGTTGTTCCATCTTTCTTTTCCTGATAAGCCTGGTTGCAGGAAGGGCTCCCATTTTTTGGGGGGAGCTAGTGTCACTACTACTGATATTCATGTTCATGTCCTCTGGTCATGGTGTTTCCTCATGTTGTTGCCTCATGACTCTCTTGCACCTAATAGTATCCACTTTAATTGACTTGCCTGATTGTTGAGCCTAGTTGTGTATATTAGTTCAACAACTAGTGATAGTCCTGCTGGATGTAGATTTCCTGATTTCCCCCACTTCAAACTCGGCTTGCTCTCGCTACTGAACCGGTTCTGCCTGCATTGACCTCAGCCTCTCCCCTTGTTTACCAGCCTGTTCCACATGTACTGACCTCAGCTACTACAACTTCACTTTTGGATTCCCCTTTGCTACTTAGTTTCCTGGTATCTCTGCATTTACCACAGTTTGTCTTTTATCAGAATTCAGGATCTTACAAAGTGTGTATCAATCAGAGCTCATCATTCACCAGAGTGTGCCTCCACTAGAGCTCAGCAATCAGAGCGTATCTCCACAAAACTCTGTATCCACCAGTGTGTCTCCACCAGAGCTCAGCATCCGCAAAAGTGTGTCTCCCCCAGTGCTCAGCATTCACCAGATTGCGTCTCTGTCAGTGTCTAGCATCCAACAGATTGTATCGATATACCTCTCCTCGTTTAGCCCACTGACTCTTTGCTTACCAGTGCTAGTGCATCCCTCCTGATATGCTTATCAGCTCAACTGGGAGGTGGATATCTGACCTTAAGTTAAAAAAAAAAAAAAAATAATAAAAAACTTGGCTTTGTGTCTGATAACAACTGTTCCAATATAATAACTGCCTTTAAAATAGCAGATCTAGTATATGTACAGTGCCACACATGTCCTAAACATAATTGTTACTCGATTTGTCTTGAATCTGAAACCCTCAAAGAAATGGTAAATATCACCTGCCAAATCTGTGCATATTTTAGTCAGTCCTGTGGTGCTTGCAATGTATTATATTACATGCAAGAGCATAACCACCTGCCCCATCACCAGCTTAAAATGGTTATCCCTACCAGCCTGCTAACAATCAGACTCAACCTACTAACTAGTTCAGTGCGTATGTATGTTGCTGTTGGACTCAGCCTGTAAACAATTTTTCAAAGCTTATATTGCCATAGCACTCCGCCTGCTACCAACTTTTACTTTCAACTGTGGATTTCTCAACTTCAGCACTCAGCAGCAGTAGTATTGCCATAGGAATTCTCGCTGGCATAGAAAGAATAGAGAGAATGTGTGGAATAGGAGAAGTTCTGTTGGCAAAATTCATTGGAGGCAGTTAAAAGAAGAAAATGTAAGTTTTTTATAAGCAGGAATTGTCACGAAAAAGAGAAACTATTTTTCCACAGAAGATAGCCTGGACAAGTAAATTTGCTTAAAAATGCACAGTCATAATCTCTGTCATCATCATTAGGGTCACTGCCTCCAAGCTCATGCTCAACCCCCACCCAGTCACTATGACTGACTAAACTGTTATGCTTGTCAGGTCAACAACCTTAGTTATAGTGCTTCTGCTGCTGTTTGAGGTGAAGCACAACTGCTGGTTGCTACTAGTACTGTAACTGATGTATTAGTCCCTCATGAACCCCTCAGTCTAGGAAATCCATAAAATGGAGATACTTCACTCATAATCCAAAAGATAAAAAAGATTTGCTGTATCTAATAAAGTATGTGAAAATACAAAATTGGGAACATCCTCACCAAAATCCTACATGAAGCACAACCACAGGCCTGTGTAGCGGAGGACCCTGCATACAAATGGACCTCTGGACGGACATATTCGTCCACAGGGCTTTTGATGTATATTCCAAAGGGCCTGCTTTTTAATTATTTTCTGTAGGTAGTGGCAAACCAAAGAGCATTGTTACCACAGAGACATTGGTTTGAAATTGCATAATGGAGTGGCTCGACATGCTCTCTCCTTGCCAGTTACTTGTGGAACAGCTCCTGTTTGCAGTTTTAAAAGGAGGGCAGTGCTGCAATGGTGTTCTCTGGTTCACAACTACCTACAGAAAAAAAGGGTAAGGGGGAAACAAACAGTATATACATACTAACAAACAGTATATACATACTACCATTTGAACAGAGGAACCAGTTTGGGGGTTCATACAGTATGCTAGGGAATCTGACTACTATGTGGGAATTTGTGACTACCAGTAGGTAGTGGAACCGGGTTGGGGGGTGTCAGACAGTGTATATTGGGTTCTATGACTACCAGGGGTTAATGGAACAAGGCTGGGGAAGGGGGAGTGTATGTGGCAATGTGATTAGTAGCGGGCAATTAAACCAGGCTGAAGGAGGTCAGATATTTTGTGGTGGATTTGTAGTTACCCATAAGCAGTGGGTGGAGGCTGGGGGTCAAACAGTGTATGTGGGGATCTGTGACTGCCAGTGGACAATGAGAGAAAGATGGGGTTCAGACATTGTATATGGAGATCTATGACTATCAGTGGCAATTAAATCAGTATGGCGGGTCAGAGAGAGTATGTGCGGATCTGTCACTACCAGGGGAGCAGTGGAACCACTGTCCCCTGTAAACACAATACATACACTGTCTGACCACCCAGCTTTGTTCCTCTGTCCACTGGGAGTCACAGATTCACACATTCATGGTATGACCACCCAACCCATTTCCACTGCCCCCTTTTAGTCACAGATTCCAATATACAGTGATCCCTTGGCCTAGTTCCACATCCCACTGGTAGTCACAGATGCCAATGTACACTGATCCCTCAGCCTGGTTCCACTGGCCACAGTAGACACATATCCCCAGATTCACAGGTATACCTAGATTGTGTTAGCATTTTACCACTTTATGAAGACACTATGATTGTTGCTGTGGTAAATGAATGAGTGATGACTAATGTTTTGTATAACATTCCTTGGCAGTTTGCTTTTAGGGGATAGTAACATTTAGTAGTAGTAAGAAAACCTAAATTGCAATTTTTGTCCTTCTGAGTAAAACAATGGTTCTCCCACTGCTGTAAGATGTTGTATTCAAAATTTATTGCAGCTCAAACTTGTATCTTTTTGGGAGCAGTACTCCCATAACCTGAAGTTTTACAGTGGTGCTATTGCATCAGCAGCCTATGGAGGTTTATAATAAATTGACCATTGCTGTCTACAGACTACAGAAGCAACAGTATTATCAAAAACTTTCAGGCTATGGAAGTACTGCACCCAGAATATGATAGTGTGAGCCACAATAACTTTTGAATACAGCATCTCCCAGCAAGATAAATCCTGTAATATATATTATTTTAATAATAAGTATTACTATCCCTTTAAAGTGTACCATTTAATAACCTAAGCCCCACATTCCCTTTGGTGGGTTATAGCTCGCTACACTAGCTTATGGTGGACTCGTGACATTAACATAAATTGCATTTTTTTCTTAAAATAAACCTTGAGATTATCCCTAAACATGGGCTTGTGGGCTGCTGCCTCACTATGAGAGAGATAACAGCGAGAGGCTCATGGGAGGGCTGATGCTATTGTTGCAGTACCAGTCAATAAGAGCTGAGTGCTTTCAGGTCATACACTTCACTCATTGGAAGAGTGATGTTGCTGTAAGTATGACTGAAGCAACCAGAGATGTTGAGTCAAGCCCAAAGAGATGTTTGCTGCCACTAGACCCTTTTTAACCTATGCCATTCATCAATCAATTTGCCTACAAAAAAACATTCATATGGGACGAAGAATAGCATAACTATCAATGACAAAAGGTTTTTAAGCATCTGAAAGCACTGTACCACTATTTATTGTAACATATTTTGTCATGACTTAGTCTTACTAAATTACCCAGATTCAGGCTATTTTATGAGTGAATTATCTCACCAAACGTCTTATTGTGATAAACATAACTGTTAATTGTAATGGAATTAATGATAATAACCTTATAAAAATATCAACCCATTACTTAAATGTTTTTCTAAGAAGCATTTTCATAACTATCATGTGACCATTTGTTTATTTGTTTTTTTATTAATTTGTATTGAAATGTTAAAGAAATATCCTTTTTATTTTATATACTATTTGATGGTTTGGTGAGCATTATGTGGTTATTGTTGCTGTTGCTCTCTTGGGAATGCTGAACAGTTCAGTGTCCCAGTGTAGCTCCTTTTTTATAGATGTATTTTGTTTTATGACATCAGTTAAAAAGGGACTGTGAAACAAATATAGGTAAAGAGTATTAGATTAGGATAAAGCAGGAGACTAGTAAAAATGATACTTTTATTGCTAATTGAATCTCTTTAGATTGCAAACTATCAAGACCACTTCGGTTTCTCCTGTTAGCCAATAAAGGTAAGACTTTTACTCTACCAAATAAAAATAGAAAACACTATCAGATGGAAAATTTCATTAAAAAATACAGCATTCAAAAGAATGTAAAGTAATGCATTAATATGGAGTACAGTTTTGGGCACCAGTTCTTAAAAAATACATTAATGAACTGGAAAAAGTGCAGAAACATGCAACAACACTAGACTTGTGCACGACCAAAATTTTTGGTAAAAAAATTTTTTCACGCAGAGATTCCACATTTCGGACCAGACCTGTTCGACTTGGACAAAATTCAGCGATAGTCTGAATTATTCGGCGAATTTAAAATACTTTTAAAAATACGATAAAAATTTTAAATCAAATAAATAAAAATAAATGGAACCATTTCCAGGGTCTAAATGAAGACAGTGAAACAGGGTAAGGTCGAGCTTTAGCCTTATGGTCAGGGCTGGATTTACATCTCAGGAGCCTGTAGGCACAGAATTCCAAAACACCCCCCACCTCCCCGATTTACCAACCCCACTAAACACCTCCACAATACTCATCAGCTCCATATTGCCCCCCATCAACTACATATTGCCCCTCACATTGCCCCCATCATGTCCATATTGCCCCTCACATTGCCCCCATCATCTCCATATTGCCCCCCGTTTCCTGAGAGGTGTGTGCCACCTTTGGCACAGAGCTGTATCTGCTGGAGCTCCCGTGCGGCCAGTAATGCAGAGCGCTGGGAGATTGCGTCATCTCCCAGCGCTCTGCATTATTACTAAAGAGCCGACAGTGACAAGGGAGCTCAGTAGCTACAGGTCTTCAGTGCAGACCTCTCCTCTCCATGTTGTTGCGGGCGCCAAGCGGGGGGGCAGGGGTGACTGGAGAGGCTAATAAAAAATAAAAAAAAGGAAGCCAAAAAACTATCCCAATGACAGGCGCCCCTCTGTGGGATGCGCCTGTAGGCAGTTGCCTACTCTGCCTTATTGCAAATCCGGCACTGCTTATGGTCCTATGGGTGAAGTAGAGGAAGTATGGATGTAGCTAAATTCGAAGGAAGAAGGAAGACTGAGGATGACTGGTGCGGGGTGGACTCAGGATGACAGTAATACTGTAGATGTAGCCAGCAGCAAACTGCAGAACACTGGAGCAGGCAGGACTCAGTAGATAGTTACAGCACAGTTCTAGATCTGGGTAAGCTGGAGCGATCAGCGTATTATGATACTATGGATGATTGTAGATGAAGTCCTTTTTGTTTTTCTATCCTGCATTCAACCTGAGAGCAGAGTAACCCAGCTTTGGCAAGATGACTTTTAAAAAAAGTCATTTGCTCCATGAGCTGGGGGGCCAATTGAGAGCACTGGGAGCTAAGTATATTTCCTGTTACAGAAAATACCCACTCACTCTGGACAGTGGTTGGGGGCAAGAAAGCAACTCCTGGGCTACCGGCGACAAAGTAGGCCACACAGCCCTCTTGTTATTCCGGAAACTCATGGGATCTGTACTTGGGGGCAAAGAAGGTTCCGCAAGGTTAGCCTTAACTGCAAACTCAGTACTTTTTCTACTGATGGGATGCTCTTTCTTTTGTCCAAAGCATAATCTGTCCATTGCCTCAGCATAAAAAGCAGCAGCTGCTCCACCGGAACAAGATGAAGTACTACTGGTACTGCTACTGATAGGTCCCGGAAAACCACCACACTCCTCCAGCTCATCTGCAGAATCTTCTCCCTCCTCCTGTGACTGCATTCTGTTTTTTCTTTGCCTCTCATGCACCCTCACTATTAATTGTACCCTCCGTGCAGTGAAGGAATTGGAACTAAGTGCCATCTTGACTTTGATTCGAGGATCACAAATTGTGGCAAGCATTAACTCTGGACAATTGTCCATGCACCAACTCAGTTCCTTTTTCAGCCTCGTTAGAAGGGCAGCAACATCAGGAATTATATTAACCTCAGCACCAGGCAAGCGTTCCCTATAGGAAAGGAAATCATCAATTTTTAATGAGAGGTGTGTGAAGAGGGGAATGACTTCGGCCAGGCTAGCGTTCTCTTTGCTTAAAATTTCCTTCAAAGCACAGAAAGGCATGAGGACTGTCACTACCTGTTCCATCAGGGCCCAGTCAGCCCTGCTCAGTGTTCTGTTATTGCCAATGAAATGGTGACATGATATTGCGTGAATTGTCTTTTTCTATTCCAGGATACACTCTAGCATATCTAAGGTGGAGTTCTACCTAGTCCCAACATCTTGTTTCAGGCAATGCTCTGGGAGGTCTGCCTTTTTCTGTTGCTCCCTGAGGAGCTGGCTATCTTTGGCGCTCTGATGGAAGTGGCCAGCAATTTGTCGGCACGACTCGTGAAGTGCTGACAACCTTCCAGTTTTACTGCCATCCTTGAGAGCAGCCTTCACTAGCAGATGCAAGACATGCACTGATCAGCACACACCTACAAATCTGTCATCCCAGAGAGCCTTTATCATGTTAGCTAAACCATCAGTAACCACAAACCCCATTTGTGCCTGTGTGCCTGCCTGCTCCCCTAGCCACTGTGCCACCATGTTCTGCAGTGCTTTGCGAATGTTATCTCAGGGGTGCTGCTGATCCATTACCTCAGCATGGAGGAGGAAAGAGCGTTGCCCCTGCTTAGCTACTGCACCTGAACTTGTTGTCAGTAATAATGTGTCTTGCAACAAATTGGGGTGCCACCAATGCGCCATCAATGACAAGAAGCTATGCTGGCCACTCAGAGCACTCCATAAGTCAGTGGTAAAGTGCACTGACTGGCCACCAGCCTTTCCTAGCAGATCCTTCAAAAGCCCAAAGCATGACCGGTACAGTGAGGGCACTATAGTTCTACTAAATGTGTTGCAGGATGGAATTTTATATTGGGGCGTGACAGCCTCCATAAGTTACTCGTAGGGCTCCCAGTCCGCCAAATTAAAAGTAGCAGCCACAACGGCCATGAGCTTTGCAATGAGGCATGTCATTTTTCAGGACTGCTGTCTGCACATCCCCTTTGAATGAAACCCACCAAAATCTTCCAGTGTGGCCTGTATTGATTTTGGGATGGGCTGTGACTGCTCTTAGTAGGACCAGATGCGACATGATCCCCCTGCCCTTTCTCCTGCCTACTGGTGGTGAGTGTGACACTGGTATATGTAGTAATGCCACTTTCTGCACTTACCAACATTGACTTGTGGTAGTTCTTCACGTGCTGGTTCATCCCGGAGGTGATTAGATGACCCAACACCCTCCCATGACTGACTTCCCGACCACACAATTTGCATTTTGCTAGCCGGCCATCGCCAAGTGCCACAAAATACTCCAATGCTTTGGAGCGACGGATGACTCTTACAGTTGAATTGGAAGGTGGGGGAGAAGAAGAAACTGAGGTGACATTTTCTTGATCTTCACATGCTGGAGCAACCTCACTATGATTTTTCTTCCTACATACCATTACAGGGGTACTAGTAGACCTAAAGATGGTAGCAGGGATGTTGGGGCTGGGATTGGAGGAGGATAGTGGAGTAACAGTGGTACTGGTGTCGGAGACACTAGCAACTACTACCTGGCTGAGAGACCTAACTGGAATGGGAGAGGCAGGTGTTGAGTTTTCAGTGGAAGACAAAATTGTAGCTGGAGAAACGGGAGGAGTGCTATGGGAAGCAGTGGAAAAATTAAGCTCAGAGGAATAATCAAGGTCGGTGGAAAAATTAAGCACAGGGGACAAATCAAGCTTAGGAGGCCTTGATCCCTCATATTTTTCTTCTACTTCTTGTAGGTTTGGTCAGGAGGAAAATTCATCATCAGCAACAGATTTTGGCAAGGCCTGATGAATTCCCTTTTCTGCCTGGTGGCTACCGGGAAATGGTAAACTATATCCCTCAATAACCATTCTGGAGAAGATATGCTCTCAGTGGCAGTGACAGTGGTGGCAGTAAAAATATTATCCAAATACTGCAAAAATTTCCGTTTGGGCTGCTTACACGGACATTTGCTGTAAAAATCCTGAGTTGATACTGCCCGCAGTGTCCGACCAGTAGTGTTACACACACTAGGTGTCCCCAGGTCTATAGAAGTGGCTATAGTGGAGGTGGTGGTGACTAAACTGGCAGTGGCACTAGTCATTGTGCAGGTGGTTCTGGGGGGATAATTATGAAACAGCTGATGAGACACAGGTGACGACTGCTTCATGGTCTCAGAGGAGGACCTGGACCTCTCTACCTTGCTAGTAGAGGTAGAACGACCTGCAGTTCCCTTCTTATTTTTATTTTTTGGTTTGGAGTGCTTCTGCTGAGTGCAACTATGACATTGGCTACTATTACTACTGATAGTCCTCTTCTTTAGCCTCCTGCTGCTATGGTGGTGTTGGTGGTTACGGGGTCACTGCAGCGGGTATCAGGACAAGGAACATCAGGTTGTTCAGGACTGAAATCCTTACAGATAGGTAGGTAGTGTACTATAATATTTGAAAATGTTTAAAACTTGGCCACACGACAATTGTCAGACTGGCTGTGTCACTCTGAAAACTATTCAAACAAATTTCTAATATTTTTAATATTTTACACAGGAACAAAGGTGACTCTCCCTTGCGGTAGCAATAAGGTACTAGGCCTGCCTGCCTACACAACTGTGAGACTGGCTGTGTCACTCTGAAAATTATTCAAATTCCTAATATTTTTAATATTTTACACAGGAACAAAGGTGACTCTCCCTTGCAGTGGCAATAATGTACTAGGCCTGCCTGCCTACACAACTGTGAGACTGGCTGTGTCCCTCTGAAAACTATTAAAACAAATTCCTAATATTTTTAATATTTTATACAGGAACAAAGGTGACTCTCCCTTGCGGTGGCAATAAGGTACTAGGCCTGTCTGCCTGTCTACACAACTGTGAGACTGGCTATGTCACTCTGAAAACTATTCAAACTAATTCCTAATATTTTTTATATTTTACACAGGAACAAAGGTGACTTTCCATTATGGTGGCAATAAGGTACTAGGCCTGCCTGCACCTACACAAACGTGAGACTGTCTGTGTCACCCTACGCTCCATTCAGTCTAACAGGTTGTAAGTGTTGCCTCTGTGATTGCACCGGTACATTGCCTCTGGCTTACGCTCCACTCAGTCAAACCGGTTGCAAGTGTTGCCTCCGTGATTGCATCGGTACACTGCCATTGGGTACGCTTCACTCTGTCAAACCTGTTGCCATGTTGCCTCCGTGATTGCTCCAGTACATTGCCATTGACTTACACTCCATACTGTATAACCGGCTGCAAGTGTTGCCTCCGTGATTGCTCCTGTACATCGCCTTTGGCTTACGATCCACTCTGTCAAACCGGTTGCAAGTGTTGCCTCTGTGTCTGCACCGGTAGCGCTCCTTTTCCTTCAGTGGACTGGTAACTCTCAGTGGATGCAGACTTTGGCGTGTTTGAGAGTCAGTTCAATATCTTCACATATGAGACTGTTTTCCTGCCTAGATGAACTTTAACTCCTACATTGCTGAAACCTGGAAACCTAATCCTCTGCCTGACCCGTGTCAGCATAAACTGTTTGTCTCCTATATTTGTGCTGGACCTGTGTGGGCCTAAATATTACCTGTCGTTTGTCTGTACTATACGTTGTATATTACAGGACCTGTGAGGGTTCTTATTGTATTATTGCTTTCAATAAAACTCTGTTTTTTATCCTAACTCTGTGTCTGTGAGTCAAACAAACCGTTACACTAATGCTACCCGCCTGCCTACACAACAATTGGACACTCTCATCTCCTTCTTCTCTACGACATTTCTGACCAGGGCTGTTCGAATTCGGATTTTTTTTTACGAATGACCCTTGCTTTTTGGCCGGCCCGAATGACTCTGAATGACCCCTTGTTCGTCGAATTCCGAAATTTAACTAACCGATTTGCACAAACCTAAACAAAACTGATTGGAGGATCTGAGTTATAAAGAGAGACTAATCAAAGTAGGTTTGTTTACATTAGAGAAGAGATGAAGGGGTGATATGATTACCATTTACAAATATATTCAAGGTCAATACAAAGAACTAGCCAATTCATTTTTTACTCAAAGAACTGAGCTAAGAATGAGAGGTCATCATTAAGTTTATAGGAAAGGCACATTTGACTTAAACAAAGGCAGGGCTTTTTTACAGTAAGGGTGGTAAAGCTATAGAATTCTTTGCCTCGGGATGTTGTGCTTGAAGATACTGTAACTGCTTTCAAAAAAGCAATGGATACCTATCTAATAAAAAACAATATTGAGAAGATGGCTTCAGTGCAGATAGGTTGTTGATCCAGAGAACTAATTGACTGCCATTTGGAGTCAGGAAGGATTTTTTTCCCAATTGTGGCTTAATTGGGAATGGCGTCAGTGTTTTTTTTTGTTTTGTTTTTGTTTTTTTGCCTTCCTCTGGATCAATAGGGGTGTTTTGGCATGGCCTGGACTTGATGGAAGCATTTCTTTTTCTCAGACTCGTCAACTGTGTTACTATGTTAATATGTAAATCAAACTGCTACACACACATTTTAAAACTATGCTACATTTTATACTGTATGTCTATGTCCAAATTAGAATTTCATGATAACGTGTCTTTGAAAATATGTTTCAAATATTGTTAAGACAACATTTTTATTGAATTACTTAAATGTTGGTCCAATTAATATATCACAATCGATAATCTAAATTGCTATGCAAGCTAGCCTTGTTCTTTGTCTGTTAAGAAACTGCAGGATCACTAAACTGATGGATATAATAGAAATGCCACAATAGTACATATTTTGCATTTTTTGGGAAATATTGGAAGGAATGTATGAATCTGCCAGCACAGTTCCACTGGCATTAGCAATCAACTCAAGCGACTGCAGTCCAGGGTATGTGATCACTTTAGTGCATGCCAGAAAACATCCTCTACTGTTGTTAAGATTTTAATTCCAGCGAGTCTGAAAGCTTCCTGTATAATATCGCAAGCTTAGATGATACAAATTCTTAATATGACACTCCCTCCCCAACTTTCCTCGGGCAAGCATATGAATTATTTTTGCTTGAGAGAGGACAGTCATTTTTATCCAGGTATGGGTTTTCAGATGTACTATGGAGGCAATGTTATCATGAAAACTTTTGAATGAAAATCTATCAAATTGTTCTTTTGATGAAAGGTGGCAAAATATGTCACTTGCCATCAAAAAAAGATTCTGCCAAAAGTGTCGCACTTCAATTGAATACCGTTTAAAAAACTACAAGCGGATACTTTCATATCAGGCCACTTATCATGGTTAATTGTTTAAAGAAGAGCCTTAAGTGTTTTATTACTAAAGAGATGATGAAAAGAACAAGACTTGCCAGTGGCAGCTGCCATGCATACCTTAATAAATGATAATAATAATAACAATAATAATTATTATTATAATTATTATTAAAATATCAACATTCAGCTTCTTAAAGAATGTTCAATTAATTCAATATCTTAAATAAATATAACATAGCCTGTTTGTCCATATTCATATGCACTTAGGACAAATCAGCTTTAAGGTCTCGTTGATCAAAAGTTTGTATTCCAAGAAACTCAGTAAACTTTTTTCCAAGTTTTTGGTTTCTACTGACCCTGCTTTTCTATTAATTTTCTGCCTTTTGTTTAAACTTTCTATATATAGCACCCAAGATTCTTTTTTTCATTTATTAAGATTTTTCTTATCTGAGATGCTCTTATTAGATATTGCAAAATAAAAAGTCAGCAGAAACAAATGGTAGCATCATTCCACGTCACTTTCCTCTAAGTCTCATAATCTCACTATAAAACTTGGGTCAACATATAGCTGTACCCAGAACAAAGCTTATACCAATATTTTGACATACTTTCTTTTTGACTACAATAGAAATATGAGCTGCTTACTGAAGATCATCTGTGCTATGCTCTGCCTTTTTCAGCTGACTGATACACATCCTTTATCCCCTTCCCTTACCTCAACAGCCTTAAATGAAATTATTGATGAACTGATTCATCTGGTCAAGATGTGCACAGAAGAACAAGTAAGAACAAATATCTTATTTAGTTTGATGAGTGAAGTCCAAGTATGCAATGGATGTAAACTTTTTGGTAATGTTGTATTGTACGTTTTAAACTGAAGCAATCTTGCACAGTGGTCCCCAAGCTATATGTGGTTATGACATATCTGAATTTATATTGTGACGTTACTGGAAAAACAGCATTTGTATGGCACTTTTGTGCAAGAAACGCAATATCATTCAGTTAAAGGAGGGACACATTAAGCTTGGTGTTGTGACATAAATGTGCTGTGGCCTGCTTGTTTTAGTACATCTTCATAAGTATCAAAATGTCTTAAACACTTTGGGGTGTCCTTTTATCCAATGTTCCTCATACTAAGAAGGTGGAAACTGATGAAGGTCAAGTATATTACTTAATGATATTTATTAATTATTCACAACAATAGAATATTCCATTTACCTGGGGCTTAATGAAAGATACATTTAGGCAAGTACAGTTAAAACGAGCATTTTATTCATTATTTCTACAAGAGAAAGCAATTATCTGTTAAGCAAATGTTTAGCCATTTTGATTACCACACTCATGATTAAAAGGCAACTAACGTGCAAATTTAAGATGTTACAATGCAGTTGTTTACTAGTAAATTGCTTCTGCTCTCTGCTCCTGGTGTAGATGTGGTGCCCATATTTAAAAATGGATCAAAGTCACAGCAAGGAAACTACAGACCTGTAAGCTTGACATCTGTGGTAGGGAAGCTGTTTGAAGGGTTGCTAAAGGAATATATTCAAGAATTCAGCTTGAACAGGAATATCATTAGCAGGAGTCAACATGGCTTTGTGAAAGACAGGTCTTGTTAAACTAACTTGATTGCATTTTATGAAAAAGTAGATGAGGGAGCGGCGGTTGATGTGATCTATTTAGACTTTGCCAAGGCATTTGATACGGTTCCACACAAAAGGTTACTGTACAAATTGAATGAAATAGGCCTAGGGGAAAATGTTTGTGTGTGGATTAGAAATTGGTTGAAAGATAGAATGCAAAGAGTGGTAGTAAATGGCAAGTTCTCCAGTTGGATAAATGTGGTAAGTGGAGTACCTCAGGGATCTGTCCTGGATCCACTTCTTTTTAATTTGTTTATTAATGACCTCCCAGAGGGCATAGGGAGCCATGTATCAGTGTTTGCCGATGACACAAAATTAAGTAAGATAATAAAGTCTGAACTGGATGTGTCTTCATTACAAGAGGATTTGGACAAATTGAGTAACTGGGCAGGCAAATGGCAAATGAGATTCAATATAGACAAGTGTAAATGTATGCATTTTGGGTATAATAATAAAAATGCAACATATAGTTTAAATGGTGTTTCTCTGGGGAAATCTACTAATGAAAAGGATTTGGGAGTAATGGTAGACAATAGACTTAGCAGTAGCATTCAGTGCCAGCTGGCAGCTGCAAAGGCCAATAAGATATTGACATGTATTAAAAGGGGTATTGACTCAAGGGAGGAAGATATTATTATGCCTCTTTACAGGTTCTTGGTAAGACCCCACCTAGAATATGCTGTTAAATTCTAGGTGCCCTTTCTGAATAAGGACATTATGGAACTAGAGAGAGTACAGAGGAGGGCTACAAAACTAGTAAGGGGAATGAAAAGCTTTAGTTATGAAGAAAGGCTTGAAAAGTTAAACTTGTACACACTAGAAAAACGGCATCTTAGAGGGGATATGATAACACTATATAAATATGTTCAGGGCTCATACAAAGGGCTCTCCAAAGACCTGTTCATTGACAGAACAGTACAAAGGACAAGGGGCCACCCGCTTAGACTTGAGGAAAGGAGATTTAATCTACAACAGTGGAAGGGTTTCTTTACAGTAAGGACAATAAAGGTATGGAATTCACTGCCTTAGGAGGTGGTGTTATTGAATACATTAGATGCTTTTAAAAAAGGCCTGGATACTTATTTAAAAGAGCATAACATAGAGGGCTATGTACGTTAGTATTGGGATTAATATTTAGTTAGGGCTTGTTGATCCAAGAAGAAATCTGATTGCCATTAGGAATCAAGAAGGAATTTTTTCCCCCCATTCAGGGTAGAATTTGAAATTGCTATATTGTGTGTTTTTGCCTTCTTTTGGATCAACAATGGTAAACAGGATTAGGAAAAGGGTTGAACTAGATGGGCGCAAGTCTTTTTTCAACCTAAATTACTATGTTACTATGTTAGATACAGCATAAAAGTAGGACCCTAATTGTACCTAAAAGTCCTGTTTTATTCCACCTCCTGCAAAAGCTGAAGCTGCTACTCATCCCTATTAATTATGTAGGAGGGTATGACATCACAGGAGATAAAATCAGTCATCGGTTGCATTTCTGGAGTTAATAGTACCAGCTCTGTGGAGGGGAAGCCTGGGTATGAGAGGTCTTCTAATGGCACTTAATGTCCTTACTGACAGACTTAGGAAATATGGCAATTAACTTGTAAAAGCCTGAACTGCTATGTTTATATTTATTTGTGTTATGTGCTCTTTATGTTGCCCTTCAGAACAAGAGTTGCCAATCATTGTTCATTAAAACAGAAGAATTCTTCAGTTCCCCATTTAAAGAATAAGATTTAGTGACTTTCAACACCTGAATTTGAAATAAAACATGAGATTCGTTTATTAAACAAAATGTAAATTAGAATAGCAATTAAAAATAGCAGTGTGTACATTAGATGACTCTCTATAATAATAGTTACATATTGTTCCCTCTTTTTTCCAACAGAGCATATGCAACTCAACATATGTGCCAATTTTCTTCAATAAAGAAAGGGTAAGTCAATCTATAATATGCAAAGTAAATAAAAAAACAACTTGATGCATTGTTATGGATTAATAGAGCTCTGTTTATGTTATTTCTGTTTGGTAAAGGTTGAAAAGGTGACCTCTTTATTTTGAGTAAAGGTGTTTTCAATGGTCAATAAAGAGGTAAACTATTACCTTCAATATGTACAATTTTTTTAAGTCTTTATTTGCAATTTTAAAAGCTCTATATTTAAAAATAAGATCAATTAAAGGGCAATTGTCACATTGTACAAATATTAGCACAAAAACACATCGCTAGAGGTTATTTGAGACTATACATCATGTCAAGTGTCACACTGATATATGATACTCTCAGTTCAGCCATCATCATGGTACCAGCAAGATAAAACTGGGGTCCCTTTTTAGAACCCAGTTTGATCTGCCGGAGCTCACAAATCACAATGTACCACAATATTCATCTGTAGGTCTGTTTCCAGCAAAGAATAGGTATCACATGATAGTTGCCATTGAAACTGCAAAAAATAGGGAAGCAGTGAAAATATTGCTTGACTTAAATGAGGCTTTTAAACCCTTGAAGGTCTACCATTCATCTGGTTTAAAGCCCCATTTAAATCAAGATGAAGATTAGGAATATGTATTTGCCCTCTGTGGTATAGTTGATTTGCTCCAGGATTTTTCACCTTATTCTGTTTTCATGCAGCCCTTAGTGTTTGTGGATGGATATAATGATATCAGTGACTCTTAGGCATCTTCCTTCAACACACTTTGTTTTAACATTTTTCTTATAGGACAGGTGAATACATGTTACAGGTTGGTAACTTACTAGACACTTAAAGGCATAGTAATGATTCATAATAAAATCGGCTCTAATCAATCATCATAGTATTTGGACTTTAGAGAGTGTTATTTCAATTCTGTCAGAGTTGTAGTACAAGAGTAATTCAAAGACAAAGTATCCCCCTCCTGCCCCTTTTACTGATGTAACACTGCTCAGCCAGAGCAGAAGGGAGGTGCCCAGGTAGACTGCAGAGAGGGACAATCTTCAATTAAGATAAGGGAAAAACCTGAAAAACTTGTTAAGGGAGGCAGGGCTTTCATTGTTCTCATAGGAAGAAGATTGTCCCCTTCTGTTATCTGTCTGGTCTATGGACTGGATTCCACATCTGCGAAGAGATGGCTTACACTAGGTAAAAGGGGCGGGAGGGGAAACTTTGCTTGTGAATATCTCTCAAACCATAAAGGTTTGAGAGATAAGATGTATATCGTTCTTCATGTTTTTTTAATGCCTACAAAATAAAATAAAGATAAAATGAAGTATTAATATCCCTTTAAACCAAAAGAACAAGGGCTGGATTCTATTACAGGAGATAAATATTAACACCCTTTTTATAAAAAATATTCCAGTTGCAGTCTATGGGGAAACCTGGAGATAAAAGCAAAGATAAAATTAGTACCTGCAATAGAATCCAGCCCTTAGTGAGCAATTGTGTAAGGTTACATAAAATGCACACAAGTCCTATCTAGTGATTGTTAAAGGAGTAATAAAGAGTTACATAGTACGCTGTCATATAACAACATAATTCTTGTAATTCTTTTTTGCCTCTTAAACAACCTTACATAACACTTTGAGTGTCAGAGGGTTGCCCAATGCATTGTTTCACAATACGTTGTGTACCCCTCTGCCATTAAAATAGTTAAAAGGTGACTAAAGGCCACTCCTATTGGAGCAGATTTAGTGATAGAAAACATGGGGTTGTGCTTTTGTCATTGGTTTTGGGGTTCTGGAAACAGAGAGTAATTGAAAAGACAATTACAATATGCAAAATACATAGATGATAGTATGCAAATATATTTAAAACATTGGGGATTTGAGGCAGCATGTATAGCAGGGATACATAAATGGGATTAAAAGTCCATTGAAGCAAAGGAGCAAAATCGGAAATGAGAAGAAGGGTAGGGGTGCTACTTATAGTGTATTATGTTTGATACACCAAACTATTTGTAGACTTGATCTAATGAGTCATTGTACTCACATTTGATATACACTACTGTGTAATGAAAAGTAGCAGCAAACGTTGATATGTGATATATCACATGAATGCACCAAATGCACCAAAAACTATTTCCAAGAGACATATGAATATATATCATCTCAGTGAGAAAAATATTCAGAGATGTTACAGACAGGCTTGGCTAAAAAGGAGAGTTCCATGACATTTCAAGACAATGCTCTTTACATTTCTATACTTTTGGCTTTGAGGTGGTATGTATAAATCTTCCACGTTGTAGGTGTATATATTGCTCTTTCTTTGATCCTTCACACACATTTTGAATTACTGCTATAAGGCATTCAGTGTGGGAAGGACATAATTTCAGATGGATCATATTCAATTTTTTCTTTTTTTTAATAGCTTCATATACTATATATATATATCAGGGGAAGCTGCCCCTGGTCCTCAAGAACTACCAACAGTGCATGATTCGAGGATATCCCTAAATTAGTGCAGGTGGGCTAATTAAAGTAACTGAACCACAAATTAATCCAATTGTGCTCCAGCTAGGATATCCTGGAAACATACACTTTTGGTAGCTCTTGAGGACCAGGGTTGGCTACCCTAGTATGTGTATATAGAGAGAACCAGTTTATAAATGGTATGCAACGCTAACCCTTTATTTTCATGTTCAGAATACACCCCTACAGCTAGCAGGGTGACTAAGTTTAACTGATGAAGCCCGAGGGTTAAGGGACGGGCTTCACTTCCTACAAATCTGTTCCTATAGGTAGTGTTGGGGTTTAGAGAGCCCAAAGCATGCTGTATATATGGGGTTGCACAGGCAGCTTCTCCAATCTGAAATGGGAGACTTGGTCTGCCGTTATTTGTCTAAGCAGCATGCTTTCTACAATACATATTTTCTTTCAATGTCAAGTGTTACTTTACCTTTAACCCTTTGAGTGCCAGAGGGGTATCCAAAGCATTGCAAAGAAATATGTTAGATACCTTTCTAGCATGCAAAGAGTTAATATACTATTTTACAGAAAGAACTAGTACACGACTTTACACAGAGAACTGCAATGCATACAAAACCTTTCTCCGAATTATGGGTCTAGTTTATAATTAATTTTATGTATGATACTAGTACTTTAATAGAGTCAAATTATTCACCTACTTGGATGATATAAGTCATATACAATGCATCTTTTCCTAGTCCACTAGGATATACCTGTAGCATCCAAGGGACTGGAAACAAATCAAACTTATATATACATTTCGCTATAGGATGGTGTTGAAGTGCAGGTGTAGCCAACTTGTGTCCGCAAGAGCTACCAAGAGTATTTTATTCAGGATTTCTCTGTTTGAGCACAGGTGGATCAATTACACTGACTGAGCCACCGATTGATCCAATTGTACTCAATCAGAACTATCTTGCACAGGTGGTATTTCTTGAGGAGCAGGGTCAGCTAACCATGATCTTGAACACCATCTTATGGCCAAGTGGCTGCACTTGATTTCATACTCTCAGGCTGCTCTACTATGGAAAATTATCTACTATCTACTAAATCTACTATGGACAATTCTAAACCAGCTTAACAGCACCATAGGGAACAAATACAAATGTCATTAATGTAAAATTATCTACTATCGACTAAATCTACTATGGACAATTCTAAACCAGCTTAACAGCACCATAGGGAACAAATACAAATGTCATTAATGTTAAATTATCTACTATCGACTAAATCTACTATGGACAATTGTAGACCAACTTAACTGCACTATAGGGAACAAATACAAATGTCATTAATGTAAAAAGGGATTTTAACTTCTGTGAAACAGTGCTTTGGAGACCTCTATAGTTTTCAAGGGGTTAAAAACACAACTCAAATCAAAAGTTATTTTAGAAGATTCTATTATGGTGCAACTGGTTTGTTCCAGAATTGCACCACTTTTACTAAGTATATCAACCTCAGGCTTTATACATAGCTTCTGTAGTACTAAGAAAAGTAACTATCTAACATTCAAGAGGTACAAAGCTTCATTTAAATAGTTGGAAATATGGGAACTTTTTTATTTGTCCCTTATGGTGCAGTTGGTTGTCTCCAGACTTGCTGCATTTCAGATCTCAGACATCATCAACCTCATCCTATACAATAAAAAGCTAGAATGTTTGTCTGATGCAGTCGCAGTAGAGACTGCCCAGAATGCTGGGAGCATGGAATGCTGGGAGTACAGAATTTTGGGAGCACAGAATACTGGGAGTTCTGTGCTGGGAGCATTCTGTGCTTTCGTGCATGACTGCATCGCGTGCACCGCCAGTGAGGCAGCGGCAGTACGCAGAGCAGGACTGGTCTCTTAACATCACCTGGACATTGGCCAGTGTACACGGGCTTTTACACTAGTAAGCAATAAAGTGTTTGTAAACCTGATCAATTTTGTGTCTCTTTATAGAATGTTTCAATTGGCAAAATCTCCTGCAAAGCAGTAAAGTCCTTGAAACCAGTTTGTAAGAGCAAAAAGATATGTCTGCATAAACTTCATTCTTTCCTTAATCACCAGACTAGAAATGATGTAAGTAATATTTATTTAAATGCAAATACAAGAAGATTTGTATGCAAATGTTATTCATACATCCAACCAGGGATGCATTCCATTAGGCAGAGGAGGCAGTGATCCAAAGCACCAGACTCATGCTCCTATTTGGCTGTAATGTTCAGTTTACACTCTGATTTATACAGTAAATTTATCTGTCTGAATAACCCTTTCCTGGTCAGTTTATTTCAAGTATTTATTTGTGTTTGTTGTACAGTAAGGGTCCAGTTTAATAAAATTGCTCCTGAAAATTACAGGGAAAAGAAGTAATGAGCTTAATTTATTTATGTATTGAATATCATCTAATGCATTCAATAAGCTTTTCTAAACATAACTGCATAAAGCTTTAGGGGTTAGATTCTACTGCAGGTGCTAATTTTATCACTGCTTTTATCTCCAGTTTTCCCCATAGACTTCAATAGGAAAATATTTGCTAAAACAGGTTTTAACATTTATCTCCTTCAATAGAATCTAGCCCTAGATGTCTTAAAGGGATAGTAATACTTTACTTGTACTAATCCCCATTTTATACAACTGAAAAAAAGATTGTTAATGCCCCAACTCGCATCTCTCAAACCTTTATGGTTTGAGAGAAAATCAATTTCAAAGTCTCCCCCTCTCTCCCCTTTCCCAGAGATCAGCGTTCTAGCTGACTCCAGCAGAGTTCTGTCGTACGACCATCCGGCGGCTCTGCAGCAGTGCCGAGATCTCGTTAATGAAGAAAAATATTTCACTTCAAAGTGCTTGGGAGACTTTGAAACTGATTTTCTCTCAAACCATAAAGGTTTGAGAGATATGATTTGGGGCATTAACAATTTTTTTTTAAGTTGTATAAAATGGGGATTAGTAAAAGTACAGTATTACTATCCCTTTAAGATGTTTTAGTAGCATTTGTAATTTATTTTTAGAGGAAATGTGAATTTTTATTAGCATTGCTATTTTTTGAAAATTTGAAAAGCAATGCACATTTTTCTAAGTACTAGAATGAGATATTTCTGAAAGCAATGCAATTTTTTATAAACAATGCATTTCTTTAGTCAAAATTAATATTTTATCATTATTTAAATATGATAAAATAATAATCAATATTTGCTTTGTGATGCATTCTAAAGTGTAATGTTCTTAACCCTTTGCACACATCTCTGGTCCTTAACCCTTTCAGTGCCACAAGGGTATGCAATGCATTATTTTGCAATGTGTTGCGTACCCCTGTGGCACAGAAAGGGTTAAAGTGTTATGTTTGGGCCTTAAGGGTAGTTTATTTGGCAGGAAAGAGTGGATGGGTCTGTGGACAGGGTAATGAGTGGGGTTGTGACCACAGGTGGAGTTAGATGCTGCAATGGTGTCTTGCCTATAGATGCCTAAGATGAAGAATTGCCCCTGCATCTGTCAGAGAAGTCAATACATGTGTATCTGACAGTCTACATTATGAGTATTTCCTGTGCCATAGGACAGTGAATGGGTCTGGGGTGGAGTCACGTAAGTAATAGGAGTGTGGCTTGGGGCAGGAGAAAGAGTGCCTAGGGTGCCTTGCCTAGCATAACATGAGATGTAAATCATTCTCAGCTTGCATATTGTTATTGCTATATTAACATAAGAAATGTGTTGTTAAATTGATCTATATAAAGGAGCAGTAAACTTTTTTTATGAAAAAATATATATTGTAGGGATTTTCCTATTGATTAAAATAAGGGTACTCCCTCTGCAGAGAGATTTATATTTCCAGAGTTATTACGCTTTAAACCCATGTTTTTTTTACATTAGCAGTGCCCTCTAGTGGTCAAATTCTAATTAGATTTCCTGTTAGATTCTAATGGAGAGTAAAGTCAGAAAAGTCAGAGACATACAGTTCTCCATAGAATGTGATAGAAACGGCCTGTCACTTCCTGTCAGTTAGAACTATCAGGAAGTAAACACAGTAAATTCACTTCCTGGTTATTTAAACTGCTATAAATTTTGAATAAAACATCTGACAGCGATGGGAGTGACCTTGTTTTATTCAGCAGGAAATGCTCTGTATAATATGTGTTTTCATAAAAAAAGTGTACTGCTCCTTTAATGCATCATCAAGTTTGTTTTTTGTTTTGCTTTGTTTTTTTTCCTCTTTAATTTAGCTTAACCCCTTAAGGACTGACCGAACGCGATCGCGGACGGCACTTAAGGACCACGGAGCATTTTTTTTTCTTGGATCAAATTCGGGGATCCCTGAACGGAGTGCAGCCCCAAGGGGAGCCCTGAATTTCATGACGAGCCAGGGCCATCATAAGTCATTATGGCAAGTTTGCCCATGACGGTCCTGGCACATCATGGGTTAAACCTTTAAGATATAGAGGCGACTCTTTGTAATGTATTGCACACCCCTTGGGTATGTACATACCCAATCTGTGCACAATACATTACGAAGAGTCGCCTCTATGTATATGTGTATTAAAATAAGTTCTTAATACATTAATCCTCTGTTGTACAAATTAGGACTAATTTTTCTGATTAATTATTTTGCAGATGAAATGTCAAGTTGACAATAATGAAACTCGAGATCTGTTTTCAACCCTCGAAGATCTTCTTATAGTTTTCAGGAGAATCAGTAATTCAGAACATTCAACTAGTACCACGTGGTGATTTTCCTTCCTTCTCATTCATTATCACAGCACCAGCTACTACTGGACCGACCTGCAATAAAATTACTTTGACAATGCAGTATATGCTAAAGATTTTGGTTATATTTTGTTTTTTCCTTTTTCCGCCTAATAACCCTCATTTACCATACTATGACCAGAAAATCCTAATGGCGTCTATGGATTTGTGCCTTTGCTCAAGAGATAGCATCTTCAATCAGTACTGGAAGTCATGTACATGGAAGCGGACATGACAGTTGCTAGCAGGACCACAAGACTTCAAACTCTGATCACTACACATCATACTCCTAACACTTTATGGACCAAGGCAGTGTGTAATGCATTGCTTTGCAGTGCAAAGCATGACCTTCTGATCATTATTGCTGTAAGCAAATCATGCACTCTGCCTACTCCAATTTAAAATATAATTGACAGCAACTTTCATGTCCACCTTCATGGACATGACATTCAGACTGATTGAAGATGTTAGCTCATGAGCAAAGGCACATGGGCAAAATTAATAAGGCTCATTAGCATTTTCTGGACATGGTAAGGTAAGTGGGGAGTTGTTATTGGGAGGTGTTAGTTCTCCTTTAAATAATTATAACATTTCAAGTTTAAAGATTTTCATAAATATTATTCATATCTGGAAACAAAATACATTGTTAATGCTTTTTCATTTAGAGCAAATATAGTCAACCTTAGTCCTTAAAGGGATAGTATTGTTTCACAAAAACAGCAGCTCAAATTAATCTTAAAAGTATGTGGGCCATGGAAATTGTTATTTCAATACTGAGTTGTAGTTCAAGAGTAATAGAATGGTATAGTATACCCCCTCCCGCCCCTTTTACCTATTGTAAGCTGCTCCCCTCAGATTTGGAATCTGGTCTTGAGACCAGACAGCTCACAGCAAGGGACAGTCTTCTTTCTGTGAGCATAATGAAAACCCAGGTTTTTCAGGTTTTTCTTTATGCTCACTGAAAATTGTCCCTCTCTGAGATCCATCCAGACAGTCTTGCTGCTGTGAGGTGAGCACTGTTACATCAGTAAAAGGGGTGGGAGGGGGATACTTTATAATTCAGTTACTCTTGAACTACAACTCTGACAATATTGAAATAACACTCTACATCACCCTATTACTATGAAGATTAATTGGAGCTGCTTTTATTGTGAAACATTACTATAACTTTAAGAGTTACCAAGAGTACATGTTTTCAGGAAATCCCAGCTAGACCACAGAAGGACTAATTCCCTTTAATTGGTCCACATGTACACATTCTGGGATATCTTCATAACATGCACTGCTGGTAGAAGGTTGGCAATCCCTGATTTAAAGAAAACAGTCATTTTGAGCCTTATGCAGAAAGAAAAGATAAGCAACTCTGTAGTAAACCAATTGTACTATAAGTGGCAAACGCACATTCTCATTGATTTAAATGGGGATTTTAATCTCCTAAGTTAGCGGTCTCCTCTCTAGTGTGCAAGAGGTTTAAAGCCCCATTTAATTAAGTTGGAATTTGTGTTTACTTTTGTTTCCTATAGTGTGTTGAATGCTCCAGCACTTCTCATCATTTGCTTTTTGGCCATTTATCTTTTTATAACGTCTCTCATTTTCAACACTTGCATTCAATAGTCTTCTCTTTGACCTAATAATTTATTCTTTATATGATATTGACATTTTATATTTTATAATATTTAATTATTTTGTAATTTAATTATGGTTGCAGATTAACAATTATGCTATAAATTGAAGAAAAACAATAAAAATTGCTTTTTTTTTTGTACTTTTTATGCATATATTATTATTTTGTTATTGTTAACTTTGAAAGAATCTCATAAGGGTGGACATGCAAAATATACTAATATGCTCCCTCATAAATTTCAGATCTGTCCAGGGGAGGATTTATCATTTGGCAGAGTAGAAGGAGCACTTCAGCTGTGCTGGTCATACCCACATTCTGAATTTTGGCCAGAGTAATCTCAATGCATCTACATAAGAATTATAGCTAGGCTGACCATACCTCACCTTTAAAAAGGGACACTTATGAAAAATGCATACTACAGGGTTGCTTTGATTTTGTTGCACTCCTGAAATATGCCTATTTCCTATGTGTCCCTTTTTAAAGGTGAGGTATGGTCAGCCTAATTATAGCCCTTTACAGATTAATTTTTACCATGATCGATGCTAGAGGAAGATCACTAACGATCGCTTGAGCAACCAAGTGAGTTAAAGCTTTTTTTTTGTTCTTGCTTAATATAGAACAATGAAATTTTCTGTTCCAGGACACAGCGGAGTGGAATGAGGAAGTGGGTCAAAAGAGAAAGGGCACCTAGTGTGCCTTGCCTAGAGGTGCCTGGAAAGTAAGTCCAGCCCTGGATCTGGGCGAATATGGGTATTAAGCCCTTAACGCCCCATGACGTGACAGGACCGTCATGGGTAAACTTCCCTTAAGGACTCGTGACAGTCCTGGCAAGGCATGGGTTACATGATAGCAGCACACCTCCGTGCACGCTGCTATCGTTCATTGCAGGCTGAGACTGAGCACTCCGGGACCAGAGCATTCAGTCTCTGTGCTTGTCACTTCTGCCGGTTCATGTGATCGCTTCAGGAGTGATCACATGTACTGGCATTTTGATTGAATAAGGCAGTGTGTCAAGCCTCTCTCTTCCCTACTATTGAAGTAAGGGAGAGAGAAGCAGAGAACAGACACATACTAAATTAAAATAATGCAGAAGTTGGGGGTATTAACCCCTTCACTGCTGGTGCTGGAGGCTAGCTGGATGCAGGTCCATTTCTGACCTGCTAAGATATACTTTTTTTTTTTTTTTTTTTTTTTTTAATTTAAATTAGATTTTGTTCCAGAGAGGCACTTCTGGTCCTCTTGGTTGGATGGTTCATATCCAAAAATAGAGAGGATCTAGATTGATTGGTAGTTGTCTGAATACCACTATCAGATGGTATGTGTACTAATTCTGTATCCAAGTTGATTAATAGATGTATAGTGTCGCTAGTATTATTGTCACTAGTGAACTATTATTATTGTCACTAATGAACATTTAAATCAGGATGACTTACTATTGGCGGATTTGGAAGGTCTAATAAATGATAGAACTATCAGTCCTATCTATGGAAAATAATTCTAGTCACACTCCCTATATACATAATACTTTCCAACCAAAGTCAGTCTTTTAACCATACCAAGATAGAGGGGCACATATACCATAAAATCTCAGGTATAATACGCACCTGTGTATAATACGCAGGTGTATTATTTGTTTTTAGTGGAAAACAAGAGTGCCTATGTATAATACGCACCCTTGTTTCCCCTCTTAAGAAAAAAACATTAAGTCTGTCAGATCCCTTCTCTCCCTCCCCTGGCGCTATCTGCTGCTAAAATACCATTTACTTACGTCAAAATTAAAGTCCCCACATTTTCCCCATTAGCAGGAAACATATAACAGATGTCAATATTCCCTGGGGACGGCATGCTTCCATTCACCGCCCACTTCCTTCCGGCTATGGTATTGCCCTGTGAGGACCTTCAGGTCCTCACAGGGCATTACCATTGGCTGGAGCTGGTAGATCCTGAAGGAAGCGGGCGGCGAATGGAAGCATGCCGCCCGCAGGGGATATTGACATCTGTTATATGTTGCCTGCTAATGGGGAAAATGCGGGGACTTGAACTTTGAAGTAAGTAAATGGTATTTTAGCAGCAGATAGTGCCAGGAGAGGGAGGGAAGGGATCTGGCAGGCTTAACTTTTTAATTTATAAAAAAAACTCTGGGGTATAATACGCACCCCCAGTTCACATAAGGTGAAGTGGGGTAAAATTGTGCGTATTATACCCAAGATTTTACGGTAGATCAATTCTATCACTTAGTACTAAAAGATTTCAATAAAATGTGTCAAAAGTATAAGGATAATAAATATAATTATTGTAATATAAATAAAAAAACAACAACAATATTTGGTCTTACATCAGTAGTGGGAAAATTAATGGAGACTATGCTAATGGAAATAATTGCTGAATTTCTGAATTTTAATGCTTTGCAAGATACCAAACAGCATGGGTTTAACACAGGGAAATCTTGTCAAACTAACCTTATAGATTTTTTTGACTGGGTAACTAAACTAAGGGGGAGCAGTAAATATAACTTATCTAGATTTCATTAAAGCATGTGACACTGTCCCTCATAGAAGACTCATTAATAAATTGCAGTGTTTGAATCTGGATGCAAAAATAGTTAAATGGATAAGGCAATGGCTAAGTGACAGGAGACAGAGGGTGGTAGTCAATGGAGAATATTCAGACGAAAGGAGTGTTACTAGTGGGGTACCTCAGGGATCTGTACTGGGGCCCATTCTTTTTAATATTTTTACTAATGATATTGCAAAAGGTCTTCAAGGTAAGGTATGCCTTTTTGCAGATGATACAAAGATCTGCAATAGGGTAGACATTCCTGAGAGAATACGCCATATAAATGATTTAGGGAAATTAGAAGAAAGGACAAGAGTGTGGCAGCTGCAGTTTAATGTTGATAAATGTAAAATAATGCACTTGGGACATAAAAATCCAAAGGAAAAATATACTATTATGGGTACTGTGCTGTTAGAGACAATAGAGGAAAGGGATTTGAGAGTAATTATTTCTAATGACTTAAAGGTAGGCAGGCAATGTAATAATGCAGCAGGGAATGCAAGCAGGGTGCTGGGTTGTATAGTATGGGGCATTTAGTAGAAGAAAAAGGGAAGTGGTCAGATCTCTAGTTAGACCTCACCTAGAGTATTGTGTACAGTACTGGAGACCCAATCTCCAGAAGGATATTGATACTCTAGAGAAAATTCAGAGAAGGGCTACTAAAATGGTGACTGGTTTACAGGAAAAGAAATATCAGGATAGACTAAAGGATCTGAACATGTATAGCTTGGAGGAGAGAAGAGAGAGAGGGGATATGATAGAAACATTCAAATACATGAAGGGATTCAACAAAGTGCAGGATAGAGGTACATTTCAAAGGAATAAAAATTTTAGGACAAGAGGCCATAGTCTAAAACTAGAAGGACACAGTTTCAGACCTAATGTAAGGAATTTTTTATTCATTGAGAGGGTAGTAGATAAGAGGAATAGCCTACCAGCAGAAGTGGTAGAAGTTAATACAGTGACAGAATTTAAGCATGCATGGGATAGGCATAAAGCTGTCCTTAACATAAGAAAAGACCAAGTACCAAAAAAGGTTTGAGGTTTTTACAGTAGGAAAATAGGCAGAATGGTGATTATCTGCTGTCAGATTCTATGTTTCTAAATAATCAAGATTTACATATCACTGAAGCGGGCAAAGGGGGAACAGAGTAGAATATGAAGAAGAAGTTACAAGTTTATTATCTGATGTTAACACATATCAGTTACTTTACTTAGATCCTACAGCAGAATACCTGAATATTTTAAAGCGCTTTTAGATAGTGCATTTAAACAATGTATTATTAATCATAAAGTACAATAATTTCTATTCATTTCATATCCTAAAATTCCATATTTCTACTCAGTTCTTAAAATCCATAAATCATTGATCTTACCCCTGGGACGTCCCATCATTGCTGGTATGAAGGGACTAGCCTCACGTCTGTCCCAGTATGTAGACTCCTTCCTGCAGAGATATGTTGTCCAACTTCCGGCAAATACCAAAGAAGTTCAACATGTCTTGCAGATTTTGGACCAATTCTGCTGGGAGGAGGAGGAGTTTGTCTTGGCTACAGTTGATGTGGCATCCCTCTATACCAGCGCTGAACATCAAAAAGGATTACAGTCTGTCTCCTTCTTTCTCCAGGAGGACAGCACCCTGCCAGACAACCAGAAAGAATTTATTCTGGATAGTATCTGCTATATTTTTCACCACAATTATTTTTTGTCTGGTGACAATTTAGAGGCGCTGCCATGGAGGCCAGCTACGCCTCCAGTTACGCTAACCTATCCATGGGATATTGGGATGTTTTTTTTGTCTGACAGGGTGCTGTCTCAGAATTGGAGACATTTATATTAGATTTATTTCAGCGTGATACTATATATCCAAGAGGGCATAATGAAAAACTAAATGTATCAACATTTATATAATTATTTCATCACCCATAGCAATTACACTACATATCATGGGTCACTTTCACACTCTACATTATACACACCTGCTTTTTCTTTATCTTGTATCACAATGGGCATTTTTCACATATATTGCTATACTCTGTTTCTCTTTCTTTTTGTCTCTTTTCCTGGTGGTTTTAGAATCTTCTGTCAGTGACTTCGTCTGGATACCAAATTATATATAACTACATTTTGATATCAGTAGTGTAAAAGCCTGTATACACGGGCCAAAGTGCGTAAAAAAAAGAAGTACACGGCAGGTGTACTACCGCAGAAGTACACCTCCCAGCATTCTGTGCGTTCAGGCCTTTTATACAATAAGGATTCATTTCTCCCCTTCATTTCTTACTTGCACTCCCCAACACTGTCACTGATGAAACTCTGCAACCCCCTAACACTCTCACCCTTGAATCTCTGCACCCCCTAACACCCTCACCCCTGAATCTCTGCACCCCCTTAACACTCTCACCCCTGAATCTCTGCACCCCCTAACACTCTGTACCACTGAATCTCTGCACCCCCTTAACACTCTGAGCTCTAAGACTCTGCACCCCCAACTCACTTCTGAGGCTCTGCAGCCCTGCACTGCTCTCACTACTGAGGCTCTGAAGTCCTGCACTGCTCTCACTACTGAGGCTCTACAGCCCTGCACTTCTGAGGCTCTGCAGCCCTGCACTGTTCTCACTTCTGAGGCTCTGCAGCCCTGAACTGTTCTTACTTCTGAGGCTCTGCACCCCTACACTGCTCTCACTTCTGAGGCTCTGCAGCTCTACACTGCTCTCACTTCTGAGGCTCTGCTCCCCTACACTACACTGCCAACTCCGAGGCTTTGCAGGCTCTGCCCTCTCACCTCCAAGGCTCTGCACCAGACGGCAGAATACTGTGCCCAGCAGCAGCACCCGACTCCTCTTGTCCAGAGTCCCCTCTCTCTCATGGGTCATGGTGCTGCGGGTTCCACATCCCAATCACTATCCCTGGCTCTCCCCTTGAACACATCCTTTGCACCCTCAATGCCAACCCACTGGAAAGGAGCTGTGGGCACCAGGACCCAGACACATTCTACTGCTGCACCCCCACTCTGCGCGAAGCCCCACTTAATCCCCTGCCCCGGTTCCTCCTGCACCCTCCCCCTTAACTCATTCCTTACCTGCGCTTCTGTCCCATACAGTTTAACCCTACATTCCCATGATTCTATGCTCCTCCTGCACCCACCTCCTTAACTCATTTCGTACCCTTGCCTTCTGTCTCATACATTTTAACCCTACATTCCCATGTCTCTGCACCCCCTTACCCCACCTGTAACAGCTCTTCTTGCCCCAGCACCTTCCTACCCCTTTTTCCATATAACTACAATCTCTTCCTACCCCTCTCCTTCTAACCGACCTCTCCGCCAGCGTTATGAGCAGTCTCTACTGCGCATGACAGCTTCTGACAAACATCCCAGTGAATTATTATATAGGATATTGGTTTCTAAAAAGTCTGTGTATCCTATAGTTACCATGTATTTTTTAATTTTTTGATGAACATTAGTTTGTATGTGGGTCTTTGTTCGGTTTATTTTTACTCATAGGCCACAGTTAGTTCTTATTAATACTTTATTTTTTTATATATTTTTTATTAATATTATAATTAGTAGTTTTTATTTATACATTTTTATTTTGGTCACTTGTGAGTTAAGGTACCGAACATAAAACCCAGCAGCTATGTCATTTACCTGTGCCATACAGGTTAATGTTAACTTGGGATTTTAGGTTGGAAGGTTATACACATCATATACACCTGAATGATACAGGTGAACTTATTTGGATATGTTTGGCTGTTTCCCATCCTAGCGTTTACTATAAAGTGAAGCCTAATAGGCTCATATATATATATATATATATAGAGAGAGAGAGAGAGAGAGAGAGAGAGAGAGAGAGAGAGAGAGATTTAATGTATTTTATTGCATTCTATTTCATACACCTATCTGCTACATCATTGAAGCTTGTAGCCGAGTTTGGTCGGCCTTGGTGAGAGCAGGGCCGACAGAAAGAGGTATATTTGAAAGCATCATTTAAAGCCAAGGACAGGAGGAGCAACCTTGCTTTAAATACTTTATATACTGGCCTGGATGAGAGCTGTGCCAACGGAAAGAAACCAACCCAAACAACATATTGCTTATATCTTCTTACAGTAGGCATATACATCGGACAACTCTGGTGAGAGCCGAGCTGACGGAAAACAACTGATTCAGGTATATTGCCTACACACCGACACAGAAGACATATCTGGGATTTGGACATTATCCACTTGAGACTATTACTCTCACACAGATACATATATATTGGGAGAGCTCTTTTACTATATGTTTATACTAGCAATGTGGGACGGCGTTGCCCGTCAGGATATATAGGGAATTAATGCGCACACACACGGATGCAAGACAAACACACACAGAGACACACACACACAAATGCACACGCATTCAATGAGATGCATAAAGATTGACACAGTCATACATACATGCATGCAATGCACAACATGCAGACACATAGAGTGTGATACAGACATGCAACACACATCGTGAGGAACACACAGGCACACACAGAGACACACATGCGCACATAGAAGTGAGTCATAAGGGGGTGACTTATGTGTCATTGTTATGAGTTTGTGTTTGTACTTATGCCTCCACTGTGGCATTCATTCATATAGTTGAAATGCATGTGGAAATTGAACATACTATGGTGGAAGGTGGATCGTGCTGGCTCCCGGGGTGTGAGTGAGTGAATGTGTGTGAGTGAGTGGCATTCATTCATGTAGTTGAAATGCATGTGAGAATTGCAAATACTATGGTAGAAGGTGGATCGTGCTGGCTCCCGGGGTGTGAGTGAGACTGTGGTGGAAGGTGGATCGTGCAGGCTCCCAGGGTGTGAGTACGAGAGTGAGTGTGTGAGTGTGTGTGATTGAGTGAGAGTGTGTGAGTGTGAGGGTATATGAGTGTGATGGTGTATGAGTGTGAGTGAGAGAGTGTGTAAGTGAGTGTGAGTGAGAGTCTGTGTGATTGAGTGTGATTGAGTGAGAGTGTGTGTGATTGAGTGTGAGTGTGTGTGATTGAGTGTGAGTGTGAGAGAGTGTGAGTGTGTGAGAGATTGAGTGTGTGAGAGATTGAGTGTGTGGGATTGAGTATGTGATTGAGTGTGAGTGTGAGAAAGTGAGTGTGAGAATATGAGTGTGTGTGATTGAGTGGGTATGACTGAGTGTGTGTGAGAATGTGAGTGTGTGATTGAGAGTGTGCGTGTTTTTTGTCTGATGTGTTTGTGTCTGTGGTGTAGGAGCGAGTGGCAGCCATTTTGTTTTTTCAGTTACTTAGATAGTGGTGGGCAGGCTGGATAATGGGGGCAGGCCAACTCCCTGCATGATTTAAATCACTCCCCCATTGAATCACCCATTGGGAGCAGTAACTCCTCCTTACTTAACCCTTTGAGTGCCAGAGGGGTACGCAACGCATTGCTTTGCAATGCGTGTGTACCCCAGGGGCGTCACTAGGGGTGGACTAAGCTGAAGCCCCGAGTGTGTCAGTGGGCAGCCCCGAATGTCAGACAATCAGCAGACTCACTCCTCCTGCTGTTTATCCTGAGGCTGGCTGGCTGGCTGGCTGACTGCTGCCCAGCAGCTTGTGGGCATATATAGCTTGGAACAGCAGGCTGCTGCCTTACTCTGTTCTCAGCTTCAGCCCACAGCCATCCGCTCCACACTGGCTCTTCTAGCACTTCCTGGTGCTTTGAGATGAGGTCATCAACATGCACCTGAAGTACCAGAGGAGGCAGTGTGGAGCCCATGGCTCTACACTGAAACAGAAAGCAGAATGGGGCAGAGTAGAAGAGAAGGTATGAGGGACAGTATAGATGGGGGAAATATATGGCTACCAGTGGCAGGTAAACAAGGCTGGTGGGTGTCACATTGTATATGTGAAGAATTTGTGGGCTGGCTAGCACAGGGCAGGGAAACAAGGCTGGTGGGGTCACACAGTTTATGTAGGGAATCAGTGGCTACCAGTGGGTATTGGAATAAGGATGGAGGTGGTCATATAGTGTATGTGTAGAATCTGTGGCTTTCAGTGGGTAGGATAATAAGGCTGGTGGGGTCCACAGTGTATATGGGGAATCAGTGGCTACCAGTGGACAGGGTAATAAGGCTGGGGGAGGTCACATAGTGTATGTAGGGAATCTGTGGCTACCAGTGGGCAGGAGAGCAAGGCTAGGGGGGTTATATAGTGTATGTAGAGAATCTGTGGCTACCAGTGGTTAGGGGAATAACGTTGTTGGGGCGGTCACATAATGTATGCATGGAATCTGTGGCTATCAGTGGGCAGGGGAAAAATGCAGTTGAGAATCACATAGTGTATGTGAGGAATCTGTGGATACCAGTGGGCAGGGGGGGCACACGCAGTGTATGTGGGGAATCTGTGCCTTCCAGTGGACAGGAGAACAAGGCTGGTGGGGATGCACAATGTATGAGAAGAAACATGGCTGTGGCTATCAGTGGCCAGTGGAACAAGGCTGTGGTGTCATAAAGTTTATGTGCGTTGTTCTGTGGCTACCAGCGGCCAATGGAAAAATGCCGGCAATCAGACAGTGTATGATTGGCTACAGGTAACCAGTGGAACAATGATGGGGTATCACAGTGTATGTATGGCTCTATGGATACCAGTTGCCAGTAGAAGAATACTGAGATAGCAGTTCATGTGTGGGCCTGGTGCTACCGGTGGCAAACCACTGGAGTATCAGACAGTGGATGTGTGGCTAATAGGGGGTAGAAGTGCAAGGTTATCAGGCAGTGTATGAGGGGTTCTATGGCTACCAGTGGGCAATGGAACAATGCTGGGTATACGCATACCTCCCAAGTGTCCCTCTTCAAGCCGCAAATCCCTCTGTCCCTCTTTCACACCCTGGTGTCCCTCTTTTTAGGACATCAGACTGTGTGGTGGGTATATAAGTGTATCACATTGCTCCACAGCAATAAAACTCACATTAATGTTTGTTTAAACATCGTTATATTTGTTTATACATTATCTGTGTAAATAAAATACTTTGGTGTTGCTCTTGATAATTTATTCAGTTACATCAATGGCTCATATGTATTAAAGCAACCTGGTTTTATTCTGGAGTAAACCAACTGCACAATGAGGACAAATAAAAGTTCTTAAAATCCACTGCACTTGAATAGAGTTTTTAATCTCTTGAATGCTAGAGAGGTCGCCAATGCATTGCTTTGCAATGTATTGAAGACCGCTCTAACATTCAAGGAATTAAAACCCCTATTTAATGTGACAGGAATTTTGATTTGTTCCATGTGGTACAGTTGGTTTACACCACTTCAGTTAGTTAGAACAAAAAACAATAGCAAGAGTTGAACATAAAATGGCTTACTTCTTAAAGGGATAGTAATACCTGAAAATAAGTTTATTTTATATTGTAGCCCTTAAAAAACCATGAAACATGATATAAGTCTTATCTCCCAAACATTTATGGTTTGGGAGATATTCAGAAGTAAAGTTTCCCCTGGAGTGATGTCATTGCTCCACCCTTCAGATTTGGAATCCGGTCGCCCAACCAGCAGTGCCTCTCCAGAAGTGCTGAGATCATGATCTTTAAAAAGAATTTCTTAATTGGAATGGTCTACAAAGTGTGCTTTCAAGCCAGGCACACTTTGTACACAGTTCCAATTAAGTAGTTCTTTTCAAAGATCATGATCTCGGCACTGCTAAAGAGCTGCCGGTTGCTATGTGGACCGAATTCCAAATCTGTCCACTAGATGGCAGACTTGGCTGAAACAGCAAGGAAAAGTGAACTATACTATATTTTACATATGAATATCTCCCAAACCATAAAGGTTTGGGAGATAAGACTTATATCATCTTTCATGGTTTTTTAAGGGCTACAATATAAAATAAACTTATTTTAACTCTTTGCATTGCATTATATATAGATTAGTAAAATAAACATATATGTTGTGTAAGGATAACTCAATCCACACTATAGCGTTATCATCACTACCACTGGTGGCAGGCATTCTGTTGAATTTTGCTGTGGGCTCTAGCCCCAGATCGTTTTGGAACCTAGAAACGCCCATGGTGTACCCCTCTGGCACTCAAATGGTTAAGTTGAGGTAACATAGCAATATAACACACTGTGGCTCTTCAGTTGAGGCAGCATAGCAATATGCTGACGCGACAAATAGAAAGTGGTGTTTGAGGCTCGCCCTCTGTAACATACAGCAAAGAATCTCTCTCCCTTTAACCCCTTCAGTGCCAGAGGCTCGGGCCATTTTCTGAACCCTGCAGGCCAGACACTTTTTCAACATTTTTGCTATCCTTCCGTTTAGGCTTGATTTCCTCTGGGGATTTTTAGTTAAATATGGAAAACTATATATTGTTTTTTTCAGAACGAATTGAGCTTTCTCGTGATACCTTACATGAAGAGAATTTTACATCGTGCAAAAAGCTATGATGTCATAATGACAAAAAAAAGTGAAAATTTACTCATTTTGCTAAAATCACATACTATGTATCAAAAACATTTACCTTGATTGAAAAAGTTTCAATTATTTGAAAAAGCCCAGAGTCCCCCGAGTAAAAAAATACCAAATTTGTATAGTTTTACCTAAGTCCAAGGCTAGCGCAGAGCCCTAATCACCAGCAGCGCAAAATGACATTTTCAACTTTATAAACTAAAATGCACATTCTAGGGTTTTTGTGGTAAAACTACCCTAAAACAGTGGAATAACTATATAAAACTATATATTTCTGAAAAGTAGACAACCTGCCGCATCTAATGAGGGGTAACTTGCCTTCTTGCCCCAAGCCTGTGGTACACAAATGCTTCCAGAAGGTGGCACTATAGGAAAAAAATGGCATTTTCTTACATTTCTGCCCCTTCAACTGTACTGAAATCTGTGAAAACCATGGAATTTACAACTGTATTCATTAGCTAGTGCTCTTGGGAGAAAAATTACACCCCATTGGTTTGGGTTCACCTACCACAGGGGATGCTAGAAGTGCAAAAAGACACCTACTACAACCTCTAAATTTTCTAACATTTTCTCAAACATTACTTGTCTATACAAAAATGGTTATAACAACTAGAGAATTAAAGAAAGGCTACACAAACCATACCATTTTGGAAAGAAGACAACCTGCCGCATCTAATGAGGGGTGAATTGCCTTCTTACCCCAAGCCTGTTGTGCCCAAATGCTTCCAGAAGGTGGTACTATAGGAAAAAATGGCATTTTCTTACATTTCTGCCACTTCAGCAGTACTGAAATCTGGGAAAACCATGGAATTTACAACTATATTGATTAGCTAGTGCTCTTGGGAGAAAAATGACACCCCATTGGTATGGGTTCACCTACCACAGGGGATGCTAGAAGTGCAAAAAGACACCTACTACAACCTCTAAATTTTCTAAAATTTTTTCAAACATTACTTGTCTATACAAAAATGGTTATAACAACTAGAGAAGTAAAGAAAGGCTACACAAACCATACCATTTTGGAAAGAAGACAACCTGCCGCATCTAATGAGGGGTGAATTGCCTTCTTACCCAAAGCCTGTTGTGCCCAAATGCTTCCAGAAGGTGGCACTATAGGAAAAAAATTGCATTTTCTTACATTTCTGCCCCTTCATCTGTATGGAAATCTGTGAAAACCATGGAATTTCCAACTCTATTCATTAGCTAGTGCTCTTAGGAGAAAAATGACACCTCATTGGTATGAGTTCCCCTACCTTAGTGGGCGCTACAAGTACCAAACTACACCTATTGCAACCACTAATTTTTCTAACATTTTCTCAAACATTACTTGTCTGTACAAAAATGGTTATAACAACTAGAGAAGTGAAGAAAGGCTACACAAACCATACCATTTTTGAAAGAAGACAACCTGCCGCATCTAATGAGGGGTGAATTGCCTTCTTACCCCAAGCCTGTTGTGCCCAAATGCTTCCAGAAGGTGGCACTATAGGAAAAAAATGGCATTTTCTTACATTTCTGCCCCTTCATCTGTATGGAAATCTGTGAAAACCATGGAATTTCCAACTGTATTCATTAGCTAGTGCTCTTAGGAGAAAAATGACACCTCATTGGTATGAGTTCCCCTACCTTAGTGGGCGCTACAAGTACCAAACTACACCTATTGCAACCACTAATTTTTCTAACATTTTCTCAAACATTACTTGTCTGTACAAAAATGGTTATAACAACTAGAGAATTAAAGAAAGGCTACACAAACCATACCATTTTGGAAATAAGACAACCTGCCGCATCTAATGAGGGGTGAATTGCCTTCTTACCCCAAGCCTGTTGTGCCCAAATGCTTCCAGAAGGTGGCACTTGGGGAAAAAAATGGCATTTTCTTACATTTCTGCCCCTTCATCTGTATGGAAATCTGTGAAAACCATGGAATTTCCAACTCTATTCATTAGCTAGTGCTCTTAGGAGAAAAATGACACCTCATTGGTATGAGTTCCCCTACCTTAGTGGGCGCTACAAGTACCAAACTACACCTATTGCAACCACTTATTTTTCTAACATTTTCTCAAACATTACTTGTCTGTACAAAAATGGTTATAACAACTAGAGAAGTGAAGAAAGGCTACACAAACCATACCATTTTTGAAAGAAGACAACCTGGCGCATCTAATGAGGGGTGAATTGCCTTCTTACCCCAAGCCTGTTGTGCCCAAATGCTTCCAGAAGATGGCACTATAGGAAAAAAATGGCATTTTCTTACATTTCTGCTCCTTCATCTGTATGGAAATCTGTGAAAACCATGGAATTTCCAACTGTATTCATTAGCTAGTGCTCTTAGGAGAAAAATGACACCCCATTGGAATGAATCGACATACCTTAGGGGTGCCAGAAAAGCATAACTACACCTACCTGTTTGCTTCTTCGAAAATGGCTGCTTGTACTAAAATGTTCATAACTGTTAGAGAAATGACGGAAAGGTATAAAAGGTATACCATTTTGGAAAGTAGACATTCTCCCGCATCAAATGAGGGGTCACTTGCCTTTCTACCCCTGGGCTGAAGTGCACAAATATTTCCAAAAGGTGGCGCTATGGGAATAAATACATGTTTTTTTTACATTTCCACCACTTCAAAGATACTAAAATCTTTGAAAACCATAACATTTCCTGCTGTATTCAGTACCTGCTACCAACATGAGAAAAATGGTAGCCCATTTGTGTGGCTTAACATACAATATGTGGGTGCTAGGAACACGTACGTAAACCTGACACTTTTGTTTCTTAAATTATCTGCTTGCACTGAAATGGTTATAACCATAATAGATATGCAGGAAAGGTAGAAAACAATGCCATTTTGGAAAGAAAACAACCTGACGCATCTAATGAGGGGTCACTTGCCTTCATACCCAAAGGCTGGCATGCACAAATGCTTCCAGGAGGTGGCGCTAATGAAAAAAAAGGCATTTTCTTACATTTCTGCCCCTTCAAATGTATGGAGCTCTGTGAAAACCATGGAATTTTCAACTGCATTCGTTAGCTAAAGCTCTTAGGAGTCAAACGACACCCCATTGGTATGATCTGAACTACCTTAGGGAGTGCTAGAAGTAGAAAACTACACCTACTACAAACTGATGTTTCTAACATTTTCTCAAACCTGACTTGCCTCTTACGAAAATGGCTATAACACCTTCAGAAGTGAAGAAAAGGTAGATAAACTATACCATTTTGGAAAGAAGACAACATGCCGCATCTAATGAGGGGTCACTTGCCTTTTTACCCCTAAGTTAGTTGGCACAACTATTTCCAGAATGTGGTGCTACAGGAAAACAAACAAACATTTCTTTTACACTTCAGTCACTTCAAAGATACTAAAATGGTTCAATGGCGTGGGATTTCCTAGGAGGACTTCTTGCCAGCCTAAGAAAAATGGTACTCAACTGCTGTGGGTTGACATACCAATTTGAGTGACAGGAGTGTAGCTACCAGTGAAATAGGAATGGGAAAGCAAACAGTGTATGTGTGATTTTATGGATAACAGATGAAAGAAGCTAGGGCGTCAGCCAGTGTACGCGCGGACCTGTGACTACCAGTGTAACAGTGTGGGAGGGTGAGGGATTAGGCAGTGTGTGTGGGTATGAGCAGAGGAGCAAGGATGGTGGAGATGGTGGGGCAGTGTCTGAGAGTGTGTATGGGAGATCTGTGACTACCAGCGTGCACTGTATGTCCCCCTCATACAAAGTTTGATTCCCAGCCTGAATCTAGTGCATACTGGTACTTTGAGTCTACCAATAGGCAGTGGAAACAGGCTGGGGGTCAGGCTGGGGAATGGGACTGCCAGTTGGCTGTGGAACCAGGCAGGGGAATACGGTACATGTGTATGTGTGGGGGGGAATCAGAGGCATTTTTTGTGCATGCCACAAGGGTGCCCAATGCACTGCAAAGCAATGCGTTGGACCCTCTGTTGCACACAAAGAGTTGTTTTTTTTTAATTATTATTTTGTATTCATACCTCGTTGGGGAGGCGGTGTCAGGAACATTCCTGGTGTCCCCCATCCAGGTCTAAAAACAGAATAATAAAAAAAAAAAAGTGTGTGTGTGTGTGTTACAGGGGGTCCAACGTATTGCAAAGCACTGCGTCGGACCACCCCTGTGGCACGTGCATTTTTTGGGGCTTTTCCCCCAATACTTTTGTGTAGACCTCGTTGGGGGCATCAGAACCCATACAATGAGGTCTAAATAAAAAATAAAAGGGGAAAACAAAATAATCCTTTGGGTGCCACAGGGGTGTCCAGTGGATTGCAAAGCAATGCATTGGGCCCCTGTAGCACACAAAGGGTTAATTTTTTTATCGTTACTTTGTATTCAGATGGCCACCAAACAAGCTCTGATCACAAAGTAATGATAAAAAGTCCTGTGTGTGTGCCACAGGAAGGGGGTCTGCATTGAACCCCTATCCCAGTGGCACACACAGGGTTAAATTTTTTTTAATTTATTTTTTTTTTACTATATACCTCATTGAGGGGCATCAGGACCCCCTGATCCCTCCCCAATGAGGTCTTAGTAAAAAAAAATATATATGTCCACAAACGGAGTGACCCTGTGAGTGCCACAAGGGTCTCCAGCGCATTGCAAAGCAATGCATTGGATCCTTGTGGCACTCAGAGGGTTAATTTTTTTTCTATCATTACTTGGTAATCAGAGCTTGTTGGGGGGCCATCAGGACCAATCCTGATGACCCCCCCAACAATCTCTGATAACAAAGTAATGATAAAAGCCCTGTGTGTGCCGCAGAAGGGGGGCTGCATTGCCCCCCCCGTGGCACACACAGGGTTAATTTTTTTTTTATTTACTTTTTTTTATTATAGACCTCATTGAGGGGTATACAAACCCCCCTGATCCCCCCAATGAGGTCTTACAAAAAAAAAAAAAAAGTTATCAAAAAAAGTGTCCCTGTGAGTGCCACCGGGGTCTCCAGCGCATTGCAAAGCAATGCATTGGACCGTTGTGGCACTCAGAGGGTTAATTTTTTTTTAATCATTACTTTGTAATCAGAGCTTGTTGGGGGGCCATCAGGAGCAATCCTGATGGCCCCCCAACAATCTCTGGTAACAAAATAATGATAAAAGCCCTGTGTGTGCCACAGAAGGGGGGGGTGCATTGGACCCCCACCTGTGGCACACACAGGGTTAAATTTTTTTTTTTTTTTTCTAATTGTAGACCTCATTGAGGGGCATCAGGATCCCCCCTGATCCCCCCAATGAGGTCTTAAAAAAAAAAAAAAAATCCCCCCCAAAGAATAGACCCTGTGAGTGCAACAGGGGTCTCCAGCACATTGAAAAGCAATGTGCTGGGACCCTGTGGCACTCACAGGGTTACTTTAATTTTATTACATTTTTTTTTTTTTTTTTTCAGACATTTCAGACCTCGTGGGGGACATCAGGACCCCTCCTGGTGTCTCCCCAGTCATTGATCTCCCAGCCGATAGGCTGGGAGATCAATGATGCGACCGCAGGAGAGCAAGAGCTCTCCTGCCCTTCACTCCTACCACCGGTAGGAGCGAACAGGATCGGGGAAACTTCCCTAACGTCATCGGTGACCATGTCACCGATGACGTTTGGAGGATTCCCCCGGTCCCACCCACTCCTACCCGGAAGTTCGGGTAGGAGAGAGGGGGAAGGAGAAACTTTGTTTCTCCTTTGTCTTTATTGATCTCCCAGCCCGATCGGCTGGGAGATCAATAACTGGGGAGGCATGAGGAGTGATCCTCATGCCTCCCCATGAGTGCCAGGGGCTTTTTTTTTTTTAATGCGGCCACTGCATGCCGGTTATACCGGCTCATGCAGTGACCGCATTTCACTCTTACGCCGTACGAGCGTGGCACAGCAGGTACAGCTGTGTCCACTCGTACGGCGTAAGTAGCTGGCACTCTAGGGGTTAAGGATAAAGGGCGGGAAGCAGGAAGTGGAGGAGTGACAGTTGAGACAGTTAGTGAGGTGACGGAAGAGATGAAGAGTTAAATAAAACAATTGCTATTAGGTCTATCCCTGAGTTTGTATGTTATGGGAACATTACACCCTCGTACTGAAACAGAGTGTATGGAGGGTTACAATTATCTGTGGGAGGTGAAACAGTGTGTTTGTGGGGTCATGATCCTGAGTGAGTGTGTGTGTGGACTGGGAGAAGTTACTGATATCCCCTACTTCAGGAGCGAGTGGCAGTTATATTTTTTTTGTCAGTTGGATAGTGGTGGGCGGGCTGAAGGGGGCGGGCCAACTCCCTGTATGATAAACATACCCCCAATGAATCACCCAATGGGAGCAGTAAAGTCCCCATTAAATCACCCAATAGGAGTTGTGTCTCCTAATGAGACATCAATTATGTAATGAGACATTCTGTTCAACGCAAATCTCTTTTCTGAGGAGACATAAATTATGTTCTGTGTGTGAGGTACCATAAATTATGCAATGAGGCTTACCTCTCCCAGCCTTATTACCCTGTTCACTGGTAGCCACTGATTCCCCACATACACTGTGGACCCCATCAGCCTTATTATCCTGCCCACTGAAAGCCACAGATTCTACACATACACTATATGACCACCACCATCCTTATTCCAATAACCACTGGTAGCCACAGATTCCCTACATATACTGTGTGACCCCACCAGCCTTGTTCCCCTGCCCTCTGGAAGCCAGCCTACAAATTCTCCACATATACAATGTGACACCCACCAGCCTTGTTTACCTGCCACTGGTAGCCATATATTTCCCCATCTATACTGTCACTCATACCTTCTCTTCTGCTCTGCCCCATTCTGCTTTCTGTTTCAGTGTAGTGCCATGGGCTCCACACTGCCTCCTCTGGTACTTCAGGTGCATGTTGATGACCTCATCGCAAAGCACCAGGAAGTGCTAGAAGAGCCAGTGTGGAGCGGATGGCTGTGGGCTGAAGCTGAGAACAGAGTAAGGCAGCATCCTGCTGTTCCAAGCTATATATATGCCCACAAGTTGCTGGGCAGCAGCCAGCCTCAGGATAAACAGCAGGAGGAGTGAGTCTGCTGATTGTCTGACATTCGGGGCTGCCCACTGACACACTCGGGGCCTCAGCCCCCTTAGCCCACCCCTAGCAACGCCCCTGGGGTACACAACGCATTGCAAAGCAATGCGTTGCGTACCCCTCTGGCACTCAAAGGGTTAAGTAAGAAGGAGTTACTGCTCCCATTGGGTGTTTAAATGGGGGAGTGATTTAAATCATGCAGGGAGTTGGCCTGCCCCCACTATTCAGCCCGCCCACCACTATCTAAGTAACTGAAAAAACAAAATGGCTGCCACTCGCTCCTACACCACAGACACACATCAGACAAAAAACACATACTCAATCACACACTCACACTCTCACACAGACTCTCACACACACTCAGTCATACACACTCAATCATACACACAATAATTCACATTCACATTCTCTCACTCACACTCACGCACTCTCAATCCCACACACTCACTCTCTCTCACATACTCTCTCACACACTCACACTCCCTCACTCAATCACACACACTCTCACTCAATCACACTCACTTACACACTCTCTCACTCACACTCTCTCACTCACACTCATACACACTCATACACGTTCACACTCACACACTCTCACTCAATCACACACACTCACACACTCACGCAATCACTCACTCTCATTCTCACACCCCGGGAGCCAGCACGATCCACCTTCCACCATAGTCTCACTCACACCCCGGGAGCCAGCACGATCCACCTTCTACCATAGTATTTGCAATTCCCACATGCATTTCAACTACATAAATTAATGCCACTCACTCACACACACTCACTCACACCCCAGGAGCCAGTACGATCCACCTTCCACCATAGTATGTGCAATTTCCACATTCACTTCAACTATATGAATGAATGCCACAGTGGAGGCATAAGTACAAACACAAACTCATAACAATGACACATAAGTCACCCCCTTATGACTCACTTCTGTGTGTGCATGTGTGTCTCTGTGTGTGCCTGTGTGTTCCTCACTGTGTGTGTGTTGCATGTCTGTATCACACTCTGTGTGTCTGCATGTTGTGCATTGCATGTATGTATGTATGTATGTATGACTGTGTCGATCTTTATGCATCTCAGTAAATGCGTGTGCATTTGCGTGTGTGTCTCTGTGTGTGTTTGTCTTGCATCCGTGTGTGTGCACATTAATTCCCTATATATCCTGACGGGCAACGCCGTCCCACATTGCTAGTATATATATATATATATATATATATATATATATATATATATATATATATCTCAACCAGCACTCGCAGGGTCTAGTTCAAGCAAAAGCTGAGTCCTGCCATACAGTAAAGGTTAATATTAACTTAAGACAAATCTAATTTTACATAGTAAAAGTTCAATGTATAAATCCCCCAGCCTGTCCAAGTGTAGCATAGTGTTAAAGGGATAGTAATACCTCATATATGTAGTGTTTATCCCCCTGAGTAAAAAAAGGGTACTCCCACTGCTGAAAGGTGTTTTATTCAAAAGTTATTACAGCTCAAAGTTCATTTTTTTAGGTGCAATATCACAGTGGCCTGAAATTGTACTATGGCACTGTTGTTATATCATCCTATGGACAGCTCTGGTCCATACACTAAGTGACCATACCTCACCGTTAAAAAGGGACACACATGAAAATGCATACTACAGGGCTGCTTTGTTGTTCGTGCACTCCTGAAATATACCTATTTCCTATGTGTCCCTTTTTAAAGGTGCAGTATGGTCAGCCTACCATAGACCATAAATCTCCATAGGATGGTGTACCAACAGCTCCACTGTACAATTTCAGGCCACTGTGATAATGAACCTAAAAAAATCAAATTTGAGCTATAATAACTTTTGAATAAAACACCTTTCAGCAGTGGGAGAACTCTTGTTTTACTCAGGGGGATAAACCCTACAACATGTTTTTTTTTTACATTTTAAGTATGACTATCCCTTTAAGCCTTGCTGGCACAATTTCCTTTGTGTACTTCCTCATTTTATGCTTCAGCAGTCCACCCTAATTTAACCTTAGAGTACGCAGGGAGTATCCAACACAATGTTGAACACCACTCTGGCAGTCTAAGATTTAATGCTATTGTATTTTATTTTTCCATCATGAATTCATTATTTACAAATTATTTATAGCAATATTTATGCATTGGATATGACAACAGAAACAGATGCCTTGGAAAATGACTTTCTGGCAGAGGTTAGAGATAATTTAACCCTTACATGAGGGGTGTGCAACACATTGTGAAGAAATTGAATTCCACACTTGTATGGTCGTTAACGTATGAAAAAAGCATGTAAAGATGAACAACTTTGCTTGTCTAATCCTATATAATAATTATCTAGGATGTTTGTCAGAAGCCGTCATGCTCAGTAGAGACTGCCTGAACGCACATAATGCTGGGAGCATGGAATGCTGGGAGTTCTGTGCTGGGAGCATGGAATGCTGGGAGTTCTGTGCTGGGAGCATTCTGTGCTTTCTGGCAGTCTCTACAGTGCATGACTGCGGTGGCGGCAGGACGCAGAGCAGGACCGGCCTCTTAACATTACCCGGACCTTGGCCCGTGTACACAGGCTTTTACACTAGTCTAACATATAAAACAGTAAACAAAATAAACGCAGAACTGCATCAGATGGAACAGTTTTAAAGGGTTTGTATTGCTATATGCATAAAAAGATACATATATTGCTGAGTTTTCCCAGTTTGATAAACAGAGGTTCTCCCACTGCTGGGTAATGTTTTATTCAAATGTCTGTGGAACAGCTACTTTCAGTGACAATAAAACTCCATAGGCTTCTGTAGCATCGTCATCACTGTAACATTTTTGCTCATGGTGCTATTTCACCCCAAAAATGCTAGTTTGTGTTGCAATACTATAAAATGTCAGGTCCTGACAGGGCAACACAAATACTCAGAGGAGTTCCAGGAGCAGAAGAAGCAGATGGCAAATGCAAAGAATGCCACCCGCTGCCCTTATTTCATGGCTGCCCCCAGAGGGGGAATCCTGGTTATTAAAGGGATAGTAATACTTCGTTTTAACTTTATTTTATTTTGTAGGCATTAAAAATACATGAAGAATGATATAAGTCTTATCTCTGAAACCTTTATGGTTTAAGAGATATTCACAAACAAAGTATCCCTTCCCTGTTCAACCAGATCAGAAGGGAGATGCCCAGGTAGACTGCAGAGAGGGACAATCTTCAATTAAGATAATGGAAAAAGCTGAAAAACTTGTCAAGGGGGGAAGGGCTTTCATTGTTTTCATACAAAGAAAATTGTCCCCTTCTGTTATCTGTCCTGTCATACAACCAGACTCACATTTGAGAAGAGATGGCTTACACTAGGAAAAAGGGGCGGGGAGGGGAACTTTGCTTGTGAATATCTCATAAACCATAAAGGTTTGAGAGATAAGACTTATATCATTCTTCATGTTTTTTTAATGCCTACAAAATAAAATAAAGTTAAAACGAAGTATTACTATCCCTTTAAGGTGGACTTTAACATTTTTTGAACAATGCAGCATAGAGAAAATGGACAGTGAGCGCAGGAATGCCGCCCACTTCCTCCAGATGGGGGTCCTAGAGGTCAAGAGGGTCTGATTGCAGAAAGGGGGGCAGACAAGTACTAATATTTAGGTGGGGGAGACTGTTTTTTAGGGGTGCATATTATACAGAGGAACTCATTATTTTACCTAAAATTATACACAGGTACATATTTTACACAGGTGTATATTATACACAGGTGCGTATTATACCTGATATTTATAAATATCTCTTGGCAGGGGAAATACCTTTGTCTTAATCAACAGGATACATATATATATATATATATATATATATATATATATATATATATATATATATATATATATAATGTCCATATGGCAGCAGGTCAACGTTTCGGTCTTGAGAAATGTTTGTTTAGACTGAAACATTGACCTGCTATTTGCTGATAATTGCTTTATTAAAAACCATACTGAAAAGTCTCACGGGTGCTGCCCATATTTTTTTATATATATATGATATAAATTGGAAAATGGAGCCAATGAACAACCCCCATTTAAAGGCTCTATAGAATATAAAGAACTATCGCTACAATCTCCAATAATCTGATAACGAATAGAAAAAATATTATAAAAGAAAAAAAGCAATATGGAGAGAGCGCTAATTGTTTTAAAATATAAAAGTAAAAATATTTATTAAAGTAAATAACAACAATACAAACACTATGTCATGATCCTGTCCTCTCCTCAGCCTGGTGCAGTAACTCACAGTGCCACTACCTTCCCTTGGTGCTGTTGTAGGCTGCTGCACTCAAATTACAGAGATCTGATTCTGTTCCCAGCTGGCCCTACCTTACAATCACCTCCTCCCTATTTAGTTCAGTCTCTCCCCTTGCTCTGGGCCAGATTATACTGATCAGTTCAGATCAGTTCCAGTTCAGTTTCTTTTAGGCCTGGTCCCTGAGTTCCTTGAGCTAAGCTGTATTCTGAATTCTTAGAGCTAGCTGCACCCTGAGTTCTTGAACTGGCTGTACCCCTGAGTTTCTGAACTGGCTGTACCCCTGAGTTCTGGTACCTCTGAGTTCCTGAGCTGGCTGTACCCCTGAGTTCCTTGAGCCAGCTGCACCCCCATAGTTCCTTGAGCCAGCTGTACCCCTGAGTTCCTTGAGCCAGCTGCACCCCTGTGTTTCTGACCTGGCTGCCTTCTTGCATTCTGTGCCTCCCTCCTGTGTTCCTGAGCTAACCTTTTTCCCTGTACCCGGAGGCCCTGCTATTTTCTATTTCATTGAATGTTTTGTTGTGCATGACTATTGCATGTACCTTGTATGCATATATATAATACGTTTGTGTTCCCTTTAATTGTGTGTGTGCTAGTTTTCTTGCTCTCTGGGTTCCACTTTATTTATTTTGCTGCTGTGGTCAGCACCCCTTCCTCACCAGCAGCCCATGACAGATCTGGACAAGATCATGACACACTATCAAAATAATATACCCCCAAACAAATATAGCGCTATATTGATATTAAATGTGAATTCACAAAATATTTTAAAAATGTAAAAATATATATAACCAAAGGGTAACTGGATACAGATAGTCGTAGAACTTCTGAAATAACAGCGCGCAGGTGTAATAATAGAGCAGGCAGCGTGTAATACTTTTGAGACTGGAATCACTGTTAAGTATATTTAGCTCCAAACTGTAGCAGGCAAAGACCTTTCACTTTTAAAAGTAACTGTCATTTCACATCTCCCCCATCTCGGTAAATAATTCTTTGTGGGGCTAAACATTATTTCAATGGCTTCTCCATCTGATCCTTATGCGGGCAGAGTCAGTAGTTCACCTTTGAGCACTGTTTGATATAACACCTCCCGTCCTCAGTAATAGTTCATACTAGCACTCTCTCTCCATATTGCGTTTTTCATATATTTATATATATATTTATATACTAGTTGAACAGCCTGTTACACGGGCCACAGTGTCACAGCCACCCGGTCGCGGGGCAATCACGCGCAGTACAGACTGCCCACTCCACGGCCGATACAGAGCTGGATGCTCCTTCGAAACACACAGCTCTGTATCAGCCGCGGCGTGGGCAGTCTCTATTGCACATGACTGCAGCACGCGCAGCAGTATCTACTGCGCATGTCGCGGCGTTACGCATGATTTAGCAAATTATTATATAGGATATGATGGACGTCCATCCGCCCCTGTCCTATGAATGGTGAGTCGGATGATGGTGTCATCAGTGACACGGGCAACACTGACGGCTCTACGTATTTAACACACGCAATTGTACACGTGCATTCTCTTGAAAAAGGTCCCTGAGAGGGACCGAAACGTTGACCAAGCTTGTTTCTCCTTATTGCATGAATAAAAAATCTTGAATAAGTCCCACGGGTGCTGCCCTCCTCCATGTTTTGTTACTAGTTAATTTATGGGATTGTGCACCTGGGCAGGAAAATTTGTTTGGAGTGAGTGCTTTCACCCCAAAATTGTTCATATATATATATATATATATTTCCATATTACATGACAATTTAGCTTCAATTCAGTGAGAAATGTGCCTTGATTTAAATTATTATTAAATATGTCATTTTTTTTAATCAGGTAGCTATTTGTTTTCTTACACAGTACAGACACCTTTAACCCCATTTTAAGCATTTTTGCTATCCATCTGTTTAGATTTGATTCCTGTTGGTAATATTATAGTTATTTATGGAAAACAATATACCATTTCTGAGAAAGAATTCTGCTTTTTATGGCAGCACTCAAATACAAAACATTGTGTGATAAGCCATGACTTCATAAGGGTAAGGCTTCAGCCTGAATTTGTGGGAGGGGCCGCAAGCCCTTAAATATGGGCAGCAGCCCTTCCCACCAGAGCACAATCCGTGTTGAACTCTGCACGTTCGAGATGTCACTCCAGTAGCCAGTAGTTCAATGGATTCCTATAGCACTACTTTCTGGAAACAGTTGTGTATACCTCAAAAGCAAAAACAGGAGAAAAATGCCACTTTTAACAGTGACAAATTTCACAAAAGGTGACAATCTCCTGCTTTTTTTCATCTAGATTATTGCATTAAATTCAAGTGGGAAGACTGAATTTCTCCCCACCATGTGGCAAGTTTCCCTTATTTTTGCTTCAGGCATAGTATAAAAGGGGTGTCAGGTTTCCACAGCGTGCCATGTTTGTGAGAGGAAGAAAGAGAGCAGCAAATTTGTTAGATAACAAAACAGGCTAATAAAGAGGAGCTGAAGCTTAGTTTATGGAATCTTGTAGGCAGGATTTTTGTTCTCTGCATTAGGGGAGTCTGGGGGCACCCTGGAGGTACAGAAGGGAGAAAAAGAGGTTGACCCCAAATACCCCAAAATCTTGTGTGACTGATTATGAAGACACAGGCAGCCATGATCCTAGTTCCTTCCTGACCTGGCTGTTATTATGTCTGTGCTGGAGGGTCTGGGGTGTGAGAAAAGAACAAAGGAGATTTATCCCAAATACATCAACATTCTGTGTGACTGATTATAAAGAGACAGGAAGCTATGATCAGAGGCGTAACTAGAAGCCACGGGGCCCTGGTGCAAGAATTGCCACGGGCCTGCCTCCGACCCCATTGGCCCCCCTCAACCACATTGGCCACCTCCACATTGCCCCTTCAACAATGCCCCCATCACAATGCCCCTCATTCTCCACATTTCCCCCCAATCTCCACAATGCCCCCATCAAAATGCCCCTCATTCTCCACATTTCCCCCCAATCTCCACAATGCCCCCATCACAATGCCCCTCATTCTCCACATTTCCCCCCAATCTCCACAATGCCCCTCATTCTCCACATTTCCCCCCAATCTCCACAATGCCCCCATCGCCACATTGCCCCTACTGACCCCCGTCCTTCTACCTCCTGGTGGTCTCGCGGTGTGTGTGTGTGACATGCCGAATGAGGAACAAACCTCTGAATGGTTGGTACACAAACTCCTGCGCGGTCCTTAGTAATGCAGAGCGCTGGAAGATTATGTCATCTCCCAGCGCTCTGCATTACTAGAGCGCTGGCCGCTGGGACATCAGCTGTGCTGCAGGCTGGTGGCGAGGGGGTCGCAGGGGGCGGCAGGGCCACTGAGAGCGACGGGCCCGGTTGCAGGTGCGAGCCCTGCAACCCCTTTTGTTACGCCACTATGATCCAAGTTCCTTTTTGATCTGGCTTTTATTATCTCTGTGTGGGAGGAGTCTGGAGGTGTGAGAATAGAGCAAAGGAGAATAACTCCAATACCCCCAAATTCTGTGCGACAGATTGGAAAGAAACAGACAGCTCTGATATTGTCTCTGTGTTAGATGCATCTGGCATGTGACTGATTGGAAAAACACAAGCAGCTGTCATCCAAGTTCGTCCCTGATGTGGCTGTCATTATCTCTGAGTTAGACAAGCCTGAGGGTGTGAGAAGGGAGCAAATGAGGTTTACCCCAAACACCCCAACATTTTGTGTGACTGACTGGAAAGACACAGGCAGCTGTCATCCAAGTTCGTTCCTGATCTGGCTGTTATTATCTCTAAGTTAGATGCATTTGGGGGTGTGAGAAGGAAGTAAATGAGATTTACCCCAAATTTACCCCAACATTTTGTATGACTGATTGGAAAGACAAAGGCAGCTGTGATCCAATTTCCTTCCTGATCTGGCTGTTATTATCTCCATGTTAGACGTGTCGGACGTTATTCGTGTCGGTCGACACTGTGGCGCTTGAGAAGTGCCGGGATCTCGTTACTTACACGGAATCCCTTCAATGGAATGGTCTAAAACATGTGCCTAGTGTTCAGGCACATGTTTTAGACCATTCCAATAAAGGGATTCTGTGTAAGTGACGAGATCCCGGCACTTCTCAAGCGCCACAGTGTCGACCGACACGAATCTCCTGCTGACAGCTTTAGAGCTGTCAGTAGGAGAAATCAAACTTCAAACGCCCGTATCTCTTAAACCATAGCAGTTTGAGACATACGTTTTTTTGCATTTAGATCAGCTTTTTGAGCTCTTCTAAATGCAAAAAAGTTTTTTTAGACATTACTATCACTTTAAGCTGTCAATCTAATTACATCCAGTCAATCTAGAGAAAAACTCACTGACCGACTGACGTATAGAGAGAGACATTGCTACATGATACATGATCTGCATGAAACCATGAACGGCGTACGTAAGAATACAAAAATAAATAAATAAAATAAAAAATTAACACATATCCAGAAAGCACAAAAGACACAAAACAAATAGCAACCTGAAAAATAATTTGGTGTGAGCAGTGTATATATAAGTCCTCCTCCAAAAAAATCACATATATTCAAAAGAAAAATTATACATACACAATTATAGTGATAAACAAATACACGGAACAAGAGGGTGTATAAACACCCTCATAGCCCAATGTGTGTAAAATAAATGAACAAAACAGAAAGAGGACAAAAAACCCTTGCCCACATCAACTACATTGTGAAAAATGAACAAATAATCACAAAAATGGAACATCCATATAGTGGACGGGCGACAAAAAAACAAGAATAAAACCCACATTAATTTTGGCGATCTTCATGTTGAAACATTGGGTCAAATATAAAGCCAATTGAGCCACAAGGTGACATAAGAAGGGAATCATATATACACACATAAAAATCCCCCAAGATGTATAGATCTAAAGCCCAAGCTAACATCAATGCAAAAATTGAGGGAATAAATTGTAAATTAAAAAAAAATAATAATAATAATGAATATATATATATATATATATATATATATATATATATATATATATATATACAGTGAATATAAAAAGTCTACACACCCCTGTTAAAATGCCAGGTTCTTGTGATGTTAAAGAATGAGACAAAGATAAATCATGTCAGAACTATAACGTGAACAATTCAATTACAAAACAAACTGAAATCGTTGAGGGTGAAAAATAAATTAATAAAAAACTCACAATAACCTGGTTGCATAGGTGTGCACACTCTCTTATAACTGGGGATGTGGCTGTGTTCAGAATTAAGCAATCACATTCAATCTCATGTTAAATAGAAGTCATTACACACCTGCCATCATTTAAAGTGACTTGATTAATCACAAATAAAGTTCAGCCATTCTAGTAGGATTTTCCTGACATTGTCTTAGTTGCATCTCAGAGCAAAAGCCATGGTCCGCAGAGGGCTTCCAAAGCATCAGAGGTATCTCATTGTTGAAAGATATCAGTCAGGAGAAGGGTACAAATGATTTTCCAAAGCATTAGATATACCATGGAACACAGTGAAGACAGTCATCATCAAGTGGAGAAAATATGGCAAAACAGAGACATTACCAAGAACTGGACATCCCTCCAAAACTGATGAGAAGATGAGAAGAAAACTGGTCAGGGAGGCTTCCAAGAGGCCTACTGCAACATTAAAGGAGCTGCAGGAATTTCTGGCAAGTACTGGCTGTGTGCTACATGTGACAACAATCTCCCGTATTCTTCATATGAATGGGCTATAGGGTAGGGTGGCAAGACAGAAGCCTTTTCTTACAAAGAAAAACATACAAGCCCAGCTGAAGTTTGCAGTAACAAACATCAAGTCCCCCAAAAGCACGTGGGAAAATGTGTTATGGTCTTATGAAACCAAGGCTGACCTTTTTGGCCATAATTCCAAAAGGTGTGTTTGGCGCAAAAACAACACTGCACATCACCCAAAGAACACCATACCCACAATGAAGCATGGTGGTGGCAGCATCATGCTTTGGGGCTGTTTTTCCTCAGCTGGAACCAGGGCCTTAGTCTGGGTTGAGGGAATTATGAACAGTTCCAAATACCAGGCAATTTTGGCACAAAACCTTCAGGTGTCCGTTATAAAGCTGAAGATGAAGAGGATGTTCACCTATCAGCACGACAACGACCCAAAGCACACATCCAAATCCACGAAAGCATAGCTTCAACAGAAGAAGATTAATGTTTTGGAATGGCCCAGCCAGAGCCTAGACCTGAATCCAATTGAACATCTATGTGGTGATCTGAAGAAGGCTGTGCACAGGAAATGTCCTTGCAATCTGATAGATTTGGAGCACTTTTGCAAAGAAGAGTGGGCAAATATGGCCATGTCAAGATGTGCCATGCTAATAAACTCCTACCCAAAAAGACTGATTGCTGTAATAAAATCAAAAGGTGCCTCAACAAAGTATTAGTTTAAGGGTGTGCACACCTATGCAACCAGGTTATTGTGAGTTTTTTATTTTTCACCCTCAACGATTTCAGTTTGTTTTGCAATTGAATTGTTCATGTTATAGGTCACATTCTCAGTGCTCCTGGTTGTCTGTTGATGTATCAGCCCTCTATTCCTCTATACCTCACGATTTAGGAATTGAAGCTTTGAGGGCCCAGATGGAGTCTTTATCCATGTATAGTGAGGATTTGAAGGATTTTCTACTGCTGGCCGTTAGATACCTCCTGTCCCACAATTTATTCAAGTTTGATGGGGTGTTTTACCTCCAGAGGTGTGACGTGGCGATGGGGGCTAGTTTTGCCCCCTCTCTCGCCAACCTATATATGGGATGGTGGGAGGCCATGCACATCTTTGGGGGTGATAACCCCTTCCGGGCGAGGATCTTGTGATACAGGAGGTATATTGATGACCTCTTGTTTGTGTGGTTAGGGTCAGAAAAGGAAGCATGAGATTCTGTGTTGTTTTTGAATGCTAATTTGTGCAATTTAAGATTCACATCTGAGTATCAGAGGACTTCGATTCCATTTTTAGACCTGACTCTTGTTGGTGACCCTTCATATGGCAGTAAAAATTACAGGAAACCAGTGTCCGGCAATAGCCTACTCCATGCACACTCCTCACATCCAAGACACCAGATCGGCAATATCACCAAGGGACAGTTCCTGCGTTTACGCAGGAACTGTTCTGTTGATCAGGATTTTAGTGTGGCTTCTGATGATTTGAGACGGAGCTTTGAGGCAAGGGGCTATAAGACGGAGGCACTCGTTGAAGTTCAAACAAGTCATGGCTAAGTCTAGGGATGGGCTCCTAGCGGAAACAATATTGGGAGCACAGATAAATAAAAGATCCTCTGATGTTAGATTTATTACAAGATACAGTCCCCAATATTTAGGTATAGGTCACTAGCCCCCTAACAGTCAGTACTTATAGACTACCATACCAGGTAGGCGCATGTTTTCATGTTGCTCCTGGATGAGTTGTTCACGCAGGCATGCGCAATATTAACACTGTGTACCATAGGGGGTGATTGACAGATGTGTGTATATTCCCTGGGAGTTATGCGTGGGGGATGGTGAGTGCCTTGATCTGACACAAATGGCCAGTTATATATGGGTTTATTTAGAGAAATGTTGTAGAGATAGGGTGTATGGTGTTTGTGCACATTGGTATTTTCCCCTTGGCTGGGACTCACGTGACACAATTCAGGCAAATGGGTGCATTCTGTTTCAAAGCGGATCCCTTTCCTGGAGGTTGAATGACGTGAGTCGGAGCCAGTTGGGAAGTGCATTTGAGTTCAATCCCGCGTCACATATATCCAATAGTAAGTTTTGTTTTATGCAAAAGAAGTTTAAAGATGGAGACTTTGTTACTAGTTCAACCTATCAATGTTAAGTATAGAGTATTTTGGCGGGTTAGGATTGGATACTTTGTTAAGCTGAACATTTGGCTTCCTTGTAATGTAACAGACCAATCTAACGGTCAGTTAATTGTGAGTATTTAAACCTTGTCATGAATTTGGACCGATAGATTCTTCTGATGAAGTGGCCAGGTGACCTGCATGCACGCTTTCTTATTTGTTATCTACAAAGCATCCTGAAGTACAAAATTCCTCACCTCACACCGGCCTGCATCCTATAGATCATCCCCCACAGCTGAAATCCCTGCAAAACTCAGAGGCTAGTTTAACCCCTTCACTGCTGAGGGAATGATTACCTATACTGCCTCATATCTGTATTCCCTACAACTCCATAAAGCAGTCTCTCCACTCAGTCCCTCACAAGTGGTTATCCTAAAATCGCTTGGCATCTTCAAAGGCACTCACAGAGGCTGCCATGGTGGAAAATCAAAACTTAAAGTTCAATCTCCTGATACTATCAGAGCCGCTCTGCCACTTTGCCTACCTGCAAACCCAACTGAAGTGATTCAACCCAGAAGCCACAAAAAAGAGCACAATCAAATAAAGGAAAACTCTTTGTGTGATCTCCATAAGAAGACACGCCGTTTCAAAAGTACAGAGAAAGAACTCAGAACCCCAAGCCTGTCCTATCAGATTAATCCTGTGCAATGCCAGATCAATAAAGAACAAAACAGCTATTATCACTGACCTTATTGAAACATATGAATTAGTGTGCTTTACAGAATCATGGCTAGATGACAATGCAGGGCCTATTCTAGAAGCAGCTGTTCCAGGCAATTATACGGTGTTCCACCACATGAGACAAGACCGCAAAGGAGGTAGAGTAATGATCTGTGTCAAATCATCCTTAAACCCCAGGCCAATATCAGTACACACACCTCAATTCTTTGTGTTTGTGGCTGCTAGCATCTCAATAGATAGAGGATTTTGGGGATGGGAAGAGATTTCTTCAAGAACTCTCAGACCTTTTGACTAGTTTAATCCTTGAACACCCTAGGTGGCTTGTATTAGGAGACTTCAACTCTTGGATTGATGACACACTATTCCAACTTGTGCAGGACCTCCTCAGCCTGATGAGTGCGCTCGGCTTCATACAAATCGTTGCCACTTCCACCCACAGAAAAGGTCATACGCTTGATCTAGTGTTCCAGTGTGGACTAGAAGCGTCACCAGTAACTATAAACAGTTGTTTGGTCAGACCACCACGCCATACACTTTTCCATTGTATCACAATCAGTCAGACCCCAGCCTCAGAACCGGGTCAAACACCGCTCATTAAAAGGGGTGACGCCATTGGATGTAACATCAGATATGGATCTAAGTGAACTGATGGGCACTTGTGAAGACCCCAGCTCCTTAGTCCAACTCTACAACAAAACCATGAAAGACCCTAGAAAGCATTGCACCAACATGAATGACCACTATCAAAATTCACAACAATGCACCTTGGTTTGATAGCACCAACAGAGAAATTAAGAGAACAGGCCGTAAACTCAAGAGGCACAGGACACATGACCCAGAGGACAAAGCTGCTCTTACCAAACACCTCAATGAATATCATTTTAAGATAACTCAGAAAAAATCTTCAATTTTGTCCCGCAAAATTACACTCTCCCACAACAGACCCAGGCAACTGTTTTGCACAGTAGCAAGGCTTTGCAAACCAGCATGCATGCATATACCCACCAACTTTTCTCAGAATAAGTGTGAAGAATTTGCGATCTTCTTCCAAAACAAGATTTCCTCCATGCGAGCCTCTATCTCAGCAGGCCAACCAGTTACCCTCCAGAACCACTACAGTGGAAGGCCAGAATCCCCCATTTTATGGTCTACATTTACAAATGTGGATATAGAGGAAGTTAAAAGAACCCTGGAAAAGTTGCGCCCATTACATGTGACTTAGACCCTGCCCCAATTCGTCTTATATCCACATGCACTGAAACACTCGCCCCAGCCCTCATAAAATAGTGCAGTATTCACTAAAAACTGGAAACTTCCTGGATTCTCTAAAAGAAGCAGTGATAGAATCCCTCCTAAAGAAACCTTCATTAGACCCAGACTGCATAGCAAACTACAGACCAGTATCCAACCTTCAATTTCTGGGAAAAATCTTTGAAAAAGTAGTAACAACTCAACTGGAGGCCCGTCTATCAAGCTATAGTATCTTTGATCCTTTCCAGTCAGGTTTCAGATGCTGCCACAGCATGGAAACAGTGCTAGTTCAAGTGCTAAATGATCTCCATATTACTCCATCCTAATCCTCCTGGATCTCTCAGCTATGTTCAACACCATTAACCATGGGATTTTAATAGAGCACTTGCAGCACATCTGTGGTCTAGGAGGCACATTTCTGGTTTAAATCTTTCCTTACTGGTAGATCAAAGACAGTAACATCAGCACCAACAGAATTAACCTGCAGAGTTCCACAAGGTTCCATCTTGTGTCTCATGCCCACTGGGGGACATTATCAGGTGACATGGACTAAGATATCACTGCTATACAGATGACACAAAACTCTACTTCTCCTTTGCTCCAGATACTAGAGACCCGACATGCCTCATCAACAGTTGCTTAGCAGACCTCATAGAGTGGATGAATGGTAGTTGGCTAAGAGTGAACCCTAACAAAACAGAGATACTCTTGGTGAGGGGACCCTGGGCAACAAGAATATCTCATGATCACCCAACTGGCCTGGAACTTGGAGGCTCTGAACTCATTGGAACAACAGAGGTACGAAATCTCGGAGTGATGATTGACTCTGGATTGTCAATTAAACAGCAGATTTCTTCTGTAATAAAATCTGCCTTCTTTCACCTGAGAAACATAGCCAGGATACAACATTTAATTCCACCACATGATATACCAACATTATTCCATACATTTGTGTCTTCTCATCTAGATTACTGTAATGCACTTTACTTGGGTCTCCTAGAAAAAGAACTCCATCACCTACAGACAGTACAAAATGCAGCAGCCAGACTATTGATCAATCAAATTAGCTCATGTCACCAAACACCTGTTCTCCACTCCCTGCATTGGCTTCCAATTAAAGGGGAACATATTTTAAAATTGGCCTGCTGACCTTCAAAGCCTTAAATAATCAAGGTCCACAATACCTGAAAGAGCCCCTGACACCCTATATTCAATACCCCTCATCGTGGTCAGCCAACAGATCCCTCATGTCAGTGCCCAGAATAAAGACAACCTCAGGTTCCCGGGCATTCAGCCACACTGCCCCCACATTCTGGAACTCTTTACCATCCTCAATCAGAGAGGCACCATCATTCTCAGTCTCACAGGGAGAAAAACATTATAAAAATCCCAAATTATTATTATTATTATTGTAGGGTCAAATATTTGCCAAGCCATGCTGGACCAGGGTGGCAGATTACGGTGCATAACCTCAGTTTGCTGAGGAGGTCTTCTCCCTGCAGTGGATTGATAATGACGAAAGCTATATATATATATATATATATATTTATATATATATATATCACTCCCATGGGTCAATGCCTTATCATAGCAGGAGTGTTTGCATGTGTCAAACAAGCTGAGAACTTTGCCTTTGGGAGAATATACTCCTGACAGAGTGACAGATCAATGCTAAGACACCAGACTAAATCAATTTGCCAATCTGCACTGGACCAGCTTGGATTCACAACAAAAGAAAATGGCCTTCATTCCCTAGAGGCTTGCAAGCTACTCCCTATTAGGAAGACCAGCTCAATGGTAGAGGATACTAAGAATCACCAGGTTCTATCAGGTTGTCTTTGGTATTTAGACATTGGAACTCTTAACATTTGATCTGTAAGTATGGAAATAGTTCAAGAACTGAATACTGGCTATATTATAAAGGAACCACTGATGGACGATGTAGAGGAATTGGATTCTTGATAAACAAAAGCCTGAAAGACTTAGTTGTAAAATTTGAAACTATTTCTGAAAGAATTGCTTCCTGCGCAATCAAAATAAACAGTCACTGTGTTCTACAAATCCTTCATGTTTATGCCCCTATAAGCAGACACAGTGATGATGAAGTTGAATAATTTTATAAATTACTTTTTATGCCTCAACAAACAAGACAATGACCACTACAAATGTATAATGGATGATTTCTATGAAACAATTGTAGGATCCAATATGGTAAAAAATCAATTGGACCACATGGTACTGGAAAAAGAGATGACAGAGGCAATCAACTTATCAAATTTGCAGAAAACAAAATGTGTTCATTATGAATTAATTCTACAGGAAAAAGACCCAGAGAGATTTGACCTGTAAAAGCCTTATGGTAATACAAGTGAAATCGACGTCATACTGCTTCACTGACTGTTCAGTCTTAAATCATTTTATCATTGGAAGTGACCATTGTCTAGTGAGATCAAAAATAAAAATTGACTGCAAGAAAGAAAGAAAAGGATCAAGGAGGGACTGGTGTTGGCGATGATGATACGAGTGACTGTGGAGCAGCTGGGGTGGAAGAGACATTAATGGCCTTTTTAGACCAAATCGAGAAGGAATGGGAGACAGATATGGGGATGGGCATTACCAACACAAGCAGTAAGATTGACAAATTTTCAGAGTTTGATACTCCACAATTCCTGTTGCTGCTGAGTTGCAAGGGAAGCAGGAAGATGAGGAGCAGACTAGTGTGCCACATATCACCGTGGACACAGTGGGAATGGGGTCCTTCAGTAGTGATGTGGGATTAGAACAGATTACACTTACCAGCAGCAATACTCCTGATCCTAGTTGTAGTGCTGATTCTGAGTCAGTAGCAGCAACATCATCCTCACCCCCAGCCAGTGAAGGGGAATGTGTAAGAGAAAAAAATAGAGTCCAGCTAACACGGTCCCCGTGATTCCCTGTCAATCTCTGTGATGACACCTGTGCATTGGAGGAGGCTGATTGGCCCGCCCAGGATCTTCCTTTTTATACTGGGCCTTTGGCATCTGTCAGATGCCCTTTCGTGGTGTTCCTGATCCTGCGCTTTGTTGCTGTGTTCCTGCGTTCCTGTGTACCGACCCGGCTCATCTGACCATTCTACTGCTCCTGCTCATGTTTGACCCGGCTTTGGCTGACGTTCCTGCTCCGTGATTCGACCCGGTTCCGGTTGACGTTCCTGCTTCGTGATTGACCCGGCTTTTGCTGACGTTCCTGCTCCGTGATTGACCTGGCTTTGGCTGACGTTCCTGCTCCATGATTCGACCCGGTTCTGGCTGACGTTCCTGCTTCGTGATTTGACCAGGTTCCAGCTGACGCTTCCTGCTCCGTGATTGTATCCTGTGTTCCAGTGTGATCTCGGTCGCCTACCGGCGACATTCTGAACTGTGCATAGTATCGCTCTGACTAATCACTTCTCTGCTAGCTGAGCTGTGGCCTCCGTTACCGAGCTGTCTTATAGCCTTGCTGAGCTGTTGTCTCCGTTACCGAACCTGTCCTATACCCTTGTTGTGCTGTTTGCCTCCGTTATTGAGTCTTCATCCGTACACTTGCCAAGCCTGTGTGTTTCATCCGAGCCAAATAACACTTACTGAGCCTGTGCCTCATTGACCTAGCCTATCCGTTCACACAAGCAGAGCAGTTTCCGTTCCGGTGCTCGGTCTGCACCGTGGTTGCACCTCCCGGTTCTAGTGGCCTCCTGTTTGCTCTTGCAGTGTGTTGCTCCGTGGTGGCACCGGAAGGGTGTCTCGGCTCTTGTCTCAAAGTGCTCACTGTGTTACGCTATCTTTCGCACTACCAGTGCGTGGCTCACTATCGCTTGTGCAGTGTTATTGGCACCCAAGGGGTGTACTGGCTCTGTTCCCGTTGGCACGCAGGGTTTCTTTCAGTTGCGAGTACTAAGGGCTTTCCAGGTTCTAGTTCCATTTGCTCCAGCAGTGGCTTTCATCCATCTCATTCCTCTAAGGAGGTATTGGCTCAGCTCTGGTCATATCTTTGCTGTTCACTTGGGCGTCCTATTATACAGCTACCTGAGAGTGATTCAGTTAGGTTGCCTACTACACCTTTCCTTTGCACCATCTAGAGACTGATATTGACTCCTGGGCGTTGGCTAATTATCATCACAGAGACTGTTCAGTTGCTCTCACATTAACCCTTGTCCATTCATTTATTCTGATCAGATCAGTTTGCTCATAAGTATTTGAGTCTGTCTACGGTCATTACTATTTATGCCTGTCCTGGCCACCAGGGGCACTGTCCTTTGATTTTATTTCAATAAAACTGTGTTTTTACTTTTAACCCGTGTCAGAAAACCGTAACACCATTCTTCTCCACCTTCCTCCTCCCACCTTGATGTTCTGGGTCTGGGAATATTTTTCTCTTAGGGCAGGCACAGTGCAGTCTTCAGTGAGGGCACTGTGACAAGTTAGTGAAAATGGGAAAGGAGGGAACGCACCTTGGCAGAACCGCCTTCATCACACATATGAAACACAGGCATCATGACATTATTGTGAAGCATGTTAAAGCCAAACCCCCTCCAAAGAAATCAGGCACTGCTGTTGCTGTACCCCCAGACTCTACCCAAAGGCAACACAAGGCGATGTTGAAATCAAAGAAGAGGAAGAACAGAGAAACCCAGTCAGAGCCTGAAAATTCGATAGAGAGCGAAACACCTCGCTCGCTATCATCTTCTTTCTCTAGGGTCCGACCGCAGGAAAATGTAACTACATCTTCTGGCAAGCCGTTCGGCTCATCTCTACCTCCCCCACCAACTGATAGCCATTCTGTAGATGTCAGAATGTGGCAGTTCATGTCCACCCATTTCACACTGTGTGGTGTGCTGACCACACACAGCAATGTAGTGGAGGATAATTGTAACCAGGGCATCAAGAGTAACATAGCTGACAAGGCAGAAAAAAAAGACATGCGTCAAGTCCAGCCCATGCAAAATACCCTGTTGATCGAGAAAAAGCCAAAAAGACCTGGAATCATTTTCGATTTAGACCCAAGAGGGTAAAAAAATTCCTTCTTGTCTCCAAATGGCAGTCAGATAGTTCCCTGGATCAACAATCTATCTGCATTGAAGCCATCTATCAAGAGGCATCTGAGGAGATTCCATCCAGCAGAATATGTAAGCTGGTGGCAGGGAGAGTTCATCATTACTATTAAAACTGCAAGTTGCAGCATGTCCTTAGCTGGGAATGGACAAGAGGCACAATGACAGCAGCATTACTTTGTCTCTGGTGGTATTAGTTCACTTTGGGGACCCTAAGCATCATGGTGTTTGGTTAGGATTCTGCCAGGTCTTTGATGTGAGTGAAGATGTGCCTATTGTTTACAATCATTACCTTATTTACTACACACACTGTGCACATTGCAGTTGCTGATGAAAGGCACAGTTCCTTCCTGCTATCAGGGCAAAATGTATATACCAACAACAAACCCATGATTTTGGAAGAGGGACAGGTGGAGAAGCATTATTGACCAACTTTTTTTCTCCACATATACCTGAAGTGGTGGGGGCTTTTGCTGTTAACAAGCTTGATACATAAAAATTATCTCAGATGTGATTCCACAGGGCCTGTGATGCTAACAAGACAAAGTCCTAAAATCAATTTTTCCTAAGGGCTTGTACCTAAAAAGTCTAAGTCCTACAAATCAATTTTTCCTCAGGGCTTGGGCCTAACACAAGTCCAAGTCCTACAACAAATCAATGTTTCCTTAGGGCTTGTGCCAAAACAAGTCTAAGTCCTACAACAAATTAATTATTCCTCAGGGCCTGTCCAATAAGTCTAAGTCCTAAAAATCTATTTTTCCTTGGGGCTTGGGCCTCTAACAACAAGACTATGTCCTACAAGTCATCCTATGTATAAAATACTCTATCCCGTCATGTATCAATCTGCCCCAGTCACAGTTTATATCAGGGGGTCCCTGTCTCTGTCATGTTTCTTATTTTATTTTTAATTTTATTTATTTTTATGAACTGTCGCCCCAATCCCAGTCAACAAACCCACCAAAAAATGTCCCTGTTCAACGGATTCTTTCCCCAGACTCACCATTGCAGGCACCCTTCGCATACCCCTTTTATACCATGTCTTTTTTATTTTTTAAATGTATTTATAATTTTTTTTTATTAATTGTTCCCCCAATCCCAGTAAACAACCCCTCCTCAAAAGAATTATCTGTCAACTGATTCTTTCCCCACACTCCACCAACACAGGCACCCTCAGACCCCTTTTATAGTATGCCTATTTGCCCACATTTGCTATGTGTTGTGTGTAAATTCAATGTTCCCACTGATTTCAATGCAATGAGCTAGGCTAAAAACACAGAAAAACTGCACTTTTTGCTGGAAATTATTCTTCAAGTGAGAAAGTGCCATTTTTGCTTTGAGACGAAGATTTTTACCCATACCTAATGGCAAGCATTTGGAAAAACTTAGTAGTACTACCTTTAAGACAAATTTATCACCATGCCTTAAGCAAAATATTTTTGACCTTCCAGTTCTTACGTATAGTTGTGAAACATGGACACTGAATGTCAAAACCATACAAAAACTTAAGGTTACACACAGAAGTATGGAAGTCAAATTCTGAACATAACAAAAAAGGACCAAAATATGTGTGTATCAATAGGCCTGTCAGCTACAGGATAGAAAGAACTAATTTCCCCCAGAGCCGATGCTGACGAGCACTCAGTAGAGAGAGATGCTATGGAACGTGGAAGCCATCTGGAGTGTTTTTTTTCTGCAGACAAAGCTGAAGTAGAATTCCTGGCCAAAACCAGATGTCTGATTCCAGTTGAGCAGGAACATGGAGCAGGATAAACACAGCTTCCAACTTATACTACCCTGTGAAGATACTGTTTCTATGAGGACCTCAGAAGATGATTCTGAAAAAGGAGAAAAGGGAAAATTCTGGAATAAACCTAGTACAAGAGGGCTAGCAATTCGATGACAGGTCTCAGAGAGAGAGAGAGAGAGAGAGCAGTTGCTGAGAAGCAGATAGAGGATAAGCTTTCCCCAAACACAGGGGTGAGAGAAGGAGAGATAGATAAATGCTGTAAGTATATATAGAGAATGTGGGAGACAAAATGGTCTGACAAGCATAAACAGAAAAAAGATCCTCATTCACCAGATGGAGCGGAATCATGAGAATGACCAAGGAAAGAATCGGAAGCCAGGAGACAGGGATGCTGTGCATAGTGAAAGCATGATTCAGATGGCAGGAGCATGGGAATTATAGACATGAGTTTGACCTCAGTATTGGGAACACTGGAGAGAAACTTGGTTGAAGTATCGGGAACAGTGTAATGTTCTAATTGGAAACTCCTTCTATACAGTTAACGTTAAAAGTGGAGTACCTCAGGGTTCAGTATTTTGTCCACTGCTCTTAATGGATGCCCTGAAAATAGGTTTAGAAAGCAAAATTTCAATATTTTCAAACAATACAAGGATCTCTGCGGTGAGCTATTTATTCCAAGGCCTGATCAGGTGACCATGGACACCCCTTGAGATTAGAGGAAAGGAGGTTTAGACTTCAGCAGAGGAAGGGGTTTTTTACAGTAAGGTCTGTTAAATTGTGGAATTCCTTGCCCAAGGAGGTGGTTATGGCAGATACAATGGATACATTTAAGAGACGATTAGATACATTTCTTTCAAAAGGGAACATACAGAGTTTATTGGTAGGCAGATCAGGAAGGCCTGATAAAGACTAACTTATTTGGTAGCAGGAAAGCTATAAAATTCTCAGTCACTGGGGTATGAGGCAGAGGTTGAACTTGATGGACTTGTGTCTTTATTCAACCTAATTTACTATGTTACTATGTTACTAATACTAAATAATGCAGAGTAATAAATTCAGAGTAGGATGTTTGTTCTGTGTAGAGGGATTTACATAAAATGGCAGATTGGACAAACAAATGGATTATGCAATTTAAAGGGATAAAGTTTTATCTTTATTTTATTTTGTAGGCATTAAAAAAACATGAAGAACGATATAAGTCTTATCTCTCAAACCTTTATGGTTTAAGAGATATTCACAAGCAAAGTATCCCCCCCCCCGTTCAGCCAGATCAGAAGGGAGGTGCCCAGGTAGACTGCAGAGAGGGACAATCTTCAATTAAGATAAGGGAAAAAGCTGAAAAACTTGTCAAGGGGGGAAGGGCTTTCATTGTTCTCATTCAAAGAAGAGTGTCCCCTGCTGTTATCTGTCTGGTCTTGCAACCAGATTCACATCTGAGAAGAGATGTCTTAAACTAGGAAAAAGGGGCGGGGAGGGGAAACTTTGCTTGTGAATATCTCTTAAACCATAAAGGTTTGAGAGATAAGACTTATATCATTCTTCATGTTTTTTTAATGCCTACAAAATAAAGTTAAAACGAAGTATTACTATCCCTTTAATGTAAAAAAGTGAAAAGTTATGCATTTGAGATTAGCAAATTGTACTGTTACTTATGAACTTAATGGAATCATTCTAGGAGACTCATTGTTACAGAAAGACCTGAGAGTCCTTGTAAACTGGGAAACAGTGATGTGTCAAAAAAGCAGTAGAAAAGGCAAACAAAGTCTTGTATAAAAAGGGGTATTGAAGAAAAAGTAGATAACATAATTTTGCTATGCAAAAATTGTTCGTAAAAACTCACCTCGAATATGCAGTGCAATTTTGGGCACCAGTTAGGAAAAAGGATGTTGTAGAACTGAAGCAAAAATAGAAAAGAACAAAATTAATTAAGGGAATGGAGGATTTGAAGTATAAATCCCAACAAGCCAAACTTGGTTTATTTAAACTGCTCCAAAAAATAAAGGGAACACTTAAACAACACAATGTAACTCGAAGTCAATCGCACTTCTGTGAAATCACACTGTCCACTCAGGAAGCAACACTGATTGACAATCAATTTCACATGCTGTTGTGCAAATGGAACAGACAACAGGTGGAAATTATAGGCAATTAGCAAGACACCCCCAATAAAGGAGTGGTTCTGCAGGTGGTGACCACAGACCTCTTCTCAGTTCCTATGCTTCCTGGCTGATGTTTTGGTCACTTTTGAATGCTGGCGGTGCTTTCACTCTAGTGGTAGCATGAGACGGGGTCTACAACCCACACAAGTGGCTCAGGTAGTGCAGCTCATCCAGGGTGGCACATCAATGCGAGCTGTGGCAAGAAGGTTTGCTGTGTCTGTCAGCGTAGTGTCCAGAGCATGGAGGCGCTACCAGTAGACAGGCCAGTACATCAGGAGACGTAGAGGAGGCCGTAGGAGGGCAACAACCCAGCAGCAGGACCGCTATCTCCGCCTTTGTGCAAGGAGGAGCAGGAGGAGCATTGCCAGAGCCCTGCAAAATGACCTCCAGCAGGCCACAAATGTGCATGTGTCCACTCAAACGGTCAGAAACAGACTCCATGAGGGTGGTATGAGGGCCCGACGTCCACAGGTGGGGGTTGTGCTTACAGCCCAACACCGTGCAGGATGTTTGGCATTTGCCAGAGAACACCAAGATTGGCAAATACGCCACTGGCGCCTTGTGCTCTTCACAGATGAAAGCAGGTTCACACTGAGCACATGTGACAGACGTGACAGAGTCTGGAGACACCGTGGAGAACGTTCTGCTGCCTGCAACATCCTCCAGCATGACCGGTTTGGCGGTGGGTCAGTAATGGTGTGGGGTGGCATTTCTTTGGGGGACCACACAGCCCTCCATGTGCTTGCCAGAAGTAGCCTGACTGCCATTAGGTACCGAGATGAGATCCTCAGACCCCTTGTGAGACCATATGCTGGTGCGGTTGGCCCTGGGTTCCTTCTAATACAAGACAATGCTAGACCTCATGTTGCTGGAGTGTGTCAGCAGTTCCTGCAAGAGGAAGGCATTGATGCTATGGACTGGCCCGCCCGTTCCCCAGACCTGAATCCGATTGAGCACATCTGGGACATCATGTCTCGCTCCATCCACCAATGCCACGTTGCACCACAGACTGTCCAGGAGTTGGCGGATGCTTTAGTCCAGGTATGGGAGGACATCCCTAAGGAGACCATCCGCAACCTCATCAGGAGCATGCCCATGCGTTGTAGGGAGGTCATACGGGCACGTGGAGGCCACACACACTACTGAGCCTCATTTTTACTTGTTTTAAGGACATTACATCAAAGTTGGATCAGCCTGTAGTGTGGTTTTCCATTTTGATTTTGAGTGTGACTCCATATCCAGACCTCCATGGGTTGATAAATTTGATTTTGATTGAGAATTTTTGTGTTATTTTGTTGTCAGTTCATTCATTCAGATCTAGGATGTGTAATCTTAGTGTTCCCTTTATTTTTTGGAGCAGTGTACTTTAGAGAAAAGATGCCTAAGAAGGAATCTTTTAATATTGTATAAGGAAATGTGAGGTTGACACAAGGATCTCTCTAGTGAGTTCCAAGGCCATGTCAAATAACTAGGGGCCATCCCTTATAATTAGAGGAAAGGAGGTTTCAGCTTCAACTGAGGAACGGGTTTTTACAGTAAGGTCTGTCAAACTGTGGAATTTTTTGCCTAAAGATGTGGTAATAGCAGATACAATGGATATATTTAAGAGAAGAATAAATACTTTTTCTTTCAAGTGAGAACATACAGGGTTATACAGTGTACTACTAGTACGTAAAACAGGAAGTTCTAGTAAATAGACTAATACTAATTTTGAAGGCAGGAAGACACATATAATTTGTATACTGAGTTATAAGGCAAAGGTTGATCTTTATGAACTTGTGTCTTTTTTCAGCATAATTTACTTAATTACTATGTTACATGTGAGGGGTCACCTCTTATTTTGAAAAGGTCAGGAGAGGTTGGGGGCATACTTGCCTTTTCCAGTTTGCCTAGTTGACTTGGTGACTTTAACCCTTTGAGTGCCAGAGGGGTTTGCAATGCGTTGTGTACCCCTCTGGCACTCAAAGGGTTAAAATGGAAAGTAAACATGTGGAGAGTATGTACATCATTGTGATTCAGGGGGCATGATAGTACAAAGTGCCAGAAAATAATTCCAAACAGTTGAAAATATCTATATTTACTATAATAGAAATTGATAAAAAAATTAAGATTTTTTTTTTAACCTTAATGGAATTTAGAGTTAATTTTGCAACAACTGTATTTTTAGACAAGTGAGTTTCATTATCTTTTGGTGAATCTCTCACATTTTATCAGTCTCCGTATCTTCCTGTTTGAGACTCTATGATTGTTAGGTTTTGTAAGCCTCAATTTATATGTGTGTTTCTATGTCATTCTGGGTTTGCAGGCACTATAATACATTTTATTACACATCCTGGCAATATACACTGCAGAGAAAAGAAAAATTGTAACTGAGTATTGCACAATAAAGTACAATAGCTGATTTTCATCTTTTGCCTCAGTGATTTCACTGATCGACTCCTGCTTGTAGCTAACGGTTCCCCATGTTCCAACCCACATAAACACCCTTGGCTACAGAATGTGGCAAGAGGGTTATGACACATTCTCCCACCTACTGATGACATGGTCTGAGTTATAGGAACTCTGAGAGAAGGCAAAAGCAAGAAAAATGTAAAGAAAATGTATTTTAATAAACAATCTATAATGTAATAATGGTAACTTTTTTTAATGTGAATTTCGAACCTTTTTGTAACACAGTATATTCAGTCTACAAGTGACCTTTAAAAATATAAATAAATATGTGGCACTCTCACTTCTCTCATATATGTAAGCTCTTTGGGGCAGGGACCCCTCTCTTATTGTTTCTATGACTATGACACTTATTTTATTTCCATTTATTGTAATACGCTGTTGTAAGATGCTGCGTTTACTGTTTCACTGTCAAATATGCACACGCACCATACACATGGTCATGAGGGTGAACAATTTCACAGAAACATTCCCATATATATAAACTGACCTACAAAATGTAAGGACTTTGTATGACTTAGACTTGTTTGGCACAAGCTCCTAGGAAACAGAGATATGTTGTAGGACTTAAACTTGTATTAGGCCCAAGCCCAGAGGAAACATTGATTTGTAGGACTTAGATTTGTTTGGCAGAAGCCCTAAGGAAACATTGATTTGTAGGACGTAGACTTGTTTGGCACAAGCCCCAAGGAATCAGTGATATGTTGTAGGACTTAAACTTGTGTTAGGCCCAAGCCCTGAGGAAATATTGATTTGTAGGACTTAGACCTGTTAGAAGCAAGCCCCCCAAAATTGTTTTTTTTTGTAGGTCTCTATTTTTTATGAAAGAACAAGCCCTGAGAAAAAAAAGTATGCCCTACTGGCCTAGTGTCAGCAGGTCATGTTGTGGTGGACAGTGGTCACTGGCCATTGCCAAATGCCCCAGTGTTGTTGCAGTGTTTGCAACTGCTGTTCTTTCTGCTGCTGCTGATTTATTTAGGCAGCAGAATGATTGGGCAACTTCAAGGAAATGGTATCAACAACAGCAGTGATTTGGGTGATGAAGATTAAGGTTCCACTTGCCTTGCCACTGCTAGCTCCAGTGATGCGCCTGAGGCAGTAGCAGCACCACAACTAGCCCCCACCACTTCAGGTATGTGTGGAGAAAGGAAGTTGGCCAATAATGCTTCTCCACCTGCCCCTAGTCCAAAATCCTGGGTGTGTTGTTAGAATAGAAATTGAGAGCAGGAAGGAACTGTGCCTCTCATCAGCAACTGCAATGTGCACAGTGGAAGTGGTAAATAAGGGAAGGACTAGGAACAATGGGCACATCAAACACCTAGCACAACTGCAACCAAACACCATGACGCTTAGGGTCCCCAATGTGAAATCACCATACCAGAAACCAATTACTGCTGCTGTCACTGTGCCCCTTGTCCACTCCACACTAAGGACACGTGAAAACTTAAAGGTTAATAATAATGATGAACCTTCCCTGCCACCAGCTTAGCATATTCTGCTGGGTGGAATCTCCTCAGAAGACGCTTGCAATTATCCTCCCACACACTGCCATGTGTGGTCAGCCCATCACACAGTGTGAAATGGGTGGACAAGAACTGCTACATCCTGACATCTACTGAATGGCTATCAGTTGGCGGGGGAGGTAAAGATGAGCGAGGTGGATCACCAGAAGATGTAGTTACATCTTTCTATGGCTGGACCCTAGAGCAAGAATGTGATGATGAGCCAGGTGTATCACTTGCCATCGAACTTTCAGGCTCTAGCTGGGTTTCTCTATTCTTTCTCCTTTTTGATTTCCGCCTCACCTCTTGTTGTCTTTGGGAAGAGTCAGGGGGTACAGCAACAACGGTGCCCAATTTCTTTGATGAGGGTTTGATCTTAACATGCTTCATATAAATGTCATGTGACATGTGTGTTATCAGGGCGGTTGTGCCAAGGTGCATTCCCTCCTTTCCCATTTTCACAGAATTTTCATAAATTGTGCACAGTGTCTTTGCTGATGGCTGCACTGTGCCTGTTCTAAAAGAAAAATATTCCCACACCCAGGACTTCAGGGGTTAGGGGAAAGGTGGAGAAGAATGGCCTCTTTTTTCCCCTCCTCCACATTCTCCTTCACTGTCTGGGGCAGAGGATGATGTTGCTACTGTTGCTCCTACTGCCTCAGAATAAACACTACAACTAGGACCTGGAGTATTGCTGCTAGCAAGTGGTACATGTCCTAGTCCCGCATCACTGGACCCCAGTCTGTGGCACACTACTTTGCTTCTCATCATCCTGCTGCCCTTGCAACTCAGCAGCAGCAGGAATTACAACAGCAGCAAATTTGCCAAATTTGACAATCTCACTGCAGGTGGTGGTGTGATGCCCATTCCCATATCTGTCTCCCATTCCTTCTCAGTTTAGGATTAAAAAGGCCATTAATGTCTCTTCCACCCCAGGTTCTCCACCATCATCATCATCACCACCACCAGTCCCTCCTTTCTGCTGCTCTATTACAGATGTCTCACTGATTGAAGATATGAGACATTTGACAGAGGGTCCCCTACTGTCACACTTGCCATTTCTTGTTGCACTGAAGAAGGCAGACTGGCAGCACTAGCTGCAGGCACAGACAACTGATCTGTGCTCATGGAGATGGTGGTATTATTACTGCAAGCCACCCGTTCTGCCTTCTTCAAGATCATCTATAGGGAAAATGCCATGGGGGGAAGGTGACTCCCAGGGTCAGGGGAATGTGGGATCCCTTGACCACTAGTTGAACCTCTCTGCATTATTTCCCCTTGTAACGGTTTTCAAGACACTCAGACCAGCCGGTAAAATAGAACACAGTTTTATTAAATAAAAAGAAATAGAAAGGAACGCCCTCTATAGGCGACAATAGAAAATACCGAACACAATGAGTTACTATACAGGTAAGCAGTTGAACACAATGGACACTATAACATATCACTGTGAGATACACAGTAGCAAGGCTACTCAAGGGTTAAATAACAATAAGTCTGTCTCAATTGTGGAGTTTGGCACGCCCAAGTTGGTGATAAAGCTGTAGATGGTAATGCACAGAAGGCTAAATTATCACGGTGCCCGTGATTGGCTGCAGTTACTTGTCTGTCACCAGTAGGGGGCTTCTATTGGCTGTCTGCAGATAGCCTGCCTCTTATTGACTATTTTAACCTGGATTGGGCACCCTTTGAGTGCCCTTTCGTGTTGTTTCTGACCTTCTTGCTATCACTATGCTAGTGATAGCTGGGCCTCTGTTCCAGTGTTCCCGAGTTCCTGATCTCATGTGTTCCTGAGTTCCTGATCTCTACTGTTCCAGTGTTTCCTGCATGCTGAAGTACTTCCAGTCCTGGTTCCGGCCTAGTCTCTGGTGTTGCAGTTCCTGCCGATCTTCTCTGCTGTTTTCTGACCTGACTGATCGTTGCTGGTTCCTGTCATCTCATCACCTGTCTTCAGTATCCTGGCGACCTTCTGCCTGGTCGCGTTGGTGACATTGCTACAATTCCGTGTTGGTCCCAGCGTGCGGACGCTGGTTTGCTCCCAAGCCTTGCGGCTATACAAACTCGCTTGTTACACCAGTGTGCGGTCACTGGTTTGCTCCAAAGCCTATCAGCTATACAAATCTGTGTTGGTCCCAGCGTGCGGACGCTGGTTTGCTCCTAAGCCTTGCGGCTATACAAACTCACTTGTTACACCAGTGTGCGGTCACTGGTTTGCTCCAAAGCCTTTCAGCTATACAAATCTGTGTTGGTCCCAGCGTGCGGACGCTGGTTTGCTCCTAGCCTTGCGGCTATACAAACTCACTTGTTACACCAGTGTGCGGTCACTGGTTTGCTCCAAAGCCTTTCAGCTATACAAATCTGTGTTGGTCCCAGCGTGCGGACGCTGGTTTGCTCCTAAGCCTTGCGGCTATACTACTCGCTTGTTACTCCAGTGTGCGGTCACTGGTTTGCTCGCTAAGCCTAACGGCTATACTATTCAGTGTTGTTTCCAGCGTGCGGACGCTGGTTTGCTCCAAAGCCTTGCTGCTTAACGATTCTGCTAATTTGCCAGTTCCATCTGACTGCTGCTATTATCTCTGGGCTGCCCTGCCCGGTATTGGTAAGGCCGGTAGAACCTTTTGCCACATTCCATCTGAGGTTGCCTTACCCGGTATTGGCAGGGCCGGTAGAGCCTACATTGTGTATCTATTGAGGCTGCCTTGCCCGGTAATTTGGTAAGGCCGGTAAACCGTTATGCTATTCCATCTGCAGGTTGCCTTACCCGGTATTGGCAAGGCCGGTAGAGCCTAAAGACTGTCCTGTCCGGTATATTGACAGGACCGGTAGAGTCTGCCTTCTGTCTGTGCTATATTCTGTATATATATATTATGTATGTTATTGCCATCCTAAGTTATCATTTATTATTTCAATAAAATTGATTTTTTTTTACCTAAAACTTGTGTCTGAGAGTCATAATAAACCGTGACAGTACGAAAGGGCCATGACCTCAGACAGCAAGGGTGAAGGTAACGCACAGAATATCCATTGGAGGATGGATGTGCTCGAGCAACGTTTGGATCAGTTGGCAGTTGCAATTCAAACGATCCTTGAACGCACGGTACCTGCTGCCCAATCTAGCTCTAGCCCGGTGGTCTCGCCAAGTCAGACACCGGAAAGTGATACCAGACCCCTAGGGGGTACTGTTAAAGGGTTAACGGCTTCTGCACCCTTGCCGCTAAGATATGATGGTGACCCTAGTCTCTGCAGAGGGTTCATCAATCAACTCGAAATCTTTATGGAATTGACGGCACACGCATTTCCCAATGATCGTAGTAAAGTGGGGTTCACGATATCACTGCTCACTGGCAGAGCATTGGCTTGGGCTAACCCCTTGTGGGAGAATGCTAAACCTTGTACTAAGAACTTTAGTGAATTTGTGCGTTCCTTTCGAAGAGTGTTTGAGCCTCCTGGTAGAACCACCTCTGCTGCCAAACGCCTTATGGAGATACAACAGGGCAGGCGTACAGTGGGCGACTATGCCATCGAATTCCGCACATTGGCAGCAGAGGTAGGTTGGAATAACGAGGCATTATTGGCAGCCTTCTCTCAAGGCCTGAATGACCACATTAAAGACGAAATCGCTGCTAAAGATCTACCTATTGATCTAGATGATTACATTGAGTATGTTATGATAATTGACTCCAGAATACGTGAGAGATCAATTGCCAGAGATCGTAAGTTACGGTCAAAAAATAATGAGCCTAGTAGCATGTTTTGCCCACCCATCCCTCCCTTGGCATTGAAGTCTAGTGAACCAGTACGGGAAACAAGTGAACCTATGGAAATAGGCTTCACTAGACTATCCAAGGCAGAGAGACTATATCACAAAAAACAAGGGTTATGTTTATACTGCGGTAAAAAAGGGCACTTGCTAAATTCCTGTCCGGTACGTCCGGGAAACGCACACACCTAGGGTATCTTGGGGGACAGGCCCTAGGTGGTGTACAATCGTCCCCAGTGTCGGGCATAATGAAACCCACCATATAGGTGGTATTGTCTTGGGCACAACGCTCTGTGGAGGTTTTGGCCTTGGTTGACTCCGGTGCAGCAGGGTATTTTATGGATAATACCTTTGCTGAATTGCACGGAGTTCCACGCATTGAAAGAGAAAACCCCTTGACTATTGAAGCGATTGATGGTAGACCCTTAGAACCGCCTCAGGTTATATTTGAAACTATGCCATTGTCTGTGACTATTGGGGCACTTCACAGAGAAGAGCAGCAGTTTCAACTGATTAATTCCCCGCACCATGCGGTGATATTGGGATTTCCGTGGTTACAGTTACATAACCCACAATTCGATTGGAAAAAGTGTGAAATTGCTGCTTGGTCCCAGTTTTGTATGGACAAGTGCGTCATCCAGCCTATTAAGGTCATGTGCACCTCCTCTGCTATGCCGGATGTGTACCAACAGTTTGGCGATGTTTTTAGCAAAGGAGAGGCTAGTATGCTACCCCAGCATAGACCTTATGATTGTTGCATTGAATTGCAGCCTGGTGCAGTACCTCCGAAAGGACGCACTTATCCATTATCTTGTGATGAAAATAAGGCTATGGAGGATTACATTTCTGATGCCCTTGCTAGAGGGATCATACGTAAATCTACCTCTCCAGCTGGGGCTGGGTTCTTTTTTGTAAAAAAGAAAAATGGCGAATTAAGACCATGCATTGACTACCGGGGCTTGAATAAACTAATGGCAAAAAACGCATACCCAATACCACTCATCACCGAGCTTTTTGACAGGCTTAAGGGCGCTTCGATATTTACCAAGTTGGACCTACGGGCCGCTTACAATCTGGTTCGCATTCGAGCAGGTGATGAGTGGAAAACTGCCTTTAATACTCGAGCTGGGCACTACGAGTATCTAGTAATGCCTTTTGGGCTGTGTAATGCACCCGCAGTTTTCCAGGAACTGATAAATGATGTTCTGAGAGATATGTTACAGACATGTGTTGTGGTGTACCTCGACGATATACTGATTTACTCCCAAAACATGGCACAGCACATCAAAGATGTATCCGCAGTATTGCTACGACTCCGTGAGAACAAATTATTTTGTAAAATGGAAAAATGTGAGTTTCATAGAACCAGTGTGCCATTCTTGGGGTTCATAATTGGCAATGATGGCATTGCCATGGACAAAGAAAAGTTGTCAGCTGTCCTACAATGGCCAAAACCCAAGGGTCTTAAAGCCATACAGCGTTTCCTGGGTTTCGCTAATTATTATAGGAGGTTTATTAAGAACTTTTCTTCCATTGTCAAACCTCTGTCCGATCTTACGCACAAGGGTGCTAATCCTTCTTGTTGGCCGGTATCTGCTGAGAAAGCCTTTGAGAATTTGAAGCTGGCATTTGCTGCGGCTCCTGTGTTATCCCACCCCAATCCTTTACTTCCATTTACGTTAGAGGTTGATGCCTCAGATATTGGGGTCGGGGCAGTACTTTCGCAGCGACACGAGAAAGGTGGAACTCTCAGACCTTGTGGGTTTTTCTCTAAAAAGTTGACTGTCACTCAAAGCCACTATGAGATAGGTGACAGAGAATTATTGGCCATTATCCTTGCTCTTAAGGAATGGCGTCATTTGCTTGAAGGTACTAAGAATCCTGTCTTAATCCTAACAGATCATAAGAATCTGACCTATCTCTCGGAGGCCAAGAGATTGTCCTCTCGTCAGGCCAGGTGGGCACTGTTCCTGTCTCGATTTAATTTCATTGTATCATATTTACCAGGGTCAAAAAATATCAGGGCTGATGCACTGTCAAGACAATTTGAGGCCGACAGTGACAGAGTGGAAGCACCAGCTCCTATCATCCAACCTGATAGAATACTGGCTACTATACGCACGAGTATCACTTCTCCTCTAGGGGAGGAGATCCTGGCCTCTCAGGGGTCCGCTCCCCATGAAACCCCAGTGGGCAAATGTTTTGTCGCTGAATCATTTCGTACTAGGCTGCTCGAAACCTACCATTCCTCTAAGGCTGCGGGACATATTGGTAGAGACCAATTGTTATGGTCCCTTTCTCAGTTATTTTGGTGGCCTTCCATGAGAAACGATTGTGCCGAATTTACGAATGCCTGTGCCACCTGCGCCCGCGCTAAGACCCCGAGACATCTCCCTGTGGGCTTGCTTCAACCGGTGCCTAATGGCGAACGCCCCTGGTCTCATGTTTCCATTGATTTTATGGGAGAGTTGCCTATGTCGAAGGGGTACTCCTTTATATTCATGGTGGTGGACAGGTTTTCTAAAATGGCTCATTTCGTGCCCCTCCGTGGTCTTCCTTCAGCGAAGGAATTGGCAATGGTGTTCGCCAGAGAAGTATTCCGGTTGCATGGAGTGCCTAGGGTACTGGTGTCTGACAGGGGGAGCCAGTTTGTGTCTAGATTTTGGAGGGCATTTTGCCAACAGATGGGCATACAGCTGTCCTTCTCCTCTGCCTACCATCCCCAGACCAATGGAGCCGCTGAACGAGCTAATCAGGGCTTGGAACAATTTCTCCGTTGTTTCGTTACTGACCATCATGATAATTGGTCCGACTTGTTGCCTTGGGCAGAGTTCGCCAGGAACTGTGCGGTCAATTCTTCATCTGGGAGCTCTCCGTTTCTGATTAATTATGGGTTCCAGCCCTGTTTGCTTCCAGACTCATTTCAGACGCAACAGATTCCAGCTCTGGATGAGCATATCGAGCAACTCCGTTCCACATGGGCACAAGTTCAGAGGGCACTTGGTCAGTCATTTCAGCGTCATCAGCGCCATGCTAATCGCAGAAGGCTTCCAGCGGTTTCCTTTCAGGTTGGGGAAAGAGTATGGCTTTCCTCCAGAAATCTCAAGCTGCAGGTTCCGTCTAATAAGTTGGCTCCTCGGTTTATTGGTCCATACAGAGTTATTCGCAAAATTAACCCTGTCTCCTATGCACTAGACCTACCTGCATCCATGCGTATCCATAATGTGTTCCATGTGTCCCTTCTTAAGCCTCTGGTTTGCAATCGCTATACTACCACACCTGTGGTGCCAGGACCTGTTGAGGTCGAGGGCCAGGAGGAGTACGAGGTTCAGAGCATTATTGATTCCCGTAGGCTTAGAGGAAGGGTACAGTACCTGGTACATTGGAAAGGGTATGGTCCTGAGGATCGATCATGGGTGGATAGTACGGACCTTCATGCACCTAGGTTAACTAGGGCCTTTCATGCCAATTACCCGCAGAAACCTAAACCCTATTCTAGGAGAGGGGGTCTTTGAAAGGGGGGTACTATCACGGTGCCCGTGATTGGCTGCAGTTACTTGTCTGTCACCAGTAGGGGGCTTCTATTGGCTGTCTGCAGATAGCCTGCCTCTTATTGACTATTTTAACCTGGATTGGGCACCCTTTGAGTGCCCTTTCGTGTTGTTTCTGACCTTCTTGCTATCACTATGCTAGTGATAGCTGGGCCTCTGTTCCAGTGTTCCCGAGTTCCTGATCTCATGTGTTCCTGAGTTCCTGATCTCTACTGTTCCAGTGTTTCCTGCATGCTGAAGTACTTCCAGTCCTGGTTCCGGCCTAGTCTCTGGTGTTGCAGTTCCTGCTGAACTTCTCTGCTGTTTTCTGACCTGACTGATCGTTGCTGGTTCCTGTCATCTCATCACCTGTCTTCAGTATCCTGGCGACCTTCTGCCTGGTCGCGTTGGTGACATTGCTACAATTCCGTGTTGGTCCCAGCGTGCGGACGCTGGTTTGCTCCCAAGCCTTGCGGCTATACAAACTCGCTTGTTACACCAGTGTGCGGTCACTGGTTTGCTCCAAAGCCTATCAGCTATACAAATCTGTGTTGGTCCCAGCGTGCGGACGCTGGTTTGCTCCTAAGCCTTGCGGCTATACAAACTCACTTGTTACACCAGTGTGCGGTCACTGGTTTGCTCCAAAGCCTTTCAGCTATACAAATCTGTGTTGGTCCCAGCGTGCGGACGCTGGTTTGCTCCTAGCCTTGCGGCTATACAAACTCACTTGTTACACCAGTGTGCGGTCACTGGTTTGCTCCAAAGCCTTTCAGCTATACAAATCTGTGTTGGTCCCAGCGTGCGGACGCTGGTTTGCTCCTAAGCCTTGCGGCTATACTACTCGCTTGTTACTCCAGTGTGCGGTCACTGGTTTGCTCGCTAAGCCTAACGGCTATACTATTCAGTGTTGTTTCCAGCGTGCGGACGCTGGTTTGCTCCAAAGCCTTGCTGCTTAACGATTCTGCTAATTTGCCAGTTCCATCTGACTGCTGCTATTATCTCTGGGCTGCCCTGCCCGGTATTGGTAAGGCCGGTAGAACCTTTTGCCACATTCCATCTGAGGTTGCCTTACCCGGTATTGGCAGGGCCGGTAGAGCCTACATTGTGTATCTATTGAGGCTGCCTTGCCCGGTAATTTGGTAAGGCCGGTAAACCGTTATGCTATTCCATCTGCAGGTTGCCTTACCCGGTATTGGCAAGGCCGGTAGAGCCTAAAGACTGTCCTGTCCGGTATATTGACAGGACCGGTAGAGTCTGCCTTCTGTCTGTGCTATATTCTGTATATATATATTATGTATGTTATTGCCATCCTAAGTTATCATTTATTATTTCAATAAAATTGATTTTTTTTTACCTAAAACTTGTGTCTGAGAGTCATAATAAACCGTGACATAAATGCACAGTGAGTACTGCCTTGGATTATAATGGTGCATAGCCCCCACAGGCGTAGCAATGAAGACCACAATATCTGCAAGTGCTTGAATCGGTAGCCCCCACGGGCGTAGCAATGAAGACTACAATATCTGCTAGTGCTTGAGTCGGTAGCCCCCACGGGCGTCCCTACTGAGACTGCTGTAATGCAAGAGCTTGCCTTTAGTACCCACGGGCGTTAAGAATGGAAACCAGCGATACGGTGAATTGAGCCTGTAGCCCCTACGGGGGTATACCAGAGAAACCTGCAAGAGCTTCAGCCAATAGCCCCCACAGGCGTAATACTGAGACTGCTGTAACCATAGAGATGGTCAATAGCCCCGCGGGCGTACACCGGAGACCACTCAGTACTGCACAAGAGGTGAGCCACCAGCCCCCACGGGCGTCTACCGGAGACAATGCTAGAGCTAATAGCGCCACACCGGACGTGGTAAGTGATACTGGCTACTCTGCTAAGTGGATGTTTAAGCTGCCGTCCAAATCAAGCATACAAGCGGCCAGCTCGGCAGAAGTAGCAGTTAGACAGGAATAGGCTCAGCAATGAACGTAAAGGCTCACAAGAGGTATACCAGCACAGAATGGGTTAAGCAGCTCGTAGACTAAAGCTTAGCGAAAATAGAGAAATGCTCTGCAAGTATCAGGAAGGCTCAGTACGGTAGCACAGCTCTGCAATCGGTAACGGAGACTCAGCAAAGGAGGCACTACACAGAAGGAGTACTGTGGCAGGAGACAATCAGTCTGGTACTCGGCCATGGCGGAAGTGAGAATGTCGCCACGGCGACAGTAGAGCAGGAAGCAGTCCACGCTGGTCACTGGAACAAGCCGGTATGGGTCACGGAGAAGGAAGTCAGCCAGGCCGGATTGGTACACGGAGGTAGTTCTCAGACAAGCCGGATCAGTCGCAAGCAGGAACGTCAGCCAGGCCAGGTCGGTACACGGAGGTGATTCTCAGACAAGCCAGATCAGCCACAAACAGGAACATCAGCCAGGCCGGGTCAGAACACGGAACCGGAACACAGGAGCGTAGTCAGGACAGGCCAAGTCGGCACACAGGAATCAGGATCAACTGAAGACAGCAACAGCAACAATGGCTCAGGAACAACACGAAAGGGCAAGTGACAGGTGTCAATGGCTGGGTATAAAAAGGTCACCAGGGGTGGGCCAAACCTGCTCAGCCAATAGGAGAGCACCACAAGTGAGAGTGACAGAAAGGGATCATGGGCACCGTAATTCCCCTACCACCTCAGCATCAGCATGGGGGCTCTACTACAGTCATGCTAGACCCATCAGCTGCTTCACCATCACTATTACTAACACCAACCACATCAATTTCAGTCTCTGAGTCTTCTTCACTACTAGTATCACCCCCTCCCTCACTTCCACCTCCTCAGACTCACTGGATGCATAACGGTCCTTCCAGTTCCTCCTTTTATTAGTATTTGACAAGGTTTTGCTGAACTGCTCCCATCCTGCCTATTGATTCTGCTGTCTGAGCTAATCTAGTGCTCTGCTATCCACTGCTGCTGTCTTCTGACTTTCTGGCTCAGGTTGAATCAGCTGACCTCTCTGATTACTCACTTGACTTTTATCAGACAACCCTCTCAGGGTATTTATAGCAGCTTGGCTCACTTCCCCATTGTCCTTGTGTTTGTTTGCTGACCTGTTACTGCTGGCTGCTGTGGATTTTCCTGCGCTCCTGTTTACTGTGTTCCAGCCCCCTTGGCTTGTTCCAGACATCGTGGACTTCTGTGCTTCTGACCCAGGCTTGTTCCTGACTTCGCAGACGTCTGGTTTCCTGACTCCGGCTCGGCTGACTACCAGTCTTGGTTCCTGAGTCTGGCGTGTCTTTTGGTTTATGCTTTTGGATCTTGCTTCTGTTTTTGTTGCACTAATAAAGGTGTATTGCATTTTACCTTTTTGTGTCCTGTCTGGTTCCTGGTCCCTAACAGCATTCAAGGTGCTTTTAGTGATAGCACACACTATGAGCCTCTGCTACATCAATTAGTCACAATTTTGCAAAAGTTTGCACAGCACAACAGCCTAGTACTCTCTCTCTGTAACGTTGTATTATTTTTCACTTCCTGGAAAGCATCAGGTTTTTATAGCAAAAAAAGGCAAAATATGTAATTAAAGGAGCAAAAAGTTTGTAGCCATTGAAAAAATCGGCAAACATTTTTGGAAATGGGTGATTTTAATTGCTTTATTAAAGAAGATTTTCCCACGAAAAAGCAGACAACCACATTGTTTTTGCAGATTTTTTAGCTGGAACATGATGGGACCTTTCATTCACCCATGGTTTCTAGAGTACTACTGAAACCTGATCACAAGAAAAGGATTTGTTTTCTATACCATCAGGAGAGGAAATAATCAAGGAAACCAGGTTCACACCTTTACCCTCTAAAATGTCCTTTCTGAGGTGAGAAGGAAAAATGTCCGCTGACGTAATTGTAGGGTGGCCACAACCCAAGCACCCTGTAGGAGGTTGCCCTGGAACAGACTGCGGCACTGAAAGCCCCCGGATGTCTCAAAAGAAGTAAGTCTAAAGAATTCTAAAGAATCCAGCCTGGTATGTATGAAAGTTACAGAAGAAGCGATACATCAGCTACATCTACCGGACTGGAATGTGGAGTCACTGGGCTAGGCCGGGGGAAGAGGAGAAAAACAATCTGAAAATGTCCACTTTCATAGCCAATGCTGGAAAAGGAATTCCACTGCAGTTAAGTTCTGCTGTTAGTATACAGGGTCCCACAGTCAGTCCTCATCTAATCCAATCTGGGACGTATCTGAACTGTATGTGGCAGTTTGGTGGTCAGGCCTGTACTGTCCCAGTGTGTGTATTTTCCTTTCACATATCACCTCTGGTTCCCACTGGCATGTCGGTCCTTAGCCATTGTGTACCTAACCGTTGCTGGATACCCCTTCGCCCATCTGGTCTCCCTCTCCCCCTCCTTCCCTGACCAGGTCTCACAGATGCACTCACTGAAACTCACTCTCTGGCACTCCATTGCACTAACTGAATTACACTTTTTGATTCACATAATTTTTATAAAATAGAAATAAAAATATGTTGTGTGTCCAAAAACAAAATTTGTGTGTATATGCAATGTGTGTAATATGTGTCAAAGTGTATTATGTGTTTATTTTTAATGCAATGTTCTCCGCTCCCCATTTCATGTTTACCTGTCTCCAATGTAAGCTCTTCTCTCTGTTGCTAAGTCTATTCTCCCTGCATTGTAGCTCTGAGAACCTCCAAACACAGGCAGTGTGTGTCTGTTAGTTTAGGGTATATATACATTTATATATTTATATTTACACATTTATTTGAATGTACTTGTTACTTTGGTGTGTTGTGATTGGCTGTGATTTTGAACTTGTTTTGACAACATTTAGTGTCGCTAGATAATGTCGACTGTTAACTTGTTTCCTTTGAAGCTGACATATTGTGCATTGTTTACCAACTGACAATTAGGTAAAAAAAAAAGGTGTGATGCATGTTATAAGGATATATGTGTTTGGCCTACACTCATTGACCATTCTGGTAGACAGCTTATTGCATAGCTGCTCTACACAGACATGGATAACGTTCAGTAATGGTTTTTGCCTTACTGACAGTTTTACATTGCCTTATTGAACTGAGCCCTAAATCTGCACTTTCACATAATGATCAGGTTCTAATGCTTTAGAATAAGTTATATGTTATAACTCTGCACTTATAATCTGTATTATTCATATACAATGCATATGTCTTACTGTTCCCTCCCTCTTTTTTACCTAGTCCTCATGTTATGAAAGAGGCAAATTGACTTATAAATTTGTAGGAAATGTTGAGTTGCGTTATGAGTAGGTACCAGATCAGACAGATCAACCACCATTCCGCATCATACACAAGTATGGACATATCAAGTAAGTGTATTTCATGATTTTCTGTAGGACAGAAGGGTTGTCTTATTTTGTATATATTTTCAATTTATGTTCCCTCCTGACAATGTTGTATAATTATGTCTCATTGGACCCGATATGGTGCTAAACAGAGATTAACAATGTATTTATTATGTTGATGGCTCATAGGAATAAATTAACTGGTTATCCGCATTAGTGGAGTTATATAGGAATCCTGACTCCTTTCAATCTAATGAAGCATCCATTTGAGATGAGTCAAGAGGGGAAATCCCAATGCATTACAAAACTCTGTGGTATCCTTAATATTAGCATTGGAACTTTTGTAAGATGCTGACAGATGGAAGGGGAACCCAATCTGTATTTTATCTCAAGCTTCCTCAAGTGATTTGTCAAGGGTCTCGGGGCCCATCTATTCTACAAGTGAGTGGCGAAAGATTGTTACATAAATGAATTACACAATCAGCAAACTTGATCTCCTCGAGTTCCTTGATCTGCCTTATAATATGGTCCTTTCCTGCATAATAATGAATGTAACATATTACTTCCCTTGGTTTTGAGCCAGGTGGACCTTTAGGCCTCAGGGCCCTAAGGGTGGGTTCAGTTTTAATAGGAAGGCCCTCAGGTTCAGGGAGCAGGTCATAAAAAAGCATTGAAGTGAGGAAATTAGATCTTTAGCAGGGATGGATTCAGGTAATTCTTTAATTCTGATGTTGAACCTATGGTTCGTGTTATCAAGGTCATCCATCAAGGTCATCAATCATTTTCTCCTGTTGAATCACAAACTGCTACAGCTTATGAAAGTGCGAACAGGTAGCTTCTTTGTCTTCCTCAAACAAATTTATGTGCTGTCCTAATCAAACACAATATTTTTTGAAATCAGAGAGTTCCTATTTTACAGATTTGATTTCAGCTTTAATCTAACATGAAGGCCTTCATGTCATCTTTGGTTAAAAATGGAGCTAGGTCTTCTTTAGTGAGTGTGGGTGACGGAGGTGTCATAGCACCATGGTTCTCTTTATGCGAGGATAAGCTAGACCCTAAATCAGGGTCAGGTGAGTATGAATGGTCTGTTTCTCGGTATCCTTTTAAATTAGAGCAATAGATGCGTTCATACAAGTAAGCTGGATTAGTTTTTATTTTCTAAAACTAATGCTAAATTGCGTAAAGCACATATCTCTCACAAGTGTAGCACAGCTTCTAGTATTTCAGATCAGTAATGTTGGAACCTATAGATCTATTGTGCCATTGCCAGTTCAGTTCTATATGAATTTATATTATTAAAAACAATCTCTCAAGCAGTTTATTTGCTTCCATTAGAGATGTAGATGCAAAGTGACATATCTGAGGCTGATTAAGACTGGAATAAAAATGGACCAGTGTTGAGGTTCATCATGCTAGAGCTTTAACACTTGCTAGGAAAGCAAATCAGTAATTTACCAGTCTACCAATGTTTTCTATTGATATAATGTGTGTACACACATACCCACTGGCTTGAATGTCATTATTTTAGGTGTAGGATGTTGACATTGCTCATTAAAGGTGCCCCCCATTTTTTTCCTTTGGCCCCATTGGTGCCCCCCTGAATAGAATTCCTAGACACTGATTGCTTTATCCATGCCGTACCAGTGACATTTCATATACTAATTAAACCTTTTCAGTAAGGTGTCATATGCTAATGAAGGATTTTAGTGATGTTTCATACACTAATGAAACTCTGTGCTGTACCAGGAAATTTTCACTTTTCACAGGAAAAAAAGCGTGAATATATCTGCTGGAATTTTGGTCAATATGACACATAGGCAGTTTTCAAAGATTTCAAATATGTAAAGAAAATTCAAGGTGAAAGGTTTAATTTATCCTCTCTACATGGGGGAGAGCTCCTTCCACACATTTTGTGTAGCAGTTATGCTTTAGCTCTTAATGAACGAGTGGTGTGAAAATACTTTCACAACAAAATCTAATTTTCTACAGAAGCAGCTTACAGTAACACTGTATAAGAGATTGGTATCCTTTTAAAATGTTGCATGCAAAACAGCGTGCGACTATACAGTGCATTCAGAATATCGTTGTGACTAAAATGGCAACGTGAGAATCTCGCAGTGCAGGAAAGCATGAGATTCTCATAACGCAGCATGAAATGTCGCTTGCAATGTCAGAATGAGCAGAACTGAAACTCCCATCATCCTTACCATCTTGTTCATCGCTGCCCCGGCTCTATCTCTCCCCTTCTGCACATAACTTCTTCTCAATCTGGCTGAGTGATCTTTCCTGCAGAATAACAGGGCAGAGCGGAGCACGCAGAGAACAGGGGAGAGAACCTGGAGCAGTGCTCAGCATAGATGAGTGCTTACATGAGTGACTCGTTCCACAGTATTTTAATATTTGTATTTTCCTTCTTTAATGCCATGAATAAATATGACTTTAAGCCACTGATAGCTTCTCAGATCGAAGAACACAGGCAGGATGTCATCTTACTGTGTCAATATTATTGCTTCTTGATGTCAATGTGATCGGTGCATCCAACATATAAATCATCAATGCGGGCTGAACATTAATGCAGTGCCGTTTCAGAAAACAACATGAGAATCTCATGCTGTCATGCAGTGTGAGATTTTTATGTAGCCATTTTAACCACGGTGACATACTTAATGTGTTATGTGGTCTCACTCTCTTTTGTGTCCGAACTTTTAAAACTGAACCCAAGAGATCAGGCATGCTATAGGTCAAAATAGGGAACCAAATTGACTGCAAAAGCCAAATATGTATCTGCACTATAGACGTTGGGCGTCCGGAGGTGGGGGGCAAGAGGGGCACTTGCCCCCCCCTACAATTACCCCCCTCCACATAAATAAAGGGGCTAGATGGGCTGGCCTGGGGGTCATATTATGGCTTTCCCCCCCCCCCCTTGGAAAAATGTCTACGGACACCACTGAGATGCTCACTACAGACCTTATTCACCAAGCTAAATAGGTGCAGTTCTGGAGAAAACAAACTGCACCACACAGGAAAAATGAAAATTTGTATTGATACAATGCGACCCCTAAAGTCTTGAATGATGGAGAGGTCTCCAATGCATTTATAACATTTAAGAAGTTAAAACCTCATACAAATCAATGGGCATTTGATGAATTTTCCTTTGAATCGTATTTGGTTTGATCTAACAGAGCAATACATTATTATGTCACTCCTCTGTGTATACATAAAGGAAAAGACGAGTCATTCTGGAGCAAACCAACTGCACCATAGGGAGCATATAGAAATTCCCCAAATTAGCTTTTATTTAAATGGGCTTTTAAATCTAGTAATGCTATAGACTGGTCTTTGAAACTTCAGCATTCAAGGTGTTAAATGCCCCATCGAATATTATTTCCATCTGCTCACTATGGTACAGTGCTTATATCAAATGTAATATTAAAGGGTAGTGTAAAAGAAAGTGTATGCCTGTAGAATCCTGTTATTACACTAGGTCAACATTATCTGCTTTTAGATCTTTCTACAGTAAAAATGTGTTCATCGTTCATCATTCATCATCACTTAACCACATATCACAACTGATCAAAATTCAGAAGATTGCGTTCTAAGAAAGTATGTTTATTTTTTCCAATTTCCCTTTTTCTGTATATATATATATATATATATATATATATATATATATATATATATATATAAATATAGATCATATTAGAACATATTAGCTAATGTTCCCTTATATAGAGCACTCGTTACCCTTACTTTTTAAGCTTTTTTCTTATCTCAGATGATATCAGCTATCTCTTATGGAATAGTCAGCAGAAACGTATGACATCACTTTCCTCTGACTCTCATCTACTAACTATAAAAATGAATTAAAATGAACAGGCCACTAGGACAAACACACACACATCTTGCATCTTCCTTAATCATGAGTTGTCTATTGAGAGTTGCCTGTATTGTGCTCAGCTTGTTTCATCTCTTCGGTGCATATCCTACAGACCCCACAAAAACACATATACGAGAAATTATTACTGAATTGACCTATACAATTTCAAATCTTGAAGATAAGGTAAGAATTAAAAAATTACTTGCATTAGTGAGTGAACTTTAATTGTAATATCAATAGAAATTTTTCATATTCAGTAAGAAAATTATTATCTGGAAGAACTTTCAAGTCCACTTTAATATTAATCTCTTTCAACCCAGTTTTATAGTAACTAAATGTCTTCCAAGAGTATTAGATATGAGAGCGTCATGAATTTCACACAATAATCATTATCAACCTTTTGGAAAGAATTGAAAAACTAATTATAACAAAAAATATTTGTAATTTTTATAGCTTTTTCAATTGTTTTAGAAAAATAAGATAAGGTGATCAATACAAAACAAAGAAGGCAACAAAAATAATTCAGATAACTATGAGAAATGAAAAAGTAGATGGGGGTAAGGCAAGGAATTAGATAGAAACAGTAGATGGAATGTACAGCTCTTCTCATAAAAATGATTTTTTGAGATAACATGGTACATGATCAATGCAACAAGATGCATAGTAAGCATTTAACCCTCTGAGTGCCAGAGGAGTACTCAAAGCATTGCTTTGCAATGTGTTGTGTACCCCTCTGCCATTCAAAGGGTTCAGGGCCATAGGGTGGTGAGCAATACACTTTGAAAAGTATTGCCCATTCTTCTGGTTCCTAAAGGGTTAATTCGGATATAAAGCTGTAAATCAAAATGAGCATTTTTGATAGCAAATGCTAAATATCCGTAGCAGAAAAAGTAATGAGAAGGATAACATCACAAAACTGACTGTGGTTAATAAAGCATTCAGCACCCTTTGGAAACTAAAGCCGTATTGAAATCATTGCTTCACAATGCGTTGGAGACACCTCTAACATCTAAGTGGTTAAAGGGATAGTAACCTTTTCTTTTGAATTGACTTATTCTGCATCAGTATGTGTAAAATCAAATTGCCTATAATGATAAAATTGCTTTTTCTTTAGGTCTGTGAAAGAAGGTATAGTGATACAATGTAAAAAGAGCACTTCATGCTTAAAGGGGAACTATCACCCCTATACAAATTTACCTTATTGTAAACCTTATCTAGAGATCAGCTTAAAAGCATGCTATGGCAAAATGTATATTATTAAAAATGAGTCTGTGCCTTACTTCCGGACAGACTGTGGTTACAGTTGTGCACCTAGGTCTGTGAATCTTCTGTTCCTCCCCACGTATTGTCACGTTCCAACCTCCTCCAATGAAGGAGGATTTCTCCTTGTAAGCTTTTTGGAATGCAATACTTGGGGAATACTTTTGAAGAGATGGGCACTCTGATACATAAGGAACAAATGCTTACTGCCTCTGTGATAAGTCCAAAACCATTATATATCATTTGATGTGCTAAAGGTTACCATCAGGGACAAAACTGCACTCATAGGTCTTATAGTTGTCAAGAAAAATAGTGTGGTTTTAATTGTTAACAATTAAAACCGCATTATTTTTCTTGACTAAATATAAAACCTATGAGTGTTGTTTTGTCGCTGATGGTAACCTTCAGCACATCAACTATATATGTATATATATATATATATATATATATATATCTCCTATATAATAATTTGCTAATGTATGTTTGTCAGAAGCTGTCATGAGCAGTACAGACTGCTGCGTGCGCTGCAGTCATGTGCAGTACAGACTGCCCGGGCTGCGGCTGGTAATGGAGTGGGGTGCTCTGAATTCAGACCGTAGTCCTATCTGCGCACCACAGGTGCCCAGAGAGGACTACAGTCTGAATTTGGAGCGCCCCGCTGCATTATCAGCCATGCCGCTGGCAGTCTGTACTGAGCATAACTGCAGTGTGGCCATTGCTGCCTGGCTCTCTGGCCCGTGCACACGGGCTGTTCAACTAGTATAGAGTACTCATGTAAGCATGGTTCACACACCATTTCTATTTTATAAGCTTTGTTTTATTCAGAAGCAAGCATATAATTGAATATAATTTTTTGCTTAAAGGGATAGTAATGTTTCATAATAAAAGCAGCTCTAATTAATCATCATAGTATTTGGACTTTGGAGAGTGTTATTTCAATTCTGTCAGAGTTGTAGTTCAAGAGTAATTCAATGACAGTGTCCCCCTCCCGCCCCTTTTACTGATGCCACACTGTTCAGCCAGATCAGAAGGGAGGTGCCCAGGTAGACTGAAGAGAGGGACAATCTTCAATTAAGATAATGGAAAAACCTGAAAAGCTTGTCAAGGGGGGCAGGGATTTCATTGTTTTCATAGGAATAAGAGTGTCCCCTGCTGTTATCTGTCTGGTCTATGGACTGCATTCCACATCCGAGAAGAGATGGCTTACACTAGGTAAAAGGGGCGGGAAGGGAAACTTTGCTTGTGAATATCTCATAAACCATAAAGGTTTGAGAGATAAGACCTATATCATTCTTCATTTTTTTTAATGCCTACAAAATAAAATAAAGTTAAAACAAAGTATTACTATCCCTTTAAGAGTGTCCATCACACATACAGACACACATATGTATCAGTGTTTTTCCTGTTGAATAATATAGTGGTACTCCAAAAAATATGACACGCAAATGTTTAGAGATGTAAATTGTATTTTTCTGATATCTTTGTAAAGCTTGTGTCATTGGCACTCAGTAATTGCAGGCAGTAATAGCAATAGCACCCCCTGTCTGCAAAAACATATTTAAAGCAAATGAATAAGCTATGGTTTTGGAGGTGATATCTGTTAATGGATAGAGAACTGGTTAAATAATAGATTGCAGAGAGTTGTTGTAAATGGAACCTTTTCAAATTGGTCTAAAGTTGTAAGTGGGGTGCCATAGGGTTCATTCCTGGGTCCAGTAATGTTTAATTTGTTTATTAATGATCTTGAAGTGGCAATGGAAAGTAATGTTTCTGTATTTGCTGATGACATTAAGCTGTGTAAGGAAATACATATGACTAGTACAGCAAAAACGATACCTTTATTGGTTAATAGAGTAGCTTTGGATGCAAGCTTTCAGTACAACTAGGTGTCCTCTTCAGGCTTAATAACAATTCTTACTATGATTCTTATTATGATTATTATGCCTGAAGAAGAGACCTAGCTGATTTGAAAGCTTGCATCCAAAGTCACTCAGCTAGCCAATAAAGGTATCATTTTTACTCTACTAGTCTCCTGAATTTTCTATGGCTAATGCTTTATCCAGGTAATACATACACAGCATGATGTTTTTTCTTTGCAGAATGATTTAAAGAAACTGAGTGAATGGGAAGAAGACTGGTGGATGGCAATTAATGTAGATAAATAAAAGTTTATGCATTTGGGACGTAGAAACAAACATGATACATACACCAAATGGGAAACTACTTGGGGAATCCTGATTAGAGAAATATTTAGGAGTCCTGATAAATGATATACTTCACTGCAGTGTGCAGTGTCACTCAACTGCTGCAAGAGCAAATATGGTGCTATCCTGCATAAAAAGGGATATGAATACACAGGATGCAAATATAATTCTTCCTCTGTATAAATCCTCGGTGAGACCTCATCTTGAATATGGAGTACAGTTTTGGACACCAGTTCTTAAAATGACATAATTGAACTAGAAAAAGTGTGAAGACATGCAATAAAACTGATAAAGGGATTGGAGCATCTGAGTTATAGAAATATGTTTGTTTACATTAGAGAAGAGATGTCTAAGGGGTGATAATATTACTATTTACAAATATATTTGAGGTCAACAGAAAGAACTCTTCAATGAACTATTTACTAAAAGACCTGAGCAATGAACAAGAGGTCATCAAGTAAGACTAGAGGAAAGGAGCTTCTGACTAAAACAAAGGCAGCAATTTTTTACAGTAAGGGTAGTAAAGTTATGCAGATAATGCAGCTGCTTTCAAAAAAGTAATTGATACCTATCTAGCACAGAACAATATTGAGAATTATGGCAGTTAGCTTCAAAGCAGATAGGATCTCGATCCAGAGAAATATCCGACTGACATTTGGAGTCAGGAAGGATTTTTTTTACCCACTTGGGTTTTAACTGGAAATGGCTTAAATTTTTTTTTAGATCCTTTGGTTCAACAGGGGTGATATGGCATGGGCTGATCTTGATGGCCTCATGTCTTTTTTCAGCCTCATGAACTATGTTACTATGTTACAATGTTAAATACTAACAAAATTAGAAGTTTATTTTATAATGACTTTTGACTAAGTCATCTCCAGAAGTGGAAGTACCTTTGTTTTAGTCAACAGAAAAAGCCCTAATATATACATGTTTTCATAATAAGTGTTTTCTGCCCTTTAAAATCTACCTTTTTTTATATAAATCATTTTTCTGTAAAAAAAAATATTTTTAATTAGCCTTCGTGTATTGGTGGCACAGAATGCTAATGATATGGTAATTACTGCTAAATAATGCTAATCAGTTCAGCTTGAGCTCTGTCTAGAATAATGTATTCACTTATAGCACAGTACCACACGCCCAGCAGAGAAACACATTAGCATAAAATATCACACTGTGCCACCAAAAATAATGGTTAATTTCTCATAAACTATTTATGTTACAAACAAATGACTAGTACAATATATAGGAAGTTTTTGATTTTCTTGAAAATGAACTAAAGAAAAAGTAAAATACCTCTTGAAGGAGACTGACATATGTTTTGTATTTTTCATGCATTTTATACAAGTAGAGGACTGTGCAAAAGTTTTAGGCAGGTGTGAAAAATGCTGGAAAGTAAAAATGCTTTTAAAAAATAAACATGTTAATAGTTTATTTTTCTAAATTAATAAAATGCATAGTGAGTGAACAGAAGAAAAATCAATATTTGGTGCGACCATCTTTTGCCTTCAAAACACCATCAGTTCTTCTAGGTACACTTCCACGAAGTCAGGGATTTTGTAGGCATATAGTCAGGTGTATGATCAAACAGGTGCTAATGATCATCAATTTAATAAGTAGGTTAAAACACAATCATTAGCCCAAAAACAAAAAAGAGCTATCTAAGTGTAGTGCTTCATTTATTAAATAAATAAATTTAAATGATAAAAATCAAGGTAAAAACCAATACAATGCTAAAATGGCTATATAAAAATGCTATAGACAGACAGTTAAACAATAGTTGGGCACATCCAGGAGGTGTTAATAAAAGGAAAGAGCGTACAGGCAGATAACACTAGTAAGCTGACTGCAGGGTATTGACATATACATACTATTTATCTATAAACAGAAACAACCAGTGCTCACCATTTGTGCTAGAAATAAGCTTTAGCTGATGTCAAACACAATCAGAAATACATGAAACAAAGCTCTATATAAAACAGAAAAAAACAGTGCTCACCAGTTGTACTAGAAATAAGTTCTAGCTGATGTCAAACATAATCAGAAATACATAAAACAAAGCTCTATATACACAGTCATTAACTGAAACAGAATAGCTAGCTGTGTAGGAGGAATAAAACTGGGTGTGGAACAACCAAACTCAGCTAACAAGGTGAGGTTGCTGAAGACAGTTTAATGTTAAAAGTCATACACCATGGCAAGACTGAGCACAGCAACAAGACACAGGGTAGTTATACTGCATCATCAAGGTCTCTCCCAAGCAGAAATTTTAAGACAGGGGTTTCCAGATGTGTTCTCCAAGCTCTTTTGAAGAAGAACAAGAAACAGGCAACGTTGATTACCGTAGATGCAGTGGTCAGCCAAGGAAATAGTGCAGCAGATGAAAGACACATCATACTTACTTCCCTTCACAAGATGTCCTGAACTGCCATCAGCTCAGAATTGGCAGAAAACAGTGGGACCTTGGTGCATCAATCTACTGTCTGTAGAACTCTGGTCAGAAGTGGTATTAATGCAAGACTTGCAGCCAAAATGCCATACCTCCAACTTGGAAACAAGGCCAAGTGACTCAACTATGCATGAAAACACAGGAACTGAAGTACAGAAAAATGTCAGCAGGTGCTCTGGACTGATGAGTCAAAATTTGAAATATTTGGCTGTAGCAGAAGGCACTTTGTGTGCAGTAGGGCTGGAGAGTGGTAAAAGAATGAGTGTCTGCAGGCAACAGTGAAACATGATGGTGGTTCCTTGCAAGTTTGGGGCTGCATTTCTGCAAATGGAGTTGGAGATTTGGTCAGAATTAATGGTCTATGCAATGTTCAGAAGTACAGGCAGATACTTACCCATTATGCAATACAATCTGGGATGCATCTGATTGGTCCCACATTTATTCTGCAGCATGACAAAAGACTCCAAACATACAGCCAAAGTCAATAAGAACCATCTTCAACATAAAGAAGAACAAGCAGTCCTGAAAGTAATGGTATGGCCCCCACAGAGCCCTAATTTCAACATCATCAAGTCTGTCTCAGATTACATGAAGAGAGAGAAGCAACTGTGGCTGATAAATCCAAAGAAGAACTGTGGTTAGTTCTCCAAGACGTTTGTAATAACCTACCTGCAAGTTCCTTAAAAAACTGTGTGCTAGTGTACCGAGAACTGATACTGTTTTAAAGGCAAATGGTGGTCAAACCAAATATTGATTTGGTTTACATTTTTCTTCTGTTCACAAACTTTGCATTTTGTTAATTGATAAAAAATAAACTAACATGTCTATTTTTTAAAGACTTCTTACTTTACAGCATTTTTTCACACCTGCGTAAAACCTTCGCACAGTACTATATATATATATATAAGAAGCATTTGCACAATGAGATTGCTTACACCAGAGCATTATCCTATCTATCTAAATGTAAACTAAATTACATTTCATGATTCAGGAAAATAATTGATGTGTGCATCAATTCTGAACAATTCTGAACATGTTACTGTCCTATGATGACAATCTAGTAAATACAGTTGACCTCAATGGGTAGGATGAATATTAATAGATGTTGTATAACTGACAAATTGCAGACATTGTAGTTGAGATTGTGTGGCCAAAATAAACAGATGTGTATATGCTATAATTTAAACATAATCAGCAATCCAATGGTTAATTTATAAGATGCATTCAAGACCTCTTAAACATTTAAGAGGTAAAAATTCCTTAAATGAAAAACAGATATCACTATAGGGATTTTTAATTGCCCCCTATGGTGTTTGCCCCAGAATTACTCCACGTTTATCCTTTCCATATGACCCTAATACTGTTGATTCCCCATCTGAGCACACAAACAACCGATTGGACAGTAACACTTAGGGCCATATGTTCAAAGAAATAGCGAAATAGCTTTTGTCGTTTGTGACGACTTTTCAAAGTACAGTGTCGTTGGGATCATTAATATTTTCAGAGAGTGTTGGTTGTGATTGGACATACGTCGTTTGTCCTGACTGAAACTGTCGTATGGAACGACAAAAAAATGTCTTAACTAAAGACAAAAATGTCTTAAAAAATGTCTTAACAACAAAAATGTCTTTAAAAATGTCTTAACTAAGGACAAAAATGTCTTAACTAAAGACAAAAATTCTCACATTCAGAACACATTCCCTCCACTTTTTTCTTAACGTACACATTTTGGGCCATATGTTCAAAGAAGTAGCGAAATAGCTTTTGTCGTTTGTAACGACTTTTGAAAGTAAAGTGTGGTTGGGATCATTAATATTTTCAGGGAGTGTCGGTTGTTATTGGAAATATGTCGTTTGTCCTGACTGAAATTGTCATATGTAACGACAAAAAAATGTCTTAACTAAAGACAAAAATGTCTTTAAAAATGCCTTAACTAAAGACAAAAATGTGCTTCTGGAGCAATGGCAGTATAAAATGAATGAAAAAAATTCCAAACAGTAGGAAATATCCATTTTACTCTAATGGATTTGCTTACTGGAGGAAAATTATTTGAATAAATAAGGGATACAAAATTTAGTTTTTTTTCTTTACTCTAATGGAGAAACACATATACTTATAGACAAGTGCATTTCACTATGTTTTAGGAAAACTCTCAAATTTTATCAATCTGTGTATCTCCCTCTATGGGTCTCTTTATTTCCATGCACTATAATACATTTCATGCCACCGCCTGACATCAATTTCCACTTCAGTGAGGAGAAAAAAATTGTTAACATGGCCTCTGCACAATAAAATTCAATAACTGATTTCAATTAAATATTTTCATCTACTGCCCCCTCAGTGACATCACAGTCATTACGGACTCCTTTCTATAACTAACAGATCCCAATGTCTCAGCTTACATAACCACCCTTGACTGGAGAATATGGGGATATGACATTCCCCCTCCAACTGGATGTTTCACAACAATCAAACATGGTGGCATGGGCAGAGTTACAGCAACTATTCTGTGACTTCCCTTAGAGTGCTGCCTTTGAGAGGAGGCAAAAGGAAGAAAGATTAAAAGCTAATGAGGGTTATGATCTAAGATGTGATAAATAGGTGATGACTTATCTAGTGATATTACTTCTCCAATTCCTATGTTATCCTATAGAGCCTATGCACTAGGATAATCAAAGTTGGAGAGATCTTAGTACATTGGCTCCATAGAATAACATAGGAACTAGAGAAGTGATATCACTTGAGGAGTCATTTCCAATTTATCCCCTCTTTATCACAATTCAGTTAATCTCTCCAATGTATTTTAATATGAAAATATATGCACATAATTATGTAATAGTGGCAACATTTTAAAGTATATTATAAACTTTTTTCAGTGTACACACACGCACACACAAACACGTGCTTACGCTCACACACACACACACACATATAAACTAACAAAAATTATTGACCTGTATAATGAAGCACCATGCTACTAAGCAACTTTACTTGTCACTCAAATTGGTGATGTGCATTGAGTGTGATGTGACCATCACACTTAATGCACAATATTGTTTGAGGCAGTCTGGAAAATAACAAAATAAACAAATAAAATCAGTGTCCAAATCCATCATGAAATATCCAGGAAGCCATACACTGCATTGAATGCCCTGTGTTCTGCTCATAGATCAATGTCTAGCATATTGTCAACTAGTGGAGTTGGCTTTAAGTGAGTATGTACACTTTGTGAATGACATTTCCTTATCATTACCCAAGTGATCCAGGTCAGTTGTTTTTGTCAATATTTATATACTGGCTTGTTTTCTTGTTCTCCTTTACCTCAATGAAGGTCCCAACGGGTACCATAAATACTCCAGATGGATTTGTTTGAATATATCTATCCATCAGTTCTACACTGTGAGCTACCTCTTGCTTCCTCTTGGGGCTCCTGGTTTAGTATAAGGGTATGAGAGTTTGGGTGTGCACGTGTGAGTGTGTGTCATTTTGTGTTCACCTGCTATATCTCCCATTTATGGTATGCCATAGATTACAATAAATTTTTCGAAGATAAAATCCTGTTATATGTATTACCTTCAAAACAATCCAGCTAATATATATAAACATGTAATCAATGGAAAAAGCAGTGTATACATTATACATATTACTGTTTCTCTAAAACAATATTTTATTTCTCTTGCAGGGTGAGGATTGTGATTATGTGCCAAAAATTCCCGAGAATAATCAGGTAAAAGAGGTGAAAGTGTATGTAGATTTCGAGAATGCTAAACTTTAAATTAGAATCTAATTTTAAAGGCTACAAAAACATTATTGTTAATATATTTTTACATATATGTAAGATTGTGGCTAACTAAGAACAATAAGCATCCAGTCAATTTCATCAAAAATATTATATTGCATAAAATAAATTATGGGCCACATGTGGTGCACAATGTCTGTGTTCAAGCTAACATTTAAAGTGTTCATAGATCTAACCAAACCTGGGTTTTTTTGTTTTCTTTTTCAGATTTCAGTGGAAGAAATGTCTTGCACAGCAGTAAAGTCCCTAGGAAACATTACTCATTTTACAAAACTTATTAATTCCCTTACAGAGTTGTTCCCCATGCATGTAAGTACCATTCAGTTATTTCTATGCTATATATATAAGGATATTCTCACTGCTAGGAAAATTTACATTCAGATGTTATTACAACTCAAGATAATACGAATGATGTATGAATCTATCATCACAGCCCCACTGGGTTACCGTCCAATGACAGCGCTGCACTCCTGGGTGTGCACTACAGCATATAAAAGCTATAGTGCACTCTGATGCACCCACTCTGATAGCGATAAGACTTTAATGTCAGGAAGCCCAGAACTCCTCCATTATATCATGTGCATGGAAAGAAAGTACAATTACGTTAGTTCCTCTGAGCCTTGTTTCAAACATAACATAATGCAAGGCACAGGAAAAAGGAACACCATATAAAGCCTATACAGTCCAACACTGCTTTCTCTCACCACAACTGCTGTTAAAGGGATAGTAATACTTCGTTTTATCTTTATTTTATTTTGTAGGCATTAAAAAAACATGAAGAATGATATGTGTCTTATCTTTCAAACCTTTATGGTTTGAGAGATAGTCACAAGCAAAGTTTACCCTTACTGTCCAAAACGGTCAAGTCTGCCATCTAGCTGTCAGATTTGGAATAAAGTCCATGGACCAGCCGTGGCTCTACAGAAGAGCCGAGATTGTGAGATATAAGAAGAATCACTTAATTTGAATAGTCTAAAAAGTGTGCCTGGTTTGCAAGCACACTTTTTAGACCCTTACAATGAAATAGTTATTTTTATATCTTGGAATCTCAGCTGAAGAGCCACCGTATGACCTGCGGACCGGATTCCAAATCTGACAGCTAGATGGCAGACTTGACCGTTTTGGTCAGTGAGGGGAAACTTTGCTTGTGGATATCTCTCAAACCATAAAGGTTTGAGAGATAAGACTGATATTGTTCTTCATGTTTTTTTAATGCCTACAAAAACAAAGTATTACTATCCCTTTAAGGGGAGATTTTTATACACTTAAGTAGCTAATAAATTGACATAATACAGGTTCCGGATTAAGAAAATGGTTGCAGTGTCTGGTTTTGTATAGAATCATATCAGTGTATCCCTTTAAGTATTAGGAGAGCTTTAACATTTGTACAAAACAATATTATACTTTAAAGCAGTAACATTTCCTGCTATGCTTTATAGTTTGCAACATTTATTCTGGTAGAAATGAGTTTCACTTGACAGAAATAATTAACAAAATTTGAATTTTCATTTTTTTATTTATTCGTTGAAAAATACAAGTAACAAAATCGTATGCTTCTGATATTAACACAACTTTCCCTAAGTCTCCATGTAGTAATACTTTTTAAAAGAGAATACAATTGTTGAAGTATCTTCCAAGAGGCAAATCTTGACTTTAGGGAATTAATTTTACTCACTTTGTTACAGTTAGTAAGAGCTTAATGTGAGTGTTGAAAATGGTTCAGACACATCATAAACATATCTTTAACTCTCATAGCAAGAATGTGTCCCTTTCATTTTAATAGATAAATGCAGTACCAACGACCTACACCTATTTTGATGGTAAATTATCCTATTTAGGTCTAATAATTTCCTTTAGTCAATTGTTTTTTCTTTTTTTCTTTCATGACAGTAAAGATTACATCCTTTATTCATTTACACTTTTGAGTGTCATAAAGGTATCCAACACATATGCACTTTATACCACTCTGGCATGCAAAGTGTTAAGATTTACCTAGAAATGATCTTCTTTAGATTTCCATTCTCTCATTGGTCTCTTTTTTAGTCAATTTTTAATAGGAAATTTGGAAATCCATTAAGAGTAGTCTGAGATCAAAGCTTTGGATACTTCTTTGGCACTCAGAGGGTTAAATCTATTTACTAAATGAAAGAGACATTGATATTTATTTATTTTGCACTAAACACATTTTTATCAGCGTTAGTAATTCTGAATTTTAACCCTTTAAGGGGTTTGCAAAGCATTGCTTCACAATACATTGTACACCTCACTGATTCTTGAAGTTCTAAAAATAATAGAATGTGAGGTTCATTTATTGTACAATTGTACATATATATGTTGTATAAGAATGATCATTGGAAGCAGATTTTATGGTATATGGTTTGTTTTTTGTTTGTTTATTATGAGGAGATTAGGAAGATGATAGCTAAAGAAAATATACAAGGTTTTGAACCTTATCTGTATTGTAAGCTTAATATGAAAAGCTTAGTTCAAGATCATATTTATACTCAATCACAGCAATTTTAACAAATGTTTTGAATTTTTGTATGCTTGTTTTTTGCAGATGGAATGTGGTGTAAACACAGAAGAGCAAGATGTGCGGTCGGCTTTGGAAGCACTTCTGAAATTTTTCCAATACCATTATATACATGACTAGCATCCATGGGGTTAAACTCAAAGATATTATATTTTACATGGCAGAAAGCAAAATATTTTTTTTTTACCTATGTTTTTGTGTATTTTAGAATTTTTTAAAGCGTATTATGAAACACAAGTTTGATACTAAAATTATTTTTATATATAAATTAATACTCAGGTAGAAATTATGCTATCTCATTTACAGAATCCAAATAGTATTTATGACATAATTCTGTTTAAAAAATATTTTTTACTGCTAATTTATTTTAATTATGTTTTATTTAATAATATACAGTATTTATTGTAAAGTATTTATTATTTGTGTAATTTAAGTGTTGAAGATTAGCAAATGTGTTTTGAAATGAACTGAAAAAATAAAATATTTTTGAGAACTTTGTGATAATTTGATCTACAGATTCATTTTTCTTTCTAAACATTCAAAGCCATTCACTTTATTGAGATCCATACCAAATAAGTTCCTTATTCTCCTGGTCTTCAAGGGGTTAAGGGACATTCCCCTTTCCCTCCACCCCCCACACAAACATACATACCTGGGAACCTCCTAATGTGGAGCCCACAGGGTGGGCTCATGGGCTATGACCAGGCTTATGTTAATGAAGCAATTTGTGCCTTAACGTGGATGGGGCTTAAATGAGTGTACATGGTTTTATGAGGAATAGATCATGCCAAACTAATCTTTTCAGCTTCTATGAGGAAGTAAGTAGCAACTTAGATAATGGTAAGGCAGTTGGTGTAGTATATCTAGATTTTGCAAAGGCATTTGATACAGTACACAGAAGGCTGGGGTATAAAATAAGGGTACTGGGGCTAGGGGATAACCTTTGCAATTGGATACAAAACTGGTTGAAAGATAGGGAACAGTGTGTGGCTGTAAATGGACAATTCTCTAATACAGTTAAGGTGGAGAGTGGAGTACCTCAGGGTTCAGTATTAGGTACGCTGCTTTTAACATGTTTATAAATGACTTGGAAATAGATATAGAAAGCAAAATATCAATATTTTCAGACACTAAATAATGCAGCGTAATTAAGTCAGAACAGGATATTTGCTCTCTACAGAGGGATTTACATAAAATGGCAGATTAAGCAAACAAATGGAATATGAAGTTTAATGTGGGAAAGTGTAAAGTCATTAATTTGGGAGGAAATAATCCCAAGGCTACTTATGAACTTATTTAAATCATTTTAGGGTACTCATTGCAAGAGAAAGACCTAGGTGTCCTCCTTGTAAACTACAAACTCGGAAACAGTGACCAGTGTCAAATAGCAGTAGCAAAAGCAAACAAAATCCTGTCTTGCATAAAAAAGGGGTATTGAAGCAAGAGTAGATAACATAATTTTGCCTTTGTACAAATCATTGGTAAGACCTCACCTCGAATATGCAGTACAGTTTTGGGCACCAGTTCTAAAAAAAGGGTACAACGAAGAGCAACAAAATTAATTAAGGGAATGCAGGACTTGACGTATGAGTAACGACTAGACAAACTTGGTTTATTTACTCTAGAGAAAAGACGACTAAAAGGAGATCTTATCACATTGTACATATGAGAGGTCAATACAAGGATCTCTGTGGTGAGCTAGTCAACCCAAGACCTGATCAGGTGACCAGGGAACACCCCTTGGGATTAGAGGAAAGGAGGTTTAGACTTCAGCAGAGGAAGGGTTTTTTTTACAGTAAGGTCTGTTAAATTGTGGAATTCTTTGCCCAAGGAGGTGCTTATGGCAGATAAAATGGATACATTTAAGAGAAGATTGGATACATTTCTTTCAAAAGGGAACATACAGTGTTATACTGTATATTGGTAGGCAAATCAGGAAGGTCTGATAAAGACTAACTTATTTGGTAGCAGGAAAGCTATACACTTCTCATGTCGCTAGGGTATGAGGCAAATGTTGAACTTGATGTACTTGTGTTTTTATTCAGCCTAATTTACTATGTTCCTATGTATCAAAACAAATCATATTGCATTCCAAATAAAACAATAAATAAGTTGCTTACTAGAAAACTGAATTTTGACACTATCATGTAATAACTACTTCCGGTTTAGTTTACTGGGGGATGGTTCATTTATGGGACTCACCAAAGTGAGCCCTCTTAGATGCTGAATGACCACAATGTATCCTGCTGTAGCCCCCAACCCTGCATGCAGGTGTTTAAATATTGTTCCCTTAATTATGTTATTGTAAAACAATTTAAACACAGCAATGTACCATGTATGCACTACCTTTTAATTACAATTAGTTAGATCTGACCTCACTAGATCCTAACACATTCCTCTACTGGACATTCTCAAGCTGCATCCATTTCTCACCTCTATTTTTTATAGTAACTCTTCTTGAGGTATATTCAGGATTCATTCCCTTTCCCAAGTGATTGTTCCTTACATATTATAATTCTTTTCCAATGCATTTCGAAGTGTTTGTTGTTTAACTTACTTCTTCCTCATGGGATATTATTATATTTTATTAACCAACAAACACTTCGATAAGCATTGGTATGGAATTATATATGGAAGGAACAATCACTTGAGGATATATATCCACACTCCTTTATTTCAAATGTGCTAGCAAGTTTTGAAGCATACAAGCTATGGAAGTTGCAGTGACTCGGAGAGGCAACACCTGCATTCACATCCAGAGGAAGGTCAAGTGCAATGACAGAGAGCCAGGTGAGTACACCAACTTCCAAATGAGGAACAAAAGTAATGGAGGTATTGTTTGTAGACAACGCTATAAAGCAAATGCCCAGAAGATGAGGCCACACTGCTGAATAGTAAGTTGCTTGTATATCTGAATCTACACTGCTGAACAATCAGTTATGTGTATACTTATTATTTGACACAAAGATCCACAGTTAAGAACTGAGTGTCCTTCCACAAGATTTGATCTATATCCAGTGATACTTTTTTCTGGATAATATTTAAGAATGGACATTTGGAGTTTATAAATTTTCTATGTCCTGATGATATAATTTTTGGGTGATGGATATATCTGAAGAGAGTATTTTGTGTATCCATAGAAGATTTAGTGACATTTCCTTCCTACGTATATTTTTTTAATGGTATTGGTACCTTTACTATATCCATCTAGAGTGGATTGGAAGTAAGCACATATTAGTTTTAATGGTGGCTTTATAGTGTTATAGGTTTTTGATGTGATAGCATTGATGTTATGTGTTCAATAATATTCATACTTTCCAATAAATCAAGTTACTGACCGACATCAAGTGGTTTGTATATGTAACATGGGGAATTCATTTACTCTGATATATTTACTCTAATATTATATGCTTCTGAACTTATTAATTAAAGCGGACATATACCATTCTTGTTTAGTAATCAAATTATTTAAACGGATATATGCCACTCTTGTTCAGTTATCAAGTGATTTTAGGATTTTATGAGCCATTATAGTGGCCCATTATTATGGTATTAGTACCTTTGGTACCTTTACTATATCCATCTAGAGTGGATTGGAAGTAAGCACATATTAGTTTTAATGGCAGCTTTTTAGTGTTACAGGTTTTTGATGCGATAGTATTGATGTTATGTGTTCAATAATATTCATATTTTGCAATTAATCAAATTACTGACCGACATCAAGTGGTTTGTATATGTAACATGGGGAATTAATTTACTCTGATATATTTATTCTAATATTATATGTTTCTGAACTTATTAATTAAAGCGGACATATACCATTCTTGTTTAGTAATCAAATTATTTAAGCGGATATATACCACTCTTGTTCAGTTATCCAGTGATTTTAGGATTTTATGAGCCATTATAGTGTTAATTCATAAGCATATGCTCAGATGTTAGGATAATTCTTTTATGTAACTAGATTGTTGTCTGAGAATTTTGATATTTAGCTGTACATAACATAGCTACTGAGGATTGTTTCTACTATGTACCGAAATTCTAAGATAATATTCTGGAAACTCTCTTGTTTTATGTGAATTGGCCTATCCCATTACACATATACTGCATCTATTCCCTGCTTCAGCTACATCCTCTGTTTATTAATCATGTTTTAATCACTCATATCCTGCATTAATTCCCTGATTTGTTTATTTCCTCTGTTTATTAATCATCCACTTTCCTGGTATCTTTTCCCCTTATTCTGTCCATTTCACTGTGATTTGAATTAGTAACTTCTTCTTGCATATAGATGCAAAAGAGCTTGTTAAGCAACTCTGATCAAACATTTGGTCAGTATCTAATGTTAAATTAGTTATTTTCAAGATTACTTTATAAAGGCCACAGTGTACTTGTGACATTGATGCACTGAGAGGTTCTGCATTCCAAATGCAGTTGGATTCAAAACAGAACTTGCAGCAGGATGTGGAGCAAGAGATGGTTAAGAGAAGAACCAGGATCCGCTGGAGAAAAGACACCTGACAAATCAATTCTGCAAGGAAAGAGCAAAAGCACAGACTTTGAATGTGAGAACTCTGCAGTCCTCTTAAAGGGTTAGTAAACCCCCCAAAAAACTGTTCGCGAATTGATAGGAATAATAAAAAAAACATATAATGCCCTTATTCCCATCTCTCAAACCGTTATGGTTTGAGAGATGTAAGAAAATAAAGACCTCCGCTCCCTCCCCTTTCTGCCTGACGAGCTGTAAAGCTGTCAGAGGCAGAATCCAGTCGACCAACTTTAGGAGGCTCTTCAGGAGTGCTGATATCGGGATATCTAACTATAATTATTTCACCGGTATGATCTACAATGTGTGCCTGGCTTGCAAGCACACGTTGTAGACCATTCTGATGAAGTAATCATAGTTAGATATCTCGATGACAGAGCTCCTGAAGAGCCGCCGTCTGGTCCCGGAAGCAGGATCTTATGACGTCCGCTATACAGCGGACGCAAGAGAAGGGAGAGGGAACGGAGGTCTTTATTTTCTTACATCTCTCAAACCATAATGGTTTGAGAGATGGGAATAAGGGCATTACATGTTTTTTTATTATTCCTATCAATTCGCGAACAGTTTTTTGGGGGGTTTACTATCCCTTTAAACTGCCAGCTTCCCAATTCACATCAACTTCTGGAGAGTGATATAAATGAAAGCAGACTTTGATCCATAAATATATTACCATACTGAGAAGGTGGCACTGGTCCATTCCTAGTTGTTTAACACCTCCCCTTACACTAACAATGCTGAAATACCTGCTATTCTTTATCTCTACATCTGCATTTCTCACTAAATTGTCTGGCTCCTTTTACCTCCCACCTTCTCCTCCCTTCTATTCACATTTCTCCTGCACTTCTTCTTTCCACACTCATCTCTATTCACCAACTCCTCACTTTTCTCCACTCCTGTACCGCCCACCCTACACAAACAGAAAACTCAGTGCACACAAAACATTATCTCTTCTACTCTCTCTCTCTCTCTCTCTCTCTCTCTCTCTCTTCTTTTGTTACTGCAGCTGGATATATCTCACCATATCCTGGCCTCCTTTCCCCTCGCAAACCCATTACCTCCAGTCCTCTATTTAACCACATTTTCTTAATTCTACTTATTCTCTCTGGAATGCTCACTCCATTATTAACAAATATAACACTGTGCATGAGCTTTTTTTCTCCAGCTCACTAGAGGCTCTGTGCTTTCTGACTTTAATATCTCCCCTTTTCCACTATCCAATCACCACCTTGTAACATCCACTGCTCATACTTCTACTGAAATTCCTGCCTCCTCTCCCCTCTTCAAATGCAACCTCAAGTCACTCAGTCTCACTGCTCTCCAGTCCTCCCTAACTAAAGGACTTTCATCCATTCCCACTAATGCTGACACTAAGAGCCTTGTCAAAACATACAACTCTGTCTTGTCTTCCTCTCTGAACTCCAGCATCCTCTGTTACATTACCCATTCAGCTGAATGGCACTGGAGAAAATCCTTTTTCTCCACTACAAATTCCTCCTTTCCTGCTTTAACTCTGCTCTGTCCTTGGCCCAAGCCCTGAGGAAACATTGATTTGAAGGAGTTAGACTTATTAGAGGCACAAGCCCTCAGGAAACATTGATTGGTTGTAGAAAATTAGACTTTTGTTAGGCCTATGCCCTGAGGAAACCTTGATTTGTAGGATTTAGACTTATTGGAGGCACAAGCCCTAAGGAACCATTGATTAGTTGTAGGAAATTAGACTTGTGTTAGGCCCAAGCCTTAAGGAAACATTGATTTGAAGGACGTACACTTATTAGAAACACAAGCCCTGAGGAAACATTGATTAGTTGCAGGAAATTAGACATGTGTTAGGCAAAGCCCTGAAGAAACATAGATTTGTAGGACTTAGGTTTGTTAGATACAAGCTCCCCCAACATTTCTTTTGTAGGTGTGATGATACAGCCCTTGCCTCTCTGCAACAGGAGGTATAGCAGTTCAGGCACATTATCATCGGTGGGCTTCTTTCGCTAACTTTCACAGCTAACCTTTATACTAAGCACTTTGAGTTGTGTATCCACCAGCAATGCAGGATATACTGCACTGGTAGCTCCAATTCGCATAGGATATTCTATCTATCTGGTAACTGCTCTATAGCGGATGACCAACAGCAATATACCTGGATACTTCAGGGAGAGACAAACTAGCTCCTTCTTGATAAATCACAAACTCCTTTATTTTCAACCATGGACAAAAAATGACACTCTGGGTTTAACATCAGACAAAAGTTACTAAAGGAGGGAGGTGGACACAGGAATCTATTCACTTCCTGTAGAAATCTCCGGGGGGGGGGGGGTTTAGCACAAGCAAGGGACAATTCAGCCTAGCAGCAACAGTCTGTCCACATTGCGATGTGACCTACCCTTTCTGTACTGAATGGTAAAATTATACTGTTGAAGTACCAAGTTCCACCTCAGCAGTCGCCCATTGTTACCTGTCACCCAGTTTAGCCAACAGAGGGGACTGTGGTCAGTTACCACAATGAACTCTCAGCAATAGAGATAGGTTTGTAGTTTCTTGAGGGCCCAGACTACAGCACTCTTTCTCTATGGCCACGTAACTGACCTTGCGATCCAATAGCCTCTGACTGAGAAAAGCCACTGGATATTCATCTCCCTGCTCATTCACCTGACTTAGAACATCCCCGATGCCATAAGTAGAGGCATCTGTTTGCACTATAAATTGTTTCATGTAATCGGGGCGACTAACACTGGGTGGGAGCTTAGGATTGCTTTTAGTTGTCGGAAGGCGGACCCACACTCTGGAGAACAAGTGACTAGTCTGGGCTTTTTTTTGCCAAGTGTGTCAGGGGCTTGATGATGGCACTATACTGGGGTACAAACTTTCTATAGTACCCAGCGGTACCCAGGAATGCTAGGACTTGCTTCTTAGTCTGGGGAACAGGCCACTAACTAATCGCTTCCGCTTTGGCATGGTCTGGCCTCAATTTTCCTCACCCTACCCAGTGGCATAGATACTGGACCTCCTCCATAGCATGGCTGCCCCTGGCCAGATCTAACGTTGTCAAGTACTTAGCCCCTGATAATCTGTCCAGTAACTTGTCAATACGGGGCATGGGGTAGGCGTCTGTCACCGTCTTATCGTTCAGTCACCTAGAGTCCACTCAAAAGCAAGTGCTACTGTCTTTCTTGAGGACCAGCACTAGACGAGATGCCCAGGGGCTCTGAGAGGGGTCAATCACGCCCAGGGACAAAATCTCATCTGTCTCCTGGGGAAGCGATCCCCTCACAGACTCAGGTACATTCTAAGCCATCTGCCTCAGTGGCACCTGCCTCGGGGTTAGCACTTGGTGCATGGAAAGCGACGTGCAATTCGGCTTCTCTGAGAACAAGTGCCGCCTCAGCAGTAACTCCTGCCTGAGCTGCTGAGCCTGGTTCTCAGTCAAGTCCTTGCTAACAGCAACAGGGGGCACTTGGGTGTCTATGACGGTCTTTGGTAGCAAATCGGAAACCATGTCCTCCCCCATGGGTAGTCCTCTGGCAGACAGCTCGCTAGGACTTCAGCATCTCGCTCCTGGTACCCCTTCAGCATATTATCATGGACCACATGTTGGACGCTCTGTCCTTCCATGGCAACAACATGATCAGCGTTGCTAAGCTTTCTTACAATCGTGTGCGGAAAGTGCTAAGCAGTGTGCAAGTTGTTTGCCGGGAAGGGTACCAGGATAAGGACCTACTGCCCCAGGAAAAAACTCCCTAGTCCGAGCCACCTGGTCATACCATGCCTTCTGTTTGGTCTGAGCCGTGGGCAGGTTCTACAGGACTAGCCCAGTGAGAGCCTCCAACCTTTCCCTCAATTTTAACACATAGGGGACTACAGGCACCTCCTCATGGTCATAATCCCCCTCCCAGAATTCCCTCAGACGATCCAGAGGCTCTCTCACCCGCTGACCAAACAGGAGCTCAAATGGTGAGAACCCTATGGACTCTTGTGGAACCTCGCAGTATGCGAACAATAGCAAAAGGGAGCAACTTCTCCCAATTCGGTTCGCAATCCGCAAAGCTCTGGAGCATGGTCTTTAAAGTACCATTAAATCACTCGCAACAGCTCTGACATAAATTGAGTGCCCTGGTCTGATAGAATTTTTCTAGGGAACCGGACGCAGTTGAACACAGTCACCAAGGCGTCCTCCACTGCAGCCGCAGTAATCCAGGACAGAGCTACATCCTCAGGTAATCTAGTGGCATAGTCCACGATTGTGAGGCTAAATCTCTTGCCCGACTTACTCGGGCAGGCCAAGGGCCCCACAATGTCTATCGCAACCCATTGAAAGGGAACCCCCACTATGGGCATAGATTGGAGAGGTGCCTTCCCCTGTCCCTTCCCTTTGCCGATCCTCTGGCAAGCATCACAGGAGTTGCAGAACTGAGAAACTGCCTGTAAGGCACATGGACAATAGAAAGACTTAGTCAGTCTGGCCCGGGTCTTAGTGACTCCCATGTGGCCCACCAGGGGGACCTCATGGGCCAGGGTTACAAACTGGGTTTGGCAATATGAGGGGACAATGAATTGGTGGGTCACCTTCCACTCCTATCCCATCTCCTTCACACTGGTCTCCCTGCACAGTAGTCCCCCATCCCAGGAAATGCTCTCCGCCTGTGGCCCTACCTCCCCAGTCTCTGCCCTTTCCCTCATCCCAGCCAAGTTAGGGTCTACCAGGGTCTACTGTCTCAGTAATGTAGGGTCAGTACAGACGGTCTCGGTCAGGTCAGGGGGGTCTCGCCTTATCTGATCCTCAGCCAGAGTGGGAGTGCCGCCTTCATGAGTGGAGGGCAGAAGGTTACAGTTAGCTTGTATAGAGAAGATGTCCCGGACAGCTGCTGTTGGCATCTGTTGTATACCCACAGGGCTCGTGTCAGGTCCACCGTGTGAAGACCCTGCCGGAACAAGCGGGGCAGGCTGCTTAGTGGGTCTCCCCAGTCATCGGCGATGGGGCTGAAAGAGCCCGCGGCTGAGAAAGATCCATTCCCCAGGGGTAAATCCTTGGCTTGGTCAGCTTGTGCCCGGGTCACGACCCTGGACGAAGTAGCTCTCCATGGGGCCCAGGTTGTTCCCCAACAATACATCCACAGGGAGGGATTTCAACACTCCCACCTCCCTTTATTCACTGCCTGCTCCCCAATCTAGTGACACACGGGCAATGGGGATTGAAAGTCGCCTTCTTCTGGAGACAGAGATCACCTTTTGTTGAGGCAACTGCAGGACACCTCGCAACAAATGAAGCTTAGCAATTATCAGGAATGCCCAGGAGTCCCACAGCCCTTCAGCAAGGGTGTCATTGACTAGCACTGCTGGTGGTGGTGGTAGATTGGGTTATCTCTGGGCCACTGTATGGTCATCACTGGCGTCACTCCCAGGGACCATGTAAGCCAGTCCAAACAGTCCTGGTACTGGTCTACCTCTGTGTCCCCTTCCGCCCTAACAGTCTCCACCCCATCCACTCCTCAACAAGCTGGACAGGACAGGCAGGGGCAATAGGGCCACGGGCTCAGGCGGGACAATTTCTTACAAAATGGCCCGGGTGCTGGCAAGTGCTGCGCCAACTCCACGGATGCTGCGGCTGTGGTGAGATGACAATCTTGGGTCCACTGTCTTATCTCCAAGGGCAGGACGGCATACAGTTGCTCCAGCATCACTGCAAGCTTGCAGTCTTCCAAGGAGTGCACCTCACTGCCTGTCCACCACCCCTCCAGTGCATGTCCAATCTTCCAGAGATACTCTGTGATGGTTCCTTCTGGGGTGGACCGTATCTCTCGGAACTTGAGCTGATAGGACAGTCAGCTATTTCCTTATCTCCCTCTACATATCTACCATTTCTGGCTTATTATGCCTTATATACTTCTTCACTTTTCACTAATATAGCTAAAGTAAGTTTTGTTATCCTTTTTGTAGATTGCCATTTGTTTTTCTTATAATGCATTTAGCTTTCCTCTGTGTATCTTTCTAAACTTTTCTTTCTTCCTCTGACTGAGTCTGCCTTTATTTACTGTATGCACATTTTAATCCTTTAGAATACCTGCCACCTCTCTAGAGAACCAGATTAGTTTCATTTTTCTTTTACCATTTTTACATATCTGATGCAAAACTCAGCTGCAAACCTTAATGCAATCTTCTCTCTGCTAAGGAATTACTTATATGTTCAACCATAAGCAAAAAAATCTTCCATATGATTTAGGGCTCGATTTAATAGACCCAGTAAATAGATACCAAACGGTACACACACCATGGTACCAATGGAATACAATAGCCCTACCAACAGGAACCACAAACAGCAATGGGCCATAGAACCCAACTTGTGGCCCAACGTTCATTATGTGTTTTTTGTTCCAAAAACTCACGATAAATAGAGTGAGAAATGAGAACATCAAAGGAAAACAGCTACGCTAGGTGTGTGACACAATTTCAAACACTGAGCGTGAGCTCAAACACAGTCACCCACCCAAACACTAACCATACACTATCCCTAACATTGACAATAAAGTGAAACAATACTACCCCTAACACTATCCTATCACCCATACCCCATAGCTGCAACACTTACCTGTCATCCACTGTCTCTTCATCTGAAATCTTCTATCCTCTTCATCTGTGATCTTCTTTCTTCTTATCTTCCTTCTTCTTAGCCTTCCAAAAATACCGTCCCTCACTTTACAAAAGAAAAAAATGTAAAAGCTTATATGCCCCATAAATTACTGTGCTCAATAAATGTACACTGCTGCGGCAGATGAAAAATCCCCCCCCCTTATATATATCTCTCGGGCCGTGCCAAACTAAGGGAAATTTGAACAGCGACTGGCTTTTATATTTTATATGGCCAGTCGCTGTTCAAAATGGTTCCCGTGTTTCCATTGGTTGGGATGTGAGGTTACACACCTCCCAGGCAATCAGCTTCTAGCAGGTTTCATCATCCCTCCCAGCAGAAGCTGATTGGCTGGGAGGTGTGTAGCCCCACATACCGGTTAATGGAAGCGTGGGAACCATTTTGAACAGAGACTGGCCCTATAAAAGCTTAGGGCCCCTACAAATACATCTGCTTGAAACTTAGCTTTTTTCTTATCTTTTTAAACTTAAATTCCAGTGTTGGTGGTTTTTAACATGCGCTAGGAGACTCAACACCTAATTTTTGTAGGTGCAGATTTTTATGAAAAGTGGAGTTCCTTAATGCATTTTACCATCCAACATGTGTAATTGAATCACACATTCAAAATCATTTTCATTGCTTCCAATAGGGGCAAATTTTGTGCCCAATGTGTTTTTTTCCTTTGGTAATTGCACACCTGTTTGTGACTTAAAACTGCCTACTGTAGTTTTAATTTTTTACCGGGGTCTTAGTGGGATGTCTCCACTTCTTGCTGATACAGCAAAAAAAACCTGCCAGCCCACATCTGGCATATTAAAATTTCCCATAATTATCACATCACATATCATTGAGTCCATATGTTCTGGAGGTCTATAAATTACTCCTATCCAAGCACCTTGATCACTGGTTTCAGTGGTTATCCAAACACTCTCTACTTTTTCCTCAATACCCTGAACTATTTTTTACTTAATGTTATTGTTTAAATAAAGAACAACTCCTCTTCCCTGCTTCCTTTGCTTGTCTATCATGTAAATATTGTACCCAGGTGAAAGTATACCCAAGCCATGAGATATATAGTACCAATAGTCCTCATTTTGTATGTAGTAGTTTATAATGAACAAGTGGTGTGAGAAAAGCTTTCACAACAATATATAATACACTACAGCAGAAGCTTACAGTAATACTGCACAAGAGATCAGGCAAAACTATGACAAATATTCATGACTGATGTAGGTCAGTAATAGGCAACCAAAGTGACTGCAAGAGCTACATATGTGGCTGCACTATAGGCAAATGCGCTGCACACTGCAGGACTTATTAATCAAGCTAAAGAGGTGCAGTTCTGCAGAAAACAAACTGCACCACAGGGGCAAAATTAAAAATTCCTGTTGATGCAATGAGACCCCTAAACTCTTAAATGATGGAGAGGTTTCCAGTGCATTCATATGAGTTGGATACCCCTCTAACAAGAGGCTGAAAATCCCAAATAAATTAATGGGCATTTGCTGAATTTATACTTGAATCATATAGTGCAGTCAATTTTCTCCAGAATTGCCCCTCAGCAGAGTAATCCACTATTATATATGACCCCTCTGTGTATGCATGCAAGTCATTCTGGAGCAAACCAACTGCAATACAGGGAGCAAATTCCCAAATTACCATTGGTTTAAATGGGGCTTTTTAATACTATGAATGCTAGTGAGGTCTTCAACCATTGTAACATCAACGGAGTAAAGCCCCATCAATTAGTATTTTATTTTGCCCGCTATGATTCATTGTTTATAGCAAATGTAAAATTAGCGCAGTGTTATACGCTAGGTCAGCCCTATCTGCTTTTAGATCTTTCTGCAGGAAAAATGTGCCAAAAAATGATGTGAGAGGCTCTGAGCACGAACAGAAGCACAATGGCCTGTTCTCCGGCTAGTCACCGCTTAAGAGCATCACATTTTAGCTCTCTAGTGCCATTACAGAGAAGAAATTTTCACACACATATTAGACTAATCCCACCCATAAGGGAGGTCTAGTACCAAAACGATGGGCAAGTCCCCTCTACACGGAAAAACCAGCTAACCCCAGACGTACGTTTCAGCCTTATTTGGGCCTTGTCAGTGATGTGCAGCTGGCTTCCCTAGGCACTGAGAGCAAGGGATCCACGTCTGGATTACCCTTTACACTTATGGCGCATTTAGTGTATCACATCTTAAAGTGTCCTTATTGCACCCATACTGCACCCATATTGCTTCCTTAATGCGTCATTATTGCGTCCTTAAGTTGCGTCCTTATTGCACCCATATATTGCTTCCTTAAAGGGATAGTAATACTTTAATATTAATATTCCCCATATTGTAGATATTTTAAAATTAATTTAATTGCCCCCAGGTTCATCTCTCAATCCTTTATGGTTTGAGAGATAACCGAACGCAAAGTTCCACCCTCCCTCCCCCTTCCCTGAAGTCAGCATTGTACTGACTGCAGGGGAAATCTGTCATACAACAGGCTTGTGGCTCTGCAGCTGAGCCGAGAACGAGTTAGTAAAAAAGAATTATTTCACTGAAACAGTCTTCTACTTGTGCTTGGTTTGCAAGCACACGCAGAAGACCGTTTCAGAAAAGGGGGAGGGAGGGGGTAAATTTGAGAGATGAACCTGGGGGCAATTTAATTCTTTTTCAAATAAATACAATATGGGGAATAGTAATATTAAAGTATTACTATCCCTTTAATGTGTCCTTATTGCAATGTTGAATTTACGACTCTTTAATGCGCAATATGGTGAATGCGCCATTTGGAATGATGCAACATGTATAATTTGCGACACTTTAAGAAGTGACATGCTAAATGAGTCATTCAGAATGACGCAGCCAAAGACATGCGACATTATAAGACAGGATACTTTAATTGTGCCATTTCAAATGGATACCATGCATAAATCCCTGTGTCTTGTTGCCAGTTTAGGGTGTATAATGATGCTAATCTCACTTCCAGGAAATGTGCAATTTTACTGAATAATGCACTAATAATCCATTAGGGTGACTTAATCCAAGGTATTTTGGAAACCTACTAACTCCCCTGCTTGTAATTCCCAAAGTAGGGGGTTATTTATTAATGGACTAGTGGTAAATAGACAAAACTACCCTATTTTTGCACAGTATTTGTTATTTGCAGTGGGTACTACAAATGCATAGTGATGGATTAATTTGAATGTATCTCCTGAAGTTCTATACTGTGTGCTACTGCTTGTTTTTTTCTTGGGGCTCATGGGTTAAGTTAGGGTGGATGTTTGTGTGTCTTAATATTGTTCCGTGCTATATAGATATCAATTACTTTTTGAAAGCAGTTACAGTATCTGAAAGCACAGCATCCCAAAACAAAGAATTCCATAACTTGACTGCCCTTACTATAAAAAATATCCTTATTTTTGTTTTAGTCAGAAGCGCCTTTACTTTAGTCTTAATGGATGATCTCTTGTTCTTAGCTTAGCTCTTTGAGTAAATAGTTCATTGGAGAGTTCTTTGTATTGACCCCTGCACTTTTTCCAGTTCTATAATGCACTTTTTTCAAGTTCAATAATGTTCAATAAATTGCACCAAAATATTATACTGTGCAAAGAAAAGGTATGGACCAGGTCCCCAACTGAGAAGTGGTGTCCATTGTCTGTATATAAGCTAACATTTAAAGTGTTCATAGATCTGACTAATTTTTTCTTTTTTAGAATATTACAGAAATGTCTTGCGCAACAGTAAAGTCACTGGGAAACCTTACTCATTTTGAAAACTTACTAATTCCCAACAATTCCTGGCCTCCTCTGATGTAAGTACCAATAATTTATTATCATTCAAGATATACATTGTGTGTGTAGATAGATAGATAGATAGATAGATAGATAGATAGATAAAAAGAAATATGAGGTGAACGCTAGTCCTTAATGATAATAAAACAAATATATTTATTAAAGGGATAGTAATACTTCATTTTACATTTATTTAATATAGTAGGCATAAAAAAATATGAAAAACGATTTAAGGCTTATATCTCAATCCGATCATTTGACCGGATGGAGGCTCTTCAGCAGAGCCGAAAACGCGCAATCTAAACATTTATACTTCATTGGAACTGTCTACAAAGTGTGCCTGGTTTGCAAGCACACTTTGAACTATTAATGTTTAGATCATGTGTTTTTGGCTCTAATGACCGGATTATGCAGCTGTCAGCTAGAGCTCTGACTTCACTCAAACAGCCAAGAAGAGGTAACTTTAGAGAGGTATATCTCTCAAACCATAAAGGTTTGAGAGCTAAGCCTTATATCGTTTTTTCATATTTTTTTATGCCTACAATATTAAATAAACATAAAATTAAGTATTACTATCCCTTTCATAATGACAATAATAACAACGATATGGTCAATATCAATACATTTAACCCCACTATGTCAAAAAGATTAACATAACGCTATATATCATTTGAATTCACAAAAAATTATTAAAAACTTATCATTATAAGAAGACTTGCTATAAATGCTTGCATAGTAGTGGGCAGGACCTGCAGTAATTAGGCGTCTCCCCCGTCTCTGTACTTGATGGAGCTGAGCTTTATTTCAGCAGCTTGACAATCAGATCCTTAAGCGGGCAGAGTCATTGATTCTCCTTTAAACGCTATAAGATATAACACCTCCCGACTTAGATATTAAATGAACAAAATTCAGTCTTTTACATAAAATGGTGATATCAGTAATAAAATGACTTGAAGGTGTATTTTAAAAAATAAATGTATTATTATTGACCATATCGTTGTTATTATTGTTATTATTAATAAATATATTTGTTTTATTATCATTAAGGACTAGCACTCTCTTCATATTGTTTTTTTCTTTGTTTTTTTATGTGTTCACCATCAGATCATTGAGGATTGTAGCAATAGTTCTTTTAGAACCCTTTAGTTGGTGCAGGCCATTGTAGCTAATTTTCCATTTATTTTATATATATATATATATATATATATATATATATATATATATATATATATATATATAGACTAGCAATGTGGGACAGCGTTGCCCGTCAGGATATATAGGGAATATATGCACACACGGATGCAAGACAAACACGAAGACACACTGAGATGCATAAAGAGCAACAGTCATACACACATACATGCAGACACAGAGTGTGATACAGACATGCAACACACACAGTAAGGAACACACAGGCACACATAGAGACACACACACACAGAAGTGAGTCATAAGGGGGTGACTTATGTGTCATTGTAATGAGTTTGTGTTTGTACTTATGCCTCAACTGTAGCATTCGTTCATATAGTTGAAATGCATGTGGTAATTGCACATACTATGGTGGAAGGTGGATTGTGCTGGCTCCCGGGGTGTGAGTGAGTGGCATTCATTCATGTAGTTGAAATGCATGTGGTAATTGCACATACTATGGTGGAAGGTGGATCGTGCTGGCTCCCGGGGTGTGATTGCGTGTGAGTGATTGCGTTTGAGTCCGCGATTGAGTGATTGCATGTGAGTGATTGTGTGAGTGTGTTAGTGAGTGTGTGTGATTGAGTGAGAGTGCGTGAGTGAGTGTGTGAGTGAGAGGGTGTATGAGAGTGAGAGGGTGTGAGTGCGTGATTGTGAGACTGTGAGAGTGTGATTGAGTGTGAGTGTGTGATTGACTGTGAGACTGTGAGAGTGAGACTGTGAGAGTATGTGAGTGTGACTGAGTGTGAGACTGTGAGTGAGAGCGTGAGAGTGTGAGACTGTGACAGTGTGAGTGTGAGACTGTGTGAGAGACAGTGAGAGTGTGATCGAGTGTGAGACTGAGAGTGTGATTGAGTGTGAGAGAGAGTGTGATTGAGTGTGAGACTGTGTGAGAGAGTGAGACTGTGAGAGAGTGAGACTGTGTGAGAGAGTGATTGAGTGAGTGTGAGACTGAGAGTGTGAGACTGAGTGTGAGTGTGATTGAGAGACTGTGATTGAGTGTGAGTGAGTGTGAGACTGTGAGAGAGTGAGACATTGTGAAAGTGTGAGTGATTGAGTGAGTGTGAGACTGAGAGTGTGAGGCTGTGAGACTTTGAGTGTGATTGAGTGTGAGACTGTGATTGAGTGTGAGACTGTGTGAGAGAGTGAGACTGTGTGAGAGAGTGAAACTGAGAGAGTGAGACAGTGTGAGACTGTGAGTGTGACTGAGTGTGAGAGTGTGATTGAGTGTGATACTGTGAGAGTGAGTGAGTGTGATTGAGTGTGAGACTGTGATTGAGTGTGAGAGTGTGTGTGTGAGTGAGATAGTGTAGACTGAGAGTGTGATTGAGTGTGAGAGTGTGATTGAGTGAGTGTGAGACTGTGAGATTGAGTGTGAGACTGTGAGAGTGTGAGACTGAGTGTGATTGAGTGTGAGACTGAGTGTGTGAGTGAGTGTTTGAGTGTGAGTGATTGTGTGTGTTTTTTGTCTGTGTTTGTGTCTGTGGTGTAGGAGCGAGCGGCAGCCATTTTGTTTTTTCAGTTACTTGGATAGTGGAGGGCGGGGTGGATAGTGGGGGCAGGCCAACTCCCTGCATGATTTAAATCACTCCCCCATTGACTCACCCAATGGGAGCAGTAAATCCTCCTTACTTAACCCTTTGAGTGCCAGAGGGGTACGCAGCGCATTGCAAAGCAATGCGTTGCGTACCCCTCTTGCACTCAAAGGGTTAAGCTGAGCTAACATAGCAATATAACACACGGTGGCTCTTCAGTTGAGGCAACGTAGCAATATGCTGAGGGAACAAATAGAAAGTGGTGTTTGAGGCTTGCCCTCTGTAACATACAGCAAAGCATCTCTGTCCATTTAAGGAGAAAGGGCAGGAAGCAGGAAGTGGAGGAGTGACAGTTGAAAACAAACAGTTAGTGAGGTGACTGAAGAGATGAAAAGTGTTAAATAAAAGAGTTTCTATTAAGTCTATCCTTGAGTTTGTATTTTATGGAAACATTACACCCTCGTACTGAAACAGTGTATGGAGGGTTACAGTTATCTGTGGGGGGTGACACAGTGTATGGAGGGTTACACTTATCTGTGGGAGGTGACATAGTGTGTATGGAGGGTTACAATTATCTGTGGGAGGTGACACTGTGTGTTTGTGGGGTCATGATCCTGAGTGACAGTGTGTGTGTGGACCAGGAGAAGTTATTGATATCCCTACTTCAGGAGCAAGTGGCAGCTATATTTTTTTTTTTGTCAGTTGGATACTGGTGGGCAGGCTGGAGGGGACGGGCCAACTCCCTGTATGATAAACCTGCCCCCACTGAATCACCCAATGGGTGCAGTAAAGTCCCCATTGAATCACCCAATAGGAGTTGTGTCTCCTAATGAGACATAAATTATGTAATGAGACATTCTGTTCAATGCGAGTTTCTTTTCTCAGGAGACATAAATTATGTTCTGTGTGTGTGGTACCATAAATTATGCAATTAGGCTTATTCTTTTATATATATATAGATATATATATATATATGTATTATACATACGAAGAGAAGATGTTAGGCACTCATGTACTAAAAAATAATGCAATTATATAAATATAGAAACATTGCTATATTTATATAATTGCATTATCTTTGAGTCCATACGTGCATAGCATCATCTCTTCGTATATTACAAATCCTTCTATTGCGCCTGGCAAACGTTTGTTTATTTGAAGCCTGAGTGGCAATCATCTGATTGCTATATATATATATATATATATATATATATATATATAAATGTATAATATATATATATATATATATATATATATATATATATATATATGTGACATAGCTGAGTTGATTAATGCACCAGAGGTGAAATCTGCTGAAATCAGGGTCACAGGTTCTACTCTCCAGCAGGGTCAAAGATCTGCCAACTCACACTCGACCAGCATGGCAGATTACGGTCCATGCCCACAGCTTGATGAGGAGGCCTTTATCTACCAAATAAATATGAAAACATCTTTGTTAAATACAAGTACACATTGCGTTGTTTAGAATGGAAAGCAGATAAGATCAGCTCAGTCCAGACCCGGATTCTTTGATCAAGTAATGGTAAACGAATGGGATGTATTCATCCTTTGCAGAGTAAATTTACTCTGGAGGGTGGGTAGGTTTTAGAGGGTGTGAGGAATTCAGAGCAGAATCTGGAATCACATTGGTGCTGGGGCTGCTTTGTGAGCAGACACAAGTGAGTGAGTGAATGAGTGAGCAGAAGTTGTACCCTCATTTCAAGGGAGGGGCTTCTGCTGTGATGGAGATCCAGAGTGGAGTGGAAATTCATCTCTCCATCTCCAGGGGGAGATGTAGTTAGTAAGGGGTGATGTTATGGTGATGTGTGGTGAGCACATCACCTTCACCTTGTTGAGATAGACACACATCACCATATGCACCATGACTTACGAGAGAATTGAATCATTAACGTACAGGGTTATTGTACTGCTTGTGATGTGTAAGGGAGGTTCTCACTTACACAAGGTCAGCAGTATGACAACCCTGAGGTGTGAGAGCATCCTTTCTGCTTCTTTACTTGACCACTTAGTGAGTGGAGATGATGCACTCTGACTTCAGCACCACACACAGCATTACACCCTTACCCTTTCAGTGCCATAGGGCAGTGAAAGGGTCTTATATATTTCATATGTGTACACATTTTAATCCTAAATATAAGGTCTGAGTGGCAATCATCTGATTGCTATATATATATATATATATATATATATATATATATAAATGTATAATATATATATATATATATATATATATATATATATATATATATGTGACATAGCTGAGTTGATTAATGCACCAGAGGTGAAATCTGCTGAAATCAGGGTCACAGGTTCTACTCTCCAGCAGGGTCAAAGATCTGCCAACTCACACTCGACCAGCATGGCAGATTACGGTCCATGCCCACAGCTTGATGAGGAGGCCTTTATCTACCAAATAAATATGAAAACATCTTTGTTAAATACAAGTACACATTGCGTTGTTTAGAATGGAAAGCAGATAAGATCAGCTCAGTCCAGACCCGGATTCTTTGATCAAGTAATGGTAAACGAATGGGATGTATTCATCCTTTGCAGAGTAAATTTACTCTGGAGGGTGGGTAGGTTTTAGAGGGTGTGAGGAATTCAGAGCAGAATCTGGAATCACATTGGTGCTGGGGCTGCTTTGTGAGCAGACACAAGTGAGTGAGTGAATGAGTGAGCAGAAGTTGTACCCTCATTTCAAGGGAGGGGCTTCTGCTGTGATGGAGATCCAGAGTGGAGTGGAAATTCATCTCTCCATCTCCAGGGGGAGATGTAGTTAGTAAGGGGTGATGTTATGGTGATGTGTGGTGAGCACATCACCTTCACCTTGTTGAGATAGACACACATCACCATATGCACCATGACTTACGAGAGAATTGAATCATTAACGTACAGGGTTATTGTACTGCTTGTGATGTGTAAGGGAGGTTCTCACTTACACAAGGTCAGCAGTATGACAACCCTGAGGTGTGAGAGCATCCTTTCTGCTTCTTTACTTGACCACTTAGTGAGTGGAGATGATGCACTCTGACTTCAGCACCACACACAGCATTACACCCTTACCCTTTCAGTGCCATAGGGCAGTGAAAGGGTCTTATATATTTCATATGTGTACACATTTTAATCCTAAATATAAGGTCTATTATTAAGCATGGTTGTATTCTCAAAATGTGTAAGACCATTTCTTGTCCTATTGCCTAAACTGATGTAGTGGAAGAAAATGAAATAATGGTTATTGTTTTTACTTGGTGATCATCCTGTGTCTTTGCTGACCTCTGCCTGCTTTAATATTGTTGTATACCAATGGAACAAGAGTCTCTCTCTCTCTGTAATATATATATACACACACACATATATGTGTGTGTGTGTGTGTGTGTGTATGTGTATATACCTATATATCTATATATTTATATTTATCCGAATTTTCATTTTTTACTCATACTGGAGGTATGTGTTACATATATTCATATGCCAAAGATGGTATCATTTTAGGATGTTAACTGAAGGTTTTGACACATTTTATTTTTTACATCCCCTGTTCATTCAGTCATCATCCCTTAAATCAAGTACAACATAAATCTTTTGACACTACCTACCAGTGATCCCTTCCTTTTTTGGAAAAAGTATCATACTCAAACTGGTTAAGCTAGTGAGTATATCTAGGCATGTTTCCTCAATAGATCATTTTGTTGCAATCCGCTATTTCCTTACTAGTTTTATTTTTTCCCCTAGGTGGCAGCAAGGTCTTTAGTCATATCTTCAATTGCAAAGATTATCCTGTTGATGCAATGTTTCCTCTAGAAGGCTCAATGGATATAGAGTATCTTCCCTCAGGTTTATATGAATAAAGGTGTAACCTCAACCTTCGCTCCATTGAAAAATAACTCATTTACAACATGTTAGTTGGCCAGAATTTTTCATTTTTGGCTTTCATGAGCAAGCAATAGTTAGATTACATTTTGGGCTATCCTCTTCTTTTTTTCACACACTTTTTATATGAATATTTCGATATATTACAAATCAACATACACTTTTTGATATGTGGCATCTCAAACTAGGAGCAATGTATGCTGCACATAATCAACACCGTTTGAACAAAATGTAAGCTATATGTTCATGTAATAAGTGTCATGTAAAAAGGATACATTAAGTTACACAGAGCATACAGATGTGATCATATTAATCACCTAATTAGGATTAAAAAAGGAAGCCAACCATATTTGGCATTTTCTGATCATATACTACTTGATCCTGAAGTAAGAGTGAAATATAGCTCCAAAAATTGTTGATCATATCGCTTGGATAATATTGGACCTCTGGCCAAGTGAACACTGAGGAAGCAAGATACACAAAGGAGACAAAAGCACCTTAACAATTCTCCAGGAAGGTAGGACGCAAGTAGAAAGGGATCACGAGATTTGCCTACACTAATGTCTGTTGGGTGAAATATTCATAAGCCCATGAATTTTAGCAAAGCTCTATATGACTGTTACTCATGTAAGCAGACTCACTATGGGGGGTCTCTTATGAGACACACACTTATTTGAATTCTTGTTTTGACACACACATGGTCCCTGTCATTATTGTTTCTTCCTACAAATACACTGGAGTATTGTCTCTGAAACTAGCACTTACAGATTGTGCGGCTTATGTCATTTATCACCGCTTAAGTCATTTTTCCTGTGTTAAGTTTAAAATCCTACTGGTGTCATCAGATTATATATACATTTTTCTTTTTTCCTTTTTATTTTTTGTGGCCTTTGTTTTTTTTATATACAGTACTGTGCAAAAATCTTAGGCAGGTGTGAAAAAAATGCTTTAAAGTAAGAATGCTTTCAAAAATAGACATGTTAATAGTTTATTTTTATGAATTAACAAAATGATAGAATGTGAACAGAAGAAAACAGCATCAATACTTCTAGGTACACCTGCACACAGTTTGCTAAGGGACTCAGCAGGTAGGTTGATCCATACATCATGGAGAACTAACCACAGTTCTTCTGTGAATTTAGGCACCCTCAGTTGCTTCTCTCTCATTTAATCCCAGATCAGGGCTCTTTGGGGGCCATACCATCACTTCCAGGACTCCTTGTTCTTCTTTACACTGAAGATAGTTCTTAATTACTTTGGCTGTATGCTTGGGGTCGTTGTCATGCTGCAGAATAAATCTGAGGCCAATCAGATGCCTCCTTGATGGTATTGCATGATGAATAAGCATCTGTCTGTACTTCTCAGCATTGACGATCCCATTACTTTTGACCAAATCACCAAATCCATTTGCAGGAATGCAACCCCAAACTTGCAAGGCACCTCCACCATGCTTCACTGTTGCCTGCAGACACTCATTCTCTTACTGCTCTCCAGCCCTTCAGCGAACAAACTTCCATCTGCTATAGCCACATATTTCAAATTTTGAATCATCAGTCCAGAGTATGTGCTACCATTTTTCTGCACCACAGTTCCTGTGGTTTCATGTATTGTTGAGTCAATTGGCCTTGTTTCCATCTAGAAAGTATAGCATTTTGAATGCAAGTCTTCCATGAACACCACTACTGAGCAGAATTTCCGGACAGTAGATGGGTGCACCAGGATCCCACTGTTTCCTGCCAGTTCTGAGCTGGTGGCACTGCTACACATCTTCCAATTGTGAAGGGAAGTAAGCACAATGCATCTTTCATCTGCTGCACTAAGTGTCCTTGGCCGACCACTGTGTGTACTGTCCTCAACGTTGCCTGTTTCTTTGTACTTCTTCAAAAGAGCTTGGACAGCAACACCTGGAAACCCCTGTCTGCCTTGAAATTTCTGCCTGGGAGAGACCTTGCTGATCCAGAATAACTACCTTTTATCTTGTTGCTGTGCTCAGTCTTGCCATGGTGTATTAAACTGTCTTCAGCAACCTCATCTTGTTAGCTGAGTTTGACTGTTCCTCACCCAGTTTTATTACTCCTACACAGCTGTTTTTGTTTCAGTTAATGATTGTGTTACAATCTACATATGACATTGATGATCATTAGCACCTGTTTGGCATCATTGTTTAATCATACACCTGACTATATGCGTACAAAAACCCTGTCTTTGTGCAAGTGTACCTAGAAGAATTGATGCTGTTTTGAAGGCAAAGGGTGGTCACACCAAATATTGATTTGATTTAGATTTTACTTCTGTTCACTAACTATCATTTTGTTAATTTATAAAAAATAATCTATTAACATGTCTATTTTTGAAATCATTCTTACTTTACAGCATTTTTCACACCTGCCTCAGACTTTTGCACAGTACTGTATATGGATTTTATATATATATATATATATATATATATATATATATATATATATATATATATCATATCATATATACAGGGCTTAAAAGTTGAAGTCCTTTGCTCCTAGCCAGACCTGAAAAGTTACTCGCCACTGCAAACCATAACATGCCAACCAGGGCTGAATTTCTACTCCAGAAAAAGAGAAAAGGAGAAAAGAGAGCTCACAGCGCTAACTCATCATAAAATATCCATATGACAAATATAAATAAATATAAATACAGAAAGATATAGATAACAGCAAGAAATAGCAGCAAAAAATAAGAGGACTCTCCAATCCCCCTAACATTGGGCCTAAACCCAAATGTGAAAACACATACAAACAAACAATTCTGCGCTCCTCTACATGCTGTGAATGATATGTGCCCTGTAATGTGCATATTTAATAATCCTTAGTAAATATAGATAAAATAAGTGAGAGTTTCGTCCCACAAATTGGCCAATCCGTGTGTAGCTTACCAACCACGTCACGGTATCTCACTTTATGGTAAGTCCTACTCTAATAAACCTACAATAACTGTCTAAATTAAATTAAGATTAAAAAATACCGAGGAAGATGTTATTTTGAAACGCGTCCCTTAGTGAGCCTCTATGTAGTGCAATTAAAAACAACAGACATACAATAAAATAAAAAGGTGTAGATAAAGGACTTACCTGGTGCAGGACCCTTATGAGCCTGCATTAATAAAGTGATTACTTGGAAAACATGTTCCATTTATAACCTTCCCCACAAGTCATGTGAGGAATGGTTGATACCAAACAGACAGGGGGTATACACATTGGAACAATCCAAACAGCCTAGTTCTTAAAGGCCAAGTGGGATAGAAAAGGAAAGGAATGGTGAATTGAATTAAAGTGATAATGTATTTTTTGTCTACTCGCCAGGGCTAAATTTTACCTCGCCATTGGCTAGTGGCAAGTGGAAATTTTGAGCCCTGATATATACTTATATTTTATAGTCCTATATGATTTTATTTAGAGTTTTTCCCCTTTTTTTATAACTATGGGGAGATTCACTAAGCAATGATAAAGAGGTGATAAAGTGGAGATGACCTCTCCAGTTTATCACTTCTACAAATGTTATTCTATGGAGCCTTTGAACTAATATTTCTTCAACTTTGGCGATCTTAGAGCATAGGCTCTATAGAATAACAGGAATTTCAGATGTGATAAACTGTAGAAGTCATCACCACTTTATCACCTCTTTATCATTGCTTAGCAACTCTCCCCCTATGTTTTAATATTCATTATTGTTTAATAAACTTTTTTATATTTTAACATATGCTGTATTTTTTGGTGAAAATAATTAGATCTCTTGGATGCGCTGTTTGATTTTCTGGCTTTGTTTTATTTTCATCTTTTGCAAGTCCTGAAAAAGGCAGGAATGGCTGCCCCTGTAGAATACACGTAAAACTAAATTTTAGGGCTTAGAAAAAACATATGTTGCAATTGAATACAGGGTATTTATGGGTATACATGAATATTTTTTTATTTTTAAGATTTAGTTTTTCTTTAAGAGAACCAATGAGTAATTTAAAGGCAGTTGACAGTTCAGTTCAGTAAAACATATCAGCTAAAATGGAATGTTTGGGAAGTGTAAGCATTCTATCCCCTTTCTTTCATTCTCTCTCACACACATACACATACACACACACACACACACACATACACATATTCATATGCACACAACTATTTATCCTCTGTGTCCCAATCTCTTTCTACCACCTCTTTTCTCTTTCCAATGTTCTTCTTCCCATCAGGTATCCAGCTTTTCTTTCACGCATTTATTCCTGTTTGTCTCTCTGTAATTTCTTAACCCTCTACAAGTCTTCTCATGTCTCCTATCTTCTACCAGCTTCTTTCTCACTTAATCATCTCCCTACTCCCAATTTCTCTTCTTCTGTTACTGTCTTTCCCACTGCTCACATTCCCTCTGTAGCAGTGAAAATAGTCATTGTGGATTTAAGTAATAAATGAATGTGCACCTTTACTTAATTTGCGAAATTAAGGCTATGGTAGGTTGGCTTTGTCAAGGATATACAAAAGAAACAGAAGGCACTGTATATCTCACATAAAATAAACAATTTAAATAAATAAATTTGAGATATTTTACACAATCTAGGTATGACACACTTTTTTCACAGTGAACAGAATTGATCAAAAAGAATCAATTACTCATATTCGTGAAACAATACATGTAATTTTATTTAACCCCTTAAGGACCCATGACGGTCCTGGACGGTCATGGGTTGTTATACCCTTAACGACCCATGACGGTCCTGGACTGTCATGGAATTCCGGGCTCCCCGCGGCTGCACGCCATTCAGGGAGGCCGGGATCAGATTCCGAAAAAAAAAAAGGTCCCTGGTCCTTAAGTGACCGCACCGTGCATGCGCGGCCGGTCCTTAAGGGGTTAATGATAAATAAAAAGTGATATATAAAATACAATAATAATTGGTGAATTGGAACATAAAGGTTTACAAAATTGACTCAGTGATATATCTTATGCAACCAAGTCCTACACTAAGATTTTTATATATGGTATAAAGAAATATAATACGATAAAATATATCAGATAACTACACAGATAACATACCAACACATATAGGAGTACCCTTCCATATGGGTATCCAGAGATATAAGCTAGCAAGATTTGAAGACAGCAGCATAACAAGGGTTAATTGTTCCTTATAATTATAGACAATACAGTAGGTGGCAGTGTAACAACACCTGACCCACCCTGTATGTACTAAGGCAATTAAGTGGCAGGAAATTTGTCAACAAAGTTGTGCTCAATAGGGCCACATATCACGTAACAACCCTTTTATAACCACAATGCACAATAATGCTACAAGTAATAATCTATCTGAAAGACATCAGGTCCCCAGATCTGCTAAATATAGAATTAATTATTCATCTGCTGTTTTCAGTATGTATACCTCTGGATGTAACACAGAATAATGAAATACATTTCCCAGTAGAAATTTGCATTACCAAACTATAATCCTAAGCAATAACATATACCACAAATATTATAATGACAAAATCATGTCTGTATACAAGTCAGCAGCAGAGGTTAATATAATCAGTAATACAGTATACATCACAGAATTTCAACATAGAGTGCCCCCCTTCAACATATTAACCCCCCTTTGAAATTCGATTTTATAGTGCTTTCTTTCACCATTTTAATTTAATGAATATTGCTCACATTCAACATTTTAACCCCTCCTTTGAAATTCTAATTATAGTGCTCCCATGACTTTCTTTCTCCATTTAAATTTGACATTGTTTTCTCTCCAATTTATTTTGACATGCCCTCATTGTATTTGTATTGAAAGATTAACCCTATGAGTACCAGAGAGGTAGCAATGCAATTCAATGTGTTTCTTCTTTTAAGTGTTATATTTATTTTAAATTTAGTGTTCAGACCTCAAGGGGGGCATCAGAACCCTCCAGACACCCCCCTAGCATGGATCAACTATCCTTCTGGATAGATGATCCATGGGGCGACAAGGAAGGCATCGTATGCCTTCCTTACTACTGGAGTGGCTGTATAAGCTGGCTCCAGTACAAGCGCTTGATGTGAACCCAGACACCAAGTTCATTCATAGAAAGTGCAGCACTGCACTTTCATCAATGACTCAGTCACCCGGTCTGACCCGAGCGGCTGTATAAACTGGCGTGTACTGGAGTCGGTTTATACAGCAGCTCCAGTAGTAAGGAATGCAGAAAATGCCTTCCTTGTTATCCCATGGATCAGCTATCCTTTTGAGGGTTAATCGTTTGAGTACCAGAAAGGTATCCAATGCATTCACTGGTATGTTCTTAGATATACACATCAATATATATCATTGGCAATAAATACAAGAGGAGCAAATTAAGACAAATGTAGCTTAATAAAAAAGGTTTGCAGGTAAATGAGAAGTTAGAAGCCTGCTTTTAATCTGTTTAAGTCAGGCAGGTCAGATGCATCATTTAAAATATATAAAGAATGTAATAGAATCTGCAACCAAGCTAGCTAAAAATAAAAAAAGTATTACAAAAAAGAGCAAGAAGAATCTTAATTCTACAGGTATATAAATTGCAAGGGTAGCCCCTTTGTGAGGAGTACCAAGCTAGGACCATCACATATTACCATCCTTTAAGGACAGGTGATGGTCCTGGCATGGGACGCGATGGGAACAAACTGTGAAGGCTGTTGCCAACTGCTCTGGCATCTGAGCACTTAGATACAATGGGGAATTTCGTCAATTAGTATTCCTTTGTTATCACTCTGCAGAACCTCCCAGTCCCACTCTCTAGAATTCAGAATCCTGTGTGCACAAGATGCACACAAACAGTAGAACAGAGGTATATAACACAGGTAAACACAAACATTCCCAAATTATAATACAGGGGACATAGTAAGTGGTCGCAGGGAACAGAGTGCTGGGCTTAACCGTTATTTTCTGGGCACTCTGGTACCCAATTGCTAACACAATTTATACAACATACAGGAAAATACCACACACTATTACATTATACTACACAATATACAACACAATTAGCTATGTTTCAACCGTTATAGCCTTGGAGGGGAGTGGCAAAACAAGTTCACCTCATTATTTCTCCACAGGTTACTTCTTCTTTGGAGCTTGAAAGACAATGCTTGTTAAGAGTCAAGGATGAATTTGTGTATGTTCCAGTCAGGGATGCATTTGTGTATGTTCCAGTCATTATACACATATCTAAACACAAACATGTCTTAATTCACCAGTGCAGCCACAATGGCTTAGTCTTTTATACCAGCATCTCTACTGACATGTATGTACTACAGCATTTGTTTGTTGTAGTGCATGCTGGCAGACACAGTCTGCCATTAATAGGATTTTAATGTTAACAAATAGGTAAAAGACTCTTATATATATGTTTCAGTTTGTCATGTCTCATCCATCCTATCCAGATATCTATCCTCAATTATATCCTCTGTCCATCAAAATCCTGATGATCTATGTGCCTTAGATTAGTGAGTATGATATTGGTCAGATTTAGGCATTCAACCTTAAAGATATATCCCAGTTAGTAAATGATCTTTAGGGTGACTTAATTTCAATTAATTTTATTCTGCAGTTTATCATGTGCAGATGTGGGGGTTGAGACCTTGACTGTGCAATTGATTAAGCAAGATAAAAAAAAGAATGGGGTGGAAGGGGGTACAAGTTCAGCTTGGCGACATTACCAGTCTATAGTTAGGTCTCCCAATTATAATCTGTGTGTGAAATGTGGACCCAGGGTATCTGCATCATCCCATAAAATTGCCTTTGGAACCCTGTATATGTTTTATTTTTCCACATTATGAAAGAATAGGGCCTCTGTAGGTCACATGTTTGCTTAGTTCCATTTCTGTAGCCTCACGCTACAGCCTCAGGCTATAACCACTTGTCCACAAGCCCTGTAAACTCATCAGTCTTTCCACTTAACAGGTTTCTCTAAAGAAAGCATGAAGTAGGCTCAGAAGTCTCTTGGGGTTGAATTGAAACTGTACCTCCCAAAGGATGTTCAGTGTCATAGCCTGCCATGTGGTCCTTCTATGGTGTGGTAACTTCTGGGCATTACATACCTCACACTCAGAGATTTATATGACCATGGAAAATTTTTTGGGGTAAGGACATAAATGTGTCTGATAATAGCTAATTACAATTTGTAGTTCAGGAGCTCGGGAATGCAACGGTCATCTTTTGTGGCATCCAACCAGAAGTATGATTACATTGATTTAAATGGGGCTTTTAACCCTTGAAAGTGAGAGAGGTATCTAAAGAATTATGCTCTGGAGACCTCTCTAACATTCTAGGAGTTAACAGCCATTTAAATCAACAGGTATTTGAAGAATATTCCTGTCAGCCCAATGGCACAGCTTATTTATTCCAGAATTGACCTATTTTGCTTTGTGAATAAGTAACAATGCATTATAAGAGGTTCTTGGTTGTATAGGAAGAGGCATAAGCAGCAGGAAGAGAGGTGTTAATGTCACTCATTGGAGTACTTTGTAATTTTAAAATTGTAAATATTTAAATATATAAAGAAAATAAATATACTTCAGGAGGGAAGCATTTTTTCAGAAGAAGAAGAATACTACAACAGGAGGTCATGATCTAAAGTTAGAGTTTGAAAATTAATAAGTAATGTGCTTACTTTACAGAAAGGGTGATAGGCTCAAGAAACAGCCTCCCAAGCAGAGGTTGTAGAGACAATTATTGTTAGGAAATTCAAAAATGCCTGAGAGAGACCTGGGTTTCTGTGTATTTTATTAAGACAGAGAAATGGGCAGACTGGATGGGCCACATGGTTCTTTTCTGCCATCAAAATCTATGTTTCTATGATGTATGGGTTCAAAATTTCAAAGACTTGATATTTTACAACAAGGTTGTGATTTTGTCACCAAGTGGGATATGACTGTTCGCAATTGTGTTTCTTTTGTTGAGCAAATGGCCTAATGCCACAAGGATAACCATGACTGGCTTTATTAAATGTGGTCACTTGACATGTAAATGCTTTAATGTGGCTAAGGTTTCAAAAGAGTTTGTATGCTACATTGATGGAGCCATTTATCCCATTTCTGACTTCATAAATTGTAATACACAGTATGTGGTTTATTTGTTCATTTGTTTTGGTATGTTAAATTCAGTATGTAGGATATACTATATGTTAACTAAAATAAGGGAGTAAGGGAACATATTTATCAAATTTCCAGAGATGCACAATCTTCTGCCATAGCAAAGGCTTGTCTTTCATCCTTACTTTTTAACATTTGTGTTACTTTAGAAGTTTAAGGACTTTTCTAGTTGTCACCATGCATTTTCTAGTGGGTCCTTATGTTTTTGGCATCTTTTAGAGATTTCTGTCTTTGTTGTTGCCAAACACTGTAGAATGTACCATGTCACCCTTTGGATGCTGATGATATATGTATTACACACTGTGTTTTTACGTGTCCACTTTATTTTAATTTCATTTATTGTATATTCTCCAACATTCTGGGAGTTTTGGATGGTGTCCTTCAACATATGTTCACATTTTTAAAGGGTAGCATGTTTTGCCTGCTGATATCATGGTGATTTAAAAAATAGTTCTGTTTGATTTTCTCCATGTAACTTGTTACTATACTTCTCTCAATTCTGTTTTAAGAGGCACTTCCCCTTTACAAAGGTATTGGATTACAAAAGTTTATAATTCTATATACTCCACATACTCTAGGGGAGCATCCGTTATAGTACACAGACTATTTCATTTTGAGGTGCTGGCCAAGCATTCTGAATTCTGTGGCAGGTATAGTTTAATCCACTGCCTTATAGTAAGATATAGTTTACTGTTGGTTAATGTTTATGTCCCTTCACCCTTTATTGTAGACATACTTGAAATTTTGTATCTCACTTGATACAGTCCCTTTTTTAACACTTTGAGTGCCAGAGAGGTACGCAATGCATTGCAGAGCAATGCGTTGCGTACCCCTCTGGCACTCAAAGGGTTAATATTGGGCAATTATAATTCAGTGCTTGATCCATCTCTTGACCATTTTAAACCAAGTAAAAATTATTCTTAACAGCTGTCATGTTGGTCTCATGCTTATAACTTAAAGGAGCTCTGGAAGTGGAAGAATTTATATATAAAGGCTATTTCTTGTCATTCCACATCATATAACTTTATAAATAGAATGACATTTGTGGCTCTGGTTTTACTTCCTAGAGTGAGTCAGTTGCTGTATCGCACCAGAACACTATTTCATTACTCTCCTGTTTGTGTGTTACAATTTACCACTCCCTTGAAGATTAGCTCACCCACCAGTGTCACTTACAACAGAATAATTTTTGATTAGCTAATCAGTGCTTTACCAAATATATATATTTATATATATATATATATTTTTTTTTTTAATTCATGATATCAATGGGTTTAAGAAGTCCACTAACAGAGAAATTGGCAGCGGTGAACAAAATGTGATCAGGGATCAGGCTCTTTAAGTCAGAACCTGTCTGTAAGTGGACCTCTTTTTCAGGTTATGGTCCCAGGCATCAAATCCTACCTCCAAGACAGCAGAGATTTAATTAACATATTTAACAATATATAGTGGGACAAAGGGGATCTACTAGCAGATGTAAGTGCTTTATATCCTATATTAAACATCTAGTGCTAGATTCTATTGCAGATGATAAATGTTAACACCTGTTTTATCAAACATTTTCCTGTTGAAGTCTATGGGGAAAACTAGAGATAAATGCAGTGATGAAATTAGCAACAGCAATAGAATCCAGCCCCTAGATGGGATACAGGTAGTTGAATCCTCCTTTAGAAAAATGCATTTTTTTGTGCCAACAACATAGAAATTTTATTTTGAATAGTATTGATTTCATCCTCAGTAAGAATTATTTTATGTATAATCATCAATATTTCTTGCAGGTAAGGGGGGGGGGTGGCGATGGGAAAACATGTTGCCCCCAGTTTTGCTAAACTTTTTTGGGGAACTGGGTGGACGAATGTTTGTGGCCTGTCTGACGTTTTTCCCATTACCTTAAATTATATAAAATATATATTGATGACATACTTATGGTTTGGAGTGGAGGAGAAATCTTTCTAAGGGAATTTATGAACTATCTAACTGAAAATAGGCATGGCCTTGTTTTTACATATGAATACATATGCAGTAACAATACATTTTCATATTTATGTTTGTTTGTTCAGGATGAGAAAGTTTTGATGAGAATCCATTTTAAAGATGTGGACCAAAATACGTATATCCCTTATGACAGCTATCATCAAAAAATGTGGTTAGACAATGTCCCCAAAGGACAGGTGCAACTGTTGTAATGTTGAGGACTATTGTAAACGGGCATTATTGTTGCTTAAAAGATTTGTAGATAGAGGTTATGATAAAACCAAAGTGTGTCAGGATCTGTTCGATATTATGCATTTGGATCGTGGTGACACTTTGGGTGTTTCAGTTACTTCTTTCGGTGTGGGTTTCTCTTTCCTTGGGGAGATTCTTAGTGTATTGAACAATGCCAGTGCTGCGTGTGAGGATTGGTCCCCTTCACAAACTAAAAGACCTGATCAAGTTTACACAAATGGGTATTAGGTCTTTTTGATGCAACAATAAAAATAATAATAGTAAAAATTAAAATAAAAAGAATTATAAGTGAATAGTAATCAGAATAGATATAACATTATAAATAGGTGAAGCGGAATTAAAGTAGGATATCAAAATATATTATTAAAGATTAGAAATAAAAGTAAAAATAATAATAGTAATATTAGTATAAATGGAAATAAAGAGAGAAAAAAGGTAGGTGGAAGGGTCCATATTAATAATGATAAAAATAAAAAAAAACAAAATAAAATAAATATGGTTAACAACATTTTGTGGATGAAAAATTATATAACAAATGATTATAGGGATTTCTCAGTAGTTCTGAGTATATCTTATGCGCACTATTTCAAGAAATTTAGGTCAATATGTGATTGTTTCTGGCTTATTTTGGTGGATGAAAAAATATTGAGAAAACTTTTACCTAATAAAATGAAAATCATTTGTAAGAAAAACCCCAGCTTGAAGAATATTTTAGCTCCTACTGTTCTGCGAAGACATTGGAGAGATAAAATTGCTAAAAATATCCAAAGTAATCTATTTGATTTACCACCAGATGCTACAAATGTGCCACCTGTTCTAGTTTCCTTAAAAATAAAAAGTCTATTGAGGATAAAATTAAGAAGAGTTATCCTATCAGACAGTTTTTGAACTGTAACAGCACTGGAGTTGTATATGTGCTGAAACGTCCCTGTGGATTCCGTTACACAGGGAGAAGCAAAAGAACCTTTAAAAGAAGGTTCTAAGAACATAAAAGGAACATCAAGAATAAAGTTATGAACCATTCGGTTTCTCACCATTTCTCTGATTTTCATGATGACAATGATAAATGTCTAATGGGTTATGCGTTTGCAAGTTCAATACCAAATTCATATAGGGATCATTTTTGAAGGATATTGAATAAGAGGGAGGCCTACTGGATGTTAACTTTGGGAAGTCCTGGTGGTCTCAACGAGAACATCGAATTGGCATCTTTCTTATGATTATAGATTATTTATAGTCTATAATTTTTTTATGTTCTTTTTGTATGCGTTGTCGTACTTGTGTCTTTAGCCATGATTATTTCCTTTTCATGATTAATATATTATGTTGTATTTGTGGCATATACCTTTAAGAAATCTATTTCTGATACAATCATTGGGAATTTTATCTGTTTGGGCTCTTTAGGCTTCCATAGCCTTTATTAGTAATATTTAATCTGCAATTAACCAATTGAGTAGTAGGTATCTACATTTAAATAACTGTTACTTTTGCAATTCACATTGTATCTATTCTATTGATAAAGCAAGTCCTAAATCTGAAACGCTTTGGGTTTTGTGTACTTCTTCCCAGCTGGGGGACCACATTGTGCATATCGAAAAAACAGCAGGATCTTCTTATGTAAGTCCTTTTTTATTCAATATTCGGTTTGTATTTGTATATTTTAACAGAATTGTATTTATTTATTTGCTGATGGGCTATTTATCCATTCATATGTTCATTTTTATGTGATTTTTCATACATTTACCAAATAAACCATTATTATTTTTATATTGTTTTTTTATATGCATTCTTGTTATTTAGTGTTATTTCCAGATACAAATACTGGTGTATATATTTTTCTTTCTTGCTTTTTTGGAGAGAGATGAGTGTCAGTGCCGACTCCATTCTATAATATTTCATCTGCTTGGGCTGCTTATTGGGACTGTCGTACCCCTGGAGTAGTCAAGGGAGCATGACAACTACCCTCCGTTTCTGCATCTTTTGTAATACATTGGAAAGATTTAATATATTGGTTCCTTTATTAGAGGTCATTGCCTTACTGCAGGACTTAAAAGTTGAGGTCCTTTGCTACTAGCCAGACCTGAAAAGTTACTCGCCACTGCAAGCTAAAACATACCCACCAGGACTGAATTTCTACTCGCCAGGGCTAAATTTTCACTAGCCATTGGCTAGTGGAAATTTTGAGCCCTGCCTTAGTGCCTCCACTTACCCTTATAAAGCAGAGGAAATATTACTCATGCTTCTCATGCTAACAATTATGTCTGCCCAGAGACAGTATAATTTACTACTAGCTAAATATACAAATAATACAAATGTTAAATTGCTGGTGCTCTTAACTTGAATCGATTCTTCACCTAACATGCCTTGAGATTTATTATCATCATCCTGCATACAATGATGAACTCTTATCCGTGGCTGGGACTTATGAATGGTTTTAAAGAGCCGTGTAAAACATTGTGTTGCTCCCATGCATTTGTAGCAATATATTAATCTCATATAAACTAAAAAGTAATGGTGAATTTCTTCATGCCAGTGGAGTAAATAGCACAAAAAAGGAAATAAATTGTGTAGACACTTGTTTCTATGATGTGCACAACCGTACTTCACCAAACTTCTACTGCCTCCTACAGTTGACCTTGTAAGCTACTATGAACATACAACTGTTATCTGGCTAGCCTACTCCTTGGTGGCCCAACAACTGCTGTCATGCCTGTCCACCAGCGTGCAAAGGGAGAGGGTTTTTTCAGTAATGGGCAACATCCTAAACCCACACAGTACTCCCCCTGGTGTAACAGATGGCCTATTATAGATTTGGCCCAAGCTTGGATACACAGCTCTACACTTTCAAGCTAAGTGAGGTGATACTCCCACCCAGTGAACCATCATTCACCAACATATTATTACATGTATTTGTCTGTCCATGTTGGTCAAATTCTTCTGCAGGTACCGCAATACCAAATGCTATCTCCTCCAACACCTCCAGAAGCCCATTGTGTGCTTGTAACACCATCAAAGATGCTGCTGCTTCTATAGCCTTCAAGATCAATGCATGTTTGCATCAGGGGCTTTTGTTGTTGCACAGCCACTACCATTACTTCTCCAGTAATACACTATTCCATGCTGTGTCTTTCTGGATTGGTCTAATGCTGGTGCTGCTGGTGGTGGTACCACACTGCAATTTTAAAAACACAGTCACGGGTGTTGTACTGATGGTGGTATTGCTATGTACTGCACAGACTATCCTCCCCCATTCCCTCCTGAAGCCCATACCATGCTTGTAATACCATCACAGATGTTCCTGCTGTTGATAATACAGCCATGCCAACACTCACCTTCTTCATCACTTCCTGAAACCCATACTTTACTTGTAACACAGACACAGATTTCTTTCCAAATCAGAGATCATGGTATGTAATGTTTTGGAGGGGGCTTTCTGTTAGGCATAGTCACCTGTACTTCCTCATTCTATAGATTTTACTAACCCATATACCATGCCGTTACTGTACGTGTCTGTTCAAAGTGGTCTAATGCTGGTGCAATGCTCACTCTTGTCTCCTTTATCAACTCCTATCTCCCACATAACACTGTTACCAAAGTCAAAGATACTGCTGCTTCCTTCCTTCCTTCTATGAGATATATGTTTTTTTTTTTTTGTTTGTTTGTTTGTTTTGGCGGGGGGGGGGGGCTTTCTATTGTTAGACACAGCCACCTTTACTTTCTGATAGTATAGACTTTTGTAGCCCATTCTGCTATTGTATATGACTGTCCCAGTTGGTATAATGTTGGTGCTGGTGGTACTGCAATGTAAATGTCATCTCCTTTATCACCTCCTAAATCCTTTATCATACTTCTAACAAAGTCAATGATGCTGCTGCTTCCTTTGTTATTCTAAGTGATCAATGTATTTTTTTGTTGTTCTTGTTGTGGTGGGGCTTTCTATTGTTAGACACAGCTGCCTTTACTTCCTCATTCTATAGAATTTTGTAACCCATGCTGCTGTTGTATATGTCTGTTGCAGTTGGTCTAATGCTGGTGGTACATAACAGTGAGCAATACTTAACTCCAATGATCCAAAAGTCAGGCAATAAAAAAAAATATATAGAATATTGGCGAGGAGAAAAAAAGCCTTTAAAGGTGTTGTGTGTTTTTTTTATCGCCTGACTTTAGGATTTTTAAAGTTAACTACTGCTCACTTCTACGTATGTATTATAGCATTGTACTGCACCTTTTTTCACTTTTACTTCTTATTTGTTCTTAACTAGTGATTTGACTAACTCTTACCTACACTATTGCACTTTCCACTTATTTTTTATCCCTTAGCCTGTGCAGTATTATTGTTATTTATTTATGGTTAGGAGATTTGTATTTGTATTTTTTTTATTTTCGTACCCCCACCAGTCTAAGGCCAATATTTCTGATTGGTTGGGACTATTACTGCAGGGGTGTATGGTTTATGAGATATTCACAAGCAAAGTTCCCCTCCCCACCCCTTTTACCTAGTGTAAGCCATCTCTTCTCAGATATGAGTCTGGTTGTATGACAGTACAGATAACAGAAGGGGACAATTTTCTTTGTATGAAAACAATGAAAGCCCTTCCCCCCTTGACAAGTTTTTCAGCTTTTTCCATTATCTTAATTGAAGATTGTCCCTCTCTGCAGTCTACCTGGGCATCTCCCTTCTGATCTGGTTGAACAGGGGGGGGATACTTTGTTTGTGAATATCTCTTAAACCATAAAGGTTTCAGAGATAAGACTTATATCATTCTTCATGTTTTTTTAATGCCTACAAAATAAAATAAAGTTAAAATGAAGTATTACTATCCCTTTAAGGAGTTGCTATTTTTGATACATGCTTTGTCACTAATAAAGATTACTGCTATATTCATTTAAGGACAATGCACTAGTTCATGATTTAATGCAACTATGAAAATTGTATATTTTTTTTTTTTCATTACAGAGTAAGCTTTCATTTGGTGCCATATGTAAAAATATATTTCACATTTTAATGCAAAGAATATAGCTCAGTTAGTTAATGCACCAGCTGGAGTATGTGTTCTAACATCAGGGTCACAGGTTCTTGTCCCTAGAAGGGTCATATAACTACCAACCCCAAACTGGACCAGTGTGGCAGATTATGGTTCATACCCTCAGCTTTGCTTGACAACAGCCGATGATGACATGCGTGTATGTTTGGTTTGCAAGCACACTTTGTAGACTGTTCCAATTAAGTATTTCTTCACAAACGTTGAGATTTCGGCTCTGCTGAAGAGCTTTACTCTGGTCAAATGACAGGATTCTGCATCTGTCAGCTAGAGCGCAGATGTATGAAAAAGGGGAGGGAGGGGGGAAGTTTAAATGCTATGAACACAAAATCTATGAAGATTTGAGACCTGGAAAATAGCTTATTCTAATTCTATTGTGAATATCTACAATTTTAGAGATTTTTATAAGAAAGTATTACTAGCCTTTAAATTTCCAACTACATTAAAGTTTATGAAGTTGGAAATTTAACCAGAGCATAAAGCTAATCAATCAAATGTAATCTAGTCCAATATATTTGCTAATTACTTTTTTTGGAATTAATAACATTTATTGTAAACATTTTTTTTTAGAATTGATAGTGCCATGAATCAATATCAGATACATTAGTTTTGCCAATATTAGCAAATATATCATTACAAAGAAAAGAATGATTACTACAATGCATGTGAAAGTAGTATCTGGGATACAGCAGCAATAAGCCATGACTATCCAGGAGCAGTTAAAGATTAGACCATGTGAAAAATGCTGACCTAGCACTATGCTTTAGACTTGCTAATTGTGCTTGCTGTAACCTTTCCAACCTCTCTCTCTCCTTCCTTCTGTACACTTCTAGCAGTTCTGGATTGCTATAAACTTTTTCTCTGAATTTTTTCAGTCTAGCCTTCGCTAAAGCTTTCTGTTTGCCGCTAGCTGATTGTCTGCAATGAAACAGGACATAAAGCAAACATATCAACAGTTAGTAAATAATACTTAAATTAATACTTCATAATATACATTTAAAAATAATCTGTATGATTAAATTCTCATTACCGAAACAGAAGTTCTCTCTACCGCAACTGGCCTTAAATTGTAGCCGTAAGTGAGAATGGTGTTGCTGAGGATGAGAGACCTTAATATATTTTGCTAACAACAGAGAAGCCATGATGACTAAGCAAATATTTACTCAATGTACATAATAAGACATTAATGAAGTATATTTCATTGAAACTTTTAACTTTAACATTTTTCTAAATGTGAAAAAATAACTGTATCGGTAATGATAATTAATACAGTCGTGTATACAGTCTGACAACAGAATGTTTAACTTTTAACTGGAGAAATATAAAGAGATCTGCTTACCTCGTATCCATCTTGAAAGTTCTGGCAGATGTGCTGCTTCATTCTAAATCAAACTTTATTTAAAATTCTCTGTGGGCGTGTAAACAACTGTTTAAAAATGTTGGAGGATGAGAACATCAGTCATGGACATTTACTTTTTCCATTGAATTTTGATTATTATTATACATGATTTTTCAGTTAATCATTTTTCTGTCATGTGAGAACTTCTAGTAGACTATCCTTATATATTTTTTTTTCAGAATATTTTAATTTTACCCTGTTTAAATTGCAACATAATATACATTCAGACATATCTGGACACATTGCGGTAATGAGAATTTCAGCACTAAATGCAATAAAAGATAAAAATAATTAATTCTTATGTTGAAAAAGAGGATTTTAGTCTTACCTTTTAAATCCTTTTGTCTTAGTCCATACAGGTTACTGGTAACTCTGGGAGGCATCCGTCCCTTTAAGTAGGCAGGAACATTATCTAAATGTATGCAGGGGGTGGAGCCTCCCTTCCCTCCCAGGCTGCAGCCCAGCCAGCTATCTCTAGAATTGTTTGAGACAGTAACTATAGACTAGATAGTAGAAGGGACGAAGACTCCTGTGAGTATGCCCCGAAGGACTCCCACATACTTGACAGGGTGGGAGACCAGTAACCTGTATGGACTAAGAGAAAAGGATTTAACAGGTAAGACTAAAATCCTCTTTTCTCTGTCATCCAATACAGGTTACTGGTAACATTGGGATTTCCAACCATTGAGTTCCCCAGAGGCGGGAAGAAGGCAAGGACCAGGCGCAAGGCCCCCAAAGTCACCAGAATCTCTATGAACCAACCGGTCAGAGAGCCCAACAAAACTGAAGTGTCAATGGACACCAAACAGGGGTAAAAACACCCCAGGAACTGTGACACAGCACACGGAACTAGAGCCAAAAAGGCTCAACAGTAAAGAAAGCACCAAGAACCTAAGGAGAAGATCCTAGACAGGCAAGACTGCCTCCAGGACCTTCCCCTCCAAAGCTGGCATCAGCTGAAGCCAGCACATCAATACTGTGGTGCGTCGAAAAGGTGTGCACAGAGGACCAAGTGGCCGCCCTGCACAACTGATCATCAGAACCCTGATTTTTATAGGTCCAAGAGGCCCCAATGGACCTGGTGGAATGAGCTGTGACCCGAAAGGGAACATGCTCATTCCTCAACTAGTAGAATCTAGGAATAGTGGACTTGATCCAGGACGCAATAGTCACTTTGGATGCAGGTCTTCCTGCCCTAGGACCCTCTGGAATGACGAACAGAGCGTCATACTTCCTGACAGATTCAGTGCGATGGACATAAAACTTGAGACAACGCACCACAACCAACAAGTGGAGATCTCGCTCCTTGTCAGAGATGGAATTAGGGCAGAAAGAGAGCACCACAATCTCCTGATTGATGTGAAACTCGGAGCCCACCTTAGGCAAGAACTCCGTAGAGGTGCGAAGCACCGCCTCATCCTTATGAAACACCAGATAAGGTGGCTTACAGGATGAAGCTTGCAACTCCACAACCCAGCGAACAGATGCAAACGCCAGAAGAAAGGCCATTTTCCACGTCAAGAGACGTAGAGGAATAGTAGCCAAAGACTCAAAGGGAGGACACTGGAGAACTCCCAAGACCAAGTCAAGGTCCCACTGAGGAGCTGGGCTCCGAAAGGCAGGATGCACATGAGCAACGCCCTGGAAGTAAACCTTGACATCAGGAAGAATAGCAATGAGTTTCTGGAAAAAGACAGAAAGCGCCAAAGTCTGAACCTTAAGAGAACTCAGACTGAGTCCCTGAGACAGAATTCATGTCAACACACCAAGACACAAATGTCGACTAGACACGGTGATAGATCTTGGAAGAAACAGGCTTACGGGCACTAAGCATAGTAGACACCACAGGAGAAAACCCTTTCTTCCTTAAAATCGAGGATTCAACCTCCAGGCCATCAAATTGAGGCGAGGAGCGTCTTCTTTCCACAGATAACCCTGTAGAAGAAGATCTGGATGATAGGGGAGCTGAAATGGCTCCGCCACAGATAGGGCCAGAAGCTCCGGATACCAGGATTGACAATGCCAATCTGGAGCAGTCAGAATTACTGGACAACGTTCCAATTTCAATTTCTGTAACACCCTTATTAACACTGGGAGAGGAGGAAAGATGTAGGCCAGACAGAATGTCCAGGGAATGGACATTGCGTCGGCAGCCAGAGCTAGAGAGTCTCTCCACCGAGAGCATGGACCACTTCCCCTGAGCGCTGATTTGACCCAGAACAGCTCCCCAGACCAAGAGGCTGGCATCCGTCATGACCTTGGTCCAGTAGGGAATCAGGAAGGATCTCCCCTTTAGGAGACTGGAAAGGTACAACCACCACTCCATGCTCAACTCTACATGAGAAGGAAGTAAGACCGACAGCTTCTGATGATCTGGTCGATCCTTGCATGTCTGTATAACAAACCTCTGAAGTTCCCTGGTGTGTGCCATGGCAAATGGAACCGCCTCTATTGTGGAAATGAACTTCCCCACCAGAGAAGACAACTTCGGAACAGGGATACGATCTCGGGATAGAATCGTTGAGACACTGTTGGCAATTTGATGGGCTACCTCGTCCGGTAGAAACACCATGCACTTCTGAGTATCGAACAGAAGACCCAGGAAGATCAGTTGCTGGGATGGGACAAGAACTGACTTGTCCAAATTGACGATCCAACCGTGATGGATAAGGATTTGAATGCAGGTTTGAACCTTCTGATGAAGAAGGTCCGCACGGGAGGCTTTCAAAAGCAAGTCGTCCATGTAGGGAGTCACTCTGATGCCATGCCGATGGAGGATGGGCATCAAGGCCCTCAGAACCCGTTGGAAAACCTGAGGGGCCATTGTCAGACCAAATGGAAGAGCTGAGAACTGAAAATGACCCCTGTCGCAGGCAAACCTCAGGTACTGACTGAACTCTTGATGAATTGGGATGTGCAAATACGCATCCTGAAGGTCCAAAGAAGCAAGAAACTCCCCGGAGACATGGCAGCGATCACTGTGCAAAGAGACTCCTGACGATAGTGAGTCTTGATCACAAAGCATTTGAGATGTTTCAAATTCAAAATAGGGCAGCATCCGCCGTCCTTTTTGGTCACCACAAAGAGGTTTGAATAAAACCCCGAACCCCTGTCTGAAGGAGGCACTGGCTCCAGGACATCCTTGTCCAGAAGAGTCTGAATAGCGCCTTCGAATAGACGGCCTTTCTTGACTTCCTGAGGAGAGCGAGAAAGATGAAAGCGAAAAGGAGGAAGAGAAAAGAAAGGGATCTTGTATCCCTCTGACACTACCTGTAAAACCCATGGGTCCAATAATGAATCCTCCCAAATCCAGCGAAAGAGGCGGAGACGACCACCTACAGCGGAATGCGGACCTGGGTTCGGTGAGTCATGTTGAAGCATCTTGGGAGCTCTGGGCTTTGATGTGGCCTTAGGCTTCCATTGCTGCTTGGGCTTGGAGGAGGGACGCAGAGCTGATGGAACTGCCTTGTTCGTCAAGCGTGTCTCCGTTTGAAAGGAACGAAAGGACCAGTTACATTTAAATGGCAACTTCTTCTTAAAGACCAAGGGTAGAAGTGTACTCTTACCCCCTGTGGCCTCGCTAATTAGTTCCTTAAGATCAGACCCAAACAAGGAAGTACCCTGAAAGGGCAAAGAAAGCAAGACTTTCTTGGAAGCAGTGTCAGCAAATCAAATCTTAAGCCAAAGCACACGCCTGGCCACCACAGAAGTAGTAGAAGCCCTTGCCATCATGCGGACGGCATCAAAGGCAGCAGCAGAGACATAGTGTTGCGTTTCAGAGATATTGGCAAGAAGATGCAATTTCTCCGAAGTAGGCACATCTTGATGGACAGCCACAGTGAGTTGATCAGTTCAGACTGCAATAGCCCAGTTAACCCACGCAACAGCAAACGCTGGACGCCTAGCGGCACCAAGAGAAGCAAAAAATGGACTTGAGGAAAACCTCAAGTTTCTTGTCAGTCCAGTCTTGCAGCGCAGAATCACCAGAGACAGGTAAAGCAGTGGATTTAGATGGGAGCACCCATCTTAGGAGGATGAACCCGTTTAGCCAGCTCAGCTTCAGAAAAGGAATAAAGCTTAGCAAATTTCCTGGACACAGAAGCAGACTTGCCCGGGTTTTACCACGCATCAGAACCCAAACGGTCAAGAGTGGGGTTAGGAGGAAAAATAAGTAAGGGGCTTAGCAAGCTCCTCAAAACATCAGAGGGATCAGAAGGGACCTCCTGAACCAAGGGAATGTTGAGTATGGTTAATACAGCCCTGATCAGGCCCTCAGTAGAGATTTCAGGATCAGCTTCAAATGGGTCCCCAAGAGACCTGAAAGATTCCAAAATAGTACCAACCTCAACATCCGAATCTTGCAACAATTCTTCCTCAGAAGAATCTGACACATCAGGTGTGCCCAGCGTTTGAGGTAGGGAGGATCAGATAGTAGAGGGGGGGGGGTCTGTCATAATTGAAGTGCCCCCTGTATCTGGGATGGCAAGAGCTGTAAAGTGGACCTAAGGTCCCTAGTTGCAGCCTTAAACACTTGCACCCAAGCTGGCTCAATAGCATGGCTGGAAGTCCCTGTGTTGCTGTCAGGAACTTCAGAACATGCTGGGAATAGATGACCAGAGAACTCTCTAGGTAGCCCTGCGTAACAGGAGGAGCAATGCGCAATGGAGGATACGGATACCCCAGCCTCCTTAGTCTTAGGTCTAGCCCCAAGCTCCAGCGGTATAGACATTCACACATTGTCAAAATAACCAACTGTACAGTAAATCACCCAATTGTAGTGTGTACGATTAATATTTCACCCCAGAAATGCTAAATATAGACTTTTCTGGCAGGCGAAAGGTTAATGTGCAGAGGAGAAAAGGAGCGTCCAAGCCCTGTGTAGGATACTCATTGAGAAAAGTTCCCAAAATGTCTGCTGCGATGGGAGCCAATCAGAAATTAGGCGCGAATCAAGTGCTCAGGGGAAATGTAGTTTTTCCCAAAAAGTACCCCAAAACAGTGCCCGAAGCCCCCCAAAACACTTGAACTATAAACTGGATGATAGAGCAAGGGTAGACAATTAAAATGAGCCCTCTCTGAAGTTGCTGTGTGAAGCAGTTGCAGAGATACGTCCCAAACAGTGTTGTCCCATAGAAAGTAAATGGAGCAATGGCGTCTATGCGGTAAAACGCGCCTTAAAGGAACAGTACACAATTTTAATAAAAGTTAAACTACAAGTTAAAAACATGAAAAACATACAGGGAACATGTGTGCATACTGAGAAAACACTAACCCAGTAAGGAAAGTGTCAGAAAACCCCCAAAACATGTCAAACCAGCAGACAAAGGGTTAAGTTACCACATAAACCTGCTCCAAAAACCCAACAGACATACACATATATACCCAATGAGTGCAGGAGTGCACAATGAGAACTCCCAAATACAAGCCCAGCAAAGGGACACTGTGGGACAAGTGGACCTGCAGCACTCAAAGGGTAGCTCGCCTTTCCTGCAGAATTTCTGTCTTCAGATTACCACGGAGCAAGAAATTACCTCAGTGGGTAGTCCCTGGAAAGCACTTGTACCGAAGATTTTCCCCCTCAGGGCTTAAGGTCCACCAAAAAGCACCTGGATACTGAGCTAGCCACATTGGAGGGCATTTGTCAGTCATGGTAATCCACCTAATAGTGGTATTCCATATCTGACAGAAAAATAAAAAAGAAACTAAAACTAAAGACGAATGTTCTCCACCTGGTGTTGTCGCACCAAAGGAACAAACAATTTGGAGATAGCTGGCTGGGCTGCAGCCTGGGAGGGAAGGGAGGCTCCACCCCCCTGCATACTTTTAGAGAATGTTCCTGCCTACTTAAAGGGGCAGATGCCTCCCAGAGTTACCAGTAACCTGTATTGGACGACAGAGAAATATTCTTTGTGCAAGGTAGAGAACACTATAATTTTTATTATGATGTTTTACTATGTTCCTAAATTACAAATTTTACATTAAAAATCATTACTGCCATGGTGTTTTAATGTTTTCTTGAGAATTACGCATTTAAGCCCTTGGATGCTAGAGATCTTTCTAGCAACTAAATGGTTAAAGCCTTTTGTCTAGGATAAGGATATTTTCTATGCCACAAAATAGTGACTGGGGGAGGGGCCATATGAATAGTAAGAGTGTGGTCATGGGTGGAGCTAAGGGCACATAAAGTGCCTTGCCTAGGAGCACCTGGGATGAAATCCAGCCCTATTGGATCATAATCCCCCTGAGGACTATAGGGGTGAACAACACATTGCTTTATAATGTGTCATTCGCCCATCTGGTTCTCAGTGAGTTAAGAAAAAAAAGATAATAAGGGTTTCTGTGAATAGGAAAAGACGGGTTCTAATCTTAAAATAATCTCAGTTTATGGTTATAGTGGGTTAAAGATCAACCCTTACAGCAAATGCAGCTAAATGTATTTATACAGATATTAAACGTTTTGCAGCAAAACAAAAACCAAAAAATTTAAAAAATTGCTGACTAGGAAAATATAACATTTAAAGGGACAGTATTACTTTATTTTAACAAGCTTTACTATACTAGAAAACAAAAACAGGAAGGGGAAAAAACCAGGAGAGCCCCTGTGTACATCAATCAGACCAATATTGACTACCACCAAACACCCTCATTGGTGTGCATTCACAAAAAACGTGTGCTGGAGACGACTTATACCGGACAAACCTTTGTATTCTTTGTGTTTTAATACTTGGTTGTGTGTTTTGATAAAGCGGAGCTGTAGCCATGAAAAGCATAACCGTTGCAACCTTTTAATATTTTAACAAATTGTTTTACAAGTGGAGCATACGCCTGGTCCTCTTCATCTGGAGATTTACTACACGCACCATTCATGGGTGTTTCCCTGAACGGAGAAGGGGCTAGTCTCTCCGTATGCTTAGAAGTCAGTAGTCCTTAATATTAAGACTCTGACCACAATATATTGTGAGTAGATTATCTATTACTGCATCAATGTTTGTGTATAAATTTATTAGGCACTCTCTCTCTCTTTTTTTTTTTTTTTTTTTCTTTTTTTACTTTGAGCTTTTGAAGCTTTACTAAAGTTCTTCTTAAATAAATAAAGCAAATGATCTTAGTCTTCTTTCCATAACTTGTATAGTTTGCGTGAAAATAGGATTTTAGTCTTACCTGTTAAATCCTTTTCACTTAGTCCATACAGGTTACTTCCCCAGGGAAATACTTGAAATCAAGTTATTCCCTCTTCAGGGCAAAAGATCCACCAGAAGCTGTGCTAGCCACTTTAAATAGGGCATTTGACAGCCTTGGTAACCCGCCTAATGGTGGTATTCCATATTTGTAAAAATAACAAAGAAACTAAAACTTGAAGACAGCTGTTCTCTGTCTGGTGTGAACACACCGAGGAACAAATCATTCTGGCTTGTTCTGACTGAGGTGCAGCCTAAGAGGGAGGGGAGGCTCCGCCCCCTGCATACATTTAGATGAATGTTCCTGCCTACTTAAAGGGTCGGATCGCCTCCCAGTGTACCAGTAACCTGTATTGGACGACAGTGAAATATTGATCTAAGGTTCCCCCTTCCCTCCCCTTTTACTCACATCAGTGTACTAGCTAAGAAACTTAGATTCTGGTCCCGGGACAGGACGGCTGATCTGCAAAGCCAAAATAACATGGAATACGACGAGAATTTTCATGAGAACATTCTACAAAATGTAAGTGTGCCTGCCTCAAACTAGCGCATGCTTTGTAGACCGTTCTCATAAAGATTCTCGTTGTATCCCATGTTATTTCGGCTCTGTAGAGAAGCCGTCTTGTCCCGGGACCAGAATCTAAGTTTGTCAGCTAGAGCGCGGATGTGGGTAAAAGGGGCGGGAAGGGGGAACTTTAGATAAATATTACACGCAAACTATACAAGTTATAGAAAGAAGACTAAGATAATTTGCTTTATTTATTTAAGAACTATATTAAAGCTTGTTAAAATAAAGTAATAATATTCCTTTAAATGGATATAAACTTTATTTGATAATAATGGTCATTTAAATGGAGACAAAAGTTGTATAGCAAGAGAATTAAGGTAAACCATTGAAATTATGACATTCACAATATAGAACACAATTTTTATAGACTGAATCTAATAAGTTAGCTTAAAACAAAGCACACTCGCATATACGCACACTCCAGTATGGGTCAACATGCTATTTCCCATTTGGGGTGTGTTCTATAAACACAGAGACCCACATTTGTTAATATTTTATTAACTTTACATGACCATTTTAGAGATCAAATCATTAACCCTATCCCGACAATGGACGTACATGTACATCCAGCAGAAACTGTCACGTAGTGACAGAAGACGTACATGTACGTCCCGGAAGTCATTAAAGGTAATGGGGAAAAAAGTTTGGCGGGAGTTAAGTGCAGGGTTAAAGGAATGGTAAATATTTATAATAAATAAAATTATATATTGTCTGGGTGCTATAATTCATGCCAGAAGTATGTAGAATAATCTCAAATAGAAAGACTCACTCAGGACTTACAACTGCGTGAAAAAATATAGCAAAAATGTATTCACAGATCATCGTTTTGGTTATCCAACTGCAACCATTTTGATGAAGGTTACAGTTGGATAACAGAAATGTTGATCTGTGAATACATTTTTGCTATTTTTTCACATATTTGCAAGTCCTGAGAGTGCTTCTTTCTATTTGAGATTATTTTATATATAAATAGGGCTTCTCTTGCAGTGTAAAAATGTGCCACTTCCAGATTAACTCTAAGTCAGTCATATGTAGAGTCAAAAAGGTGGTTGACTTCTTTTAATCCAGAATTTTCATGGGCTATACCCTTTATTATTAGGGGGTGTTAGTGTTCATTTAAAGGGATAGTAATACTTCATTTTTCCTTTATTTTATTTTGTAGGCATTAAAAAAACATGAAGAACGATATAAGTCTCATCTCTCAAACTTTTATGGTTTGAGAGATATTCACAAGCAAAGTTTCCCCCTCCCGCCCCTTTTACCTAGTGTAAGCCATCTCTTCTCAGATGTGGAATCTAGTTGTAAGACCAGACAGATAACAGCAAGGGACAATTTTCTTTCTATTAGAACAATGAAACCCCTGCCTCCCTTTACAAGCTTTTCAGGTTTTTCCCTTATCTTAATTGAAGATTGTCCCTCTCTGCAATCTACCTGAGCACCTCCCTTCTGATCTGGCTGAACAGTGTTACATAAGCAAAAGGGGCGGGAGGGGGATACTTTATTATTGAATTACTCTTGAACTACAACTCTGACAGAATTGAAATAACACTCTCCAAAGTCCAGATACTATGATGATTAATTAGAGCTGCTTTTATTATGAAACATTACTATCTCTTTAAGTGTCCTCCCCCTTTTCTTGAGAAACAGAGGGTTGTGAAATGAAAAGCAATGTGCTGCTTCTACTCCTGGGACTCAATCCATTAACAGAAGTAGGAAAGCAGACTTTGAACACTGAAATCTGTAACAAGAAATTGCCAAATAAAAACCACAAAGAAACACAAAGCTGACTCTATACAAAGCTTAGATATTAGGGACTGTATTTAATAAGCAAGAGATTCAGTTGTGGTTTTAATAATTTAGATTTTTTTTTTACTCAGTTTCCATATTTCATTTTCCCTAGGCAAAGTTTTGCAACACAACCGATCTGTGACAAATTAATATAGCAAACTCTGTAAAAAAAAAAAAGTTACACACATGTAATTGAACATATAAAAATTAAATACAAACATGTCAATCTCACAATAGACAAGCTTTTTGTAAAAATGCAACCATTTTACTTGCAAACTCTATACACTAACAAAAACATTTTCAATATGAGAATGTACTTTTTAACTCTTTAAGGACCGGTGACGTGTCAGGTCTGTCATTACTTTTTATACCTTTAAGGACCAGTGATGGTCCTGGCACATCACATACATTTTACTTATATCACTACTGCGGGAGCTCTGTAAGTAAAAACTGTGTCTAAAATTGACCGCTCCATGACCGGGGCAGTGTCTCTCAGATCCCCAATCAGTTGCGCCGGTACGCTCAACAGGCCACGTGTACTGGAGCGTCAGCAAGGATCACATTGGTTCTTAAGGGATGGTAACTTCCCTGGATCACTGGTTCTTAAGGAGTTACAGCATAGTAAGGCAACCTGTGACCATCCAGCTCAGCTGCAATGCAGTGCATACCCCTCTGGCACTGAAAGGGTTAACTTCAATTCTAAATTAGGATTTGAACGTCTACCCTATGGTGCACTTGGTTTGCCTCAGAATTGCTCCTCTTGTGTTTCACAGCTTCCCTTTTCACCTCCTTAAAGGGATAGTAATACTTCGTTTTAACTTTATTTTATTTTGTAGGCATTAAAAAAACATGAAGAATGATATAAGTCTTATCTCTCAAACCTTTATGGTTTATGAGATATTCACAAGCAAAGTTCCCCTCCCCGCCCCTTTTACCTAGTGTAAGCCATCTCTTCTCAGATGTGAGTCTGGTTGTATGACAGTACAGATAACAGAAGGGGACAATCTTCTTTGTATGAAAACAATGAAAGCCCTTCCCCCCTTGACAAGTTTTTCAGCTTTTTCCGTTATCTTAATTGAAGATTGTCCCTCTCTGCAGTCTACCTGGGCACCTCCCTTCTGGTCTGGTTGAACAGGGGGGGATACTTTGTTTGTGAATATCTCTTAAACCATAAAGGTTTCAGAGATAAACCTTATATCATTCTTCATGTTTTTTTAATGCCTACAAAATAAAATAAAGTTAAAATGAAGTATTACTATCCCTTTAAGATAAACTGAAGTTTTCTACTTTGAATTCAGTAGAAAAAAAAGAGTCCTGGGGCTGGATTAAAATGTAGGATAAATGTTACCTCTGGTTTTATCAAAATTGTTCCTATTGAAGTCTATGGAGATACCTGGAGATAAAAGCAGAGATAAAATTAGCACCTGCATTTGAATCCAGCCCCTGGAGTCCTGCAACATGAACCATATATTTCTCCATGGATATGATAACCAGTCCTAATTAAAGATTAATTCTGAGAACCAGTCCACACAGATTCATATTGGCCATTAGGATTCTCTGCCAAGATTAAGGAGAGAGTGCGTTTATCATTAGGGGATGTTAGTGTTCTCTTAAAGAGACAATCAAACCTCTTTTATCACATGACATTCTATAAGTGCCTAATATGTAATGGAAATTACTTATACTTTTAATTAGTATTATTTTTTTATCTTCATGCTTCTGTTTTGTTTTCACACTTTTATGACCCTGACTGTGAGCTCACTGAACTTCTGTTTCCAGGTAGCATTCTGATCAGGAACTGTGAAATCATTGCATAGTTATACAATGATGGCGTCTTCCTACAGTACTTAAGCGCTCTGTATGCTGTACATTTGTCTCACTGTCTTTATCTCTGCTTTCACGGTAGCACATAAAAGCTATCTCGGAACAAATTTAGAGAGCTCTCTGTGAGGGACATAAATGTGTAAAAAGAAATAAAAAAATAAAATAAAACATTGGGGAAGATGGGGAAAAAACATATAGGAAATTTGATGTCACATTTTCTGCATTTGCAGAATGCCTAAAGTCAAAAAAGAGGTTAACTGTCATTTCAAGCCCATCATTTTTAGGGGGTGTTAGTGTTCCTTTAATTGACCCCCTCCTTTTTTTGAGGGTTGTGCAATGCAAATCAATGTGCTGTTTCTCCTCTGGCACTAAATATGTTAACAGAGGTAGGAAAGCAGACTTTGAAAACTGTATGCAACACAAGCAATTGCCAAATACAAACACACAGCCGACTCTTACACAAAGCTTGTATATTAGGGACTGTACTTAATAAGCTAAATGGGGACAACTGCGGAGTAAATTAATGTCACCAAAGGGGGAGAAATTAAAATCCTGTTGATTTAAATGGGGATTTTAACACATTTTATACACTAGAGAAGTCTCCAATGCATTTCTATGCAACATGTTGGAGACCTCTCTAGCATTCAAGGGGTTAAAGGTTCAGTGAAGCTCACTGTGAATTTGGTGAATTTATTTAACCTATAAGGTGCAGTTAGTTTGCTCCAGAATTGCACCGCTTTTGCTTATTGCGGCCCAACAAGGAGAAAATGAGACAGGCATTTGAATAGTATAAATTGTTCTTCTGCAACAAATAAACATATGACATGCCTTGTGACCTAATTATCTTATAATTTACATCACACTCGGGTACAGGATCCACATGTAGACTAATCTTTACAACAGCAAACAAATGTCTTCATCCACATCCTGGTCTAGTAGAGAGAACGTTACTGAAGCAAGGAGTCGATCATAGCCTCTGGCCTTGCGGAACACTTCCTGGTCTAGTAGAGAGAACGTTACTGAAGCAAGGAGTCGATCATAGCCTCTGGCTTTGCGGAACGCTTCCTATTGGGAAGAACAGAAAACTAAATGTGTTTTAAAGAAGATTAACATCTATAAATACAGCAAACATTTTCGGTGCAGCAGAGAACGGATTAAAGGAAACAATACCCAATTGGTATATGTGGTTCTTAATCAGTTTAAAGAGGTGGTTTTCAACAAGGGTACTGTTAGCACTAGCTTAGGAGGTCACTTTGTTTCTATCATGAATAACAAAAATATGACAGTTTCAGGTGTGTGTTTATGGAATTTGTAAGTTAAAACTAGTTTGGTTTTGTCAGACCTAAGAATAATTAGATATTTATCTATCTGTACCCTCCAATATAGTGTTAGGGATGCTCTGAAAATTCCTGGGTGCCTTCCGCAAAATGTGATTGAGAACCTCTGGTTTAAAAGGAAAGTATTGAATAATATGGAAACTATATTGCAGGGCTTTTCCTACTGGGTTAATATGAGGGTACTCCCACAAGTTGCTGAACAGTTCTTACACTGCCTAACATTTTAAAGTGGTACTGTTATTACTGCACTAAATAAATGATATATCTCTGTCAACAGCCCTCCATACACTACTGTAACAACATTGCCACCCTAAAATGACAGACCATAAAACAATGCACAAAAAAAATATATAAAGATCAAAATAAATATAACAGAACAATCTGAGCCAGAATAACTTTTGAATAAATAATGCGAAGAAACTCACACTTAAAGGGCCAGTAACTACCTGGGTGCCAAAGTGTGGTTGAATATCTTGATTGTAGGAAATACAACAGCACTCACAGGTCTTTTTCAGTAGAGAAGAAGCTTTAATACAGACATGTTAATAGTTTATTTTTATCAGTTAACAAAATGAATAGTGAGTGAACAGAAGAAAAATCTAAATCATATCAATATTTGGTGTGACTACCCTTTGCTTTCAAAACATCATCAGTTCTTCTAGGTACACTTGCACAAAGACAGGGTTTTTGTAGGCATATAGTCAGGTGTATGATTAAACAAATCAGGTGCTAATGATCATCAATTTAACTTGTAGGGTGAAATACAATCATTAACTTAAACAGAAACAGCTGTGCAGGAGCAATAAAACCAGGTGAGGAACAGACAGACTCAACTAACAAGGTGAGGTTGCTGAAGACAGTTTAATGTCAGGTCATACACCATGGCAAGAATGGGTACAGCAAATAAGACACAAGGTAGTTATACTGCATCAGCAAGGTCTTGCTCAGGCAGAAATTTCAAGGCAGACAGGGGTTTTCAGATGTGCTGTCCAAGTTCTTTTGAAGAAACACAAAGAAACGGGCAATGTTGAGTAGACGCAGTGGTCGGTCAAGAAAACTTAGAGCAGCAGATGAAAGGCAAATCCTGCTTATTCCCTTCGCAACAGAAAGATGTCCAGAAGTGCAATCAGCTCAGAATTGGTAGAAAACAATGGGACCCTGCTACACCCATCTACTATCCAGAGAAGCCTAGTCAGAAGTGGTCTTCATGGAAGACTTGCAACCTAAAATCCATACCTCTTTCGTGGAAACAAGGCCAAACGACTCAGCTATGCACGAAAACACAGGAACTGGGGTGCAGCAAAATGGCAACAGTTGGTCTGGACTGATGAGTCAAAATATGAAATATTTGCTGTAGCAGAAGGCAGTTTGTAAGCCAAAGGGTTGGAGAGCATTAGAAAAATTAGTATCTGCAGGCAACAGTGAAGAATGGTGTAGGTTCCTTGCAAGTTTGGGGCCACATTTCTGCAAATTGAGCTGGGGATTTGGTCCTAATGAACGGTATCCTCAATGCTGAGACGTACAAGCAGATACTTATCCATTATGTAATACCATCAGGGAGGCATTTGATTCGCCCCAAATGTATTCTGCAGCATGAAAACGACCCCAAACATACAGCCAAAGTCATTAAGAATTATCTTCAGAGTAATGAAGAACAATGAGTCTTGGAAGTGATGGTATGCTCTTATCTCAACATCTTCAAGTCTGTCTGGAATTACATGAAAAGAGAGAAGCAACTGAGTCCGCCTAAATCCACAGAAGAACTGTGGTTAGTTCTCCAAGATGCCTTGAATAACTTTCCTACAGAGTTTCTTAACAAACTGTGTGCAAGTGTACCTAGGAGAATTGATGCTGTTTTGAATGTAAAGGGTGGTCATACCAAATATTGATATGCTTTTTCTTCTGCTCACTCTCTATGCATTTTGTTAATTGATAAAAATTAACTATTATCATGTCTATTTTTGAAAGCATTCTTACTTTCACACCTGCCTAAAACTTTTTCACATTACTCTATGTATGTGTATATATAGATGGCAGCACTAACTGTTAGTAGTCCTTGAAATCGCCTGGGTGCTCAGCAAAATGAATGTTCATATACAGATTGGATTTGCAGGAAAGCACACACAGGAAACCTTATGTGCAAAAATAACACAGGTGCTTTATTGAATCTATAAGTTTTGGCAAACCCCAGTGGCTTTATCAAGATTACTTTGATAAAATCTTGATAAAGGCCATTGGGGCTGGCTGAAACATCGATTCAATAAAACACCTGTGTTATTTTTGCTCACAAGGCTTCCTGCGTGTGCCTTCCTGCAAATCCAGTTTGTGTGCTAGACATAAAATAGACAGAGAAAAACGAACTCGAATGACTTCTTGTTGATTCAATAAGGTGGTGATTTATTTAAATCTACGTTTCTACCTTAACTTGGGTCCTTCTCAAGATTGAATCTACGTTTCTTTTCTATGTCTATTATATCCTACCACCCATGGAGACTGTCACCCAGAGAAGATTTCTGCTTGTGTGTATATCTATATATAAATACACACACACACACAAATTGAAGCTGGCACTATAAATATTTAACATAGACCTGGGTGCCCATTTACGAAAAACATTTATTCAGGCAGTATATCAACGTTTCGGCTCTAACATGAGCCAAGAGTTATTACATCTCAGGTTTATTTTTCCCCTATCAAACTGTCAGCAACAAATGGTGTTCAAACGAAAGGCAATTCTTAGATTGGCTTCTCAAAGTAAGTGACAGAAACAAATCACCTGGTGACAGAATAGAAAATTACAGTTTAATTAAATAATGAGCTTTTGAATGATTACCTTTCTTTTGGCTCTATTTCATAAAAAGGCGTTACTCACACATTTCACATTTTTGAGACAGAAAAGCATCTCCTAATTCCCAGCAAGTGGAGTTTCTTTTAATACTTACCTATATACACAAGGACAAATCATGCAAATTAGGGATTGCGTCTTTGGCAACACACACACACACACACACACACGCAACACACACACACGCAACACACACACACACACACACACACACACACACACACACACACACACACACACACACACACACACACACACAAGATTGGGCTGGGAACTAGTTAGTTACTATACCTCGTACATACCTTCTACCAGTTTTGGGTCTCGACTTTCCTTTTGATGTTCTGGGCCTCTCCAACTTCATTAAGGACTGGCGAAGACTCTCTTCAGTGTAAGCCAAATACACATGAGACAAGTCCACTTCAAAGGGCTGCAAAGAAAAACAGATAGCATAATGTAACAAATAAAACAATGGTGTATAGTTGATGAGTTTGGGGGAAAAAAAAAACAAAACACATGATTCCATCAAGTCGTACCCTTTGACAGATTTCCTTCCCCATCCTTCCAGCCCTTACTACTTATGTAAAACAAAAAATAACAAAAACAAACAAAAAAAATGTTTCTTTTGCTGTAGCAGAAAGCACCTTTCCTCTAATCGGAATAGTAGAACTAGTAATAGTTTTTTTTAGAAATAGTAGTTGTTTTTTGTAATAGGTTTTTGCTCACTTATTTCAGTAATTAGTTCTCCAGATAATTATTTGCATATATGTCTTGATTATATTTGTAAATTGTAATCATATAACTACTGCAGGCTCCTACAACAGATCTGCCACCCAGGTATCTCAGCCCCCTCCTGCTCTCAAGCACATTAAGAGTTACTGCAGCATATTTATTAAAATGTGAATTAGAAGTAATAGGTAAACGTAAATTTTTTTCAGCTTTTTCTGTACTTTACAATTTCCTTTTAATAAAACAAAATAATAACTATATATGAACACTGTAGTGTGCTTCATTTAAGCTTTATGTTCTTTGCACAGGCAAATTTTACAGACCAAACAACTCACATATATTAACCCCTTAAGGACCGGAGGTTATGGGACATTTCCGTCCCATAACGACCGCATAGGGGCACTTTGACGCGCCGGTACACGTGACCTGTCACGTGTATCGGCGCGTCACTATGGGGCTTGAAAGAGATCGCTCCGATCTTGGAGCGGTCTATTTCATGCCCTATTTTTACTTACAGCGCTCCCGGTAGAGCGCTGTAAGTGAAAAGTACGTGACGTACCATGACCGTCATCGGTCCTTGAGTAGTTCAAGGACCGTGACGGTCCTGGTACGTCAAGGGTCCCTAAGGGGTTAAATTGGAAATAGAACTATAATATAAGTAGCTCTTTATTTACAGGAACGTCAACAAATAAAAATGATTTCGTGTTATATTTACTTAAAGTGTTAGTAATGTCTAAAAAAAACTTTTTTTGCATTTAGAAGAGCTTAAAAAGCTGATCTAAATGCAAAAAAATGTATCTCTCAAACCGCTATGTTTTAAGAGATACGTTCGTTTAAAGTTTGATTTCTCCTACTGACAGCTGTAAAGCTGTCAGCAGATCCGTGTCGGTCGACATACTGGCGCTTGAGAAGTGCCAGGATCTCGTTACTTACACGGAATCCCTTCATTGGAATGATCTAAAAACGTGTGCCTGAACAATAGGAACACGTTTTAGACCATGCCAATGAAGGGATTCCGTGTAAGTAACGAGATCTCGGCACTTCTCAAGCGCCAGCGTGTCGACCGACACGGATCTCCTGCTGACAGCTTTACAGCTGTCAGTAGGAGAAATCAAACTTTAAACTCCCGTATCTCTTAAACCATAGCGGTTTGAGAGATAAGTTTTTTTGCATTTAGATCAGCTTTTTAAGCTCTTCTAAATGCAAAAAAGTTTTTTTCAGACATTACTAACACTTTAAATACCCTATAATAATACCTCCAGCAGTTGGGGACTACAACTCCCACCATCCCCAAGCAGCCAGCACCTGGTTCTTGATAACAGAAGTTGCAGTCCCCAAAAGCTGGAGATCTAACACCTGGCTACCTCTGATCTAACCACTGTGTATGAAGGACTCCTATAAAAGTGAGCCTGTCACTTTTCCAATTTCTGCACAAACATTATCTATAGTGCAACTGAAGCCAAATAAAAAATGTTTAGGTCACAAACATATTTCCCCACATATATTTATAACCTTATTTTATTTCTTGGTGATGTTATGATTTTACAGTGCTGCGAATCTACTATTTTAGCCTTCCCCCCTTGTTGCAAATATATGTGCATGTCTGTCTAGTTCTCCCATGACAGTCAACAACCAAATTCAGAGCAGGACATTGTTCATTCAGGCTGCTTTACTAGCAGCCAAATTTCTTATCAGTTAAATATTTATGTGAAATTGCCATTTATATGAATATCTTCTTTTCAAACCATTTGTTTATAAAATGTTCAAAACTGTTGTGAAACTATATATTTCACTCAAATGGTAACATCCTAGTACACATGTGAGCTGTATTTGTCTTTTAACGAGTAACACCTTATAATTATTAATTATATTAGTATGGTCCTGTTAGTGCTTCTACTAGTGCTCCTGTTAGAGTCTTTGAAGAAGGACATCAGTTGAGATATCTTTAATAATCATGTCAAAGAAGCTTAGTAAAGCAATTTGAGGACACATTGCTGAATGCTGAAAACTTTTCCAGTGCCAAATTGCAGCTAAGTTGAATATTTCTAAGAGGGCAGTACACCAGAGCAAGACCAGGCAGACCTAGAGTGACCACACCATCAGAAGACTAGTATATGTGTGGGGATGCTTTGCCTATTCTGGAACTGAAAACCTGCTCAAGATCAACAACAAAAAGAAGGACTACTCTGTTCTGCAGAGGCATGACATCCCTTCTGTATTAAGGTTGTGCAGAAGAGGATTCATTTTCCAGCAGGACAACAATCCCAAACACACACTGAAACTGTGCCAAGCTTATCTGTAATCCAAGGTTAAAGCAAGGAGAGCTAATCTGCATGGCTTTGCCACCACAATCACCAGACCTCAACCCCAGTGAACATCTTTGGGAACACTTTAATAGGGAAAAGATGAAACACACTGTGACATCTCTAGACACACTCTGGGATGCTCTAAAGGAGTGCTGAAATAATGTGAACAGTAAAATTATTCACAAACTTGTAGAATCAAGTCCAGACAGAGCTAAAACAGTCATTAAAGGGATAGTAATGTCACCAGAAAAAGTAATATTCGATTGTTCATTATAATTGTATATAATGCACCATACCATATTCCATGACCTTATCATTGTATTTGTCTTGAAATTTGAGTTAAAAGTTCCCCCGCTCCAGCACTTTTTACTAAGTCACTCGTATTTTCCCTCAGATCTGAAAGCTGGTCTGGACTGATAGGAATGAGGGGCAATATTGTGTCAACATAAGGAAAATCCTTCTACCTTCATCAAGGAGGGCACAGTTTTTCGTATGCAGACATACACACAATATTGTCCCTCATTGCAATCTGTCAGGTCAGGCCAAAGACTTTCAGATCTGAGGGCACTATGCGTAATGTAGGGAAAAGGGACAGGAAAAGGAAAGGTTCAACTCAATTTACAAGGAGACTACAAAAGTAAGGACATGGAAAACGGTACTGTGCATTACATAAAAGTATAATGAACATCCGAAAAATTACTTTATCTGGTGCTATTATTATACCTTTAAGGCAAATGTTGGTCATACCAAATATTGAGAATTTTTGATTCTTTACTTTATTACTGAAAATTATGTATTTTTGCTTGAGAAATACTGAATATGTCAAACAAATACATTTTTCAGAAATGCTGAAATGAAAGCAGATTGTGGTAGTAGACTCAGACTTTTGGACCCTATTGTATATCATAGAAAAAGAGCAGTTAGATTGCCAGTGGATCGCATTTTCAAAATATTAACCTCTTGAACATCAGAGGTACCAAATAAGGTTTGAGGTTTTTACAGTAGGAAAAATGGGAAGACTAGATATGCCAAATGGTTCTTATCTTCTGTCAGATTCTATGTTTCTCCATCTCCAATGATTCTTAATTGGTAGGTCTGCTCCCTTGAAAGCTGACGATGGGGCTGTACTGTGATCCTGGCAGAATAGAGACCACTGGAGTACCATAACTGATTACATGACAAGAGACTGATCTGTGAGCCTTAAAGGGAAGTAATGTTTCATTATAAAAGCAGATCTAATTAATCAGCATAGTAATTGGACTTTGGAAAGTGTTATTTAAGTTCTATCAGAGTTGTAGTTCAAGAGTAATTCAATGACAAAGTCTTCCCCTCCCGCCCATTTTACTGATGTAACACTGTTCAGCCAGACCAGAAGGAAGGTGCCCAGGTACATTGCAGAGAGGGACAATCTTCAATTAAGATAAGGGAAAAACCTGAAAAACTTGTCAAGGGGGCAGTAGAAGTCTACACCCGTAGATGCAGGATTGGTAAAATGGGATTACTGCCCTATAAGATCTCTTTCACATGAATGACTGAAATATGGTAGCATTCCTGCTATAGTTTAATCACTGTGGATTCAGCACCTCAACCTCCAATGTAGTTAGTGTGAAAAACTTGCTGGTGGCCCCACGGCCACTTTGCAGATCAGTCAGGTTGCAACTTTACTCTGTTCACATATAAGCAGGGTAAAGATGCAGCATGCTGAATACTGATGTATTCATGGGAAGCTAGAGTCACCTATGTGAAATGTGCACTTACTTGATATAAGAGTTACCTAAGGGAAATGCATCACAGGCCACAAGCAAACCTTTCTGCACAGGGGACAGAGCTACATTAAGAAGCCCACAGTATTGTTTTTAGTTCTTGAGTTTTCCTTTATTTGGAGGCCTAAAAAAGCAGCATAGTAAAACTGATTTACTATAGTTTCTGTTCTAAACACTATGTATTTTGAGCATACATAATAATTCTAGTCAATTATAACTTTCTGTACATTTCTTTCATATAAAGCGTAAGCTTTATTTGTAGTTAACATATCACATAAAATCCATCTTAAATATAAGAATCTTACATCCTTTTCTTTCTTGTCTGGTACAGGAGTTTGCTTTCTCATGTTGTTTCCAGTATACGCGACACATTTCTTAGAAAGAAAAATAAAAAGGCATGTCAGATGTACCTAGAAGTGTTTTAGCTTTAAATGTCAATGGTTAGTTTAAGTCCTACCTGCAAAATATACACCTACCAGTTGCCATTCTCCAATATCTTCATTCCAGTGAACATAATTTTCAATCATTTCCTTAAAAAGGAAAAAAAATAAATTACATTCAGGGCCTTACGCATAAAGCACACGATGAGCAGTTGGGATACATATCAACTGCCCCACAGGCAAGGAATAATCATTCGTAAAATACAGACTGATTTAAATGGGGCTTTTAACCACATGCATGTTAGAGGTCTTAAAGCAATGCAGTGAAGACCTTTCTAGTATTCAAGGGGTTAAAGTGTTCAATTTAAGTCAATGGGAATTTGCAGAAATTTTGTTTATCCTTTAATGTGCAGTTTTTTTTCTTTCAGAATGTATTGAAGCTTTTTAACCCCATTAATACTAAAAGTCTTTAAAGGGATAGTAATGTTTCACAAAAACTACAGCTCCAATTAATCTTCATAGTATTTGAGTCATAGAGAGTTTTATTTCAATACTGTCAGAGATGTAGTTCAAGAGTAATTGAATGATAAAGTATCCCCCTCCCTCTACCTAGTGTAACACTGCTCCCCTCCGATGTGGAATCTGGTTGCTTGACCAGACAGATAACATCAAGGGACAATCTCCTTACTGTGAGAACAATGAAAAAACATGTCCTCTTGACAGGTTTTTCAGCTTCTTCCCTCATCTTAATTGAAGATTGTCCCTCTCTGCAATCTACCTGGACACCTCCCTGCTGCTCTGAGCTGAGCAGTGTTACATCAGTAAAAGGGGAGGGAGGGGGATACTTTATCATTCAACTACTCTTGAACTACAACTCTGACAATATTGAAATAACACTCTCCAAGGCCCAAATACTATGATGATTAACACATTGCTTTAGAATGCACTGGAGGCGACACTAGCTAGAATTCAAGGGGATAAAATCCCTATTTACATAAATACTGTCCATCTTTTTCTTTCTGGGTAAAGTCCTAGTTGGCAAGCATCTGGCACATGCAGGTACAAGTGTGTATAATAATTGCATAAGAAATAGTAGAAAGAGAGGTTTTAGCTGCCTATAACTGTGCGTTCTCAGTAACTTAACATCTTTTTTTTTTCCTACTGGGGATATCCCATGGTGTAATGGGCAAAAACTACCCCAATGCAACAATCTATGTTCTAATGAACTGAATGACTAACAAGTGTGTGAGTTATGCAATGTTGCTTCCTGGATCAGATAAGTTAACAAAAAGGGCACAGTGGATATATATTTTAGTGAAGGTTATTTTTATATAACTCCAGTTTGCTTTTATAAACATGGGCCAATTCTAAAGCAAACCAACTGCACCATGAGGGGGAAACAGAAATTCCCATAGATTGAAGTGGGGCTTTTAACCTCATGAATGCTGCAGACCTCTCGGTTGTTTTACTCATCTTTAATTCCTTGAATATGACACTATATTTTCCAAGTTAACACATTGTTTTTCCCCTTTGAACAAATGTTCTAAGATTTGTTATAAATGAATCAAGTAGAGGCTACAGCTTAGCTACATTTGCAAACTTGTTAAAAACATTAATCTATGTGTGCCAGAGAGGTAGCCAATGCATTGCAATGCACTGGCTACCTCTCTGGCACTTAAAGGAATAAAGAACTATCAGCCTCAAAATGGTTCCTATCAGACAGAAAACTGCCCTTTTCTATTGGGACACAACCCACGAGTATGTGACTCTTAGCAACAAAGTTTGTGGGTTGTGAGGTCTGTTTCCACAGACCTTCTCTCTTAGGCTTCCAAGCCCAATACAGAGGATCTATGGGGAGCTGCACTGTGAACTTTGGTCTTGTAGTTCAGTAACTTCTTCAGGGACCAATGAGCGAGCCCTGGGGTCTCTATTCAGACCCTTGTCCTACTCCTCCAGCTCATTGCAGCTCAAGTTTTATAAACAGGTCTGCTACCTGGGATTAAATGTATTGACTGGGAAGTTGCCATTTTATGTAGAGCTAATTGTTTTGAGATTACAACAAACTGGCACTCATTTAGAACTCACATTCAGTTCAGAAGCTCCTGCTTGTTTACCTCAACCATGATATATACATTGACTGAAGTCCATGGTATACTCTTACGGGGTGCTTGTATTTAACTGCTTGGGATCTAATGGTCATGTACAGCTGCCAACATTTTGGGCTTATGAATCCAAGAAATAGAAAAAAGAAGATTTTACTCTTACCTGTTAAATCCTTTTCTCTCAATCCATACAGGTTACTGGTAACTTTGGGTAGGCAATCCGTCCCTTTAATTGTAGGCAGGAACAATTCTAGAATTGTATTCAGGGGGTGGAGCCTATATTCCCTCCTTGGCTGTAGCTAGCCAACCAGCTCCAGAAAGATTTGAGACACTAACTATTGACTAGATAGTGGAAAGATAGAAGTCTCCTGTGAGCATGACCCCAAAGGACCCCCACGGTCTGACACAGAAGAGCCAAGCATGGTCCCTTGACAGGGTGGGAGACCAGTAACCTATATGGACTAAGAGAAAAGGATTTAACAGGTCAGACTAAAATCCTCTTTTCTCTGTCATCCAATACAGGTTACTGGTAACTTTGGGATGTCCAACCATTGAGTTTCCCAGAGACGGGAAGGAAGGCAAGGACCAGGTGCAAGGCCCCCAAGGTCATCAGATCTGAGATAGCCTAAAAAAACAATGAAGTGTCAACGGACACTAAACAGGGGTAATACCCCAAACTGTTACACAGCACACTGAACTAGAGCCAACAGGGCTCAAATTGAAGGAAGCACCAATAACCGAAGAAGACCCTAGGACAGGCAAGACTGACTCCAGGATTTTCCTCCCAAAGCTGGCATCAGCCGATGCCCGCACAAACACGGTAGTGCTTCGAAAAGGTGTGCACAGACAACCAAGTGGCAGCCTTGCACAACTAATCAGCGGAGGCCTGATTCTTGTAAGCCCAAGAAGCCCCAATAGATCTTGTAGAATGAGCTGTGACCCGAAAGGGACAGGCTTCTTCCTCAGCTCGTAAGCCTTACAAATAGTGGACTTGATCCTACGGAAGAAGCTCTTGCGAAGTGCGAAGCACCGCCTTGTCCATGTGAAACACCAAATAGGGTGGCTTACAGGACAGAGCACGTAATTCTGCGACATGGCGAACGGACACGATGGCCAGGAGAAAGGCCATTTTCCATGTCAAGAGGCGTAGAGAAATAGTAGCCAAAGACTCAAATGGAGGGCGCTGAAGAACGCCCAAAACCAAGTTAAGATCTCACAGAGGAGCGGGATTCTTGAGGGTCAGCAGACCAGATCTTGAGCCAAAGAGCCCGTCTGCCAGCCACAGACATGGTGGAAACCCTAGCCACCAAACGGATGGCATCAAATAAAGCAGCAGAAACATAGTGCTGTGCCTCAGAAATGTTGGCAAGGAGGCGCATCATATCCAAAGTAGGAGCACCTTGACGGACAGCAAGGGTGAACTGTTCAGTCCAGACTGCAAAGGCTTATGTCACCCATGCAGCAGCGAATGCTGGACGCATGGCAGTACCAGCAGTGGCAAAGATGGACTTGAGGGAGACCTCAATTTCCTTGTCAGTCCAGTCTTTTAGAGCAGACACATCAGACACTGGCAAGGCAGCAGACTTGGATAACCTGGAGATAGGAGCATCCACTTTGGGAGGATGAACCCACTGAGCAAGCGCAGCCTCAGAGAAGGGATAAAGCTTGGCAAATTTCTTGGACACAGAAGGTTTCTTGCCCGGAGATTTCCACTCTTCAGACACAAGGCGGTCAAGATTGGGGTTAGGTGGAAAGCAAGTAAGGGGCTTTTTAGACTCCTGAACACATTAGAGGGATCAGAAGGAACCTCCTGAACTAAGGTAATGTTAAGGGTATGAAAAACAGCCCTGATCAGGCCCTCAGCTAAGGGCTCAGGATCATCCTCAAATGGATCCCCAAAAAACTGAGAGGAGCCCACAGCAGAACATTCCTCAACATCTGAATCCACCAGCAGTTCCTCCTCAGAGGAATCTGATGCGTCAGGTACTCCCTGAGGTTTTGGCAGGGAAGACTTGATAGAGGAGGGGGTCTGCCAGGAGAGTAAGACCCCCTGTAACTGGGATGGAAAGAGTTGCAATGTAGACCAAAGGTCCCTGGTAGCAGTCTTGAACTCTTGTACCCAAACATGGCTGGAGGTCCCTGGGAGACTCTCAGGGACATTAGAACATGCTGGGCATAAATGACCTGAGAATTCTCTATGTAACCCTGAATGACAGGACGAGCAAAGCACAATAGGGGATACAGAGACCCCAGCATCCTTAGATTTAAGTCTGGCCCCAAGCTCCAATGGTATAGACGTTCTCACAGTGTCAAATAACCTTACAGTATAAGAAATCACCCAAGTACAGTGTGTAGGATTAAGGTTTCACCCCAGAAATCGCTAAAATAGACTTATCTGGCAGGCGAAGGGTTAATCAGCAGAGAAGAGAAGGCCCTGCGTAGGATACTCATTCTGGAAATGACAAAAAATGGCTGGCGCGGCGGGAGCCATTCCAGAAACGAGCGCGCAAAGCAAGCCCTCATGGGAAATGTCGTTTTCGCAGAAAAAGTACCCAAACAGTGACTAAACACCCCTGAGCCCCCCAACACACTGGAAACATCAACCAGATGACAGAGCAAGGGCAGACAAGAAAAATGAGCCATCTCTGAAGTCGCTAGGTTAAGCGGTTGCAGAGATCTGTCCCAAACTGCACAGTCCCATAGGAGTGAATGGAGCAATGGCGCCTATGTGGTAAAGCATGCCAAATTTTGCAAAACTGAAACAGTAAAATAAAAATTAATGAAACATCACTAGAACATGTTAGGATATCAAAAAACACTGAACCAGTAGGAAAAGTGTCAGAAACCCCGCCCGCCCCCCCCCCCAAAAAAATGTAAAACCAGCAGCTGAAGGGTTAAAGTACCACATCCTGCTCCAAAACACCCAAAAGACATACAGATAGACCCAATGAGTGCAGGAGTGTGCAATAGGAACTCCAAAGGGAAACCCCTCTGCGGAGAGGCACTGTGGGACATGTGGACCTGCATCACTCAAAGGGTTGCTCACCTTTCCTACAGATCTTCTGTCTTCAGATTACCATGTTTAAAGAAGAAGCCTCAGTGGGCAACTCCTGAGGAAAGAACTTGTACCCAAGATAAAGGTCCACAAAAAGCACATCATTACTGAGCTAGCCACATCTAAGGGCATTGTCAGTTATGGTAATCCGCCTAATGGTGGTATTGCATTTCTAACAGAAAAATAAAAATTTCTAAAACTATAGCAGAACTGTTCTCTTGCCTGTGTCTTCACCAAGGAACAAATCTTTCTGGAGCTGGTTGTCTAGCTGCAGCCAAGGAGGGAAGGTAGGCTCCACCCCTGCATACAATTCTAGAATTGTTCCTGTCTACAATTAAAGGGGCTGATTGCCTACCCAAAGTTACCAGTAACCTGTATTGGAAGACAGAGAAAAGATAGACAGACAAGTAGACTGGTATACCAACAGACAGACAGGTAAACAGACAGACAGGTACATAGGTAGATAGACCGACAGACTGATAGACAGACAGAGTATTCAAAAAGGGGTTTGAATAATACACATTTTTGTATGTCCCTTTTAAGCATACTTGAAAAAAGGCCACGACGACAACCAATAAGTTGTGTGTGGAGGCTTCCAAACAAACCAGAATTCACAGAAATCTTAAGTTGTGGTGTTCTTCCTACTCAATTTAATTCTAATCCAAATGCACTGGGGGTATATGCTCTAAAGTGAGACAAATATCAAAGTAGTATCTCCAGTTAGAGAAACCTTTCCCATCCCTGTGTTTGTGCATGAACTCCATGCAATAAGAGGTTTCTACTTGGAAAAGCAGGTTACAAAGAATATACTAGGAAATTGAGAGATTTCTCTCACTGGAATGTCTTTTCTTAAAGGGATAGTAATGTTTCATAATAAAAACAGCTCTAATTAATCATCATAGTATTTGGACTTTGGAGAGTGTTATTTCAATTCTGTCAGAGTTGTAGTTCCAGAGTAATTCAATGACAAAGTGTCCCCCTCCCTCCCCTTTTACTGATGTCACACTGTTCAGCTTGAGCAGAAGGGAGGTGCCCAGGTAGACTGCAGAGAGGGACAATCTTCAATTAAGATAAGGGAAAAACCTGAAAAGCTTGTCAAGGGGGGCAGGGCTTTCATTGTTTTCATAGGAATAAGAGTGTCCCCTTCTGTTATCTGTCCAGTCTATGGACTGCATTCCACATCTGAGAAGAGATTGTTTACAGTAGGTAAAAGGGGCAGGAGGGGGAAACTTTGCTTGTGAATATCTCATAAACCATAAAGGTTTGAGAGATAAGACTTATATCATTCTTCATGTTTTTTTAATGCCTACAAAATAAAATAAAGTTAAAACGAAGTATTACTATCCCTTTAAAAGAAAAGTAAACTGATAAAAAAGTATCCCCATCATATCAACACTTTAGCTGTGTATAAAAACATTAATACTTACCCCATGACATACAAATCCTTACAAGGTCAGGTGAAGCCACCATACACACTGTGTGCTGGAATCACTGACTCAGATAAGGGAGCAGAGTAAGATAAGTCTTACTCTCTGCACAAAGCCTGAAATAACACAGCCTTTCCGCACACTCAATAGTAATATGAGCTTTTTGCAGGAAGGAAGATTGTCCTTGTTCAGAGTCGTAATCCAGTCAGGGATCAAAGCAGAAAGTGTGCACAGCGGCTTCATCCAACTCTGTAAGAATTGCCTGAAGACTAGGTAAACATTAAACTTTGCCACAGCTGGAGAATTGGATTTAGGAAGATATATTATAAAACATATAAAATAATTTATATAAAAAATGAGGCTGAAATCATTCAAAAACCACGAGAAGGGCAAGTACAGATTTACTTCTCCTTTAAACTAGTGCATCTTTTCCCTGGCAGAGTAGCCTCTCCTCATCACAGGTGTGTTACTATCTACTGCATGACAGGCTAAACCTCCAGGTCCCACTCTATCCCTAGTAGCGGTACAGCTGGGTTGAAGGGTACAGTAATAATGTATTAGTTTGGCCTATGCTCTGGGTCCTTTTGGAAACTAGCAACTCCCCTGAATCATTAGAATCAATTTTACTATACTTATATTGCTGCATATGGCACATAAACCTTTAGAATAATAAATAAATAGTTTGCATTACTTCCTGAATGGCACATCAATGAAATGTAACCATATTTAAGTGGATGTATTGAAATTACAGATGGTCATTTCTTGACATTTACCTGATATTCCTGAGGAATGAAGTTATCAATTATACTCATTTGAAGTCGCAGCTCTCGGCTCAGTTGTCTAATATTCTCTAATAATCCCTCAATCTCCCTCTGGTGCTCTTGTTGAAGATCTGCCATCTAATAACCAAAATAAATAAATATCAAAGAAAAAGTGTAACTTTAATACAGTATTAATTTAGGTTGTATTGAAATTAAAACTTTTAACCTCCTGTATGCTAAAAATGTCTTCAAAGCATTGCTTCTATCATCCAGGGTGTTAAACAAAGCATTATTGTAAGGTAGAAGACTAAGGGAGGAACTTTAATCAAATGGCCAAATGAGCAAGAAACACCTCTGTTCCCTTGTGCATTAGCCATTTGCTGATTTCTCAATAGCTGGACCGTAACTGCCCTTTTCTTGTTCACCAAACAGTGTGTACCACATAGATTCACTAATCCCATCCACCAGCTTCAAGCTGATGGATCCCACAGAAAGCTATGCAGACACTCAGGGGTAGTCAATTACTGCATCTCCAGCTGTTGGGGGAGTACTCCCATTATTTCCAACACTTGACATACATTTTATATTAAATCACATAATCTTACTAAATACTGATAATCTCAGGAGACTCAACTGTTTAAACATTCTGAACACAGCTCTACTAATATCAAGGAATTTTTGTGTACTTACAGATACTTTTATCTTAGTCCATGTGAAACACAGGAACCATGTGGGTAAGGTATCCTCCTGTTGGAGGACAGGGCATTTGCATAACGAGCTTTCTATAGGTGAATACTCCCTCCCTATTCCACTTTACTCCCACCAGACCTGCACAGTTTTAACGTATAGCAAAGTCGAAAAAATAAGCAGGACAGGATAACCTAAACAACCTTCCTGCCAGGAACTCAAACAATGTGTTTTTTTCTCTGGAAAGGATGTCCTCTGTTCCTCATAGACTAAGAGAAAAAGATTTAATCTGCAAGTACACAGAAATCCCCCTATTCTCTTTCATCCACTGTGGAACACTAGAACCATAGGGATATACCAAAGTTATCCCACCAAAATTCCAGGGAGGGAGGGAGAGAAAACACCCTCAAAATATTATCAGGTCTCACCAGAGACAAAAGAGAAATGTATATGAACCTCAAGTGTCAAAGGACACCTACAACCAAATCAAGTAACAGCAAAAGGGTTACTAGAAGGAAACACAAGAAGGACTCCTAAACAGGCACTGCAGCCTGTAGGACATTCAGTTCAAAGCTGGCTTCAGCCGAAACCACAACATTTACTTAGTAATGTTTAGCAAAGGTGTGAAACGATGACCATGTCACCACTTTGCACTACTGCTCCAGAGTGGTTCTTGTAGGCCCAGGAAGCACCCACTGCTCTGAAGGAATGAGCAGTGACCATAAAGGAAAGAAGCTTTTTCCTAAGGACACAGGCATGGAGAATAGTGGCCTTGAGCCAAAAAGATATCGTTGCCTTAGACGCCAATTGGCCCACACCTGAGCACTCAGGAATAACAAAAAGCCATGTCAGATTTGCGGAAAAGTATTATGGGATGAAAGTTGTGCTTCAGACATCAAACTATGTCTAAGCAATGAAGCTACTCCTGTTAGATGGACCTAGACAAAGAGAAACCACCATGGAAAGAAACCCAGTGGGGGTGTGCTAAACCACCTTATCAGAATGGAAGATCAGAAAGGGGGCGTACAGGACAATGCCTGTAGTTCAGCCATACACACCAAACAAACAAATCAAATAGTAAGCAGGAAAGAGTGCTTAAATGGATGGTAATGTTTCATAATAAAAGCAGCTCCAATTAATCTTCATCGTATTTGGGCCATGGAGAGTGTTATTGCAATACTGTCAAAGTTGTAGTTCAAAAGTTATTGAATGATAAAGTATCCCCCTCCCACCCCTTTTACTGATGTAACACTTCTCTCCTCAAAACAGCAAGACTGTCCGGATGGAACGCAGAGAGGGACAAGCCTCAGTGAGCATAAGGAAAAACCTGTCAAGGGGGGCATGGTTTTTCTTATTCTCACAGTAAGAAGATTGACCCTTGCTGTGAGCTGTCTGGTCCCAGGACCAGATTCCACATCTGAGGTGAGGTAGCTTACACTAGGAAAAAGGGACGGAAAGGGATACTTTAAACATTCAATTTGAACTACAACTCTGACAGTATTTAAATAACACTCTCCATGGCCCAAATACTATGAAGATTAATTGGAGCTGCAACAGATAGGGCAAAAGACTTGCTAATGAACATGGCAGTGTCAAATGTTGCCTCATCACAATATGCACTGGTCTCAAGAATTGTACAGACAGAAAGAACAATACCATCCTCAGGAGCATCTGAATGGACTTTGCCTAATAGATGCTCTTCCAAAACAACCACAGATCTAGTCACCCATGATGTAGCAAAGGCTAGACGTAAGGTGGTTCCTGAGGCTGCAAAATTCTCCTTAAAAAAGGAATCCAGGTGTTTATCTGCCTGATCCTTGAATGCATCAGCATCTGCGACTGGCAGTGCTGTGTTCTTAGAAAGACAACAAATAGCAGTGTCAACTGTTGAGGGGCGATGTAGCCCATTGCTATAACATTGCAGAAGAAATTGGATATAAAGGAGACAATGGCCTGGGGAGTGATGACTTTATCCAGGGAGTGATAGGGAGGGAAAAGAACTGCATCCTTCCTGTGGCTCTTAAAAATGTCTTGTGAAAAGGAATTCAAAATCTAAGGCCTCAGAAACATTAAGGGACTCCAAATCTGCACAAATAAGATCCCCTGCAGAGGACCCAGGGTCTTCCTCAAAAAAATATGCATATATACATATACATATTCTGTCTAAATACACAATTGTGAGTCTATATGACCTCAAATTATATTAAAGTGTACAGTTCCCCTTTAACTAGATGAGTAAACATTATCCATTTACTTCTCACCTGCCATCAATTGTTTTGTTTCTTTTTTAGGCTCACTCACACATCTAGTGAAGCTGGTCACACACACAAGCATGCATTGGCTCACATGAAGACAGAATTCTTGCACTTGAGCAAATTCAAGTCAGAAAGCAGGTAAGTTGCAGCAGGGCTAATCATTCAGACAGATGACACTGGAGACTGCAACTCCCATCATAACATCCAATGACTTTCCAACCACTGGAGGCATCAGCAAATCACATATAAATGACATAAACATGGGCTTGACATCAGTGAGGACTCAGAGCAAAGCAAAGACGTGCAAGGAATCTGAAGCGGGCAGAGTCCTGAATCATGAGGAATAGGAAAGATAAGATTTTTGTGTTCAGCTAGAACAATCTGCAAGGTTGATAAACTGAGTCCATACTTGACTTGCCCAAATATAAAAAAAAAAAATCTAACAACTTATCAATTCCTGGTAAATCCATCTCCAAAATGTTGGTACTATATGCTGAGCTTTATAATTGTATCATGACTTGCTATAACCTTTAAAGGGATAGTAATACTTAAAATGTAAAAAAATATATGTTGTAGGGTTTATCCCCCTATGTAAAACAAGAGTACTCCCACTGCTGAAAGGTGTTTCATTCAAAAGTTATTAATTTTCAAAGTCAAATTTTTTAGCTGCAATATCACAGTGGCCTGAAATTGTACAGTGGTGTTGTTGCTACACCATCCTCTGGACAGCTCTGGTCCCGGGACCATAAATCTCCATAGGATGGTGTAGCAACAGCGCCACTGTACAATTTCAGGCCACTGTGATATTGCACCTAAAAAATTCAACTTTGAAAATTAATAACTTTTGAATTAAACACCTTTCAGCAGTGGGAGTACTCTTGTTTTACTCAGGGGGATAAACCCTACAACATATTTTTTTTTACATTTTAAGTATTACTATCCCTTTAAATCCCTTACCGCAATGGTCCTCATTGCTTTGCAAGGTCTTGCATCTCATGTGACTTGAAGTATTAAAGAACCAGAAGAGTGTGTAATGTATTGCAGAGTGACGCATTCAACACCCATCTGACCCTTAAACAGTTAAAGGTATAGTAAGGGTTATTTAAAAAAATAACTAAAATAAAATAAAAAAAAAAAAAAAAAAAGTTTTTTTTGTGCTTCTTACAAATAAATAATTGTTCTTATTCCACTGGAGACATAGGTACCATGGGGTTAAAGGCCTTCTTTTAAAAGGCATGGCTCTGGAGAAAGCAGTTTCCCTATCTGCTCAAGCTTAAAGGAGCAGTAAATGTTTTTATGAGAAAAAAACAATATATTGTTGGTCTTTTCTTGCTGAACGAAACAATGGTATTCCCCCACTGGAAGACATGTCTTTGTATAATAATTACAGTTTAAAAATCTTTACTTTAATTGTGTCCTCTAGTGTCCACAAAATTAACTGATCATTCACCTGGTGTTTAGACAGTTGTTTTGTTGCATTCTATGTGAGAGGGGAGTCACTGACAACAGTTCTACACAGAATGTGTTCAAACCGGCAAAACTGTCAAGAGGTGTTATTGAATGGCTAAAAGTATTGAATAAAACAACTGCCAGCAGTTGGAGGATGATATAATTCATGCCCCAAATCCATTGGATGCCAGGTGTAGGATATACCCCCAATACAGGACAGTGGGGGAAAGAAAGCTCTATTTTTTTATATAGCCCAATTCTGGAAACATTTGAGCCTGCTAGCTTAGGGGTAGAAAGTCAAGAATTGCCTCTTTTTATGCCATCAGTTGTCCACTTTCTAAAATTGTAGGTCTTGTCTAGCTTTTCCCCATGGCTGTAAACATTTGAGTGCTTTCAGGTAATATTAGAAAATAAAAATGACAGGTTATGTTTAATGCTCATGGCTCACACTATGTTATGTCTAACAAGACCATTGCATTACCATTTTCTTGGGCTTGTTGTAGGTACTGACTAAAGCAGGAAATTCCATGGATTTCAAATATTTTAGTATCTTTGAATTTGTGGAAATATTAAAACATGTTCTTTTTTCTAAAAGTGCCACCTTCTGGAAAGTGCCACCTTCTGTGCTCCCCAGCCAAAGGGTAAAGAGGAAAGTGACCCCCAGTTTCATACAGTGAGTTGGCTTAATTCCAAATGGCAACTCTTGTCTACTTTTTATTCATATTAGTTTTTTAAAGGCATTTTTGTACAGGGAGAACATATTTTAATGTAAGAAAACAGGATTTTGGCAGGAGTAGATTTGTGATTCTGGTACCCCTACTGTGTGTGTCAGTTCTCACTAACTGGGTGTTATTTCTCACAAAATAGGAGCACCTAATGAATGCAATAGTCTTCCAAAGATTTCAATAGCTTGAATTGGAAGAAATAAAAAGGAAAAAAAACAAACAAACATATTTTTTCCTTTAGCACCCTCTGCTGGAAACATGTATGTACAGTGGGCTAAGGTAGAAAGGCAAGATAATCCTAAAACAAAAAAAAAAAAGTTTTTTGTATTCTGTGTAAAAAATGTGGTCATGTAAGGGTGTATTTTATCTTTTGAAAGTATAGCCTCTGCTTAACCAGTTAATGACGGTCCTGGCACTTCAGGGGTTAAATGATAGCAGCGCGCCTCCGTGCACGCTGCTATTCATTCTGCTGAAGCTGAAACAGTCTTTGTCTCTTCTGTCGGTACACGTGACCTCTCCAGTAGCGATCACATGTACCGGCATTTTGATTCAAAAAGTAAGGGAGAGAGAAGCAGAGAGCAGGCACATAGTAAACAAAAATCATGCAGTAGTTGTGGGTATTAACCCCTTCAGTGCTGGTGCTGGGGGCTAGCTGGATGCAGGTCCATTTCTGACCTAAGGCAACTTTTTTTTTAATAAACTTAAAACACAGCAGACATTTTCTTTAAACATACTATTTATAAAGCAAATCTGCTAAGTTTCCAAAAAAAATAATGGGAGTGTGATTGTTGTGGAGCCGTGTAGTACACTTTTACACACTGCAAAATCTCATCAATAAAAAAAGTGGCAAAATAGGGTGGGAAAGAGGGACATGGGATTTTCACCCTGTGGGGACAATGCCCACTTAAAACTGTCCATTTTGTAGGTATGACTGACCGGTCATACCTTTCAAGCAGTCTCCATAAAAATGTAACCTATTGCGCCCAAATGATTCCAAGAGAAAAAAAATAAAAATGGTGTTTTTTTGTTTACAATGTTTTTACAGTTTTCTGGACTTTTAATAAAATAAATAGTGGGTTATCCATATACGTGTGGTAGCAAAAGAAAGCCCTACTTGTGTGTAAAAAAAAAAATTGTATATAATTTGCGTGGCTGGAATAATATACCTATAGGGAAAACACTGTTGAACAAAGACATAGTCAAAAAGGTCAGAATTGCTACGGTCCTTAAAGGGATAGTAATACTACATTTTATCTTTATTTTATTTTGTAGGCATTAAAAAAACATGAAGAACAATATAAGTCTTATCTCTCAAACCTTTATGATTTAAGAGATATTCACAAGCAAAGTTTCCCCCTCCCGCCCCTTTTTCCTAGTGTAAGCCATCTCTCCTCAGATGTGAATCTGGTTGTAAGACCAGACAGATAACAGCAGGGGACAATCTTCTTTGTATGAAAACAATGAAAGCCCTTCCCCTCCTTGACAAGTTTTTCAGCTTTTTCCCTTATCTTAATTGAAGATTGTCCCTCTCTGCAGTCTACCTGGGCACCTCCCTTCTGATTTGGCTGAATGGGGGGGGGGGATACTTTGCTTGTGAATATCTCTTAAACCATAAAGGTTTGAGAGATAAGACTTATATCGTTCTTCATGTTTTTTTAATGCCTACAAAATAAAATAAAGATAAAACGAAGTATTACTATGCCTTTAAGTGCAATCCACTTCAGATTTTCCATGTCCTTAAAGGGACAGTAATATCCCAAAACAAATATTTAGCATTTCATTGACTTCACTGGAATGCTCTACAAAGTGTGCTTGCAGACCAGGCACACTCTGTAGACCATTCCAATGAAGTCATTCTTTTTAAAAAATGTGATTGCAGCTCTGCTGAAGAGCCTCCATATCGGCTGACATACTGGACAAAGAAGAAAAAGAGGAGAAAAAAAGAGCGCCAATAGTGCGTTATCCCAATATGGTAATTGTTAATAAATGATGTACAAAGATCCACTCACATTTACAATAGGTTGACCCAAAGACATATGTCAGTGATCAACGTTACACACTTGCAGGGTACTTTACCCGTCCCTGCTTGGGTTTCACGATCTCCAGTCAAACGATCCAAATAGGGAAAGGAAAAAACGTGTCTTCAGCCAATCCTATATAAAATAACAAACTTGTAGCCAAATTCTTAAATAAAATTATTATTTTTATGTTAAAAACAAAATAAATGCCCGATTGGCAAAGGAAAAGGCTCTAGGGAACGCGTTTCACAGCACCCACAGCTGCTTTGTCAACCAATCTGGCCTCAACAGAAAAAAGAAGAAAACGGCTACAAAATGACGAAATGTAAAAGCTAATTGATTGCATCCAATTGGATACCCATCCACAAATAAGGATACAAATAAAGATACAATGTTACTACAATATTGTAACAAAAAAAAAGATACTATATAGACCCAAACCAATCCCACCAACCACAACATAAATAAATCCCAACATAAACATAAAAATAAAAACAAACACCTATTACCTTAACCCTTCAAGTACCTGAGAGGCACACAACGATCCACAAACCGGATCCCACGTACATCCCCAGGATGGATCTCCTACTGTAAGCTTTACAGCTGACAGCAGGAAATGTCAAACTTTGAATGCATATCTCTCTCAAACCATAGTTGTTTGAGAGATAGGGTTTTTGAATGCAATTCAACTTTTTAAGCCCTACAAAATGCTAAAAAAATTTTCCTGGGACATTACTGTCCCTTTAAGGGGTTAAAAACAGTTTATGAAAAAGAGAATTTTAGTCTTACCTGTTAAATCCTTTTCTCTTAGTCCATACTGGTAACTCTGGGTAGGCGATCCACCCCTTTAAGTAAGCAGAAACAATTCTAGAATTGTATGCAGGGGGTGGAGCCTACCTTCCCTCCTTGGCTGCAGCTAGCCAACCAGCTCCAGTAAGATTTGAAACACTAACTACTGACTTGATAGAAGGGAAAGAAGGCTCCTGTGAGCATGACCCCGAAGGACCCCCACGGTCTGCCATAGGAGAGCCAAGCATGGTCCCTTGGCAGGGTGGGAGACCAGTAACCTGTATGGACTAAGAGAAAAGGATTTAACAGGTAAGACTAAAATCCTCTTTTCTCTGTCGTCCAATACAGGTTATTGGTAACTCTGGGATGTCCAACCATTGAGTTTCCCAGAGGTGGAAAGTAAGGCAAGGACCAGGCGCAAAGCCCCCAAAATTACCAGAGCAGATATGCCCCATCAGATCAGAGATAGCCCAACAAGGGAGTGTCAACGGGCACTGAACAGGGGTACAACACTCCAACTGTTACACAGCACGCTGAACTAGAGCCAACAGGGCTCAAAAGTGAAGGAAGCACCAAGAACCAAAGAAGATCCTAGGACAGGCAAGACTGCCTCCAGGATTTTTCTCCCAAACCTGGCATCAGTCGATGCCAGCACATCAACACAGTAATGCTTCGAAAAGGTGTGCACAGATGACCAAGTGGCAGCCTTGCACAACTAATTGGCGGAGGCCTGATTCTTGTAAGCCCAAGAAGCCCCAATAGATCTAGTAGAATGAGCCGTGACCCGAAAGGGAACATGTATCTTCCTGAACTCGTAAGCTTTACGAATAGTGGATTTGATTCAGGACGCAATAGTCCCCTTGGATGCAGGTCTTCCTGCCCTGGGACCTTCAGGAATGATGAACAGCGCATCAGATTGCCTGTTAGACTCAGTGCGATGGACATAAAACTTGAGACAATGCAGTACATCTAACAAGTGGTGATCCCTCTCCTTGTCAGAGGTGGGGTCAGGGCAGAAAGAAGGCACCACAATCTCCTGACTGATGTGGAACTCCGAAACCACCTTCGGGAGAACTCCTGAGACGTGCAAAGCACCGCCTTGTCCTTGTGAAACACCAAAAAGGGTGGTTTACAGGACAGAGAATGCAACTCCGCGACAAGGCGAACGGAGATGATCGCCAGGAGAAAGGCCATTTTCCACGTTAACATGTGTAGAAGAATGGTAGCCAAAGACTCAAAGGGAGGGCGCTGAAGAACGCCCAAAACCAAGTTAAGATCCCATGGAGGAGCGGGATTCTTAAAGACAGGACGAGTATGAGCAATGCCCTGGAAGAAAACCTTGACTTCAGGAAGAATGGCAATTCTCCTCTGAAAGAAAACAGAGAGAGCAGAAGTCTGAACCTTAAGGGAACTCAGACTGAGACCCTTATCCACACCATCCTGCAAGAAGGCCAGGACCGTAGGCAGATCAAATTCCTGACACAGGTCCTTATCAGCACAAGATAGAAAGGTCGACCAGACACGATGGTAGGCCTTAGAAGAAACAGGTTTTCGGGCACTAAGCATAGTAGCCACCACACCAGAAGAAAAACCTTTCTTCTTCAGTATTGAGGATTCAATTTCCAAGCCGTCAAAGCTAGACGATGAACATCCTCCTTCCACAGGTAACCCTGTAGAAGAAGATCCGGATGGCAAGGGAGATGGAATGGCTCCACCACTGACAGATCCAGAAGCTCCGGAAACCAAGCCTGTCAAGGCCAGTATGGAGCAATCAGAATAACTGGACAGCGTTCCAGTCTCAATTTCCGAAACACCCTGTGCAAATGGGGAGGGGAGGAAAGATGTAAGCCAGAGGAAATAACCAAGGAATGGACATAGCATCCACCGCTATAGCTAGAGGATCCCTCCAGTGAGAGCAAAACCTCGGAACCTTCCTGTTGTGACTTGTCGCCATCAGGTCGATGCAAGGAAGACCCCACTTCTGAACGATGAGGTTAAACACCTCTGGGTGCAGCTCCCACTCGCCGCTGTCAACTGTGTGTCGACTGAGGAAGTCTGCCACAACGTTGTCTACGCCAGGAATGTGCACTGCGGATATGGCAGGAATGTGTTCTTCTGCCCAGGACAAAATAGCCTTGACCTCTAACCAAGCGGCAAGACTTCTTGTTCCGCCCTGCTTGTTGATGTAAGCCACGGCCATGGCGTTGTCGGACTGGACCCGGAATGGGCATTCTTCCAGCTGGGGTGTCCAATGGCGAAGGGCATGAAATGTTGCCCAAAGCTCCATTGATGGGAAGGAGAGATTCCTCCGGAGACCACTGACCCTCAGCACTCAGACGACCCAGAACCGCTCCCCCAGCCGGACAGGCTGGCTTCCGTCGTCACCATGGTCCAGAAGGATACCAGGAAGGACTTGCCCTTCAGCAGACTGGAGAGGTTAGGCAAAAAATAAAAGTACATGAAACATCACTAGAACATGTTAGGAGACCCATAAAACACTGAACCCAGTAGGGAAAGTGTCAATAACCCCCGCCCAAAGGATGCAAAACCAGCAGATAAAGGTTTAAGTTACCACATAAACCTGCTCCAAAACACTCAGACATACATACAAATAAACCCAATGAGTGCAGGAGTGTGCAATAGGAACTCCAAAGGAAAAACCCCTGTGCGGAGGGGCACTGTGGGACATGTGGACCTGCAGCACTCAAAGTGTTGCTCACCTTTCCTGCAGATCTTCTGTCTTCAGACTACCATGTATTAAGAAGAAGCTTCGGTGGGCAACTCCTGAGGAAAGAACTTGAACCCAAGATTTTCCCCCCAGGGCTTAAGGTCCACAAAAAGCTAGCCACATCTACGGGCATTGTCAGTTATGGTAACCCGCCTAATGGTGGTATTCCATTTCTAACAGAAAAATAAAAAAAATTCTAAAACTACAGCAGAACTGTTCTCTTGCCTGCGTCTTCACCAAGGAACAAATCTTTCTGGAGCAGGTTGGCTAGCTGTAGCTGCAGCCAAGGAGGGAAGGTAGGCTCCACCCCCTGCATACAATTCTAGAATTGTTCCTGCCTACTTAAAGGGGCAGATAGCCTAACCAGAGTTACCAGTAACCTGTATTGGACGACAGAGAAATACGCTTAACACTAGGGGGGATAAAGCTTAACACTGGAGTAGTTGACCCTTGTGTAACGCTGCCCACTTTTCAGTTTCATTTAGCAAAGCCAGACCAAGATCAAAGGCCATTTCCATTAAACTTAAGTGCAAAGTAGAAGTCAATAACTGTACGACAACCCTGCCAGAGTTTTATATAGTAGGGATGCTCATGCTCTGTGACTTCATGGAATGAGAGAAAAGAATTTAACAGTAAGTAGCACAAAAATCCTCTTTTCTCTTTAGCCCACTGGGGGACATGAACTACAGAGATACACCAACACTGTCCCAAAAATAAACCAGGTACGAGAAACCTTTCATAACCTGAAAAGAAAAACACTACAAAGGTGATCATGGCAAAACCATGAACTTAATTGATAGCGGACACGAAAACAAAACACATTCAATAAGACTTGAGATAAAAAAAAGACAATGTAAGACGAGGACGAAGGATTAAGGCTACCATAGCCTGAATACATTTTCCTCCAAAAGCCTGCCTCCACAAAAGGAAAGACATTAACTCTGTAGTGAACGTATGGAGAGATGTCCATGAAGCAGCATTGCAACACTGTTCCACTGAAGCTTGGCCCTTGAAAGTCCAAGAAGTGACTGTAGTGAGAGAGCTGTGACAAGGAAGGGAACTGGTTTCACACAATGTGCACAGACTTGTCCGATACTGGACTTTATACAAGAAGCAAACATCATTTGAGAGACATAAAAACAAGACCTCTCTAAGGCTAGGTGTTAACAGTTTTTCGAAACACAGATTTCAGCAATTATGACGGTGCTCACCTTTTAAAGAGGGAAGGCCTGCCTCCTCAGTGTATGAAGAAAACACTGGTTCACCCCAGCTCAAGTATCTTTAGTACTCATCAAAGACTGTTCCTTTTTCTGGAGTGAGAGTCTGGAGGAAACACCTCTCAGAAAAAAGGAACAGTTCATAAGGAGGAAAAGATACCTCCACTGAGGGTGAACTAGAATCTGCTCGTTCACTGAGGATCATATGTATTATGGACATCAATATGTTCAGTATTTAACAATTTTCTTTTCCGAAATTCACTTTATTTATTCTATTTACAGTGGCCCCATATGGTGTATATTTAATTTCTGTGTGTTATTGTAGCAGGAATACAGAGCATTATTTGTTTTGATTTTAGGAGATATTGGAGACTCATTTATCTTCATTAAAGGCACCTTGATTTTACATCCTACCTAACTGTTTGCTAATTTCTTTTTCACTGTCGTCCAATACAGGTCACTGGTACTCTGGGAGGCGATCCGCCCCTTTAATAGGCAGGAACAATTATGCAAATGACTGCAGTGGGCGGAGCCTCCCCTCCTACTTAAGCTGCCTTCAGGCCAGAGCCACTACATTGATTTGTTCCTGTGTGCTGTGCACACCAGGTGGAGAACATCTTTGCATTCATCTTAGTGTTTTGTTATTTTTATTCAAATATGGAATACCACCATTAGGAGGGTGACCATGGCTGTGAATTGCCCTCTTTAAAGTGGCTGGTGCAGCTTCCAGGGATTTTCTGTGGACCTTATGCCCTGAAGAGGGAACAGCTTGAGTCAAGCAGCTTCCCTGCTGAGGAATTTACCTCTGGTCTATTCCCACTTTATCATGGTCACCTGAAGACAGAAGTCCTGCAGAAAGGTAAGCCACCCCTTGAGTGCTGAAGGTCCACTTGTCCCCACAGTGTCCCTTTGATGGGCTTGTATTTGGGAGTTGCATTGCACTCCAGCACTCATAGGGTGTTTTTATTTGCATTTATCATGTTTATGCAATTTCTGTGGTATTCTCTGGGTTCTGGAGCTTTGGGTATAATTTTATTTATGTTTCTCATGTTTTGGGTTACTGTTTAGCACTTTTAAAGTTTAGTGGGACTTTATTAAAATTTGGTGTTCCGCGCCTTTAAGCGCGCCTTTTCCCGCTTAGACGCCATTGTTCCTTTACTCTCTATGGGATTTCACAGTGTGGGACATATCTCTGCAACCGCTTGTCACAGCAACTTCAGAGATGGCTCATTTTACTTCTATGCTCCTGCTCTATCATCCGGTGTATGTTTACAGGGTGTGGGGGGTTCAGGGGGGCTTTGGGCACTGTTTGGGGTACTTCTGAGAGAAAACTACATTTCCCATGAGCGCCCGGTTCGCGCTCGTTTCTGATTGGCTGGCCTGACGGCCGCCATTTTGTGGCAGATTAACCCTTCGCTGGCCAGATAAGTCCGTTTTTAGGCATTTCTGGGGTGAAACTTTAATCTTTCACACTTTTACTGGGTGATATTGTTAAGTGGTGTATATTGACGCTGTGAGCATGTCTACTCCACTGGAGCCAGGGGCTAGACCCAAGAACTAAAGAGGCTGGGGTGTCTGTCCCCCCCATTGCGCTTTGCTCCTCTTGTCACTCTGGGCTGCCTAGAGATTGTTCTGGTGATTTATGCCCTAAATGCACTGATTGTCGTGATAGCAACCCTGTGCTTCCCAGCCATGCTATTGAGCCAACTTGGGTGAAAGAGTTTAAAGCTGCCACCAGGGATCTCAGATCCACACTCCAACTCTTTCCCTCTCAGGTACAGGGGGCTCTCCAGGTTTGGCAGACCCCCTCTACTATCAGGACTTCCCTGCCTAAGCCACAAGGAGCTCCTGATGTGTCTGATTCTTCTGAAGAAGAACTATTACAGGATTCTGATGCTGAGGAAGGCACTGTTATTGAGTCTAACAGGTCCATTGGGGACCCTTATGAATGTGACCCTGAGGTTTCTGCTGAGGGTCTGATTAGAGCTGTGTTAACTACGCTCAACCTTCCTCTGACTCAGGAATCTACTCATGATCCAACTGATGTTTTCCAAAAACCATCTAAGGCGGTTGTATGTTTTCCAACTAACCCTACCCTTGCCCGTCTAGTCTCTGAGGCGTGGAGGAATCCTGACAAATCCTCCTCAGTGTCCAAAAAGTTTGCTAAACTTTATCCATTTCCTGAGACTGAACTGGCAAAATGGGTTCATCCTCCCAAAGTGGATGCTCCTGTTTCCAGGCTATCCAAATCTACTGCTTTAGCTGTCTCTGATGCCTCTGCCCTGCAGGATTGGACGGACAAAAAGCTAGAACTTTCTCTTAAGTCTATTTTTGCCTCCATTGGCACTGCCATGCGTCCAACCTTTGCAGTGGCGTGGGTTAATAGAGCTATTGCGGCCTGGACTGAACGACTGACTGAGGCAGTCCGCCAGGATGCACCGGTATCTGAGCAGCTGCAGCTCCTTGCTAACATTACTGAAGCACAAAATTATGTTGCTGATGCTGCCTTTGATGCTGTGCGCATGATGGCGAGGGCCTCCACTTCTTCTGTGGTGGCCAGACGTGCCCTTTGGCTGAAAATTTGGTCTGCTGATACAGCCTCTAAGAAAGCCTTGCTTTCCTTGCCCTTTCAGGGGAACTTGCTATTTGGTTCTGAACTCAAGGAAATGATCAGTGAGGCTACTGGTGGTAAAAGTACTCTTCTACCCTCAGTCTTCAAGAAGAAGTTTCCAGCCAAACGCAATCGGTCCTTTCGTTCCTTTCAGACTGAGACACGCTCCACGTCCCAGACGGGTCCGTCCTCTGCGCGCTCCTCCTCCAAACCCAAACAGTCCTGGAAGCCCAAAGTTGCCCCCAAGGCCAAGACCTCCAAGACTGCTTCGGCATGACTCACCGAACCCGGGTCCGCATCCGGCAGTAGGTGGACGTCTCCGCATCTTTCGCCGGACTTGGGAGGAGTCAGTGGCGGACCCATGGGTCATTCAGGTAGTATCAGAGGGATACAGGATCTCTTTCTCTTCCCTTCCTCCTTTTCGGTTCCATTTTACTCGTCCTTCTCAGGAACCTACAAAAAGACGTCTGTTCGACGACGCTATTCAGGATCTCTTGGACAAGGAGGTTCTGGAGTTGGTTCCTCCAGAGGACACAGGTTCAGGATTCTATTCCAACCTGTTCGTGGTGGCCAAAAAGGACGGAGGTGCTCGTCCCATTTTGGATCTCAAAGATCTCAATTCCTATGTTGTGAGTTCCCACTTTCGCCAGGAGTCCCTGCGCTCTGTGATTGCAGCAATGTCTCCAGGGGAGTTCCTTGCCTCCCTGGACCTTCAGGATGCTTATCTTCACATCCCTATTCATCCAGAGAGCAGGCGGTATCTCAGGATTGCCTGTCACAGGGGACACTTTCAGTTTTCAGCTCTTCCCTTTGGGCTGACTTCGGCCCCTCAGGTCTTTCAGAGGGTGTTGGGTTCCTTGATAGCTGTACTTCATCAAGAAGGTGTAACACCCCTATATGGACGATCTCCTCCTGAAAGCCTCCTCAGCGGAGCTTCTCCAACAACAACTGCAGCTGTGTATTCACACTTTGAACCGTCACGGATGGATCCTGAATCTGGACAAGTCAGACTTGGTCCAATCTCAGAGGCTCATTTTCCTGGGTCTCCTGTTCGACACTCGCCAATGCATGGTGTTTCTACCGGAGGAAGTGGCTCATCAGATAGCCATCCGAGTAGCTGGGATCCTGGAGCTGGACAGAGTTCCAGTACCGAAGTTGACGTCTCTGGTGGGAAAGTTCATTTCCACGATCGAAGCGGTACCATTTGCCATGGCTCACTCCAGGGAACTCCAGAGGTTTGTGATCCAGACGTGCAAGAATCATCCAGATCATCAGCATCTGTCAGTCTCTCTACCTCCTCATGTCGAATCGAGTCTGCACTGGTGGTTGGATCTCTCTCATCTCCTGAAAGGGAGATCCTTTCAAGTTCCCTATTGGACCACGGTTACAACGGATGCCAGCATCCGGGGATGGGGTGCTGTGTTGGGTCGTTTCAGTGCTCAGGGGAAATGGGGACTGGAGGAATCTCTTCTCACCATCAATGTCCTGGAACTGCGTGCCATCCGGCTTGCCCTGAGGCACTGGGAAGCTCAACTGGAAGGTTGCCCAGTCAGAGTGGAGTCCGACAACGCCACCGCAGTGGCCTACATCAACAGGCAAGGCGGCACAAGAAGTTGCACCGCCTGGTTGGAGGTCAAGGATATTTTATCTTGGGCAGAAGATCACGTGCCTGTCATTTCAGCAGTTCACATTCCAGGCGTAGACAACGTCATGGCAGACTTTCTCAGTCGTCACACAGTCGACAGCGGAGAATGGGCTCTTCATCCGGAGGTGTTTCACCTAATCACCCAGAGGTGGGGGGTACCTGCAGTGGACCTGATGGCTACCAGACACAACAGGAAGGTGCCGGCGTTTTGCTCCCGGTGGAGGGACCCTCTTGCTCTAGCAGTGGATGCCTTGTCAATCCCTTGGGATTTTCCTCTGGCCTACATCTTCCCTCCTCTTCCTCTATTGATCAGAGTCATCCAGAAGCTGAAGCTGGAGCGCTGTCCTGTCATATTGATCGCTCCAAACTGGCCTCGCCAGTCCTGGTATCCGGAGTTGATGGCCATGTCGGTGGCGGAACCATTTCCTCTTCCTGCCCGTCCGGATCTACTTCTTCAAGGCTACCTGTGGAAGGAGGATGTTCAGCATCTCCATTTGATGGCATGGCGGTTGAATCCTCAATTCTAGAGAAGAAAGGATTTTCTCCTTCAGTGGTGTCGACGATGCTTAGTGCTCCTAAGTCTGTGTCCTCCAAGATCTATCATCGTATCTCGGCCACCTTTGTGGCTTGGTGTACTGATCGGAAGAATTTCATCTTCCCACTGTCCTGGCCTTTTTGCAGGACGGTGTTGAGAAAGGGCTCAGTCTGAGTTCCCTCAAAGTCCAGACTTCTGCTTTGTCTGTGTTTTTCCAGGAAAGGATTGCTATCCTTCCTGATGTCAAAGTTTTCTTCCAAGGCGTGACTCATGTTCGGCCTGCTTTCAAGAGTCCTACTCCCCAGTGGGACCTCAATTTGGTGCTGGGAGTTCTCCAACGACCCCCGTTTGAATCCTTGGCTTCCATTCCATTACGTCTCCTGACGTGGAAAATGGCCTTTCTCTTGGCTATTGTTTCCGTTCGCCGGGTAGCAGAGTTACAAGCTCTGTCTTGTAAACCTCCTTACCTGGTGTTCCACAAGGATAAGGCTGTGCTTCGCACTACCAAGGAATTCTTACCCAAGGTTGTGTCTGAGTTTCACATCAATCAGGAGATTGTGGTTCCCTCTTTCTGACCTAATCCGTCATCTGACAAGGAACGAGATCTCCATTTGTTGGATGTGGTGCGTTGCCTTAAGTTTTATGTTCATCGCACCGAGTCTATCAGGAAGTCTGACGCTCTCTTCGTCATTCCTGAGGGGCCTAGGGCAGGGAGACCGGCTTCCAAAGTTACCATTGCCTCTTGGATTAAGGCTACTATTCGTGAAGCCTATAAGTTGCGGAATAAGCATGTTCCCTTCCGGGTGACTGCCCATTCCACCAGATCTATTGGGGCCTCTTGGGCCTACAAGAATCAGGCATCTGCTGATCAACTGTGCAGAGCGGCCACTTGGTCCTCTGTGCACACTTTTTCAAAGCACTACCGAGTTGATGTACTGGCCTCGGCTGATGCCAGTTTTGGACGGAAGGTCCTGGAGGCAGTTTTGCCTGTCTAGGCCTTCTACTCTGTGGTCCTTAGTGCTTCTTTACTGTTGAGCCCGGTTGGCTCTGGTTCTGTGTTAGTTCAGGGGTTGTTTTCCCCTGGTTGGTGTCCGCTGACACTTACATTTTGGGCTATGTAATTAACTGGTTCATAGCAGTTCTAGTGACTTGGGGCCTCGCGCCTGGTCCTTGCCTTACTTCCCGCCTCTGGGTCAGCTCAATGTTTGTACATCCCAGAGTACCAGTGACCTGTATTGGACGACAGTGAAAATAGGATTTTAGTCTTACCTGTTAAATCCTTTTCACTTAGTCCATACAGGTCACTGGTCTCCCACCCTGTCAAGGGACCATGCTTGGCTCTCCTGTGGCATTCAGTGGGAGACCTCTGGGGCATGCTCACAGGAGTCTTCCTTCTTGCTTACCTATGGTCAGTTTTAGTGTCTCAAATCAATCTAGTGGCTCTGGCCTGAAGGCAGCTTAAGTAGGAGGGGAGGCTCCGCCCACTGCAGTCATTTGCATAATTGTTCCTGCCTATTAAAGGGGCAGATCGCCTCCCAGAGTACCAGTGACCTGTATGGACTAAGTGAAAAGGATTTAACAGGTAAGACTAAAATCCTATTATCAATTTACTAAAAATAAATATTTGGCACTGAAAGTTTTTTTCTTACACTCGCTACTTTAATGAAAATCTTTGAGATAAAAGCAGTCATAACATTTGACACTTCGATGGAATTCAGACAGATTAGGACTTATATCATTTTTTATGTTTTTTTAAGGGCTGCAATAAAAAATAAAATTATTGTCACAACCAAGTTGGTGTCAACTCAGTCTGAGCTCTACTGGAGCTGCGTGAATGATTAAAGGGATAGTATTGCGTGAAAATAATTTTATTTTTTATTGCAGCCCTTAAAAAAACATAAAAAATGATATAAGTCTTATTTCCCAGACCTTTATGGTTTGGGAGATATTAGCAGGTAAAGTTAACTAAAGTTCATGTTTCCTGGCTGTTTTTAGCCAAGTCTGCCATCTAGTGGACAGATTTGGAATCCGGTCCACAGATCAGCGGGCAGCTCTTCAGCAGTGCCGAGATCTTAAAAAGAACTACTTCATTGGAACTGTCTACAAAGTGTGTCTGGCTTGCAAGCACACTTTGTAGACCATTCCAATGAAGAAATTCTTTTTAAAGATCGTGATCTCGGCACTGCTGAAGAGCCGCGGCCGGTCTGGGAACCGGATTCCAAATCTGAAGGCTTGAGCAGTGATGTCACTCCAGGGGAAACTTTACTTGCTAATATCTCCCAAACCATTAAGGTTTGGGAGATAAGACTTGTATCATTTTTATGTTTAAGTGCTACAATATAAAAATAGGATTTTAGTCTTACCTGTTAAATCCTTTTCACTTAGTCCATACAGGTCACTGGTCCTCTGGGAGGCGTAAGTCCCCTTTAATAGGCAGGAACAATTATGCAAATAATTTGCAGGGGGCGGAGCCTCCCCTCTTACTTAAGCCACCTTCTGGCCAGAGCCACTCATATTGATTTGAGACCCTAAGAACTGACCGCAGGTAAGCAAAAAGAAAGACTCCTGTGAGCATGCCCAACAGTCTCCCACTGAAAGCCACAGGAGAACCAAGTCTGGTCCCTTGACAGGGTGGGAGACCAGTGAGCTGTATGGACTAAGTGAAAAGGATTTAACAGGTAAGACTAAAATCCTATTTTCACTGTCGTCCAATACAGGTCACTGGTACTCTGGGATGTACAAACATTGAGCTGACCCAGAGGCGGGAAGAAAGGCAAGGACCAGGCGCAAGGCCCAAGTCACTAGAACTGCTATGAACCAGTTAATAACATAGCCCAAACTGTAAGTGTCAACGGACACCCATCAAGGGAAAACAATCCCTGAACAAACACAGCACACTGAACAAGAGCCAACAGGGCTCAACAGTAAGGAAGCACTAAGGATCACAGAGCGGAAGGCCTAGACAGGCAAAGCTGCCTCCAGGACCTTCCTCCCAAAACTGGCATCAGCCGAAGCCAGTACATCAACTCGATAGTGCCTTGAAAACGTGTGCACAGAGGACCAAGTGGCCGCTCTGCACAGTTGATCAGCAGACGCCTGATTCTTGTAGGCCCAGGAGGCCCCAATAGATCTGGTGGAATGGGCAGTCACCCGGAAGGGAACGTGCTTATTCCGAATCTTATAGGCTTCACGAACGGTAGCCTTAATCCAAGAGGCGATAGTAACCTTGGAAGCCGGTCTCCCTGCCCTAGGCCCCTCAGGAATGACGAATAGAGCGTCAGACTTCCTGATAGACTCGGTGCGATGAACATAAAACTTAAGGCAACGCACCACATCCAACAAATGGAGATCTCGTTCCTTGTCAGATGAAGGATTAGGGCAGAAAGAGGGAACCACAATCTCTTGATTGATGTGAAATTCGGACACAACCTTGGGTAAGAATTCCTTGGAAGTGCGAAGCACAGCTTTATCCTTGTGGAACACCAGGTAAGGAGGTTTACAAGACAGAGCTTGTAACTCTGCTACCCGGCGAACGGAAACAATAGCCAAGAGAAAGGCCATTTTCCAAGTCAAAAGACGTAAAGGAATAGAAGCCAAGGATTCAAACGGGGGTCGCTGGAGAACTCCCAGCACCAAGTTGAGGTCCCACTGGGGAGTAGGACTCTTGAAGGCAGGTCGAACATGAGTCACACCTTGGAAGAAAACTTTGACATCAGGAAGGATAGCAATCCTTTCCTGGAAAAACACAGACAAGGCAGAAGTCTGAACCTTGAGGGAACTCAGACTGAGCCCCTTATCAACGCCGTCCTGCAAGAAGGCCAGGACAGAGGGAAGATGAAAATCAAGGGATAACTTCTTATCACTGCACCATGCAACAAAGGTTGACCATATGCGATGATAGATCTTGGAGGACACAGGCTTACGAGCACTGAGCATAGTCGACACCACAGAAGGGGAAAATCCTTTCTTTGCTAGAATCGAGGATTCAACCGCCAAGCCATCAAACGGAATGTGTGAACGTCCTCCTTCCACAGATAACCCTGAAGAAGAAGATCCGGACGGGCAGGAAGTGGGATCGGATCCGCCACTGACATGGCCATCAACTCCGGATACCAGGACTGGCGAGGCCAGTTTGGAGCGATCAGGATGACAGGACAACGCTCCTGCTTCAACTTCTGGATAACTCTGATCAATAGAGGAAGAGGAGGGAAGATGTAAGCCAGGGGAAATTCCCAAGGGATCGACAAGGCATCCACTGCTAGAGCAAGGGAGTCCCTCCACCGGGAGCAAAACACCAGAACCTTCCTGTTGTGTCTGGTAGCCATCAGGTCCACCACAGGCATCCCCCACCTCCGGGTGAGCAACTGAAACACCTCTGGATGAAGAGCCCATTCTCCGCTGTCGACGGTGTGACGACTGAGGAAGTCCGCCATGACGTTGTCTACGCCTGGGATGTGAACTGCAGAAATGACAGGCACGTGATCTACTGCCCAGGACAAAATATCCTTGACCTCCCACCAGGCGGAACCGCTTCTTGTGCCGCCTTGCCTGTTGATGTAAGCCACCGCCGTGGCGTTGTCGGACTGCACTCTGATCGGACGACCAGTCAGTTGAGACTCCCAGTGCCTCAGGGCAAGCCGGACAGCTCGAAGTTCCAGAACATTGATGGAGAGAAGGGATTCCTCCAGACCCCATTTCCCCTGAGCACTGAAGCGACCCCAGACTGCACCCCAGCCCCGAATGCTGGCATCCGTTGTGACTGTGGACCAACGAGGAACTAGAAAGGATCTCCCTTTCAGGAGATGAGGGAGATCCAACCACCAGTGCAGACTCGACGCAACATGAGGAGGTAGAGACACAGACAGATGTTGATGATCTGGATGATTCCTGCACGTCTGGATCACAAATCTCTGAAGTTCCCTGGAGTGGGCCATGGCAAATGGTACCGCTTCGATCGTGGAAATGAACTTCCCCACTAAGGACGACAACTTCGGAACCGGAATTTCGTCCCTGTCCAGAATCCCAGCCACTCTGATGGCTATCTGGTGAGCCACATCCTCTGGAAGAAACACCATGCATTGGTGAGTGTCGAACAGGAGACCCAAGAACCGAAGTCTCTGAGATGGAACCAAGTCCGACTTGTCCAGATTCAGGATCCAGCCATTATGGTTCAGAGTGTGCATACACTTCTGCAGTTGCTGATGGAGAAGCTCCGCTGAGGAGGCTTGTAGTAGGAGATCGTCCATGTAGGGGGTCACCCTTATCCCATCCTGATGAAGCACCGCTATCAAGGAGCCTAACACCCTCTGGAAGACCTGAGGGGCTGAAGTCAGCCCAAAGGGGAGCGCTGTAAACTGAAAGTGTCCCCTGTGGCAGGCAATCCTGAGATACCGCCTGCTCTCTGGATGACTGGGGATGTGAAGATACGCATCCTGAAGGTCCAGGGAGGCAAGAAATTCCCCCGGAGACATAGCTGCAATCACAGATCGCAGGGATTCCTGGCGGAAGTGGGAAGTCACCACATAAGCATTGAGATCTTTGAGATCCAAAATGGGACGGGCCCCTCCGTCCTTTTTGGCCACCACAAACAGGTTGGAATAAAATCCTGAACCTGTGTCCTCCTGAGGAACCACCTCCAGGACCTCTTTGTCCAAGAGATCCTGAATAGCGTCGTCGAACAGACGTCTCTTTACAGGTTCCTGAGAAGGACGAGTAAAATGGAACCGAAAAGGAGGAAGGGAGGAGAAAGGGATCCTGTATCCCTCTGACACCACCTGGAGAACCCACGGGTCCGCCACTGACTCCTCCCAAATCCGGCGAAAGATGTGGAGTCGTCCACCTACAGCCGGATGCGGACCCGGGTTCGGCGAGTCATGCCGAAGCAGTCTTGGAGGTCTTGGCCTTGGGGGCAACTTTGGGCTTCCAGGACTGTTTGGGCTTGGAGGAGGAGCGCGCAGCGGGAGGACCCGTCGGGGTTGAGGAGCGTGTCTCAGTCTGAAAGGAACGAAAGGACCGGTTGCGTTTGGCTGGAAACTTTTTCTTAAAGACTGAGGGTAGAAGAGTACTTTTACCACCAGTAGCCTCACTGATCATTTCTTTGAGTTCAGAACCAAATAGCAAACTCCCCTGGAAGGGCAGGGAAAGCAAAGCTTTCTTGGAGGCTGTATCAGCAGACCAAATTTTCAGCCAAAGGGCGCGTCTAGCCACCACTGAAGAAGTGGAGGCCCGCGCCATCATGCGCACAGCATCAAAGGCAGCGTCAGCAATATAATTCTGAGCTTCAGTAATGTTAGCAAGAAGCTGCAACTGTTCAGAAACTGGAGCATCCTGGCGAACTGCTTCAGTCAGTCGCTCAGTCCAGGCCGCGATAGCCCTGTTTACCCAAGCCACTGCAAAGGTTGGACGCATGGCAGTGCCGATAGAGGCAAAAATGGACTTAAGAGAAAGTTCCAATTTCTTATCCGTCCAATCATGCAGGGCAGAGGCATCAGAGACAGCCAAAGCGGTAGACTTGGATAGCCTGGAAACAGGGGCATCCACCTTTGGAGGATGTACCCATTTCGCCAGCTCAGTCTCAGGAAAGGGGTACAGTTTAGCAAACTTTTTGGAAACAGAGGAAGACCTATCAGGATTCTTCCACGCCTCAGAGACTAGACGGGCAAGAGTAGGATTAGTTGGAAAACAGACAACAGGCTTAGATGGCTTTTTCTGAAAAACATCAGAAGGATCATAAGTGGATTCTTGAGACAGAGGAAGATTGAGCGTATTCAAAACCGCTCTGATCAGACCCTCAGCCGAAACTTCAGGGTCACATTCATAGGGGTCCCCAATGGACCTGTTAGATTCAATAACAGTACGTTCCTCAGCATCAGAATCCTGCAAGAGTTCTTCCTCAGAAGAATCAGTGACATCAGGAGCCCCCTGTGGCTTAGGCAGGGAGGTCTTGATGGTAGAGGGGGTCTGCCAGACCTGGAGAGCCCCCTGTACCTGAGAGGGAAAGAGTTGAAGGGTGGATCTGAGATCCCTAGTGGCAGCTTTAAACTCCTTCACCCAAGATGGCTCAATAGCATAGCTGGGAAGCCCAGGGTTGCTATCCTGACTAGTACAATTAGGGCATAGATCCCCCACATTATCGCTAGACAGCCCAATGTGGCAAGAGGAGCAAAACGCCATGGGGGTAGCAGACCCCCCATCCTCTTTAGACTTGGGTCTAGCCCCTAGCTCCAGTGAAGTAGACATGCTCACAGCGTCAATATACCCCACTAATAACTCTATCACCCAGAAAAGGTGTAAAGGATTAAAGTTTCACCCCAGAAATGTCTAAAAGTGGACTTATCTGGCCAGCGAAGGGTTAATCAGTTGAGGAGAGAGAAGGCTCGGTCCCTGCGTAGTGTACTCGCATAGGAAAAGTGCAACAAAATGGCGGCCGACATGACAGCCAATCAGAAACGAGCGCGAACCAAGCGCTCATGGGAAATGTAGTTTTCCCCATACAAGTACCCCAAACAGTGCCCGAAGCCCCCCTGAACCCCCCACATTAATAAAACACCATCCGGATGATAGAGCAGGAGCCAAGCATTAAAATGAGCCCTCTCTGAAGTTGCTGTGACAAGCGGTTCCAGAGATATGTCCCACACTGTGATTTCCCATAGAGAGTAAAGGAGCCATGCGTCTGAGCGGGAAACGCCGCGCTTAAAGGCGCAGAACACAATTTTTAATAAAGTTTAAGAAAACTTTCAAAAGTGCCCAAACAAGCATAAAACACATAAGAAACATAAGTAAACAAATATACTAAGCTCCAAAACCCAGAGAATACCACAGAAATTGCATAAATCTAAAATAATGCAATAAAAACACCCTATGAGTGCTGGAGTGAATTGAAAACTCCCAAATACAAGCCCATCAAAGGGACACTGTGGGGACAAGTGGACCTTCAGCACTCAAAGGATGACTCACCTTTCCTGCAGGACTTCTGTCTTCAGGTGACCATGATAAGGGAGGAATAACCCAGAGGCCATTCCTCAGCAGGGGAGCTGCTCCACACAAGCTGTCCCCTCATCAGGGTTTAAGGTCCACAGAAAATCCCTGGAAGCTGCACCAGCCACTTTAAAGAGGGCAATTCACAGCCATGGTCACCCTCCTAATGGTGGTATTCCATATTTGAATACAAATAATAAAACTCTAAGAAGCATAGATGTTCTCTGCCTGGTGTGCAAGCACACCAGGAACAAATCAATATGAGTGGCTCTGGCCAGAAGGTGGCTTAAGTAAGAGGGGAGGCTCCGCCCCCTGCAAATTATTTGCATAATTGTTCCTGCCTATTAAAGGGGACTTACGCCTCCCAGAGTACCAGTGACCTGTATTGGACGACAGTGAAATAAAGTTATTTTCAAGCAATACTATCCCTTTAAGACTAGGGAAAGTTAGAATTTCAGTTCACACATTATTCATTATTTCTAGGTCACATTACTCACTTAACATTTTGTTCACTAATAGGTTATTAGGGTTGAGACATGCTTATTGTACTCTATAGCACATAACTGTTTATTACTTATTGTGCAATTGTTGCTTACAGCACCCACTTGTTGGTAGTGTCACCATATGAGTGATTTCTCTTGGGGAAAAAGTACTCTATTGGGACTTTCCCAGACTGTGGTACACAGGAACAAACTTCATACCCCACTGTCACTCTGTGGGCACATACTAACATGCAGGGTGAATTTTTTTTTTTGTACTATATATAAAAGTTTTGTCTGTTTCCTTTCTTTATTATTATTTATTGATTTAATTCATCTATGGTGGTCTCTGCTACAGTAGCTTGTTAGGAGGGGTGCACATAATAATACTGAGTATACCCTTGAGTATCAGCATTTTGTGGGGGATCCAGTTGTGGACAGGTCTTGGTGTTGTATATGCTGACAGACACAGTCTTATTGCTTATGGGGCTGACGTTGCCCGCCGGCATTGCAGCACATAATTATGTCATGCTGTCATGACATATGTGGCAAATTTTCATATTACATTATCTCATGTACCCTTTGGGGTTATACTTTGGATAGGATTTGTGGATATCATATGAGGTGGTTTATTTTGGGTAGGGGTGTGTTTCTCCTTGCCTTTGACTGTGTGTACTCTGTGTAGGAGGTGTTGTTTGTACAGGTCACGATGGCCCATTTGATGTGCTGTTCACCCGTGGTGAGTTGCTTGCTATTCTTATTCACGTATATGTACTGTGTGGGAGGTGAGGCCTATTCCTGTCGTGGTGTCCTTATTTGTGTGGATAGAGGCCGCAGCAATGGGTAGTTTGCATCATTTCCTTCCACTTACTGCATTTTGTGGTAGATGGTGGGATTATGCCTTGTTATAGTATTTAAAGTAGTTTTTATTACTTTATTGTTGGCAGTCATAGGGTAACATATGTATATTGCTCTACACATAGCCTGGGTTGTTTTACAATATACCTACATACCAGAATGTTTCTACACCGTTATACCCAGTTTAAACATGTTTTAATTTTATATTAGTATATGTAGTGTTTCATCATCTATACCATTTTAGAATTTTGCTAACGTTTTATTTATATATTTATTATTTTTATTAAAGGGTTTTATTTTTTTCTGTATTTCCCGACGGCTTATAGCAGTGCATATGTTGTGCGCATACACCTGATTTTTTCAGGAGTGAGCAGACTGTTTGCACACTTGAGATTTTATATATATATATATATATATATATATATATATATATATATAAAATTTATATTTATATAGCTCTCACCTTTAGCTTGTTTTTATTTTTTAACATTCACCCTCTATCTTAAAGGGATAGTAGCTGCTGCATGGCAGCCATATAGTTCATTAGTCTTATAGTAATGGCTGAGCACCCTTCTGGCTCCACCTTAGTTTATGTTTAATTCTTCCCCCCCCCCCCCCCATAAACTGCTTTGTGCTTCTTAATCTCTACGTTTAGTCATTTTAAATTGTAGTCTTTTTAAAGGGGTTTATTTGATCATTCTTCATTTTTTGGGCATGCCAACTTAATTTTTTTGATATAACCTTTTTCAAGTTTAAAGAATTTAGAGATAGTAGACAATGGACCATATGTGGAAAACAAGAAGAAGAAAAAAAAAGTGGAGCAGGTAATATCCTCTAAGCGTCATATATTATGAACATTTAGGGCTAGATTCTTTTACAAGTACTAATTTTAGCACTTCTTTTATTTCCAGTTTTCCCCATAGACTTCAATAGGAAAATATTTGAGAAGAAAAAAAAAACAAAACAAAACAAAAAAAAAACAGGAGGCATCATTCATCTCCTGCAATACAATCTGGCCCTTAGTCCTTCACTAACACCAGAACAGTGGAAAATACAATGGTTCTACTCACATTATTCAGAAGCAATATCCTGCCTCTACATGATCACACTTTCATTGCCTCTGAAGAATGTGAGTTGAACCATTGCAGCTTCCACTGTCCGTGTTGGTGAAGGACTAAATGTTAATATACTATGCTTAAAGGACATTACCTGCACCATTTTTTTTTCTTGTTTTCTACAGTTTGTGTTTTGGTGGGGACCCAACCCATTGGGAGTGAGGATCAGTTATCAGTGGATATCTGTGATTCATATCCTCCTGTTAGTTAAGAACACTGGTGACTTTTTGGCTTAATTATATATATATATATTTATATATATATAATTTTCATTTAATTTTATTTGTTTTTTGTTCCTGTGCTGTTCATCTACTTTGTCCATTTATGTTGATGATTTTGTAATTTAGGAATACTATTTTTTATTTTGGGGGTCTTGTGTTCCATCTTGAAGAGAAGCACAGGGCTTGTTTTGGAGATTTTTGGTTTACTGGACCATATGCTAGAGACCTATCAAGCAGTTAAAAGACCACTGAAATCAATGAGAATTTTTAGATATTCTCTCTATGGTGGGTTATAATTTCATCAAAATTGTTCACCTTCTACCTTATATATCACACCTCTGTATTTTTTGCATAGCAGGTGGGGGTGTGTGATTCACATACTGCACAACATTTAAGTCTTAAACCATACTGCATAACTAGGATTACCATGTCTTCTTAACCCCTTAAGGACCATCGCACACACGTGCGGCCGGCACTTGAGGACCATGGGGCTTTTTTTTTTTTTTTTTAAGCGATTCCGGTTCAGGGCTTCCGGAGCGGCGTGCAGCCGCACCGGGAGCCCTAAACTCCATGACATACCAGGACCGTCAGTGGTCCTTAAGTGCCAGACCGCTGTGACGGTCCTGGTACAGCAATGGTCCTTAAGGGGTTAAACTTACAAAATATAACATGGTTTGAATGGAGTTAGATTCCACTGTATGTGATAAATGCCATTATTGGTTTTATCTCACAGATTTCTGTTGAAGCCTATGTGAAGTTTTGGAGATAAAACCATTGAAAGGTTATCACTTGCTATAGAATCCCATCCTTGATTAGTTTGTGTAGACAAACCTAAAGAACATTATTGTTCCATCACCAAGCACCAGCAAACCCTTCTTGAGTACTACTATGGGATTTTCTCTCACCCAGTGTTGCTAAGTGACAATCATTCCCTAGTATAAATGAAATGTTAAGTCATAAATTACTCCTGTTCAAGGAAGTACAAGATGTAAAAAAGAACTTTGGACAGACAAAATGACTACTGAAGAGACTTCATAAAATGGGTGATTCAAATAACTGAATGAGGGCTATTAAAACAAGCACAAGTTCTAACATGTACAATAAACAGAAAAGAAGTATGGGGGAAGCTGTCTAGTACATGTTATGCTAATTAAACAGCTCCATAAGAGTCCAGATTGGTAATAATGTTGGTGGTATATAAAGGATAGTGCTCAAACTGATTTACCTCAGACTTTGCTGCCATTAACATTGTCCACACTTTCTTCAACTTTTTCGTTTTGCCCTGTGCCTCCTCCTGTAAGCTTGTGTACTTCTCTTCAATATCCAAACGTTCTTGCTGTGAAATAGATTAAATATTGTGGTGGTTATGAAGACAAATTGATGGAAATGTCATGTAAACAATATGACTTTGAAACCAGAACTGTATTAGCAACAGCTGTGTCCTGAAAATGCCATATAAAACAACAAAGGATTGACTTTAGTAAATCAAAGAGGTTTATCTGGCTACATGAAACACAATGGGGAGACTGGAATGTACAAGTCCCCCACTCCATCTCAATTTCTTCATTTACAGGTTATCTGAAAAATCGTGCACCTGCACCCATGGATGTATATGATTGCTATAGTGTATACCAGAGGATACAATCTGCTTTCATTAAGGTTTAATGTAAGCAAGCACCGCACACCAGAGGTACCCATACTTTTCACTTGCAAGAGCTACTTTTAATCATTGAAAAATTTACGCAACTACTAGTCTAAAAGATATATATATATATATATATATATATATATATATATATATATATATATATATATATACACATACATATACACACACACACTGCACACCCTTGGCATCCATGACAAACCTCTAAAATGGCTTTCCTCCTATCTCTCTAAACGCACTTTCAGTGTTTCTCTTGCTAATGCTTTCTCATCTCCCCACGACCTCACAGTAGGTGATCCTCAGGGATCAGCCCTGGGACAACTTCTGTTTTCCCTCTACACCCTCTCACTCTTGGGTTTAATTACCATCTGTATGCGGATGACACTCTAATCTATCTCTCTGTTCCTGACCTCACTCCAGCTGTGTAGTCTCGAGTCACTCAATGTCTGTCAGCTATTTCATCATGGATGGCCCACCGCCATCTTAAACTCAATATGGCCAAGACAGAGCTGGTGGTGTTCCCTCCAAAAACCCATCCACCATCCCCCTTCTCCATCACAATAGACAACTATGCCATACACTCAGTACCCAAAGCACGCTGTCTTGAAGTCATACTTGATTCGAAATTAATGTTCTCCCCACATATCCAAGCTGTCTCTAGAACATGTCGCTTCTTCCTAAAAAATATTGCCAAAATACGCCCTTTCCTTTGCATGTCAACTGCAAAAACTCTATCTCAGGCACTCATTCTATCCAGACTTGACTACTGTAACATTCTACTCTCTGGTCTTCCTGCTTCTCATCTCTCTCCACTTCAATCTGTTATCAATTCAGCTGCAAGAATCACCACATTTGCTCCCAGATACCTGCCCTCTCATTGCCTCCTGAAATCCCTCAATTAGCTACCTATAAAGTATCGTATTTCTTACAAAATTCTCCTCCTCTCCTGTAAGTCTCTGTGTTCTTCAGCACCCTCCTACATTTCTGCTCTTATCTCCCGCTACACCCCTTCCTGTACCCTACGATCTTCCCAAGGGTTCTTCCTGTCCTCTCCCTACACAACTCGAGCCATCTCTCGTTTACAAGCTTTTTCACTGGCTGCCCCTCGACTTTGCAATGCCCTCCCTATCACCATTCGCCAATCATCCACAATCATCACCTTCAAGCATCTCCTCAAAACCCACTTGCTCAAGGAGGCATCTGAATAGCAATACCCTCATCCCTGCACAACGATAGTGACATCAGAATCTTTCTGCACTTCCTTCACCATACCTTGTTCTTGCACTTATAATCCTCCCCTACTGTCTCTGTATGTAATCAAGAACTCTAATTAGATTGTAAGCTCCTTGGGGCAGGGTCCCTTTCCCAGTGTATGTTTTCCTTGCTGCACTTTCCCCAAAAACTAATGCAATGATCGCACTTTAGCTTAATGCTCTTAACCCTGTTCTGCATTTTTGTATTGTATTATTTCAAACTCTGTTAAGCGCTGTGTACATGTATGGCGATATATAAATAAAGATACATACATTCATATATTAAAAAATATATTATTTGGTAAGGCATATCTGCTCCGGTAGGACTCCTGTCCCTCTGCTATGCCATATTCGCTTACACCCCTGTGAGATTTCATTAAAAATTAGCATAAATCCCACAGTGATATTCACTCACATATTTACTTTAATTCCCAAAAATTCAGGGCCAGTATAGGACAGAAATGGTGTGTTGGACCTGGCCAGCTAAAATGTGTGGAGCATGGACAGAAAGGGCAAAAATATACTTTGACAAAGAACAGACACATGTGTGCCCTGGCTTAAAGTGTTAGTACTGTCTTAAAAAAAAAAAAAAAAAAACAACTTTTTTGCATTTAGAAGATCTTGAAAAGCTGATCTAAACGCAAAAAAACGTATCTTTCAAACCGCTATCGTTTAAGAGATACGAGCTTTTAAACTTTGATTTCTCCTACTGACAGCTGTAAAGCTGTCAGCAGGAGATCCGTGTCAGTCGACAAGGTGGCGCTTGACAAGTGCCGGGATCTCGTTACTTACACGGAATCCCTTCATTGGAATGGTCTAAAACGTGTGCCTGAACACTAGGCACATGTTTTAGACCATTCCAATGAAGGGATTCCGTGTAAGTAACGAGATCCCGGCACTTCTCAAGCGACACCTTGTCGACTGACACGGATCTCCTGCTGGCAGCTTTACAGCTGTCAGTAGGAGAAATCAAACTTTAAACGCCTGTATCTCTTAAACCATAGCGGTTTGAGAGATACGGCTTTTTGCATTTAGATCAGCTTTTTAAGATCTTCTAAATGCAAAAAAGTTTTTTTTTAGGATCTTCTAAATGCAAAAAAGTTTTATTTAGACATTACTAACACTTTAAGCATATATAATAATAGTGTGTATATGTGGGTCCTGGCCTAGGTATACATACTGAACTATTAAAAATGAGAATTTAGTCCATCATTTGGCCAAAGAATGTAAGCTTCCCAACCCACTCAAGGTATCTCAATTTCTGGCAAGTATCTACTCTAATACACCTTTAATTCCTATCTAAAATTAAAATTAATTAAAACTCTAAGGTTGATAAAGCTGATAAAAATGTTATAAGGAAACGTGTACCTAGTTATGTAACACAGTGTTTGCAATTAAAAACAAGTGGACAAGCTACTAATTTAGAAGGTGTAAGAGAGGACTTGTCTGATATAAAACTTCCTTGGCTTGCAGGATGTGGTTCCTGGCAAAAGAGGATTGTGGGTCCTTCAATCCCACTTATAAACCAGTGTTTACTACCCCCACAGGCCAAATAAAGAATAGCAATTTTGAACAGACAAGGTGATTAAATAAAAAGCAGGCCAAAAACCATGTATTTAAGGACCTTTAAGAAAGAAAGAAATTTGAAATATCATTATATGTGTACTATTGGTGAAAATAGGTGAAAAGCAGCTTGAATGAGCAAATGAGAGTTGTAGAAACAAAAGCAAAAACAGAAAAAGCCTACAGCGCTAGCTTACCATATTATATACATGTAGTGAATAAATTAAAAAAAAAAATGTTATTTATTTAACACTTTATTTATTCACTACATGTATATACTATGGTGAGCTAGCACTGTGGGCTTTTCCTGTTCTTGCTTTTGTTTCAAAAATATACTTTGTTTTCCTACCAGTCCTTTGATTGGCCCAGACTGCACCTTTGCCCTTACCTGAAGCTCTCTGGTTGATTGGTGGAGGGTCCAATGGATGACAGCTGGGCCCTGATTGGCTGCAATCTCTACAGCTAATCTGAGAGCAGAATTCACCTGCCTCCAGACAAAAACAAAACTCTGAGAGCTCTCGTTAACCTTTTGAGTGCCATAAAAGCACTGCTTTGGATACCCCTCTGACACTCAAAGGGTTAATTGCACAAACAACATCTTGATTTTAGCAGCACTGAAAACTACCCACTAGTGGCCAGGGAACTACTGGTTGCACCTGATCGATGTGTTGAAGATCCAGGGTCACCCAATAGCATGTGCAGGAAACATTTTGCACTAATATATTTTGCTCCTTGTTAGTACATAGCTAGAAACGAGAAGCAGAGGAATGTAATGCCACAAAACACACATAGTCCCACACTGCCATTCCCTTGGTGAAAGCTGTGTAAATTGGTGATATTAATTTGTCTCCTTTCATTTAAATGGGGCTTTTAACCTTGAATGCTAGAGATCTCCAACACATTGAAAGCCCAACTTCAATCGAAGGGAATATGTAATTGTCCCCTATGATGCATTTGGTTTGCCCCAGAATGACTCCAGTTTATTTCTATTACTATTTGCATATAGCCCATTACCTCTTTTTCCTCAAGTTCTCTGCGAAGTTTTTCAGCTCTTTTCCTACGTTCTTCAAGCTCCAAATTTGATTCTTCCAAAAGTTTCTCTTGTTCCTCAGCTTTAGCCAGCAAGTCCACTCCTCCAACAATAACCTTCTTCTCCAAGGCAGATAGCTTCTCAAGGAGAGACTGATGTTCTTGTCTGAGTAGGTAGAAGTAATTACTATTACTAATCTTTATTTATAAAGTGACAACATATTCCACATCACGGTTATCATTTTATTTATACATACATATTCTGCAGTAAGCATAGTTCTCAATATCAAATACACAGATAATCATTCATCAAAAGAACTGACATAATACAGTCATTGCTGTAAACAGACCAAATAAATAGGGATTTGACACTCCGCTGAAGAATTCGCTGTGCTAGTTATTTACAATTACTTAAAATTTCTGTCACAGCTTAGTGAATCAGATAGTCCATAATGGACTTTGCAGGCTTTGGCTTTTCTATTATACCACTGAAAATAGAGGAAAGAGACAAAAAAAAAAAAAAAAAAAAATTGTAATAATAAAATACCAAGTGATTTAGATGTGATACCTTTAATGGCTAACCGAGACAAACAAAAACACACACACGCACGCGTACACTGCACAGAGTCCTTTGATCCAAGATATGGGGACATAGAGTGTGAATGGATGCAGGCAAGAGAGTGAGAGGGAAAGGAGGGAGGGAATGCAGAAGCAAGATGTATTACTTGAGCGAGTTAGTGTTATGAAAGGAATGAATATGAAGATGCAAAAGCGTATTGGCACTTAACCCTTTAAGTGCCAGAGGGGTACACAACGCATTGGGTTAACACGGGTGTGGGAATTAAAAAAAAAAAAAAATCTACTTGTCCAAGGGATTAAAACGGGAGCCCAATCTACTTGTCCCTCATGACAATCTGACTGAGACAAATTAGTAACGGAGGTCAACCATGTGTTCAGTATTAAACTGGATTAATTAATAAACTAACACTTAACTCTTGGAAGTTCCAACTCTGAGCTAGGGAAGGGATTCCCCAATAATAGCATCAGACCAAGTCAAACGTTACCTTTCTGATTATTGTGGCTTTTACTAAGTCATTCTACACCAACTTCAAAGACACATTGTTCACAGGTTCCACCTTTTGATTTGGGTCATGATCAAGTTATTGTGGGAAAAGTCATGGTTCTTAAGGGTTAATTGCGGGCGGATCTCACCACTAACTGATAGGAGTACAGCCCTTAAGATCTTACCGGAGACTAACAAACTAAGAGCTTTAGGTGTGAATTTCCCCCGTGCGGCTTCATGAACGCTTCCTCCTTGGGTTGCCGTGCAGGTACTGTCTCTGACTGGGGGGCTGTCGGTCCAGCTCTGCTTGCCCAAAGCAGGGCTAAATGTGAGCAAAATGTACCTGCCCGCGCCCAAGAACTACATGTCCCGGGCGTTGGGCAACATAAATTCCACAACCCTGCTCCCAAGTGCTCCTGACACTCCCCTTCTTCCCCATTACTCCTGTTCAGAGTCTTCCCCAACCTCAACCCATATCAGTTAAGAGACAAAGCCGCACTTTAACATCTGTGTAGTATCTATTTAAAAGAGAGTACAATATGTTTCTATGTTAGCTATTTTTCCATGTGTTCTCTTCCATTTCAAATTTTCTCTCTCGCATTCCACTTATTCACTTTCCTGCACAGTTCTCTAAATTCCACCATTACTTACGACATATCTCTACTGAGACCTCAACATCCCATTATTACACTGCCCCTTCTTACTCAATCGCTCCACCAACCCATTTTCCCTCAAATATAGTTCCATTGTCTGTCCACATAATTCCATCTCAGCACTGCCCCTCCACTAACCCATCTCTTCACTGCACCAATGCTCCAGCTTCCACTGACTCACTTACCACACCATTCTTATGATGCCCCTCTTCCCTCCAGACTTTATCCCTCCCCATTACTCTGCTATTCCCCCAAATGGAAGATAAGCAAACTCCAAGGAACTAGTGGTCCCTGCAACTCCTTTCCCAGTCGACCCTAAATACCCCAGTTGGACAGTGACAAATGCTGATGAAAAACCTAAATCTACCAGGAATAAATGTTCTAAAATTATTATAATAGGCCATATTAAATTGGGCAACAGATAATCCTTGTTTTTGCATGCAACTCTGTCTGTATCAGTGACATTAACCAGCTTCACCCAAAGGTTGCATATGTGACCCTCAAGTTCACCAAAATGTCACATAATAAATAAAAAAAGTAGAGGATTTTAGTGATACTTACCAATAAATCATTTTTTAGTCCAGGGGAGACACAGGGACCATGGAGTTAAGGCACCTCCTTTAGGAGGCAGAAACCTTTAAAAAAATAACTCTGAAATACACAGTTTCTCTCTCTACTTATGCTCAACCCGTATGTAGCTCCATTCCATTGACAGCTTTAATTTACCAAAGCCAGGCCAATGGCCAAGGAAACACTACTACGACTAAGCATAGAATAGTTGAAAGAGTGCTCCTAAATAGCATGAATGATGCAATATGAAGACCAGAGTGTAACACAAAGGAGCTCACAATGCAGAGTTTACAAAAACGCAAGTGACCCATAAGACACTTGTGAATACCAGAATCCCTGACACAAAGCAAACCAACCAGCTGAGAGACGGGAGCAGAGAACCATCAAGGACCCAAACACAGGCAATCAGTTACGATACCATGAAACTATGGAACAGATGAGTTCTCCCATAGGATGTGGAGGCTGGATGTACTAGATACAACCAAAGTTTGCTTCCTTAATGCTAGTGTTAGTGAACCTAATAAAAATTCTCAGAGAAAATAAAGATGAAATAAAAAAAATGTTAAAAGTATTAAAGATATAAATGGTCTCTCAGAGAGACCAGCTCTGGTTCCTCCTTTGAAACAAGATAAAGTAAACGATCAAGTATCAAGTAGACAGAGCTACACTGGGATTAACAATGGGAATAGAGGGGAGCTACACAAACGTTAAGCAGCTCAATATTATTCCTGGACCTACATGTAGAATGTTACATCAACAAGCCTTGAATTAGCTATAACAACATCTTGCACATCTAATACTGTTGGCATGAGTTCCTTTGGTGTGCTGGTCTGGGACCTTCTTCTCCCAACGATATCCAAAACTCAACATGTGACCGCACCGCCAATAACTGAAGTCATCCAGACAGTGTAATAAAATTAAAAGAAACACCTTTATTTCTTGAATTAAAAAAGCAGATTCTTCCGAAGGCAAGTGGGCAGTATGGCAAGGCAACAACTTAAAAAGGTACAGTGAAAGAGCAGTGTTGCTGTCAATATGATCACAGGATTGACAGCGACACCACTCTTTCACTGTACCTGTTTAGGTTGTTGCCCTGATATACAGCCCACTTCCCTTTGGAAGAATCTGCTTTTTAATTCAAGAAATAAAGGTATTTCTTTTGATTTTATTACCCTGTCTGGATGACTCGAGTTATTCGCGGTGCGGCCACATGTTTGAGTTTGAATAGAGGGGAGACTGCCTACTCCGGAGAGTTATTCTTTAAAATGTCCTGCCTCCTTAAGGATGGACCTTAACCCCATGGTCCCTGTAGTCCCCCATAAAAAAGACATTCGAATAGGGATTGAAAAGATAATATTGTGTGCTAGAATGGAGTCCAATGTATTTCTTAATAATGCGTTACAGACCTCTCTAGCACCAAAGGGGTTAAAAGGTACAACAATGTGATTGTAACAGGAAGGTACATGTGTGTGTGTGTGTGTGTGTGTGTGTGTGTGTGTGTGTGTGTGTGTGTGTTTTATGGGGGTAAAATAGGGAGTGTGTGATGTGGTTGAAGAAAATATCTTGTGTGACCTGGTACCAGAGGAAAAAAGACTGGGACCTGCAAGAGAGGCCTCTTAAGGCAACATGAACCTCTAGAGTCACCTGTTTCCCACCACCAATCTACAGCCACTGTTGTTGCACCGGCAACTGTAATGTCAAAGACTGTTTACTGGATGTGGAAGGAAACGCTTTTTAACAGAACATTAATGTCTTCTGATATGGGATTTATGACACCCATGTCTCATTTGTAAAAAGTCAATGAACATCTTTACTAGTCATTTGGAATACATACTGTGCCTTAAGCAAATCTTTCTCTCTCTTTTCCAGCTCTGCTCTTGCCTTGTTTCTTTCTTCTTCTTCCATGTCAAGTTTGGCTTCAAGTGCTCTCCTCTCTTCATCAATCCTAGCCTGCATCTCTGCCATCTTGTCTGGTGACACTTTCTTCTTGCCTATGCAAACATTTAGAAGGTTAAGGCTAACAACTGGATAAGCAGTAAGTATGTTATGTAGTAACATGCAAAAATTAAAATATAAAACATCATCTCCATCTACTGTGCAGTAAAGCTTGTGGAATGTAAACCAATCTTACACAGTCTCAAAAATTACTTTACTCAAAAAGACTCAACAATTTCAATACATTGTACTGTTTAAGAGTTAGATCCTGTAGTCCTCATTAATTTTTATTTTGTGGACTTCAAAAGGAAGAAAATGTTCATGCTCACAAGAAGCATATTGTCAAAGCAAGGAATTGAAGAAAAGAAATGTAGACAACAGACTTCTCAATAATTATATTTTCTATTTTAGAAGTTATTGAAAATTTTCTTTGAAACAAAATAACAATGTAACATTAGCAATTTCCCCTCTTCAGAAAAGGCCTTCTGTTCAAGGTTGAGGCAGAAAGCCACCCCAGCATGATAGTCAAGACCATCTTGAAGCTCAGAAAGGTTGAGGTCAAACCAATTACACCAACCTGCTGGTTCTTCCATTAAGGAGAAGACGCAATTAAATCGCAGGTAGGCAGCAATGACATGAAGAGAGGAGAAAAAGAAAATTATATCACTCCAGGATAATTATATTGTGTTGTTAAACTATACAATAGCATGTAGCCAAAGGTATTAGTTTTAGCGTATGGAAATAAAAATGTCAGTTTTATGGCAAAAACTTCTAAAAAGGGGCTAATTGGTGAGCAGAAGCAGCAACTGTCAACCTTGTGGGCATGATTCTTATTTGAATACTTATCAAAGAATAAGCAAACAACAGAATATCAGAACTCTTTACCCTAATTTTGCATGGCATAGGTTTAGATCCAATAGCTGTGCTGAACAGCATGCATCTTTATTTACTATGGGCTCTAATGGTAAAATGCAAGACAAAAAAATAAATACATTCTAAGTGAGGTCAATGTTTTGGTTAATACTCGATTACTTGAGTCATCCAGAAGCCTTGCTGCTCAGTTTTATATATAATAATGCTTAAAAACGGAGTGGCAAGTCTTTATAATGAATGAATGAAGTAATAGTGGAAACAATGGCCTCCCTGTTAAAAATAAACATATATTTATAATAAAGATGTGCAACTCAGGAGCAATTTTACTACTAATTTAAATGGGAGCTCATGAATTTTAAAGAGATCTTCAACTCACTGGGAAGCAATGCATTAGAGATGTATCTACTATAGAAAGTCTTGAAAGCCCCCTTTTAAATCAATAGACAATTTTTGGGAATGTTTAATTGTCCCACATAAAGGTTTGCTCCCGAATTGAACATATTTACCTTGGTGAAATAAATCTGAAGCATCCAGAACAATGGTCCTCATGAAAGGTGCCATGGTACTTTAGTATGCTATGGTAATCCACTTAGGGTGCCCATTTTCTCTATAAAGACTTTAATGGTTACTAGAATGTTGCTTTATAAATATGTATTTGTAGAAAGTGTTATGCTTAACCCCTTAGCGTCTGGTGACGTACCCGAACCGTCACGCTGGTCCGGCACTTAAGGACCAGTGACAGTCCTGGTACGTCACATACTATTACTCACCGCGCTCCTGCAGGAGCGCGGTGAGTAATACCGGGGACTGAATTTGATTGCTCCAAGACCGGAGCGATCTCTTTCAGTCCCTCAGTTTGGCGTGCCGCCCCACGTAATCAGTCACGTGGGGCGGCACGCCGAAATTCTCTATCGGGTCCTTAAAGGACCACACACCCCACGACCGCTGGTCGTTAAGGCGTTAATAAGTTTGTATTTTTGTGATTCTGAAATATTATATCTGTATATCTTTTGCATCTGTAACCTCAATACATCTTTGGCAAAAACATTAGGGGGCAGATTCACTAAGCAGTGATAAAGAGGTGATAAAGTGGAGAGGACTTTTTCAGTTTATCACTTCTCCAATTTCTATGTTATTCTATGGAGCTTATGCACTAATATTTCTTCAGCTTTGGAGATCTTATTGAATAGGCTCCACAGAATAACACAGGAACTGGAGAAATTATAATCTGGAGAAGTCATCTCCACTTTATCACCTCTTTATCCCATCTTTATCACTGCTTAGTGAATATCCCCCCCAGAAGTCATCTCCACTTTATCACCTCTTTACCACCACTTAGACAGTCTCCCCCTAGGTGTGACCCAAATATTCCAAAGTATGTGTTAAGAGTTTCTTAAGAAAAAAAAAAAGAGAGAACTACTGGTCTAGAACTAGTAGCAACTTAAGGCATGTAAAGTTGCAAGTGCTGTTTTGCAGCAGTTCAGGAGATTACATTTTCCTTCCACTACAGAATGCTGTACTCTACTATGTGAGTGCTTATCATATTTCTCCCTTTTTTTCCACTATATAAAATAAAATTGCTCCCCCCATCATGTTGAAAGCTACACATGCACAAATTATTATTTCTTACAGGAACACTTACGCCTCTTATTAATAATCCCTTATGTGTTTCTGAATTATCCATATGAATCAAGTGTGAAATTAATGTTTAAATAATACAGGATATCACTTTCATGGAGGCAGTCATGACATTTTCTATGCAGGACTCCTACATTTTAAACTCCTCCCACTGAAGAATTTGTGAAAAAGAGTTCAGTGGGTGGGGTTCAGTGCCCAGGAATCTTGAAAAAACAAATCATGTTTGATACATAGACTTGATTAAATATTAACTTTAGAAAACCATACCTCCAAACATTTCAAATAGCCAAAGAGGGACACTTTTGTTTTAGGGGGTGTTACCGGAGGCGTGGTTGGTGGGCGGGGCATTACCAAGAATTTTAGGTTATTTTATGACCAATTGACACCTGTGTAGGTAACTGAATAAATGATTTACCACAATACTGAAGTCGTTTAGTTACATAAACTAAGTTATAAACACATGTACCGAAATTTAAAGAATCAATAATGTGAGTTTTATTGCTGTGGAGCAATATAATACACTAATAAACACATAACAGTCCGATCTCCTAAAAAGAGGGACATCAAGGTGGGGAAGAGGAATTTGGGTTTCAAAGAGGGACTGTCCCTCCTAAAGAGGGACACTTGGGCGGGTATGGAAAACCTATGCACACAAAGTGTTCATAGTGGGCAACAGGATTTTCCCAGATCAACCCTTTGACTGCCAGAGAGGTAGCTGACGAATTGTTTTGGGAGGTGTTCATGCAACACTGAAAAATGCACATTTTCATTATTCACACTGATTTCAATTGTGCCTTTTTACCACTTAAATGATAGAGAAACCTTCAGCTCACCGAGAAGCAATGCTCTGAAGATCTCTCTAATATTCAACTGGTTAAAACCCCATTACAATCAATCAGTGACATTTTTTTTTTTATTTGTCACTTATGTTTCAGTTAGTTTTCTCCAGTAGATTTTATTCAAACATATCTTTCAAGAACAACATAATCTTTTATATAATGGCAAATCATTCCAACAAAAGGTGGAATGCTAGTACGGGATGCCCATGCCCTGCTTTAAAAGAGCAGTATTATTATTTATCTGCAAAAAAAAACAAAAAAAACAAAACAAGAGGCGCTCCTAGTGTAATAACGTTATCTTCCTTGTGATACACCAACCACCACCATAGTAATTCACTCACGAAATTGTTGGCTGAGTCTCACACATATGTGTTGCCCAGCAATCAAAGCCACGGGGATATGATTTTTCACCGCTCCCCTCTAGCAGTATAAGAGGCTGCTCCGCTTCCCCAAATCCTCCGCAATAGGGAAGTATAACATGTGAAGAGACAAGAAAAACAAGAAGGGGCGCCAATAGTGTATAACCCAACAATTAAAAATATAACAATAGAGCATATGTAGAACAACTCACATTTGTAAATTGCTGACAATCAGGTATACACCTGTTATCAACTAAATACACATGCAGAGTACCCGTCTCTGCTCGTGTGTCCGTCGACTGGATGTTCTTTCAGTCTTCTACTCTCTTTCACCTCTTCTGACCTCTATAGGGAATAATCAACTTGATTTCAAATAGTCCACTTGATTCCAAAAAATAATATTGGACTGCAATAAACTCCAGAATTAAATAAAAATTAAAAAAAAAATATTAAAAAAATATATAATAAAAATAAAAAATAATGAAAAAAATATAAATGTAAGAAAGCCGTTCAGAAAAATACAAAATATTTATTGATAAAAGGCCCTTACAAGTATGCGTTTCGCAATACTGACTGCTTTATCAACATCAAGTTGCCACAAAATATAATTTTTTAATTTTGTGGCAACTTGATGTTGATAAAGCAGTCTTAGTACTGCGAAACACGTACTTGTAAGGGCCTTTTATCAATAAATATTTTCTATTTTTCTGAACGGCTTTCTTACATTTATATTTTTTTCATTATTTTATTTATTTATTTTTTTAATTTTTATTTAATTCTTGAGTTTATTGCAGTCCAATATTATTTTTTGGAATCAAGTGGACTATTTGAAATCAAGTTGATTATTCTCTAAAGAGGTCGGAAGAGGTGAAAGTGAGTAGAAGACTGAAAGAACATCCAGTCAACGGACACGCGAGCAGAGACGGGTAAAGTACTCTGTCTGCATGTGTATTTAGTTGATAACAGGTGTATACCTGATTGTCAGCAATTTACAAATGTGAGTTGTTCTACATATGCTCTATTGTTATATTTGTAATTGTTGGGTAATACACTATTGGCGCCACTTCTTGTTTTTATTGTCTCTTCTCATAATTATTTTTCTGTATTTTTATGAATATGCACGTATTATTGCTAATGATTGCTAGGCTTTGTGGGACACGGATTAGAGGGCATGTGGTTGAGTGGTGTTAACCAGCTTTTTCAAATGTAATGGGATTTAGTTGGTGTTCTGGAGGAATGCTGGTGAGTGGTAGTAAAGGATTGCTAGGGATTGGGTTGGTGGCATATGGATTACATGTGGCATAGCAGAACTTGGCACTTATTTGGAAGAGTGTGCAGGGGGCTTGATAAAGCATTAGAATTGTCCTTATAGCCTCAGATGTTGTTGCCAGCCTATACCATGTAATGGTAAATATCTACCTATTAGTAATGGTGCAACGTGGCTTCATGGTGTACTAATAATATATTATATTGGCCCTAACCCGTGGTCTTCTTAGAAGCTAGCATTTTCCCTAATGTATGACAAACAAAACCATTCAACTGGAGACAAGACTCATCCCCTTTTTCTACTCTATCACTCTTTACAGTATTAACATATAATTATGGTGAACAGAGAAATGAAATACCAATGAGTGAAGGGGAGTTACAGAGCAACTGGGGACTACTCTATTTGCTAGACTTTATGACAATAATTTGTAAGATGCCCCAAGAATTTAAAGGCAATAAGTATGAGTAAAAGCAATGCATTAGCTTAGACTACAAGACACTAAAGGAAAATTATGAGACGTCTCCCAAAGTAAAAAAAAAACTCTTATAATCAGGAAAATACTTTTAGTTTTTGCATGGCATACAATGCAGGTCTGTTTAGTATAAAAAATAAATAAAACTGAACAGTAAAACTACTTACTAAATGGTAAACACAAAACATACGTGATTTTGAAAGCTTTCAAAAACACCCAAGTTGTTACAAATCAGGGGTAGGCAACCTTTAGCACTACAGCTCCATTGGCTGGTTTGGATGAAGGCAGTTGTAAGATTGTCAAAGGCTGCCAAACCCTGGTCTAAATTAACAGACTGATTTTAAATCAGTGGGTCTCAATCTTTTTTTTTTTACTTGAGGCACCCCAACACACAATCTGGGGTTTTCGGGGCACCCCTGACCTATTTAATATAATTTATCAAGGGCATTATGAAGGGTGCAATATATGAATATACAGTAATTATTAGATCTCATAATAACAAAAATAAACAAACATTCTGTGCGTTACAATGTCCCTAAACCTATAATTAAATGTAAATATTCACATCTAGTCTTACATAGAATTTTGGGGAGTAGACATTACTGGTTTTTCACGGGCTACAATTAACACAACAGTCTAGAGAAGAATGCCCAGGATTGTCTGCAAGTGGTCTGGGCTAAGATAATAGCCTTTCTGAATACAATAGAAGTGGGCGTTAACGGACTTTAAATATCATTACAAACAGCACAAAAAACTAACTACAAAAATACACTATAAAGCAAGTTTAGGATATTTTAAGAATGTAACACTTGTAATTTATTTACATATGCTAGCTAAAAGTACAAGATATTTAAAGTTATTTCAAACTACTTCATTTTAGGTGTTCGTTTTCATTTGATGTGGACCTGTCACCTCAAGACAAGTTTAGTTTGATTACAGATAATTAAAGCTTACCTATATATTGTAATAGCCTCTGTAAAATAAATGTTTGGGTGGCACAGTATGGCACTTTATGATAATTCCCTACACAATATACTAATCAGTTCAGTTTGAGACCAAACATATGCCTTGCTGTAATATTAGCCATGACTCGTGTGGGCACTGTCTAGATTAATTCATAGCACAGTGTGTGGTAATACTAGCCCATCACAGAAACTAATCTGCAAAAAGTTACACACGGTGCCACCAGCATATAAGGGTTCATTTTTCAATAATGATTTATATTACAAACACGAGACAGTTTTTAAAGCTATTTATTATTATCTAAACATTTACTATGATAACAGAACCACTTAAATTATTCCAGAGTACAGTTTGTATAGCTTATAACAGGGTTAGCCAGTTGCCACACAGCCAGCTGTGTGAGACTACAGCTCACATCAATACCATACTAGCCACAGGCTGGTGGAGATGATGGGAATTGTAGCCCCCAACAGCTGTATGACCGACAATTGATTACCCCCGGCTTCTTATGAAGATAGTTAGTTTAAACATGAAAATATGCCATTAGATGGAGAGAATGATAAGGCCAATGAAATAAAATAGACATGCAGAAACAACAAAACCAGCAGAAATTCAGTGGCTGGAAATAAGATCTATAGAACACGTTCCAAAGAGGTTCACAACCCTCCCATTAGATCTGTTGTTATAAAAACATAATAGGTTTGAGAATCTCTCAACCAATATGTATTCAAGCAGCATTTCGCATCACACACTTGTTAATGTTAAAAAATGTGAGAACATCTTAAAGTGTTAGTAATGTCTAAAAAAACTTTTTTGCATTTAGAAGAGCTTAAAAAGCTGATCTAAATGCAAAAAAACGTATCTCTCAAACCGCTATGGTTTAAGAGATACGGGCGTTTAAAGTTTGATCTCTCCTACTGACAGTTGTAAAGCTGTCAGCAGGAGATCCGTGTCGGCCGACACGGAGGCACTTGAGAAGTGCCGGGATCTCGTTACTTACACAAAATCCCTTCATTGGAATGGTCTAAAACGTGTGCCTGGTGTTCAAGCACACGTTTTAGACCATTCCAATGAAGGGATTCCGAATAAGTAATGAGATCCCGGCACTTCTCAAGCGCCACCGTGTCGACCGACGTGGATCTCCTGCTAACAGCTTTACAGCTGTCAGTAGGAGAGATCAAACTTTAAACGCCCGTATCTCTTAAACCATAGCGGTTTGAGTGATACGTTTTTTTGCATTTAGATCAGTTTTTTAAGCTCTTCTAAATGCAAAAAAGTATTTTTTAGACATTATTATCACTTTAATCTCTTAGAGTCATGTAAACAAAGAAATTAAGAAGTTTTGGGGCCGACTAATTTGACTGCATTTTAGAAATAAAAATCACAATTGATTTAAATGGGGCTTTTAACCTTGGTGACCTCTCTAGCATATAATGAGTTAAATGCCCAATTTACATAAATGGGAATTTTTGTCCTCAAAGTTGCATTCCAATTTCCCTATGCTATCAGTTTCCTTTGTGCATATGGCCCATAGATGCCTTTCTTTTAAAGGGGGAACACCAACCAATTAATAATTGGCCCTTAATTCAACAGGAGCACTTACCTAGGTAGGTGTCTTTCAAACAGCTATCATTTTTATCTATACACTTATATTTGTATAGGACCTCAGGCAGTTCAGATTTTCATAAAAACAGGTGACCCTTAAGAGCCATTTTTTGTTTTTAGAGGGATAGTAATGTTTCACAAAAACAACAGCTCCAATTAATCTTCATAGTATTTGGGCCATGAAGAGTGTTATATCAATACTGTCAGAGTTTTAGTTCAAGAGTAATTGAATAATAAAATATCACCCTCTGGCCCCTTTTACCTAGTGTAAGCCACCTCCCCTCAGATGTGGAATCTGATCCCTTGACCAGACAGCTCACAGCAAGGCACAATCTTCTTACTGTGAGTATAAGGAAAACCCTGCCCCCTTGACAGTTTTTTTCAGGTTTTTATGCTCACTGAAGATTGTCCTCTTCTGCCATCCATCCAGACAGTCTTGCTGCTCTGAAGTGAGCAGTGTTACATCAGTAAAAGGGGTGGGAAGGGGAAATTCAATTACTCTTGAACTACAACTCTGACAGCACTGAAATAACACTCTCCATGGCCCAAATACTAGAAAAGATTAATTGGAGCTGCTTTTATTGGTCCCTAAAGGATCAAGGACATACATGTACGTCATGGAATTCATGGCTCCCAGCAGGCTGCACAACGTTTGGGGAGCCCTGAATCTCACAGCTTAAAAAAAAAAGGTCCATGGTCCTTGAGTGCAGGCAGAGTGCATGCGTGGCCGGTCCTTAAGGGGTTAAATAACTATCAGTTCTTTAATTATTGATTCATAACTACTGAAAGATTACCAATCGAAGGAGGAGGTATTTCACAAAAACTAAAGCAAAGAAGGAGGTATGTTAGGACAAATATGACTTGGGTCACGTTGCCTCAGTTTACTCAGAATGTGAAAAGAGATTAAAGGTGCAGTAAAGGAGGATTTAGTCTTACCCGTTACATTTTTTTCTCTTAGTCCACACAGGTTACTGGTAACTTTGGGTAGGCGATCAGCCCCTCTAAGTAGGCAGGAACAATTCTGAGAAGTGACTGCTTGGTGGAGCCTACCTCATCTCCTTAGCTTGAAGCTAGCCAATTCCCTTCTAGTAAGATTTGAAAACTAACTATTGACTACGCAGTAAGAAGGTAAAGGAAGACTCCTGTGAGCATGAACCCGAAAGGACCCCCACGTTCTGCCCCAGGAGAGCCAAGCATGGTCCCTTGACAGGGCGGGAGACCAGTAACCTGTATGGACTAAGAGAAAAGGATTTAACAGGTAAGACTAAAATCCTCTTTTCTCTGTCATCCAATACAGGTTATGGGTAACTTTGGGATGTTCAACCATTGTTTCCCAGGGCGGGAAGAAAGGCAAGGACCAGACGCAGGCCCCCAAAGTAACCAGAGCACCAATGAACCAACAGATCATGAATAGCTCAACATTAACCACAAAGTGTCAAAGGACACCGAACAATGGTAAAACAGACCCCAGGAACCGTCACACAGAACTAGCGCCAGCAGGGCTCAAAAGTGAAGGAGTACTGCAGAGACAAAGGAGATCCTAGACAGGCAAGGCTGCCTCCAGGATCTTCCTCCCAAAACTGGCACCAACCGATGCCAGCACATCCATACGATAGTGTTTCGAGAAGGTATGCATGGATGACCAAGTGGCTGCCTTGCACAACTGATCAGGTGAGGCCTGATTCTTGTAGACCCAAGATGCCCCAATAGACCTTCCAGAATGAGCCGTGACCCGAAAGGGAACAGGCTTCTTCCTAAGTTCGTAAGCCTCACGAATAGTGGATTTGATCCAAGAAACAATGGTTACCTTGGAAGTAGGATTCCCTGCCCTGGGACCCTCAGGAATGACAAAAAGAGTGTCAGACTGCCTCAATGGCTCAGTGCGATGCACACACAACTGGAGACAACACACAACATCCAACAGGTGAAGATCCTTCTCCTTGTCAGAAGTAGGGTTAGGGCAGAAAGAAGGAACCACAATCTCCCGATTAATGTGGAACTCAGACAACACCTTCGGGTGAAACTCTTGCGAAGTGCGAAGCACTGCCTTGTCCTTGTGATACACCAAAGAGGGTAGCCTACAGGACATGGCATGCAGCTCCACAACACGGCGAACAGGCACAATCGCCAGGAGAAAAGCCATCTTCCATGTCAGCAGACGGAGAGGAATAGTGGCCAATGACTCAAAGGAAGGGCGCCGAAGGATGCCCAAAACCAAGTTAAGGTCCCACTGAGGAGCGGGAGTCAAACACAGGACAGGTAAGAGCAACGCCTTGGAAAAAAAACCCTGACATCAGGAAGAATAGCAAGGTGCCTCTGAAAGAAAACAGAGAGAGCACAAGTCTGAACCTTAAGAGAACTCAGACTGAGACCCTTATCCACACCATCCTGTAGGAAGTAAAGGACCATAGGAAGATCAAAATCCTGAGACAGGTCCCTATCAGCACACCAAGATAGAAAGGTAGACCAAACTCAATGGTAGGCCTTAGAGGAAACCAGCTTACGGGTACTAAGCATAGTAGCCACCACACCAGAAGAAAATAATTTCTTCTTCAAAATTGATGATTCAATCTCCATGCCGTTAAAGCCAGACAATGAACATCCTTCTTCAACAGGTAACCCTGTAGAAGAAAATTCGGATGGGTGGGAAGCCAAAGAGGTTCCACCACTGAGAGATCCAGAAGCTCACGAAACCAAGCCTGCCAAGGCCAGTACGGAGCAATCAGAATGACTGGGCAGTGCTCCAGTCGCAGTTTCCGCATCACCTTGTGCAACAGGGGAATGGGAGGAAAGAGGTATGCCAGATGGAAATTCCACGGGATCAACAAGGCATCCAGTGCTAGAGCCAGGGGATCCACCCAGCGAGAGCAGAACGTTGGAACCTTCCTGTTGTGTCTTGTTGCCATCAAGTCGATGCACAGAAGACCCCACAGCTGGACAATGAGGTCGAAACACCTCTTGATGCAGTTCCCACTCCACACTGTATGTCGACTGAGGAAGTCTACCAGAACGTTGTCTACGCCAGGAATATGAACTGCGGAATGGCAGGGACATGCTCCTCTGCCCAGGACAAAATAGCCTTGACCTCTAGCCAAGCTGCGAGACTTCTTGTGCCACCTTGCTTGTTGATATAGGCTACCGCTGTGGCGTTGTCTGACTGGACCCTGACCGGGCAATCTTCCAGTTGGTGTGTCCAGTGTTGCAGGGCATGAAATATCGCCTGAAGCTCCAGGACATTGATGGGAAGGAGAGATTCCTCCTGGGACCACCGGCCCTGAGCATTCAAGTGCCCCAGGACCGCTCCCCATCTGGAGCGGCTGGCATTTGTCATCACTTTTGTCCAGAATTGCACCAGGAAGGGCCTGCCTTTCAGGAGATTGTTCAGGTTGAGCCACCATGAGAGGCTCAGCTCCACGTGAAGAAGGAGAGATAGGGACCTCTACAGGAGATCCGGTTGACCACTGCATGCCAGTATTAGAAACCGCTGAAGTTCCCTGGTATGAGCCATGGCAAACGGAACCGCTTCTATGGTAGAAATGAACTTCCCCACCAGGGATGACAACTTCTTGGCTGGAACCGGATCCTGAGACAGGACAGCTTGGACTTTCAGTGCTAACTGATGAGCCACTTTGTCCGTGAGAAACACCATTCCTTTCTGGGTGTAGAAAAGTAGGTCCAGAAACACCATCCTCTGTGAAGGAACAAGGCCCGACTTGTCCAGATTGATGATCCACCTGTGACGGGACACAGAATGAATGCAATCCTGCATTGCTGATGAGTTCCGGAGAAGATGCCTTCAGAATGAGGTCGTCCATGTACGGGGCAACTCTGATGCTGTCCCAATGGAGGACGGAAATCAATGATCCCAGGACTCTGTTGAAGACTTGAGGAGCCGTGGTCAGGCCAAAGGGAAGGGCTGAAAACTGGAAATGCCCTCGGTCCTAGGCAAAGCGAAGATATTGCAGACTCTCTGGATGAATGGTGGTGTGGAAATAAGCATCCTGAAGATCCAGAGAGGCCAGAAATTCCCCAGGGCACATGGCAGCTATAACCATGCAGAGTGACTCCTGGTGGAATTGGGACCTGACCACAAAGGAGTTTAGATCCTTCAAATCAAAAAAGGGAAGGTAGCCGCCATCCTTCTTGGAAACCACAAAGAGGTTGGAGTAGAACCCCAAGCCCCTTTCCTGAAGAGGAACAGGTTCCTAGACTGCCTTGTCCAGAAGGGCCTGAATGGCTCTCTCGAAAAGGTGGAGCTTTTCTGCTCCCAGAGGAGAGTGAGAAGAAAAGGTCCAAGAAGGAGGAAGGAAGGTGAAGGGGATCCTGTACCCCACAGCCACCACCTGCAAAACTCACGGGTCCACCATAGAGGCCTCCCAAGCCAAGAGGTAATAGCGTAAGTGGATACTTACCTGTGAGTGGAGACCCGGATTTGGAGAGTCATGCAGAAGGAGGTTTGGAAGCATCGGGCTTAGCGGAGGACTTGGACCTCCATTGCTGTTTAGGCTTGGATGAGAAGCGTGGAGCCTGAGGTACCGCCTGGGTCGCCTGGCAAGAATCAGCCTGAAAGGGACGAAAAAGCTGATACCTTTTGACAGGTTACTTTTTCCTCTGGACCACTGGCCGGTGAGTACTCTTCCCTCCAGTGGCTTCACTGATCAGATCCTAGAGATCAGGCCCAAACAATGAGGTACCCTGAAAGGGCAAGGAAGGGAGAGCCATCTTGGAGGCCGTGTCAGCAGACCAGATCTTGAGCCAAAGAGCACGTCTGGCTACCACAGACATGGTAGATGCCCTGGCTACCATACATACAGGCGTCAAACAGGGCAGCAGAAACATAATGCTGAGCCTCAGAGATGTTGGCAAGAAGCCGCCATGTGCCAGCAGTAGAAGCCCCCTGACGGACAGCTGAAGTGAGCTGTTCAGTCCAAACAGCCACAGCTCTATTCACCCATGCCACAGCAAAAGAGGGGTGCAGGGCAGAACCAGCCATCGCAAAAATAGCCTTGACAGCAGTCTCAAGCTTTTTGTCAGTCCAGTCTTTCAGAGCATATGCATCAGCCACAGGCAAGGCAGTGTACTGAGAAAGCCTGGAGGCAGGGGCATCAACCTTGGGAGGATGAACCCACTGAGCTAGGGCCGCTTCAGAGAACAGGTAAAGCTTAGCAGATTTCCTAAACACAGACTGTTTCCTGTCTGGAAACTTCCACTCCTCAGACACCAAGCGATCAAGGGTGGGGTTAGGTGGAAAACAAGTATGGGGCCTAACAAGCTCCTGGAACACATCGGAAGAGTTAGAAGAAACCTCCTGCACCAACAGAATGTTCAGGGTGTTCAACACAGCCCTCAGCTAAGGGAACAGGATCAGCCTCAAAGGGATCCCCAACAAACTGAGAGGAAAGGACAGCAGAATAGTCATCATCAGAATCCACCAATAATTCCTCTTCAGAGTAATCAGACACATCAGATACAACCGGCGGTTTAGGCAGGGAAGATCTGATAAGGGTGGGAGCCTGCCACGAGTGGAAGACCCCCTGTAAGGTGGATGGAAGGTGTTGTAAAGTGGACCAGAGGTCCCTGGTAGTAGCCTTAAACTCTTGCATCCAAACTGGCTCTACTGCATGGCTGGAGGTCCCTGCAGGGGATTCAGGGACAGCAGCGCATGCTGGGCAAGCACGACCTGAGTATTCTCTAGGTAACCCTGAGTGACATGAGGAGCAATGAGCAATGGGGGACACAGATGCCCCAGTATCCTTAGTCTTAGGCCTAGCCCCAAGGTCTAACGGAATAGACATTCTCACAGAGTCAAACGGTCAAAGTATCAGAAACACCCACAAAGTAGTGTGTAATGTGTATGATAAATAAAATCACCCCAGAAACGCTAAACTAGACGTATCTGGTAGACAAAGGGTTAAACTGCTGAGGAGAGCAGGCGAGTCAAAGCCCTGTGTAGGATACTCTATTAGCGAAGGCACAAAATGGCTGCCGCGGCGGGAAACAATCAGATATGAGCGTGCGAAGCTAGTGCTCATGGGAACTGTAATTTCACTGAAAAAGTATCCCAACAGTGCTCGAAGCCCCCTGAGCCCCCCAACATGCCCAGAACATTGACTGGATAACAGAGCAAGGGCAGACCAACCAATCTTGCTACGTGGAGCGGTTGCAGATATATGCCCCAAACTGTAAAGTCCCATAGAAGTGAATGGAGCAATGGCGTCTATGTGGCAAACATGCACCTTAAAGGCACGGAACTCAAACTTAACAAGGTGAATACCAAAATTTAAAACCACTCAAAAGCCTACTAGAACAAGTCAGTAGACCCAATAAACACTGGTCCCAGTACAGAAAGTGCCCACAACGCCCCAAAAGATGCTAACCAGCAGCAAAAGGGTTAAGTTACCACAGAAACATGTTCCAAACAATAGGAACTCCAAATGAGACCCCTGTGCGGAGGGAAAGCATGGGGCATGTGGACTTCAGCACTCAAAGGGTGCTCACCTTTTTTAGCAGGTCTTGTGTCTTCAGATTACCATATATCAAGAAGAAGCCTCAGTGGGAAACTCCTGGGGAAAACTTGCAGCCTAGATCCCCCCCCCAGGGCTTAGATCCACACAAGCACCTGGTAATCTAAGCTATCCACATTTGGGTGATGGGAATTGTCAGTTATGGTTATCCGCCTAATAGTAGTATCCCATATCTAACAGAAAATAATAAAAAAGCTAAAACTATGGCAGAACTGTTCTCTTGCCTTCCGTCTTGAACAAGGAACAAATCTTACTGGAAGGGGACTGGCTAGCTGCAAGCTAAGGAGAGGATGTAGGCTCCACCCAACAGACACTTTTCAGAATTGTTCCTGCCTACTTAAAGGGGCTGATCGCCTACTCAAAGTTACCAGTAACCTGTATTGGACGACAGAGAAAATAAGAGTAATCCCACTGCTCCAAAATTTTTACAACTCAGTTTGTTGTAAATTAAACTGCAGTTTTATGTTCTGATCACCCCATGGTGCTGTCCATATCACCCATTATGGAGAGAAATAGTCTTTGACTTAAGCTCCTTTATAGATTGTAGTATATAAAAATTTTTGGACGCTAGTTGGTACTGTTGTTAAAGGGATAGTAATTCTTAAAATGTAAAAAAAAAAAAAAAAAAAAAAAAAAAAAAATATATATATATATATATATATATATATATATATATATATATATATATATATGTGTTTTATTCAAAAGTTATTACAGCTCAAACTAAATTTTTTTAGGTGCAATATCACAGTCAACTTTGAGCTTTTTTTTTTTTTTTTACATTTTAAGTATTACTATACCTTTAACAGTATATATAGATATATACACACACACACACATCTATACATATATGCATACTAGTATTGAAGGCCCGTGTGCAGGCACATTCGGGCAGTCTCTGCTGCACATGACTACTGCGCGTGACTGCATCGTTCAGGCAGTCTCTACTGTGCATGTCCGTGTTACGCACACAGGGAGCTTCACATTCTAGCAAATTACGTTATAGGATTTATATATAAGCAAATACACAAAATATTGGTGCACATCCAAATTTTCATTACCATTAACCCTTTCCTCTGTAGTATTGTGTCTGCAAATCAATACTATATTAAAGATGAGGATTTAGTCACATCATATGGCCATAGAATGATAAGCTTGCCACCAACGCCAAGGTACCTCATTTTCGACAAAAAAATCTTTGGGTGTGCTTACCAAAACCAAAACCTGAAACCTCTCCCAGCCGTAAGAGCAATATAATACGGTTTTTTTTTCTATGCTTTTTAAAAATATCTAAAACTAACACTGTTCTCACCTTGAAAGGTACTAGTGCTGAAAAACATTCTGTGCAACATTGGCCCAGCAACAGAACATGAAGCAAGTGCAGCACTCAACATAAAAGTAAACATATAGAGAAGGCATTGCATTGAGTGTGTTTTCTACAAGTAAAAAGCCAAGTGGGGAAAGGTATCTTTGCAGGGTACCAGAACACAGTTTCTCATCTTCAACAGCAAAAGCAGTGTTGGGATGTGAAACTCAGGCTATTATGGTGTAAAGAAAAGCATGCGTTAGTAAATTTGTCCAGTCAAACCGCTTCAAGTGCAGGCAGCAGTGCAGCAACTGAATGGGGAGCACAGGACATGGTAAGCCAGAGCTTTATAATGCAGCTGTGGAGCTGCCACTCACTAGGCAAGTACTTATCCACTGGTCTCTCTATCACTGTGGAGTCAGAGCTGCTACTGCTGGTGCTACTGCCTGGAAAAAGACATGTCCCCAGGAAATAGCATGGAGAACAGATCATGAAACAACAAACAGATGGAAACACCATGTATACTAGAATATTCAGACCATAAATGCAATTCAATAAACTAAAGAGGTGCAAATTTGGAACAAATCAACTGCACTACAGGGTTCAAATGAACATTCTGAAAATATCCCATGGCTTTAGAGTGGTATAATTTTTTATGAAAGCCTATATGATATAGAGCTTTTCCTGCTGAGTAAAACAAGGTCACTCCCATTGCTGTCAGTTGTTTTATTCAAAATGTATAACAGTTAAAATAATCAGGAAGTGAATTTAATGTGTGTTTACTTCCGGATAATTTCTAATTTCTGACAGGCAGTTTCTATCACATTGTATGGAGAACTGTAAGTCACTGACTTTTCTCTCAAATCGAATGTAACAAAATACCTATTTGGAATTTGACCACTAGAAGACACTGCTAATGTAAAGAACAAAAACCAGGTTTAAATGGTAGTAACTCTGGAAATATGCATCTCTCAGCAGTGGGAGTACCCATATTTTACTCAACAGGAAACGTCCTTCAATATATTTTTTTCATTAAAAATATTTCCTGCTCCTTTAAATGGTGCTCTAATTCATTGAACATGAGAGGTTTTCAAAGTATTGTGGAGCTCTCTCTCTTGCATCTAATACTGTAGAAATAGAACCATAGGTTATATTCCATAAGCTAAAAAGCTACAATTCTGAAGTAAACCACATGTATCATAGGTAACAAATGAAAAATCCTATTGGTTTAAAGGGGAACTATATCCTAGCAATAAGTAGTTATTATTTTGTTTAAAGGAGCAGTAAACTTTTTTTTTTAATGAAAACATTTTATAGAACATTTCCTGCTCAATAAAACAAAGGCACTCCCACAGCTGTCAGATTTTTTTATTCAAAATTTATACCATTTCAAATAATCAGGAAGTGAATTTACAGTGCTTTACTTCCTGATAGTTCTAACTGACAGGAAGTGACAGGCAGATTCTACCACATTCTATGGAGAATTTTATGTCTCTGACTTTCCTCTCCATTAGAATCTAACTAAAAAACTAATTAGAATTTTACCACTAGAGGGCACTACTAATGTAAAAAAACAAAACAAAACATGGGTTTAACCCCTTAAGGACCCTTGACGTACCAGGACCATCACGGTCCTTGAACTACTCAAGGACCGATGACGGTCATGGTACGTCACGTACTTTTTACTTACAGCGCTCTACCGGGAGCGCTGTAAGTAAAAATAGGGCATGAAATAGACCGCTCCAAGATCGGAGCGATCTCTTTCAAGCCCCATAGTGACACGCCGATACACGTGACAGGTCATGTGTACCGGCGCGTCAAAGTGCCCCTATGCGGTCATTATGGGACGGAAATGTCCCGTGACCGCCGGTCCTTAAGGGGTTAAACTGTAACAACTCTGGAAATATAAATCTCTCTGCAGTGAGAGTACCCTTATTTTACACAGTAGAAAAATCCCTACGATATATATTTTTTCATTAAAAAAAGTTTACTGCCCCTTTAATAGAATGATTTACATGTCCTTCAGAGAGTAGTCAGGTATGTCTGAATAGTTTATTTTTGAGCATTTGTGTTCTCTTTCATAAGCGGGGAAAATGGTCACATACCCCTGCGACAATACTCCTGTATCTTCACTCACTTCTCTCCTTCATTCCACAGCCAATCAGAATGCAGGAGAGGGCTGCCTGATGGCCAGCCCACATGACCACCAGTCAATATCATTGGCTGGTGCCCATTTGGGTCAATCATTCTTCGGAGGTTGCTGTGAGCATTGCAATCATCAAAACAACTTGTGTGTAAGCACTGCTGGTGGTCCTACAGGCAGCAGTGTAGCCCTTGCTTACTGCAACTTTAAGGCATACTGCACTCCTGAAAGAATACTGTTGCATCCTGGACTTTGCTGCGGTTCCAGGAAATAGTGAACTGTATGAAAGGCATCACAGTAAAGCACAGTACCATGCACCATTGCATATCTAACACAGCATCTCTGTGCTGCTGTTACTGTTTATGCTCTGATAAAGACTAGTAGAGAGTTTTGTCCCTTATGATTCATTCAGGTCTACTGAAGTCTATTTGTTGTGAGGAATTATGATTTAGAGGCAGCTCTAAATACATATTATTTTATTTAAAAAACTGCAGATATAAAATATGCAAAAATATAAACATGTATATCTGACAGCTATATGAAGGACACCTACCTAGGTGAATTAACCCTTTGAGTGCCACTCAAAGGGTTAAGTCACTTGTTCCTAGGGTACAATGCCCACTAAAATGGAGCTTTTAATGCTTCACAATGTGCTGGCGACCTCTATAGCATTCAAGGGGTTAAATGAAGGAATTCTGGGGAAACTGTATTCTTCACCTATGCTGCAGTTGGTTCACTCCAGATCTGCACCACTTTACCTTACTTAACTGCACTTCATTTGTGCAAAGACAAAAGTGGGACAATTCAACTGCACCATAAGAAACAAAAATGCTCATTGATTTCAATGGGGTTTTAACGCCTTGAATAATATTAAGGTCTCCAATGCATTGCTTTTCCTGTTGAATAAAACAAGGGTGCTCCCAATGGTGTGAGATGCTTCACTGAAGTGTTATAACAATTCAAATGATTTCTTTATTCTAATGAAAATGTCAGTAACTGTGCCACCTGGTATTCAGATTAGAGTTTTAATAGTTGTCTATGGGAGAGCTAAATTCATCCACATCTCTTTACTGAATTTGATAGAAACAGATGCATCTCTTTATGATAATCTGAACTTGCATAGCTTCTGAAAGAAGCATCTACTTCAGTATAAGTATGATTGTCTTACTCAGCAGGAAGTGTAATACAGTTTTATATACTATATATTGGTGTGTGTCTCTTCAAAATTAAACGTAGAGATGATAGAATTTTTACTAGTCACGGACTAGTGGAAAGGTCCAGCCCTGACAATGAGCATACTTTTTCCCTAAGTGGTGCAACTGTTTCGCCCCAAAATTGCTCAATTTTATCTCGGTGTGTATAGCCCATTTATGCCCAAAGATGCATATATGAGGGAATGGATTCTAAAGTGATATTTTGGTTTTTATGTGTGCCAAATTTAAACATTCACTTATACAAGACAAAGGTGGAATGAGTAAGAAGAAACAACACTTCTATATTAACGGAAAGCTTGCAGATCAGTGTAGATAATTGATCATTTCATCCATTTTGAAAGAACATAAGTTTCATAATTAGAAATTGCATCAAAAATAAACTATTGTGGTAAAAAAAAATTCCATTTGCAACAAAAGTGGCTGTTGGTAAACGTCTATCTTTGTTTGTAATTCCGAACGGTATGACAAATGTGATCATGAGATTGGGAAGTCCGGAGGTAATTTACGTCTCGTAATACTAAGGGCCATATGCACATTGACAAAACTGGAGCAATTATAGGGCAAACCATCTGCACCACAGAGGACATATAAATGACCCAAATTGATGTTACATTTTGATGTTACATTGTTGCTTTGCAATGCTTCGGAGACCTCTCTAGCATTCAAGGGGTTAAAAGTCCCAATTAAATCAATGGGAATGTAGATCTGTTACCAATAAAGTTGGTTTTCCTCAAAATTGTTCTGATTTTGACTTTTTGCACTTGGCCATAAAAACAGAACATACAAATCGAGTTCTAGATGTCTCTGGAATAAATCAGTAACATGCATTATATGGCATGGTCAATTCATTTAATTGGTGCCGGGTCTATGCTGGAAAGAGGACTATAGCACACTGCACTAGCATTACATATGATATTACTATCCCTTTAAAGGGAAACTGTTTCACAAAAAACAGCTCCAATTAATCTTCATAGTATTTGGCCCCTGCAGAATGTTATTTTAATACTGTCCGAGTTGTAGTTCAAGAGTAATTGAAGGATAAAGTATCCCCCTCCAGCCCTTTCACCTAGTGTAAGCCACGTCCCCTCAGATGTGGAATCTGGTCCTGGTACCGAACAGCTCACAGCGAGGGTAAATCTTCTTGTGAGCATAAGGAAATCCCTGCCCCTCATGACAGGTTTTTCCCTTATGCTAAATGAAGACTGCCCCTCTCTGCAATCCATCTGGACAGTCTTGCTGCTCTGTGGTGAGCAGTGTTACATCAGTAAAAGAGGTGTGAGGGGGATATTTTATCATTCAATTACTCTTGAACTACAACTCGGACAGTATTAAAATAACCTTCTCCACATTTCGAAGCTCAAACTTTTGGTCCTCGGTTGGTTAAAGCAAAAGTCAATGGTCAGTCATGTTCTATCAAACTGTAATTTCCCATAACGCTTGCATGAATATAAAGAATCTGTAATGTTTTATTACAGAAAAAAAACACAATATTTTAGGGATTCCTTCCTGAGTTAAATAAAACAAAAGGCAAAAAGTTAAAGGGGCAGTAAACTTTTTTAATGAAAAAATATATAACGTAGGGCATTTCCTGCTGAGTAAAACAAGGGTACTCCCACTGCCGAGATATGTATAATTTCAGAGTTATTACAGTTTAAAACGGTGCTTTTTACATTAGCAGTGCCCTCTAGTGCTCAAATTAAAATTCTGTAACATTCTAATGGAGAGGAAAGTCAGTGACATACTGTTCTCCATAGAATGTGATAGAAACTGGCAAGTTACTTTAGGTATTAAATGCACAGTAAATTCACTTCAGATTATTTGAACTTTTATAACTTGTGAATAAGTGGAAGTGTCCTTGTTTTACTCAGCAGAAAAAGCTCAATAACATAGTTTTTTATAAAAAATATGTTTACTGCTCCTTCAAAGGGACCCAATCCCCCATAAAAACCTTTGATGATTGTGAAAGAGTTTACAAAGTCACCTATAAGTTGTATTTGACATTTCTGATTTAGAAAACCTGTTTTAGAGTTGTTCATATTCACTGATATTTAACACCTTGAGTGCCAGAGGGGTAGCCACTGGCAGTCAAAGGGTTAAAGCATGTATTGCAGGTCTCAGACTAAACAAAGAACTTAGGCATGGCACCTAGGCAACATGCCAACCTCCCACTTTAGGTTATACATTGGGCCAAGAGCAAGGGAAAGAAAGATGGAGGGGGAAAACAAAGAAAAAGGTATACATCTTAAGACATTCGTCAGGCAGCTCATATATTGTTTGCTGATACTTTTTGTCTTAGCCCTATATTATTTCCTCCACTCATCGACACTGCTTAGTAATGAATTTCCCATTTCCCCTAGCACTTAAGATTAAGAGTTAAATGTCAGTGAGTGGAGAGGCATCACAGGGTTAAGACAGGAAGTGCCTGAAATGCATGCTTTATTTATCATAATCGCGAATTCTAAATAACTCAACCCCATTTTCGAAATAAAAATGCCAAACATATTGGCGGTTTTGAAAACGCTCTCAAAATCACCATTATTGATCTTAACTGATAAAAGTCCCTTTAAAATAACTTTGGAACTGAGCCATCACTCAGCAAAGGAAGTACCCTTTGTTTAACTCAACAAGAAATTCTCTACAGTGTGCTTTGTTCTTTCCCCATAATACGGTAATGGTTTAGTACTCAGTTAAGGAGCAATCAACAATATAATTTTATTATTTTTTTATTTACATTTTTTTCGAGTTAGTGTGGAACCACATGGCAAGTACACCAGTGTTTTGGGTGAGGAAATGTGTTACAGTGCATAGTGATTAAAAGAACAGTAATGTTTCACACTAAAAGCAGCTCCAATTAATCGTCACATTATTTGGGCCATGGAGACTTAATTCAGTACTGTCAGAGTTGTAATTCAAGAGAGTATCCCCCTCCCTCCCCTTTTACAGAAATAACACTGCTCACCTCAGAGCAGCAAGACTGTCCGGATGGATTGCAGAGAGGGACAATCTTCAGTGAGCATAAGGAAAAACTTGTCAAGAGGAGCAAGGTTTTTCTTATGCTCACAGTAAGAAGATTGTCTCTTGCTGTGAGCTGTCTTCTCCCAGAACCAGATTCCACATCTGAGTGGAGGTGGCTTACACTAGGTAAAAGGGCCGGGAAGGGGACACTTTATCATTCAGTTGCTCTTGAACTACAACTCTGACAGTATTGAAATAACACTCTCCATGGCCCAGATATTATGAAGATTAATTGGAGTTGCTGTTTTTGTGAAACATTACTATCCCTTTAAGAAACAGGAAAATGTGACTGAATACGATTTCAGAAATCTGTTATCTAACATCCATTTTCCTATGCCTCATTAGGTTTAGATCTGAACCTAGATCACTTAGGTGCTTCAGCAACAAGTTTCCAAGAACCAAGATTATTGTTTTCTGTGGGATAATTAACATGGGTGACATTTACAGCAACAAAATAATTTTTAATGGCAACTTTTGTTGCTGCAGTATCTTACAAAAAAAGTTCCTTCAACAAAGTCACATTTATCACAGCTAAATGCATCCCCACTTGAATGCTACAGATGTCTTCCACTAGCTGCTTTGCTGTGTGTTGAGAACCTCTAGCATTCAGGAGGTCAAAGACCTATTTAAAAGCAAATTTCAGACAGGAAACAAAAGATGTGCAGTTCTGGAGCAAACAAGCTGCACCATAGTGGACAACTAACCTTCTGAGTGCCAGTGGGGTAAGCAATACATTGCAAAGCAATGCATTGCGTACCTCTCTGCATTCAAAGGGTTAAAACTGTAACATTTCCATTGTTTCCAAATGTGAAATCACTCTTGAAATGCATGGGAATCTGTATTTGTTCCCTGCAGTGCAAATTGGATTGACCTAGAATTACTCCATTTATTGTAAGCACATCAGCCTCAGTCAACTGCTTCTACACTGAATGCGCTACACATACATTTATTAATGGGGAATTAGCATTAGGTTTAACTCCTTGCGGAGATTAAAGTGTTAGTAATGGCCCATAAAAACTTGTTATAGTTTTGTAAAGGACAAAAAAATAAGCTTAATGGAGCAAACCCTAACAAGTTTTTATGGGCCATTACTGTCCCTTTAAGGCGAGGATTAATCAAACTGCAGGAAGAGCATTGTATCAAACACTCTGCTCTTCGCCACGATCAATGATGGGTACCTTTGGGTATTCATCAATGATTTTGCATGTTTCCCTGCTTTACATATGTAAAGCAGGAAAAATTGCGTAAATTGGCCAGTCTGGGGAAAAACCCATGCATACGCATAAGTGAAAATGTGTATGCGTGTGTTCGCCCCATGCATTCAACTGGGATCTACCAGCTTGAAGCCAGCGGATCACATTTGCGGATCTATCTGGAAATCACTTACTGAAGAATAAGCGATGGCCAGACACAATCCAAAATTGCTGAATCGGCAAATGGTTAATGCGCAAGTAAATCCTCAGATTTTCTTGCGCATTAAGCCACTTGCACCTTGATGAATCCGGCCTTAGTAAGCGGTGATAAAGTGGTGATGACTTTTGCAGTGATATCCCTTCTCCAGTTCCTATGTTATTCTATGGAGCCTATTCACTAAGATCTCCAGCGCTGAATAAATCTTAGTGCATAGGCTGCATACAATAACATGGGAATTGTAGAAGTGATATCACAGGAGAAGTCATCACCTCTTTATCACCACTTAGTGAATCCTCCTCGTTGTGTAATTTAACCCCTTTAACACTAGAGACGTCTTCACGCATTGCAAAGCAATGAGCTGGCAGCTTCTCTGTCATCAAAGGGATTAAAAGTGACAGTATCACCTAAAATAAACATGAATACTAGTCTTTTAGATATCATGTATTCCTAATCATGTGTGTGTCTCAGGGTCATATGTTCAAAGTAAAAGTGGATAAATTCTGGGGCAAGCCATTTGAACTATTGGGGAGAACTAAAAAATTCCATTGATTTAAATGGAATTTTAACCCCTAGAATGCTAGACAGGTCTCCAACACTTTGCGTCGCAATGCACTGGAGACCTTTAGCATTCAATGGGTTAAAATTCCCATTTAAAATCAATGGGAATTTGTAGTCTCCCATATAGGACAAATAGTTTGCCCCAAAACTCCACTTTTCTTTTGTCCATACTGCCCTAAGGGCTCTATCTTCAAAAGAAAAGTGGAGTAATTCTGGGTAAAAAAACAAACAAAAAACAAAACAAAACACAACAACCATAGAGGACAAATACAAATTCCCAAATCCCAACTGATTTAAATGAGTCTTTCAACCCCTTGAATGCTAGAGACATCCTCAATGCAATGTGCTGGAAATCAATCTAGCATTGAAGGGACTTTCTGCGTCTTTTTTTGTGTTCCTATATTATTCTGTGGAGCCAGTGCATTCGAACCTGATATATCTTAGTGCATAGGCTCCACAGAATAGCACTGGACTTGGAGAGTTTGTAACACTGGAGAAGTTATCTCCATTTTATCATACCCTTATCACACCTTCGTGCTTCTCCCCCAATATTTCTTTTGAGCACAGGGCCCTTAAAGGAAATAGTAATGTTTCTTGATAAATTAAGCTTCAATAATTAATCATAGTTTTTCAACCATGTAGAGTGTTATTACAATGCTGTAAACGGCCTAGTTCATGTGTAAGTATGTTATCAAGTGTCCCCCTCCCGCCCCTTTTACATAAGTAATAGCGCCTCCCCTCAGATCTGGAATCTGGTAATTGGACCAGACAGATCACAACGAGGAACAATCTTCTGGCTGTCAGCATAAGGAGAATCCTGCCCCCCTTGACGAAGGAGGGCAGGTTTTTCCCTTTGCTGAAAGAAGACCCATATTACAAACCACCCGGACTGGCTTGCTACTTTGAGGAGAGGCAACATTATGTATGTAGAAGGGGGACACTTTGTAACATAATTACACATGAGCTGGACAGCTTACAACAAGTAGTGTAACTACAGTGGTCACAACTGCGACCTGGCCCATCACTCCCGGCTGCCCCTTGCTGAGACCACAGCCCCCCCACAAAAAGCTTGGCCGGTGGGAAGATCAGACTAAACTCCCCACTGGCAAGCTGAGGTCTGTGTCTTCTTCTGCACAGACCTCTATTAGCAGCTCCCTTGCTGTTCCCAGCACTCTAGTAATGCAAAGTGCTGGCATGCTGCTGGACCACCAGGGATGAGCCCCCCCCCCCACACACACACTGAGCCAGAAAAGGTAGGAGGTGGACAATGGGAGCCAATGTGGAGGTGGTAAATGGGGGCATTGTGGAAGTGGACAATGGGGCATTGTGGAGGTGGACAATGTGGAGATGGCCAATGTGGAGGTGGACAACGGGGCAATTTGGAGGTGGAGTGGACAATGGAGGCAATGTGGAGGTGGACAATGTGGAGATAGACAATGGGGACAATGTGGAGGTGGACAATGTGGAGCTGGCCAGTGTGGAGGTGGCCAATGTGGTGGTGGACAGTGGAGGCAATGTGGAGGTGTACACAGTGTGAAGGTGAACAATGGGGGCAATGGTGACTGGGGGGGGGGGGGCATGCCAATTTTCTCACCAGGGCCCGGCGGTTTCTAGTTACGCCTTTGCTTACAGCATTGTAATAACACTCTGCGTTGCTGAAAAACTATGATGACTGATTACAGCTCAGTTTATCAAGAAACATTAAAATCCTTTAATATCTGTTATAAACATGTTCTTCCTGTGGATGAATACATGGTCACTTGACTCCTCTTGCTTATGAAAGCTTTACATGCATGGTACGTGCAATGTGTCTCAAAACTGAGAAACTGACAGAACCTCTGAACTGACAAAGGAAGGATTGTAATCTCTGGTATATGTACTAGATTTTGTCTGTTGTTTAACAAGCTTCATTGTCAAATCTACATTTTTGTCCACCCTACACATTCTTGGGAAGAGCACATTTATGTCAGACTTTTAAATTCTCATGCCAAAGAAATCATTTTAAGAAATTGCAATTTTTTGCCAATACTCTTCCTTTAAAATATCCTCTTTTGTCAGCAGTGATTATGGTAGTTTTTCTGTGGGACTGGAAGCTATGCAAATTTTATACTGGGATGCTGCTATATTTAAGGATAACATAAAACATTATACTGAAATTGATTATTGATCAGAAATTAGCTGCCCTTATGTGCATTGTCTATTTTGTTTTCAGACAGCCTCTAATCTTACCTCTTCGTCTTTTTTTCTTTTCCCCTTCTTCCCCAATTTCTCCATCTTCATCGTCATCATCCTCAGAACAACTGTCATCAGAGCCAGAAATCTCTTCTCCTAAACCGAGGTTATGAAAGTAACAGAATAACATAATTCAATCATCCCTCAGTTCAACATATGCTTTTATTAAGTACTGCATTGTCCTGAATACAAGGCAAGTTTTTTTCAGGCATGTTAGCCTGAAAAAGTGACCTCAATTTATATTTTGGGTTGCCCTTTATTTGGGCTGCTCACCAGATGCAAAGAAAATACCATCCAGTGGGCAGTACAGACGTCTCCCTGCCTATACTTTTAAAGCCTCCATAATGTGCCCAGCAGTCTTCTTGAAGCGTGTGCATTGCTAGAAAGGGCCTGGAAGAATCTTTCATGCATTGAGCGTCAGCAGCATGGAGGTGGGCACACTTCAGGAAGATTGCCGGACACATTATGGAGCATTAAAAGTAGAGGCGGAAGAGGGGCACAAGAATGTTGTGGTTTGAAAATTAGAAAAAATCCTCAATATAAGGGGATCACCTTATAGTGACAATTTTTTTTCTTTTTTTCACACCCAACATTTGAAAAGTTGTGGAGGGGGGTTTAAGGTAATTTCCAATTCTGCACCAAGTGGGTTAAAAAAAAATAAATAAATAAAAGAGAACATTCGAATATCCTTCCTGACTCCAAAAGGCAATCAGATATCCCCTGGATCCAAATTCTATCTACATTGTAACATACATGATAATCCTCTATATTGCTTTGAGATTAAAAATAAAAGTACCTACAATAGCTGCCAACACAGCCTCCCAAGACTCAGCAGAAAAAGCTCAATAACAGTTTTTTTTTATAAAAAATATGTTTACTGCTCCTTCAAAGGGACCCAATCCCCCATACATACCTTTGATGATTGTGAAAGCGTTTACAAAGTCACCTATAAGTTGTATTTGACATTGTATGGAATGCAAAAAAAATATCTCTCAAACTGCTATGGTTTGAGAGATATCTGCATTTAAAGTTTTAAGTTTCCTGCTGTCAGCTGTAAAGCTGTCAGCAGGAGATCCGTGCAAGCACACTTTTTAGACCATTCCAATGAAGTAATTTGTTGTAAATAACACGATTGCAGCACTGCTGCAGAGCCTCCGTGTCGGCCGTTACGGATATCCTGCTGACAGCTTTACAGCTGACAGCAGGAAACATCAAACTTTAAATGCAGATATCTCTCAAACCATAGCGTTTTGTGCATTCCATACAATTTTTGAAGAGCTAAAAAATGCAAATTAATTTTTCAGGGACATTACCATCCCTTTAACTGCATCACATTAGGGCTTTTTGTAATAAAACCATATATATGATGACTTGTATTAGAGACTCAATTGTGTATTTGTATTTATTTAATATTTTTTCCATCCATGATTATTATTATTGTTAATAATTACAATAAATTGGTTTTAACATGTTAATGGTCCCGGCACAGCTTCGAAACTCGCTGTGATCATCGGCAAGCCAGGGAAAAAAAAAAAAAAAAAGTGCACTGGTCCTCTAGAGCACCGCAGCCTTGGACAGTGCGGTCTTTAAGGGGTTAAATGACTCAAATTATATTTAGCGCTGATGTTTTGTATATATTTGTTTTTTCCTGCTATTCCACCTTTAAGGAAAAAGTGTGTCCTATACCCTAGCTGCTGAGAACCTTGAAATTTGGGTATCAGCCTACATAGAGTATAGTGCACTACACTTAATTACCTAACTATGTGTTCTTCATATAGCAGTCAGGTAAATCTATTTCTTTTTTGCATTATGTGTATTTTTCTGTACATACTAATTTCCAATAAAGTTTGCCTCTAGTTCATACCTCCATACAGCAAACAATAGCCTCCAATATACCTTAACCAATTGGGTTAATGCCTCCTAAGGGACCCTACTTGTTATCACACTGAAAAAGACTGAAACAGCTAGCAGGAGACACAAACAAAGCTCAAAGCAAACTTAAAACAGTACATCCAAATCACTAGCTTCCATCTGTATGACACCTACTTAAAGGATCAGTAAACTTTTTTTTTATGAAAACACATATTTTATAGAGCATTTCTTGCTGAATAAAACAAGGTCACTCCCACTGCTGTCAGATTTTTTTTATTCAAAATTTATATCCGTTTAAATAATCAGTAAGTGAATTTACTGTGTTTACTTCCTGATAGTTCTAACTGACAGGCAGTTTCTATCACATTCTATGGAGAACTGTTACGTCTCTGACTCTTCTGACTTTCCTCTCCATTAGAATCTAACAGGAAATCTATTTAGAATTTGACCACTAGAGGGGGCACTGCTAATGTAAAAAAAAAAAACATGGGTTTAAAGTGTAATAACTCTGGAAATATAAATCTCTCGGCAGTGGGAGTACACTTATTTTACTCAATAGGAAAACCCCTACAATATATATTTTTTCAAAAAAAAGTTTACTGCTCCTTTAAGTTCTTCTGGTAAATGAATTAAGTACCATTTATTCTTAGGGTATAATTCTCCTTTAACTCTGAGTGCCAGAGGGGAACGCAATGCATTGCAAAGCAAAGCACTGCATACCCCTCTGGCACTCAATGGGTTAAAGGGTAGCCTTTTATTTATCTGCTCAGCTCTTTGAATAAAGAGTTCAGCAAAAAGTTCTTTGTATTGGCCTTGGATATAGATTTGTAAATAGTAATACTTTTCTATCTTAGAGGCCTCTTGTGTAATCTAATAAACCCAAACCCAGTTTTGCTTTTCCCGTTTTATACCTAAAATCTTTTAATCCTTTTGTTGTACTTTTGTCCAGTACAATATCGTATTTTGTAAGAGCTGGTGTCCAAAATTGTACTCCATATTCTAGATGAGGTCTTGTGGGAAATGGTACAGGAAAAAGACCTATCTGCTTGGTATCGATTTGTTAGTGATAGACCTGTAGGCAATAATATTTTTATGCTCACAAGATCCTTTTCGTACAATCCATTGTATTTTATGTATTGTAGATTGCAAAATAAATTGTAAGTAACTTTATTTATACCAAAAAATGGCCCATCCAAGGTCAGGAACTGAATTATTTAACTTTTTACAGACATTTATTTATTTAGAAAATGTTTTACCAGGAAGAATACATTGGGATTTCGCTCTTGAGCATCATCACACACAAAAATACTGAAGAAAGCGGTTCAAAGGGAGGTTTCTGAAGTACACTGAGACACAGACACATATGGTGCAAAGCAAATAAAGAAACAGGAACCAACCAGGTTCCAGTATCTAGTAGAGAAGGTAAGAAGGACTTTCTGACCAAAACTGGCTTCAGCCAAAGCCAGAAAATTAACAAGGTAGTGCTTGGTAAATTGTGCAGATACAACCCGTAGCTGCCTTACACAACTGCTCAGCAGTGGCCTGATTTTTGTAGGCCCAAGATGCATCCACCGTCCTGGTAGAATGTGCCATGACCTGAAAGGGTACATGTTTCTTCCAGAGAATATACACAACTGGTGAATGGTCACCTTGATCCAGGATGCTACAGTAACCTTAGACGCGGCTTGGCCTGGATGCAGGCCCTCAAGAATGACCACAGAGCAACAGATCTCTGAAAAGGCTGAGTGAGATGAACTTAGTACTTCAAGCATCTTATATGTCCAAGAGATGAAGTTCCTGCTCCTGTCTATTAGAAGGAGCCAGACAAAAAGAAGGAAGTACAATTTACTGGTTGAAGCAAACAACTGACACAAACCTAGGCAAAAAAAAAACCATAGGTGTACACAAAATTACCTGGTCCTGGTTAAAGAATAGAAAGGGAAACTCACAGGACAAGGCCTTAAGTTTGGCTCCCCCCCCCCCCAACAAGACACAACAGCCAGAAGAAACACCGCCTTCAGTATAATCATACACAAAAATATTGAAGAAAGCGGTTCAAAAGGAAGTTTCTGTAGCACTCCAAAACTAGGTTCAAATCCCATGGTGGAGTGGGATCCTGAAAAAGAGGGTAGGCATGAGACACCCCTTGAACAAAGGTTTCTTGATTATATAGTATTTATTGTTTTCCAACACATATATACATAATACAAATATTAAAACCTAACATTCAACCAAATACACCATAACTACTGCTAGCAACCCGTTGCACAAGGGAAAAAAAAAAGAAAATCACAATCTCACTTCCAAAAAGGAATAATCAATCAGACAATTCAAATTTGGTTATCCATCATTCACAGGCCTCACTATTGATGCTTATACTAGAATTTATCCATCTAAGGCCTCTCTCCATATTTAACTGGAATAAAACTTGATTTTTTTATAAATTTCCAGGAATATATCGATCCAGTTTCCCAATTTTGAGCCATAATCATCTAAGTTGCTACTAAAAGATGTATAGCTACCAGGGACTCCTCCCTTTTAATATCCGGCCAATCCACATAAAGCATCACACTTTCAGGTTTCCAATTAACATCTCTACCTATAATCTGATTTAGATATTTAAGCACTAAATCCCACCTTTCAGCTACATATTTGCAACTCCACCACATATACTTGAAATCTGCATTCCGATTTCTACAGTGCCAACATCTCCCATTAATTGATGGGTTCATTTTTGCTAATCTTATGGGCGTATAATACCATATGTTAGATTTTCATATATATTTAAACAGTGTATTACCCTGCCCATTCTCTTTAAGGCATTAAACCATTCATGCTTTGATATATTTATGTTGAAATCCATATTCCATTTGCTTATAGCCAGAATAATTTCTAATTCATTCATTTTACTCAATATTCTTGAGCACCTAGCCGTCAGTTTAATTATTAAAATCCCCTTAAAGATCTTTTCCAAGGTTTCAGACTTATCTTTTATCAACACTCTAGTTTGCAAAAAAACTTAACTCATAGGAAACTAAATCTCTTTATCCGGCAGCTTAAAATACAGTTTTAGTTGCTCAACACTTTTTATGTCTCTTCCTATATATAACTGCAAGATAGTATCGATGCATATCCTTTACTAGAAATTCAATTCATCCTAGATCATACAAACTTAATAGCTTATCCCTCAAACCATGCTTCCATAGTATTATCCAAAATATAATTATCTTTAAATATACCATCCCTCCTCCCTACTTCCCCCACCCAAATAGCATAATTCAATTTTTTTATACCGGTCATAATCATCCCTACTTTAAACCAACCTTCTTCCCACACATTATCTGTTTGCATCATATACACATGAAACATCATATTTGCTTCATATAGTGCTTTAACATTTGGAAAGGCCAAGCCTCCCCTCCAAACAGAATATGTTAGCAACGTCATACTCAATCGTGATTTTTTTGTCCCTCCATATAAACTTATTTAAAGTAGTCTGTGCCATATTCAACCATACGTCTGGAATTGCAAATGGTAAATGCCTAAAGAGGTATGACCATTTGGGCAGCAAATAAGACCTGATGGCATTAATCCTTCCCATCCACGAAAGATCAACTCCCCTCCATTCCTTTATTCATTTGTTAGTTTCTATCAATAACCTCATGAAATTCTTTTCCATTATTTTGCTAACCTTGGGCAAAATTCTCAAGCCTAAATATTCTAGCTCTTCACTCACCCACTTAAATTTGAATTTATTTTTCATGCTCTGTATGATCTTTACATCAACATTCACCGGCATTATAATAGTTTTATTCTCATTCAGTTTATAATTTGACATTTCAGCATATCTCCCAGTGACCCTCATCAATTCCTCTACCACACATACTGAATCTTTAATAGAGAGTAAAACATCATCGGCATACAATGAGATTTTCAGATCTTCTTTTCCTATATGATATCCCATAATCTTAGAGTTTCCCCTTATACTCATCGCCAAAACTTCTATAGTTAGTATGTATAAAAGTGGCGACAAGGGACATCCTTGTCGCGCACCATTTTTCAAATTAAACCACTCAGCCATTATGTTCTGGCCAATGGTTCTAGCTCATGGATTACTACTGTACATTGCTCTTATAGTATCCGCAAAAAGCCCTGCATTCCAATTTACCTGAAAGAAAAAAATCTGTCTCCCCTTTCATAAATTCTAATGTATCTTTATATTATTTCATCATGAATTCTCCATTCCTTCGCCCCAACTATCTTGCCCAATTCCATTCCTCACCGCTTTTATGAACATTTTTTTAACTCTTTGTACTAAAAGTGAATCTCCCAACAACAGGTCAATTGTTGGATAAGAGCCATGTGGTATCAAAAAATATGTATAGTCTCTCTCCCGGGGATGGAGCACTCTCCATACATCAAATAACCTATTTTTTTTTTTTGGCAATCCTACTTAAATTATTATCTAACATCTTCCCTCTACACAACTTTTTGTCTAACTTTGGTTCAATGATACAATTGTAATCCCCAGCCATCACTAATCTTCCCTTAATAGCCGGTGAGATCGCTCAGTGGTAAATTCCCTGACTATGGAGCCTGTTCAAACCGCAAGGTTGCAGGTTCAAATCCCAGCAGGGTCAACTCAGCCCTTCATCCTTCCAAGGTCGATAAATGAGTACCATTATTTCAGCTGCCGATTTGGTTAATTCCGAGACCATGCTCTAAAAGTGCTTTGAGTCCCACTGGGAGAAAGGCGCTATATAAGTACTAGTTATTAACATTTACAGCCATTTCCTCATACAATCGTTTAACAAACATCATCGGATTTACATTAGGGGCATATATATTCACCAACGTGTAATATTCATCTTGTATCTTACACACAAGTAAAATATATCTAGCCTCTATGTCCCTTATCTGATGTTCTATTTCTAAATGCACCCCCCTCGCAAAAAGGATTGCCACCCTCTTTACTTTTTTCAACGGAGAAGATGATGTATATTTAGAATTTATATATTTACACATCATTAAGCCTCAGGAGGAGTTGAGCCAATAAGTCTCTTGAATAAAACAGACCTCCGCCTTTTCTTTTCTCATAAGATCCACTAAAGCCACACGCTTCTTGGGGGAGTTGAGCCCCTGTACATTAACTGATAAAAATCTAACCATTAGGGCCTTCTTTTTGAACAATTTGTAGTGATCCTCCTGTGCAACTGGCCACAAAGCAATCAACATACATAAAAACATAACATTGAGAGGTAATATACCTTAACCCCTCCACTAACATCCATAGTCGAGTATACCCCAATATAATCCCCATATCCCCAACTCCAGCTATCAACCCACCCCAGACAAATGACAAAAAAAACAGTAATTAGAGAATATCTACAATTGATACACTCCAATCCACCCCAAAAAAAAAAAAAAAAACATATGACCGAGACCCTTTAATACACTAATCTAATAGCGTGAGGGAGAAAGGAGAAAAATGAAGAAATGAGAGAAAACAGAATATACTAATCTCCCAATCCGCTAGCATAGTTAGAAAACTCATAAATAGTATATTACCCCGTTAAAAATGAACAAATCTCCACTCCACTGAAGGATACACACAAGGATATCCCCCATCCTCCCACAGAAGAAGTAGGCAATGGTCCTAAAGCAGTGGAGACCCGGTCACTCCCAACATACTACCGCACATTCAGAGGGAGGAAAAAAAAAAAAAAAAACTATGCTACCTATACGTGAAAACCATACCTATTATATGTAGAAATCATAACCCTTCCCCTATCACCTAAACAAAGTATTCATGCCCTAAATCCAAACTGATACCTCCATTCAACCCACATATCTTATACTCCTACCAGACTACTGCCTATATGAGAGTCCTTGATTACCCTAATCCATATATATATAGCCTACATCTTAAACTCTCATCATACCACCCCTAAATCTAATCTCAAAGTGTATTATCTAACCAATTCACATAGCTCTACAATCTACACTACTTATATGTGACATCATTACCTATTTTATTTGGCAATCTTAACACTTCCCCTATAACCTTCAAAAATATTCATACCCAAAATCCACACTAATACCTCCCTTCAACACAATTAACTTTATGCTCCTGAAAACATGCTACCTATATGAAAATCATTTTATTTCGTACTACACATATATATCATATTTCTTAAGGTCTCCTCATACCACCCCTAAATCTGAGCTGTAACAGAAGCTGGAAGGACAGCGGGTCGTCCTCAGCTGTCGTTCCAGATATCTCCTTCTTGAAGGTGGATTACACAGAGTGGTTCCAACCAGTCGAGCAATAACCGACTCGATCGATCAGTCGTAGTGTCGTAAACTCAGTGTTGGACTCGGATGCAGGAGGCAGAGCTGTAGACTCTATGTCGTAGTCGGAGGAAGTTGGCAGCATTGATGTGAACAGGAGACAGTCGAAGGGACTCGGAGCAAGAGTCGGATCACAGCCAGGACCACGGATCGTAGAGAGGGAATAGCTCTACACTCGGTCGAAGGCCAACTGGAGGAACATTCGAGTCCACTTCGAAAGACATGACAGTCTACGAATCCCAAAGTCCCGACTCTGGTCTGGATCCGCAGGTAACTGGAAGCAGGCCATCAACAATAAGATACCTTGCTTGCATGGGCGTCAGAGAGGACACTTTAAACCACACCAGCATAAAGACACTAGGACTCATTCTTAGTGCAAAATGACTAACTCTTTATTAAGTGAAACCACAGCATATTTATACACTTCAAACTACAATGACTTGGGCAAAGTAGACATGACAACGGGCGAGTTTACAGAGATAATACAATCATAGCACATGAGACAAAGAACCAACAACAAATGGTTCAGGGCAACATAATAAGGAAGACATGATTGCATTATTACACAAAAGGCTTGACTGGGATAAACAATAGACAGCAAGGCTTGAGGGGCAGGAATACACATTCAAGGGCAATGGCCAGGGGTTGAAGCACATCCTCAACTCGTTAGAATATTCTGCTTCAACCCTGGCCAATCGGTTCGTATAGAGTCCTTTGTTCGACCAATCCCTGAGCTGCCTACTTTTCCCCATGTTAGGTCTATGGAAGACCTTTAATCCTCCTGCTCAGGGATTCGACCAATCTGACGTCGACTCACTGTACCCGACTCCCCGTGTTCGAACCAGTGCCGATGAGTTGAACACAGAGTCAGGAATCTCCATCTAGTAGTCTGTGAATGTGTAATCATGATGTCTCTCCCCAGTTCGACATTTAAGCAAAGCATGCTGCCCTAAAGTCCTCGACTGTCCATAATAAGGACTTTAAACATTCGTACGCCCAGCTAATAAGGGCTCCATGTACGACAAAATGTCCCCAGGTCCTTGCGTTGTAAGCCCAGATAATGATATTAGTAACGGAGTAGGATCCGTTACACTTCTCCCCCTTTTCAGTACCAAGCCAGCGGCAGCTTGGTCGAACGCTGGCTTGGGAAGTTCGACAAGTTCTGGAGTGAAGGATGGTATGGTAGCCCCTTGTTCCAGCTCAGGAGTGAGTCAAGAGCCCCTTGTCCTGGGCCAGGAAATAACTGGTGAGGCCCTTGGCCTGGGCTATGCAATGACAGGTTAGCCTCTTGTCCTGGGCCAGGAAAACTTGGTAACCCCTGGTCCTGGGCTAACACTATGTTGTGGGGCCTCTGCTGATCCATGACCCGTGCAGAGCTTGGGACAAACTCCCTGGGGTCTGGGGCTATTGGTTCTGGGTCCAGAGCCAGTCTGTGCTGTGGAGTTCCATGGGAAAAAGGGGTTCCCACTAGCGCAAATGGACGGGGAGAAACTGGTGCTGCCAGCCCCCCTTCTTATTCCAGGGGTCCACTTTGGGATCACACTGTGGAAAAATGGAGGCATCTCCCCCCCTATGGCTGCTACCCCACAGTGGAAGGAAAGGGGGTTGCTCCCATTCTCCTGTGCTGGGGCTCACAGGGCGAGATGTTGGTCCTACTTCTCTGGGTAGGGGCATCAAACTTGGGACTGCAGGGGAGAACCTGCATTCCATTCACCCCATCAGGGGTCACATAGCCATTGGGGAGGACTGTGGTCCCACTCCCCATGGCAGAAGCATCAGGGCCCCTAGAGAGAACACATTCTCCACTCTCCAGGGCAGTAGCAACATGGGAAGGGGCAACAATCTTTGGGCTGCTGGTGAAGACCTGCGTCCCACTCACCGCAGCAGGGGTCACAGCCACCCATGGCAGGAGCATCAGGACCCCTGGAGAGAACACATTCTCCACTCTCCAGGGCAGTAGCAACAGGGGAAGGGGCAGCAATCTTGTGGCTGCTGGTGAGGACCTGCATCCCACTCACAGCAGCAGGGGTCACATAGCCACCGGGGAGGACCGTGGTCCCACTCCCCATGGCAGGAGCATCAGGGCCCCTGGAGAGAACACATTCTCCACTCTCCAGGGCAGTAGCAACAGGGGAAGGGGCAGCAATCTTGTGGCTGATGGTGAGGACCTGCGTCCCACTCACCACAGTAGGGGTCACATAGCCACTGGGAAGGACCGTGTTCCCACTCACCATGGCAGGAGCATAAGGGCCCCTGGAGAGAATACATTCTCCACTCTCCAGGGCAGTAGCAACAGGGGAAGGGGCAGCAATCTTTTGGCTAATGGTGAGGACCTGCGTCCCACTCACCACAGTAGGGGTCACATAGCCACTGGGGAGGACTGTGGTCCCACTCCCCATGGCAGGAGCATCAGGGCCCCTGGAGAGAACACATTCTCCACTCTCTAGGGCAGTAGCAACAGGGGAAAGGGCAACAACCTTTGGGCTGCTGGTGAAGACCTGCGTCTCGCTCACCGAAGCAGGGGTAACAGGAAAAGGGGCCACATGCCCATCAGGGAGGACGTCTGTCCCACTCCCTAATGCAAGGGCATTTTCTGCACTGAGGAGGAGTGCATTCCCACTCCTCAGGCCAGGAGTAACAGTCCAGGGCAACAAAAGGGACACTGGTGAGGAATATATCCCCTCTCACCAGTTCAGAATCAACAGGGTCAGCAGTACTGTATTTCGTCAGCCTGCTGAGACCCTCATCTTCAGAGCCATCAAACACATCAGGGGTATTATTTGTACTGAGGAGGAACACATTCCCACTCCTCAAACCGGGGGTAACACAATCCAGGGGATCAGATTCACTGAACTCCTCATCGGATGAGTTGCCCCCGCAGTCTTCTTCCTCCCTTAGGAACTTCTGTACTTCTTTAAAAAATCCAACATACATGTGTTTGACATCACATTCCCAGCTTACTAGGTCACTTAGGTTCTCCTGGAGTCTCATGGGGACATAGCCCCCAAGCATGGCTTCTCACTTGGCTCTCACTTCCCAGTAGCGGTTCGAATCCGCCTGATAGGCTTCCCACACCAGCCCTTGGATCACACATCGAAGCGAGCTGGGGAAAAGGCTACGAGTACCTCGGGGCCATACTCCTGGTCCATGTGCTTTACCAGAGCCCAGTATGCATCTTGCATTCGTAGCGCTTCTTCGATGCAATAGTCCAACTCTGAGTCGAATTCTTCTGGTATAAGGTCGGCCAGTAGTGGCCCCCACCGGTGAGTCGAATTCTTCTGGTATAAGGTCGGCCAGTAGTGGCCCCCACTGGTGAGGGAGAAGATCCCACCGCTTGCCACCAGTGTAACGGTACCCAAGACGTCGGGGGGTCCTGGGCCGTCGTAGTGGAATCTTTTCTCCTGAAGTTGGCTGGGTCGGTCGGAGCAGTGGTGGGGAAGTCAAGCGGTCACAGATTCGGCAACTAAAGGAGATTCTACTCCTGATCAAGTGAAGCTGCTCCGGCGGTCGAGGAAGAGTCTCGGGAGTTGGAGTCGGATAGCAGCAGTCAGTGAGGCTTCGGTGCTCCGCCAGTCGTAGTTGGTGCTCCTAGTGAGGAATAATAAATAGCTCGGTATGCATTTTAAGTACTGGAGTCAAAGCGGACTCTTTAGACCATCCAGGTAAGCACGACACAGGAGACTGCTTACTCCAAAACGAACACACTTTATTGACCAAAACCTCAGGTTTTTATACACATCAAGCCACATTCCAATGCAATAAAAGACACGGTACACAAAGGGCAGTGACATACAATACCATCATTATATAGATGGCCAGACACGACTGAATTTATTTAACAAAAGGGCTAGGGTGAGGCACACAACAAGACAAAGGAGTGGAGAGGCTGGAATACACATCCAGGGACAAAGGCCAGCGGTTGAATCACATCCTCAACTCGTTTGAATATTCTGCTTCAACCCTGGCCAATCGGTTCGTACAGAGAGTCCGTTCGACCAATCCCTGAGCTGCCTACTTTTCCCCATGTTAGGGCTATGGAAGACCTTTAAACCTCCTGCTCAGGGATTCAACCAATCAGACGTCGACTCACTGCCCCCGACTCCCTAGTAGTCGGTGAATGTGTAATCATGATGTCGCTCCCCAGTTCGACATTTAAGCAAGGCATGCTGCCCTAAAGTCCTCAACTGTCCGTAATAAGGGCTTTAAATGTTCGTACGCCCAGCTAATAAAGGCCCCAGGTGCAACAAAATGTCCCCAGGTCCTTGGGTTATGGGCTGCGCAGTGATACGCCCAGATAATGATTTTAGTAACGAAGTAGGATCTGTTAGAGTTACCAAAGTCTTTTTTAAAACAGCCTGCATCTTCTCCTGCTGCACAAATATTACTTCCGCCTCACCACTGCACGCCCCTACTCTATTGATCCTCACTCAACCGCTTAGTACCCAGAGCAATGTCTATTGCAAACTTACACTCACCCCTCTTGCCAAGTGAATTACCACCTCCTCTCTGGAATTCGACCTTATCACCCCCACACTGTTAGGCAAGGCCTCGTAACTCTTCGTCTTTTTTTTTTTTTTTTTCCCCTTTCTTAGGGGAGACCTCTTTATCCACAAAAGATCCTCGCCAGTCTCTCACCCCTCAGAGCCGTATCCATTCGTGGCTGATCTGTGATCCACCTCTGTGACCCACCTCCCTCAGAGTTTCTATCTTCTGTGCTCCAATATTGATCACTTAGACCTCGGTAATATTACCACATCCACCTACTGGGTATGCACTGCTTCTCACAAGCTTCTCAGGAGCGGAAAATGAAGCAATCTCATCCAGGCAGCACTTGTTTGGAGCTTGCTTTGGCAGTCATAGATTTTCCGCCCAGCCATCACAACATTTGCTCAACATTTTCCCACACCCAGCACTCCAGCTGCACCGCCGAGCATCGGGTCTCACGGACGCACCTCCCCTTCTAGATCCTACGTCATCACCCCCACCTGAACAAAGGTTTCTACATCAGGAAAAAAGGAAATGTGCAACTGAAAAAGAACAAAAAGAGCAGAAATCTGAATCTTGATGAAACTAAGGCTAAGCATTTTCTGAACACCATCCTGGAGAAAGGCCAAGACAATCTGATGCCGAAAAAAGCAGTAGGCACAAGCCTCAGGCAGCACACCACTTGTAGAAGAAGGAACAGACCCCACCAGATTACCACATTTAAGTGCATAAAATATTATACATTCTCTTTGTGTCCTCCTCTATTCTTAGGAACAAGAACCTTGGAAAGGGGCAAATTCACTTCACTGGAGCTCTCTCCTGGTGAGGGAAAATAATGCCTCTGCACCCTTTATTCTCGCATGTTAAAATGAGGAGGAATAGGTGGAATGGCCTGCATAGACACAAAGTGCAAAGAGCTTAGATAATATTTAGTGCTTTCTGGATAAAAGGGAAAATTAAGAAAAAGGTAGACTTACATGAACAAACCTTCAGCCTCCTTGATGCTGGGCACAGCCTAGGAGTAAACTAAGGCTGAGGAGTGGGAGGAGCAGAGTTTTTTTTGTAATCATTAACTCTTTGAATGCCTGCCTCCTAGTTGAGGGAAGTTTATTCACACGCTAGAAAAATCAGCCTGCCAAATTAGATAGAGAGAGAGCTCATCATTGATTTATACATCTTTATTTTTTCAAACATATGGCTGAAGTACTAGTGAAAAACTCCAGTCACTTTCTGAATAGGTCAAGCACCTGCGGCTCAGGCTACTGCCTTAGATCATTTCACAACATGGTTGCTAGAACTTCTGTCCTGCGCACTACTACTAATGCCGAGATAATTAGTATAATTTTGGAGGATCTAAGTGACAACAAACCTAAGACAGAAGGGTATACATAGACTATACCCTCAGTTCTTAACACAAAACAATAAGAAATGTTTCCTTCTTAATGGAAAAACACATATGGAAAACTCTTTAATGTAATTGCCAGGTGAAATTATTTCAGCTACAGCTAACAGAATCATTCATTTTTTGGTTGCTGTAGATACGAATTCTACTAGATGTAACCATGGGGGAAAAAGGAGATAGAAAAACTAATTTTAAGCTTGGTAAGTCCAAAATGTTTACACTTTAGTGGAGTTTTATGCTATGAATCCAGAACCTGAGCTGATGGGCCATCCTTCAGCATAAACAATCTTACAAAGAATTTCTATTTCAACCAAAAGTAAGATATATTGGATTACACTAGAAGGTTCATTTATAAGCATAAAACAGTATTACCTACAGATCTATCACTACCTAATCTATACCAAGCAGATGTGTCTTTTCCCTGTACCATTTCCCACTGACCTCCCAATAAAAAGGATTTATAAAGAGAGGGAATTATACTCCTATAATTTGCCTCTATATACCTAAACCGATAACTTGCTTTGTATATATTGCTTTATATGCACTCTTCATGATTTTCTGTCTTACTCAAAAAGTAGTTTTCAAATCAAAATTACCTTCCTCCAGCTTCTTTTTGAGTTCCTCAATTTCTTTCTGAAACTGCCGCAGTAGTGCATCCTTGGGATCTTCATTAATTCTGGCTTTATTCTTGATATTTTTAGCTCTGTTTGCATATCTTAAGGTGCTGATAGTTTCATCATAGTTGTAATCTGCTGGACCAATGTTTGCGCACTAGGATTTGAGAATCAATATTAAAATGTAGACAAACACAGAAACTGGCTACAAAAAAAGCTTAGCACAGGGCCTGGCAACTCAAGGTCTTCAAGCTGTTCAGGATTTCAATTCCCATAATCCTCAGCCAGTCTGAGGGCCTCAAGCTGCTCACCAAATACCTAGCACAAGACTTTACCAAGCTTGTATTTCGGAAAACAGAATCCAGTTTCTTTGTACTTTGTAAAACAACACTATGTGCACACAACAGTTATGATAATCTACATTAACAGATTAAAATATTCCTGAATAAAAACATGCTGAAGCTGTGTAAGAATCATTTTACTTGTTTCACAGTTAGAAAAAAAATATAGTTAAGTAAATTAAGACACATTAAATTACAGTAAAATGCATTAAAGTAAAATTGAATCAATTCTGCGGCAAATAAACTGCTCCACACAGAACAAGACTCACATTGATTTAAATGTTTTTGGGTTTTTTTTAATAAACACAGTTAATGGGACTTTTAACTCCCTGAATGCTAGAAATGTCTTGAATGTATTATGAAGCATTTAAGGGTTTAACCCTGCAATGCATTTCACATCTCCTCTGACACTCAAAGGTTTAAAATCCTAACTTAACATGTTAAAAGCCCCATTTGAATCAAAGGGTCTCATAATTTGTTCATTATGATATAGCTGGTTATAACCAGAATTGTTCCACTTTTACTGTTGTGCACATTCCTTAGAATGCTATTATCTAAAACAGACTAAGGCATGGCACTTCTCCTTTGTATTTAAAGGGTTAGTAATGCCCAAAGCTAAATTTATGTTTTATTGTAGATTCTAGAAAAATAAATTATATACAGCAAACCCCTTTACGGTTTGAGAGATATTCAGTGCTAAAGTTCCCTGTCTCCTGATGTCAGCTGTAAAGCTGACAGCAGTAGATTTGAGTCGGCAGACTTGAGGCGCCTCTTCAGCAGAGCCGAAATAGTGATCTTTAAAAAGAATTACTTAATTGCAAACCAGGTACACTTTGTAGACCGTTACCATGAAGTAATTTGTTTTAAATTTCGCTATTTTGGCTCTGTTGAAGAGCCGCCGTCTGGTCCCAGGACAGGAATCTCCTGCTGTCAGCAGAGCACTGACGTCAGGAGAAGGTGAGGGAACTTCAGCACTGAATATCTCTCAAACCGTAAAGGGGTTTGCCGCATACAATTTCTTTTTCTAAACTCTACAATAAAACATAAACTTAGCTTTGGGCTGCAGAAGTTTCTTTGTGAGAGAACTGCAAACCCACAAGAAAGATAGAAGAGGAACATCACACAAAGTAATAAAAGTCAGAAATATAACTGCATTAACACAGAGTAACTGACCCAATAAATAAAAATTCTCATAGGTCTCAGGGATTTAGGACTCGATCCAAATGTTCGAGTAAAAAATGCCGGTAGGACAAAATGAATGCCGACCGACCAAGAAAAGAAAATATCTAAGTCGGTATTCAAATGTCCTACTGGCATTAAGCACAACGGGCGTTAGGACACAAAACTGGTGTTGTGTACAAACGTCCATTTTGTGCGCTAAGTTCCCAAAACTTCGCTACATAATGACGGTTTTGGGACCTTCAAAGAAAAAACAAAACCTAACGATCGGTGCCTGACATACTGTCAAGTACCGATCGTTACCTAAACTGTTACACTTTCCTGTCATCCACTGTCTGTCTCCTTCTATCTCCATTCTGTCTTCTCTTCTGTCTTCTTTCTTCTCTTGTATCTTCTGTCTTCTTGCTGTAAAAAAACAACAAAAAAGTTAAAAGCATACATATGCAGCACACTAATACATAGTTAACCCCTTAAGTGCAATGCATTGCGTACCTCTCTGGGGCTGAAAGGGTTAAATTACGCAGTTGTGTCGGTTGTTAAAATATAAATGCCCCCATGCATATTAAACGTTTCAAAGTTATGCCAAGAAAATCGTATTCCCATAAGTAAAATTGACAAAATTATACTTAGCATTCATATGTTTAGCTGTCTCTGCCACTGTGCGAGGCTGCTGAGGCGGCAGCAGAATCAATTTAAAGAACAGCCGCTCAAAGCCAATGGCTGTGAGAGAATTAGAAGTAAGACTGCCCATATATAAGGTCAGTCTCAATTCTAATTCCCTCAGACTGGAGTGGGCATCTACCCATGGACATGAAGAGGAAGGGGGGGGGGCACATTATTCCGTCTCCGAAGCCACCTCAGCAGCCTCACACGGCAGCGGAGACAGCTACAACTTTCTTGGCATAACTTAGAAACATTTAATATGCATGGGGGCATTTATATTTTAACAACCGGCACACTACTGCGTAATTTAACCCTTTGAGCCCCAGAGAGATACGCAGAGTACCCCTCTGGCACTCAAGGGGTTAAACTATGTATTCGTGTGCCGCATATGTATGCTTTTAACTTATACTTTTTTTTTTTTTTTTTTTTACACCAAGAAGACAGAAGAGAAGAAAGAAGGACAGCAGATGACCAGGAAGCTGAGGTCTCTGCCGGACATCAGGATTATGGTAAGTGTTACTTGTAATGTGATGTTTTTTAACTTAGTCAGGTTAACCCTATGAATGCCGGCAGGGTAATTATACCCCACTGGCACTCATAGGATTAATTCTACTAACGTTTGACACATTTTTCATACAGGCAATAAGGGACTCAAGTTTAAAAAAAAAAAAAAAAAAAAAGTAGGTCTTAACTTTCCTGCAATAACTTGAGTCCCTTATCGCTGTTTCTTGGCTAACGCAGACATTTGAGTTGCTGTTTACGCTGTTTTCATCATTTTCAATGGATGAAAACACCTCTTAACTTTAACACACGATGGCTCTTTTTTTTGCCAGTATTTTTTCACAGCACAGACATTTGCATAGCTTACTGTGCTGGAAAAAATGCCGTCGGCAGAAAACACAGCCGTCTCCAACATCTGGATCGAGCCCTTAAATCTTTAAGCATCAGTGGGGTGTGCAGTGCACTGCATTACACCCACCCACTGGCCCTTAAATGGTTAAAAGGAACATTTAACCCCTTGAATGCAAAACAGGTCTTTAATGCATTATGAAGCAACAAATTGGAAATCTTTCTAGTGTTCAAAGAGTTAAGAGTCCCATTTAAATCAATTGGGTTTTTCAATTAGTCCACCAGAATTACTACACTTTCTTTTGTTGCAGCCTATAAGAAGCGTGAAGCCTCAGGAAATAGAACAGACAGATTTAAACTTCCTTTTCTCCTCCGCTATTGGCTCTCTGGCCGATTGTCCATGTGCGCAATACAAGCCTGGTTTGTTAGGTAAGCCTGCTATGATAGAAACAGACCTACTGAGGGGTAACTATATTAACTATGCTTCCCCTTTACTGGCAAAAAGGTTTATGGAAGACTTTTCTTCAGCACACATCACCATGAAAATATGACTCTTTTCTTAAAAAACACTAAAGTTTCTTAGTGACATATATAAAGGAAAAACTAACAGCAGGTTAGACTGCAATTGAAACATTAGTGCCATTCTTACCATCATGGTCTTAGAGTTCCCCCCCAATGAATCCTGCAGCAGTCGAGTAAGTTTTGAATTCCTGTATGGCACGTGAGTACTTTTTCCATCAACCAAAGCAGATATGACATTTCCCAGAGTGGACAGAGATAGATTAATTTTTGTGGCTTCTTTCAATCGTTGTCCAGTTGCCCCAGTTTTTGCTTGTCTTTCTGAGCCCTAGGTAATAAAGGTAAAAATATATATACATTTATCTGTAAAACCTGCATGCATTATTGGTCCTCTATTCATTATGTAGGTCAAACTTCTATACCAGTGTCCACAAGTTTGAATTTGCACAAATAAGGTTATATATACTAAATTTACAACTTCTCTTGGACACATGTAAGGGTTGCCTATTACCCGCAGAGGTCTTTGCCCGTGATCATCCATACCTCCCAATGTACATTATTATTACCTGGTAACACAACTGTCATATATTAATAGATGGACTCTTCTCAAAGCCAACAAGCCAGTTGCAGAGCCTATGAAACTGTATATTTATGATTAACTCTTCCCACACAATATCAACATTAGCTGTGGTCAGAGGCTGGAATGATGTGAGTTAACTCCTTAACAACTATTTTCTATACGCCCTCTTTTGCGAAAAACAAGATTACAAAAAAAAAGTGTGCCAGGTCATTTCTAATTCAAATTGTAAGGCCTTCTTTACACTCGTTTCTTCAGCACGTGAGTGACAACATCATTACTTCCAGCAAGTTGTAACTGACAACATGACTCAGCAGTTTTTATCACACTATATGGATAACTGCTTGTAAGTGACTAACCTCTCCCACAGAATGCAACAGAATAACCAACTGGAATCTGACCATTAGAGTGCACAAAAAAAAAACACCTGAACCCCTTAAGGGCCCTTGACATGCCAGGACTGGCACTTAAAGGGATGGTAATACTTCATTATTACTATCCCCCGTGTTGTAGCCCTTAAAATTCTGAATTCAACAATACCAGCTTCATCTCTCAAACCTTTATGGTTTGAGAGATATCCGCTTTCAAAGTTCCCTCTTTTTGGCTTTTCCCCTGATGTTAGCGTTCTAGCTGAGAGCAGGGGAATCCGGTCAGTGAGCAAGCAGCGGCTCTGCACGAGTCCTGAGATTGCGTTATAGATTCAGAAATCCTTGACTAAAATGGGCTTCTACGTGTGCTTGATTTGCAAGCACATGTAGAAGCCCATTTTAGTGAAGGATTTCCTTTTCTATAATGAAATCTCAGCACTGTTGCAGAGCCGCCGCCGGTCCCGGGACCGGATTCCCCTGCTGTCAGATAGAATGCTGACGTCAGGAGAGAGGGAACTTTGAAAGAGGGTGATGCTGCTGTTATTGTTGAATTCAGAATTTTTAAGGGATACAACATGGGGGATAGTAATAATGAAGTATTACTAGTCCTGGCACATCATGGAATTCCAGGGTCGCTGCGCAGGTCCTTAACGACTGGCCATGTACTGCGTGGGCCGGTCGTTAAGGGGTTAAAGCTGTAATAACTCTGGAAATATGCACTAGTCCCAGCAGAGTCAACTCAGCCTTTTATCCTTCTGAGGTAGATAAACTGAGTACCATTAAATTAGGTAATAATATCTATCCCCAAGACATACTTAAAAATGAGAGACAATCTCAATGTATCCTTCCTGTAAAATACTTTGATATTATTATTATTTCTCCCAAGTGGGAGAACTTGTTTTATTCAGAAGGAAAACCATACAATATACGTTTTCATAAAAAAGTTTCCTGTTCCTTTAAGATTTTAATATCGCTATAGGTGCTGAAAGACAGTCAAGAGCTTGGTAGACTGGCTCCTGTGATTATGTACTGCCAGAAGGAATTCTGATGGTGGTTCATGTTCATAAAGTAAAGGAGCAGTAAACTTTTTTTATGAAAATACATATTTTATACAGCATTTCCTGCTGAATAAAACAAGGGTACTTCCACTGCTGTCAGGTATTTTATTCAAAATTTATAACAGTTCAAGTAATCAGGGAGTGAATTTACTGTGTTTACTTCCTGATAGTTCTAACTGACAGGAAGTGACAGTTTCTATCATATTCTATGGAGAACTGTATGTCGCTGATTTTCCTCTCCATTAGAATCTAACAGAAAAACTAATTTGAATTTGACCACTAGAGAGCACTGCTAATGTAAAAAACATGGGCTTAAACTGTAATATCTCTGGAAATATAAATCTCTTGGGAATATAAATCTATCAATAGGAAAATCCCTACAATATATATTTTTTCATAAAAAAGTTTACTGCTCCTTTAAAATATTTGAAAACAATATGAGAACATTTTTGGAGAGAGGTATAACTCTAAGAAATAATAAACAATGGATTAATATTTAAAAACAAAACATGTCTTACTGCAAGGTCTACAAGATGAAGCTTTCCCATGCGAACATGAATGTTTCCATCTGCGCCTTTCTCGCTGCACTCAATGGTAATTGTAAAAATGGCATGAGATCGGGAGCTGTGTTCATTCATGTTTGTGGCTCCGACAGAACCTGAGTAAAAGGTAACACTGACATTTGAGGTTGAAGTACTAAGGGAAAGTGCAACAATTTCAGGAAAACTGACCACCAGAGGGGACAAATAAATATTTTAATTGCTTTAAATTGGACTTCTAAAGACCCTCTTGAATGCTAGAAATATCACCAAAGCATTGTCAATCAATAAGCTTGTGACCTCTAGCATTCACTAGATTAAAAGCCCAATCTAAATATAGGGGAATTTGATAAATATTTATTTGCTCCTTATGGTGCAGTTTTCTTTGTAGCATTTTATTAAGTAGCATTTAATTAAGTAGCATTTAATTAACTTCAATGTATTACTAGCTGATCAAGTACAAAATATATACAGTACAAAATAAAAAAATTGATTCAATTGTGAAATTCTAAACAGTGCCAAGAGACCAAAGTGGTACATCTGTCAAAGTCATTGTAGCCAATTGATTATTCATTTGATTTACCTCTGTGCACTATACAACAGAGCTTATGTATGATTCCCATTGCAGATGCCGGTTATTCCAGAACTATTTGGCATCCTATTATTACAGCGTGTAAGTATCAGATGGCATATTCCATGGTACTGCAGCTTCTTGCTCCAGGTTAGGGTTACACCCCCAATTCAAACCTGATTTGTTTGCAAAGTTATTATACCCGATATAAGAAGTTTAAAGGAAACATAATTACATTGTACTATGCCAGTGCTTCTTAAAACTGGCTCAATGGAGAATTACAATAAGTAAACGAGTAAAGGGATGCCAAGGCTGAAGTGTCAGACAGCCCACATTTATCAAGAATTATCTGGTATCACAAGGGTCATTTTTGACCTTTTTGTTGCCAGCAACCTTTTTGTTTATATGATGAAATAGCCGAATCTGTGCTCCCACAGCAAGAAGGCATCAGTGTGCAAACAGCAGTCCAGTTGCACACAGAGGTCTGAGGTGTAGGTCAGATGCCTGGTATATACAGGGCAGGAAGCAGTTGGAGAAATACCTACCATAGTTTGAAAATATTCTGCAAGAAGGAAAAAAAAAAAAAAAAAAAACTAAACACACTATCCTGAAGACTCTGTGCCTTTAAAATAATGAACACAAATACCAAGTGTTCCCAGTGCGTGATTCAGTGAATATGTAGGATATGACAGTATTCAAAGTCATACAGTTTTTTTCTGTAACATTTCTAGTCAAACAAGCACCAAACCCTCCTAAGAAAAAAATAATTGTCAGACACAGGTAGTGAGTAATTGTTAGCTGATCAATTTATAACTTGATGAGTTAGCCTTAACCCTTTGAGTGCCAAATGGGTGTGCAATGCACTGCAGAACAATGTGTTGCACAACACTCTGGCACTCAAAGGGGTTAACTGAGTGCCAGAGAGGTGCACACTCTCTGGCACTCAAAGGGTTATGTTCAGATACAATCTAGCATTCATATAATTTTGATACTGATATTATGTAGAATCATGGACGCTAGCGATGTCTCAGACTCCCTGTGGAGAGCTTTAGAGAACTTTTATTTGAACCCAGATATTTCATGGGAAGCTAATGGGGTCTCACAACAGCAAAAAGTTTAACTCTTTAAGGACTAGAGGGGTGCACAACTCCGTTGTGAAGCAATGCGCTGCATACCCCTCTTGTTATTAAATAGTTAAGAAACTCTGTACTGAGCAATAAAGCTCTGGAAGACAAATCTCACTCACTCAGGCCCTCACACACTCACTCACTGTAACTCACTTGCACTCACAGTCTCACACTGTCAAAAGAAATATAAAAGTGTATGTGTTTTACAAACAAAAAAAATATGAGCTATGTCTGTGTGTATATGTGTTTGAAGGCGTGTATTTGGTATGCAAAAAAGTGTATTATGTGTCACAATGTGTGCTGTCAATCTCTCCAACTCCTTCTACCTGTATGTGTTCGCTTAAACTCCCTTTCTTTCTTTTACTAGCCTCCGCTCCTGGGTCCTGAGATCTAGCTCTTGGAACTCTAAATCAGACAAAGGTGGGTCGGTTATTTTGGGTCTATATATAGTTTATTCAACTGAATTTGATACTTTGGGGTGCTGTGATTGGTTGGGGCACTAGGTAACATTGGACGTTCGCATGTTTCTTTCATTAGGACTTTCCTCTCGTTATTTAGCCTGTGTTTGACGGTGATGAGGTGAGATTTTCAGCGACTCCAGTTTTGTAGTTTTCGTGTGTTTTGTAGGCTGTCGCACGTTAACCTTCCCAGGTAAGGAAGATTTGAATATCACGTTACCCAGTCTTGCTTAACTCGCAAAGGCAGTTTTTTTCTTCACGTTTGTTTTGACGCCAACATTTGCATAAAGCCCTTAAAGTCTGAACTTCAATAACTTTTAAATAAAACGCCTTTCAGCAGTGAGAGTTCCCTTGTATTACTCAGGATGATAAACTATACAATATATATTAGTTTTATTTTTTTTTTACATATTAAGTGTTACTATCCCTTTAAAGGAACACTAAAACATAAAATGATTTGGGGTTATATACTTACATATCCTGTACATAATCCAAGCATCTGTAACAATTTTCTGATTGCTGAGGCCTAAAATCTAGTCTCTCTCATACCCTGAGAGGGCTCCATCCATGCTTTTCCCAGGGCTCACATCACCATAATTATCATTGAAGTTATAGTATTTTACAGTCTAGAAATGGCCTTTCTGAACAGAACAACAATGGGTGCTAATCTCAGTTCATTAGCAGTGACTCTGCACAAACTATTAACCAAATAGTGTGCATATAGGATAATTACATGTATTAAAAATGCAAGAACCGGATTAGATTTTAGGGAACTAACATAAAATAACTGTTTTAGCTACTACATTTTTAGGGGTTATTATTCCTTTAACCCAAATTTCCAGGACTTACGATTTTTGTGTCCTAAAGTCATGATTCGATCCATATCATCAGCATTGTTTACAACATAACCAGACAAGTCCTTAATGTACACTCCAACATCAGGTCTCTCTTTAACCTGGAAAAGAGTTTGCAACACATGAAATACATTTTAATAATAATAATAATAATAATAATAATACTAAACACATATACGCAATTCCATCTTAGAAGGCCTCTTGATATTAAATTTACTAAAGTACTTCCCATTAATGCTGAAGAGACTTCCTATCTAAGCAGAGCTTTTCTATAAAATAGGCCACAAAACATCAATTTGGTGAATTAATTTTGTTTTTATTATTAATTACTATTATTGCTATTTTCTCACAGCTCACTGTTGAACTTGTCTGTTTTAGCCACTTGTTCTAATATTCTATTACCGTAAAATCTCGGGTATAATACGCACAATTTTACCCCACTTCACCTTATGTAAAGTGGGGGGTGCGTATTAGACACGAGAGGGGAAAAAAAAAAAAAAAGTAAAGTTAAAGGTTGGCTGATACCTTCCCTCCCTCACGCGGGCCAAAACCGCTGCCAAACCAAGACTTACTTGGTTCAAATTTAACTCCCTACTTAAGTCCGCATCTCTTGAATTGATGGAAGACAAAATACAAAGCTTCCCAGCAGGCGGCATGCTTCCATTTGCCGCCTGCTTCCTTCAGTGAGCTTTCAGGACCTTCTGTCTCCATCCAATTGGGGATTCAGGGGCAGCAGCGCATGCTGGGCAAACATGACCTGAGTATTCTCTAGGTAACCCTGATTGATATGAGGAGCAATGAGCAATGGGAGACACAGACTCCCCAGTATCCTTAATCTTAGGTTTAGCCCCAAGGTCTAACGGAGTAGACATTCTCACAGACTCAAAACGATCAAAGTATCAAAACACCCCCAATAAAGCATGTATGATAAATAATGCACCCCAGAAATGCTAAATTAGACTTATCTGGTAGGTGAATGGTTAAATTGCAGAGGAGAGAAGGAGAGTCCAAGCCCTGCGTAGGATACTTGATCTACGAATACACAAAATGGCTGCCACGACAGGAGCCAATCGGAAATGAGCGCACGAAGCAGGCGCTCATGGGAAACGTAGTTTCGCTGACAGAGTACCCCAAAAGTGCCCGAAGCCCCCTAAAACCCCCAACATCCCCAGAACATTGACCAGATGGAAAACCCACAATATGAGCCATCACTGCCCAAGCTACATGGAGCGATTGCAGAGATACGTCCCAAACTGTAAAGTCCCATAAAAATGAATGGCGCAATGGCGTCTATGAGGTAAACGCGTAACGGAACATAAAGTGAGCAAGGTGAATACCAATGGGAAACCACTCAAACACTGAACCCAACAAGGAAAGTGTCCCAAAACCCCCCAAAAGGCGCTAACCAGCAGCAAAAGGGTTAAGCTACCACATAAACTAGCTCCAAACACATCACAGACATACAGAATAAACCCAATGAGTGCATGAGTATGTAACAGGAACTCCAATAGAGACCCCTGTGCGGAGGGGAAGCATGGGACATGTGGACCTCAGCACTCAAAGGGTGCTCACCTTTTTCAGCAGGTCTTCTGTCTTCAGATTACCATATATCAAGAAGACGCCTCGGTGGGCAACTCCTGGGGAAAGAACTTGCAGCCAAGATTAGGTCCACAAAAGCACCTGGTAAACTGAGCTATCCACAATTGGGTGATGGGAATTGTCAGTTATAGTAATCCGCCTAATGGTGGTATTCCATTTCTAACAGAAAATAATAAAAAAACTAAAACTATAGCAGAACTGTTCTCTTACTGGTGTCTTGACCAAGGATCAAATCTTACTGGCTGGGGATTGACTAACTGCAAGCTAAGGAGAGGAGGAAGGCTCCAGCCAGCAGTCACTTCTCAGAATTGTTCCTGCCTATTAAAGGGGCTGATCGCCTACCCGAAGTCACCAGTAACCTGTATTGGACGACAGAGAAAATCATTTAAAACAAGCACGAAGGAGGTCACTCCAGAATAATACCCACAAAAATGTAGTACTTAATAAACTAGACCAAGATACCACAAATACCCATATGGGTTATAAATTACAGGATCCCCTGACGAAGCCTGTTATAGGCGATACGCGTTGAGACCTGTCCGGAGGAAGTCTCCAGTTTGCTCTCTGTGTCTCTTTATTTAGTGATGAGTATATCCTTTTTGTACTTTTTTCCTAATCGGGTTTAGGATTTCTTTGTCACATGTCTATCGTAGGGTGCTTATACATATGTAGATGTTTTTTTCCTTTGTTATATTGGGAGGGACATTGAGATCATTTATATCATTATCCACTATGCTTTATTTGATGATCCATTCTTAACACATGTTATATTTGATGTAATTTATAACCCATACTGGTATTTGAGGTATCTTGGTCTAGTTTATTACGTACTACATTTTTGTAGGTATTATTCTGGAGTGACCTCCTTCGTGCTTGTTTTAAATGATTTTAAATGTCATCTTTTTTGTATTTTAGTGTTTTTGTACCAATAAAGATTACATTACATATATTTTGTGTTCTCTACTTTGAGTGCCTCTATTTATGAGACTCAACTTTTTTTTGGAGAGGTTGTCCCTTTAGGACTCCTTATCTCCAAATTTAAATAACTCAGAATGTTTTTGAGTCCCTTGAGTGCACCCCTCATTAATTGGTCTTTAGTAGGGATTTATATCTAGGGTCTGTGCCTACTCATATTAATTAGAAATTTAGTTGAAGCATGTGAAATTGGGGAATTAGTCCCTTGGGGTGTAGATAATAAGCCCCAGAATTTCTCTTCATTCACTTTCTGCATGAAGCCCTAAATGTATTTCTCTTTAAAGGGATAGTAATGTTTCTCAAAAAAAAGAAAAAAAAAAGTAGCTCCGATTAATCATCATCGTATTTGGGCAATGGTGAGTGTTATTTCAATACTGGTAGAGCTGTAGTTCAAGAGTAATTGAATGATATAGTATCATTCTCCCAACGCTTTTACCTAGTGTAAGCCGCTTCCCCTCAAATGTGGAATCTAGTCGCTTGGCCAGATAACACGCAGCAAGTGACAATCTTCTTTCTATGAGCATAAGGAAAACCCTGCCACCCTTGATAAAGGAGGGCGGGTTTTTCATTATGCTCAATGAAGATTGTCACTCACAGCGATCCATCCAACAGTCTTGCTGCTCTGAAGTGAGCAGTGTTATATCAGTAAAAGGGGCAGAAGGGGGATACTTTATCATTCAATTACTCTTGAACTACAACTTGGACAGTATTGTAATAACGCTCTCCACGGCCCAAATACTATAAAGATTAATGGAAACTGCTTTTTTGTGAAATACTTCTACCCCTTTAAAGTGTATTGTCTCTACATCTGAAGTAGAAAACAATGTTCTACATATTGGTGCAACACTTCCCTTTGTACTGGCCGTGAATAACTCATTTTAATCTGTCTGCTTCACCAAAGGTAACAGCCTGAAAAATGATACCCTATAGATCAGGGTAGGAAACCTATAGCCCTCCAGCTGTTATTGAATTACAACTTTTAGCACCCTTAGAAGATGACAGGCGTAGTAATGTTTGAATGAATATGTTTATTTATTGAAGAATACAGGGTGGCAAGTGCTTAACAAAGTGAAACACTGGAAGTGGGGTCCCTGGTCAAAAGCTTACAACCTTAACAGTACTAGTCCAACAACAGCTGCAGAGCCACAGATTTCCTTCCCCTGCTGCAGTTCAGGGTTCTTTCGGGATATCATCCAGGACAGCACACATTACAAGAAAATTAATTAATATTTAATGAATTCATATAGAGGTAAACAGAGTTGTTTTAGAAAGAACAAGTTGTTTTAGAATGAATGCGATTAGTAGCGTTTAAGTGCCCTCTAGTGGCCACACATAATCAATACATTACTCAAGCCAGAATATACTTATTAGGAGACTGGTAGAGTAAATGTGAGACCTTTATTGACTGAATAGCTTTAGAATGCAAGCATTCAAAACAACTTACGTCTGGTTTTCAGGCATATCCCGGAAGAACAGACTTAAGTGGTCTTGAAAGCTGGATTCTAAAGCTACTCAGACAATAAAAGGTATCATTTGTACTCTACCAGTCTCCTGCTTTATGTACGGTTAACATAGTGCCTCCTTCTACCTATATTTTGGGAATTTTTAATTCCCCCTTGTAGTGCAAACGCCTCCACTTTCTTTTGAACATATGGCCCTAAAAGTTCTCAAAACTACCACTTGTTTGAAAGGGACTTTTTAAACCCTTGAATACTAGAGAGCTTTCCAACGCCTTGCTTTGTTCATGTCCAGATGACCTACTTTATACTGAGTTACATTTCCAGTGATTTAAATAGAACATTAAATCCTTTGAGAGGTCTACCAAGATCGCTAGAACAGGCTAAAAGCCTCTTTAAATGAACAGAAATTATTTGTCCCCTATAATGTAGATGGCTTGCACCATTATGAATACACTTTCATTGATCAAAGGACTTTACTGACTAATAACTTTTTTTGGTACTTTCCTGTTGTCTGGAACCATTTTCAAAGCAACGATTTTCAAAACACTTTTCAACAAAAATCTTTATTATAATATTTATAACATCATTATTATTATTAAATAACAAATTCTGACAGGAAAAAACAACAGGAATTCGTATTGAAAATGGTTCCGGATAACAGGAAAGTACCCTTTTTTTCTCTCTAACTGATGAACCTAACTGGCATTTTTCCAATCCTTTACATGGGTTGTCCACACCTGCTTTTAATGAGCAATCCATGCAGAGATTTAGTCCTGCTCAGCACACCTTAGTCCTCCCTTGCTCACCCTCACCCACCCTCCACAATGCAGCTTACCTCCTATCCTCACCCATCCAACCTATATAGAGAGGCAAAAAATTACACTTCCCCACAGCCTGATCTGGCTACAGTGGTCAACATGGTCCATTGTGGGTCAGCGTAAGGGTATGATTTCATCACATGGCATAGACCCTGCTGAGGTCACAATCGAGCAATGCTGAATACAGAATCAGGCTTAAGTAAAAGTTACTTATTTTTAATTCCCATGAAGTGTGTGCAAGTGTGTATATGCAACAGCATTTTCTAGGATTGCAGACTGTGTGTGTGTGTGTGTGTGTGTGTGTGTGTGTGTGTGGTTATGTGACTATCAGAAGAACAAGACTGACTTGACAGTGTAGTGTGGTTATGTGGCTACCAGTGAAAAAAGGTCAGGCTGGCAGACAGTTTAGTGTGGTTCACTCTCTGCCAATGTGCAATGTGTGGGGTGTGGTCTACACAAAGGCAGTCCACATCAGCTCCTGGTTACATTTCCTCACAAGCTTGGCAGACAGATGTTATAGATACAAATAACTACAGATCTGATTATTTGGTAGAAGCCTGTAGAAGTAGGTATGGATGGGTTAATGGCAACCAGCAGTCAGTCATGGGCCGTGGACTTCATATTGTGTGGTAAGGGAGGTCTCTGGTACATCACAACAACAGCAGTGTTGGATGTATACATATATCAGCTGCCTTGGGTGATTTTTCTGTTTGCTAGGGGGACATCATGGAATCATAAAGGCACTGCATGATTTTTACAGCAGATGCAAATATGAAATGTATTTTAATATTACAAATAAAACAAACATTGTTTTAAAAATCCCTGGTGACTAGCACTCATATGATGTGTTGCTGGAAGTGCTTCTTCAGAAACTTGCTTCAGACATAGGATGGGATTGTGCCGAGTCAGTGGTTGTGACTTTAAAGGGCATGTATCACCTTACTAAAAGTTTGCCTTAATCTCTTTCTTTTATCTACTCGAACAATGCGGTGTTAAAAAATGCTATAGAAATACAGTTTGACAGCTTAGTTTTTTTCCCCGTAACGTCTTCTCCTCATTCTGATCGGCAACACGATTGCCAACGAGAATACAGGAGAGATGTTCCTCCACGCTGGTCTATCTGTAAACTGCAGCACTCTCATTGGCTAGATATCGATCTCTGCCAATGAAAGTGCTGCAGCTTACAGACAGACCAGCGTGGAGGAGGATCTCTCCTGTATCATCACCGGCAAGCCGATCAGAATGAAGAGAAGACGTCACAGGGAAAAACTAAGCTGTCAAACTGCATTTCTATAGCATTTTTTTAAAAAAACAACACGGCATTGTGGAGTAGATAAAAGAAAGAGATTAAGGCAAACTTTAGTTAGGTGATACATCCCCATTAATCTTCTGAGTGCCAAAGGGGTGTCCAATGCACTGCATTTTGATTTGAGTCCATTATTACCAGTTATTCATGTATTAATATTCATTTGCTTATTAATCTGACAGATTTATTTATTAGTACATTTATCATGTCTATCTCGGTTTCAATATTATGTTAATTTTGGTTTAGATTATTTTTACTGGTATAAATAAGGAAGCAAAGGAAGGACCAACGCCATATGAATGCACATGATTTTGAAATGAAATGTTCAATGAGCAGTTCTCCACATACTTTTGACAATGTAGTGTTTGATAGTATAACTGTTGTGGCTATTCTATACCAATTTCATCATCTGTATAATTACTATATGGAGGTGCCCTTTTCTATTCTAGCTTATACTTTTAATTCAACAGGAATTTTAGGAATGTGTATTAGACCTCTATACTGTAGCTGGTGTGCTTCAGTTCTTCTTAGCAGATCAGCCTCAGTTTGATTAGTCCAAAGAAAAGCTACGTTGATTTAAATGAGCTTTCTAATTCATTGAATTCTAAAGAAATCTCAAATGCTTTACAATCTCTATCTAGTCTTCAAATGTGTTAAAAGCTCCATTTAAATTAATTGGAATTGAGAGAATTCCCATGCTCTCTCTACAGTGCTGTTGATTTTGATGGCTCATAATTTGATTTATGCATAAGGCTGTATTTGTGGACAGCTCAGCTGAGATGCATCTCAAAATCAGCCACTTACATAGTGGTATTTCTTCAGCTTACTGAATAGACCTGTCACCACATTCTGAAGGTCCTGTAGCCCCCAGGATGTTGCTACCAAGTGGTGAGTTGAGAGAGCAGGACTTGTGATCAGTGTGGGTGTTGGAGGTACAACTCTTTCAGCCAGGAAACCTTGGAGGGAACCACTAAAGATGGTGACAATGAGAGAAGGAATGGTACACAGGAGAGATTACTGCTCCCAATATGGAATGTAAGAGTGCTTGTAGACTGGGGCTGAGCAGTGAACATCACAAGACAGCAAAGGGTGAACCAGTAATGTAGCAGACAGGATAGTTCACTGAATTTCTCCCAGTCAGCTGCAGTAGCTCCAATTTTTGGAGATGAAAGGTAGAGCAGGAGGATATAGCCGTAACTCTGAAACAGTCATCCGTCCACAAGACAAAGAGAAAGCCTGGAAACTGGCAATGCAGTTAAACAAGTAATCATAGTCAGGAGAGCAGCCAAGGTCTAACCGGCATGTCTATCAGATCAGACGTGGTGCAGAATCGAAAGGAATAAACATAATCAAGACTGAATCTAGACACAGGCAATAGGACAAGCACTACTGATTGAATCAGCTTGTAGAACAAGTATCAGCTGGCAGGCGGCACGAGTAATTGAACTGCTGACCGCCAATCAGAGTGAAGCAGGTAACTAAGAAACCACAATCAGGAAGAGAAGAGAAACAAAGCCCAACAAGAGCCCTTTATTCCAATGTTTCACCCAAAGTTAGTTTACAAACTGTATACACTGGCATTGCAAAATAAGAATAAAAATATTGCAACACACTGAAAATAATATGCACTTATGTATAATGCACAGGTATAACTTACACCCAATTTTGTAACGAAAAATGAAGGCCTTGTGTATAATGCGTACCCATGATTACAGCCTCCCAAAACACTCCAAATTCTCATTAGAATGAGAAGGAGAGAGTGAATGTGCCGCAAGTAAGATACTTAACAAGCAGCTAATTGGCACTGTTCATGTAGTAGGAAATACAGGACACAGCATACAGATGTGAGTCTGCACATCAAAAGACAGGTCGCGGTAGGAACTGAAAGGACCTTGAGACGTGTGCATGGAAACTGGTGGCAAGTACAAACATGGCACCTGCCAGACAGATAATCTAAAAGCCTGATTTTCTTTTTCCCCTACTGGAGTATAACACACACCCTTACCTTTTGAGCTGTAAAATTGGAAAAATTAACGTATTATACCCAAGATTTTACGGTAATAAATCTAACAATAATTTGCATTTGAGAATGACTGTGATTAGCAAAATAATGTTGCATGACCTCCTTAAAAATGTAATGTTGAAAGAAAATACTCTAATAAAGGCTGTCCTATCCTCACCTCCAATCTCTGAGTTTGGTCTTTTCCAAGCAAGTCCCGAACTTCTTCATTATAAATTTCCAAGTAAGATACTCTGACCAGAAACCTATAAAACATCAAAAGACAAAAATGAACACAATATTGCTCTCAGTTATGATAAAAGTAAAATACAAGCAATGGAAAGTAATTTAAGATTACATGGTTAGTTTGATAATGCAGTTCCAGGGAGCATTTCATTATAGGAGTTCCAAAATATTTTTGATGACAAGCACGTACCAGGCACATGTAAAAAAAAAAAAAAAACACAAGTGGACCAGGATACCCAACCACATGGCTGGAAATCTCCCCCAACTCTGACAGTTTTTTTTTTTCTTTTGGAATCAGATCTCATTGGGTGGCATCAGGGCCCTCTTGATGCTCCCCCTAGTATTGATCAGCGCTGAGTTTGTGGACTTTTGAGTATCTGGAATCCCTACTTGTTTAATCAACATGAAGTGAGTAGAGATTGCAGGTCCTCAAACTCAACCCAGATGATTGGAGAATGCCGGATTAAGTCTGCAGGTAAAGAAAGGCAGCAAGGGTCTTCTGACGTGTAGGCAATCAATACCAGAGGGGGGTCTTGATGACCCCCCTAAATGAGGTGTTCATTATTATACAACATATAAGAAATACAAGCATTAGTTTACTAATTCCTCTACCTTGTTCTACTATCCACAGTAACCACAGTTCATCAATACCTTGCCTGATATCTCAGCCTTCTTTTATTCCCCACTGGTAGCCATAGGACTATACATACACTGCCTTTTTCCCAGCCTTGATCCTCTTGTAGCCATATAGAACTGCACACAGTCTACTTCCTCTGCCCTGTTCCTGCCCCTCCTCCATGGCAATTCAAACCATTTCATAGGTGTACCTTTTTTTTCCTTTGGCTGGCATTAGGTACTAAATACATCAAGAAATGCCAAAGTTACCATCTGCTTTTTCCTATAGACCAAATGGAATCAGTTGTGCACACTAGTCTAGGAGTAGTAAGGCAAGTGACCCCCCTCATTTAATGCAGCTGGTTGTCGACAGTTGTTACCATTTTAGTATATACAAGCCATATTTTCAAAATGTATGAAAATAAGAGAGTGTAGTTGGTGTAGCTCTGTGTTACTAGCACCACCTTTGTGAAGTACCACTGAAAACAGTGGGAAGTTCCATATAATAAAATTTCAGTACATTTGAAGAGGTAAATATGTTAATTTAAAAATGCCTTGGTGTCATCATCTGGAAACATCTGTGAAAACCAGGCTAGGGCTAGTAAGGCAAGTGACCCCTCATTTGATACTGTGGGTTATCTTATTTCCAAAATGTTGTGCTTCTTTTGCCTTTTCTTAGTTTCTGTAGTTGTTACAACCATTTTAGTACAGGTCATGTTTGAAGAAAATATAAAAGAAATGAGAGATCGTAGCTGGTTTATATCAATGCACACAAATAAGATGCCATTTTTCTCACAAGAGTATTAGCTAATGAACATGAAATTCCATAATTTTCAAAAATTTCAGTACCTTTAAAGGGGTGGAATGTTAAAAAAAAAAAAAAAAAAAAAAAAAAATATTATATATATATATATATTTATTTATTTTTTTAACCTTAAGCACCATTTTATGGAAACATTTATGCAGACTAGGTTAGGGTAGAAAGGCAAGTGATTCCTCGTTTAATGCAATGAGACATCTACTTTCAGAAAATATATTATTTTATATAGTGATTGAGCTGTTTTAGGGTCATTTTATCATATAACTAATGGAACATACGTTTTAAAAAACTGAAAACACCATTTTGTTAATTAGGCGTCAGACATGCATGTAGGTAAAACTATGCATGATTGGCATTTTCCTACTCGGTGTACTAGAAATTTACCAATGGGAATCATACCTAAAGAGATGGATAGCAAAAATGCTCAAAATGTATCTGGCCTTCATGGTTTAAACTATTTCACAAGATTCTGACACTAAAAGGATTAATTATTATAAGAGATCATGTCCATACACTTGGGAATTATTAATTGCTACTGGGCTACAGGACCTCAAACTCTCCCTTAAGTGTTCTTGGATGGAAAACTTCAATGGGGGAGTTTGGGGGCCTGGAAGCTGGCAATTATAAGATGTACATGATGTCCAGCACTAATTAGGGAGACCGTAAATGGCAATGGTAAGGGACCTTCTAAATATGTTGTTGCCTCCCAGCTATGAGAACAACATTCCCATAACTTAAATCTCAGCAAATGCCCAACAGATCTCAGGGGACTGAAAGGCTAGATGATATCAGTGCCTGACTCTGCACTTACAAGACAATTCAATCCTCTCCACTCACTGATATCACCCATCCCTACAGATCGCCGAGATATGCTGAGTGAGCTGTGCGTCCAGGTCATGTGGTCACCGCTCTAGCTCCCAGGAGATGAAAGTCGATTTCAGTCTTTATGGGTTCACAATGAGCACGTGAATGTGCTCTCACTCTGTCTCCAAATTACCTGGACGTGCATTGGGAAGAGCGCACGCCGGGTCACATGAAGACTTGGAAATCTCTGAAGGAGGAAGGAATGAGGCCCAACAGGGGAGGAGGAGGGGGGACAGTCATTCAGTCCTGAACTGTACCGCATCGATCACACCAGTGACATCAGCAGGTAACTCTTGAACTGCTAATATCTCCCAGACCATAGAAATGTAAAAAAAGCTTCCAGATTGAAGACAACTATTTAAACAGGCTTAACTTTATGGGAGGTGATATTTCCACTTTAATACAGATAAAGATAAGGTTATGCATTTGGGTTGCAGAAATAAGGATGCTATGTATACACTAAATGGGAAACTACCTAGGAAGTCTTGTTTGAGTGGGATTTGGGAGTACTTTTAGACACTAGACTAAGCAATAGTGAGCAGTGTCACTCAGTCAGTAGGGTATGAAAAGGGTTAGGCTGCACTGTATTGAAATATAATTGTACCTCTTTGTAAATCCTTGGTAAGACCTTATCAAAAGCATAGAGTACAGTTTTTTGGCTCCTGTTCTTAAAAAAAAATACATTACTGAATCTAATGTACAACAAAATTGATAAGAGGACTGGAAGATATCACTTATAAAGAAAGACTAGCCATAATAGGTTTTCATACAACAGTTTAAAGGTGTCTAAAGGGTGATGTGTTTATTTTTAACAATTATATTCACGGCCACACCAAGACACTCTCAGTGGAACTCTTTACTCAAAGAGCCTTTAACAGTAGAGGAAATGTTCTTTCGACTTATACAAAGGCAGGGATTTATTACAATAAGGATGTTATGTTAACGCAATTCTGCTCTAAAAGCCATTACAGTTACCCAAGCACAGATGAGGGGTAAGAAATGTGGTCTTCCTCCAGTTATTGTTGGACTACAAGTTCCATCATCCTTAGCTGGCCAACAATAGATGGTCAGCTGGGGATGATGAGAACTGTATTCCAACAACTGTTGGAAGAGCGCTACAAGCCATCTCCCCCTGGAAGACGTGTAGCGCAGCCAAAAGCATTTCTTGTACCTCACATTGGTACAACAGGGAGAAAAAAAATTGAAAAGAGTATTCTGGGTTAATTAAAACTCCCTCTCTGTTTGTCCTAGGATGTATATAAAATACATTCACAATATATGGGTTTAAATCAGACATTTTTTTCAAAACGAGCTCCCAGGAATTTTCTTGTATAAGGAAGGCAGAGAGTCGTTCACCCAAAATGCCTGCAGGGTATCAGTTGTACATCACTGTGCTAGGTAATACTCTGACACATAAATATTAAACTTTTAGCAGATGATATATGTAAGACCTCAATCAGGGGGGCCACTCCTGGTACACAGGCATACCTTGTATCTCCCTCTGCTTTAGCAATATGTCCAAATACATGAGCAAAGGAATTAGGTATAATTCCTCTGAGTTCCGGAACTGCACGAACTCCCTCCATTGTATAGGTTTTACCTGTTCCAGTCTGTCCATATGCAAAGATGGTACCTGAAAAAAGTAAATAAATAAAAGGTTATTCACACAAAGATAAAGCAACAGGATAGTTTATTATTTAATGTGCATGTTGGACTGAGCACAATATTTATGTGTCAACATTTATCTATTAGATCAGACGATTACATTAATAAAAAAAAAATATTCAAATGTCATCCTCCGCTAAAATAAGCTATATATAAAATGCTTACTTTTACTATATTGATCTATTTTGTCTAAAAGCATTCAGGGATAAACATCACATGGGTACCAATAACTGAGAAAACCTCTATATGATAATGCAAAAACACTGTTTGTTCCATTTGAAAGTAGACACCAGATTTCTTAGTGTATGCAATATTTATTTACTTTATTTGTAGTACCGCATCATGTATCTTTCTCAGTAATCCTGAAGAATTTGTGCTGCAAGGCTTTTCCAAGTAGTTTGTAGGGTCCTGTGGACACATACTTTGTTGATACTTCTGAGCTGTCAATAACTGTTAACCATCAAGGACAATATTCATCAAGCATCAAGAACTGAATGTGCAAGTAAATACTGTAATTTCCTTGGCCAAGTTGTATTTGGTACTTTCACAGTGAGCTGTGGCCAGTCATCAGGGCATGTTTTCAAGTTATCCCTGCTTGATCACAGGTGTGTAATCAGTAACTCAGTAATTGTGATTAATCCACCAGTGCTTAAGTAGGGATATCCCGAAAACCTGATCTGTGTTGTGTTGTGAGACTGCAGCTGAGAATCCATTGGACTAGTATAAGAAATAACATTTTAGGGCAGCTATTTCTAATTCCAGTCCTTAGGACACATCAACATAGGTCTTCAAGATTTCCTCGCATGTGCACAGGTGGATCTGTCACAACGGCCTATACATTGATTGATCCACCAAGCTAATGCAAGGCAATCCTGAAAATCTATACCATAGGGGACAACCCATGAATGTTAAGAGCTGGAAACATATCTAGCAGTCACGGGGTTCAAGTTCCATTTAAAGTGGAACTTTCACCTAAAATAAAAATTTTACCATGGGTTTTAATCCTTACCACAACATTAGCGCTGTGTGTTTTTTTTTTTTTTTTTTTTTTTGCAAATCACCTAGTAGTGGAGAGATTTACCCTTCAAAATCGGGCACTTCTGCATTCTGCAGGACTATGTGTCCGGCATGACACCTCAAGACTTCCCAGCTGCCCCATGGACTGTGTTCACCCTCCCCTTTGAAGCTGTATTTCTGTGGGCTAACGTTACATCAAACTCAGTTTACAATGCTACTGAGGTTGAATCAATTTTGGAGGGACATCCAGTTCTTGGTAATGTCTCTGTTGTGCCATATTTTCTCCACTTAATGATGACTGTCTTCACTGTGTTCCATGATATATCTAATGCTTTGCAAATTCTTTTGTACCATTTTCCTGACTGATATCTTTCAACAATGAGATCCCTCTGATGCTTTGGAAGTTCTCTGCAGCCCATGGCTTTTGATCTGAGATGCAACTAAGCAAATGTCAGGAAAATCTTACTAGAATGGCTGAACTTTATTTGTGATTAATCAGTCACTTTAAATGACGGCAGGTGTGTAATGACTTCTATTTAACATGAGTTTGAATGTGATTGGTTAATTCTGAACACAGCCACATCCCCAGTTATAAGAGAGTGTGCACACGTATGCAACCAGAATATTGTGAGTTTTTTATTTTTCCCCCTCAACGATTTCAGTTTGTTTTGCAATTGAATTGTTCACGTTATAGGTCACATTAAAGGTGGAAAAAGTTCTGACATGATTTATCTTTGTCTCATGCTTTAACATCACAAGAACCTGACATTTTAACAGGGGTGTGTAGACTTTTTATATCCACTGTAAATGTAAAGACAGAAACAGAGGACTGAGCAGCAGAGGTGTGTGCCAATTCTCTGCTAAGCTACCTACAGAATATACTTAAAAAGGGGGCTCATCAGGGATCCTCTACAATTCGCGCGGGTCAGTCTGGTCATTTGGAGGCCCCTTTTGACACAGCCCACCACAATGTAGTGGTTACGAGGGCTTCAGTGTCTGATTAGGGAGGTGGTCCCCCTTGCTTAGCTGGGCCCCATACTTGGGTACTGCCTGTAGTACCCTGACACTGGAATATGAGTTTTATACCTTGGTGCAGGACTGTCCAAGTTCAATACTCAAGGGCCACCAACAGCAGCCTGACCAAATCTATGAAATAGGCATATTTCAGTACTTCACTTGAAATCAAAGCAGTCCTGCAGTATGCATTTTTCCAACGCATCCCCGGTTAAAGGTGAGGTCTGCTCACCCTAACCAACATGCCAGGATGTAAGGATTTCCCCGATTAAGCACAGGGGGGTCAGACAAAATGAATGAGCCACTGATTAACTCACCTTTGCTTAATTAGGGAAATCCTGGCCCATTACTGGCCCTTGAGGACTGAACCTGAACAGTCCTGTCTTAGTGGAAAGCTTATCACAAAAATACCTTAACCCTAGTGTTACATAATCCTCTGGAACACAAAAGGTTAATGAGGATTCCAGTGTTCCAAAAAATGTTTTGTTCCCAGTAAGTGGAAATGTATGTGTGCATGTTGGGGGATATATTTCCGTGTGAATTGAATTGGTATTGCTCAGTGAGCAAGGCAGGACTATCCCTCAATCTGTGGAGCAGATGTCTGTGTACGTATGTTCATGCTTTCTTTGCAGTAATAGTTTTGGTGGGCTGCACTCCCTGGTGGGTTGTTTTTGTGGTTATTGAACCTGTTGCTTCCTTGATACTTGAGCTTGTTAAACTGTTTATATTTTGGACTCGTGACTTTCAGTGCATTGCATTTGCCATTTTATATTTGCAAAATTGGGTTTGAAATAGATTATTATATAGCTCTACCATTTCCTGCTTTGACATCATTTAACCATTTGAGTGCCAGAAAGGTATCTAACACATTGCAATGCAATCTTTGGATACATTTTATGGGGTTAACAGAGGAAGCTGTACTTACAGAACAGAGGTGGGCAACAAGGTGGCCCACAGATGCCTATCCTGTGGCCTTCAGTCTCTGCTCCCCCAAAAAAAACACACCTCCTCTTTATTTTGCCGAATATCATACATCCCTTTACACACTTCCATTTCAACCCCTTGGATTCTAGGGGCTGGATTCAAATGCAGGTGTTAATTTTATCTCTGCTTTTATCTCCAGGTATCCCCATAGACTTCAATAGGACATTTTTTGACACAAAGGTAGGTAACGTTGATCTACTGCATTTGAATTCAGCCCTAGGTGTATCCAATACAAAGCAATGCACTGGAGACTTCTCTAGCACTGAAAAAAAGGCTAAAATACTTTTTTCAACCCCTATTTACAATTTGCAAGCATACATGAAGGATATATATGTGGCAGTTGGGATGAATCTGGTTTAATTTCACGGCTATAAAGTGGCTCTTAAAGGAATAGTAACCCTTTATTTTGACTTAAAATTTTTTTGCAAGTACATATCATGGATAGGCAAACTGCCCATTCTTTTATTTATTTAATACACAATTTTATGTATCTGACAGTGAGCTGCTTGGATCTCAGTTTCCACAGAGTTTTCTGGTCAACAGACCATTACAGTAGGATGTAATACAAAGTTACACTTGCGCTGCAGCACTGAATGCTCCATCTTGTTTGCCTGGGTTTTTTTAATTGCATCTCTAGATCTGCCTTCATGTTCCCTGACAAAAAGCTGTCTGAAAGCAGATGCAGGTAGCTCACTGTCAAACACACAGAACTGTAAAACAAAAAAAAAAAAAACAAAAAAAAAAGACAATGACTATTTATTATGCACTTATGTAAGGTCAATATAACGGAGTTACTAGTCCTTTTATATGTGTAGCAGAAGGACTTGCTTATGTGGGAACATTCATAGAGCAGGCAGATACATAGTTATAGATTCTGTATAGTATCTGTAGTTAAAATGGGGTATGTGGAAAATCATCCTCTGTAATGGCACAGAGAGCTAAATCATGAAGTTTCTGAGCGGTGACTAGCGTAGGACAGGCCATTGTGCTGTTCATCCTCAGAAGCCTCTCACATTTTGTACGCTTATTTTGAATACTCTTAAGGGGTCTCCCTAAGAATGAATGGTAATCCAGATGTGGACCCCTTGCTCTCAGTGCCTAGGGAATCCAGCTGCACCTCCCTGATGAGGCCCAACAAGGGAGAAAAGTACGTCAGGGGGTTAGCTGGTGTTCCCGTGTAGAGGGGACTTGCCCGTCATTTTAGAACTGGACCACCCTTTTGGGTGGGATTAGTCTAATATGTATGTGGAAATTTCTCCTATGTAATGGCACTAGAAAGCTAAAATGTAATGCTTCTGAGTGGTGACTAGCTATAGAACAGGCCATTGCGCTTTTGTATGTCCTCACAAGCCTCTCACATTTTGTATGCTTTGTATCTGCAATTGCATGTATTTACTGATCGCCACGTTAGGTATGTATTTAGTCCATATTTATTTCCAAAAACTAAAGACCTTATAAAACTGAATAAGATTTTCCATAGAGAAAAAGCCTGTCCATGGCTCTTTACAATCATGTAAACATTCTCAAGATATTAAAATGTTACTATACAGCTACAGGCAACAGTAAAAGTCAAACAGGGAAAATAAATAAATAAATAGATATACCAGAATGCTGTATGAAGGATTGCTATCTAGGCAAGTCCTTCTGTTAAAGTGGGCTTGTTACCCTAAAACAAGTTTAGGTTGTTCTGAAGATAATTAAAATATGCCTATATCTGTACGAGCCATTTCACTGTAAAATGCATCATTTCTGAGAAACTTAACCTTTATAATTTGTTGCCACTTTATACTAATTCCCTATAAAGTATGTGATTTATTCTGTTCAAGACCAATCTTCTCCCTTGCTGTGCTATTAAAAATATTACAGTGATTGGGCTTTGTCCATTCATAGCAGTGTGTGGTAACACAGACCCAGCACAGATGCAAATTAGCATAAAGTGCTACACTGTCACCAACATAAAAAAAAAGTTTTATTTTTCAAAAACAATTTTATATTACAAAGGAATGCTTTGCATAGTGCAGAGGCCGTTTTTAACTCTTTAAAATAAGCACAATTTTTGAAATGTCCACTTTACACAGGTTTATAGCTACTTCCTTACAGTTCCCTATAAAAATGAGACACATCAGCATGTTGCACTTGGATAAAAAAATATGTTAACTATATTGCAACACAAAACCTGTGTATCACAGAGGTTCATTAGTATGTAGAAAACGTGAAAACAGGATAAATGTATATTATATATCTTGACCACTTGATATTTTCCTTCACAGACTAAAGAAGGAATAGAAAACTGATTAAAGGGATAGCAATGGTTAAATATTAATGTCAGATCGATTCTTCAATGTGACGATATGGAGAGTTACAAAAGGTACACAACGTGACATTTTAGTTTTATTCTATATTAAAATGACCCACTCTCGCCCCTTTTCAATATATCACAAATCATCCCCTCAGATTTGGAATCCAGTCAGCGGACCGGACAGATCACAACGAGGGACAATCTTCTGTCTATCAGTATACGGAAAACCCTGTATACTGAAAAAGGAGAGTAGGTTTTTCCTTATGCGGACAGAAGAGTGTTCCTCATAGCGATTCACCTGGACCAGTTTGCTGCTCTTAGGGGATGCATAGTGAAGGGGCGGGAGGGGGACACTTTAATGTAGAATAAAACAAAGATGTCAAAGTTATGCATTGTTACAAAGGTACACATCACTATACAAAAGAATGTAGAAAAATCGATCTTATATTAAAGGGATAGTATTGCCATTTTTTCACAAACATTAATCTTGTAGGCATTAAAAAATAAAACTAAATACCCCCAGTCCCATCTCTCAAACCTTTATGGTTTGAGAGATATTCGGGACCAAAGTCCCACCCCACCCCCTTTCCCTGACGTCAGTGCCCTAACAGACTGCAGGGGAATCCGGTCCCGGGACCGTCGGAGGCTCTTCAGCAGAGCCGAGATCTCATTCTTGAAAAAGAAATCCTTCACTGGAATGGTCTACAAAGTGTGCTTGCGCAGCCAGTTCAGGACCACGGAGCATTTTTTTTTTTTTGTCTTTTCTGCTTCCGGACTCCCCGAACGGCGTGCAGCCACGGGGGGAGCCCGGAATTCCATGACAGTCATAGTACGTCATGGGTCATTCAGTCAGATCAACCCTTGACGTACTATGACCGTCAAGGGCCGTTAAGGGGTTAAGGAATAGGGGATGAGCAACACATTGCTCTGCAAACTCCACACTGCCTGCTTCAGAAATTAGTAATGGCCATTAAAAGTTTCTGTCCATACTAAGGTAAGTGGCCCCGTCACCTTGATTCAAGTTTGCACATTTGAAAACTTCATTAAAAACTACCTATATGTTATATTAGCCAAAACACCAGCATATGTACATTTAAGGTGATATTCATACTTTGTACCGTATGCTAATATATGGCGTGTGGTACTAGTCCTGTTTCATATCCTAATTAAGCTTTTCAGTGACATTTTTTATGCTAATGAAGGATTTCAGTGATGTTTCATATGCTAATAAAGCACTGTGCTGTATACACCTGCTGGACTTTTGGTTAACATGATGCACAGGCAGTTTTGAATTAATCTTTTAACTATGTAAAAAAAATAATAATAATAATAATAATAATAATAATGACAGGTCCACTTTAAAACAAAATTAAGAGTTTCCACAAATCCAGATAACAAAATATCTCAATAGTAACAAGAAGCAAGAGAGTTAAAGCGGTATGAATAATATTCTATTCATCAGCAAGTCATAAACAAAAATATGCCAACATTATAGTGACAAAGGATAATGGTGCCAATTGTGCTGGCCTCAGACATGCCCCAGGAAAAATGTGTCATGCTGCCAGCAAAACAATTTCAGCATCCTGCGGAGCAGTACACTTTTTTAATGAAATTTTATATAATACTAGTTTTAAAGCCCGTGTACACAGGCCAACACTGACGGCGGTGCAGTCGTGCGCAGTACTGACTGCCCGAACGTGCCGCAGCTGATATGGAGCGGGGTGCCCCGAATTCAGACCATGGTCCTCTCTGCGCAGAGAGGACTCCGGTCTGAATTCGGAGCGCCCCACTCCATATCACCCGTGGCACGGGCAATCTCTACTGCCCATGACTGCAGCGCGCGCAGCCGTCTCTATTGCTTCTGACAAACATCCTTAGCGAATTATAATATAGGATTCCTGCTGAGTAAAATAAGAATACTGTAAGTTCTGGTAGATTTTTTTCATTCAACAGTTACTATTGCTTAACCCATTGAGTGCCGGAGGGTTACAGAACGCATTGCATTGCGTACATCTCTGGCACTCAAAGGGTTAATTTTGTTTCCTTCTAAATAAGGATCATTATAAGCCATAGTCAGTGACTCAAGCTCTCCCATTAGAGTGCATTACTATAAAAGAAAAGAGAAAACAGTAGACACTGTTACTAATACTACTATTTCAAATGGGGCTTTTAACTCTTTGAAGTGCAGAGAAGTCTCCAATTCTTCACAATGTGTTTGTGTCAGAGTGCATTACTATAAAAGTACTTCAAAGGATTAAAAGCCCCATTTGAAATAGTAATATGAGTAACATTGTCTACGGTTTTCTCTTTTCTTTTATAGTAATGCACTCTAATGACGCAAACACATTTGTGTTTGAGAATGACCTCCCTGGCATTCAGGGTGTTAAAAGTTCCAGTTAAATACCCTGTATTTGGGGAATGTTTATTTGTCCCTTATGGTGCAGGGGAAGCCCCCCTACAATAATAATAAATACAGGAATAGGTATGTAGGCAGAAGTACAGCAATGACACCGATATTTAGCCAGTACAATGTATTTTTTATAGAGCTCTTATTAAGGTAACACGAACATCTCTTAAAAACAACCTGCACTTACCTTATTCTGAACAGAGAATTCTAATGGATTCATAGATCGTTATGTATCAAGGCAAACTGGATCAGTTCTGGGTCACACCAACTACAGTGTAGGGGACAAATAAACTTTCCCACAACTAGCACGGATTTAAATGAGGCTTTTAACCCCTTGAATGCAAGAGAGGTCTTCAACGCACTGCAATGCATCGGAGACCTCTCTTACATTCAAGGGGTTAAAAGCCTCATTTAAAATCAACACTGATATTTACTTGTTCCTTACAGTGCATTTGGTTTGGCCCAGAAGTGACCTACTTTGGCCCTTTGAATCCAGTCTGTATGGATTGTTTTACAAAATAAAAATGTTACTTTTACAGCATATCATGTCCATGGAGGCGGATTTGATCCTTTATGCAGGACTAGAAGAGGCTTAACCCTTTTAATGTCAGAATAGTATACAACGCCAATATATTGGACATCTCCCTGGCCTCAAAGGGTTAAAAAACTGAAGCAACCGAGAGACAAACCAGCTGTACAGTATTTGACACATAAGCATTCCCATTTATTTAATTTGAGTTTCTAACCCTGTAAATGCTAGAGAGGTATCAAATACATTGATCAGCAATGACCTGGAGACCTATTCAGCACTCAGATGTCAAAAATGTTTATTTGTCCAGTTTATATTATCAGCATCCAGGATAAGTCTCCTCTCACTGTGGTACTTACTCTTAGGAAGACTCTAGTGTGGACACAGAGTCCTTCACCAAAGAACCAAGTCTGCCTCCAGTTATACAGAACCAATTAAAGGGGAATTATCACTTTAAGAAATGGTCCAAGTTGTAAATTTCTTGGATTGGTAAAATTAATTTAGTAAAAATGGTGGTGCTCCCCAAGTTGCTTTATCTTTTTCACACGGTCCTGATCCGGGTCCCCTCCTCATTCCTCAAATCCAGGCAACACCTTATTAATAACTTTATCTGAAGTTCGAAGCCGACCAGGATAAGGATGTTCTATCTGGCCCACAGTAGACCATTGGGGGGACTGGATCTCCCTTTACTCAGCTCCCATTATTTGGCTTCTCCGCTTATATTACTCGGTGCTTGGCTCCACCCTGACAGTAGTAAACTATGGCTCTAGTTTATGTCAGACATGTCTTCCCAGATCTCCCTGGATAGTTTACCCTGGTCTCCACTTGCAAAACAACCCACTTTGATGTTCCCGGTCTCAATCGGCAATCGGTTTTGTGTGTCTTTGACTCATTACTATGGCCCAATTCCTCCTGGTCCTCCCACTCCTCTCCCTTGACTTCACTTTTGGATAATTCTAAATTTTCCTCCAGGAACTCATCAGGATACCTTCTGCAGATGGCGCACAAATGGCACTTTAAGCAGAAATATCACCCCTTCTAAACTTGTCCCCAAATAATTATCCATCTGGCGACTAGCTGCTCAGTAGTGCTAGTCGCCAGAATTATTACCTCGTTATAGAGAATTCCTACTGCTCCCGGGACCGACAGCCAGGAAACAGAACAGACATTTCTGCATAGTGACGTCTGCACGCCTGCAATGTCAGTCCCTTCCGGTGCCGTGCGGCTCCTATCAACGCCTCCAAGAGCAGACTGGGACTGACAGCGCAGACGTCACTATGCAAAGATGTTTGTGCTGTTTGTGCTGTTTCCTGTCAGTCTCAGGAGCAGGTGGAATTCTCAATAATGCGATAATTCTGGCGACTAGCCCTATTGAGCAGCTAGTCACCAGATGGATAATTATCCAGGGGCAAGTTTAGAAGGGGTGGTAGTTCCGCTTTATTGATTGCGCACCTTCTCTTTAGGGGTAATCTTGCACCTTTGAACAACTTCAGGACAAGCTAGATCTTCCGTCAGGTGACATGTGGCAATTTAGGTAAATAAGGAGCTACCTGAATTCTCCCTTAGCCTGTGCTAATTGTTCACGGACTCTAACTCCTTTTGAGGCTCCTTTTGCAGAGGCTTATTCCAGATGACACAAGACATTGGTGCTTTACAGGACCTTATTGTCCCTCCAGACTCAAATTGCCCACTCTGTGGATATTACAGCAGATTAAATTGTCCTGGGTGGCTGTCCTCCGATCCTGCAGTCGTCCCCCGCTAAGTTCCAACTCTTTACCTACACGATCCACCCAAGCCTGGATTTCCCATTTATCCATTAAACTTATTCCTGACAATGTGTTGGTTAAATCTGATGCCCTAAAGTGGCATTCACAGAGATTTGGTCAATGTGGCAAGATTTCTGCCTAACTCTGAATCTCTCAGCTGCCACAACACTGGATCCTCCTAGTGCGAAATGAGGTTAGTGATAGCCCAGAGAACAGGTACTCCTGCTCCCCCCCTTCCCCTAGTGTCCTTCCTCTTTCTCCATTTCCTTTTCTTTTCTCCACCTTGTCTTAACCTTCCCGGTGACCGGTTAGATTTGGGTTCTGTTCTCCAATAGATCCATTTTGCATTTACTTAAAGGCTGTGCATGATTTTGAACACCTAACCGTTCATTGGATAGTATGACCTTATATTTCTTCAGCTCTCTTTTGTCACAGTAATGCTGTCATGATTTGAATTGTACGATTCTTGTATTTCCATTCATACAGTAGTAATATGATTCCCCATTATCCCCCACACACACACGTTTTCTCTTTATGTACCCCTTTTTCTTTAAAAAAAAAAAAAAAAAAAAAAAAAAAAAGAGGGGGGATTACCCCAAAGTCCCCCCCCCCCAATAACTAGCCATCTAGCGATTAGCTTACCAATAGTACTATTATCCAGCCTAATTACCACGTTAATTAAAGATCCTACTTTGACAAGACTGACGGCCAGGGAACAGTGCAGACATCTTTGCTTACAGAAATCTGCATGCCTGCACGGTCAGTCCCGGTCTCCTCTAGAAGAATAGACTGATGGCACAGGAGCGCAGATGCCTCTAAAACGTTGTTGCCTGACCGTCAGTCTCGGCAGTAGTAGGATTTCTAACGTGGTAATTAGGATGGATAATAGTACTATTGTTAAGCTAATCACTAGATGTATAATTATTGGGGGTGAAGGATCCCCTTTAAAGATTCATTTACCAGAACCAATCCACGCAGAATTTATTCAATTTGGCTGTAGGAGTTTCTGTCCAGATTAAGGTAAAGAGGTTGGGAGTTATAATAAGCAATGTGTTGCGTACCTCTCTGGCACTCTAAGGGTTAAGGACCTAGGCCCATATTTATAAAAGCAAACCAGAGATATTCTGAAGTTAACCAACTGCACCATAGGGGACAAACATAATTTCTTGTTAAATTACATTGGGCTTTTAACCCCTTGAATGCTAGATAGGTCTCTTATGTATTGCAAAGCAATTCACCGGAGGACTAGTTGGACTTCATGAGGTTAAAAATGCTTTATTCAAGTGCATGGGAATTTAGGAATTTTAATTTGTCCCCTATGATGCAGTTAGTTTACTCCAGAATAATGTAGCCCATTATGAAGAAATCCTTTATTGTAGGCGAATGATGGGCAGGTTAGTGCAGTCTGTATCCTTTCCGGTTACCTTGTGGCACACTGCAGTGCTTCTCAATGGAGACCGGGACTGACAGCGCAGGAACTCAGACAAGATGTCTGTACTGATGCCTGGCTTCCGGTCTCCTACCATAAAGGATTTCTTTATAATGGGCTACATTTCAGAGGTAACATATATATTATAAAGCTAGTCGTTACCTACTTAATTATTGCTGGGCCACTTTATAGCGGGTGAAAGTTCAGCTTTAAGGTGACCTTATTTTCCTTTAAAGGGATAGTAATACTTCGTTTTAACTTTATTTTATTTTGTAGGCATTAAAAAAACATGAAGAATGATATAAGTCTTATCTCTCAAACCTTTATGGTTTAAGAGATATTCACAAGCAAAGTTTCCCCTCCCGCCCCTTTTACCTAGTGTAAGCAATCTCTTCTCAGAGGTGGAATGCAGTCCATAGACCAGACAGATAACAGAAGGGGACACTCTTATTCCTATGAAAACAATGAAATCCCTGCCCCCCTTGACAAGCTTTTCAGGTTTTTCCCTTATCTTAATTGAAGATTGTCCCTCTCTGCAGTCTACCTGGGCACCTCCCTTCTGCTCTAGCTGAACAGTGTGACATCAGTAAAAGGGGCGGGAGGGGGACACTTTGTCATTGAATTACTCTGGAACTACAACTCTGACAGAATTGAAATAACACTCTCCAAAGTCCAAATACTATGATGATTAATTAGAGCTGATTTTATTATGAAACATTACTATCCCTTTAAATCAGGGATGTTTATATTTAAAAAAAATTTGCAGACTTGCAGATTCATGTGCAGTCCTGCAGAATGATATCATATGGGTCTCTGATTTAAAGGAATAGGTGGCTCTAGCACAGTCAAGAAACACATCTGAACAAAACTATCAATCATTTAGAATAAAGTCTGTGGATGTTCTGAAATTTATCAAACCCAATCAGCTTTTGTGTCACTGTTTTACATAACTGAGGTTCCAATGAAACAGCAAAGTGCAGTACCCCTAAAGCAGCAGATTGTGTTAGAGCTCTCATGCAGTGAGCAGCTTACTAATGGAGAACATCTGAAGTGGCTCATGACCCAGTAGTGCTGACTCAGCACAATACAACTCACTTCATGTAAAAACAAGCCAAACATTGCAAAAGAAGATGCAATGCCCCATTTTAGATGTCCGCTGACACACAAGAGTGCCTAGTTCAAATTTTATTGTTCATTCATCTTTTTAGTACCTGATGGGAGTGCACCTATGGTTCATTTAAAAAAATAAAAAAAAAATAACTATTGCTTTTAACCCCTAGAGGACCAGAAGTGTGAGCAATGTTCTGCACAGTTCTATGGTCTTCAAGGGAAGAAAACTCAGTAAAAAGTCAAGGGCTGCAATGTGCGGCCCCCAGTTGTCTCCTGACACCCACTTGGGAGTGGAGGCAGAGAACAGACTGCTTTGATTGATGGGAGGCTGGGCTAAACAAGCACATCTATGACTTACAAAACAAGGACCTGCTTTATCTTTCTATGACCAGAAAATTCTAAAAGCTCCTATAAACTTTGCTACTTGCTTCCTGGTTCAGGAAATGAAACCCAGGACTGACTAGAGATGTTAAGTCCACATAGAATAACATACCTGGTGGGAGATCCAATAAGGTTTGATAAGGGGTGATATGGTGGCATATCTGCAACATTTCCATCTCATCATAAGAACTAAGATGTCTTCAACATCGTATCCCTGTGAAAGCAATGCAAATACACCAACATCTCCATGCTTTCTCCATTCCTTTGCTAGCTTTACAATTTTACATTGATTATGTTACACTGGCTCATTTGCATATTGAAATGCAGCTTCATAAGCCACAGTCTTATTCCTGTGGACGTGTTTATATGTTACTGTGGCTATTTGCCAAATGCATTCATTTCTGATAGCTGGCTATACTGTTGCAGTACACAGTCCCAACTTCACCAATTCATGCAATCTTCCCATAGATTTCTATGGATCCAGAGAACTGAAAGGGTTATAACTTTAAGAATCACTTGCCCTATTTCCCTGTTCATTCATAAAAACAGGGAACCGGCAAAGCGGCGGTTATATAGAACAACTTCTCTGCCAATTTTGTGTTTATATGAAACAGCTGATCATATCTTTCTAGCCAACTGCGGACTATCCACCAGTCTTTTGATCCACCTAAACAGAAGACTCAATTCTTCTAATCTCAAAACGATTAGCACCACCTATGGTTTTATCAGTTTTTGCAACAGGCCTGATAAAAAGAGTCCTAAAGAGGACACTTTTACCTTTTATTTTAAAAAGATTTGAAAACACTCACCAAAGAAGAAAAATGCTGTCTAGGAGTACTTGATATTTTATTTTATTTGAGTCCTCTTTATTTTTTTGTGATAATGTCCATTTAAGAACCCATTTTACTCTATAGTCCTCTCTCTCTGCATGAAAGTCTTTGTCAGGCTCTGACACATAGACTTCCATTACAATAGACTTCCATAACTTCCAGTTGGTAGTCATAGAATTGCAAGCTCTGTAGAATCACTAGTGTAGATTTCAGCTGGGTGAATAGTAGAGAAAAGGGGGGAGAGAAAGGAAAGGGGAAGGCACAACAGAGAGAGTACCTTTGATACAATGTTGCCTGATGAGTTAACACCTTAAGGACACATGACAGTACTGGACCGTCATGGGTTGTTATACCCTTAAGGACCCATGACGGTACTGGACTGTCATGGGTTGTTATACTCTTAAGGGCCCATGACGGTACTGTACCGTCATGGGTTGTTATACCCTTAACCCTTTGAGTGCCAGAGGGGTACGCAACGGTCCCGGACCGTCATGGAATTCCAGGCTCCCCACGCGGCTGCACGCTGTTTGGGGAGTCCGGAACCGGATCACACACACAAAAAAAAAAAAAAAAAAAAAGATGTTCCGTGGTCCTTAAGGGACCGCAAAGTACATGCGTGGCTGGTCCTTAAGAGGTTAAAAATGTGTAAGAAAATGATCCCCTCCACACTAGGTTTTTACTTGATGGGGCTTTTCATGTTGCAGGGATTTGTACTGTTGCTACTTGGGGGACATGATGTGGTGGGGGCTCTTGATTACAGGGAGATGTGTTATGTTGATGGGGACATTTTATGATGTGGGGGCTTTTGCTATGGCATGTGTTACAGTTGATGTTGGGGGGGTGTATTTTGATGTGGTGTTGGCCACACTTGTCACAAAAATCTAAAGCAATTGAGCCCTTTAAATGACAGAGATGTGAGTACCACCCCCTGAAGATCCCCTGGCACCCAGATATCAAGGAGATAAAGGACCTCTCTCTCTGATTCACAGAATTACTCATCTCTTATTTAGTATATTAACCATTTGGTTTCCAGAGGCATGTGCAATGGGCTGGACTTCTGCCACTCAAAGGGATTAAATTGCTTTACTTGCAGCTTAACATAAATATATGTTCCTATTTCTTTTCTGACTAAAATGTTTTTGTGGCATGACAGAAAAATGAAATATTGGGATGCAATATGATTCTGCTGACCTACCTGTTGCCTTCCTGGCTCAGGTCCTCAAGGAGCAGAGTAAATAACTGGGTGTTGTGGGTGGGGTAACAGCTACTCTGCTTCTGAAAATTCATGCTTCTGACTCCCGCACTGTGTCAATGTCCCTGTCACCGCGCAATCAAAAGAAAGAGGTGTGCGGGGCATTTCTCTTGGCGGCATAACAGCATTGGGATAGATACTAACCCTTTAAGTATCAGAATGGAGTGTGCATGTATAGTTTGAGAGATCAAAGCATCTAAAGTTCCCCCCTCCCACCCCTTTCTTGGACATCAGCACTCTAGCTGACAGAAGCAGATCCTGCTCCTGGGACCGGCCGGCGGCTCTTCAGCACAGCCAAAATAGCATCATATAGAAAGTAATATGTCACTGGAACGGTCTACAAAGTAAACCGTTCCAATTAAGTATTTCTTTCTATATAATGCTATTTCAGCTCTGCTGAAGAGCCATAGGGCGGTCAAATGACCAGGATCTGCTTCTGTCAACTAGAGCGCGGACATCCATGAAAGGGACAAGAGGGAGATGGATAAGGCAGCTGCGTTGGCCATGTGCCACCTTAAAGGCCTCCGAGTTCCAGTGGTGGCACATGTGCCATAAGTTTGCCATCACTGTCATATGCTAATTAAGCTTTTCAGGGACATTTCATATGCTATGAATGTTTTCAGAGATGTTTCACTGTGCTGCACCAGGAGACTCAATTTTCTCAGAAATAAACAAGTGTGAATATTTCCTAAACTATACCTTATTCTATACTATCTTCAGGACTTTTACTTATCATAACAAACAGGAAGTTTAAAATGAAGTTTTCAAGTATTTAACAAAAATGGAAAAGGTGGCAGGTGTAGCAATAAGTTGCTTTTAATTTGTTTAAAGGGGAACTTTCACCCCGCAATAACTTAACGTTCACTTGTTGCTCACCTGGCGACTAGCTGCTTAGTAGCGCTAGTCGCCAGCAATATTACCCGGTTCTTCAGATATCTGCTTTTTGCACACGGTGCAAAAGGGACTGACAGCGCAGGCGCACGGACGTCACTGTGAAGAGACGTCCGTGCTTCCTGCTGCGGTCACCATCGGCAAAAAGCAGATATCTGAAGAACCGGGTAATATTGCTGGCGACTAGAGCTACTAAGCAGCTAGTCGCCAGGTGAGCAACAAGTGAAAGTTAAGTTATTGCGGGGTGAAAGTTCCCCTTTAACACTATGATTTACCCAAACACGTGAACTTCAATAATATAGTTTTTATTTGAATTTGGTTTCCGATATATCCCACTGCTAGCTGTTTTATGTTACAATCTAATAAAAACAACTGACCCTTAATTAGTGGCCACGAGCGCACAGGGCCGGCACTTATTTGTGCATTTGGTTCAGGGCTCCTCCAAAACAAAACTGCAGTCTTGTGGGAAGCCCTGAAATCCATGACGGTCCTTGCACATCATGGGTTCTTTTGGCTCTCCAACCCATGACCTGCCAGGACGTCACAGGTCCTTAAGGGGTTAAGAGTCTTTCAGATCTACTGAAGCCCATTGTTTGTTGTGATCCTGGTCTGCCTCTAGGTTACACCTCACTATATACAGGAAACTGCATACACAATACAAAAAACATGCATTACATATAACTGACTGCTTTATATAGGACACCAAGCAACATAAATCAATTATACACATTAACCCTCTGATGACCAAAAGGGGTCCTCATGAGGTTAACCCTTTAACGATCCATAACATACATGTACGTAACAGGGTGTATGTCCCTAAAGGACCAAGGACATACATGTACGTCATGGAATTCAGGGCTCTCCTGCGGATGCACACTGTTTGGGGACACCTGAATCGGATCGCAAAATAAATAAATAAATGGTCCATGGACCATAAGTGCCGGCCGCGTGCCCATATATGCATGGGTTTTAGTTCCCCTTTAAGGAATAAAATGTTAGTTTCACAGTTTAATTTACAGATATCTAATACAATATAAACTATAAATTTTAGCAATAGTATATCATTACAGAAAGAAAATACATGCAGTAAAATCTCAGGTATAATACGCACCTGTGTATAATATGCAGGTATAAATTATACCCAAGATTTCTGGAGAAAACAAAAGTGCCTATGTATAATGATATGTACCCTTGTTTTGCCTCCCTCTACCAACCCAAAAAAAAAAAAAAAAAAAAATTTCCTTGCCTGCTTCCCTTGACCCCGCCCACCTCAATATGCTCCCATCTTCCCCTCCCTCTACTCGCCCCCTCCAAAGGCATCTGGGATATCTGCTCGGTGGGCAGCATACTTGCATTTGTCACTTGCTTCGTGCATCCCCCTGTGAGGGTCTGTGTTAATTCAGGATAATGCAAGATAATGCTACTTTGCCCTTTGAGGACCTGAAGGTCCTTGTAGGGCACTTCCATAGATCTAAAGCATAGAATTCTGAAAACTGAAACTACGAAGGGCACTACCATTATCCTGAATGCAAGCATGCAGCCTGCAGCGCAGATGTCCCTGCCTACGGAGGGGTGAGTAGAAGGATGGAAAAGTGGAAACATATTGAGGTGGAGGAGCAGACATGAGCCTATATATTTATTTTTTTCCCCTTGTGTATAATACGCATCCTCCAACTTCACATAAGGTAAAAAGTGGCAAAACTGAGTATCATACGTGAGATTTTACAGTAAAGGTGGCAGTTTCCCCTTTTACTCTTTAGAGCATAAACATGGTTAATGGTATTTTACAGAGTAAACTATTAACTTTACACTGAAAACATGCTTCTTCATATTATATGAGTGTAGTAGTAAATGTGCCTACCATTGTAGCCTTCAAGTACGGAATCAATGATAGGTCGGGCTGTTAAGTTGTAAACATCCAGCTGTTTACTGTCTGGTCCAAACACTGTGTCAAATGTAAAAGTCTTGGGAGGCTCATTCATAGAGTCCACTTTATGAACAGCTATAGTTCCTCTCATTTCATCCACATTTACTGCCATCCTGCTGCTCATAGTCTTCTCTCGTTCGTTTAAAGGACGGCATCGTACCACGACTTTCACATTATCACACGACTCTGGCTTCTCTCCCTTGTTGATCTGTTGGACATAAAAATTGTTTTTTAAAAAAAATCAGTACACCGATTATTCCTATACTAGAGATGTGTTAAAAGCCCCAATGAGATCATCAATAGGTTTTAATTCCACTCCTGTGGAGCAGTTGTCATGTTCCAATATGGCTCATCTTTTGCTTTCGACGCAAGACTCGTTATTTATTAAAACATTCCACAATATTGTGTGTAACTAATTGACAGCCAGAATAAAAGATATCTCTAAAACTCAAAATGCCTTACAAATTCACTTTAGTTAATATTCTGATGAAATTTTCATATCCTTGTTTCAAGGGATGGTCTGGCAACATATCATGACAATAGAACTAAAGGATAAAGTGCAGAGTTAATGATCCCAGAATTTGAAACTCTGACTTCCAATGCTTTTTTGTTCAATAAAGCAAACAAAATATGAGTGATCGATTTAGCTTATTTTTAAATTGCTTGGTCTGATGTGCAGCCATAATGTCATTGGTCAAAATGTGACTGTCCATGAACCATTATTTCCCTCTCATGTGCTTGTTTATTTAAAGGAATAGCAATGTTTCACAATAAAAGCAGCTCCAAATAATCTTCATAGCATTTGGGCCGTGGAGGGCATTATTTCAATAATGTCAGAGTTGTAGTTCAAGAGTAATTGAATGATAAAGTATCTCCCTCCCACCCCTTTTACTGATGTAACACTGCTCACCTCAGAGCAGCAAGACTGTCTGGATGGATCGCGGAGAGGGACAAACTTCAGTGAGCATAAGAAAAAACCTGAACAAACAGTCAAGGGGGATGTTTTTCCTGATGTTCACAGTAAGAAGATTGTCCCTTGCTGTGACCTGTCCAGTCCCAGGACCAGATTCCACATCTGAGGGGAGGTGGCTTACACCAGGTAAAAGGGGCAGGAGGGGGATACTTTATCATTCAATTACTCTTGAACTACAACAACTCAGACAGTATTGAAATAACACTCTCCATGGCCCAAATACAATGAAGATTAATTGAAGCTGCTGTTTTTGTAAAACATTACTATCCCTTTAATAACACTTTAATCATTGTGGTTACCATACTTATGGCCTTATACAGAAAGAAAAAGATGAGTAATTCTGAAGCATACCAACTGTATCATAAACATACAAATAAAAAAATATCAAAATATCCAATGATTTACACATTTTCACAATGCATTGGAGACCTACTGCACATTCAAATGATTAAAAGCCCCATTTAAAGGGATAGTAATGTTTCATAATAAAAGCAGCTCTAATTAATCATCATAGTATTTGGACTTTGGAGAGTGTTATTTCAATTCTGTCAGAGTTGCAGTTCAAGAGTAATTCAATGACAAAATATCCCCCTCGCCCCTTTTACTGATGTAACACTGTTCAGCCAGAGCAGAAGGGAGGTGCCCAGGTAGACTGCAGAGAGGGACAATCTTCAATTAAGATAAGGGTAAAACCTGAAATGCTTGTCAAGGGGGGCAGGGATTTCTATTGACTGCATTCGACATCTGAGAAGAGATGGCTTACACTAGGTAAAAGGGGCGGAAGGGGAACTTTGCTTGTGAATATCTCTCAAACCATAAAGGCTTATATCGTTCTTCATGTTTTTTTTAATGCCTACAAAATAAATAAAGATAAAACGAAGTATTATTATCCCTTTAAGTCAACTGGAATTTTCATTGCCCCCATGGTACAGATGGCTTCCTCCAGAGTTGCTCATCTTTTGTTTTCTGTGTAAAACCTTTAGTTTGTAATCATTTAATGCTAGAGGTGTGATGCACCAGCGAACAACTTAAGGTGAGACAATTAAACAATTCTGTCTAACTAAATTCTATTGATTTTTTGTTTGAAATACAATATAAACTGCACATTTTCCATGGCACATGCATCTAAAATTTTATTAGATACAGATAAACATATCCTCCATGGAAATGACACAATAGCTGATGATCTAACATGAAAGGGACACTAACACTCATACACATACATCAAAAAAATTAAAAGCAATACAAGTGATAAATGTTTATCACTGGTTTTATCTGTCATGTTCTGAAATTTTTCTTTGCTTTTTCTTAATCCTTGCCTCGTCTTTTATTTTGTTTTCCTTGTTATCCATATCCTTGTTTCCCCACCTTGTCTTGTGTTTGCCCTGAGCCATATTAGAGCCTCAGTGCTTTTGGGCGGGGCACTATCCAAGCATTCCAGGTTGTGACCCCGAGTTAACTGTGTTGTTCCCGAGTGTTATCTTGTGCATTGACCTGGCTCTTCCTTTGACTTTTCTCATGTTCTGCGATTTGGTACCATGATCATCTGATACCTTCTTACCGAATTTGGCTCCATTGATTTGGGCATTCCTCTGTCTTCTGCCTTGAATTGTGTTGTCCACCCGTTCCTGATCTGGCTAGTCTGACCTCCTGTCTGTCTTGACCCTGGTGGACTTCTGTCTCCTCGACCTCCAGTCTGACTTTCACTATCCTGTTCTCTGTCTTCTCAGTTGAGCTCCGGGACTGTGTCCTTGTACAACAACTATGACTATACTGCAGATGGGTTCTTTTTTCAGTATCCTTTTCAGTTTCAGTTGGTAGCTGCTGTTCTCTGGGTTGTTATCCGGGGTGCTGGCCTGCTCCTCTGTTTAGCACTAATCTGGCCTTGCGGCCAGCATCTCTAACTCTGCCTAGACTGCAGCAAGGCAACCTAGTGACCAGCCACTGCAAGCTAGCTAAGTACTCTAGTCTTCTCTCCCAAGCATCTAGCCCACTGTGGCCTGCCTTGCAGTGTTTCTTTATTGTCTGTTGTTGTGCTCTTCTCATATTATATCAAATAGTGGTCTGTCACCTCTTTTTGTGGAATCTACTTAACAGAGTCTAACCAAGCAGCTTATATTGGGTGCTTAGTCTGTCAAATCATCACATTATCTCACACATTCCTATTGAAGTCTATGACAATGTTTGTAGATAAAATCAATGATACTTTACCACCTGCAAATGGAATTCAGCACAAAGTAAGAAAATGTAGGAATGCCTGGGATAGACATAAGTCTATTCAAATGATCATGTATAACGTGCTATTTAATATATATGAGAACTGGGAGACAAGATGAGCCAACAGGTGTCAAGCAGTATGCTTGCACTGACTAATCTTCTGTTAGAGTCTTATCACTATAAGGCTCTAACAGAGCTGTGATATAGGTTCATATAAAGCTGCACTTTTATTTTCCTGTGCTGTCCTGTGTTCCCCTGTCAAACCTGTCACTGGCGGAGGCATGGAAGTGTGACGAGGTCAACCCAAGTGAGCATCACCCACATATCAGAGGCAGACATCCACATAGGTTGTCTATTGGAGGTTGAGATGATCATTGTACCCTCTAAAGTCAACAGTGGCATATTACTGTGTTCTGGTCACACGGAGCAGATTACGTTTTTTCCATAGGCCGAAAAGGCAGTCCAGCTTTGGTTGAAGCTCACTGCAGCATATTTGTTTTTGTGGGTTCTAATCAGCTACATGTATTTAATGTAATAGTACAAATGGTTTTATCACCTTTTTCCTATAGGAAGGTTACAGTGATAGACAATGAGACTCTCTTGTATTGATGGGAAGATCTTTATAATAGCTTTCCTTTTGGTGACGGAGCTTTGTTGGTCTATCCCATAACTTCTAGCGAGATGGTATAGATCTACTATTCTAATTATTTTCTTTGATGCCTAGGATCATTTTGCACCAATTCTCTGGGGCACCTTAGAGTAGGGAGAGTAAGGTCACCATACTGGATTCCAGGGAAGGAGACGCAAGACCCAAACTGAATAGACCAAGCTCTGCTGATTTATTCAGGCAAACATCAAAATTCAGTTAAAATGTTATTCATACAGCAGTTGTTTCTGCACAGTCTGCTTCTTCTACCCTAATACTGTGACAGCTTAACCTTACGTGGAGCCAGACTGGGTAAACAATTATCTCAGTCCATCTCAGTTGTCCCTGAATCTAATGACCAAGCGCTAAGAAAATGTTTTTTCTAATGCATACAGAATGACGTTACAATAGAGGAATTAGTTAAATCAGTTTTAGAAGCTCTGCATGTCTTTGAGCAACATCTGAAAACTGCAAAGATCCAAGGAAAAAAACTGTCTATTCCTAACAGGCTTTTGATACATGTATACATTTTCACAAGATATGTAGACAAATGGAGTAAGCCTCCATTGGTTGATGTTCCAGTTTATCTAATCATACTACAGTCCCAGAAGAAGCAACACGATTTGCCAGATAGAAAACCTGAATCATCCAAAGATGACATTTACAGCCAGTTAGAGCAATCGTCAAACTGTCATGTAAGGTAGCATAGGTAGGAAGGGTCATGGGGCCTTAAACTAGGCAATTGTGTCAAACAATCCAAAATAATGAATCCAAAGAATTACCATGGTCAATTTGATCCAAAAAGCACCAGTAATCCTAGACACAGTCAGCTATTCACATGAGCCCTCAAGAATGACAAAGAGCAAATCGTATTTTTAGAAAACATTGCATGTGTTGAACATAGTACTTCAAGTATCGTACCAAAACCATCAGATGAAGTTCTTGCTCTTGTCTATTAGAATCAGCCAGACAAAAAAAAAAAAAAAAAAAGGAAGTACAATTTCATGATAAAAGTGAAAATCCGAAACAACCTTGGGCAAAAAAAAAAAAAAAAAAAATCCTTGTTGTTCCTTAAACCACCTTATCTTATAGAAGGAAAAAAAAAACAAAAAAAAAACAGAAAGGGAGGCTTACAGGAGAAAGCCTGAAGTTCAGCCACCCTACCAAACAGACACAATGGCCAGTGGAAACTCCAACTTGAGTGTTAGAAGATGCAAAGCTGAAGACAGAGGTTCAAATGGAGGCTTCTAGAGTACGCCTAATACCAAATTCAAGTCACACAGCGGAGTGGGATCCCAAAAGACAGGGTAGATCTAAGCAAACCTCTGAACTAAAGTCTTTACAACAGGGAATAGGACCATGTGCTTCTGAAAAAGAACAGAAACATCTGAAATCTGAACACTGAAGGAATTGAAACTAAGCCCTTTCTCAACACCATCATGAAGAAAGGCCAAGACTACTCAACCTGAAAAGGCTGCAATCGCAAAACATGATTGGTGCATCACTGGTAGAAGAGGGGCCAAGCTCTATGATAAGCCTTGGATGAAACGGCTTTCCTAGCATGGGGAATAGTAGAAATTACAGCATCAGAAAACCCCTTTTTCTTCAAGATGCCAGCCTCAAAAGCCAAGCTGATGACATACAGGGCCTTGAGTCAGAAGGCCTGGCCGCAAGAGAAGGAGAAAAGGCACAGATATGTACAGGTTGAGAAGATCCAAAAAGGAGGACTGATGGGGCCAGAATGGAGGAATCAAGATGACCTCAGCCCTCTCAAACCTGACCTCTCTCACTACCCTGTGTATCAGGGAGGAAAGACATAAAGTTTATTTTTTTATGCCAGTGAAGCATTTGTTGTGAGGATCAAGGGATGTTTTGATGTTTCTTTAACTTCTTTCGTTGCAACTAGTTATTTTTCTTTGTTAAGTGTAAATTGACGATTTGCCTGAGGGCAGGGGGAAAATAGCTTGAGTATAGGGACTGGTATTCAGCTTGTAAAACATTTAATTGTTATATGGCTGGCCTCCTAATGGAGGTAATTTTACCCCATGGTCCTTTTGTCCCCAGTGGATTAACAGAAAATGATTAAAAGTAGCTAAAAAAAATCCCCTTTCTGCTGTTCTTCTGGAGTAAATTGTAGTCCTAAATAATGAGGGGTAACATATGTTAAATATACTGTTCTTTAAAAAAAAAATAGAGAGGGAGATAAAAAGATAAATGATGAGGAAAATGCTATATTGGGTAAGTGAGTTTTGTTTTTGCCTTCTGTACTGCTTATGTAAATATTTTAATGTTTTTGTTCTTGATGTGACACGCATTATATATCTGATACAGATAAAACGCACAGGGTTACTTATAGGACATGATGGTAGACAAAATATGGTAAAAGTGATCAATCAATAATGCCAAAGCATGTCACAGCCCAGATCAATATTGACAACAGAATATTGACATGTTGCACGTTACAAGATAAAAATCACAAAGCCAGTTATTTATGAGTAGACAAATTTAGACAGATAAGAGAGGGACATTTTAATATTCCCAAATGTTATAGAACCTCCCAATAAGGTCTCATACATAATGTTAGCATGAAGATATCTGTGCTAATGCAGATGTGTCAACATTGCATAATCCACTGAAAAGGTGTCACGTTTTACTGCTGTAAATTAATGCAATATTTCACTTTTGTGTGCATACACAAGGCAGCTGAAACCCTTGCACGAGACCCCATTTTGACAATCTCGTAACTGGATCCTTAAATGATGCCTAATATTCGTTTTTAACGGTGATTTTTATTAAATAAGAAAGTATAGGGGTGCTTTATTATTCAGATGTTCTGCCAGTTTATTACATATTAGCCAGTAATGTGCAAAACCCTAAATCTGTGAACAAACTACAAACTCATATTTCAATGGAACGACTGGGCCAAAAGACATATGGACTATATCCAGACAGAATATTTTGTTTGGGTATCTGTAATAAGGCTGTAAGATGTATACAATCCTTTACTGGTCAGCAGGTAACGTGAATGAAGAATAGATGAACTGTCATTCATATCATCCGGTCTCTCAGTCCCCGCCCCAAGTGACAAGAAGCTCCCAGATGAAAGCACATAAGATTATCCTTACCGGCATCTTGACTACTGGATCGACACCAAGGCTATGGATTAAACGGGTAACCAGGACATTCGGTGTCCCCTGAGAAAGGGAGGCGTCTTATAGAACTGCCCTGAAGATGAGCAGCTCCAGACCTTGGACCAAATGCTCCTTAGGAGCCTCTGCGCGTGCGTAAACCCAAGAGCAGTGGGCAATTTGTTTAGTGACGAAGACCTGACCAATAACAAACAGTTTTGGGCTCATTGATGCGTCTGCAAACAGCCAATCATCAGAGAGTTCTCGGAAACTGTAGGCCGTATGAGGCGATTGACTTGCATTTTAGCCAATAGAAAATCACATTGGGTCGTTTGTGCCCATATTGTCTAGGTTAATATGTTGCTTTTGGGAGCGCCGCTGTATGCTTGTTGGCATGGGAACCGTTGTGAAGTACTGGGCCTCTGGCTTGGTGAAAAGCCTTTGATTTCAATTCACACACAAATGGCATCTAAAGGGATAATGTGATGAAGAGTAAATCGGTACCACGGGAGCCATGTGGTGCCGATTCAACAGCTGCATTTTGAAAAATAACTTATGGGGGGTCTTCAGTTTCTGATAAGGTGACCAGACCGGAACTTTTTGCATTACGTAACTTTTTAGTTTTCAAATGAACACAAGTACTGTACTTGATTGAAAACTTAGTTGAGTGGGTTGAACCCATGTGTGGCGGGACATGCAGCACTATTTTATTGGTCATGTTTGGAACATTTCAGGTTAGCTGATACTGAGGGCTTTGAAATAGTACCCCAGATTGTTGCTCAATCAGTTCTCAAGGAGCCATTTTTGTGGTGTTGCTTAAAGGGACAGTAATGTTTAAAAATAAAAGCAGCTGCAATTAACCTTCATAGTATTTGGGCGATGGAGAGTGTTATTTCAATACTGTTAGAGTTTTAGTTCAAGAGTAATTGAATGATAAAGTATGCCCCTCCAGCCCCTTTTTCTGAGGTAATACTGCTCACCTGAAAACAGAAAGGTGGTGTCCAGATGGCTTGCAGAGAGGGACAATCTTCAATTAACATAAGGAAAAAACTGTCAAGGGGGGGGGGCAGGGTTTTCATTCTTCTTGAAGTAAGAAGATTGTCCCTTGCTGTGAGCTGTCTGGTGTTAAAGGGATAGTCATACTTCGTTTTAACGTTATTTTATTTTGTAGGCATTAAAAAAAACACAAAGAATGATATAAGTCTTATCTCTCAAACCTTTATGGTTTAAGAGATATTCACAAGCAAAGTTTCCCCCTCCCGCCCCTTTTACCTAGTGTAAGCTATCTCTTCTCAGATGTGGAATGCAGTCCATAGATCAGACAGATAACAGAAGGGGACACTCTTATTCCTATGAAAACAATGAAAGCCCTGCCCCCATTGATAAGCTTTTCAGGTTTTTCCCTTATCTTAATTGAAGATTGTCCCTCTCTGCAGTCTACCTGGCACCTCCCTTCTGCTCTGGCTGAGCAGTGTTACATCAGTAAAAGGGGCGGGAGGGGGACGCTTTGTCATTGAATTACTCGAACTACAACTCTGGCAGAATTGAAATAACACTCTCCAAAATCCAAATACTATGATAATTAATTAGAGCTGCTTTTATTATGAAACATTACTATCCCTTTAAAGGGGATCTCTCACCCCTATAAAATTTAGGCTTATTAGGTACAGTATATAGCAATAATGTTGAAAACGTTATTTATTTAAAAAAAAAAAAAAAGCTATTTAAAAAAAATAACGTTTTCAACATTATCGCTATATGCTGTACCTAATAAGCCTAACTTTTATAGGGTTGAGAGATCTCCTTTAAAATCATATTCCACATCTGAGGGGAGACGGCTTATACTAGTTAAAAGGAGCAGGACATGGGTATTTTCTTATTCAATTACTCTTGAACTACAACTCTGACAGTATTGAAATCACACTTTCCATGGCCCAAATACTATGAAGATTAATTGGAGCTGCTTTTATTTTGAAATGTTAGTCTCACTTTAACACAAAATGGAAGCAGGACTTCTCTCTCTGCCTTTTTGGTAGCATTGGCAACAAATTACAGACTACAGCAGTTAATTGGTGCAGATCATATAGTAGGTCGCTTTGGACTCTCACCATGAGATTTTGGCCCTTCATCCTGAGATTTTTGTCAAAACCCTGCATCTCGGGGCCAAATCATGAGAGTTCCCAGGCATATCCCATGTCCACTGGAAGGTGGAAAAAAAAACATAAATGTTTCCCTTAGCTGCACTTTTCCCTTGCTAGTAATGCAATGATCACACTTTAGCCTGATGCTCGTAACCTAGCTCTGTATTGTACTATTAAAATTTCTACAAAGCACAGTGTACATGCATAAATAAAAATACTTACACACAATGTGTATGGGGTGTGAAAAAAAATCAGCCCATGCACCAGAGTTCTAGTGTGGTTTTTTTTTTTTACCAGGATCACAAATGAAAGAATCAAGATCAGGCTGAAATTTACATCTTCAACAAAGGTTTATTTGTAGAATACAGGAAAAGGAAATTGGAGTATAATGTATGTCTGTGTCAGGAGTAGCCAACCCTGGTCCTCAAGAGCTACCAGCAGTGCATGTTTTCTGGTTATCCTTGAACAGGCACAGGGAGGCCAATTAAAGTGACTGAGTCAATAATTAGTCCACCTGTGCCACAGCTGAGCTATCCATGAAAACATGCACTGCTGGTAGCTCTTGAGGACCAGGGTTGACTACCTGGTCTATGCACATTCTTCAAGGCAACCCAACGGGCTAACATGCATTGACATGGCCTAAGTTTTTATAAGCTTCCTGAAACTCAAGGCTAGCCATAACAAAGCAATTCCTTCTACTACGCTCCGGAGAGACAAGAATTTAATAAAACTCTATGGAAGCATTTTTAGAGAAATACTAGAACAAGAGGGCATGACCTGAAGTTCGAGTTTGGTAGATTCAGAAGTAGTGTGCGTAAGTACTACTTTACAGAAAGGGTGAAAGGTTCATGGAGCAGCCTCCAAGTGGAAGTGGCGAGGGCTAAAGAGAAAGCTTTTTGTTGACATGTCTATTTGTATGTATCTTATATAGCTTACAAGGAGTCAGTAAAGGAAGTGCAGAATGATTCTAATGTTACTGTCAGTGTGCACAAGGAGGATATTTTTACTGAGATACCTCCTTGAGCAGGTGGATTTACAAGAGATGCTTGAAAGTGAAGTGTTGATGATTTGCAAATGATGATAGGGAGAACATTCCAAAGTCAAGGGGCAGCCAGTGAAAAAGACTGCAGCCGCGAGATGTCTCGATTTGTGTAATGAGAGGACAGAAAAAACCCTTGAGAAGATGCAGGTAATGTGAAGGGGTGTAGTGGGAGATAAGAGCAGAAATGTAAGAGGGTGCTGAAGAAGAAAGGAGAAGAATTTTGTAAGAAATATGAGACCTTATAGGTAGCCAAGAGAGGGATTTCAAGAGCAGATGAGGGGGCAGGTGTCAGGGAGCAAACGTAACTACAGCAGCTGAACTCAGAACAGGCAGGAAGATGAGAGTAGAATGTTGCAATAGTCGAGTCTAGACAGAATGAGGGCCTGAGTGAGATTTTTTTGCCGTATACATATAGAGGAAGGGACATATTTTGGCAATATTTTTTAGGCAGAAGCAACATGTTTTGGTGACAGCTTGGCTATGAGGAGAGAATGTCAAGGTAGTATAGAGTATGACACCAAGACAGCATGCTTTGGTTACTGAGTGGATGGCAGAATTGTCAACTGTGAAGCAGAAAGGAGTGGGTTTTAGGAGAGAATACAATCAGTTCTACCTCAGATGGAGGTGGGTCATCCATGATGAAATTACCATGAGACACTGAGAGACTCGAGAATTCACAGCCGGAGTGAGGACAGGGGAAGAGAGGTAGATTTGTGTGTCATCTGCATACAGATGGTGATTAAAGCCAAGAGATGAGATTATTATTATTATTAGTCTTTATTTATATAGCGACAACTAATTCCACAGCGCTGTACAATTGGGAATAGACATACAGAGGTATTAAATAGTACAATCAGATGTGGAGAACAGAAGGATCAGAGGGCCCTGCTCGTGAGAGCTTACAGTCTAGAGGTGAGGTTATCAAGTGAGAGGGTGTAGAGGGAAAAGAGGTTCCATGACTAATCCCTGAGGTACACCTACTGAGAGGTCATAGGGAAGTGGGAATGAGTTAGCAAAAGAAACACTGCAAGTACAGTTAGAGAGATAGGACGTAATCCATTCTACAGCTGTGTCAGTCACGAACGCCAAGGTTGTGCAATGTGTCCAGTAGTAGTGCATGATTAACAGTGTCAAAGACAGAAGATAGATCTAGTAGGATTAGTATACTGTATTGTCCTTTTATGTGTGCAGGTCATTAGTAAATTTTGTTAGGCCTGTCTCCATGGAGTAGTTGGAAAGGAAACCTAGCTATAATGAGTCAAGAAGAGAGTGGAATTGAGAAAAGAGATTAAGATCTTAGATGCAAAGGGAAGGGGTGAAACTGGATGACAATTTGAAAGACAGATGAAGTCCAGGGAGACTTTGAGAACTATATAAAACTATACTATATCTGGATAGGAAATTGGACAAACTGGATTGGCTAATTGGTCCTTATCTTCCATCAAATCTATGTTTAAGATTTTCGATTGTAAGCTCTTTAGGCAGGGTCACTTTCCCAATGTATGATTCCCTTTGCTTCATCCCCCCCCCCACTAATAATGCAATGACCATACTTTAGCCTGATGCTCTTAACCCCTTCATTACCAGAGGCTTGGACCATTTCCTGTACCCTGTAGGCCAGACAGTTTTTCAGCATTTTTGCTATCCTTCTGTTTAGGCTTGATTTCCTCTGGGAATTTCTAGTTGCATATGGAAAACTATATATTGTTTTTTTCAGAACAAACTGAGCTTTTTTTTTGTGGTGCCTTACATGAAGAGAATTTTGCATTGTGCAAAAAGCTATGATGTCATAATTACAAAAAGAGTGAAATTTTACTTATTTTGCTAAAATCACATACTAGGTATCAAAAACATTTACCTTGATTGCGAAAGTTTCAATTATTTGAAAAAGCCCTAAGTCCTCCAAGTAAAAAAATACCAAATTTGTATAGTTTTACCTACGTCCATGGCTAGGTCAGAGCCCTAATCACCAGGAGCGCAAAATGGCATTTTCAACTTTATGAACTAATATGAGCATTCTAGGGTTTTTGTGGTAAATCTACCCTAAAACAGTTGAATAACTATATAAAAATATATATTTCTGGAAAGTAGACAACCTGCTGCATCTAATGAGGGGTGACTTGCCTTCTTATCCCAAGCCTGGTGTGCCCAAATGTTTCCAGAAGGTAGCACTATAGGAAAAAAATTGCATTTTCTTACATTTTTGTACCTTCAAATGTAGTGAAATCTATAAAAACTATGGAATTTCCAACTGTATTCATTATCTAGTGCTCTTAGGAGAAAAATGACACCCCATTGGTATGAGTTGACCTACCTCAGGGGGCGTTAGAAGTGCCAAATGACACCTACTACAACCTCTAATTTTTCTAAACTTTTCTCAAACATTACTTGTCTGTACAAAAATGGTTATAACCAGGGCTTAAAATTTGAAGTCCTTTGCTACTAGCCAGACCTGAAAGTTACTCTCCACTGCAAGCCATAGCATACCCACCAGGGCTGAATTTCTACTAGCCAGGGCTAAATTTTCACTCGCTAGTGGCGAGTGGAAATTTTGATCCCTGTTTATAACAACTACAGAAGTGAAGAAAGGGTACACAAACCATACCATTTTGGAAAGAAGACAACCTGCCGCATCTAATGAGGGGTGACTTGCCTTCTTACCCCAAGCCTGGTGTGCACAAGTGCCTCCAGAACATGGCGCTAATGAAAAAAAAATACATTTTATTTCTGCCCCTTCAAATGTACTGAAATCTGTGAAAACCATGGAATTTCCAACTGTATTTATTAGCTAGTGCTCTTAGGAGAAGAATGACACCCCATTTGTATGAGTTGACCTACCTCAGGGGGAGCTAGAAGTGAAAAAACGACACCTACTACAACCTCTATTTTTTCTAACATTTTCTCAAACATTACTCGTCGGTACAAAAATAGTTATAACAACTACAGAAGTGAAGAAAGGGTACACAAACCATACCATTTTGGAAAGAAGACAACCTGCAGAATCTAATGAAGGGTAACTTGCCTTCTTACCCCAAGCCTGTTGTGCACAAATGCCACCAGAAATGGTGCTAATGAAAACAAAAGGCACTTTCTTCTGCCCCTTCAAATGTACTGAAATCTGTAAAAATCATGAAATTTCCAACTGTATTCATTAGCTAGTGCACTTAGGAGAAAAATGGCACCCCATTGGTATGAGTTGATATACCGTAGGGGTGCCAGAAGCACCTGTTTTTTTCTATGGAAATGGCTGTTTGTAATAAAATGTTCATAACTTTTAGAGACATGAAGGAAAGTATAAAATGTATACCATTTTGGAAAGTAGACATTCACCCCTGGGCTAAAGTGCACAATTATTTCAAAAACTTGGCACTAGGAAATAAATACATTTTTTTTACATTTTCACTACTTCAAAGATACTAAAATCTTTGAAAACCATAAAATTTCCTACTGTATTCAGTACCTGCTACCAACATGAGAAAAATGGTACCCCATTTGTGTGGGATAACATATAATATGTGGGTACTAGGAACACTTACCTAAACCTGACACTTGTTTTTTAAATTATCTGCCTGCATGAAAATTGTCATAACCATTATAGATATGTAGGAAAGGTAGAGAAACAGCGCCATTTTGGAAAGAAGATAACCTGCTGCATCTAATGAGGGGTCATGTGCCTTCTTACCCCAAGCCTGATGTGCCTCCAGAAGGTGGCGCTAATAAAAAAAATGACTTTTCTTTTATATTTCTCCACCTTCAAATGTATTGAAATCTGTGAAAACCATGGAATTTTCAACTGTATTCATTAGCTAGTGCTATTAGGAGTAAAATGAAACTGCATTGGTATGAGTTGACATACCTTAGGCGGTGCTAGAAGCACAAAACTACACCTACTACAACATCTGATTTTTCTAACATTTTCTCAAACAGGACTTGCCTGTACAAAAATGGTTATAACAGCTACAGAAGTGACGAAAGGGTAAACAAACCATATTATTTTGGAAAGAAGATAACCTGTTGCATCGAATGAGGGGTCACTTGCCTTTTTATGTCTAAGTTAGTGTGCACATCTATTTCCAGAATGTGGTGCTACAGGAAAAAAAATTTTTTTTTTACACATCAGTCACTTCAAAGATACTAAAATGGTTCAACGCCGTGGGATTTCCTAGAAGGACCTCTTGCCAACCTAAGAAAAATGCTACCCCACTGCTGTGGGTTGACATGCCAGTTTGGGTGACAGGAGTGTGGCTACCAGTGGAACAGGGATGGGAAAGCAAACCTGTGATTTTATGGCTAACAGATGAAAGAAGCTAGGGCATCAGCCGGTGTACGTGCGGACCTGTGACTACCAGTGTAACAAAGTGTGTGTGGGGGGGGGGGGTGAGGGGTTAGGCAGTGTATGTGCATATGCCTACTAGTGGGCAGCGGAGCAAGGGTGGTGGGGGGCTGTCTGATAGTGTATATGGGGGGATCTGTGACTACCAGTGGTCACTGTATGTCCCCCTCATACAAAGTTTGATTTCCAGCCTGAATCTAGTGCATAATGGTACTATGAGTCTACCAGTAGGCAGTGGAAACAGGCTGGGGAATGGGACTGCCAGTGGGCTGTGGAACCAAACAGAGGGATAGGGTATGTGGGGGGGAGGTTGGAGGCATTTGTGTGTATGCCACAGGGGTGCCCAATGCACTGCAAAGCAATGCATTGGACCCCCTGTTGCACACAAAGAGTGTATGGGGTGTGAAAAAAAAAATCAGCCCATGCACCAGAGTTCTAGTGTGGGTTCTTTTTACCAGGATCACAAATGAAAGAATCAAGATCAGGCTGAAATTCACATCTTCAACAAAGGTTTATTTGTAGAATACAGGAAAAGGAAATTGGAGTATAATGTATGTCTGTGTCAAGGGTAGCCAACCCTGGTCCTCAAGAGCTACCAGCAGTGCATGTTTTCTGGTTATCCTTAAACAGGCACAGGGAGGCCAATTAAAGTGACTGAGTCAATAATTAGTCCACCTGTGCCACAGCTGAGCTATCCATGAAAACATGCATTGCTGGTAGCTCTTAAGGACCAGGGTTGACTACCTGGTCTATGCACATTCTTCAAGGCAACCCAACAGGCTAACATGCATTGACATGGCCTAAGTTTTTATAAGCTTCCTGAAACTCAAGGCTAGCCATGACAAAGCAATTCCTTCTGCTATGCTCCGGAGAGACAATAATTTAATAAAACTGTATGGAAGCATTTTTAGAGAAATACTAGAACAAGAGGGCATGACCTGAAGTTAGAGTTTGGTAGATTCAGAAGTAATGTGCGTAAGTACTACTTTACAGAAAGGGTGAAAGGTTCATGGAACAGCCTCCAAGTGGAAGTGGTGAGGGCTAAAAGAGAAAGCTTTTTGTTGACATGTCTATTTGTATGTATCTTATATAGCTTACAAGGTGTCAGTAAAGGAAGTGCAGAATGATTCTAATGTTACTGTCAGTGTGCACAAGGAGGATATTTTTACTGAGATACCTCCTTGAGCAGGTGGATTTACAAGAGATGCTTGAAAGTGAAGTGTTGATGATTTGCAAATGATGATAGGGAGAACATTCCAACGTCAAGGGGCAGCCAGTGAAAAAGACTGTAGCCGCGAGATGTCTCGATTTGTGTAATGAGAGGACAGAAAAAACCCTTGAGAAGATGCAGGTAATGTGAAGGGGTGTAGTGGGAGATAAGAGCGGAAATGTAAGAGGGTGCTGAAGAAGAAAGGAGAAGAATTTTGTAAGAAATACGAGACCTTATAGGTAGCCAAGAGAGGGATTTCAAGAGCAGATTAGGGGGCAGGTGTTAGGGAGCAAACGTAACTACTGCAGCTGAACTCAGAACAGATTAAAGTGGAGAAAGATAAGAGGCAGGAAGATGAGAGTAGAATGTTGCAGTAGTCGAGTCTAGACAGAATGAGGGTCTGAGTGAGATTTTTTTGCGGTATACATATAGAGGAAGGGACATATTTTGGCAATATTTTTTAGGCAGAAGCAACATGTTTTGGTGACTGCTTGGCTATGATGAGAGAATGTCAAGGTAGTATAGAGTATGACCCCAAGACAGCATGCTTTGGTTACTGAGTGGATGGTAGAATTGTCAACTGTGAAGCAGAAAGGAGTGGGTTTTAGGAGAGAATACAGTCAGTTCTACCTAAGATGGAGGTGGGTCATCCATGATGAAATTACCATGAGACACTCAGAGACTCGAGAATTCACAGCCGGAGTGAGGACAGGGGAAGAGAGGTAGATTTGTGTGTCATCTGCATACAGATGGTGATTAAAGCTAAGAGATGAGATTATTATTATTATTCTTTATATAGCGCCAACTAATTCCACAGCGCTGTACAATTGGGAATAGACATACAGAGGTATTAAATAGTACAATCAGATGTGGAGAACAGAAGAATCAGAGGGCCCTGCTCGTGAGAGCTTACAGTCTAGAGGTGAGGTTATCAAGTGAGAGGGTGTAGAGGGAAAAGAGGTTCCATGACTTATCCCTGAGGTACACCTACTGAGAGGTCATAGGGAAGTGGGAATGAGTTAGCAAAAGAAACACTGCAAGTACAGTTAGAGAGATAGGAGGTAATCCATTCTACAGCTGTGTCAGTCACGAACGCCAAGGTGGTGCAATGTGTCCAGTAGTAGTGCATGATTAACAGTGTCAAAGACAGAAGATAGATCTAGTAGGATTAGTATACTGTATTGTCCTTTGATGTGTGTAGGTCATTAGTAAATTTTGTTAGGCCTGTCTCCATGGAGTAGTTGGAAAGGAAACCTAGCTATAATGAGTCAAGAAGAGAGTGGAATTGAGAAAAGAGATTAAGATCTTAGATGCAAAGGGAAGGAGTGAAACTGGATGACAATTTGAAAGACAGATGAAGTCCAAGGAGGCTTTGAGAAGTATATAAAACTATATTTTATCTGGATAGGAAATTGGACAAACTGGATTGGCTAATTGGTCCTTATCTTCCATCAAATCTATGTTTAAGATTTTCGATTGTAAGCTCTTTAGGCAGGGTCACTTTCCCAATGTATGATTCCCTTTGCTTCATCCCCCCCCACACTAACAATGCAATGACCATACTTTAGCCTGATGCTCTTAACCCCTTCATTACCAGAGGCTTGGACCATTTCCTGTACCCTGTAGGCCAGACAGTTTTTCAGCATTTTTGCTATCCTTCTGTTTAGGCTTGATTTCCTCTGGGAATTTCTAGTTGCATATGGAAAACTATGTATTGTTTTTTTCAGAACAAACTGATCTTTTTTTTGTGGTGCCTTACATGAAGAGAATTTTGCATTGTGCAAAAAGCTATGATGTCATAATTACAAAAAGAGTGAAATTTTACTTATTTTGCTAAAATCACATACTAGGTATCAAAAACATTTACCTTGATTGCGAAAGTTTCAATTATTTGAAAAAGCCCTAAGTCCTCCAAGTAAAAAAATACCAAATTTGTATAGTTTTACCTACGTCCATGGCTAGGTCAGAGCCCTAATCACCAGGAGCGCAAAATGGCATTTTCAACTTTATGAACTAATATGAGCATTCTAGGGTTTTTGTGGTAAATCTACCCTAAAACAGTTGAATAACTATATAAAAATATATATTTCTGGAAAGTAGACAACCTGCTGCATCTAATGAGGGGTGACTTGCCTTCTTATCCCAAGCCTGGTGTGCCCAAATGTTTCCAGAAGGTGGCACTATAGGAAAAAAATTGCATTTTCTTACATTTTTGTACCTTCAAATGTAGTGAAATCTATAAAAACTATGGAATTTCCAACTGTATTCATTATCTAGTGCTCTTAGGAGAAAAATGACACCCCATTGGTATGAGTTGACCTACCTCAGGGGGCGTTAGAAGTGCCAAATGACACCTACTACAACCTCTAATTTTTCTAAACTTTTCTCAAACATTACTTGTCTGTACAAAAATGGTTATAACCAGGGCTTAAAATTTGAAGTCCTTTGCTACTAGCCAGACCTGAAAGTTACTCTCCACTGCAAGCCATAGCATACCCACCAGGGCTGAATTTCTACTAGCCAGGGCTAAATTTTCACTCGCTAGTGGCGAGTGGAAATTTTGATCCCTGTTTATAACAACTACAGAAGTGAAGAAAGGGTACACAAACCATACCATTTTGGAAAGAAGACAACCTGCCGCATCTAATGAGGGGTGATTTGCCTTCTTACCCCAAGCCTGGTGTGCACAAGTGCCTCCAGAACATGGCGCTAATGAAAAAAAAATACATTTTATTTCTGCCCCTTCAAATGTACTGAAATCTGTGAAAACCATGGAATTTCCAACTGTATTTATTAGCTAGTGCTCTTAGGAGAAGAATGACACCCCATTTGTATGAGTTGACCTACCTCAGGGGGAGCTAGAAGTGAAAAAACGACACCTACTACAACCTCTATTTTTTCTAACATTTTCTCAAACATTACTCGTCGGTACAAAAATAGTTATAACAACTACAGAAGTGAAGAAAGGGTACACAAACCATACCATTTTGGAAAGAAGACAACCTGCAGAATCTAATGAAGGGTAACTTGCCTTCTTACCCCAAGCCTGTTGTGCACAAATGCCACCAGAAATGGTGCTAATGAAAACAAAAGGCACTTTCTTCTGCCCCTTCAAATGTACTGAAATCTGTAAAAATCATGAAATTTCCAACTGTATTCATTAGCTAGTGCACTTAGGAGAAAAATGGCACCCCATTGGTATGAGTTGATATACCGTAGGGGTGCCAGAAGCACCTGTTTTTTTCTATGGAAATGGCTGTTTGTAATAAAATGTTCATAACTTTTAGAGACATGAAGGAAAGTATAAAATGTATACCATTTTGGAAAGTAGACATTCACCCCTGGGCTAAAGTGCACAATTATTTCAAAAACTTGGCACTAGGAAATAAATACATTTTTTTTACATTTTCACTACTTCAAAGATACTAAAATCTTTGAAAACCATAAAATTTCCTACTGTATTCAGTACCTGCTACCAACATGAGAAAAATGGTACCCCATTTGTGTGGGATAACATATAATATGTGGGTACTAGGAACACTTACCTAAACCTGACACTTGTTTTTTAAATTATCTGCCTGCATGAAAATTGTCATAACCATTATAGATATGTAGGAAAGGTAGAGAAACAGCGCCATTTTGGAAAGAAGATAACCTGCTGCATCTAATGAGGGGTCATGTGCCTTCTTACCCCAAGCCTGATGTGCCTCCAGAAGGTGGCGCTAATAAAAAAAATGACTTTTCTTTTATATTTCTCCACCTTCAAATGTATTGAAATCTGTGAAAACCATGGAATTTTCAACTGTATTCATTAGCTAGTGCTATTAGGAGTAAAATGAAACTGCATTGGTATGAGTTGACATACCTTAGGCGGTGCTAGAAGCACAAAACTACACCTACTACAACATCTGATTTTTCTAACATTTTCTCAAACAGGACTTGCCTGTACAAAAATGGTTATAACAGCTACAGAAGTGACGAAAGGGTAAACAAACCATATTATTTTGGAAAGAAGATAACCTGTTGCATCGAATGAGGGGTCACTTGCCTTTTTATGTCTAAGTTAGTGTGCACATCTATTTCCAGAATGTGGTGCTACAGGAAAAAAAATTTTTTTTTTACACATCAGTCACTTCAAAGATACTAAAATGGTTCAACGCCGTGGGATTTCCTAGAAGGACCTCTTGCCAACCTAAGAAAAATGCTACCCCACTGCTGTGGGTTGACATGCCAGTTTGGGTGACAGGAGTGTGGCTACCAGTGGAACAGGGATGGGAAAGCAAACCTGTGATTTTATGGCTAACAGATGAAAGAAGCTAGGGCATCAGCCGGTGTACGTGCGGACCTGTGACTACCAGTGTAACAAAGTGTGTGTGGGGGGGGGGGGGTGAGGGGTTAGGCAGTGTATGTGCATATGCCTACTAGTGGGCAGCGGAGCAAGGGTGGTGGGGGGCTGTCTGATAGTGTATATGGGGGGATCTGTGACTACCAGTGGTCACTGTATGTCCCCCTCATACAAAGTTTGATTTCCAGCCTGAATCTAGTGCATAATGGTACTATGAGTCTACCAGTAGGCAGTGGAAACAGGCTGGGGAATGGGACTGCCAGTGGGCTGTGGAACCAAACAGAGGGATAGGGTATGTGGGGGGGAGGTTGGAGGCATTTGTGTGTATGCCACAGGGGTGCCCAATGCACTGCAAAGCAATGCATTGGACCCCCTGTTGCACACAAAGAGTGTATGGGGTGTGAAAAAAAAAATCAGCCCATGCACCAGAGTTCTAGTGTGGGTTCTTTTTACCAGGATCACAAATGAAAGAATCAAGATCAGGCTGAAATTCACATCTTCAACAAAGGTTTATTTGTAGAATACAGGAAAAGGAAATTGGAGTATAATGTATGTCTGTGTCAAGGGTAGCCAACCCTGGTCCTCAAGAGCTACCAGCAGTGCATGTTTTCTGGTTATCCTTAAACAGGCACAGGGAGGCCAATTAAAGTGACTGAGTCAATAATTAGTCCACCTGTGCCACAGCTGAGCTATCCATGAAAACATGCATTGCTGGTAGCTCTTAAGGACCAGGGTTGACTACCTGGTCTATGCACATTCTTCAAGGCAACCCAACAGGCTAACATGCATTGACATGGCCTAAGTTTTTATAAGCTTCCTGAAACTCAAGGCTAGCCATGACAAAGCAATTCCTTCTGCTATGCTCCGGAGAGACAATAATTTAATAAAACTGTATGGAAGCATTTTTAGAGAAATACTAGAACAAGAGGGCATGACCTGAAGTTAGAGTTTGGTAGATTCAGAAGTAATGTGCGTAAGTACTACTTTACAGAAAGGGTGAAAGGTTCATGGAACAGCCTCCAAGTGGAAGTGGTGAGGGCTAAAAGAGAAAGCTTTTTGTTGACATGTCTATTTGTATGTATCTTATATAGCTTACAAGGTGTCAGTAAAGGAAGTGCAGAATGATTCTAATGTTACTGTCAGTGTGCACAAGGAGGATATTTTTACTGAGATACCTCCTTGAGCAGGTGGATTTACAAGAGATGCTTGAAAGTGAAGTGTTGATGATTTGCAAATGATGATAGGGAGAACATTCCAACGTCAAGGGGCAGCCAGTGAAAAAGACTGTAGCCGCGAGATGTCTCGATTTGTGTAATGAGAGGACAGAAAAAACCCTTGAGAAGATGCAGGTAATGTGAAGGGGTGTAGTGGGAGATAAGAGCGGAAATGTAAGAGGGTGCTGAAGAAGAAAGGAGAAGAATTTTGTAAGAAATACGAGACCTTATAGGTAGCCAAGAGAGGGATTTCAAGAGCAGATTAGGGGGCAGGTGTTAGGGAGCAAACGTAACTACTGCAGCTGAACTCAGAACAGATTAAAGTGGAGAAAGATAAGAGGCAGGAAGATGAGAGTAGAATGTTGCAGTAGTCGAGTCTAGACAGAATGAGGGTCTGAGTGAGATTTTTTTGCGGTATACATATAGAGGAAGGGACATATTTTGGCAATATTTTTTAGGCAGAAGCAACATGTTTTGGTGACTGCTTGGCTATGATGAGAGAATGTCAAGGTAGTATAGAGTATGACCCCAAGACAGCATGCTTTGGTTACTGAGTGGATGGTAGAATTGTCAACTGTGAAGCAGAAAGGAGTGGGTTTTAGGAGAGAATACAGTCAGTTCTACCTAAGATGGAGGTGGGTCATCCATGATGAAATTACCATGAGACACTCAGAGACTCGAGAATTCACAGCCGGAGTGAGGACAGGGGAAGAGAGGTAGATTTGTGTGTCATCTGCATACAGATGGTGATTAAAGCTAAGAGATGAGATTATTATTATTATTCTTTATATAGCGCCAACTAATTCCACAGCGCTGTACAATTGGGAATAGACATACAGAGGTATTAAATAGTACAATCAGATGTGGAGAACAGAAGAATCAGAGGGCCCTGCTCGTGAGAGCTTACAGTCTAGAGGTGAGGTTATCAAGTGAGAGGGTGTAGAGGGAAAAGAGGTTCCATGACTTATCCCTGAGGTACACCTACTGAGAGGTCATAGGGAAGTGGGAATGAGTTAGCAAAAGAAACACTGCAAGTACAGTTAGAGAGATAGGAGGTAATCCATTCTACAGCTGTGTCAGTCACGAACGCCAAGGTGGTGCAATGTGTCCAGTAGTAGTGCATGATTAACAGTGTCAAAGACAGAAGATAGATCTAGTAGGATTAGTATACTGTATTGTCCTTTGATGTGTGTAGGTCATTAGTAAATTTTGTTAGGCCTGTCTCCATGGAGTAGTTGGAAAGGAAACCTAGCTATAATGAGTCAAGAAGAGAGTGGAATTGAGAAAAGAGATTAAGATCTTAGATGCAAAGGGAAGGAGTGAAACTGGATGACAATTTGAAAGACAGATGAAGTCCAAGGAGGCTTTGAGAAGTATATAAAACTATATTTTATCTGGATAGGAAATTGGACAAACTGGATTGGCTAATTGGTCCTTATCTTCCATCAAATCTATGTTTAAGATTTTCGATTGTAAGCTCTTTAGGCAGGGTCACTTTCCCAATGTATGATTCCCTTTGCTTCATCCCCCCCCACACTAACAATGCAATGACCATACTTTAGCCTGATGCTCTTAACCCCTTCATTACCAGAGGCTTGGACCATTTCCTGTACCCTGTAGGCCAGACAGTTTTTCAGCATTTTTGCTATCCTTCTGTTTAGGCTTGATTTCCTCTGGGAATTTCTAGTTGCATATGGAAAACTATGTATTGTTTTTTTCAGAACAAACTGATCTTTTTTTTGTGGTGCCTTACATGAAGAGAATTTTGCATTGTGCAAAAAGCTATGATGTCATAATTACAAAAAGAGTGAAATTTTACTTATTTTGCTAAAATCACATACTAGGTATCAAAAACATTTACCTTGATTGCGAAAGTTTCAATTATTTGAAAAAGCCCTAAGTCCTCCAAGTAAAAAAATACCAAATTTGTATAGTTTTACCTACGTCCATGGCTAGGTCAGAGCCCTAATCACCAGGAGCGCAAAATGGCATTTTCAACTTTATGAACTAATATGAGCATTCTAGGGTTTTTGTGGTAAATCTACCCTAAAACAGTTGAATAACTATATAAAAATATATATTTCTGGAAAGTAGACAACCTGCTGCATCTAATGAGGGGTGACTTGCCTTCTTATCCCAAGCCTGGTGTGCCCAAATGTTTCCAGAAGGTGGCACTATAGGAAAAAAATTGCATTTTCTTACATTTTTGTACCTTCAAATGTAGTGAAATCTATAAAAACTATGGAATTTCCAACTGTATTCATTATCTAGTGCTCTTAGGAGAAAAATGACACCCCATTGGTATGAGTTGACCTACCTCAGGGGGCGTTAGAAGTGCCAAATGACACCTACTACAACCTCTAATTTTTCTAAACTTTTCTCAAACATTACTTGTCTGTACAAAAATGGTTATAACCAGGGCTTAAAATTTGAAGTCCTTTGCTACTAGCCAGACCTGAAAGTTACTCTCCACTGCAAGCCATAGCATACCCACCAGGGCTGAATTTCTACTAGCCAGGGCTAAATTTTCACTCGCTAGTGGCGAGTGGAAATTTTGATCCCTGTTTATAACAACTACAGAAGTGAAGAAAGGGTACACAAACCATACCATTTTGGAAAGAAGACAACCTGCCGCATCTAATGAGGGGTGACTTGCCTTCTTACCCCAAGCCTGGTGTGCACAAGTGCCTCCAGAACATGGCGCTAATGAAAAAAAAATACATTTTATTTCTGCCCCTTCAAATGTACTGAAATCTGTGAAAACCATGGAATTTCCAACTGTATTTATTAGCTAGTGCTCTTAGGAGAAGAATGACACCCCATTTGTATGAGTTGACCTACCTCAGGGGGAGCTAGAAGTGAAAAAACGACACCTACTACAACCTCTATTTTTTCTAACATTTTCTCAAACATTACTCGTCGGTACAAAAATAGTTATAACAACTACAGAAGTGAAGAAAGGGTACACAAACCATACCATTTTGGAAAGAAGACAACCTGCAGAATCTAATGAAGGGTAACTTGCCTTCTTACCCCAAGCCTGTTGTGCACAAATGCCACCAGAAATGGTGCTAATGAAAACAAAAGGCACTTTCTTCTGCCCCTTCAAATGTACTGAAATCTGTAAAAATCATGAAATTTCCAACTGTATTCATTAGCTAGTGCTCTTAGGAGAAGAATGGCACCCCATTGGTATGAGTTGACCTACCTCAGGGGGCGTTAGAAGTGCCAAATGACACCTACTACAACCTCTAATTTTTCTAAACTTTTCTCAAACATTACTTGTCTGTACAAAAATGGTTATAACCAGGGCTTAAAATTTGAAGTCCTTTGCTACTAGCCAGACCTGAAAAGTTACTCTCCACTGCAAGCCATAGCATACCCACCAGGGCTGAATTTCTACTAGCCAGGGCTAAATTTTCACTCACTAGTGGAAATTTTGAGCCCTGTTTATAACAACTACAGAAGTGAAGAAACGGTACACAAACCATACCATTTTGGAAAGAAGACAACCTGCCGCATCTAATGAGGGGTGACTTGCCTTCTTACCCCAAGCCTGGTGTGCACAAGTGCCTCCAGAACGTGGCGCTAATGAAAAAAAAATACATTTTATTTCTGCCCCTTCAAATGTACTGAAATCTGTGAAAACCATGGAATTTCCAACTGTATTTTTTAGCTAGTGCTCTTAGGAGAAGAATGACATCCCATTGGTATGAGTTGACCTACCTCAGGGGGAGCTAGAAGTGCAAAACGACACCTACTACAACCTCTATTTTTTCTAACATTTTCTCAAACATTACTCATCGGTACAAAAATAGTTATAACAACTACAGAAGTGAAGAAAGGGTACACAAACCATTTTGGAAAGAAGACAACCTGCAGAATCTAATGAAGGGTAACTTGCCTTCTTACCCCAAGCCTGTTGTGCACAAATGCCACCAGAAATGGTGCTAATGAAAACAAAAGGAACTTTCTTCTGCCCCTTCAAATGTACTGAAATCTGTGAAAACCATGAAATTTCCAACTGTATTCATTAGCTAGTGCACTTAGGAGAAAAATGGCACCCCATTGGTATGAGTTGATGTACCGTAGGGGTGCCGGAAGCACCTGTTTTCTTCAATGGAAATGGCTGTTTGTACTAAAATGTTCATAACTTTTAGAGACATGAAGGAAAGTATAAAATGTATACCATTTTGGAAAGTAGACATTCACCCCTGGGCTAAAGTGCAGTGTTATTTCAAAAACTTGGCACTAGGAAATAAATACATTTTTTTTACATTTTCACTATTTCAAAGATACTAAAATCTTTGAAAACCATAACATTTCCTACTGTATTCAGTACCTGCTACCAACATGAGAAAAATGGTACCCCATTTGTGTGGGATAACATATAATATGTGGGTACTAGGAACACTTACCTAAACCTGACACTTGTTTTTTAAATTATCTGCCTGCATGAAAATTGTCATAACCATTATAGATATGCAGGAAAGGTAGAGAAACAGCGCCATTTTGGAAAGAAGATAACCTGCTGCATCTAATGAGGGGTCATGTGCCTTCTTACCCCAAGCCTGATGTGCCTCCAGAAGGTGGCGCTAATAAAAAAAATTATTTTTTTTTTATATTTCTGCCCCTTCAAATGTATTGAAATCTGTGAAAACCATGGAATTTTCAACTGTATTCATTAGCTAGTGCTATTAGGAGTAAAATGAAACTGCATTGGTATGAGTTGACATACCTTAGGCGGTGCTAGAAGCACAAAACTACACCTACTAGAACATCTGATTTTTCTAACATTTTCTCAAACAGGACTTGCCTGTACAAAAATGGTTATAACAGCTACAGAAGTGACGAAAGGGTAAACAAACCATATTATTTTGGAAAGAAGATAACCTGTTGCATCGAATGAGGGGTCACTTGCCTTTTTATGTCTAAGTTAGTGTGCACATCTATTTCCAGAATGTGGTGCTACAGGAAAAAAAAATTTTTTTTTACACATCAGTCACTTCAAAGATACTAAAATGGTTCAACGTCATGGGATTTCCTAGGAGGACCTCTTGCCAACCTAAGAAAAATGCCACCCCACTGCTGTGGGTTGACATGCCAGTTTGGGTGACAGGAGTGTGGCTACCAGTGGAACAGGGATGGGAAAGCAAACCGTGTGATTTTATGGCTAACAGATGAAAGAAGCTAGGGCATCAGCCGGTGTACGTGCGGACCTGTGACTACCAGTATAACAAAGTGTGTGTGTGGGGGGGGTGAGGGGTTAGGCAGTGTATGTGCATATGCCTACTAGTGGGCAGCGGAGCAAGGGTGGTGGGGGGTGTCTGATAGTGTATATGGGGGGATCTGTGACTACCAGTGGTCACTGTATGTCCCCCTCATACAAAGTTTGATTTCCAGCCTGAATCTAGTGCATAATGGTACTATGAGTCTACCAGTAGGCAGTGGAAACAGGCTGGGGAATGGGACTGCCAGTGGGCTGTGGAACCAAACAGAGGGATAGGGTATGTGGGGGGGAGGTTGGAGGCATTTTGTGTGTATGCCACAGGGGTGCCCAATGCACTGCAAAGCAATGCATTGGACCCCCTGTTGCACACAAAGAGTTATATTATTTTTTTATTCATACCTCGTTGGTGCCCCCATCAAGGTAAAAAAAAAAAGTGTGTGTGTGTGTGTCACAGATGGTCTAACGCATTGCAAAGCACTGCTTTGGACCCCCCCCCCCCCCCTGTGGCATGTGCATTTTTTGGGGGCTTTTTCCCCCCAATATTTTTATGTAGACTTTGGGTGCATCATAACCCCCACAATGAGGTCTGAATAAAAAATAAAAGGGGGAAAAAATAAATAATCCTTTGTGTGCCACAGGGGTGTCCAGTGCATTGCAAAGCAATGCATTGGACCCCTGTGGCACACAAAGGGTTATTTATTTATTTTTTTAATCGTTACTTTTTATTCAGATGGCCACCATACAAGCTCTGATTATAGACAAATGATAAAAGCCCTGTGTGTGCCACAGGAGGGGGGCTGCATTGGACACCCCATGGTAGTACACACAGGGTTATTTTTTTTTTTATTTAATTTTTTTATTATAGACCTCATTGAGGGGCATCAGGACTATTGTACTATTTCTGCAAAGTGCTGTGTACATGTATGGCACTATATAAATAAAGATACATACATACAAGAGACCAGTCCAGAGCTTGCAAACCACCCGGCATGTATAGCTCCATAAATTGTATACAGCAACAATTCAGTCAGTGAGCAGGCCCCAAAAATCTCCGCAACCACTGAAGGGTAGACTTACCGCTCTCTCACAGTCTCCCCATTCCAAACATCCAAATACACACTCCTAATGGAAGCCTTTTGTACTCCTGAAGCCCTTGCACATGCCTTGTGATTGGTTTATCTTGAGATATGTGCAGAATGGCTGATGCATTGGCCCTTTTGAGTGTTTTTTTGTACACTAAAGGGGCACCAGATCAGCAAAATGTTGCACATGTTGAAGGCAGGGTGTTGGTCAGAAACTCTGTGTATTGTATCACATTTCACACAAAATAAAAATGTTAAAACCACTACTTGTATGTTATGTGTTCCTTTCTTCAGGTAGGTTTGGTGAACTATACTGAGAGTAACCAAGTAATTTTGAAAGACAATTACCCATTGGAATTTTGAAGTTTGGCTGAAGGAGTATTATCCTTGAATAGGATCATGTTAAATGGGTCTATAAGTTTGGTAAATGGTTATGGCATTTTACATTGTCTGGTTGGAAACATATAGTTAATTCTAAACAAGTTTTAAGTATATTGTTATGAACTTTCTGTGGCCTTTTATAACCCGGTTGGTAGTCATGTGTTTCCTTCACAACGGGTGCTCATTGCTTAGGTCACGTGTCCCCTGGAGCTGGCATGTTGCGGGCCTAGTGTAGGTTGAACATTACAGACATGAGGTGTTGTGAAGTGAGAGCGTAATGGTGGCATCGCCCATAACTTCTTGCTGCATTTGCAGGCTAGTTGGCAAGCAGCATATCTATCACGGTTCCCGTGATTCCGCTGTCACTCTCTGCTGTGGTGAGCTCCTATTGGCGGAGCTTGTTTAGCCCGCCCAGTGTGGCCTTCGTATACCGGGCCTCTAGCACCTATCAGGTGCCCTTTCGTGGTGTTCCTGTACCAGTGCTTCCGTTGCTGTGTTCCTGTGTACCGATTTGGCCTGTCTGACTATTCTTGTTAGTTCCTGCTCCGTGATTAACCCGGCTTGGCTGACGTTCCTGCTCCATGATTGACCCGGCTTGGCTGACGTTCCTGCTCCGTGACCTGATTCCAGTTATCCTGTCATCCTGAGGGTGTTCCTGCGAAGATCCTGATTCTATGTCGCCTGCAGAGCTTGTTGCCTCCGATACTGAGCCTGTCCGTTAACACTTGCTGAGCACTGTTGCCTCCGATACTGAGCCTGTCCGTTAACACTTGCTGACCACTGTTGCCTCCGTTACTGACCCTGTCCGTTAACACTTGCAGAGCTTGTTGCCTCCGATTCTGAGCCTGTCCGTTAACACTTGCAGAGCTTGTTGCCTCTGTTACCGAGCCTTCCGTTACACTTGCAGAGCATTTGTGGTCTCCTTTAACTGTGCTTCCGCTTTACACCTTACTTGCAAAGTATAGCAGTTGTCGCACCAAGTGGTGTTATTGGGCGATCCCTTTCAGCTCTTGCAGTGTTGTTACTCCGCTACCGCACTGGAAGGGTGCTATTGGCTCTGGTTCCATTCCGTTCTTGCAGTGTTTGTGACTCCGTTACCGCACCGGAAGGGTGCTATTGGCTCTGGTTCCATTCAGCTCTTGCAGTGTTTATGACACCGTTACCGCACCGGAGGGGTGCTATTGGCTCTGGTTCCATTCAGCTCTTGCAGTGTTTGTGACTCCGCTACCGCACCAGAAGGGTGCTATTGGCTCTGGTTCCATTCAGCTCTCGCAGTGTTTGTGACTCCGTCACCGTACCGGAAGGGTGCTTTTGGCTCTAGTTCCATTCAGCTCTTGCAGATGTGTTGGGTATCTTGCTTATCGCCTGTCCTTGGAGTGTGTCAGCTCTGCCTCACTGCTAAGGTGCAGCCTTGTACCACAGTCTCTTGTTGCTCTACTGGGCGTTGTCTAAACTCACCACAACAGAGACTGATTACTTACATTGGACTTTAACCCTTGTGCCACTACTGTTTCTTATTTTGTGCCAATATTGCTCCTACTCTATATTGTGCCTGCGAGGGCATCCATCATCTGTATCCATTTACCTGTCATTGCCTATTTTAGCCCATAGTGGGCAGTGTTCCTTGTTTTTCTTGTGTTTTATTCTAACCTCTGGTCTGAGTGTCTTACAAAACCGTTACAATACCTCCCTCCTGCCTTAGGGTTTTGTTTGTTTTGTGATAGCTTAGGTGTAACGGATCCTACCCGTTACTTGAGCCCTTGTCTGGCCATAAGTTTGTTTAACCAAAAACTGTGGACATTTTTCCCTGGTCATGCACTAAAAATACTCTGTGTACGCTGTATGTGAATGAGGATATGGACATTATTACACACAACTGCCCTGTGGTAGACTGATGGCTTGCTTCCAAGGGAATAGGCAGTGAGGGGTTAATTATTCCAATGTGTATTGCAGTCCCTCAAGCCAGTGACTATGGGTACTGTAGCAAGACCTCCTGCTGGGTATTAATTAAGCCATTGTGAACTGCAGTCAGACCCCCTGCTGTGTGGTAATTAGTTCAAGCCCTCAAGTCTTTGTTCAATCACACCCTTTTGTATCTGAAATGTAATCCTAAGTTATTGTATCTGTTATGACCATCTGTTGCTGGCCTTTGTCTGATGTACTGTGATGGGATCACGCCCTAATGTATCTGGTTTCCCCCATAAGTTCCCATGTAAGAGTTCTGTATAAATATCTGTGGTCTTTGTCAAAGTGAGTTATGTTTGGAGTGAACCAGAGTCCTGGAGTTCTGTGTTCCTATGGTTTTAAAGTGGCCACTCTGCCGCCTATCTGTGCCCAGGTTCCTGTATCGTTCGTCTGTCTGCTGCCAGTACCCCGCTACCCACTTCGGATGCTGTCAGGCGGCAACGTGGACTCTGCCTTGCTTCTTCCAAGTTCCAGTAGAACCTTTGATTCGACCACCGGGATGTTATCTGCTTGACCGGTGCATCGAACGGTGCCAGTCCGGCGTTGAGAAGTAGAGACCCGGGAACAACAGCGGAAGGCGACGCGGTCCCTTCACAGCTTCCGTTACATTAGGCATTTGTGTCCTTGCTAGGCAGGGAGTTTATTATCCCTATACAAGTTTGGCTAAAAAGTAAGTTTATAGAGCAACTAGCTGGAATACTATTGTCATTATTTTAAAAAATGCATTGTTTGGCCAAAATTAAACTTTTAAAGCGGAACTACCACCACGCCTAAACTTGCCCATAAAGCATTACCCATCTGGGTCTAGCTGCTCAATAGTGCTAGTCACCAGAATTATTACCTCCTTTTAGAGATTTCCTACTGCTCCCGTGACAGCTATCTTTCCATAGTGACGTCTGCGCTCCTGCACTGTCAGTCTTTTCCAGTCCTTTCCAGTACCGTGCGACTCCTAGCAAAGCCTCCTAGAGCAGCCTGGGACTGAAAGAGCAGGCACGCAGACATCACTATGCAAAGATGTCTGTGCTGTTTCCTGGCTGTCAGTCCCGGGAGCAGTAGGAATTCTCTAAAAGGAGGTAATAATTCTGGCGACTAGCACTATTGAGCAGCTAGTCGCCAGATGGGTAATTCTGTAGGGGCAAGTTTAGGTGGGGTCGTAGTTCTGCTTTATCAATGATCCTGTGCCTTCTTTCAGGACAGAGTACGGGTACAGGTCTGCACTGCAGTCTGTCGCTCTTCCTCTGCTCCCCTCCCTCAATCCAGCCTCCTCCGATGTCAGAGGATTTCTCCTTGTAAGCTGGAGCTCTCTCTGGCCAATGAGAACGCTCTAGCTTACATGCAGAAATCCTTCATCATCAGAAGAGACTGGATCAAGGGAGGGCAGCAGAGGAATAGTAACAGACTGCAATGCAAAGCTGTACCCGCAGTCTGTCTGGAAGGATGGCACAGGATCATTGTAAAACATTTAATTTTGGCCAAACAACGAATTAAAAAAAAAAGAAATAGCAATAGTATTCCAGCTAGTCGCTCTATAAACTTACTTTTTAGCCAGACCTGTATGGGGGTGAAAATTCCCCTTTATAGGGAGATGTACCCATTGATTTTTTATTTTTTTTTTTATCTTTTTTTATTCAATATTCAAAACATACAAATACATAACATACTTCAAAATGTTATCAATACATATAAAATCTATTAGTCTTACAACTAACTATATGAAACATTCCAATTCAATCAACACAAATCACCATAGCCAATAAAAAATTAACCCGAAGACACAACCATCTATGTGTACACATAAGTAGTCTTAAAGTGATAGTAATAACATTCAATAGATTTAGTTCTGTAGATACTTAGAACCTTTATGGTTTGGGAGATATCAGTCTGCAAAGTTCCCCCTTCCCTTCCCTTGTGCTGAAGTCAGCTTTCAAAGTTACAGAGGGAGATCACAGTCCGTAGACTGTCCTGCGGCTCTTCAGCAGAGCCGTGATCGAGGCAGTTACAAAGAAATACTTCATTTGAACGGTCTACAACGTGTGCCTGGTTTGCAAGCACACGTTGTAGACTGTTCAAATGAAGTATTTCTTTGTAACTATGTTAAGTATTACTACACTTTAAATAAGAACGGCAGGGTCATAATCCCACATTCAACACAATATTCAAAGATCTTTCTTTCATTGAAATTTTGTTAATAGAGGTATTCAAAGACCAATTTATACCCTTTTCCATTTTTAATTGCCAGATCAACTGGCTCTTCTGTTTGGTGCCACAAAAATCTCCAGCTTTCTTCCAGTCAAGATTTTAGCAGCTGAAATACAACGGACTGCTAGATAATATCGCCCGACATTCGTTCTGGGCCAACCCAGGTTCAACAAAACCGTCTCTGGCCTTACCTATAAATGTACATTTTTCTACCTTTTTCAAAAATTCCACCACTAAACACTACATCTTCTGCACATATTCACAACTCCTCCATATATGTAGATAAGTGCCTGTCTCCTTGCAACATCTCCAACAAATTTTCAGAAGTCTGGAGATATATTTTAGTCAATCTGACTGGGCTCATATACCATCTATTGCTTATTTTATAGTGGTTTGAACCAATGCCATATCATGTGTGACTCTATTAAAATTGCTAAAGGCTAAAAATCACTCCCGGCTAGATATTTCAATATTTAATATCTTTTCCCATCCTATATAATAATTAGCTGAATGTGTGTTTGACAGAAGTTGTCATGCGCAGTAGATACGTCTGCGAGCGCTGTAGTCAAGCACACTACAGACTGCCTGTGCCACGGCTGATAACAGAGCGATGTGATTTTATCTCTGGTTTTCCTAAGAGATCACTATTACCTCTATCTTTTCAGTTCCTCAGTGATAAATACATTATATTCAATTTCATTGATCAGTACAAAATCTGGTATTTTCCCCCTTAATTCTACTCTTTTTTAACTTTAAACCAATGTGGTAAAATTTGATCCAGAATCACATTTCTCTTTGATACTTCTCAGACCAGGTTGTTCTTTTATACTCCAAAGCAGATTAGACAAGTCACTCACACCACATGCATCAGCCTCTAACCTGTAGCAGGGTTCCTTTTTTACCCCTTCCTCTTGTATCCTATATACCTGGTAAAGTTTAGATGCCTCATAATAATTCTCTATCAAAGGGAAACCTAGATAACCCTGTTTTATACTATTAGATTGTTTTTGTGAGCCAATCCTTGGTCATTTGCCCCTCCAAACAAAATTTCTAAAGCTCATCTGAATTAAATCTAACCAACTTTATGGAACCTTTAATGGCATCATCTTAAAAAAATATGTCCGCTTTGGAAGTATACCTTCAATATATTATTCCTACCTCCCCATAATATATGTTTATTCCCCCATTCTTTTAGGGATTTATTAGTTGAATTTTAATCAATTTCAGGCAGTTTACTTCCATAATTTTACTAATATTAGATGTGATTATAATCCCCAAATAGGACATATCTTTCTTTCCACATTCAAATTGAACATTTTTTTGCAAATGGGCTGTCATTCCCACTCCCATGTTGTTACACAAACCCACTGATTTATTTAAATTCTATTTATAGTTTGATATCTTGCCATATTTTCCCACTTCTTCCATAAAATACACCATAGAAGACATTGGGTCTGTAATTGATAACAGAATGTCATCCGCATACAAGCAAATTTTCAACTCCTGATCTCCCACCCAAAAACCTCTTATGTCCTTATTCTTCCTAATATTGATAGCAAATGGTTCAATCGACAAATTATACAACATGGTAGAGAGTGGGCAACCCTGTCTTGTGCCGTTATTTAGACTAAACCATTCTGAACAAAGATTATTCCCCACCACTCTTGCAGTTGGTCCATTATAAAGAGCTTTAATAGCACTCAGCATCCACCCACCCATTCTATATGCCTGCGACACTTGAAACATATACCCCCACCCGACCCTGTCAAAGGCCTTTTCGACGTCTAATGACAGGGTCAGGAGGGGGATCCCATTCCTGTTAGCAGCATCCATTGTATCTATCTGTCTTCTTGTGTTATCACGTTATTCTTCCTGGTACAGAACCAATTTGATCGGGATGTACCATCTCGGGTAAAATGCTCTTTATCCTCTCTGCCAATACTGAAGAAAATATTTTTGTATCTTCATTTATAAGAGATATGTTTTCCCTTGTTTTAATATTGGTAACGCATTTGTTTGTAGCATCTCCAACAGAAAATTACCTAAACTAATTATTTCATTAAAAGTTTTTACCAAATGATCTACCAGTTTGTTTTTATATAGCTTATATAACAAATTACCATACCCATCTGGACCTGGAGTCTTATATTTCTCTAATTCTCTATCACTTTCATTACCTTCACCTTCGTTATTTCTTTATTTAAGCCTTCACTTTGCTCTGACCTTAATTTAGGGATATCTATAGCATCCAGATATGCCTTAATTTCTTCTTCTGAAGTTTGTTCCGGTAAGTTATACAATTCCTTATAATATTTAGCAAAGACCTCCCCAATCTCTTCCGGTGATTGATAAACCTTAATCAATGAAATTATTTCTCTCTCTATCTCTTTTAGTTTTTAACTTATTTGTGAGAATTTTACTTGCTCTGTTTCCACTCTGATATTTCAACGGTAATTTCTCCAAATTTCTATTGACCTTCTCTAACTCCAGCTGATTAATTTGATTTTTAATATCTCTTATTTTTCCCACATTTTCTAATTTAAAACTCTGTTTATTCTCATATACAAACTTATAATAACAGATATAAAGATATGATAATAAGTCAGCCTTCTTGTCTTTATACTTAAACTTAATAAAATATCCCCTCATCACTACTTTAAAAGTGCACCATATCAATGAAGGGGACATGTCACCTGTACAATTTTCACTAAAGTAACAATCAATCATTTGGGCTATAAATTCTATATTCTCTCTTTTATAAAATAAAAAAGCATCTAATCTCCAAGTGGTAGGTATTTGTTTCCAAACAGAGATTTCAATAACAACCATACTATGATCTAACCACACATTGTCCTTAACCTTTTAAGGACCAGGAAAATCTGAGGTCATTTTCCCTTAAGGACCGGAGCACTTCTGACCTTTTTGACTATGTCTTTGTTCAACAGTGTTTTCCCTCTAAGTCTTTTATTCCATCCCCATAAATTATATACTGTTTTTTTAAGTACAAATAGGGCTTTCATTTGATACCCCACTTATATGGATAACCCACCATTTACTTATTAAAATAAAAAAAAAACACCATTTTTGTTTTTTCTCTTGGGATCAATTGGGCACAAAGGGTTACATTTTTATGGAAACTGCATGAAAGGTACGACCGATCAGTCATACCTACAAAATGCGCAGATTAAAGTGGCCACACAGTTGCGCAGTTTAAAGTGGACAGAGGCAGAGGAGACACGCATTGACAGCATGCTTTTTGTACTGCCTCAGTTTCTCAGAATGCCGGTACATGTGATCGCTGCTACAGTGATCACATGAACCGGCACAAGCAAGAAGGGCTGAGACTGGACGCCCTGGTCTCGGAGCGCTTAGTCTCAGCCTGGAATTAATGATAGCAGCGTGCACGGAGGCACACTGCTATCATTTAAGCCTTGATGGTCCTGGACCGTCATGGGTCCTTAAGGGGTTAATATATACTTTACCGGTCTTTTTCACTACTACTAAATCTACCAAAATCAGATCTATGCTAGAAAACGAAAAATGACTCTTAGAAAAGCGTGTAAAATATTTCTCCCCTGGGTGATTTATACGCCATATATCATACAAATCTGATCTTCTAACGCATTTGCTAACATCCTAGCTAATTTGTTTACTTTTTTATCATTTTTACCCAATTCCCTATATTTCTTATCTAATCCCGGGTCTAATACGCTATTAAAATCCCATGCAATTATCAAATTGCCTAATTTAACCTTCCCTACTCTAATATTTTAGTGAAATAACTCACTGAGGATTCATTTGGTAAATACACATTCAAATTCACCCAGGTATATACCTGTTTGTTCACCTTACACACTACAATCACAATCCCCCCTTTTCTTTTTCAGATACAGAGAATAAGCAAGATAACTAAAATGCTTACTACTCCCTTTCCAAAAATCTGAGTTACTCCAGTGAGTTTCCTGGATAAAAGCAATATCTATTTTGTCCTCCTGTAAACATTTATATAACATTTCTCTTGCATACGGGATATTTAAACCCTGCACTTTAATTGAAACTAGTTTAAACATGTCTTAAACACTTCTTGATTGTCTCAACTTCATTCCCCCCCTCGGCAATAAAATCTTACTAACATATAAACACATATAAAAAACACACCATTAAACACAAAACATATATTCCCAACCCTACAGCTAAAAGCCTGGCAACCCTCCAGGAAGTCAGCTCTACGTGTCATATGGTGACTATCTAACCACTTATAGAAACAATCCTAAGTTTCTCTCAAGAACTTACAGCATGGGGCCGTCTGGCATTCAGGCGGGCTAAACAAACAAGGTCAACCATAACCCTGTTTTGAGGGAATAACACCTTTGTTCAGGGACAAAAGAAAGAGAAAAAAAAAACACCAATATCTACCCCCATTATCTCAGTACTCCTAATATCCCTAAACCTATCCTATCTATTCCAAAAAATGTACCTTCACACCTCATATTATTATATATTATTACAGCCTACCTATCATTATACCCTATTAAATTTACCCTTATTCTCATTGTGATACCTGAAACCCCACTGCTTTAGCATTCCCAATCTTAATAAAATATCTGCATATCCTTTTAATTACCCAACAATTCACTTTTATTATTAATTATTTTATGGAATACTACCTATATAAATTCTGTCTACCTTATACAACTGTTACCACTTTCTATAGATGTCTTAACATAAATATTCCAAATATCTTCTGTGATAATACATGAACCTGTCCATCAAATTTCTCTCTATACTAAGTGATCCACCATCTCCAGTAAGAAAAAAAAATACTCATAATTCATCTTACTAATACCTATAAAAACCAACCCCCCCATTCCTGGTTAACCCTCCAAGTGCCAGGAGGTACACACGAACCTCCAAGATGTATATTGTATGCCCTCCCTACACTGAAAGGGCCAACACCAATAAGATATTAGGGTATAAACATACCCCAACCCTCACAGTGCTACGTATGTCTTCAACACTAACCACATCATCGCAATTTTAATCACTTCAAGATGGAGAAGAACAGCATTAATTTACCTGTCCACCAATGAATTATGCCACTAAAAAGAAGGGTCAGCACACATGGATGTGGAAACCGCCAAAAACCAACCCCTCAGGATGAGTCCAAATGGACACTACACCAGACCGGAAGTCCCACGTGCCCCGCACCCGAGCGCCCAACCACAGACATCTAAATCTACAACCCAGCACCCAGGTGGGGGACGTGAGAGACCCCCAGCCCATTGAAGGCCTCCCCATCCCCGGTCCCCCGTGCGGCCCCTCCCCCCAGCAGCATCCTTTGGAATTGGGACTTTTTACCTACCCCATGGGTTATAACTAAAATGTACGCTATCTTAATACACATTAAAGGAGCAGTAAAATTTTTTTATGAAAACACATATTTTATAGATCATTTCCTGCTGAATAAAACAAGGTCACTCCCACTGCTGTCAGATGTTTTATTCAAAATTTATAGCAGTTCAAATAATCAGGAAGTGAATTTACTGTGTTTTACTTCCTGAAGTTCTAACTGACAGGAAGTGAGAGGCAGTTTCTATCACATTCTATGGAGATCTGTATGTCTCTGACTTTTCTGACTTTCTTCTCCATTAGAATCTGACAGGAAATCTAATTTACTGCTCCTTTAAACTTTACCACACTCAAATATAATCCCAAATTAAAAACGTTCCTTTCCAGTCCTAAGACATTCTTCCTCTATAATCCTATTTTACCCAATGCTTGATCTTGTCCTCTCTTTACCCCCTTTTCCCTTCCCACTGAAACTGAATTAGGATTTACACCCTACTTGTCCCTTTCTGTCTGTCATGTCCAATTTTACCCTTCAACTACTCCTCAACCCGCTCCACAGAATCAAACTTGTGCAATTTTCCCTCCCAGCTAATTATTAGGCAAACCGGAAAACACCAACAATATTTAATATTATACTGTCTTAAAGTTCTTATAAGTGGAACACATTTTTCATCAGCAATCTCCTAATGAAAGAAAGATCTTGAAACACCAACAGATACTTAAATATTTCGTCTGTTGGTATAAATTCTCTCATGTTTTTCATAATTTGCTCTTTGCATTGGTATGACTGAAAATTCACAATCATGTCCCCAGGGACTTTATCAGGTAGACTCCCGTTTGGGGATACAATGAATCCTTTCAATATCAATACTATAATCTACTTTTTCCATATCCAATTCTTTTAATAAACTCTGTATGAACGGTTTTCGCTGGTCTTGTACAATTTCTTCTGGGATATTCCTGAAACGTAGATTACACCTCCTTAACCTGTCCTTTATATATAGTTCCAAGATATCCACCCGCTGTTCCAACTCTATGTTCTTATCTTTTAGTGTTACATATTGGAGAGCTAGAAAACCATTTTCACTTCTACAGACTTGATCTTATTCACCAGTTCATTAATATCTGCCTTAATCTCCATGGACCTATCCTTGATCTCCTGCTTTATAGTGAGTAGTTGAGCATCTAAACAGTCTAAAAATTCTTGAGTAATGTGAACTGGCTCATTAATAATATTACTACATGGAGAATCATCCATTTGGCTGGTGCTCATTTATTTAGCCTTTAATCCTCTTGCATCTCTCGTGGGTTGGGGGAGTAAAACAATGAAGATCTCCTCTACTATTTATTGTCTTTTATTTCCCTTTTCTGGTTCCGCTTTGTGGCCATAGTAAACAGTCCTCATTAAAGGGTTTGGACCCAATTTATACACAGTCTCACTTCACCAGCTTAATTCTAAGCCAAACCCAACAAACACCTCCACATATTGTTTAGTCTTTAGTCATAACAATCCAGCCTTTTAGGTGCTTTTAATATCTTCTCATTCTTTATGCCTCTATTCCCTTCTTTAATATTTTTTATTATTGTCAGGCTGTTTACACATATATACAGCTCTTTAAAAAAGTCAACATAGCTATGTAAGCACTTTCTTTTTCCCAGACTTAAAGGGATAGTAATACTTCATTTTAACTTTATTTTATTTTGTAGGCATTAAAAAAACATGAAGAATGATATAAGTCTTATCTCTGAAACCTTTATGGTTTAAGAGATATTCACAAACAAAATATCCCCCCCTGTTCAACCAGATCAGAAGGGAGATGCCCAGGTAGCCTGCAGAGAGGGACAATCTTCAATTAAGATAAGGGAAAAAGCTGAAAAACTTGTCAAGGGGGGAAGGGCTTTCATTGTTTTCATACAAAGAAAATTGTCCCCTTCTGTTATCTGTCTTGTCATACAACCAGACTCACATCTGAGAAGAGATGGCTTACACTAGGAAAAAGGGGCAGGGAGGGGAACTTTGCTTGTGAATATCTCATAAACCATAAAGGTTTGAGAGATAAGACTTATATCATTCTTCATGTTTTTTTAATGCCTACAAAATAAAATAAAGTTAAAACGAAGTATTACTATCCCTTTAAACACAGCCTAGCAGTATAAAGCTGATACACAGTCAAAGAATGGGAGAAACCTTTACATCCTTGAACAGTCATCTGTCTCTCACCTTCCACACCTTACATTTGTAATAAATGTCTTTTTTCTGTGCTTCTTGCTTCCATGGGTACTGTTTTCAGGTACTGTATTCTTTACAGAGGTCTTTCCATGCTCTATTCCAGGCACCAAGCACTAAGGCCACTTCCTTAATTCTAACGAAGCTTCGGCGTCACTCTCCACAGTTAAACCCGACTGGCTTTACTCTTATATCACAGTCCGTTATTGCTTATACCCATGTTGCAGGGGACTGTAAGCTTTCCACTTCATGGTCTCTCCATAATTGGGTCCACCACTCTGCCCCTGTGGAGGATTGCACACTACAGCCTCAGGCGCCACTCCGCATCCCTATTCTCTGGGCCCTCCTCTACTCTTCCGCCTGAAGGCCTGCAGTCCTACGGTCTGACACCTTCTACAGCGACCTACTTTTGGCGTCCTCCTTCACCAGCTCACCCGGCCATCTGTCCTTCGGCCCCACACCTCCTACAGAGTGTGTGTCTCATGTCATCACGCTGCCGTTCCCCCTAACAAAAATTATTTTTAACCCTTTGACTCTCATATGGGTGTTGAACCCACTGGCCCCCCATTGAGCTTTCAATGTCCAGCCGATGGAGTATTATCCTTGACTAGGGTCATGTTAAACGATCTTTAAATCTTGTAAAAGGTTACTCGGTCTGGCAGGAGGCACATACCTATTTTTAAAACATTTTCAGTATATTGTTATTGACTTTCAATAAAGCTGTGGTCTTTTAAAACCCAGTTGTTAGCCATGTGTTTCATTCATGACGGGTGCTAATTGTTTAAAACAAGTCCTACTTATTTTTGAATGGATGGTTTAATACAAATAAGAAAAATAAATTGTAATGAGCAACTTAAATGGAATTTAAATTGAAGCACACAGCCAGGGCTGGAGCTGTTCCTGTAGATGCTGTTTTACTTGTTGTCCTGGATGAACTTTCCAAAAGGTTCAGATTATATCCAAGAACGACAGACTCCTATACTTCCTACTTGCCATTTACAGGTCTGGAATGTGCATAAACAAAGTTTGTTTATTCTTTGCTGGCTGCATAAGACCTTACTAGTTTGAACCGCTTTTCCTATACTCTTGTCACACCCACAACACCCTCCCTTTCACACAGTTGTCACATGAGAAGCTGTAGGCATTGAAAAGTGGGATCTACTTGCAAGGGAATGTATGCCAAAACATTCACCTATAACTCCTGCACACATTCACTTACCAGATTTACAGATACATCTTAGGGCCAATGGAGTAATGCATTGGAGATCGTTTTTAGCATTCAAAGAGTTAAAAGCCGCGTTTATATCAGTGATGAATTTTATTTGTTCCATATAGGGTACCAGAATTATCTACTTTTAAGGTGTTAAAAACACAACTTAAATGAAGGTGAAATATTTATTTTTTCCCATGATACCCTCCAAAATTTCACAAATGAAAAATGGAACACTCACAACCATTGCCCACGCCCACTTTTTAGATACTGTCCTAACCATGTTTATACACATACGTCACACTTACTTATACATATCTGTATACCTAATAAAACACTCATTATCTGTGTATAAAAATCTATCAAAGGACAGACACATGCACACTCGCACAGTAGCACACGTTGAAAACGTAGATGTAGTCTGCAAGTTCAATTGCCTTGGGAGAAGACAAAGCATTATTTAATAAACAGGACTATAAGTGGCAGCAGGAAGTGTTTGAAACTACAAAAAACAGCATTAGTATTTTGAATAAAGTAAAAAACCACAAGAAGTATTAAAACTCATAAAAAGCTACAGTTGGAAAGTATGTTACCGCATGATGTACTTGGTTTACCCTAGAGCTGCTCATTTTTTGTCTTTGTACATAAGGCCCTTTGATGCCAGTGAAGAACAAAAATAACCAATAACAACATAGGGAAGCACATTTTAATATTGGTAGTAGGGGGTCAGCACCCACTGCTAGTACCCACATAGGTATGGAAACAGAGTTCTGTTTTTACCAGTTGGGCAAGGCTGGCTTGACAGTGTATATGTGGTTCGATGGCTACCAGTAGAACAAGGCTGGGTTGTCAGGCAATGTTAGTGTGGTTCTACAGCTTCCAGTGGGACAGTTGAACAAAGAAGGAGGAACAAACAATATATGTGTAATTCTATGGTACTACTGGGCAGTGGAACAAGACTGGAATGTTATTGTGTGTGGGGGTTCTATGGCTAGTAATGTATAGTGGAACAAGGTTATGGAAGTATATAGTAGTAGTATATATGAGAATGTCTGAGAGGTGTCCAACACATTGCAAAACAATACACTGAACACCCATAGGGCAGACATGCTTTTTTGTCTTTTACTCATACATTTGGAGGGCATGATAACCCTTCCTAATGCCCCACCTGATATTGATCACTTGTCTGAACACAATAGTCATTTGATGCTTACTTTCCTTCCTCCTCAACCCAGGTTGAGTTGAGGACCTTGAAGATCCATTCACGTAATTCATCATGTCAGTCCCCTAAGCCTGAGATGTCTCGACCCTCTAGGAATGCAGTTTGGGACCCCTGCTTTATCACATCCAGGCTTGGCAAGGTGGAGGTCTTTTGCTATACTGTGCATTTGATTCTTCATGCTCACATTGAGCTAGAAGCAGGATACAACATTTATTATGAATTCTATAACAGAGGGCATTAGAGTTCTGCTTAAGCTTGTGCCCACCCTGACAGGAACATGCAAGAACAATATGGTGACAGTAATACACAATATTTATACCCAACTCCTGGAGCCCAGTGTTTGAAACAGCCCTTCATTTCCTCCTGTAATAATCCGGAGGCCAAGTGAACAAGATACCACCCCAGACCAGATTATTGTAGACAATATCCCTGACGTGTGCAGGCTGGTCCATACCTCAAATTAGCCTTACCATGACTGGCAACTAATCCCTTGAGGGTGTCATTGTCCTCTAGTCAGCCTTTTCAAGTGAAAAAGGCTTTATGTATAAAACCAAATATAATTGATATATATATATATATATATATACTAACATCTACAAATGAACTGGGAAATACCTTGTACGTCATGCAACATCTATAAAAGTTATCTATTTGTTTTCTGAAGCTAAAATTTAGTCTTAGATATGCTCTGAGAGAACAGACATTGCTGCCTTTTCTAGGGTTCCATGGTACCAATTTGTTTGTCCAAGATTACCTGTAAATGAGTTCAGATAAGGTAACAGCTTTTCCGAATTCACCCTTTGAGTGCCAGGGGTATCCAAAGCATTGCAACACAATACATTTAATAGTCTTCTGGCACTCAAATGGTTAATCTCACCCAATTAAATGTAATAAGATTTATCTTTCAACACAAACATCACAATCAACATTAAATAAATACTCTCTAAACTGGGCAGTTTACACAAGCATTAAAAAACAAGTTTAGAATGATATTTTTAGGATGTAACATATATGTTATATATGTTAGCTGTATGTATGTATGTGTTTATGTACCAACTGTATGTGATATTTAACCCTTTGAGTACCAGATTATTTTTGTCTGTCATGCACCTATACACACAAAGCAGTTTAAAGGGACATTAATGTCCCATAAAAAATTCTCCTTCTTTTGTACAAGTGAAAAAAATAAATTGTTTGCAGCAAATCCTATATCTCAAACCACTATGGTTTGATAGATACTCGCATTGAAAGTTCCCCCCTCCCCTTCTCCTGACATCAGCGCTGTGCTGACAGCAGCAGACCCCGGTCCAGGACCAGCCGGCGGCCCTGCAGCAGAGCTGAAATTGCGTTATTTAAAAATAATTACTTCAATGGAAAGGTCTATGAAGTGTGCCTAGTTTGCAAGCACACTTTGAAGACCGTTCCAATGAAGTAGTTCTTTTTAACCCCTTCGCGTCCGCTGACGTACCCGGACCGTCACGCTGGTCCGGCACTTAAGGACCAGTGAAGGTCCTGGTACGTCATGTACTATTACTCACGGCACTTCTGCAGGAGTGCGGTGAGTAATACCAGGGACTGAATTTGATCGCTCCAAGACCGGAGCAATCTCTTTCAGTCCCTCCGTTCGGCGTGACGCCCCATGTGATCAGTCACGTGTGGCGGCACGCCAAAATTCCATATCACACCCCGGGACCGCTGGTTATTAAGGGGTTAAATAATGAGATTTCAGCTTTGCTGAAGAGCCTCCATGAGTCGACAGACTCGGAGCTCTTGCTGACAGCAGGAAAAGGGAAACTTTCAATGCGAATAGCTCTCAAACCATAGCGGTTTGAGAGATAGGATTTGTGTCACATGATTATTTTTTTTAACCTCTACAATCATCACTCTGTAACAAATGAGTGATTTTGAAAGAGCTATAATTATTTTAACCATTTCTTGTTAAAACCAGTAGTTTATAAAATATTATTTCTCTGTCGTCCAATACAGGTTACTGGTAACTCTGGGTAGGCAATCCGCCCCTTTAAGTAGGCAGGAACAGTTCTAGAATTGTATGCAGGGGGTGGAGCCTACCAACTACAGAAAGATGTGTTCCTTGGTGAAGATAACACAGGCAAGATAAAAGTTCTGCTATAGCTTTAGAAGTTTTTTTATTTTTCTGTTCGAAATGGAATACCACCATTAGGCGGGTTACCATAAATGACAATGCCCTTAGATGTGGCTAGCTCAGTGACTAGGTGCTTTTTGTAGACCTTAAACCCTGAGGGGAAAATCTTGGCTACAAGTTCTTTCCTCCGGAGTATATTATAACTGACTCACCGCCATTTTAATTTTTTTGGGCTTCTGAAGAAGTGGCTTTAGTGCCACGAAACGCGTTAAGCCAGTTATTTATATCTTCCAAGTGATTACCTATTATAGGGTATATTTTTAATATTGTTTATTTTATTGTACTTGTTCATTTTTGTATTTTATTTATTTTTAATAAATTTGGATAGATTAAGATTATTACCTCACATTATTTTCACTGGCATCACTGTTATAGTCCCCTATTGCGGGGTGCTTGGCTATACCTAGTAATATAAGATCAGTTAGGTTATGTTGGCTTTAGTTGTGGGTTTGGATATACCCATTACTTGCCAATACTTCCACATTCGTTTCAATTTATTGGAGGAATTGATCTGATTCCAGGAGCACCATACTGGGGTGTGAGCCAGTGCAGGCGAGACTTCTTGGAGGCAGATGAGCCTCTGAAGATTGTGAGTATATTTCCAAATGTTATGTGGTGTTGGTGAAGGATTGAGGATTTTAAATACTACACATAGAGGAATCTTCTGCGCCGTTTGTTTATCTATTTTCCTCAGGAGTTGCCCACCGAGCCTTCTTCTTTAAACATGGTAATCTGAAGACAGAAGATCTACAGGAAAGGTGAGCAACCCTTTGAGTGCTGCAGGTCCACATGTCCCACAGTGCCCCTCCGCACAGAGGTTTTTCATTTGGAGTTCCTATTGCACACTCCTGCACTCATTGGGTCTATCTGTATGTCTGTTGGGTGTTTGGAGCAGGTTTATGTGATGTTTAACCCTTTAGCTGCTGGTTTGGCATTAATTTGGGGGGTTTTCTGACACTTTTACTACCGGTTCAGTGTTTTTTGGGTATCCTAACATGTTTTAGTGATGTTTCATGTCTTTTAATATTACACCTTCAATTTTTTTAAATTTGAGTTAAAGGCATGTTTTACCGCATAGGCGCCATTGCTCCATTCACTCCTATGGGACTGTACAGTTTGGGACATATCTCTGCAATCTTTAACCTAGTGACATCAGAGATGACTCATTTTACTTGTCTGCCCTTGCTCTATCATCCAGTTCATGTTTCTAGTGTGTTGGGGGGGCTCAGGGGGTTTCGGGCACTGTTTGGGGTACTTTTCTGGGAAAACTACATTTCCCATGAGTGCTTGCTTTGCGCGTTTGTTTCTGATTGGCTCCTGCCACAGCAGCCATTTTGTGCTCTTTCCAGAACGAGTATCCTATGCAGGGCTTGGACTCTCCTTCTCTCCTCTGCTGATTAACCCTTCACCTGCCAGATAAGTCTATTTTACCAATTTCTGGGGTGAAACTTTAGTCATACACACTGTAATTGGGTGATTTCTTATACAGTAAGGTTATTGACACTGTTGGAATGTCTATACCATTGGAGCTTGGGGCCAGACCTAAGACTAAGGATGCTGGGGTCTCTGTATCCCCTATTGCGCATTGCTCTTCCTGTCATTCAGGGTTACCTAGAGAATTCTCAGGTTATTTATGCCCAGCATGTTCTGATGTCTCTGAGAGTCTCCCAGGGACCCCCAGCCATGCATTAGAGCCAGTTTGGGTGCAAGAGTTCACGGCTGCTACTAGGGACCTTAGGTCCACTTTGCAACTCTTTCCATCCCAGTTACAGGGGGTCTTTCATTCTTGGCAGGCCCCCTCCTTCATCAAGTCTTCCCTGCCAAAGCCTCAGGGTGTACCTGATGTGTCAGATTCCTCTGAGGAGGAACTGTTGGTGGATTCAGATGTTGAGGAATGTTCTGCGGTGGGCTCCTCTCAGTTTTTTGGGGACCCCTTTGAGGCTGATCCTGAGCCCTCGGCTGAGGGCCTGATCAGGGCTGTTTTAAATACCCTAAACATTCCCTTAGTGCAGGAGGTTCCTTCTGACCCTTCTGATGTCTTTCAGGAGCCTAAAAAGCCCCTTACTTGCTTTCCACCTAACCCCACTTTTGACCGCCTTGTGTCTGAAGAGTGGTTGTCTCCGGACAGGAAACCTTCTGTCTCCAAGAAATTTGCTAAGCTTTATCCCTTTTCTGAGGCAGCTCTTGCTCAGTGGGTTCATCCTTCTAAAGTGGATGCTTCTCTCTCCAATCTATCCAAGTCTACTGCTTTGCCAGTGACTGATGTGTCTGCTCTAAAGGACTGGACTGACAGGAAACTTGAGGTCTCCCTCAAGTCCATCTTTGCCACTGCTGGTTCTGCCATGCGTCCAGCATTCGCAGCAGCATGGGTGAACCGGGCCATTGCGGTCTGGACTGAACAGCTCACTCTTGCTGTCTGTCAGGTTGCTCCTACTTCGGATAAGTTGCGCCTCCTTGCCAACATTTCTGAGGCACAGCACTATGTTTCTGCTGCCCTATTTGATGGCATCTGTTTGGTGGCTAGGGTTTCCACCATGTCTGTGGTTGCCAGACGAGCTCTTTGGCTCAAGATCTGGTCTGCTGATACTGCTTCTAAGAAGGCATTGCTCTCCTTGCCTTTTCAAGGCACTTCTTTGTTTGGGCCAGATCTCAAGGATCTGATCAGTGACTCCACAGGGGGTAAGAGCACTCTTCTACCCTTAGTTCCTAGGAAGAAAACACCGCTTAAGCGTAACTGGTATTTTCGTTCCTTTCAGAATGAGACATCCGGTGAACCAACAGTTCCCTCAGCTCCACGTACCTCCTCCAAGCCCAAACAGCAATGGAAGCCAAAGGTCTCTTCCAAGCCTTCTTCGGCATGACTCATCGAACCCGGGTCCACACTCTGCTGCGGGTGGTCATCTGCGTCACTATCACAGCAAATGGGAGGATTCAATGAGAGACCCATGGGTTTTACAGGTAGTGATGGAAGGGTACAGGATCCCTTTCGTCTCTCTTCCTCCTTTTCACTTTCTTCCTTCTCATATGCCTCAGAGCACAGAGAAATGCCATCTTTTCGACGGCACTGTTCAGGCTCTTCTGGACAAGGACGTTCTGGAGCCGGTTCAAGTTCAGGACTGAGGTATGGGATTTTACTCAAACCTCTTTGTAGTCTCCAAGAAGGACGGCGGTTGTCGTCCCATTTTGGACTTGAAGGATCTCAATTCCTTTGTGATGACTCGGACTCATTATCACCAGGAGTCTCTACAGACAGTGATTGCTCCCATGTCCCCAGGGGAATTCCTTGCATCACTGAATCTTCCGGACGCATACTTACACACTGCCATTCATCCAGAGAGCCGTCAGTACCTCCTGTTTGCCTGCGACGGGCACATTTTCAGTTCTCAGCTCTTCCATTTGGTGTGACGACAGCTCCTGTCGGGCTATTTATATGAAGGTATCCAAAGGGTTAAAACAGAGAACCACTCAGATTGGATTTCTTCACTTAAATAGGCAATTGACAATAAAATAATTTGAGAACTTTATCTTTAATATGTACTGACACTCTACTTCACAGTAACGAATTGATCACAAGAATCAATCCTTCATATTTGTGCAAAAATATATATATTTTATTAAAATACAATATATATACAAGTATCAGCAACTATGAAATATATAAGTGACTAGCAATTATAATAGGTACACAGAAAATCAAACCACACTTATCATAAAGATTACCAGTGGTGCAAGGGTTAACCACCTATAGGTATATTCAGAGGTATAATAACAATAATTGCATTCAGCAGCATAGAATAAGTTAATTGATTGTTACAATTAATATAATACAGTTGGCTGCAGGGTCTCTTAATACCTCTGCCCCAGAAACTGTATAGACTATGCCAATTATGATGTAAGGGGTATTGTGAGATGAATTAAATAATTCCTCTAACAATTCCTTGTATCATATATCAATAATAATCAAATTTAGGTAATAACTGGAATAAAATCCCAGATTTAAATCACTATAATTTAATTATCTACTGAATTCAATATTGAATACCTCTGAATTAAATATATAAATTGCTATTAATATAGTAATCCAAATCACACAAATAATTTACTTAAAATTACTTCATGCAACACTTATCATAATTTTGACTACAGCAATATATATAAAACCTATAGGCACTTCAAGGGTTAATCCACACGTTTAAAACAGATGCCACACCCAGCAGTTATTTTGTCTATTGAGATAATACCTTCAATTACAAAATATAAGCCTGGCACATATACAGAGAATTCCAAAGAAAACAACACTAACAACAGACAAATAGCGGTTAAATGGTTAATAACTGGATTCAAAGAATATCCTGTATCAAATATTAACTATTATAATCTTCCCAGAACCACAAAATATTACTCTAGGAATACAAGACTTATATTAGCTAATATAAATAATCCACGCTATATACTATATTACACTGATTGGCAAGATATAATAAGTATCTATATAGATTCTGTTACTTCCAGAATTTAATAGCTAAATCTAGCTTATTATAAATTATCCCAAATGGTTGGCCAGTCCACTTAAGACAATTATAAAACTAAGTTTCTTCAAACAGAAGAAAAATTATGAAATTCTGGATTAAATGAATCTACATGAATAAATGATATAGTTACCAATCAAAGTTTCTTTGTATTTCTCTGTGAGATGGCAGGATCAGGAATTTTATCAGCAAAGCCTTATTTTGTCAGGAATCACCCAAGAGTTCTTATTCAGGAAGTGAAGGATCTTTTCTGTTTCAGCCAGTTAAGTCAGGGACCCTTTTTTAGGAAGTCAAAAAGACCCCTTAACTAAGAGCATTTGCATTATATTGACAAATTTTTCCTTATCAGTTATCCCCACCCTTTTCTACTGATTGGACAAAGATCCATCACCGGTCTGCCCTGATTGGATATTAATATATCCCTAATTATTCAAGGAATGTGGATAATCCCAGTCATAATGTTCTCAAGACTCTAGGTGGAGCTCTTACTCTACTTAATTTCTTACATATAATCAGCTTTTATGTCATCGATGATGTATGTAAGAGGGCATTAAACGTCATATAAATCTGTCAATTTTCCCAGACGTTTTCGTAGGGGAGGATTTTTCTCATAAGATAAGACACTAAGAATGTCTGGCAAAACCCACTTTATCACCATAAATGTCATTTAGTTATTTTTCCCTCATAGAGGCCCCTGACTATTTTAACAGGAGATCATTTGAACACATTTTAAACAGAATTTCAGCTAATTTCTACAATTAGAATTAACCCTGTATGGTCCCCCAAGACAAAGTCTCTGACAGTCCTCAGGTCTTCAACCGTGTCCTGGGAGCCTTAGTGTCCGCCCTCCACTGAGATGGCATCAGAGTTACTCCATACATGGACGACCTGCTTCTGAAAGCCTCTTCTGCAGAACTTCTTCTTCAGCAGGTTCAGCAATGCATTCATGGTCTCACCCATCACAGGTAGATCATCAACTTGGACAAATCAGATCTTGTCCCATCCCAGCGTCTGGTCTTCCTTGGCCTCCTCCTCGATACCCAGAAAAACATGGTGTTTCTCACGGACGAGGTGGCTCACCAGATCTGCAATACTGGCTCAAGATCCAGTTCCAGCCAAGAAGTTGTCATCTCTCGTGGGGAATTTCATTTCCACCATAGAGACGGTACCGTTTCCCATGGCACACACCATGGAACTCCAGAGGTTTGTGATCCAGGTGTGCAGGGGTCAGCCAGACTTTCTGAAAACGTCGGTGTCACTTCCTCTTCATGTGGAACTGAGTTTGTCCTGGTGGCTCAATCTCTCCAATCTGCTGAAGGGCAAGTCCTTCCTAGTTTCCTTCTGGACCACGGTGATGACGGATGCCAGCCTCTCCGGATGGGGAGTGGTCCTGGGTCGCCTGAGTGCACAGGGTCGGTGGTCTCCAGAACAATCTCTCTTCCCATCAACGTGTTGGAGCTTCGGGTGATATTTCATGCCCTTCGTCATTGGACATCTCAGCTGGAAGACTGTCCAGTCCGGGTAGAGTCCGACAATGCCACGGCAGTGGCTTACATCAACAAGCAGGGAAGTCTTGCCACTTGGTTAGAGGTCAAGGCTATTTTTCCTGGGCAGAAGAACACGTTCCTGCCATATCCGCAGTGCACATTCCGGGCGTAGACAACGTCATGGTGGACTTCCTCAGTCGACACACAGTGAACAGTGGGAGCTGCACCCAGAGGTGTTCACCCTCATTGTTCAAAAATGGGGTCTTCCTTACATTGACCTGATGGCGACAAGACACAACAGGAAGGTTCTGAGGTTTGCTTTCGATGGAGGGACCCTCCAGCTCTGGCAGTGGATGCAATGTCCATTCCTTGGTTATTCCCTCTGGCCTACATCTTTTCTCCTCTCCTCATGTTCCACATAGTGCTACGGAAATTACAAATGGAGCATTGTCCAGTCATTCTGATTGCTCCGTACTGGCCTCTTCAGGCTTGGTTTCCAGAGCTTCTTGATCTGTCACTAGTGGAGCCATTCCGGCTCCCTTGCCGTCCAGATCTTCTTCTACAGGGTTACCTGTGGAAGGAGGATGTTTATCATCTAGCCTTGACGGCTTGGAAATTGAATCCTCAATATTGAGGAAGAAAGGATTTTCTTCTGGTGTGGTGGCTACTATGCTCAGTGCTTGCAAACCTGTTTCTTCCAAGATCTACCATCGTGTCTGGTCGACCTTCCTATCTTGGTGTGCTGACAAGGACCTGTCTCAGGAATTTGATCTGTCTACATTTAGTTGAATGGGCACAGACTTATATAAAAGTATCCCTACTCCACTCCATCAGAAACAATAATAATGGGGTGCACTCAGGGACCACTAAACTAGACTCTAATAAAAATACCCTGAAACAAGAAGTCTAAAGGAGACAACCTGTACCAAGAAAGGTGGTCCCATTAAAAGAGGCACTCAAGAGTCAGGGAAAATAAATAATATAAATTTAAATTTTATTGGTACAATATTATCAAATAGACACACAGGATGACACATAAAATCCAATTAAAAACATATCCACAGAGGTGGTCCACATAAATATACAATAATATAAATGATGCCCCAATATACACATATATAAACAATTTAAGCTTTACCTATATAACTAATGGAGGTATAAATATAACCTCCAAAAGCTCCCTCCATAAGAGAGTGTTTAGAACAAGACCCACCAAAGATGGATATAACTCGACCCAAACACTCCCTCTGGGTAAATCTAAACGCTAGATCAAAGTATAGTCAAGATTATAAGAACAAAAATAGTATACTTATCCAGCAAATCGGTACAAACTTAATAACGGGCATATCAGAACCACCTCTGATCCAATCCAATTGTTTATATATGTGTATATTGGGGCATCATTTATATTATTGTATATTTATGTGGACCACCTCTGTGGATATGTTTTTAATTGGATTTTATGTGTCATCCTGTGTGTCTATTTGATAATATTGTACCAATAAAATTTAAATTTATATTATTTATTTTCCCTGACTCTTGAGTGCCTCTTTTAATGGGACCACCTTTCTTGGTACAGGTTGTCTCCTTTAGACTTCTTGTTTCAGGGTATTTTTATTAGAGTCTAGTTTAGTGGTCCCTGAGTGCACCCCATTATTATTGTTTCTGATGGAGTGGAGTAGGGATACTTTTATATAAGTCTGTGCCCATTCAACTAAATGTAGACAGATCAAATTCCTGAGACAGGTCCTTGTCAGCACACCAAGATAGGAAGGTCGACCAGACACGATGGTAGATCTTGGAAGAAACAGGTTTGCAAGCACTGAGCATAGTAGCCACCACACCAGAAGAAAATCCTTTCTTCCTCAATATTGAGGAGGAATTTTCCCTGACTCTTGAGTGCCTCTTTTAATGGGACCACCTTTCTTGGTACAGGTTGTCTCCTTTAGACTTCTTGTTTCAGGGTATTTTTATTAGAGTCAGAAATTTGATCTGGCTACGATCCTGTCCTTTTTGCAGGATGGTGTGGATAAGGGTCTCAGTTTGAGTTTGCTTAAGATTCAGACTTCTGCGCTCTCTATTTTCTTTCAGAGGCGCATTGCCATCCTTCCTGATGTCAAGGTTTTCTTCAAAGGTGTTGCTCATACTCGTCCAGCCCTCAAGAATCCCGCTCCTCCGTGAGATCTTAACTTGGTTTTGGGCGTTCTTCAGCGCCCCCCATTTGAGTCTTTGGCTACTATTTCTCTACGCCTCTTGACATGGAAAATGGCCTTTTTCTCCTGGCCATCGTGTCCGTTCGGCAGGTCGCAGAGTTACATGCTCTGTCCTGTAAGCCACCCTATTTGGTGTTTTACAAGGACAAGGCAGTGCTTCGCACTTCTCAGGAGCTTCTCCCGTAGGTGGTTTCGGAGTTCCACATAAATCAGGACATTGTGGTGCCTTCTTTCTGCCCTGACCCCACCTCTGACAAGGAGAGGGATCTCCACTTGTTAGACATGGTGTGTTGTCTCAAGTTTTAGGTACATCGCACTGAGTTTATCAGGCAACCTGACACATTGTTCGTCATTCCTGAGGGTCCTAAGGCAGGAAGACCTGCATCAAATGTGACTATTGCTTCTTGGATCAAGTCCACTATTCATAAGGCTTATGAGCTGAGGAAAAAGCCTGTCCCCTTCAAGGTCACAGCTCATTCTACATGATCTGTTGGGGCCTCTTGGGCTTACAAGAATCAGGCCTCTGCTGATCAGTTATGCAAGGCTGCCACCTGGTTGTCTGTGCACACCTTTTTGAAGCATTACCATGTTGATGCCCTGGCGTTGGCTGACGCCAGCTTTGGCAGCAAAATCCTGGAGGCAGTCTTGCCTTCTAGCATTTTCTTCGGTTCTTGGTGCTTCCTTCACTTTTGAGCCCCGTTGGCTCTAGTTCAGTGTGCTGTGTAACAGTTTGGGGTGTTATTATCCCTGTTCAGTGTCCGTTGACACTTCATTAGTTGTTGGGCTGTCTTTGATCTGATGGTTCATATCTGCTCTGGTGACTTTGGGGGCCTTGCACCTGGTCCTTGCCTTACTTCCCGCCTCTGGGAAACTCAATGGTTGGACATCCCAGAGTTACCAGTAACCTGTATTGGACGACAGAGAAAAGAGGATTTTAGTCTTACCTGTTAAATCCTTTTCTCTTAGTCCATACAGGTTACTGGTCTCCCACCCTGTCAAGGGACCATGCTTGTCTCTCCTGTGGCAGACTGTGGGGGTCCTTCGGGCTCGCAGGAGTTTTCTTTCCCTTCTACTATCTAGTCAATAGTTAGTGTCTCAAATCTTTCTGGAGCTGGTTGGCTAGCCGCAGCCAAGGAGGGAAGGTAGGCTCCACCCCCTGCATAAATCCTAGAATTGTTCCTGCCTACCTAAAGGGGTGATTCGCCTACCCAGATTTACCAGTAACCTGTATGGACTAAGAGAAAAGGATTTAACAGGTAAGACTAAAATCCTCTTTTTTTTTTGTTTGTCTATTAATGTAAATCTGTCATGCATGTCAACCAGACACTAACACTCCATACTGCTCTATACTTCCAGTTGCCCTTTCCTGCCATTCAGTACTAGTTTATTTGCATAAAGTGGCTAATAAATAAAGCTACATAGTTCATAATCTAGTGTTTGAAACACAAATATATACCAAATATAGCTGAGTTTGAAATCTGTTTCCCATGTACTTACTTGTTACAACGTGACAGATCCACTTTTAGTTTGGGAGGTGTATTTGCTTTAGTCAGAGGCTCTGCATATGGTGATTAGCAGGTGTGGACAAAATAAATGCCAAATATAGCAGTTTGTCACAACAATCTCTGTTGCATTATTCAGATCCAATCACACCCACATCAAACGTATAATCACAATTGTTTCTGAAATAATGAGTAGTTTTGCCTCAGTTGTAAAAAAATGTTTCTGGCTCACAGTAGGATGTGCATCTTAACTCTTCAACAACCTGAAGGGTGAGCATCTGCTGCACACCCTCCTGGTCCCTTAAAGGGTTAGTAATGACCTTATATAAGTTTATGCAGTATTGTAGATGTTAAAAAAATAGTTTTGCAGAAAGTCACCTGCTGCTAAAATTCCCCATCTCCTGATGTCAGCTGTAAAGCTGACAGAAGGAGATCTGTGTTGGCCGACTCAAGGTGGCTCTTCAGCAGAGCCGAAATAGTGATCTTTAAAAAGAACTACTTCATTGGAATGGCCTACAAAGTGTGCTTGCAAGCTAGGCACACTTTGTAGACCGTTCCAATTAAGTATTTTTTTTTTTAAAGATTGCTATTTCGGCTCTGCTGCAGAGCCACCTGCTGGTCCCAAGACCGGGATCTTCTGCTGTCAGTAGAGAGCTGACATCAGGAGAAGGGGAGGGAAGGGGGGACTTTAGCGGTAAATATCCCTCAAATCGTAAAGGTTTGAGAGATGGTACTTTCTGCAGATACTTTTATTTTTTAACATCTACAATACTGCATAAACTTATAAAAGGGCATTACTAACCCTTTAACATCTTAGAGACCAATGACATGCCATGACCATCACGGGGTTCTGGCAGTTAAGGACCAGTGACAGTGCTGGTACGTTATGGAATTCAGGCATTGCCATGCTGCTGCACACCGCATGTCGATCCCAGAATTCCTTGCTCTAAAAGATAAAATGTGCTGTGGTCCTTAATGCTCTCCCTCTGCAGGATTGGGTGGTCGTTAAGGGGTTAAAGTGCTAAAGAATTTACATTGTATGGCTCATATAAGTATTGTGACCATGACAGAAACACATGGTAAAGGAGAATTATACCCTTGGAGTAAGTAACTCTTCATTTGTTTAACAGACGGACTTACCTATGCAGATGTACCTATATAGCAAGGTATTTCTATATAGAGTTTTTTGGCTTTGAAACTCTGCTGTAGTCTGTAATCGATCAGGAACATGTTACACTCTGATATGTTTACATGGCCCTTTTGATTCAAAGTCAGGCTGGATGGATATAGCCTGTCAATAATTCTAAAGGGCCATGTTAGTAAACAGGGGAGGGCTGGCCTGGGGGGCAGGGGGGCAATTGCCCCCTGGGCCAGTCATATGTTTGGGCCGGTGGGCCACTCCCGATTGTTGCTGCAAATGTAGCTACACTACTGATACCACAGAGCTTACAATTGAAATGGAGCTACAATCCATAGGAAGCTACACTAGTAGCCATAACCCATTTCTCTTGTAAGTTCTATGGTATAAATAGTGCAGAGTTACTTACATTGTAAGCTCTGTAGTTGCACCAGTGTAACCCCATTTCAGTTGTAAGCTCTGTGGTATTGCTTGTCTTACTTCACAACACTAACTGTTTGACTGACAGAGGGGTATGCCACGCACTCAATGGGTTAATGGCAATTTTAAAATTAACAAAAGGGAGGGGTCTAGGCCAGTGGGCTGGAACAATTGTAAAATTGGGCAACTTAATTGTAGTTGCCCTCCAGGCCACAAGCTGCCAGCCCTCCCCTGTTAGCAAATCAGAGTTGTAATATATCAAAGGTGTAACATGTCCCTTTTCTGTTACAAACTACAGCAGAGGTTAAAAGCAAAAAGTCTATATAGAAATATGTTGTCCCTTTAGAATCATAATCAGGCTGGATAGAGTGATAATTATAGTCTGCCCATGATTCTGAAGGGCCATATGAACATTCTCAAAGTAGTAAAACATGTCCATGTTCACTTCCAGACTAAAGCAGCATTTAAATTAAATGACCATTAAATAGATATGTTTGACTGCTGTATGAATGATACCTACCTAGATAAATCCTTTTGTTAAGCAAATTAAAGCAGAACTACCACTGCTGAAAAATTCCCCATTGCTCGACTAGCTGCTCAGTAGCGCTAGTCAAAAGAATTATTACGTTGTTAAATAGAATTATCCATTGTTCCCGGGCTTACAGGCAGGACGGAGCGCAGACATCTTTCCATAGTGACGTCTGCACGCCTGCGCTGTCAGTCCCAGCCGGCTCTAGGAAGCGTTGTTAGGAGTCGTTGGGCTCCAAAAGGGACTGACAGCGCAGGTGTGCAGATGTCACTATGGAAAGATGTCTGTGCACCGTCCTGTCTGTCAACCCCGGGAACAATGGTTAATTCTATTTAACAAGGTAATGATTCTGGCAACTAGCGCAACTGAGCAGCTAGTCGCCAGATGGGGAATTACTGGAGCTCAAGTTTTTTAGCGGTGGTAGTTCCGCTTTAAGAGACACTTATTGCAAGAGTTCAGTTTCCCTTTAGGCCGAGTTTACTAGATCTCCACTTTAATATAGGAAACCTAGGAAAATATAATTCTGCAAGACTGCACAGGGTTCTGTTCAACACTGCAGCATGTACGATTGCTACATTAAAATGGAAATCTGGTCACATTACATTAAGTTGAATTAGTAGTTAAGTAGAACCAATGAATTGTTCTGTACTGCATTATAAGATAATATTAAACAGATGTTGTGTAATAAAAATATTTTGTTACTATATTATACAAAAACTAATGATGGACACAAACTTGAATGTGTTTTGCAGTCTTGAAACGTGCAGTCCCCACTTAAAAAGGAGGTCTGGTAAGCTAATACTAGAAATCCTTTTTGGGGCAGAGTGTGCAATGGCATCAGGGACTGACAAAGGACATTCAAAAATGTAAGAAACATTTGTTTAAAGTAAAATATGTGTTTATTATTTTACTGGGGGGATGTTTAAAACAATTTTAGCATACTTTTTCTGGGAAAATGGAGGAGTCAGTGCCCCCTCTTCTTGGCCAAATGTAACCCCTTTTACATTTGTAATTATCTTTTTAGCTAATGCCCCACCACCATCAGTAGTGTGAGTCTCCAGTGCTGGGAAGGGGACCCCAGGGCCTTGTGAATAAGCTGTCTTTTTATTTAATAACTTTTTAAATAGCTTATTACAGATGCTGTGGTTGGAGGACCCCTCCATGTATTACTTGAAACTGGAGCACCATTAAATGCAATGCACTTCATGGCACTCTAGTACTGAAATGATTTATGCTTGCTCTTGGCCTATATAGGCTACAGGAAAGCAATGGCTACTTTGGGGACCCCCTCCACCCAAGTATGGAAAGAACTCTTTTTACTTGATGGGCTGAAGGGTGAGTCAAGGAGCACATTGAAATGGATTTTATGATAGCTTTCAAGAAATAAAATATATTGTGAAATGACTAGTGATAAAGCATATTGAAAATAACTGAATACTTCAGTGTCATGGAAGAAAAAAAAAAAAAAAAAAAAAAAAAAAAAAAAAAAAAAAAAAAAAAAAAAAAAAAAAAAGAAATAACTTATGTGACTAAGGTGCTGAGCACAAAGGAGAATGACTCTGGGTTAACTTGAGGTGACAAGAGTGATATATTACCAACAAGAGCCACATCTGCTGCCACCACTAGTAGTATTCATATTGTTTATACAGTTCTTCCATGTGCTGCCAACCTACGCTTAATGAGTTTTAGAAAGTAGTCAAAAACTGCAAAAAATATTCCAAAAAGTATGCCTGTGGAATGGCAAGTTTGCTTAAATTTTGATGGTTGACAAGCTACCCTATTGTTTTTTTGGAAAAAACTGATGCCATGTGTAGCACCTCACTGGCATATCACATACTGCAATTATTTTTCAAGGACTGCTATGCTAGATTTGTACAAGGAAGTGGTTGGTGTCATAGGCAAAGAGCTGGATACATCACAAGGAAATAAAATTCACCTGATTCGTAGATATGTGAACATGTGGCCAGAGCAAATCATTTATGACTGTTACTGTTACATAGTTACATAGTTACATAGTAATTTAGGTTGAAAAAAGACTTGCGTCCATCCAGTTCAACCCTTTTCCTATTCCTGTTTACCATCGCTGACCCAAAAGAAGGCATCTGACTCCAAATGGCAATCAGACTTCTCCCTGGATCAACAAGCCCTAACTAAATATTAATCCCAATACTAACGTGCATAGCCCTCTATATTATGCTCTTTTAAATAATTATCCAGGCCCCTTTTAAAGGCATCTAATGTATTTGATAGCACCACCTCCTCCGGAAGTGCATTCCATACCTTTATTGTCCTTACTGTAAAGAAACCCTTCCGCTGTTGTAGACTAAATCTCCTTTCCTCAAGTCTAAGCGGGTGGCCCCTTGTCCTGTGTACTGTTCTGTTAATGAACAGGTCTTTTGAAAGCCCTTTATATGGGCCTTGAACATATTTATATAGTGTTATCATATCCCCTCTAAGACGCCGTTTCTCTAGTGTGTACAAGTTTAACTTTTCTAGCCTCTCTTCATAACTAAAACATTCCATTCCCCTTACTAGTTTTGTAGCCCTCCTCTGCACTCTCTCTAGTTCCATAATGTCCTTCTTCAGAAAGGGCGCCCAGAATTGAACAGCATATTCTAGGTGGGGTCTTACCATGGACCTGTAAAGAGGCATAATTATATCTTCCTCCCTTGAGTCAATACCCCTTTTAATACATGCCAATATCTTATTGGCCTTTGCCGCTGCCAGCTGGCACTGCATGCTACTGCTAAGTCTATTGTCTACCATTACTCCTAAATCCTTTTCATTTGTAGATTTCCCCAGAGAAACGCCATTTAAACTATATGTTGCATTTTTATTATTATACCCAAAATGCATAACTTTACACTTGTCTATATTGAATCTCATTTGCCATTTGCCTACCCAGTTACTCAATTTGTCCAAGTCCTCTTGTAATGAAGACACATCCAGTTCAGACTTTATTACCTTACTTAATTTTGTGTCATCGGCAAACACTGATACATGGCTTCCTATGCCCTCTGGGAGGTCATTAATAAACAAATTAAAAAGAAGAGGACCCAGGACAGATCCCTGAGGCACTCCACTTATCACGTTTATCCAACTGGAGAACTTGCCATTTACTACCACTCTTTGCATTCTATCTTTCAGCCAATTTCCAATCCACTCACAAACATTTTGCCCTAGTCCTATTTCATTCAATTTGTACAGTAACCTCTTGTGTGGAACCGTATCAAATGCCTTGGCAAAGTCTAAATAGATCACGTCAACCGCCTCTCCCTCATCTATATTATTACTTACTTTTTCATAAAATGCGATCAAGTTCGTTTGACAAGACCTATCTTTCACAAAGCCATGTTGGCTATTGCTAATGATATTCCTGTTCACTAGCTTTCTTTTCCATCAGTGGACAGCATCATGTAGCAGCAGCAGCAGGTCACTACCAAGTTTGCTTCTGGCATAAGTAGTAAAGTCTGGTTGCAAAGTAGGCCATACCATCAGCATTCCACCTTATGCATGCAGAGCTTTGACAAACAATTCTACAAAGTTGTAGATGTGTTGTAGATATCCAGCAGGTCAAAACAACCGGCTTGTACCTTGATCCTTAAAAGAAGGAGAAGTATAGCAGATTTCTCCCATGTCCTCAATCTGATTGTTTTACGATTCCTTTCAAAATCTGAAACCCCCAAAGAATGCTTAATATTGTCCATGAAATTTATGCAAATATTAGCTGGCTCTATAGAGCTCACAATGTATTACATGCCTTGCAATAGCATAATGTCACAATATGTTCCTATTTGCTCTCTCCATCTTGCCCTGTTCCTCCCCTTGACTTCTCATTGGTTATCTGCCCTTTATAGTCTGACCGCTTTCTGTCTCTGGAGCTTGTTCAACAAGTTGGTTTCCTTGTTGCTTCAATTGGTCTGTTCCTGAGACCTACTGGTTTGAAGGTTGGTGATTCTCCCAACTACTAACCCAACTCTCGATTTGACATCTTTCCAGGAGACTTTCTGACTTGACCTCTGGCATGTGTTTTGACTATGTTTAAGGGTTATGACTTGGTACTTTACGCTGAGATCTCTTGGCTTGACCCCCAGGAGAGTTTCCTGACTCCAACTCCGGATTTCGACGTGGTATTGTCTTGTGTTTAGACTCTTAACCTGCCTCCTCTCTGTTCCTGTGATCTAGTTCTCAAACACACGTCAAAACCCCTACACTGCTAGTTTGGGCTTTCACTATGACTCTCTCAGCTTTCACCCTTCTCTGCTGTAGTCTATCCCTAATTCTCCAGCTCCACTCCTTTGCTTTCCTTGCCTCCTTTCAGGTCCACCTTGAAAGGATCACTTTCTCTCTCTTCACCTTCGCTCTCACCTCTTCATTCTCCTCTCTAGTGTGCCCCCTAGCAGTTCACTCCTACCTCCTTTCTTCACCTTTTCTCCTTCTCTATCCTTGTCTCCTCTAAGGTCTTCCCCACGCAGATCGCTTTCTCTCTACCACTTCACTCCCTCCACACTCTCCAGTATCTTCATTAAAGGAGTAGTAATGTTTACATTTAAGTTTATTTAATATTGTAAGCATTAAAAAAATAAAATAAGTACAACAATGTAAGTCTTATCTCCCAAACCTTTATGGTTTGAGAGATATAACTGGCTAAAGTTATGTGTGCCTTTGGTGGTTCACTTTCTATTTTCTCTCTTATCTTCACCTTTCTCTGTCTTGTCTTTCTGGTGCGCTCTGGACGATTCACCTCCTAGCCTTATCTACTCCTTCATTTTGTTGTTCCTCTCTGTTCCCTTTCTGGTTCATCCTTCTGAGGCTTTCATTTTCTACAACTTCACTCTCCTTTTCCCTTTCCCTTATCTCTCTAGTTTTCTTCTCTTTCTCCTTGGTGATCGCCTATCTGGCTTCCCTCTCTTCCTTTTGGGGTCCAACTGTGAGCTTTCTCACTACAGTCAGGCCCCAATATCCCTGCCCAGTTTTTATCAGAATCTGGATTTCTCATCCTGGTTTGTCCCTGGCTCAACTGGGGTGGAGCAATCTGGTTTTGCGACCAGCATGTTTATAGGGCCTTGGCTGCAGCACGGGAAATCCAGTTGGCTGACACCGTTCTCTAACTCTGTTCACCAGCTTCCCTCTCTAGCCTCAGCACCTGGGCAGAAGACTTGACACATAACCATCTAACTATCACAATGCCCATGATTCAGGTCTATTGCTTTACCTGTCCGTTCCCTTGTGTGTGCTTGGCAGCAACATTACGGGTCAGTGACTTCCTGGTTACTTGCGTGTCATTCTGTGCGCTCACTATTATTATAGCTTGTACTTGATTGACCTAGCTTGACCCCGCCTCTCCGGTAGGCCTTAAATGCTGCTTCCTGTCCTAGCCTCAGTGCCCTTTCGTGGTGCACCTGAGCGCTTCTAGTCTTACGTTGTGATCCTTTTCTGGCTGCTGATTCCAATTTGTGTATGACCCTTGGCTCAGTCTGACTACCCGATTTGTGCCTGAACCTCTGGTCTTGCCTGTCTATTCGCTCCGTGTTTGATTCCTGGCTACGTCCCACTACCCGCTTCGTGTATGACCTTTGGCTTGGCTGACTACCCTCTCAGTGTATGACCTTTGGATTGGCTGACTACCCACTTCGTGCTAAGTAATGTGGCTTTGTCTGACTACCCGATCTGTGTATGACCTTGGCTCTGTCTGTCTTCACAGTCTCTCCTTAGGGTCTGGCTCCCTCCATGCAGATTCCTAGTCCTGGGTCAGGGTAGGTTCAGTCCGTAGTCCAGCAGAGCCTGGTCCTACCATTGCTCGCGGACCCTAGCATTCTAGGGTGTGTGGTAGTTCCAGTGACCCTAGCATTCTATGGTGTGTATCTGTGACCCTAGCGTTCTAGGGTATTGGGCCTCCAGTATTCTGCACCTCAGTACTGTGTTGCTTACCACTGCACGCTGTCTCTAGTGGATCTGCTGACCTTACTGGTTCGCTTCCTGTCTGTTCTCAGAGTCTGGCCAAGTTCAGTGTCAACTCCTGGTAATAGACTGCAGCACTGTCCTCACGCCTGACCCCGTGGAGGTTGGGGAAGTGCCTATTACCATTCTCCTGTATTTGATCTTAATAAAGTGGTGTTGATTTTACTTGTACCTGTCAGAGTCGTTATTTCTCTAAGTCTCCCGTGACACTTACACTACCAGGTTTAATTTCCACACTGTACATGCTGGAGCATTTGTATGATCAGAACAAGGCTATTGCTTAAAGAGATAGTACTGCCCATACTTAATTTGGTGCAGTATTGTAGTTGTTAAAAAAATAAACTATGTGGAGAAAGTCCTATCTCTCAAACCTTTACGGTTTGAGGGATATTCGCAGCTAAAGTTCCCCCCTCCTTCCCCTTCTCCTGACCTCAGCGCTCTACTGACAGCAGGAGATCCCAGTCCTAGGACCAGCCAGCAGCTCTTCAGCAGAGCCAAAATAGCGAAATTTAAAAATAATTACTTCATTGGAATGGTCTACAAAGTATGCCTGGTTTGCAAGCACACTTTGTAGACCTTTCCAATGAAGTAGTTCTTTTTAAATTTTGCTATTTTGGCTCTGCTGAAGAGCCTCCTCAAGTCGGCCAACTTGGATCTCCTTTTGTCAGCTTTGCAGCTGACATGAGGGAGGGGGAACTGTAGCAGCAAATATCTCTCAAACCATAAAGTTTTGAGAGATGGGACTTTTTCCACATAGTTGATTTTTTTAACATCTACAATACTGCACCAAATTAAATTTGGGCATTACTAAGCCTTTAACTGGAAAGCTTTGGAGGGAGCTTCTTTGTCTTCTGGTCAATGGCAGCTAATGTGTCGCTTCAGAGCAGGATAAATACTTCATAGGGCCATAGGCAGGATTCCAAATTGGGGCCCCTCACCAGCTTGGGCCATCAACTCCCACCCTGATGCAATACATTATCGGTTTGCCCATTGTTCTTTTGAGTAGAGGCACTAGTGATATAACTTTATAGCCCCAATTTAATTGCTAATAAAGGACAAAATAGAAGACAAAATTAATGATTTAACTACTTGGATGCCGGAGGATGCACTGCTGATACTACAGAGCTTACAACTGATATGGGGCAACACTTCTAATACCAGCCAGCTTACAATTGAAATGGTACTACGTAGGCGCCCATATACACTGTCTGAAACCCCCAGCCTGGTTCCACTGGTAGTCACAGATGTCCAAAGGGTTAATACAGAAATGAACACTGTGACAGGAGATGAGGGATGGGGAAGGGATATTATATGAAGAGTGACAAGTGTAAGGCTGCTATTACTACAGCCTGTTATTACATTAAGCTAATGGTCTAATGCTGTAAACATGTATGTTTTATAATTTTTGTATGTTTGATAATTTTTTATGTCTTTTGGGAGGTTTTGGTTCATCATCTCTTGGTTGGTAGCTCCCTAAACAGGGTCATAGCTGAATTAGGGAAACTATAAATGCCTTCATCATTTTCTTTACTTAATGCTGTTGCGGGCAATGTTAAACCCTCTAGCTGCTGCTGGATTACACATCCCATCATCCTCTGCTAGCCCTTCGATGACAGAGGATGATTGGAGGTGATATCCAGCAATGACTGGAGGGCCTCATGTTGCCCAGCCCAGCTGTTAGACAGTCTTTAGTTTATGAGCATGTAGTAAAACAAAAGAAAAAAGGCACTCTGTCACTATTTGGTAGAGAGAAAAAGGGAACAGTATGCAGACACATGTATTTAATAATAATAATGAGAAATAAAATAATTCACAGTGGTGTAAGGTACTGTATTCTTTGTCTGGGTGGGTAGGTTTCCAGACCAGAACATATGGATACCAAAAGAAAAAGGAGAAAATGTTATTGTAATATATTATTTAATATAATATGAATAAGAATATATAAAAAATAATAATAATAAAATATACTGTCTTCCCTGCTGAGGATACCTCTCACTCAGTGGGTTAAATCTTGTGCACTTTTTGGAAGGTGAATTTACTGTCCTGCACTGCTGCTTCTACTCCTGTCTTCCTTCTTTTGTTGTAGCAGGGAGGCAGATTAACACTTTATGTGCCAGAGGGGTATGAAGTGCATTGCAAAGCAATGCGTTGCATACCCTCTGGCACTCAATGGGTTAAAACTACAGATGGGTTTGCATCAAACATTTTGCTGGACAACTTTGTAGGCAACAGTGGATATAACAGGTAATAAGGGGAAACCCCTGTCATGCCATAGGGGTGGGCAATCCGGAGCCCACCAGCTATGATGAACTCCAGTCCCTCATCATCTCACACATGCCCACAACAACCGGAGGCCCTCAGGTTTCCAGGGGTTACTTTAGAAATATCTCCCTCTAGTAAGCGAGTATCAAAATGGAAGATCAGAATGCCTTCTGCACCATGCGGGTGAGATCAGAATTTTGCCCGTATGAAAAGGGAGATATTCTCATGTTGCCGTTTTGATTGTTGCACCCTACTGACTACTACTGCTATACATCCCCAAGGACTGCGGGTAGAGATAGAGTGATGTTGCTGGAGCCCCCTCCACACATGTAACCGCCGCCTCATAAAACAATAAATAAGGGGTTACCTTAGCAAGCATAGGCTTTAGCATCTCAATCTTTTCATGCTTATAATTGCAATGCTTTATCTGCAGGAAGAAAGTTAAGTGCAGACTTGTGTACCACGTTGTGAACCAACCTATTTTATAGACTGAAGAAGCAGCATCATACCCGCTGGACGGCAGACTGTGTGTAAGTGTTCCGGGTTCTGTTATTGAGAAGAAGGCGGGGCTGGCGGGTATGCTGCTGCTTCTTCAGTCTCAACAACCACAATGTGCACAGTGTTTGAAAAGGTCATGAAAATGGGGAAGGACTAAGATAATGCTCTTGTCACATATGGACTAATTAAAAGCATGTTGACAATGTTAACCCATCCTCCAAGAAATCAGGTAGTGTCAGTCACTATGTATCTTTTCTGGCCCACAGAATCCAACAAGTGACACTGACTTGTGGTATTGGGTGGATGACATTACCCCTGAGTTATTATTACACTGAATAAAATAATATGCGCCTGACATATCCTGTTGGGTGGACAGTCTAAATTTTGTTGGTCTCTACGACACTGTCATGCATGGTCACTGCACCACACAATGTGCACTTTGTGGAGATATATTGCCAGATCCTTACATCTACAAAATCAATGCAGTAATTACTGGTGTCTGCAAATTTGTAGTGGCAATGTTGATCTTCTGGACTGGTGGGAGGTTGCCTCATACCTTTTTTGTGCAAATTTTTGTACCGCTTTGTTCTTGTCATTGGGAACCACTACTACTACTCCCCATGGTGGATGCACCAGTCTTATCCTGATGTGATTGTGACATTTGCTGATGCTATCCATCAACCACAGGAACTACTACTTCAGCAAATAACACAATGTCTTGTCTGCTGGTAATACCAATTATCTCACTTTCCCACTCCTGGTTGATATGAGCTAGTAAAGCTGTCATTATTGTCTCTGAATTACATTTATTACCAGTGCCACCCTCATCATCATCATCATTAGTATGACCCCTGGATTCTTCCTCTTCTCTTGCTGGTGGTGGGGATTAGTATGACACAGGTGTAGGTGGTGCACCTTGTGTCACACTCAGCAGCAGGCACAGGATCAGGTTGTTGCCCCACTGCTACTCTCCACCTAGTTTAAAACAAATGTTCCCCATTTCAAAATCAAACTCCAGAGCCCTGGGGGTTTGGTGGGGTTGGTGGGAGTGGCAGCATATTGATGGTAGTACTGATGGGTTCTGAGCTCCAGTGCTGCTTGTGCTACTGCTAGAGGATTCCACTTCTACATCAGGAGTTCTCCAACTTCTTTTGTTCATTTTTGGACAGAGTGCCTCAGCATTCATACTGCATCCAGTGCACCAAGCAACTGCAGCAACAGAATATACAACTACTGTAAACTTTTTTTTAATTATAACTCTTCTATTTGCTTTCTAGTCTCTAGTACTAAACTACACCTCACAGCATGGTTGAACATTCTGGGCTTTTGTCGTATCGGGGTGGGAATTCTCACAGTCATAGAAAGCATATGGGTGGGGGAGAACTGCAAAGTTATCATGAGAAACTTATTAGCACTAGCGGGAAGGTAGAAACTGTTTTTGTTTTATATGTTTGGGAATTTCTATGGTAAAAAATGCCAATCTTGTATTTTCTGTGAAAACTCCTGATGAAAAAAGGGACTTTTCACCCATCCCTATTCATAATAATGCTGGTGATGAGATACCAACAAAGATTGTGAAGACGGGCAAAGAATAGCAGGTAAAAGAATTTATTTTTGGGCACAGACGTTTAAACTCTTTTAGTGCAGCTGGGGTTCACATGCCATTGTTCTGTAATTTGTTGCACACACACCAGACATTTGAATGGTTAAAACAGAGGCTGGTAAGATAGAGTGGATGTGGAATAATGAGAAGCAAGAGGTGAGAGAGAGGGTGTTTCAGGTGTAGAGCACATAGCTCTTCTGATTTTTGGGCTGTTTCACTGTTTCTGCCAGTGGCATAAGTAGTCATTGGAGGCTCCGGCGCAAAATATATTTTGGGTCAACTAACACATATATATTCTTCCAGGTGTATAACTACAACCTTTTGGACCTTGGCACTGAAAGTCCCCTTGGTCATCTGTCAAAACTGCACTTTCTCTACTCCCTGTTGTTATGCCCCTGGGTTCTGCCAACTGGAACTGTTTCACTGTGAACCCTGGCAGGGAAGAGGGACACTTCCTGCCTTATGCATTCTTTTGTCTTATGGTCTACCTAGGTCACAGAGGCAGTAGAACATTTGCTATAGCCCCTGTAGCCTCATACTATTGAAGTTGCAGGTAGAAGTTGAAAGTGTAAAAGAGCTAGTCAGAGATGCTCAACGAGGAACGAGCCTGCCCTCAAAGTGATGAGGCTCTATAGGATAAGTATCCTACCCAGGGTGCAATCTCTTTTAGCTCACTAGTGCCTTTCACAGAGAGGAAATATCCTGAAGCACATCATACTGACCCTACCAAAATGTAGTCCAGCCACGAAATGCCATGTAATTCCTCTCTGAACAAGAGAAGCAGCCAGCCCCAGACATACATTTCGGCCTTGTTAGGCCTCATCAGTGAGGTGCAGCTGATCTCTCTAGGCACTGTGAGCAAGGGGCCCACGTCTGGATTACCCTGTTACCCATAGGGTGAATAGTCCCAAGGGCAATTTGCATATGCAAAAGAGCTAGTCAGAGATGCTCAACTAGGAACGAGCCTGCCCTCAAAGTGATGAGGCTCTATAGGATAAGTATCCTACCCAGGGTGCAATCTCTTTTAGCTCACTAGTGCCTTTCACAGAGAGGAAATATCCTGAAGCACATCATACTGATCCTACCAAAAGGTAGTCCAGCCACAAAGTGCCAGGCAATTTCTCTTTGAACAAGAGAAGCAGCCAACCCCAGACATACATTTCAGCCTTGTTAGGCCTTGTCAGTGAGGTGCAGCTGATCTCTCTAGGCACTGTGAGCAAGGGTCCACGTCTGGATTACCCTATTACCCTTAAGGTGACTAGTCCCAAGAGCAATTTGCATATGCAAAAGAGCTAATCAGAGATGCTCAACTAGGAACGAGCCTGCCCTCAAAGTGATGAGGCTCTACAGGATAAGTATCCTACCCAGGGTGCAATCTCTTTTAACTTACTAGTGCCTTTCACAGAGAGGAAATATCCTGAAGCACATCATACTGACCCTACCAAAATGTAGTCCAGCCACGAAATGCCATGTAATTCCTCTCTGAACAAGAGAAGCAGCCAGCCCCAGACATACATTTCGGCCTTGTTAGGCCTCATCAGTGAGGTGCAGCTGATCTCTCTAGGCACTGTGAGCAAGGGGCCCACGTCTGGATTACCCTGTTACCCTTAGGGTGACTAGTCCCAAGGGCAATTTGCATATGCAAAAGAGCTAGTCAGAGATGCTCAACTAGGAACGAGCCTACCCTCAAAGTGATGAGGCTCTATAGGATAAGTATCCTACCCAGGGTGCAATCTCTTTTAGCTCACTAGTGCCTTTCACAAAGAGAAAATATCCTGAAGCACATCATACTGATCCTACCAAAAGGTAGTCCAGCCACGAAATGCCAGGCAATTCTTCTCTGAACAAGAGAAGCAGCCAACCCCAGACTTATTTTTTTTTTTTTTTTGAAAAAATAATCTTTATTTTGACATGGAAAATACAATACAACATTTCTTTGTCCATTAATGCTTTCCAATGCAGAGTGCATTCGTACATTTAAAACAATAACATTCTTAATACCTGCAACGCAGTGCACTTTGGCAGCACACAGGCACATCACCTTATTGAACTCAACACTTGTACTTTATTTCACTGGATTAAAGTCTCTGTGGGCATTCGCCTGGGGGTGTGGGATATGGGGCATGGGTCAGGATAGGTCAAGGTGCCAAGGGGAGGTGACAGTGATATTGAGCCATTAGAGGGGGTGCTAGTCCTCCTCTTCCGGGCTGTCCAAGATGTTATAGTCTCTTAGCAGACTGTGGATCAGTCTGCGGCAGTCCTGTGTTGTCACCTGTTCTCTCCTCAGCACCAGCCGATTCCTTGCAAACCACAGAGCATCTTTAGAGATGCTCATCACTTTGAGGGCAGGCTCGTTCCTAGTTGAGCATCTCTGACTAGCTCTTTTGCATATGCAAATTGTCCTTGGGACTAGTCACCCTAAGGGTAACAGGGTAATCCAGACGTGGACCCCTTGCTCACAGTGCCTAGAGAGATCAGCTGCACCTCACTGACAAGGCCCAACAAGGCTGAAACGTATGTCTGGGGTTGGCTGCTTCTCTTGTTCAGAGAGGAATTGCCTGGCACTTAGTGGCTGGAATACCATTTGGTAGGATCAGTATGATGTGCTTCAGGATATTTCCTCTCTGTGAAAGGCACTAGTGAGCTAAAAGAGATTGTACTCTGGGTAGGATACTTATCCTATAGAGCCTCATCACTTTGAGGGCATCTCTGACTAGCTCTTTTGCAGAAGTTGAAAGTGTACTAGCTTGGTATAAGGTGCTAGCTATAGCTACTGGCCACCACCTAGCACAAATATATTGGCCGGCTCCTCAGTGACAAGTTATCCTATGGTTTTTAAAGGATTTTTTGTAAATGCCTATGAAGTGTGCATTTACATGTGAAAACTTCAGGGCAAACCACATATTGAAAGAGTAAAATACACAAGTATAACGCAATATAGTTTTAGTGCTGTACTGATATTATATTGCATCATACTCATACAGTTTCACCTTTTCATATTTGGTTTGCCAACCAGTATTTATATGTAGTCATGCACATGAAAGAAGAATATAAAATCCACAGGAGGTCTTTATGCTGAGGAACTAATCCGAGTGATTTCTATGGACCCTGGGTGTTCTTGCAGGTTGAAATTAATGGTGTTTATTATACACAAGTACTTAATTTCTTAGTATACAATTGAGTGTAAGTTAAACATGCTTTGTATATATGGCTGCATATTATCTAACAGACACTGACCCTAACAAATACAACCTAACAGATAGAGGGTGTGATTGTCTGTTATGGAATTAAGATTTTAAAGGGCAATTGTAACCAAAGAAACAAGAGCTATGAATTTGTTAAACATGTTAATTTGCCAAGGCAGTGGTCCTTCATACAACAGTGTGTTTTTAAACGTATGCAGACTAGTATCATAACACATGTAGTACCTCTCTAAAGTGCCACATTATAAAGAAATCTTTGATCTTCCGAGACTGGAAGCCAGGCATCAGCGCAGACACCTAGTCTGCGCACCTGCACTGTCAGCCCCGGTCTCCTCTAAGAAGCATTGCAGCGTGCCACAAGGTAACCGGAAGGGACTGACGGCGCATGTGCGCAGACTGCACTAACCTGGCAGTCAGTCTCTGAAGATTAAGGATTTAGTTTGAATGTGGCACTTTAGGGAGGTAATACATATATTACGATGCTAGTCGACATATGTTTAATTATTGAAGGGCAACTTATTACCTGAAAGTTCTGCTTTAAATGGCCAAAGAAGAACAACTGTGTTTCTAGGCGGTGTTGTTGAAGGTATGGCTGGTGGGAGGGGCATTACCAAGAATTTTTAGGTTATTTCATGACCTACTGACTCTTCTTTGTGTAGCTGAATAAATGATTTAGAGCAAGACCAACCTATTCTGTTTACACATATTAATTTATAAACACATACACTGAAGTTTATACAAACATTAATGTGAGTTTTATTGGTGTGGAACAATGCAATACACTTATGTACATACCACAGTCTGATCTCCTAAAAAAGAGTAATATCAGGATGGGAAAGAGGGATTTTGGTCTCAAAAGAGGGCTGTCCCTCCTAAAGCTGGCCATTTGAGAAGTACGCTCTGTTGAAGTTTTCCTCTAGCTCATTCCTCTCCACAGCAAACAATGAACTTCAATTAAGTTCAGTAGTCTATCACAGAGATTCTCAACCCTTGCCCTCAGTGGCCACTAACAGGTCAGGACTTAGGAATTTCCCTTCTAAAACACAAGTGTGTTGATCTGAGGCTCAGTCATATTGATTAACTCACCTGTGCTCTTAAAAGGAAATTCTCAAATCCTGCCCTGTTAGTTGCCACTGAGGGCATAGGTTGAGAACCACTGGTCTATCAGATTGAAAATTGGAACGATTACCAGTGCCTACAAGCAAACCATCAAATTGCAAACGAATTAAAACATATATGTACATAATTGACTGTGGAATTAATTAGGTACCTTTTTCAAGTGGCATCGCCTCTAAGGCTAGCATTATTACGGTGCTCTTACAACCTTACGTTTGCAACGGAAGGATAAATGGTGTATATGTTAAGTTAGTATTTCCTTTTCACTATAGTATATTCGCCCATCCCCACCACTTCAGCAGACCAACTGGGTGAGAATGTATATGTGAGAAGGTGCAGCCCGCTGCCTGTGACGTCCCCAGCAGACGCGCAGCCCTGGGCGGGGCATTTTGTTTCAAACACCCTCCTGGTCTCTTCCCCTTTCCATAGCTTGTAAACAAAGGGGATTTCTGCAGTCCGTCCGCAGGCAACTCTTGGACATAACACTTTTACCTTTGCTTATATACAGCTTCTGATGAGCCCTTGCAGGTTGTGTGGGTGCCCTGCCTGTCATCACCCTATTAATATGACCCTGGATTGTGGGGAACAGTCTTTGCACACAGAAAAGGTCTACGAAATCTGCCAAGAGTCTCGTTTTTTGTTGGGTTACACCTCGGATTTATATGAATAATGGAATGATTTAGGACTCTTCATGGGATATGAGCTCCTGGTTTAATCCCGCACACTGGGACCCTCAGCCTGCAACCTTGGAGAGGTACGAATCTTACATATCGAATTCCTGTAGTGGAGGGAAACACGTGGCTCTTCAGCTGTTGTACTATAACTCCCATCTCTATCAAAGGGAATTGTCAGCTGAGGATGCCAGGAGTTGTAGTCCAGAAGCAGCTGGTGAGCCACCCATTTGCTACCCTTTCGTATATGGCCCCCTTGGCGTACGTCCCGCCCAAATACCATAGTGACTGGGAGGGCTTCTAACGGCTTCCCAGTTTCTTCGCTGTCTCCCCATTGTAGATTGTAATTGTCTATATTCTGAGTGGAGTTTCACCCTCTCAACTGCTGTCTGTCGTTTTATGAGTTTAGAACCAACTCTTGTATAGTGTTAGGTTTTTCAGTTTCTTAGAACATTACCCATTCTAATAAAATGCCTTCTGCGCGCCAGAGGGGAGCCCAGCACCTATTGGGCACTCAAAGGGTTATATGTGAATCTAATTCACTGCAGACCTCTCTAGCATTCAGGGGGTTAAAAGCTGTGGTGTTTGTTGTTGTTTTTTTTTTTGCCCCAACTGCACGCTCACCTTTGTAGAATAATGAATATGGGCCTTATTCATAACAAACAAGTATGCAAACCATCTCCACTATACGGGTGACATTAATACTCACTGATTTTAATTGGGGATTTTTAATTCTTTGAATGCTAGAGGCCTCTGACACATTGCTTCACCATGCAAAGCATTCAGGGGGTTAAATGCCATTACATCAATGGCTTTATTTGTCCTCTATGGTACAATTGGTTTGCTCCAGGATCAGTACTCATTCCTTTTGTGTATAAGGTCCTATATGTTTTGCTAAGGCTAATTGTACTTCCATTATTTTGTATAGAACACTCACTCAGCATACAGTGCATTTTTAGTACAAAAGATACTCTTGCTTTTAGTCCCTAATCTCTTATGATTTATACCATGATTTAATGCATTTGCTCTATTCTGACAATTCCCATCCAAGTTGTATCTAATCATCTTTAAAGGGATAGTAATGTTTCATAATAAAAACAGCTCTAATTAATCATCATAGTATTTGGACTTTGGAGAGTGTTATTTCAATTCTGTCAGAGTTGTAGTTCCAGAGTAATTCAATGACAAAGTGTCCCCCTCCCTCCCCTTTTACTGATGTAACACTGTTCAGCTTGAGCAGAAGGGAGGTGCCCAGGTAGACTGCAGAGAGGGACAATCTTCAATTAAGATAAGGGAAAAACCTGAAGAACTTGTCAAGGGGGGCAGGGATTTCATTGTTTTCATAGGAATAAGAGTGTCCCCTTCTGTTATCTGTCCAGTCTATGGACTGCATTCCACATCTGAGAAGAGATTGTTTACAGTAGGTAAAAGGGGCGGGAGGGGGAAACTTTGCTTGTGAATATCTCATAAACCATAAAGGTTAGAGAGATAAGACTTATATCATTCTTCATGTTTTTTTTAATGCCTACAAAATAAAATAAAGTTAAAACGAAGTATTACTATCCCTTTAAATTAAGGACCAGATGGTTGTGCAGTTCATTGCTTGACCTTTAAGTCAATTGAAGCCCCAGAAGTATGCATTTGTCAACTGGGGCTTTGTGTGTGTGATAAATATATATAAATTTACTTTTAAAAAGGAGAATCTTTGTTTTTTGCTACATACTGTTCATATTTTCATATTGAGCAGTTGAAGTGTATAAATATTTACACAGCATTTACAAGTGTTTGAGCTGGGTTAAAGGCAGCCAAGTAAATCTGCATACAGAATTTCAACGACCATGCAAGTTTTATGAGCCGTTTATTTGCTAAGGAATTCATATCAGGCACTGCTAGTGTTATGTTTCTGTTTGATATATGTGTATAGTAATATTGGTTGGATTTGTAAGGTCCCTCAGACTAGTAACTTTTTTGACCCTTCTATCAGTATCAATGATTTTTATGTAAACTTACGGTACATACAACACAGCCAATACTTGTAATTTGAATAAACATGTGAATTAAAAGTTCCAAGAGTTATATCTTTCTTAAAGTAGCAGTCAAGTTTTTATGAAACAATTATAGATAGGACTTTTCATGTTGAATTACCAACATCCAAATGTTATGATGGCTTACGCTAGCAGTCTTTTTGTTTAATATATGTTTATTCGTTTTAAAGGAATTTTTTATAACAAACAACATTGACAGATAAAACATACATGACTCATTTTACAAAGAAAAAAGAGTAAGGTGTGCACCAGGATTGGAAACATATATGAAGCATTGGTAAGAGAGTACAAAACCTTCAATAAACAGCAAAACAGTAAAAAAAGAAAAACGAGCCAAAGAGGAGAAGAAAGGAAAGGAATAAGGAGAAAGAAAGAAGAGAGAGAGGATCAAGGCCATGTGCGCCGGGAACAGAAATAATGGGGGGGGGGAGCTGTTGGATCAAGAAGAGTCCATCGACAACCGTTCCTGAAAGTCCCTACCCCTCAAGAATTCCTCCCAATGGAACCAACGCGTGGCATGAATTAAGCCACGTCCCTTGGCCGCAAACCCCAAGTCTTCCGCAAAGCGGATAGACTCAACGGAGGATATCCAATACCTATAGGAGGGAGGGTGAGGCACCTTCCAGAATCTGGGGATCAGTACCTTGGCCGCATTGATCAGGCATATCGTTAGTGAGCGTGTGTAAATGTGTAAGGGATGGGTAGTGTGATGCAGGAGAAGGGCCATCGGGGTCTTAGGAAGAAGAGGATCTGCCACGATCTGAATCGTGTGCACCACTGCCGTCCAGAAGGGCTGTAGCAACGGGCACGTCCACCAAATGTGCAAGAAATCGCCCTTATGCCGGAGGCACCTCCAACACGTGTCTGGAACCACCGGATAGAATCTGTGCAATAGCGACGGAACCCGATACCATCTAGTCAATATCTTATAGGCATTCTCCTGAATTCTAGAGGACACGCTAGCAGTCTTACAAGTTATCGTACAAAAGGAACACTTTTTTTTACATTTTCTCTGGCATCCAGCTTAGGACACAGGGACCACTGGTTAAAATATATTTTCTCAGGAAGCAGGGCGGTTTTACAGCAAACAGAAATGTAACTCCTCCCTTTCCTTCCAACTAGTGGGTTGTTTGTGTTCTCAAAGAGAAAACTAGGGGTATCTCCTCTGAAGATCTTTACCTTTTTGTTATTAAGTCCTCTGCAGGCCGTCCATAGGAGCAGACAGCCTATACTCCTAGAGTCTTGCCAATGTGGTATAGCTCCTTATAATCTCAACAGGTATTCCTGGTATATACTCCTTTTTGTGGATTGGGTAAATGAGACCCATAATGTGCATGTCAAGTAGTAAGGTAACTAACTTCCTCTCAGAACTGGGTGCAATTACTTTGGAATGGGAGGTTTGTAAGTTGGATCCAAAATGCATGTTATGTAATCCCACATACCTCCTGGGATAGAATAGCCACTTAATCCTGGAGCCCTCCTTACGCTATAAGGCATCTGTGGTAATGGTGTTCCTCAGAGTGAACTGTACAGGTTTCGGAAGGTAACTGACAAACACCCCCTCTCTGTTTACCGTGCAACAATGACCAGCTCCTCCAAGTCTAGAATACTATACGTCTATTTCAATAGAGTAAAATTCCGCAGAAGGGGAAGGTGAAGCTGTTGAAGAGTTAACAGAGAATGTATCTTCTACACTGGTTAAAAAGCCAGAATTTCTGGAAGCATGTGATTCTGAATAGAGAGAGAAAGGACTTTATCAGAGTGATCATAGGATCCCTTTGTTTCTGACCAACAATAACCAGAAGATTGTAATAAAAAGGTATTTAATCACCAGAAAAATCCTCCTTATGTCTTCTGTACGTGAACAACCAAAGCAAATGGTAAATGGAAATATCCATAACGTGAGCTGGTGTTCAGGCACACGTTTTAGACCATTCCAATGAAGTGATTCCTTGTAAGTAACGAGCTCTTGGCACTTCTGAAGCGCCTCCGTGTCGACCGACACGAATCTCCTGCTGACAGCTTTACAGCTATCAGTAGGAAACAGAGAACTTTAAACGCCTGTATCTCTTAACCCTTTGAGTGCCAGAGGGGTACGGAATGCATTACTTTGCAATGTATTCCGTACCCCTCTGGCATTTAAAGGGTTAAACCATAGCGGTTTGAGAGAGACTCTTTTTTTGCATTTAGCTCAGCTTTTTAATCTCCTCTAAATGCAAAAACTTCTTCTTTTTTTTCTTTGGACATTACTAACACTTTAAGATGGTGTCTAGAACTGGGGCAATCCACAGATCTGCATTTGCTGTAAGTGTGGCAGGCAGAGCCATGGAATCCTGGAAGAAATAGTAGGCACATGAAATTCAAGAGTGCCTTAAACTTGAGTTATTACGCCTGACTTCTTTTTTTTTTATAATATGCTAATACTATCTATATTGAGGTCTCTGAAAATTCCTGTAATGTCTGCAGAACATTCAGCTATTTCAGTAGTGGTACAAAGATCTCTCTGGTTTAAAATACAGGTCAGCTGATGAATCTTCAAACGGATCTCTTAACTATTTCTTTTTGGACCGTATGATCATTGGGAATTAACTCTTTCCTCCTGTATCCCAACAGATGATAAAGCACTCTTCCCACAGACTAGCGAGTCTCTTGATCCCTAAAGATCCCTAATGTAAGAACTAATTGCCCTCCCATTTAACCTCCAAGGCAAGAGACAGCCAATCAAGACTTCTTCTTCCAAATATCCTTCAACATGATGGTGGTGCACCAAGCACCCTTCCAGACTTCCTCTGGGGGTAATGGCTGAAACACTTAGAATCCCTCAAATGATAGATCAACATTTTGGACTTTTAAGGTACTTCTTCACTTTAAGACTAAGCCTCCAAAAAAGTTTACGTAGCTCATTCCAAAATGTAAAATGGCACAACTTTCCATTTTTTTTTTCCCCAAGTATGAATAACCCTGGTCACCACAGGAGTTAATTCCAGTTCACAGGAACCAAGGATCCTACTCCATTCTCTTCTTAATTCCCAAGAAAGGTGGAAGATTCAGGCTATTTCTAGATCTAAAAGCCTTCTGCAATTCTAAAAGATGGAGTCTATCAGGTCTGCCTAAACTACCTTTGAAAAAGACATGTATCCATTGTGTTCAGTCTTTGTCATATCAAGCTTGTTGATATGATGTAAATGGGGGGGGGGGGGGCTCTATAGAAGAAAGATCATCTTCCTTTAAGATTTACTCCAGACTATGGTCTACCTTCCTGAGGATGTGCCACAACTAAGTTATCTAGGTATGATATTGCTATAGGATTCATTCTAGAGTTCCTTCAGGAAGGTTTCTAAAAGGGGCTTAAGCCTTCCTCCTATCAAGATCCAGTTAAACTCCTCATTCAGCAGTTTTGGCAACTCTTATTCGTCAAGAGGGAATATCAAGGCTGGCTTCAAAATGAAGCCTACTATCGGAGAAATAATTCCATCGTGGAAGCAGAATGTAGTTTTATAGCCGTTTTCAATGTCTTTAGTCTCTTTGCACATGCTTACTAATCCATGTGTTCTGTTACAGCTTGGACAAAAGTATAAATGCAGTCAGAGTAGAGAGATTTTATTTATTTTATTTTTTTCTTTCTGTGGCAGGACACAAGAAAAAATATCGATTAGTTAATACATTCCACATTTTTTTCTTTTGGGCAAGGGGGTCACAAAGCTGTTGTAGTAACATAAATAACATAAATTCCTGAGTCTTAGTCATTCCAGAAGGCCCAAGGAAAGGCAAACCTATTTGTAGTCTACTATTGCTTTATGGATAAGATGGACTATAAAACGAGTCAGTACCCTAAAATTCAAAACCGGTCCCCCCAGATTACAGCCCATACCACTAGATGCATAGTGACTTCCTGATCCTACTAAAATATGCTTCAGCAGATCTGCTCATCAAAGCTACCCTATGGTCTGCAGTCCATGTGTTTATAAAAATCTACAAATTCAATATGCTTGCATCATCTCTTTTCTGGTGACTTTGCTATATGTAATCTGCCCTCAACGTGAAAGAGGAGGGGCAAAATAGAAGCAAGAGAGGGGTTTAATTTTCCTTAACTAATAAGTGTCTTATGAGCAGTATATTTTACACTGCGGGGCCTTCCTTTTGTCTCCAATTGGATGCAAGAGATAAAAAAAGGCCACTTTAACCCTCTGAGTGCCAAAGGGTTAAGCTTCAAAAAAGTTTGAAAGGAAAATCTCCCAGTAATAACACTGTTTTAATGGAAAAGAAAAGACCTATATTTATTTATCTATTTTCCAATTTAAAAAAAAAAAAGTTGACTGCTCCTTTACAAGTCCTAAGAGTTATATATTTCTTAAATCGACTTTATTTAACCCCTTAATGACTGTCCTCAGCTGGCAGTTAAGGACTCCCCCTCCCCCCCCCCCCTCTCCAGAAGTCTCTTCAGGGGTCCCCGAACAGTGTAGAGCTGCACGGGACACCTGAATTCCATGACTTGCCAGGACCATCCTGAGTCCTTAAAGGGATAGTAATACTTATAATGTAAAAAAAAATATGTTGTAGGGTTTATCCCCCTGAGTAAAACAAGAGTACTCCCACTACTGAGAGGTGTTTCATTCAAAAGTTATTTATTTTCAAACTTTAATTTTTTTAGGTGCAATATCATAGTGGCCTGAAATTGTACAGTGGCGCTGTTGCTACACCATCCTATGGAGATTTATGGTCCTGAGACCAGAGCTGTCCATAGGATCGTGTAGCAACAGCGCCACTGTACAATTTCAGGCCACTTTGATAGTGCACCTAAAAATTCAACTTTGAAAATTAATAACTTTTGAATAAAACACCTTTCAGCAGTGGGAGTACTCTTGTTTTACTCAGGGGGATAAACCCTACAACATATATTTTTTTTACATTTTAAGTATTACTATCCCTTTAACACATGTTTTTACCCATGACTGTCCAGGCACGTCATGGGCCCTGAAGTAGTTAAATTGAACGTCTTGGCAGTGTACATACATAAAAATCACTGTTATTGATTGAGGGGGCAAAAGTTACTAGTCTGAGGTAGCTCAGAAGTCCACCCACAGATACTGCTGTACACCCAGTGGTTATCAATTTTTTTTTTTATTTTTTTTTTTTATATCGAGGAATCCCTAAGATATTTAATGTAATTTTATCAAGGGCATAATGAACGGTACAGTACACAAATATACAGTTGTTATTATTATTAGATCTAATCGTAATGACAAAATAAACACTATGCATAACAATTTCCATAAATCTACATTTTAAAAGTCAATATTCATGTTTTTGTCAGTTTTCATAGAAATTAATGGCTCAAAACCTGCACGGTCATTTAAATTTTGCATGCAGATTTACTTGACTGCTTTTTAGCTCAAACACGTGTAAATTGTTGTGTAATTATTTTTAGATATTTTCAACTATTCAATATGAAATGGACCAAGAGAAAGGGATTATCAGTAAACATAAAAATGCACACTAAAACCTTTTATGCAATATTGTAAAATGTTTTTGTGGAAACGCTGAAATGCACAAAACCTGTATTTTGTTTATCTTAATGCTTTGTTGATGTAATTTATGATGTCCTGTACAAAACCAGAAATGCTGATACTGCAACATTTCAGCTATCCTTTCAGTAGTGGCAATGCACCAAACCCTAATAAACATTACACCAAAGTCCTCTTTTACTGCTACTGCAATATTGTGTACCTCTTTACCCAGCACCAAAATGGGGACCCTATAAATAAAGTATTGATCAGGTAGTACAGAAAAACTCTAAAACAAAACTGGACTCCAACATCCCCATTTAACACTCACACTGTCAAGTACACGCTGTTCAACAAAATGCTTATCTAGAAACACTTCTGTTGGTCATGCAGTAGCAAAACTACACATAAATAACATCATGTGTACAAATCCAAAATCCAGCTCCATTTTCTATTTTTTTGTCAGTGTTATGGATATCATTGTGTGATGGGGACATTTGTGATATCATCATGTCTGGAAGCCCTGGAAATGTTTGTGCCCCCCCAATATTATAGTACACCACTTGTATCCATATCATTTTGGTTGTTTTCAGGCTTGACCGTGAGCATATTTCTTAACTGGAAATGTATGCAATGATCATGTTTTGTTTTGGGGGATTTCCACTAAAGAAGAGTACTGTAGAAAAACTTGACTAGAAGTGAAAGTGAAACCAAAGATGTCCATTGCATCAGATATCTGGTAGTAATCCTTTTTTTTTTTTTTTTTTTTTTTTTTTTAATTATTCTGTGATAAGTGTTTAATGCACTTACATATATAGTTTTAGCTATAATTTCCCCACATATACCCAGCATTTATTTTATGTCCATATAGTAGCCTCAGCACGTCTTATTTTCATTTATTGTTCCAGTATTGAAACTGCTGAGAGAAGGGTCTAGGACGGATACAAAAATATTTGAGACATAATGCACACATACTTCTTTGTCTGGTACAAAACATAGGTACTCTCTTCTTCCACCACTGAAGCTGTGGGTGCTGCCTTCATTCTTTTATGATTGTATATTTCCTAACACACTAATAAACATTATACCGGTGGAAGAAGTGATGAACCTTATGGTGTGTGTATGTGTGTGTATATACATAAATAAATACACGCATGGTTGAGTGCATTTTGCCTTCTCTTTGTACTAGTAACTTTGGGCTGACACGTGGACCTGCACTACGGTCTTGGAGACATCTATATGGGTCCTCCCCGTTTTAACTGTGATAGACCACCTTCAGGGAACAGACTTACATTGTAATATATGGGCGCTTGCATGAAGGGATGTTTTTATATGTTTATTCTAAGGATGACTTTTACATTTCTTTGTGGTTGAAATTAAAATATTTTTGAGCGTAGGTGATTCTTCTTTATAAGAAATATGTGGTTCTCAAATAATGGCCCCCCCCTCCCAATTTTAAACCCAAGAGGGTAATTCCCTGTTATGAAGGATAGTGAATTTCACGGTGCGTGCGTGCGTGCGTGTGTGTATGTATGTATGTATGTATGTATGTATGATATATATATATTGCCTTATAACTGCAGTTTTCTATATAACAAGTCTGTATCCTCTCAGTAGTAGTCTTCAGTAGTCTTGAGTGGCTCACAAGGGTCTCCAGTCTCAGACTGGAAACTCATACCTCCCTAGTATCTCTCTTTATGAGCAACAGTTACCCACCCTGGTGTCCCTCTTTTTAGGAGATGTGTGTGTGTGTGTGTGTGTATGTATATATATATATATATATATGTATATATATATATATATATATATATATATATATATATATATATATATATATATATATATATATATATATATATATATATATGTGTATCACATTGCTCCATAGCAATAAGACTGACATTATACTGGTTAAACTTCAGTATATGTGTTTTTATAAATTTAGTTTGTGCAAATAACACTTGCTCTAAAACATTTATTCAGTTACACAAAGAGGTGTCAGTAGGTGATGAAATACCTACAAATTCTCAGTAATCCCACACCCCCAGAAACACACGCTAACATATTTTTTTCTTGTTTGAACATCTGAATTGTTGGGAGGAATGGAAATGGACACAACTAGCAGTGGACTACAGGGTTATTTAAAGGGATAGTAATACTTCGTTTTAACTTTTTTTTTATTTTGTAGGCATTAAAAAAACAAGAAGAATGATATAAGTCTTATCTCTCAAACCTTTATGGTTTAAGAGATATTCACAAGCAAAGTGTCCCCCTCCCGCCCCTTTTACTGACATAACACTTTTCAGCCAGGGCAGAAGGGAGCTGCCCAGGTAGACTGCAGAGAGGGACAATCTTCAATTAAGATAAGGAAAAAACCTGAAAAGCTTGTCAAGGGGGGCAGGGATTTCATTGTTTTCATAGGAATAAGAGTGTCCCCTTCTGTTATCTGTCCAGTCTATGGACTGCATTCCACATCTGAGAAGAGATTGTTTACAGTAGGTAAAAGGGGCGGGAGGGGGACACTTTGCTTGTGAATATCTCATAAACCATGAAAGGTTTGAGAGATAAGACATATCATTCTTCATGTTTTTTTAATGCTTACAAAATAAAATAAAGTTAAAACGAAGTATTACTATCCCTTTAAATGTAAATACAAATGTATATAGCGCCTCCTTGGAGGATGCCTATGTAGGTAATCCTATTTAACACATTTAAGAGCCACTTATTCCTAGGTAAGTGCAGGGTATTTAAGTGAAAATTACACTTAGACTATATATTTACTAGTTGAACAGCCTGTGTACATGGGCCACAGTGCCAGGCAGCAACGTCCTCGGTGCAGCCATGCGCAGTAGATAACTGAGCGGAGCACTCCGGGCGCAGAGAAGACAGCGGAGTGGGGCACTCTGGATTCGGACCGTAATCAGGAGCGGGCAGTCTCTACTGCGTATGACTGCAGCACGCTCAGCCGTCTGTATTGCGCATGACAGCTTCTGACAAACATACATTAGTGAATTATTATATAGGATTATTATTATTACTTTGTGTTAGTGTTCTTTTAAATGGGACATGTAACATTTTTGATATGTGGGGAATTCTGGAATGATCACGTAAAGGGACAGTAATGTCTAAAATAAAGTAGATCTCTGAGTCGTCTCTATTGTAAACCTAACACTTTGCGCTATGTTTAATAATTATTTTTCTGTAGTTTTAAAGATATTCAATGTAAAAAGATCTGCCCCTTCTGGCCGCCTTCCCTTAGAGCTGCAGTCTGCTTGTGGGACCAGACGGATGCAGCACGGGACAAACCTAAAGAAGCGGTAAACTTATTGTAATGAAAATATATATAGTAGGGTATTTCCTGTTGAGTAAAATAATTGCACTCCCACTGCTGATAGATGCATATTTCCAGAGTTATTAATGTTTAGACCTGTGGGTAAAGTCTAGTTGTCAAATTCTGATTCGTTATTATTCTGTTACATTCTAATGGAGAAGAAAGTCAGTGACTTACAGTTCTTCATAGAATGTGATAAAAACTGCCAAGTCACTTCCTGTCAGAACAATCAGGAAGTAAACACAGTAAATTCACTTCCTGATTATTTGCACTGTTATAAAGTTTGAATAAAACAACTGATGGCAGTGGATGTGACCTTGTTTTACTAAAAAGGAAAAGCTCTATAACATATAGGTTTTAATTTAAAAAAAAAAAAAAAAGTTTACTGCTCCTTCAAGTCAGTAATTATACAGAAAACCCTTCCTCCAGGATTTTCTTTTGCTTACTGAAGTTTTTCCCCTCGCAGTTTTCCTTTCGGACCATAAGGGGCTGGAGTTTTCGTTTTGTTTTGTTGAATATCTTTAAAACTACAGAAAAGTTATTAAGCTTAGAGAAAAGTGTTATGTTTACAATAGGAAGACTGAGATCTACATTATTTCAGACATTACTATCCCTTTAATACTTGCCAACCTGCTGATAGGTGTCACAGGAGTGGAAATGTTGATATCTATATACAGCAAAATCTCAGGTATAATAGGCTCCTGTGTATAATACGCAGGTGCATATTATACCCAAGATTTTAGGGGAAAACAAGAATGCCTATGTATAATACGCGCCCTTGTTTTCCCCTGTCACCTGCAGAAAAAATGTCAAATTTCCCTTCCTCCCTCTCCGCTTACCAATCGCTGCCTCTCCCTCATGGAACTCCAAATTGCACCATCCTGACAGGGTCCCAGCAGGCGGCACGCTTGCATCCGCCGTCCGCTTCCAGCATGGCCCTGTCAGGACATCCTCTGCCTAGCCAATGGTAGTGTCTTGTGAGGACCGCAAGGTCCTCAGAGGGCAATACCATGCACACTGGATCTATGGTATTGCACTGCGAGGACCTTGCGGTCCTCGCAAGACCCTACCATTGGCTGGGCAGAGGATGTCCTGACAGGACCATGCTGGAAGCGGGCGGCAGATGCAAGCATGCTGCCCACTGGGACCCTGTCAGGATGGTGCAATTTGGAGTTCCATGAGGGAGAGGCAGCGATTTGTAAGCATGGAGGAAGGGAAAATTTTGACTTTTATTTTACATTTTCTTGTGTATAAATACGCACACACACACACACTTCACATAAGGTGAAGAGGGGCAAAATTGTGCGTATTTTAAGCAAGATTTTACGGCATGTAACTTTTTTAATTTTAAAGATCTCTAGGACATACGTGAAAATGAGCGAAATGTCAGTGTATTCTTTTTTAGAACCTTTTATAAATAAATAAAGCCTCAATTTTTCTTTACTACTACATTTTTTCCCCTATTTATCATCTGAGTTACAGGGGGGTGCTCAACCCATTGCAGAGCAATACATTGGACACCTCTCTGGCACTCTGTTCATTTCCCCTCTTTCTACATTTGATTCTTATTTTTTTTTTTTTTTAAGATATCTGTGCCTGCAATAGAAACTGGACGAGTCAACTACCATGAAATGCACTGGGCTTTCAGATAGCCAGCGTCTGATGATACTGTTGGAGAACAGCCTTCATGTAGAAGACGCTAAGTGGAAGGTTCCAGTTTTCCAAGGCTCCACCCTTAAGGTAACACCAAGCCTGTAAAATACATTATGCATGTGCTTCTCTAGCAGAACGGCAAAAGAAGAAATTGTGTGACAAACCTCCTAAAGCACAAATTAAAGGAACACTAACAAGTAAAAATGAAACTGGTTGCTGTAAATTTTTTGAATATTGGGTACTTAAAGCTAACATATGTAAATGTTAATTATTCACATGTTAGATGCGTAAAATATTATCAAATGCATATGTAAACTGTCCTATTCAGAGAGAAATGTATTTAATTTTATTTGTGCTTTTTGTAATAACAGGAGTTAAGTCTAAATATTTTGAGATTGTTGTCCACTGCTCTTGTGGACCGTTTCTTCAAATTGTTGTGGTTCTTAACCCCTTAACTCCCAATAACGTGCTAGGACTGTCACGGCTGTCTGAGTGACGATGGTGGCACAACATGGAAGTATGTGATTGCAGGACCAGAGCTGTCCATAGGATGGTGTAGCAACAGCACCACTGTGATATTGCACCTAAAAAAATTCAAGTTTGAGCTGTAATAACTTTTGAATAAAACATCTTTAAGCAGTGGGAGTACCCTTGTTTTACTCACGGGGATAAACCCTACAACGTAATTTTTTTTTATTTTTTTTTTTACATTTTAAGTATTACTATCCCTTTAACAAGCTTTGCAGCAACATGCTATTGTCAGAGGGTTACATTCAGTATTTAAAAAAATAAAGAATTTGCAAGCAACCAATAAAGCTAATTAAATTAAAACATGAGACAAGTGACAGCGAGCAAGTAAAGTAAAGGTAAATAAATAACCTTTTTAAAAAAAATTTTTGTGCCATCAGGCTGCTAAAATCTGAGATGAATTAATATGGAGGATAAGGCAATGGTTTACACTTTATTACAGTCTCTTATCTTCTGTGTATAGAAAGGAAGCAACATTGTCAGGCTTTGGGGAAAACATGGAGAATCACATAATTTCCTCCTTCATGTGCATGGTTTACGTGAGACAAAGTCCACAAAGAAAAGGTTATGGTGAATAGAACACCTGGGCATTACCCCTTAAGGGACTGGTGATGGTCCTGGCGCGACACATATTTTGTGCTCACAGCTCTCCTGTGGGAGCTCTGTGAGAACTATCTGGGTATGAAATTGACCAAACCAAGAACAGAGCAGTCACTATCAGACCCCTGTTTGGCTATGCAATGCACGTGATCAGTCCCATGTGTGCCAGCTCGCCAAATAAGATCAAAGTGGTCCTTAAGGGGAATCCACTCCCCATACCGCTGCTTGTTAAGAGTTTAATTATAGGAAGGTCGATTTTGCTTAATATTTATTGATTCTCTCTCATTGGACATATTACCCCGGTTACTGGGAGAGAAGTAGATGTAGTACCATTAATCTGAAAAGGGTAAAGATCTAAACTTGGAAATTTATAGACCTGTGAATTTGACTTCCCTAGTGAGTAAGATATTAAGAATACTAACTGCTATTATTCACAGATATGTGACAAGCCAGCATGGTTTTATGAAGAGTAGATAATGTCAGACTAATTTTACTTGCATTTTACACAATTGTAAGTAGCAATTTGGACTAAGGAATTGCTGTTGATGTAGTATACTTGGCATCTCTAAAAGACTTTGATACAGTGCCTCACAGCAGGTTGCTCCATAAATTTTAAAGGCTTCAGTTTGGGAGGTGATATCTGTACATGGATTGAGAACTGGTTGATAACAGAATGCAGAAACTTATTGTAAATGGAACCTTTGCAATTGATCTAAAGTTGTAAGTGGAGTGCCTCAGGGTTCAGTTGTGGGTCTAATGCTTTTTAATTCCGTTATTAATGATCTAGAAGACGATATTGAATGTAGTGTCTCAATCATTGCTGATGACCCTAAGCTGTGTAAGGAAATACATACAGAGCTGGATGTGTGTGTGTTGTGTTAAATTCCCCTCTGTATCAACTTTTGGATAAACTGAGTGGGTGGAAATGTAGCAGATGAAGTTTAATATGGATAAAAGGTTAATGCATTTGGGTTGCATAAACAAACATGCTACATATACAGTAAATGAGAAACTACACTGAACACTGTTGTGAAGTATATTCTCTATTGGCCACTGAAAGAGCTAGTAGGAGACTGTCATGTATAGAAAAGGGGTATTACTACATTGCGTGGGAACTGAGTTCTTCATTTTTATTTTAATTCCCCCCCCCACACACACACACACACACACTTGTTGTAAAAGGCCTCATCTATATGGAGTATAGTTTTAGGCGCCAGTTCTTAAATACATGATTGAACTGGGAAAGAGTGCAGAGCCTTGCAACAAAACTGATAAGGGGGATTGGAAGGCTTTAGTTTTGGAAAAGACTAGCCAAATTGGATTTCTTTACTTTGTACAACAGATATGTAAGGATTATTATTTTCAAATATTCTCCAAACCAATGCAAATAAACTCTGGGAAACGTTTTACTCAAAGAGCTAAGCAAGTAAACAAGGAATCCTCCAATTAGACTAGAGAAAATATCATTTTGACTAAAGCAAATGTGATTTATTTTTTTCTTACAGTAAGGATATGGAATTATTGCCTTGAGGCTGTTTTTGCTTATACGTTAGATTGGAGTTAGTCAGTTGTGGGAACTACAGCCTAATCATCCCGCACCAGCTGTTTGGCTGGGGATGATGGGAGTTGTAGTTTCCAACAGCTGGAGATATGTCATTCGACTACCACTTGTATTAATGCTTACAAAATGTATGCCTTCCTAGTTCAAAACAATATACATCATTTGGTTTCAGTGCAGATAGGATGTTGATCAAAGGTGATATCGGACTGCCTTTTGCAATTGAAGGTTTTTTTTTTTGTTTTCTCTGAAATCAACTTTGAGTTCCAAGTTGGTGGAAAAAAAGTAAGTAAATAGTTACACACAACTGTTATATGGATGACTCTTACCTACTTAAAGGGATAGTAGTACTTCGTTTTAACTTTATTTTATTTTGTAGGCATTAAAAAAACATGAAGAACGATATAAGTCTTATCTCTCAAACCTTTATGGTTTGAGAGATATTCACAAGCAAAGTTTCCTCTCCCGTCCCTTTTACCTAGTGTAAGCCATCTCTTCTCAGATGTGGAATGCAGTCCATAGACCAGACAGATAACAGCAGGGGACAATCTTCTTCCTATGAGAACAATGAAAGCTCTGCCCCCCCCTTGACAAGTTTTTCAGGTTTTTCCCTTATCTTAATTGAAGATTGTTCCTCTCTGCACTCTACCTGTGCACCTCCTTTCTGATCTGGCTGAACAGTGTTACATCAGTAAAAGGGGCGGGAGGGGGATATTTTGTCATTGAATTACTCTTGAACTACAAGTCTGACAGTATTGATATAATACTCTCCAAAGTCCAAATACTATGATGATTAATTAGAGCTGCTTTTATTATGAAAAATTACTATCCCTTTAAGTCCTTCTGCTTCAGTTAAAAGCTACTGTTTTTTTCTTTAGGTATATTTCCCCTTTTGTTAGATTAATATCTGCCTTTTAAATCTATAAAATACTAGTTTGCAACTTGAGGTATAGTTAAAGAATTGCATTTTTATTCATGTTAAAGGTTGTACCATATTACCTGTAGAAAAAGCAGAAAATTGGTAGAGTAAAAGTGATTCCTTTTATTGGCTAAATGAGTAGCTTTAGAATGCAAGCTTTTAAAGGGATAGTAATACTTCAAAATTACTATCCCTTATATTGAAGCCCTTGTAGAACGGAATAAAATGCCACCAGCAACATCTCTCAGACCTTTATGGTTTGGGAGATAGCCGCTTTTAAACTTCGCTCCACCCTGCCTCTCCGCTGACTTCAGCGTTTTTGCTGCAGAAGGGAAATCCCTTCTTTGAATCAAGCGGAGGCTCTTCAGCACAGCCAGATCTCGTTATAGAAGAAAAAATCTTTCACTAAAACGGTCTTCTACGTGTGCTTGGTAAAAAAAAGCACACGTAGAAGACCGTTTTAGTGAAGGCTCTTGTCTTCCATAACGAGGTATCGGCTGTGCTAAAGAGCCTCCGCCGGTCCCGGGATCGGATTTCCCTGCTGAAGCAAAAATGCTGACGTCAGCGGAGAGGCAGGGGGGTGCGAAGTTTAAAATCAGCTATCTCCCAAACCATAAAGGTTTGAGAGATGCCGCTGGTAGCATTTTATTCCGTTTTACAAGGGCTTCAATGTAAGGGATAGTCATTTTGAAGTATTACTATCCCTTTAAGGTAGCTTGTACATCTTTTTGAGGTATGTTTAGAATGGAGCTTCAGTCTAAACATGCTTGAAGAGAAGACCTATGTTGTCTTGAAAGCTTGCATTCTGAAGCTACTATGTCAATAAATATTTCACTTTCATTCCCATCCTCCTGATTTTAATTCAATTTTTTTTTTTTTTTTTTTTTTTTTTTTTAATTAAAAAAAAAAAAAAAACACCCAGAAAGTTAAGACTGTTGTTGGTGCATAAAACTAAAGTACTCCCACTTCTGGATGATTTTTCATTTAAAAGTTATTAAAGCTCAAAATTCAGTAGCAGCAATGTATATCCCTTTTGTGCATATTAACACTTTTTAAAGACAATTCTGACTTCCTGCAGGAATGGCAGAGATCAGGGGTAGGCAACCTTTGGTTCTTCAGATGTTGGAGACTAAATTTACTGTCTCCTATCCATTTACTGTCTACTCTACTTGGATGTGTTTATTTTGTCTTCTCCCCTGGCATTGATACTGGAGTGGAATGTATATTACTAATGGCTTATGTCTGTAGTGTTTTAACAATCAATTTGTTGCTTGCAGGGCACAGATATCTCTCCAACACACTATGAGCAGGCTGTGCTGTGGATGGAAGAATTAAGATTCCACTTCCAGTTTTATCCAGAAACCTTTGGCTTGGCTGTCAGCATACTGAACCGTATGTTAGCATCAGTAAAGGTAGTTGTTTGTTGCTTTAAATAAAGTTTTTTTATTTACTTTTAATTAAAAATATGTGTATATAATTGTTTTTGTACACAAAAACAATTTCAAGGTTACAATAAAATCACAGGAATCTTATGTACATTTTTACCTCTCTTCACCTTATGTGAAGTGAGATTTGCGTATTGTACATGAGAAGGGGGTGGGGGTCCCCTTAGCCCACTCCCCCTCACCTCCAATGACCAGGACTGAGGGGCAGTCAGGAGACCTGTGTAGTGGGCGGAATGTTTGAACTGCCACCTGCTTCCTCCACTGATGTACCTCCTCCTTCCATGACCTATTGCCACTGAAGACTGTGCTCTGCGCATTGAAACAATGTTAGTGCCCTGTCAGTACCTGACGGCACAAACCTGTGTTCATGGGCAACGGGTCATCTAAGGAGTAGCCACAGCAGCGGAGAAAGCAGGTGGTAGTTCAAGCATACCACCATCCGCTGCACATATCTGCCAGCTGCCTTCAGAGTGTGTTCCTGGTCATTGGAGGTGGGTAGAGGGAGGGAAAGGGATCTCACAGATGAAGCTATTGAGGCGGGAGGAAGGAGGTGAGAGATCAAATGGAGCATTTTAACTTTTGTCTTAGGTGTGGGGGTGCTGATGTTGGATTGAGGGGAACATTTTATTTGGGCAGCGGGAGGGAAAAGGGGTGCATATTATACACTTGGACTCTATATTTTACTTAAAATCTTGGGTGTAATTTTCACATGTGCATTATACACAGGTGCATATTATGGCCAAAATTTTACTGTAATCTCTCTGCTGGTCTCAGTCAGGTTGGTAAGTGCCAGCAAGTTGTGCGACATTGCTAATGTGTCAAACATTATACTGATACTCTTATTTATTTAAACCTACCTGCCTTGGTAACGGAAAAGGAAGTCAGGAAAATGGCCCAGGGGGGCGCAGCCTTTTGCTTTCCAGCTTTTTGAGACTACAACTCCCATCATCCTGTAATAAGGTTATTTCTTTCACAAGATGTGAGTGGAACTGAAAATGAAGGCTTTAATCCAACAAGAACAAATAAAAGCATACTTCAGCATTAAATGAAAAGGAGCACTGTCCCATTAATCCTAAGGACCAAAAATGGTGTACAGTGTGTAGCAAAGCAATGCTTTGCACACCCCTGTGACCTTCAAGAGGCCATTTTTGTCTAAAAATAATTTTGAAGCTCTTTAAAAATCAACAATATGTCGTAGTAGCCCTTTGCATAAAAAAGAAAATATCTACTCTGTGTATGTACGTATAATATTATTTTAGATGTATACATTATGCTAATTAAGGCATGCAACCACTCGATGACCCTAACCTTTTTACTGCTAGAGGAAGTGGTTGAGGATGATGGGGAGACTCGGACTGAGTAACTGCTATGCTGTTCAGTCTCTCTTGATCCACAGGCTTTCATTTTGAAATGGACACCACAAGTGGCTTTTAAAGGGACACTAATGTCCCATAAAAAATGTTTTTTGTAGAGTAAAAAAAAAATAAAATCTGTGCAACAAATCCTATTTCTCAAACCTTTATGGTTTATATTCGGTCCTAAAGTTCCTCCCTCCCCTTCTCCTGATGTCAGCTGACAGCAGGAGTTCCCAGTCTGGGGACCAACAGGCGGCTCTTCAGCAGAGCCACAATAGCATAATTTTAAAATAAATACTTTATTGTAACGGTCTACAAAGTTTGCTTGGTTTGCAAGCACATTTTTTATATAGTTCCAAAGAAGTAGTTCTTTTTAAATCGCACTATTGCGACTCTGCTGAAGAGCCTCCTCGTGGTAGCTGACATGGATCTCCTGCTGTCAGCTTTACACTGACATCAGGAGATTAAGAACTTTAGAGGCGAATATCTCTCAAAACGTAAAGGTTTGAGAGAGAGGATTTGCTGAGTAGAATGTATTTTTCTTTAATCTACAAAGCAAAAAAAAATATTTTTATGGGACATTACTGTCACTTTAAGGCAGTGCAGCTGTGTACTAAGTAGAATTTCAACATACACGCTGTACTATAGGGAACAAATAAATGGAAATTTGGGAAGATTTATTTTATTTTAATTGAACTTCTGACTCCATGAACAATAGAGTTCTACAACGGTTTACAAAGCAATGACTTGGAGACTTCATTAGCGTTATAGGGGTTAAAAGTGTCATTTACCCACATTAAATTGATGGAACATCTGACAGCAAAAATTAAAGGATCTTTGAATACGTTTCCGACGACCTAGTGCATGTGGGATCTTGCACTGGAGTCATCTACGTTATCTGAATTTTCAGGTTGCGGATCCTTATGCTCTTGCTTGACTCCTTCATAAGCCAAAGACCTCCCTATGGAGCTTATTCTCCCCACCTCCTTTTTATGTTTGTATGGTTGTGTTGGCTAACTGTATGTTTTCTTGTATAGCCTTGAGAGATGTTCGCTTGAATGTAGCTTTAATATATGTGTATTGGATTGGTTTGTTATATTATAAAAATGATTAGGTGGGAAAAAAGCCCCATTTAAATCAGCAGGCATTGGATACCTCTAGGATTCATGGGGGTAAAATCCCCATTTCATTCAGTGGACATTTTGTCTCGTGGTGCAGTGAGTTGCTCCTTCTTTAATATAATATATTATAATATAAATACATACTTATATGTGAGAAACTCTCCTGTTCTATGCTATTTTATGGGTCATATTCATGGAGATCCCTCCTCTTTCATCAGTCTAAAGAGGTGCAGTTCTGAGGCAAAGCAGCCACACTGCAGGAGCTAAATAAAAGTTCACATTGAGTTAAATGGGACTTTATATCCTTGAATGCTAGAGGCGTCTCCAATATTCTAAGTGGTTAAACAGTACGGTTTAAATTGACGGGGATTTAATTTATACCCCTGTAGCTTAATGATTATGGCCCTTGGTGTACAGAATAACGTAGACAGTGAAGAGTTTATCTTACTGGAGAGCATCTTACCCCTCCCCCCCCCAAGTCATTATGGAGCAAACCAGCAGCATCACAGGGGACAAATACAAAAAAAAAAGTTCCTATTTCTTTTAAATGGGGATTTTCAAACCTGTAAATCCTTGGAGACTTCACTTGCATTCATAGTGTTAAAATCTGAATTCAAATCAACAGGCATTATATATCTTTCCTATGGTTCAGTTTGCAACAGAATTACTGCAGTTCTAGTTAGTACCTCAGTACTCCTACAGCCAGGAAAAAAATGTCTGGGCATCTATCAAAAATAATACAAAAATATGAACTCAAGAAAAATGAGAGAACTGGTGCTAGGAGGTCTTGAAGTAAAAGTGTAATTGTATTTTGTTTCCTCCCCAATGTCGAGATGGCAATGCCCTATCTGCTGCAGTTATTTCTATAAAATTGGGGAACATCTAGATATGTGTGGAAGAAATTGGAGCATCCCGCATTTAATCCCTTAATGTCCTACAGATATCTGACACGTTGCAAAGCAGTGTGTTTGAGGGCAAGGGTTAAAGGTTATTGAACCATTTATTATAAAATGATAGATTCCCATTCTAAGCACTGTCATTAGAGATATGAACAACTAGATCTAAAGCAAAACATTACCAAGCAGACTTACGTTGGAATGGGAACATGTCACATTATCTTTGTTTTCCCCCTTAGGCACAAGTGAAGTACCTTCGGTGTATAGCTGTCACATGCTTGTACCTTGCAGCCAAAACCAATGAGGAAGATGAGGTATGTCATAATTAGCCCAACTAGGACATTTGGCATTGCATGTAATCTAAAGCAAAAACTGCACACAGCTCTGTGCTGGTTTGTTTGACTAACAAATTTACATGTGTGAATAAGATCATAAGATATTTTGCTCTGTCCTCCAATACAGGTTACCGGTAGCTTCGGGTAGGCGATCCGCCCCTTTAAGTAGGCAGGGACAATTCTAGAAGTGAATGCAGGGGGTGGAGACTACCTTCCTTCCTTGGCTGCAGCTAGCCAATCCGCTTCAATAATAATTGTTCCTTGGTGAAGTTACAGGCAAGAGAACCGTTCTGCTATAGTTTTGGCTAATTTTTTTTATTTTTCTGTTAGAAATAGAATACCACCATTAGGTGGATTATCATAACTGACAATGCTCTTAGATGTGGCTAGCTCAGGATCCAGGTGCTTTTGTGGACATTAAGCCCTGGGGGGAAAATCTTGGATTCAAGTTCTTTCCCCAGGAGTTGCCCACTGAGGCTTCTTCTTAATACATGGTGATCTGAAGACAGAAGATCTGCGGGAAGGGTGAACAACCCTTTGAGTGCTGCAGGTCCACATGTCCCACAGTGCCCCTCCTCACAGGAGCTTTCATTTGGAGTTCCTATTGCACACTCCTGCACTCGTTTATCTGTATGTCAGTTGGCTGGTTTGGAGTAAGTTTATGTGGTAACGTAAACCTTTAGCTGCTGGTTTAGCATCTTTCAGGGGTTATTGGCTCTTTCCCTACTGGGTTCAGTGTTTATTGGGACTAGTGACATGTTTTAGTAATGTCCAGTGCATATTCACTTATCAGTTACAACTTTGCAAGGCACGCTTTTACCGCATAGACTCCATTGCTCCATTCACTTCTATGGGACTGTACAGTTTGGGACATACAGTACCTTGCAAAAGTATCCCCCCCCCCACACACACACACACACACACACACCTTGGCATTTTACCTATGTTGTTGCATTACAACCTAGAATTAAAATTGATTTTTTTGGGGGGGTTTGTATCATTTGATTTACACAACATGCCTACCACTTTGAAGATGCAAAAAAATTTTTATTGTGAAACAAGAAATAAGACAAAAAAAAAAACAGAAAACTTGAGCGTGCATAAATATTCACTCCCCCAAAATCAATACCTTGTAGAGCCACCTTTTGCAGCAATTAGAACTGCAAGACTCTTGGGGTATGTCTCTATAAGCTTGGCACATCTAGCCACTGGGATTTTTACCCATTCTTCAATGCAAAACTGCTCCAGCTCCTTCAAGTTGGATGGGTTCTGCTGGTGTACAGCAATCTTTAAGTCATAACACAGATTCTCAATTGGATTGAGGTCTGGGCTTTTGACTTGGCCATTCCAAGACATTTAAATGTTTCCTCTTAAACCGCTCGAGTGTTGCTTTAGCAGTATGCTTAGGGGCATTGTCCTGCTGGAAGGTGAACCTCCATCCCAGTCTCAAATATCTGTAAGACTGAAACAGGTTTCCCTAAAGAATTTCCCTGTATTTAGCGCCATCTGTCATTCCTTCAATTCTGACCAGTTTCCCAGTCCCTGCCGATGAAAAAAAAATCCGCACAGTATGATGCTGCCGCCACCATGCTTCACTTTGGGGATGGTGTTCTCGGGGTGATGAGAGGTGTTGGGTTTGAGCCAGACATAGTGTTTTCCTTGATGGCCAAAAAGCTCAATTTTAGTGTCATCTGACTCGAGTACCTTCTTCTATATGTTTGGGGAGTCTCTCACATGCCTTTAGGCAAACGGAAAACATGATTGCTTATTTTTTCTTGACTACTCTTAACATTCCCTTAGTTCAGGAGGTTCCTTCTGATGTGTTCCAGGAGCCTAAAAAGCCCCTTACTTACTTTCCACCTAACCCCACTCTTAACCACCTTGTGTCTGAGGAGTGGAAATCCCCAGACAGGAAACCCTCTGTGTCCAAGAAATTTGCCAAGCTTTATCCCTTTTCTGAGGCCACGTTTACTCAGTGGGTTCATCCTTCCAAAGTGGATGCTCCTATTTCCAGGCTATCTAGGTCTACTGCCTTACCAGTCTCTGATGCGTCTGCTCTGAAGGACTGGACTGACAAGAAACTTGAAGTCTCCCTCAAGTCCATTTTTACCACTGCTGGTTCTGCCATGCCTCCAGCATTCGCTGCTGCATGGGTGAACCGGGCTATTGCGGTCTGGACTGAACAGCTCACCCTGGCTGTCCGTCAGGATGTTCCTACTTCGGATAAGTTGCGCCTTCTCGCCAGCATTTCTGAGGCACAGCACTATGTTTCTGCTGCCTTATTTGATGCCATCCGTTTGGTGGCTAAGGTTTCCACCATGTCTTTGGTGGCCAGACGAGCTCTTTGGCTCAAGATCTAGTCTGCTGACACTGTTTCTAAGAAAGCATTGCTCTCTCTACCCTTTCAGGGTACCTCCTTGTTTGGGACAGATCTTAAGCATCTGATCTGTGAGGCCACAGGGGGTAAGAGTACTCTTCTAACCTTGGTTCCCAGGAAGAAATTGCCGCTTAAGCATAATCAGTATTTTCGTTGTCAGAATGAGACACGTCCGGCAAACTAGACTGTTCTCTCAGCTTTGCGTACCTCCTCCAAGCCCAAACAACAATGGAAGCCCAAGGTCTCCTCCAAGCCCAAGGCTTCCAAGCCGCCTTCAGCATGACTCGCCAAATTCGGGTCCACGCTCTGCTGTGGGTGGTTGTCTGCGTCACTATCACAGCATTTTGGGAGGATTCAGTGACGGACCCATGGGTTTTACAGGTTGGGACGGAAGGGTACAGGATCCCTTTAGGCTCTCTTCCTCCCTTTCGCTTTCTTCCTTCTCAAACGCCATCTGTTCGGTGCTGTTCAGGCTCTTCTGGACAAGGACGTTCTAGAGCCGGTTCCAGTTCAGGACAGGTATGGGGTTTTACTCGAACTTTGTGGTCTCCAAGAAGGACGGTGGCTGTCGTCCCATTTTGGATTTAAAGGATCTCAATTCCTTTGTGATCCGGACCCATTATCACCAGGAGTCTCTCCGACATGTCCCCAGGGGAATTCCTTGCATCTCTGGATCTTCAGGACACGTACTTACACATTGCCATTCATCCAGAGAGCTGACAGTACCTTCGATTTGCCTGCGACAGTGGACATTTTCAGTTTTCAGCTCTTCCATTTGGTCTGATGACTGCTCCTCAAGTCTTCAACCGTGTCCTGGGAGCCTTAGTGTCCATCCTCCACCGGAACGGCATCAGTTGCCCCATACATGGATGACCTGCTTCTGAAAGCCCCTTCTGCTGAACTTCCTCAGCAGGTTCCGCAATCCATTCATGTTCTCACCCATCACGGGTGGATCGTCAACTTGGACAAGTCAGATCTTATCCCATCCCAGCGTCTTGTCTTCTTGGGCCTTCTCTTTGACACTCTGAAGAGCATGATGTTCCTCACCGATGAGGTGGCTCACCAGATTGCCCACAGGGTTTCTACGGTTCTGGCTCAAGATCCAGTTCCAGAGAAGAAGCTGTCCTCTCTAGTGGGGAAATTAATCTCCACCATAGAAGCGGTCCCGTTTACCATGGCGCACACCAGGGAGCTCCAGAGGTTCGTGATCCAGGTGTGCAAGGGTCAACCGGACCTTCTGAAGATGTCAGTGTCTCTTCCTCTTCATGTGGAACGGAGTTTGTCATGGTGGCTCAATCTCTCCAACCTGCTGAAGGGCAAGTCCTTCCTGGTATCCTTCTGGACCACGGTGACGGCGGAATCCAGCCTCTCTGGCTGGGGAGCGGTCCTGGGTCGCCTGAGCGCTCAGGGTCGGTGGTCTCTGGAGGAATCTCTCCTTCCGATCAACATATTGGAGCTTTGGGCGATATTTCATGCCCTTCAACATTGGACATCTCAGTTGGATCTTCTTCTACAGGGTTACCTGTGGAAAGAGGATGTTCATTGGCTAGCTTTGACTGCTTGGAAATTGAATCCTCAATATTGAAGAAGAAAGTTTTCTCCTTATGTGGTAACTACGATGCTCAGTGCCCGCAAACCTGTGTCTTCCAAGATCTACCATCGTGTCTGGTCGACTTTTCTGTCTTGGTGTGCTGACAAGGACCTGTCTCAGGATTTTGATCTGCCTACGGTCCTGGCCTTCTTGCAGAACGGTGTGGATAAGGGCCTCAGTTTGGGTTCCCTTAAGGTTCAGACTTCTGCTCTCTCTTTTCTTTCAGAGGCACATTGCCATCCTTCCTGATGTCAAGGTTTTCTTCCAGGGTGTTGCTCGTGCTCGTCCTGCCTTTAAGATTCCTGCTTCTCAGTCGGATCTTAACTTGGTTTTGGTCGTTCTTCAGCGCCCCCAATTTGAGTCCTTGGCTACTATTCCTCTACTCATCTTGACGTGGAAAATGGACTTTCTCCTGGGGATTGTGTTTGTCATCCGTGTCGCGGAGTTACATGCTCTGTCCTGTAAACCACCCTATTTGGTGTTTCACAAGGACAAGGAGGTGCTTCGCACTTCTCAGGAGTTTCTCCTGAAGGTGGCCTCTGAGTTCCACATCAATCAGGAAATTGTGGTGCCCTCTTACAATGCTACTGTCTCATTTACGGAATCCCACACAACAGCATGCCAATAAAGAGCACATGATGCAGTAACATTTTCAATTCCATTCTATGTAAACATGGGTTTCTTGGCTTATGTGGTTTTCTGAGTTTATAAATGTGTGTAAATTAACCTACCCACCGTTGTTTTGGTTGTTGTGGGTTTGACCTACTTGACCTACTTGACCTTGACCGTGCGGGACTGTTTGACTGAACCTAGTTAATCTGGTTAAAAAAAACAAAAAAAAAAAAAAAAAAACAACCCAGTATGTCAGATAGTTGGTATAACCCATTCTTTGCTGTATAAACTATTAAATATAAGCCAAGGGACCCATATTTAATATTGATTTGTAATCTAAAAACTGACTGCTGTGTTGCCATTTGCATGTTGCTGCATGTAAATCTAAAAATATTGTAAGCTTTGGATTCTTTGCTGGAGGCAGGTGTTCTGATCTTTCAGGCGTGTAAATATTTTTAAGTTTTGTACTCTGTACAGTGAAAGGATTTAGGTAGCTGTGAATGATCATTTGACCTTTCCTTGCTGTGTAATTCATAAGGACAATGTATATGGCATGGTTTAGGTAAACAAGAGAAGCTTTTCAGTGAACTGAAATGTGTGGGTTCTAATGTCAAAACCAATTATTGCACTTTTGGAGTTATTTTCTTAACAAGATCTGATAAAAAGTGGCCGCTGTTTTGGACTATAAGAAACTTTTTGCCATAAAATAACCTTCCATCTCATGGTCTGGGGTTGCTCTGTGGCCCATGGTTTGAAGTTCCTGTTCCCGGTGAGTAAAGCAGCACTGAAGGAATCTGGAGGTGACCAGCGCATGAATTTTGCATATTCTAGTTGATTCCTCCTGCCTTCGGATGCTTTCATTTGAGTGTGGCTGTCATGATCGGAGAGTGCTGTTTACAATGGAGAACAGCCTCACTGGTACAAAAGCAGCAGAACGAAACAACCAAAAGAGAGAAATGCATGCTGCGGTGTCCCCCAGATGCCTTCAGTGCTGCTTTTTTTTTTATTTTTTTTTTATTAATGGGGAACGTGGAAAAAAAGGTGGCTTTCCCACCTGTTCAGCTACCGCAAGCACGCCAAGCTTGTGTGTGTTTTTGGGGGAGCATTCTCAAACATGATATTTGAACTATATAGATATAGAGTATATAACACCCAAAATGTAGGTACCAGTTGAAAAATTACTATTTCAGTTCCAGGCACACACAAAATTCTAAATTACAGCCTGGCCCTAAGATATAATTGCATGTGCTCTGAAACTAATAATTCAATACGCTGATATAATGCCATATTTACAGATATTCACTCAAAGAGCCACCAATGTACCCAGAAGAAATCTCCTGGAATACAAATAACCACAAGAAGAGTACAGGGTGCCTTCATCCCCAACTTCTTGAGGACAATCTCAAGAGGTTCATACAACACTGCATACAGATGATTATTTAAATAAATATTCCAAAGATTATCTCTACGGTCTTCTAAATATCCCCCTACCTAAAACAACTTTTGATAAGGGGATCCCTGAACGATCAATAGAAAATGGTACAGCTCCCTGCCTACAAAACACACTCACACCTCTAATACTTATGGCTACAGTGTCCATACCATAGTTCCAACAAAACCACAACATAGGAGGCACATTCTACTGCAAATCATCTAATGTCTTCTACCTGCATTATGTGTATGAAGTGTCCCAACACGGGATCATATAAAGGTGAGACAGGGCAAAGGTTAAGAAAACAAACACATTTGCACAGGTTTGATATTAACAAGAAGGAGAAAAGGGATTCTAAGTCACTGTACTGATGGAAAACTTTCAGACACAGACATCTGGGATTACATTCTGGACTGTAACAAATAAATTCATGTTATTCTACACTATAAACCTATTTTATGTAAAAATTCTTTATACTTTTGCATTTTTGCTTGCAAATATTCAAAAACAAATTGCTATTAATAAACTTAACAAAGCAAAAGTGCGATACTTCTTATATTAGCTAAGCTGAGCACGTTTCATAGTGGGAGGTAGATTGTATTGTATAAATGATGGCCCTACAGAAGGCTAAAGAGTAATCTAGAACAGAGACGTGTGATTGTCACCTGCAGTGGAATCCAAAGTAATCAAGAACTTATGTCCCGCTGTAATTAATGTGTGAAGATTATCTGCTGTACTATCTATGCAATGTGGTATATGCATATTGTGAGGTATTCAGCTTTCATTCTATTACATGTCTGATGAGATCTAAATGGTCTTGAAAGCTTGTACTCTAAAGCTGTTCTGTTACCCAGTAAAGATATTACTTCGCTCTACAAGTATCCTGCTGAAAGATGGTAATGCTTCATAAGAAAGAAATATATTGCAGAGCTTATTCTGCCTGGTAAAACAAGGGTCCTTCCACTGAAGAGTTTTTGCAGGTCAGACTTGCAAATTTTAGGTGCAATACTTCCGTGGCCTGAAATGTTCTTATGGAGGTGCTATTGCTGCAGAGCCAATAGACAGCCATTGTCCATTGCAATAATCCTCCATAGGCTGCTGTACCAAAAGTGCCATAGAGGAACTGCGCCCAACAAAGTTTGAGATGCAACAACATTTGCATAAAACTGCTCTCGGCAGTGAGAGTATCCATGTTTTTACTCATCAGGATAAACCCTAAAGTATATATTTTCCATATTTAAGTAGTATGATCCCTATAATCTTTGGGTGCTAGAGCTGTTTCTCCAGTGAACTGAAATATGCAGCTCTCAAGCAGTTATTCAGATTGGGGGTAATGCACTAAAGAGTGATGAAGTGGAGTTGACTTATCCAGCAATTTTTCTCCAGTTCCTATGTTATTCAATGGAGTCTATACAATAAGCTCTCCTAAGCTGGAGAAATCTTGGTGAATTGGCTCCATAGAATAACATAGAAACTGGAGAAGTGATATCACTGGAGAAGTCCTCTCCACTGTATCACCCCCTTTGTGTCAGGTGATCAGAAAATGTATCTGCAGAAGCACCCTTCAAACAGTGGGGTTGATGTACTAAGAATAACTGGAGTAAACTAATTGCACAATAGGGGCAAATAAAGATTCCAATGATTTACCTGGGCCTTTGAACCACTTAAGGCAGGTATGGGAGCCTGGGGTCCTCCAGCTATTCAGGATTACAGTTCCGGTGGCTGGCTGGGAATGATGGGAAATGGGGGGACCTTGGTTTGTCCACCAATGCCTTAATGCTACAGAAATCTCCAACACATTGCTTCAAAGGGTTAAAAGAAAGTGGCCTTAACCCCTTGAGAACTCTGGACCTTGGTTAATGACGCTGAAAGGCTACCAATACCTGTTTTAAAATTAACTATTGGATACTAGAGAGGTTTCAAAGACATGACAATGGGTTAAAACTAAAATCTACTAATAATCTTTAGTTTATATAAGTTCTGGTGACAGTTATCACATAATTATCAGAACCCGTGTGTAACTCATTTTTGTGGTCCCAATAACTGCAATTTAATCCTCAGAAATCAAGGCGTGCCTGTTAAAGGGGAGATGTCTCCAGAATAGTTCCCAATTAGTAGTTTTGCTCCCCATGGAGCAGACCTCCATATGAATATGGAGCTGCATTGTGAGACCAGATGCTCAAAGAGTGGACCAGAAAAGATGTCTGAAATGAGACCCCTGGTTGCCTTGTTGGTCTCACATGAAGAGACTGGAGTCTTGCAGTTAAGTCTCTTGTCCTACACAGTGTATAGTCTCCATAGACCCTGTGCTTCAGCCTTAAAAACCTGACCCAGAAGTTATATGGCAGGGGTGTCCAAGTTTGGTCCTCAAAAGCTGCCAACAGTCCAGGATTTAAGGATTTCCTTGTCTGAGCACAGTTGGATCAATCAAAATGAATGAGGCACTGATTCTCACTTATGCTTAATCTGGGCAATCCTTAAATCCTGGCCTGTTTGTAGCCTGTGATTGAACTTGGGCACCACTGATGTATGGGAACAGTGCATTCAACCCATAAAGTTTGTGGCCGAGACTCGCATACTTCTGGATTCTGTTCAAGCTTTAGGCACCTGCCTCCGAATGGCTGCTCCAATAGTATTACACTTAGTAAAATGTGATGATTGCCCAAAATAAGTAGTAGTAGTTGTAATCTTTATTTTTCATTAAAAAAAAAAAAAAAAATCTGATGCAGAGGTGTCCAAACATGTGCTCAAAGTCTGGGCCAGAATTCAAGGATCTTCCTTCTTGAGCACTTAGGGATTAGTCAAAATGAATGAGCCACTGATCAACTTGCTTGAGAGTTATCAGGAAAATACTCATATCTTGGCCTGCACATATCCTTTGAGGACCAAACTTGGACAATCCAGTTGGAGCAATGTGTTGGAGCCCCCTATTATTCAAGGGTATTTCTGTCTTCTATAGTGCAGTTGGTTTGTGCCAGTTCTTAATATATTGGCCTGGTTTTGTTTGTGGTGTTTTTAACAAAAAAAAAAATGTAGAATCCAGCAGAGGCTTAATTGGGGTGGGGGGATCCAACACATTTCTTAGCAATGTGTTTGATACCCACCTGGCACTCAAAGGGTTAAGGACTGACTTCATCCTAAGAGACCACTAACAAGAGAATTTAAAAGGAACACAAACCCAAGCTGTTCTTCCTAGAATATGAATTACGTATGTCTGTGGTTCCATACCCAGATAGAAAATTATTAAATGGGATTGTTTTCACTAGGCTTGGGGCACTTTTTACTTTGCAGTCCTTTCTTTCTTGTAGCTGAGTGCAGCTTCATAAGCAGGAAGTAAGGAGCAAGGAAAATGGTTTGCCCCCCCGAATGCTGAAGATCAACAGATATTCCTCAGATTCTGTTACGCCTTTGAATGCACTTCATTCTAAGAGCAAACTTGTATATTTGTGCATAGTGTTCCTGTGGCATTATTACTGTTGTCCTTTTTATGTGAAAATATTGCTTTTATTTAACATCCTATGCATTAAAAGACACACACACAATAAGAATTTTGGCTCAGTCTTTATTTTCATTTGACTGGTTACAGATAATACCATCAGTCAAGACGCTTGCAGTGCAAAGTGGGTGCATGTGTTCTCCTGCTGAGATCTTGAGAATGGAAAGAATTATACTGGATAAACTGCAGTGGGATCTCTACACGGCCACACCAGTGGACTTTCTAAACACTGTAAGAATATGTAACCTATAGGAGCATGATGCTAAACAAGATCAAACCACATATGCACGTCTGCAAATGCTACAGAAAATCTAACTTTGTCAAGCTACTTTCAGGTCACTAAGGGGTAGACTTATAAAACTGTAGTTATAAAGAAAGTGTCTGTAAAATTGTCGCAAAGCGACACAAGGATATGTATAAATGTTGATTGACATTTTCGTTAAGTGCTAACTCTAGTCAGTCGACTTTTTTGAAAAGTGAAGTAGAAATGGTCTTGTTCAAATAAGAATTGTCTCAACATATTTATAAAGAAATGTATTAATTGCACTAAAAATCCGTTTTAGTTCTTAAACCTTAATGTCGGGTATATAACCTGTTCTTAATGGATGTATATAGTGGCAGCTATGTATGTAAAATATATTCTTGGTTGCGAATCTTCTCAGAATATTCTTAAACGTATTTATAGACCTGACTTCTTTGTAAATCCTTCCTATCGTTGTTAATTTTAGCATCTATTCTTAAACATGCACTAAGAAAGCTACAGCTCCTGCTAAGGGCCTTTTGCAGAAAATGAGTAGCGTTGGGGGGGAGGAATAAAAATTCCCATTGATTTTAAATAGGGCTTTTAATCCCTTGAATGCTAGAGGTATTAAACACACTTGAAGAGTTAAAATCCATGTTCAAATAAATTAAAATCTGGGTATGTACCAAAAACGACTACTCTAGCTTTCTGCTTAAGGCACCATGGGAGATATTTCTAAATGACATTCTTCGTGTACGTTTAAGAACGTTGCTAAAGTTCACAATCTCAGGTCATATTTATAAAAAAAGTAAAATCAGGTTTATAAATATGTCTGGGAATATTTTGCAAAAATATGCACAAAATCCGCTAATGAGAATATTTTGTTTGCATACATAGCTGTCACTAGATATTCTATTAAAGATTTAGTAGTGTTTTTAAATGTAAGTTTATTTAATATTGTAGGCATTAAAAAAAATAAGTACAACGATGTAAGTCTTATCTCTCAAATCTTTATGGCTAAAGTTCCCCCACCCGGCTGTTTCATAGCTCTATGCGACAGCAGCAGATTCCAGTCATTTGACTGGACAGCGGCTCTTCAGCAGAATCCAAATTAGCTATTTAGAAATAAATACTTCATTGGAACGGTCTACAAAGTGTGATTGCAAACCAGGCACACTTTGTAGACCGTTCCAATTAATTATTTATTTCCTAGAGGGGGAAACTTTTTATAGTTTGAGAGAGAACTTGCTAAAGTTCCCCCTCTAGGCTATTTCAGACAAGTCTGCCATCTAGTGGACAGCAGGAGATTCCGGGACCAGACGGTGGCTCCACAGCAGAGCCAAAATCACGCTATTTAGAAATAAATAATTCATTGGAATGGTATACAGTGTGCCTGGTTTGCAAGCACACTTTGTAGACCGTTCCAGTGAAGTATTTATTTCTAAATAGTGCAATTTTGGCTGTTCTGAAGAGCCACCGACTGGTTCCGGGACCAGAATCTCCTGCTGTCCACTAGATGGCAGACTTGTCTGAAATAGCCTAGAGGGGGAACTTTAGCAAGTTATCTCACAAACTATAAAGGTCTGAGAGACGACTTATATTGTTGTACTTATGTAATTTTTTATTTTTTTTATTTTATTTTTTTTGTGCCAACAATATTAAATAAACTTAAATTTAAACATTACCATCCCTTTAACCCCTTTAACGACCGGAGTATCAGCGCCGCAACTCAACGTCCGCTGAGCTTTTTGTTTGTTTGTTTTTCCGGTTCCGGACTCCCCGAACGGCGTGCAGCCGCGGGGGGAGCCCGGAACTCCATGACGGTCATAGCACGTCATGGGTCGTTCAGTCAAGATCGACCCTTGACGTACTATGACCGTCGAGCCGTTAAGGGGTTAAGGACAGGCTATACCTGGCATTAAGATGTAGTCACTGCCTTTATTTTTGGAGCAACTAGTGTATTTCTTTACAAATATATTGAGATACAATTCTTATTTGTATAAGACCATTTCTTCTTTTAAAAAAAAAAGTCAACTGACTGGAGTTAGCACTGAATGTCGCTAAGCGTTTTACATAAAATATAATCTTTGCCAATTTGCAACAATTTTACAGACCGTTTTATAAATCTTCCCTTTTGGCTCATAATTATAAAAGAAAACTGGCATTTTTCTGGAGTAAACCAGCTGCTCAATAGAAGATAAATACAAATTCCAACATTTTCTTGTACTTGGGAATGCATTGGAGGACTCTCTAGCATTCAAGAGGTTAACCCCTTAAGGGCCGGCACTTGAGGACCACAGGGCATTTTTTTTTTTAAATTTCCGGTTCGGGGGGGGGGGGGGGGATCCCAGAACTCCATGACGTTCCAGGACCATCACTGGTCCTTAAGTGCTGACCAGTCATGATGGTCCTGGCACAGCAGTGGTGGTTAAGGGGTTAAAAATCTCTATTCAAGTATTTGGGAATTCAGGAATTATTTATCCTGCGTTGCACAGTTGGTTTACTCCAGAATAACTAGTTTCCTTTTATAAATATAGGCCTAAGAGTCTTATTCACACAAGAAAAGAAGAAAAATTCCAGAGCAAACCAGCTGCACCATAGAGGACAAATAAAAATTCCCATTGGTTTAAATGAGGCTTTTAACCCCTTGAATGCTCCACCACATTGCAAAAGCAATGGGTTAAAATCCCAGTTTATTTTAATAGGAGTTTTCAGGATATGCATTTGTCCCCTATGGTGCATATAGTTTGCTCCGGAATTGCTCCTCATTTCTTTCGTGAATAAGACTCTAAAAATGTTGCACAAAAAAAAGTTGACTGTTGTTTTTTCATTTTCATTTTTTTTTTATTTAAAAAAAAAAAAATCTAGATTTTTTTTTTTTTTTTTTTTTTTTTTAAACTTTGATTTTCTACACGATGAGACTTTAACATATTCCAAAAATATCTTTTGACTTTTTTTTTCTCCCCATTCTATTAATACTGTACACAGAATTATCTTGTATTCATTTGTCCCCCCCTTATACATTGTACACACACCCCTAAAAAAAGCTCCCAGTTTATCAAGGCTGGAGCTGACTGAACATATTTATCTGGCACTTAAAATATTGTTTGTCTGAGTGTGGAAGGCCAAAATGTATGCAAAGTGTCTGCAATCCATTGACTGCTGAAAGGAGCAGGCAATGCATCCAATTGATTGGGTTCTTAAGGCAAAACTTTGTGGTATGGGACAGTAACGAGGGCTCTGTTTGTTACAGCAAAGCCCTGATACAATCTTGTAGTTTTTGTTTTTGTGACTGCCACAGGATTCGGTAAAGCTGTGACCTGATTGCTCCATCCCCTTTTCTTAATTTTACATTCGGGAACACTCTAGAGATGAGAGCAGCAGAGTATTTGTCCTCAGCTCTGGGACAGCTGTGTGGGAGGGGTCACTATAAATCAGTGGGCAGTGGGCAGCCTGCTCTTTCTCCACACACCCACAGAGTTATAAACACTAGAGGCAGAACTGCCCATTGACTGCTGTGACAGAAACTGATGCCCGTGGTAGGCTACAAAAAAAAAAAAAAAAGTCTTACACTAGCATTGCATTACAAACAAAATTACACTACAGCTCCTGTGTCATATCAGGGACTTTTAGATGCTCCGTTCTCTCGCTAGTGCTCTCTGGAGGCCATTTTCTTATAGCCAAGTTGAGGCATCACTTTCTGTCACATTAGGCAATGGGCAGTCCTCCTTCTAGTGTTTAGAACTCTGTTCTCTGGGGGTCTTCATTGCAGGACTTTGTATTGTCCCAGAAGGGGGTCACCAGGGGCATGGGACACACATTTAAAATCCAGGACTGTCCTGGGCGATCCGGGGGACGTGGTCAACCTGTATGTGTCTTGCCCACTACTAACAAAGTAGGGAGGAACGCTCAGTCATTGTATGTGATGGTCTGCTGTTGTCCTACCATTCCTAGTCCCCTAGACAGTGAAAGGTCGAGAGGCATCTGCTTTATGTATTCTAGCAAAATGGCATTTTGTGAGTTGGTAGAACCCGCCTGGCTTAATGTGTACCTGTCACCAGTGTTCCCTCTTTGGCGAGCAAGAGTGACTGATCCAATGCCAAATTAGTGTGAAGAGCAGTTAAATGTGGGCAGGGTTGCATTATGCATCTGTTGTGCCAGTGCAGCCCTGCATAAGCAGTACTCCTTAACTCTTTCAGGGCTGGGCTAATCAAACTTTGGAGGGAACATTTAATATAACCTATCAATATAATGTAATATCACTTAGAATGAAGTTTGAATATTTGCTTGCTTCGTTCAAATTGTGTCAATCCATTATGAACTAGATTAAGGGCCTACAGATGCATAATTTTGTTTTCTTATGCTATCAAGTTCTCCATTCAGAGCTCTAATGGGAGAGCTTCCTCCTTTAGGGCTATATTGACCATAAGGAAGGTGTGTTTTTTATATTGGCGCAAATGGAACGGATCACTGCATGCGCTGTATGTGCAGCTAACACAGGGCATGTGTTGAAAGCCACTGCTTGTAGGTAAAAGACTACGGTTTGTCTCCTGATCACTGTTCTTGCACCTGTCCTCACAATGCACACTGTGACACATTGCTTATTTTGCATAAAGTGTTTAGCAGATGGGGGGGGCAGATTATATCCAGAATTAAAACATACAGTTTTTCATAAACCCTTGGATTCTTGCGATTATATGTTTGCATCTGCTTTCCTTTGTCTATCATTATGCACAGGCAGTATCAAACTAAAGTTTGCAAATATGCAGTCTTTGTCCAGGTGGCAGTTGCACTTTAAAATAACAGAACCAAATATTGAAACTTCTTTTAAATGATCTGAGTATTCATAGCATTTTCTTTTCCCCCTATGTCCTTAAATTATCTGCTCCTATCCCTGTAGTCATTTGTCTAGATACTATATCTAAATATGCTTTGGATTTTGTTTGCTAATAAGGGATATTGTTGGGAAAAATGCCACTGTTTTATTGTTTGTAGAAATAGATGTTGGTGTCTTTTTTTAATGATTGTCATTGGCTACAATGCAGCAACTTCATCTCCTCATCATTGGGTTGTTCTAAAGAATCCTTTGGCAATTTTTCTCAAGAAGAGAGTTTGCCACAGAAAGGCTGATGTGCCAAGTAGCAAACCAACTGCACCATGCGGAGACCTAAGCATTCCCACTGATTTTTAAATAGGGCTTTTTACCCTTTGAGCTCTGGATAGGTCTCCAGCACATCACTGCACTATGTGTTGGACCTCTCTCTTGCAGTCAAGGAGTTAAAAGCCAATTTAAACTAATGGGAGTTCAAGGATTTTTTTGTTTGTTTGTCCTCCTGTGACACAACTGGTTTATCGATTTTTGTTCTTATTACTCTTAGTACATGAGCCTCAGTGAATTAGACTGGTCTAGTTCACAAAATCTATATTTGTGTGTGTATATATATATATATATATATATATATATATATATATATATATATATATATATATCTATCTATTCTAAATTGTACATTTAGGGCCATATTCAGGAATATTTAGAGAAATTCTGGAGCAAACCAACCGCATCATACGGGATACATAAAAATATATATTCCCAGTTATTTAAATGGCACTTTTAATCCTTTGAATGCTAGATAGGGCACCAACACATTGCAAAGGAGTTAAAAAGGATATATACCCCATTTAAATCAAGGGAATATTTAATTTTCCCCCTATGGTGCGATTGATTTGCCCCAGAATTCCTGCTCTTTTTCTTCTCAAATACAGCCCTATAGTTTCCCAAAGGGCGGGAAACTCTCACATTGATGTTTGTCGATTTCCTTCAGATACTGATAAACTGCAGTGTTCGTTTCCCACCCTTTGGGAAAACTGTTGTCAAATGCTGTTCTGTGGTATAATTCATCCTTTTCCTTACATAAACTATATTTTTTTCATTTTGAATATTATACAACTCTAATTTCTTTGCTACTGCCTGACAAAAAATGCCATAACCTTATTTTCATTTACAGTGTGTGAACATTTGGATATGTTGAACATAAATTGGATGAACCAAATAGCCAAGGGGAAAAATACAGATAGGTTGGCAAACAACTGTGTTTTTTTTTACATTCAATAGAAGCTTGAAAGTCTGATGGATAATTAGAGTATGAACCAATCCTTTGAAAGAAGTGGGCACTTTTCTACCTTCCTGATATGATCTGTTTTTTCTTTCCGTGTTCGATCAATAAGTGAAGTGACAAGATGGAGACAATTGACCTAGACAGATTTTGTTTCTGTTCTTGCAGTTCCATGCCATGGTGATGTCCAGCTGGCCTCACCTCTTCCACGGTCTCTCTCAGATGAATCCTTCCCGCCATGTGGCGCTCTTGACTAGGCAGCTGCAGCACTGTACAGCGTGCCACCAGTTATTGCAGTTTAGAGGCTCCACGTTGGCCTTGGTAATCATCACCTTGGAGTTGGAGAAGCTGACTGCTGACTGGTTCCCTGTTATTACTGAGCTGCTGAAGAAAGCAAATGTAGGTATCAGAAAAGGTACTTTATATTGGACAAGCTTGTGTTAAAACATATGGCCATTATTCAGTAAGCTAAATAAGTGCAATTTTAGAGCAAACCAACTTCATGCATCTGGTAGAGACTTTTATCTCTTAACTACCACACCTGATTAGCCATTGCAGCAGGGAGTCATTTCTCTTCAAAACCATGCCATTTAACACTTTCGGAATCGCCATTTGCTGTGTACACTGTCCTACTGCCACCTTCGCTCTTCCTCTAACCTGCTTACTGGGTCTGTTGTCGCCTCTCTTCCCCCCTTCCACGCTTATTGTTTTCCCGCATGCAGTGTCTTCCTCTCTTGGTGCATCTCAAAAATTAGTACATTTATTCTGGCCTCTTTGACAGAAGTAATTTGTATTTGTCATGGACCATGAGCAAAATTGGTGGAAGGAGGGAGAGTGAGAGACATGCAAATGGGGAAAACAACCAGAGTTTGGGGGGAATATGGTAAGCAGTGGAATAAATTGGGATTTTAGCCAGTGTAGTGTGGTACTGTGGCTACCAGCAGGACAAGGCTGGGCTGGCACAATGTATTTGTGGTCCTCTCTTCCCCATGCCCCTTTTTTGGACAATGCCATACATCTTTTGCTTTATATAATTGTGTGTGTGTGTGTGTGTGTGTGTGTGTGTGTGTGTGTGTGTGTGTGTGTGTGTGTGTGTGTGTGTGTGTGTGTGTGTGTGTGTGCCTTGCAGCATGCCGCAGTAAGTGTCTTCCTTTGATAGCCAGGACTCAAGCTGTTGTAAGTGTGAGAGTCCATAAGGCTGTCTTCGTAAGAAGAACTGGAGCAAACTCGTAACTCCTCCTAATTTAAATGTTTTATTTCTGTATTACTAGGTAAGCCTCCAGTATATAGCTTTGTAATACAATGGAGAACTCTAGTAATAAAGATGTTAAAACATTTGATTGTAATGGATCTTTATTTATCCTCCTGCTCAGCAATGCACTGCCCACCTCCCCTAGCACTGACTTCCTGTCTTATCCCTACATTACCTCCCCCACTCACTGACACTGCTCAGCAATGCACTGCCCACCTCCCCTAGTCAGTGTAGTTGGATGGATCCAGAATTGCACCTCTTTTGTGGATAAAACCCTAAAGGTGTGATTCACTAAGCTAAATGGGTACAATTCTGGAGCAAACCTAATTACACCACTTGAGATGAATACAAATTCTCCGGAACTGCACTTCTTCAATGTATTGAATTGCACCGTATCCCTTTTAATGCTAGAGGGGTGCAATCAATTTATATGCACACCCCTCTGGCCGATATTGCCCTATTATGGGAAGTAAAGGATTTTCCTATTGAGTGGACAATGGTTCACTTATTGCTTGTATAGGTTTATTTCAAAAGTTACTAAACAGATAATTTAGCATTTCCCTTCTACATAGATCTATGTGATGCTTGTGTCTGCAACTTTTAGTTTTTCACAAGCTGTATTAGCAACAGCGCCACCTGGCTGCAAAATATCTTGAGCTCGCGTTATCAGAAAAATCTAGTTCTCTTTTTAATAATTTTTTTGAAAGAAATTGCTCCAAGCATTTATATTACCTTTTGATTCTTTCTATAAGAATCACAACTTTTTTCTTCCCCCAAAAAACTGGGGTAAACTGCCTCCTTTTAAAGGGCTAAGTACCTTTTTATTTAGCAAAAGGATTCTGTGTGGATGAGCACTGAAAATGATTTATATGTTCTTTTGCGAATTGCCTCCTTTCTTCCACTTGTTTTGTTCCCTGTATAACACTATCCATCAGGACTCTACTTGTGATAATAGTAACCAGAGAAATAGGAGATCTGGATTCGGCTCCTGCCCCTTGCAGTACTGTGTTAGGGCAAGTGAGCTGAGACATGGACTAGTTCAACATATCCAACTTGTGCTCTAACTAGTTGAGAAGGACCCTTATAGTGATGTTCTGTGCTTGTATTTCAAGGCATTTTTGGCTCAGTATTTCCGCAAGTTTGGGTGTCAGTCTTCAAGAGGTTCAAGCAGTTCAGGATTTAAGGATTTTCCTGCGTGACCTATGGTGGGTCAGTTAAAGTGAATGTCGCAGATTCACTCCCCAGTGTTTAATAAGGAAAATACTTAATTCCTAGCCTGTTTTTACAGCCCTTGCGGATACTTTTTCATAATTTCCCTCCTTGAATGTAGGAGAGTTATAAAAAAAAAAAAAAAAAAAAAAAAAAAAAAAAGCTAATGCTTCCCAGTAACCCCACACTTGCCTCTTTGATTTTTGTCATTGAAGAGGTTTTCTCCTAGATGTTGTTTCTACGAAGGTGAACATGACAGTTGTCAGGACCATAGGACTTGAAATTCTGCTCACTGCTAATGGTAATCTTACCCTTTAAGGACACACTTTTTTGGCAAGGTACTGCACACCCATCTGGTCCTTTAAAGAGCAATATCACAATTTAGTGTGGAAGAAGACTTTTTAAAACTAATCCTCTCAGCTGAAACACAAATTGGATGGATGTTTGTGCACTTCACATAGAACCTCTGGGCTCCAAAAGGGACTGACAGCGCAGGTGCACGGACGTCAGTATGGCAAGATGTCCGTGCTTCCTGCTATTGTTAACCTCCGAATAAGTCGAAAATCTTTTAAACCAGGTAATATTTCTGTCGACTAGCGCTACTAAGCAGCTAGTCGCCAGATGAAGACTTAATTAATATAAAGTTTTTGCAGGGTGGTAGTTCCCCTTTAAGCTCTGCCTCGTCTACCAGCTACACACACATAACCTGCCTGCAATGATGCATAAACAATTTCTGCCTTGCTGTGCCGCTCTCATTACTCTTCTGCCTGTAGTGAAACCCCACTTTCAGAGGCAGGGGCACTGAGGCAGCAGAGACCGGACACCGGTGCCTGGACTGTGGACAGACTCTCCAGTGCCTGTTTCCAACAAGATGCACTGCCAGCCAGTGAGAGAGGAGAGCATTGACATGATGCTCCTCTCTCATTGGTTGGCTGGTGCATGAGATGGCAGGGATGGTGGTGGTGAGACGCGATCTACATGAGTGAGTGAGTTGAGTCTGGGAATGCTCACACACACACAGTCACTTGACTGGGCAGGGACAGCAGCACAAGCAAGGCAGCTACCGAGTCTTCTCCAGCACCAGGTAAAAGCTTTAAAGAGATGTCTCCCCGTGACTCTCCCCGCTCAGCCACACTAGAGCTGAGAAGTATTTGCCACTATCATGTTTACAGTGTCCCAGAATGGCATGAAGGAAATGTGGTCACCCTAGCATAAACAGAGGGGTCAATTATGATGCTCAGCCACTTCTAGATGAATAGGAAAATTATATTAATGTATTTTTGGATTTGCACCTAAGAAATGTTTTACAAATGCTGGTTAGGACTACATTATATTATGAGGTTATGAACCGTATTCACATTTATGTTAATGTCCCTTGAAGCCAATTTATGTTTGTTTTTGAACTGAAAAACAAGAGTTGCATGAAGTAAACTAACCGTATAATTGTATCCATTCTTTCCTTGCAGGTTGACACTGCCAAGTTTATTCAATGTAAGGAACTGGTTGACCAACACCTTGAAATGCTATCTCCACACAATCCAGTCTACATATTTATTTCTTCCAGCAAAGACCTGCAGGCCCATCACAGTGAGAAGCCGCCATACTGCTGTCCTGCAGGCTGTAATCCACAGCCAGGAACCCAGCTAAGCATCAAGTCTGTTCCAGACAATTTCATCTCTGCTGCTGAGCAAGCTCACCAACAGATAATGGAGACAGATGAATTTTATGATGGGTTCCGTTATCTGTATAATGAAGATAGTATTCCGGAAGCTGGAAGGATAAGCAATGTCATCACGGGCAGTAAGTCCCAGCTAGAAGAAGGCAGCTCTCCATGTCCGCTTTTGCAGTCCCCACAGCTAGAATAGTGGTCTTATGTGAAAAACAAAAATGGAATAATTCTGAGGCTAACCAGGCGCACTATAGTGGAAAAACATTCAGAAATTCATATTGATTTGAAGAGGAACTGTACCTTAAGAATAAGTGGTTCTTTTTTTATTTGTAACTGTTGTTAATCTATTCAGTTTATAGTGTGATAAAGACTAGTGTCTAGCATGTCATTCGGGACTATTGAAGCCACTGTGTAGTGACCTAGAGATCACTATATACAGGAAAGTGCAGACACAATACAAAAAATACATGTAATGAACTGTTGTATGAATGATGCCTAGGTACGTTAATCTTTTTATTCACATCATTATTCCTAAGGAATAGTTGCTCTTTAAATGGATATCCTTTGCACTCCCAAAAGAGGGCGACATTTCAAAGTGAAGCCTTTTAAATAGACCTTTAAAATGCTAGAGAGGCCTTGCAATGCATTGGAGACCTGTCTAGCATTCAGGTTTGTTGATGGCCTAATTTAAAT